>CM063178.1:61426808-62676808 GCA_031835075.1 Saguinus oedipus | reverse complement strand
TCAGAGGAAGTGACTAAAAGAGCCAGCTAACCTACTGGCCCCAAGTAAGGAGTGCTGGGAGGGCTGCAGGCCGTGGGAAAGGCCCAACCTCACCTTGTCCAGCGCCTTCCTGGCCACCCAGCACTTGGCCACACCCAGCAGTGCCTGCACCTGCCCCAGGCGGTTTCCGATCTCGGTCATGATGCTCATGGCGGAGTCATACCTGGGAAAGGCTGTCTGCAGAGCCAGGTGGGGGATGGAATCAGGCTGCAGCAGGCCTGCACCACTGCCCCCCGCACCTCCAGCCCCTGCATCCCGGTGACCTGACCTCCAGGTCCCCTCGGCTCCGGTGGATGTCAGCAAAGCAGAGTAGGCAGAGTGCCTGCAGTGGCCGGTCCCCATGCTGCAGTGCGATCTTCATAGACTCCTGCAGCGAAGGCAAGCGGCTCAGGCCTGCTCCTCGGCCGCCACCACTCTGCCCCGCTCAGCGGGTCCCTCTAAAGGCACAGCCCAGGGGACCAATATCCTCAGAGCCTACCACATCAATCATGGTGCTGAGGCCTCACACACTGAACCACTGAAGTCACAGCACCCAGCGAGGTGGGTGGAAAGCGAGACTCAAAAAGTGACTTGACTGAGGTCAGCCAGTAATTGACAAAGCTGGGATATGAATCCAGGTGGTGGGACTCCAGAGACTGGCTCTCTCCCCTCTCTGCTTTTCAAAGTACCCCATATTGGGTGTTGGGGACAGAGGGAAGCCCCCTCTCCTGCAGATAGACTGGAAGGGAGTGGGGTTTGGGATGAGGTTGGGGGCAAATGTTTCTTTCAGGGGCTCAGGTGTAGAGAGGCTGGGCCAGGAGCAAGCCCTGGGGAGCCCCCAGGGGTTGATTTGGAAGAAGGAAGCCCTGCTGTCCCAGACCCCAGCCCCTGCCCCACACTGCCTCACCCCCCCCACTGCCCCCTTGCCCGATGCCCCACCTCACAACACTCCATGGCACTGCCCAGGTGGCCCAGCAGGCGATAGGCCACAGCCATGTGGTACTGGCTCATGGCCCGGTACTTCAGGCTCCAGCCTTTGCCATAGTCGTTGACAAGCTCTGCGGCCTTGCAGGGGAAGAACAGGGCTTTCTCATAGTCCTGCAGGGGACGTGGGATGGAAGGAGGCACACTGAGTGGCAGAGGCTGCCTCAAGTCAAGGGCTCCTGGGCCAGGCTTCTCCAACAGCAGGTAGGGGTGGGGGACCCTATTGTCTGGGTGCAGTGGCTCACGCCTGTAATCCCGGCACTTTGGGAGGCAGAGGTGGGCGGATTACAAGGTCAGGAGTTCAAGACCATCCTGGCCAACATGGTGAAACCCCGTCTCTACTAAAGATACAAAAAATTAGCCGGGCGTGGTGGCAGACACATGTAGTTCCAGCTACTCAGGAGGCTAAGGCAGAATTGCTTGAACCCGGGAGGCGGAGGTTGCAGTGAGCTGAGATCGCTCCATTGCACTGCAGCCTGGGGGACAGGCAAATGTTCAGACAGAGCATCTGAAAAAAAAAATACTAAAAGAGGGAACCCAGGTAGAGGGAACAGCCAGTGCAAAGGTGTGCGCTCCATGGATGCACGGATTTTCATCTGGTTTGTGACACATCCCAAGAGCCTAGCACAGTTCTTGGCACTTGGTAGATACACAAGAAATATTTGTTGAGTGAATGGATGAAAAAGCAAGAAAATACAGTTGGCTTCTCTTTTCTCCCAATGCCAAATGGGCTCCTCAGCTTCAGAGATGCACAGGGACAGGGAGACACACCAGATCCCTCCACTAGAGCTTGCCTGCTGGCACCTAGAAGCAGGTGTTCACTGAAGCTCAGTGGCAGATTGGCAGCACAGCAGGCTCAAAAGAACATCAGACAGACAGCAGGTGATGCAACTCTGCTCGTACTTTCTCCTCAAGCTTCCAAATACCTTTTCTACCTGGCCACAGTCAGCTCATGACCTCACCTCATCCCTCCACGAGGGAAAGGAAGA
This sequence comes from Saguinus oedipus, assembly GCA_031835075.1. NCBI lineage: Eukaryota > Metazoa > Chordata > Mammalia > Primates > Cebidae > Saguinus > Saguinus oedipus. The sequence goes on along the minus strand of CM063178.1, from coordinate 62,674,817 downwards.
AAATCAGGGAGAAGCTCCTCCCCCTCCTGTCTCCACCAGGTCTCCCACCTCCACACCTCTGCTCCCACGCTTTCTTTTCCTGTCACTGTGGAGGACTGCTCCTGTTCGCATCAAATGCCAGCCCCCCACAAGCAGTCTCTGCATCATCAAGTTCTCTCTTTCTACTGAATCGTTCCCATCCACGTGCAAACACGTCTGGCATTTCTCATCTCATTTAAAAAAGAAAAACTGGGCCGGGCATGGTGGCTCACGCCTGGAATCCCAGCACTTTGGGAGGCTGAGACAGGAGGATCACTTGAGCCCAGGGGCTGGAGATCAGCCTGGCAACATGGGGAGACCCTGTCTCTACAGAGATAAAGTTAGCTGTGCATGGTGGTGCACACCTGTAGTCCCAGCTACTCGAGAGGCTGAGGTGGGAGGATCACTTGAGCACAGCAGTCGAGGACAGTGAGGTGAGATTGCACCACTACACTCCAGCCTGGGTGACAGAGGCAGACCCTGTCTCATTAAAAAAATAAAATAAAATAAGGGAAGAAAAAAGAAAACTAACTGATCTTCTCTTGACCTCATTTCCCTTCAGCTAAAGCTCCATTTTACCGTTCTTTTTCAAGGTAAATCTATTTGATCTTTCACTTAATATTTAACAAGCAGAAAAACTACATGACTGAAAGAGAACTGTCAATAACCTCAGTAAAAACCTTTCCTTTATATGCCTTATTATATACTTTAAAGTTTGAAGCCATATACATGTTTTACAGGTTAAAAAAATTAAATTTAATTTTAAAAATACCTAAAAATAGAAAATGGAGGTGAGGTGCAGTGGTTCATGCCTATAATCCCAGCACTTGGGGAAGCTGAGTTGGGAGAATTGCTTGAGGCCAGGAGTTCAATATCAGCCTGGGCAACATTGCAAAACCGCTGTCTCTACAAAAAATTTAAAAATTAGCCAGACGTGGAAGAATGTGCCTGCAGTCCCAGCTACTGAGGAGGCTGAGGAGGGAGAATCTATTGAACACAGGAGTTTTAGGTTACAGTGACCTGTGATTGAGCCATTGCACTCCAGACTGGGTGACAGAGCAAGACCCTGTCTCAAAAAAAAAAAAAAAAAAAAAAGCCAGGCGTGGTAGCTCATGACTGTAATCCCAGCACTTTGGGAGGCCAAGGCAGGTGGATCAGCTGAGGTGAGGAGTTCGAGATCAGCCTGGCCACCATGGTGAAACTCTGTTTCTACTAAAAATATAACAATGAGCTGGGTGTGGTAGCGGGCACCTGTAATCCCAGCTGTTCGGGAGGCTGAGGCAGGATAATCGTTTGAACCCAGGAGGCAGAGGTTGCAGTGAGCCAAGATGTGTCACTGCACTCCAACCTGGGTGACAAGAGCAAAACTCCGCCCCTGCTCCCCAACAAAAATACCCAGGGTCTCCCGGCACAGTGACTCATGCCTGTAATCCCAGCAGTTTGGGAGGCCGAGGCGGGTAGATCACAAGGTCAAGAGATCGAGACCATCCTGGTCAACAAGGTGAAACCCCGTCTCTACTAAAATATAAAAATTAGCTGGGCGTGGTGGCACATGTCTGTAGTCCCAGCTACTCAGGAGGCTGAGGCAGGAGAATTGCTTGAACCCAGGAGGCGGGAAGGTTGCAGTGAGCCGAGATCAAGCCACTGCACTCCAGTGTGGCGCCTGGTGACAGACTGAGACTCTGTCTCAAAAAAAAAATACCCAGGGTCGGAACCTCCAATCACTGACCCTGTCAGTTCCTTCACAGTTGTTCTTCCTCCTCTCACCTCTCTACGTACACACCTGAGACATGCCTGGCGGCCATGCTGTCCTTCCTGGAACATTCCAGGTGTGCTCCCCCAGGGTCCAGCTTGGCTTTAGGGGTTCCCTCATTTTTGCCTAGAATGTTCTCTCACCAGATTTCTGCATGACGCACCTTCTCATCTTTAAGCCAACAAACATCACCTCTGTGAGGCCATCCGACCACCATGTTGAAATTGTGACGCCCCCACGTCCGGTGCTGTTAGTCCCTCGCCCTGCTTTGCTTTCTCCTATCCACTCGACTTCCTGATTGTGTTGATCGTCTTTCTTCCCCAACTAGAATGCAACCCTCATGAGGATGAGGACATTTCTCACTGTTGGCCCAAGACTGGGCCAATAATATTGGGATATAGTAGATGCTCAGTAAATATTTGGTGACTGAATCCATACAATCCCACTGTAAGGTGAGTCCTGTTCTCCTTCATTTTGCAGATATCTTTCACAAGGTTCAGAGAGGAGAGGTGGCTTGCCCAAGACCACACAGCATGCAGGGGAGGCTGCTGGCCTGTCCTCACCCAGGAGCCTCCCATGATTCCTCCAGGAAGTCAGACACATTAAGGTTTGAATCCTGGCTCTGCCCTTGCTGGTTTTCTGGCCAAGTTTTTACCTTCCTGGATAAGACTTGCCCCTCTCTGATTCTCACCAGCCTCATCCCTCCCTAAAAGAAAGGAACCCTAGTGCCACAGGGTGTGTGCCTCATGAGAGGGGACCCCCAAAGCCGTCCCCCCAGGGCACAGGCCCACCTTGACCTGGGCGTAGAAGCTTCCCAGGCTGCAGCACACACGGCACTCCAGCATGGCGTCGTCGTTGTTGTGGGCGTAGCGCAGGGCCTTCTCGAAGCTCTCCAGGGCCTTCTGGAAGACGCTGAGGCCCAGGAAGGCATTGCCCATGCTCAGGCTGACCTGGCCTCCGAGCTGGGCACCTGCCCTGGTGCCAGGCAGCCCGAGGCAGGTCTTGCAGTAGGAGATAGTCTTGTGAAACTCGCACAGCTTCTCGTTGCTGCGCGCCAGGTTCAGGTAGCTCTCCAGGAGGAAGTCGGCATCCTCCAGCTCCCGGGCTGTATCGATCTGGACCACAGCGAACTGCGCACCACGCGGTGGGCAGGTGGCGCTCAGCCTGGATTCTGAGCCTTGGAACGCAGCTCGTGCTGCAGGCTCAGATCTGGAGGCCCCACCCCGCCCCCCAGCCTCACACCCAAAGCAGCATCGCCCAAAGCTTCAGACCCAGAGCTTCCACCCGCCAGCCTCAGCTATCTTCCCTACATCCCAGCCTCACCTCCCAAGCTCAGGCTCGTAGCATTCACCTTCTACCCCAAGCCTCAGATCTGGAGTCTCCACCACCCACCTACCCCCAGCCTCAGCCGTGGAGTCCACACCCCCACCAGGCTCAGATACACAACACCAGACAGGAAGGCTGAAATCTACACCGGGCTTGAGACCCACGAACCCTAGACCCTGAGGCCAGAAAACCTCAGTCTCAGAGTCCTGGGCTGCAGTTGAAGGCCACGGGCCTGAATCTGATGCCGGGACTCAGGGGCTTAGGTGTAGGTAGATTCAGAGACTTGGGCCCCAGTGGCCAGCTTGTGGGACACACAGGAGCCTGAGGAGGCCAAGAGGGGACTGGGGAGCCCGGGAGGAATGGAGCCCCAGCCTGACCCTCGCATACCTCTGGACCAGGTACACTCACCTTCAGCATCTCCTTGTAGCGGCCCATCTCCGAGTGGGCCGTGACCAGGCAGCCCAGCACGCGGAAGCGCCCCATGAGGTCCGAGCTCTTCTCCAGCACCTTCATCCACACCTCCAGTGCCTTCTCTGTCTGGTTGGACTGGTATAGCTGGAGCCCCTTCTCAATCTGCTGCTTGGTCTGGTCCTGCCCCATCCTCCCCAAGCCCTGTGCCCCACGTGGGGTGACCCCCGGTGGCTCTGTGCCTCTAGGCACTCATGGCACAGGACTCAGAGTGCCGGCTGCCCCCTGAACCCAGGAACAAAAGCAGTATTGGGTGGGAGCCGGAGCGGGGCCTGGATGGAGAGCAGGCGCCACCCTGGGAACAAAGCTGGTTCAGCCCCTGTCCGCAGCTGTCCCTGCCAGTTGGGGCCACGTGGCCTCTGAGGAATGTCAGCAGCAAGGTCATGCAGGCCTCTGCCGCACACCCCCGTGAGCTGGGAGGTGGCTTCTCTGAGCATAGAGGCATCTTGCCACCTGGGTACCCTGTTGGGTGTCCCTTCTGAACCTCTGACACTGGCCCTGAACGCCCTGGCAGCACGGGCCCTCCCAGCAGCCTTGCCAAGGGGCCAGCTCCAGCAATGGACAGGCCTGGGGCCAGAGGTGCTCGGGAGAAGCAGGGCGAGGGTGGACCTGCAGGGCTGGAGAAGCCTGGTGAGCGCCCAGCCTGGCTGGATGTCATCACTGGACTGTGATGAGAACTCAATGACTAATGCGTTGACAAGGACTTAGGACAGCCCGTATGTGCTGCGCCAGGCTCTGTGTCAGGTGCCTGGCAGGGTCAGAGCCCAGCCCTTGAAGTTTCAGTTACGGATCTCAATTCCAATCCCAACCCCAGTTTGAAAGGGTCCCCATAATGAGCTTTAATACCAAGTAGTGGAGAAGGGCATCGTCTTATGTAGTATGGGCCCCCCGCCCTCACCCCCGCCAAGCAGGCCAGCTCATTCCTACTGGCTTCTCTCTCTGCATTCCAGCCTTCTTCCTGCCTCAGGGCAAAGTTCATCCTTTCTGGCTGGGCAATTCAGTGGTTTTTTTAGTATATTCACAAAGATGCGCATTAATTCCAGAACATTTGAATCACCCAAAAAGGAGATGCGTACCCATCGGCAGTTACACCACTCCATTCCGCATGTTGGTATGGCTGAAGCACGTCCCCGCAACCAAACGCGTATGTTTAAGTCCTAACTCTCAGTGTCTCAAAATGTGATTGTATTTGGAGAAGGGTCTTTAAAGGGGTAATTGAGGTAAAATGAAGTCATATGGTACCTCATCCAGTGAGACTGGTGTCGCCCCACATTTTTTTGAGACAGGGTCTCAATCTGTCACCTAGGCTGGTGGGTACAGTGGTAAGTGCAGTGGTGCAGTCTAAGAGAACTGCAACCTCTATCTCCTAGGCTCAACCTCTATCTCCTAGGCTCAACCTCTATCTCCTAGGCTCAACCTCTATCTCCTAGGCTCAAGTGATCCTCCCACCTCAGTCTCCTGGGTAGCTGAGACCACAGGTGTGCATCACCACATCTGGCTAATTTTTTGTAAAGATGGGTTTTTCACCATGTTGCCCAGGCTGGTCTTGAACTTCTGGAGATGGAGGTTGTAGTGAGTTGTGACTGCGCCACTGTACTCCAGCCTGAGCAACAGAGGAAGACCCTATCTCGAAAACAAAAACAAATAAATAATACATTTTTATTTTTTAAAATTGTTATCTTATTTTTGAGATGGAGTTTTGCTTTTGTTGCCCAGGCTGGAGTGCAATGGCACAATCTCAGCTCACTGCGACCTCTACCTCCCGGGTTCAAGCGATTCTCCTGCCTTAGTCTCTCAAGTAGCTGGGATCACAGGCATCCACCAAGCCTGGCTAATTTTTTGTGTTTAGTAGAGACAGGGTTTCACCATGTTTGTCAGGCTGGTCTCGAACTCCTGACCTCGGGTGATCTACCTGCCTTGGCCTCCCAAAGTGCTTGGATTACAGGTGTGAGCCACCATGCCTGGCCATGATAATTTTTTTTTTAAAGTCAGAGTCTGCTCTGTCGTCCAGGCTAGAGTGCGATCTCAGCTCACTGCCACCTCCACCTCCCGGGTTCAAGCGATTCTCCTGCCTCAGTCTCCTGAGCAGCTGGGACTATAGGCATGTGACACCACGCCCAGCTAGTTTTTGTATTTGCAGTATTTTCAGGCTTTCACCATGTTAGCCAGGATGGTCTCAATCTCTTGACCTCATGATCTGCCCACCTCAGCCTCCAAAAGTGTTGGGATTACAGGTGTGAGCCACTGTGCTCAGCCACAATAAATTTTTAAAAAGGACAGTCACATAGAAGCAGAGCACGTGAAGACACAGGGTGAATACGACTATCTACAAGCCCAGGAGCAAGGCCTCAGAATGAAACCAACTCTGCCAATTCCTTGATCTTGGACTTAGCCTCCAGAACTGTGAGAAAATAAATTTCCGATGTTTAAGCCACCCAGTCTATGGACCTGTCTGTTGTGGACCCTTCACAAGAATGGAATCATACAATATGTGGTCATCTGTGACTGGCTTTTTTAACTTAGCATAATGTTTTCAAGATTCATCTATGTTTTCAACCATATCAAAACTTTAGGTTGGGCATGGTGGCTCATAACTCTAATCCCAGCACTTTGGGAGGCCAAGGCAAGTGGATAATCTAAGGTCAGGAGTTCAAGACCAGCCTGACCAACATGGAGAAACCCTGTCTCTAATAAAAACACAAAAAATTAGCTAGGCATGGTGGTGCATGCCTATAATCCCAGAAACAAGGCTGAAGTAGAGGAATTGCTTGAACCCGGGAGGTGGAGGCTGTGGTGAGCCAAGACCTCGACACTGCACTCCAGCCTGGGCAACGAGAAGAAACTCCATCATAAAGAAAAAAAAGAACTTCACATTACTTTCTGCGGTTGGTTAATACTTGTTGTCTAGATATATTTTTTTGGTTCATCATTGATGGGCATTTGGGTTGTTTCATTTTTGGCTATTATGAATTAATGATACTATAAAAATTCATGTACAAGTTGGGCCGGGCACAGTGACTCACGCCTGTAATCCCACACACTGGGAGGCTGAAGCAGGCAGATTGCTTGAGCCCAGGAGTTGCAGACAAGCCTGGGAAACATAGTGAAACTAGTGAGACCCAGTCTCTACAAAAAATACGAAAAAAATTAGCTGGGTGTGGTGCTACACAGCTGTGGTCGCAGCTACTTGGGAGGCTGAGGCAGGAAATCACTTGAGCCTGGGAGGTCGAACTGCAATGAGCCACCATCGTGACACTACACTCCAGCCTGGGTGACAGCGTGAGATCTTGTCACAAAAAAATAAAAAATTCACGTGCAAGGATTTTTTTTTTTTTTAAGATGGACTCTCACTCTGTTGCCCAGGCTTGAGTGTAATGGTGTGATCTCGGCTCACTGCAACTTCTGCCTCCCGGATTCAAGCGATTCTCTTGCCTCAGCTCCCCCCGCCAGTAGCTGGCATTTCAGCCTACCGAATAGCTGGGATTATAGGTGCCCCTCACTATGCCCAGCTAATTTTTGTATTTTTAGTAGAGACGGGGTTTCACCATGTTGGTCAGGATGGTCTCAATCTCTTGACCTTGTGATCCACCCGCCTCAGCCTCCCAAAGTGCTGGGATTACAGGCATGAGCCACTGCGCCCGGCCACGTGCAAGGTTTTATGGGGACATGTTTTCATTTCTCTTAGGTATATACTTGGAGTGGAAGTTCTGGGTAATACGGTAACTGTTACATTCTGGTAACTGTTAGGTTCAACTTTTTGAGGACCTGCCTACCTGTTTGCCACAGGGCCTTTGCACCTCCTAATTCCTTCTCTGCTCCCCACATCCACACTCTGCCTCATAAATCATAATTAGGATGAATCAATATCCTCTCATTGAATTACACTGCTTTCTGATGCAATACTCATCTCTATAGTTTTACTTTGAGACAGGGTCTCATTTTTGTCACCCGGCTGGAATGCAGTGGCAAGTCTAGGCTCACTGAGGCCTCGACCTCCTGGGCTCAAGCCACCCTCCCGCCTCAGCCCCAGAAAGTAGCTGGGATTACAGGTGCGTGCCACCACGCCCAGCTAATTTTTATATTTTTAGTAGAGATGGGGTTTCGCCATGTTGACCACTGCTCTCGAACTCCTGTGCTCAAGTGATCCACTGGCCTCATCCTCCCAAAGTACTGGGATTACAGGCATGAGCCACCGTGCCCCAACTCTATAATTTTATATTTGTAAGGTTGTTTGCTGGATGTCTTTACTCCTCACTCAAATTAGATCATATGGCTGGGTCCTAATGCAGGGCAGGATGTTGTCTCCTTCACCACTGACTGTATTCCCAGAGCAAGGGCCAGTATACTGTGGCCCCTCAATAAAGATGTCAAATATTGGTGAATGGGGAAGAAGGGGAGGAAAGACAGCTTCACTGGGCAATTCAGAGCAACTGCTGCAGGTTCAGGGGATCTGCCCCAGCCTGCACCCTCCTGGGGAAACAGCACAGGCAGACATAATCTGCTTCCTGAGAGCCCAATGGGTCAGAAGGCAAATACCCTGCTGAGGGCTCTAGGCCCCAGGCTCAGCAGAGGCAGAGCAGGTGTGGAAGCAGGCCCTGGGACAGATGGCTAGGCAAGGCCACTTGGACTCTCCATAGGAGTGCTCCTAGGCCTGGGAAAGGGAGGGAGAGCTGGCTGGGGTCTTCTCTCCTCTCAGGGAGACCTGGGTTGATGCTGAACTGCAATGTGAGGGAAGCTGGGCCCACAGGGAAGGTGTGAAGGGCCAGCAGGTTCTCCCCACTCCAGGACCCAGACACTGTTAACATCAAGTCTCTGGCAGAAGGAATGGAGGAAGGGCAGCCTGCGCCTACACCCCAGCAGAGTCAGGGAGCACAGTCTTCCTCTTTCCTGGAGAACTCAAATGACCTCAAAACTTGAAAACTTGATGGGATCAAGCTGCCCTTTCCCTGAGGCAGCTCTTTGCTCACTTGACGTTAGTGATGGGAATATGCCATACTTGCTTGTCCTAGGTAGCAGAGTACCTTATGTTTCCTTTGCAAATTTCCTTTTTTTTTTCTTTTGTAAGATGGAGTTTTTCACTCGTTGCCCAGGCAGGCTGGAGTGCAGTGGTGTGATCTCAGCTCACTGCAACCTCCACCTCCCAGGTTCAAGCAATTCTCCTGCCCCAGCCTCCAGAGTAGCTGAAATTACAGGTGAGCACTGCCACAACTGACTAATTTTTGCATTTTTAATAGAGACGGTGTTTCACTGTGTTGGCCAGCCTGGTCTCGAACTCCTGGCCTTAAGTGATCTGCCCACCTCAGTCTCCCCAAATGCTGGGATTACAGGTGTGAACCACATGCCCAGCCTCAGAAATTTCATTTCTGAGTACATTTGCCAGAAATCAGCTATTGTGGTTAGGTTAAGGACATGCTCCACTGCACCAAGGGCTGTGGTTTGTCTTTGTAGTACTAGTAATTAACTGCACAGCGCCTGGCAAGGTAAGAGGAGACCAACAGAAGAATCCCAACATTTTCTGAGTTAAGCATTTCTTTCATTTTGCAGATAAGGAAACGGAGGCATGGAGAGGTAAGGTGACCTTCCCAAGACTACACTGCCATCTGCTGGTCCCAGACAGCTGGGACCAGAAGCCGTGAGCCTGTAAGAGTCTGTTGTTATTGTTGTTTTCTCGCTCTGTTGCCAGGCTGGAGTGCAGTGGCACAATCTCAGCTCACTGCAACCTCCGCCTCCTGGGTTCAAGTGATTTTTGTGCCTCAGCCTCCTGGGTAGCTGGGATTACAGGTGCGTGCTACCACACCCAGCTATTTTTTTTTTAAATTATTTTTTGTATGTTTAGTAGATATGGGGTTTCACCATGCTGGCCAGGCTGGTCTTGAACTCCTGACCTCAGGTGATCACCTGCCTCGGCTTCCCAAAGTGCTGGGATTACAGGCGTGAGCCACCACGCCTGGCCAGGAGCCCCATTCTTAACCATTAGACAGTCCCAGACAAGGGAAATGGAGGAAGTGGAGAACAGAACAATAGTTTTCAGGAATCCATTGTGATCTTTAGCCAACACATAGCAAAGTCACTGGGAATTATCCAAAGCTGTAGCCTGAGTGGGCAGAAGTGTATTAAGAATAGGGTAAAGAGTCAAGACTTGCTCACCAATGGCCAGTGGACAAAATGCCCCTGGAAGGTGTGGGGAAGAGCCACAAAAGGAAATGGTCTTTTCAGGGCCATTTAACCTCATAAGGTGGTGGGACAGGAAATTCAGGAGTCTCACCAAGGTGCCTGCTGTGCCAGGTACCAGCTGCACACCTCACATTTTAGATCCCTGTTTTATAATCAAAAGTAGAGGCCGGGCGCGGTGGCTCACACCTATAATCCCAGCACTTTGGGAGGCCGAGGCGGGTAGATCATGAGGTCAAGAGATGGAGACCATCCTGGTCAACAAGGTGAAACCCCGTCTCTACTAAAAATACAAAAATTAGCTGGGCATGGTGGTGCGCGCCTGTAGTCCCAGCTACTCGGGAGGCTGAGACAGGAGAATTGCCTGAACCCAGGAGGCGGAGGTTGCAGTGAGCCGAGATCACGCCATTGCACTCCAGTCTGGGTAATAACAGTGAGACTCCGTCTCAAAAAAACAATAAAAAAATAAATATTAATCAAAAGTAGAAATAAAGTTTCGGCCTGAAGCAAGAGTCACACAATCTGACATGTGAAGATAGTATTTCTGAGTTGGTTGGCAACATTTGTTATCTAGGATATTTTACACAAAAATCTGCATTTCCTGCTTCTCTTAAAGCGTGGAAGCTCTGCTGGGTGCAGTGGCCTATAATCCCAGCATTTTGGGAGGCTGAGACGGGTGGATCACCTGAACTCAAGAGTTCGAGATCAGCCTGGCCAATGTGATGAAACCTCATCTCCATGGAAAATACAAAAAATTAGCCAGGCATGGTGACAGGTGCCTGTAGTCTCAGCTACATGGGAGGCAGAGACACGAGAATTGCTTGAACCTGGGAGGTGGAGGTTGCAGTGAGCTGAGATCATGCCATTGTACTCCAGCCTGGGTGATGAGAGTGAAACTCTGTCTCAAAAAAAAAAAAGAAGAAGAAGAAGAAGAAGAAGAAGTGGAAGGGTGGGTGAGGTGGCTCATGCCTGTAATCCCAGCACTCTGGGAGGCCGAGGCAGGTGGATCACTTGAGGTCGGGAGTTCGAGACCAGCCTGACCAACATGTAGAAACCCTGTCTCTACTAAAAATACAAAATTAGCCAGGAGTGGTGTGCATGCCTGTAATCCCAGCTACTCGGGAGGTTGAGGCAGGAGAATCACTTGAACCCAGAATGGAGGTTGCGGTGAGCCAAGATCATGCCATTGCAGTCCAGACTGGGCAACAAGAGTGAAGCTCTGTAAAAAAAAAAAAAAAGGCCGGTCGCGGTGGCTCAAGCCTGTAATCCCAGCACTTTGGGAGGCTGAGGCGGGTGGATCACGAGGTCAAGAGATCAAGACCATCCTGGTCAACATGGTGAGACCCCGTCTCAACTAAAAATACAAAAAATTAGCTGGGCATGGTGGCACATGCCTGTAATCCCAGCTACTCAGGAGGCTGAGGCAGGAGAATTGCCTGAACCCAGGAGGCGGGAGGTTGCGGTGAGCCGAGATCGTGCCATTGCACTCCAGCCTGGGTAACAAGAGCGAAACTCCGTCTCAAAAAAAAAAAAAAAAAAAGGTGGAAACTCACACATGCTCAGACCTTGATTCTGTTTACCAGTCAAGTGGTTGGGATCTGGCCCCAAGAGACCATCAATGTTTTACCGATTCATTCATTGGGACCATGCAACCCCCTGACTCCCTGTTCTCACCTTGACATTGAAGCCAAATGCCACTCATTTTTTTTGATATGGGGATTTGCTCTTGTTGCCCAGGCTGCGATCTTGGTGCGATCGTGGCTCACTGCAACCTCCGCCTCCCGGGTTCAAGCGATTCTCCTGCCTCAGCCTCCTGAGTAGCTAGGATTACAGGCACATGCCACCACATCCAGCTAATTTTTGTATTTTTAGTAGAGATTGGGTTTCTCCATGTTGGTCGGGCTGGTCTCGAACTTCCGACCTCAGGTCATCCGCCCACCTCGGCCTCCCAAAGTGCTGGGATTACAAGTGTGAGCCACCATGCCCGGCCTGCCACTTGTCTTATGCTGGCCTCCTTTCACACGAGTACATCAGAGTTGCAACCCCTACTCCAGATGCATGACGGATGTAACTGGAGGGGAGAGTCCCAGACTCTCTCTACCACGACCATCGGAATTCTTGGGAAGTTTCCCTGTCTTACCAAGTTAGTTTTCCCAATTAAAAAGATAGTAAGTTTTCCGCGAAAATCAAATGAACTCATTTGAAAAGAAACCATTGAACATACATCCCTCTATCAGCTTATTATTTATGATATTGCAAAACTAGAAAGAATCTGTGTCTGACAGAAGGGTGGTTGATAAACCATGAAGTGTTCTGTAGACTCTAAGCAAGGAAGCAGTAGATACCTGTATAACCAGATGTAATGGAGCCCAGGGCATAGTAACTTAAAAAAGCAAGCTGCAGGCTGGGCATGGTGGCTTACGCCTGTAATCACAGCACTTTCGGAGGCCAAGGAAGGTGGATCACCTGAGGTCAGGAGTTCAAGACCAGCCCGACCAACATGGTGAAACCCAGTCTCTAATAAATATAAAAAATGAGCGGGGCATGGTGGTGCATGGCTGTAATCCCAGCTAGTTGGGATGCTGAGGCAGATCACTTGAACCCAGGAGGCAGAGGTTGCAGTGAGCCAAGATTGTCCCATTGCACTCCAGCCTGGGCAACAAGAGAGAGACTCTGTCCCCACCCCCACCAAAAAAAAAAAGGAAAAAAAAGCGGCAGAACCTTCTGTATATTATGGTGTGATCTATTTTTTTTTTTTTTTTGAAACAGCATCTAGCTGTTACCCAGGCTGGAGTGCAGAGGTGTGATCATAGCTCACTGCAGCCTCAACCTCTCCGGCTCGAGCAATCCTCCTGCCTCAGCCTCCCAGGAAGCTGGGACTACAGGTGTGTGCTACCACACCTGGCTATTTTTTTTCTTTTTTTTTTGTAGAGACAGGGTTTCTCCATGTTGGTCAGGCTGGTCTCGAACTCCCGACCTCAGGTGATCCGTCCGCCTCAACCTCCCAAAGTGCTGGGATTACAGGTGTGAGCCACTGTGCCTGGCCACCTGGCTGATTTTTAAAAATTTTTGTAGAGACAGGTCTCTGTTGCCCAGGCTGGTCTCAAACTCCTGGGTTCAAGTGATCCTCCTACCTTGGCCTCCCGAAGTGCTGAGATTATAGGCATAACCTCAGCCACCACACTCAGCATGATCAAAACATCTCATTTTTATTAACAAAAATTATGTACTTATTTTTTGTGTTTATAAGGAAAAATCCTGGAAGCATATGACCCCTCCTGTTATCAGTGGGCTGTCGGACAGGGCATTGGCTCACTTTATGACTTTGTTTTGTTTTTTGAGATAGAGTCTTGCTGTCACCCAGGCTAGAGTGCCGTGGCTCGATCTTGGCTCACAGAAACCTCTGCCTCCCACAGAGAATTGCTCCCTCAAGCAATTCTCCTGCCTCAGCCTCCCAAGTAGCTGGGATTACAGACACCTGCCACCGCGCCCAGCTAATTTTTGTATTTTTAGTAGAGACGGGGTTTCACCATCTTGGCCAGGCTGGTCTCGAACTCCTGACCTCGTGATCCACCCACCTTGGCTTTAAAGTGCTGGGATTACAGGCGTGAACCACTGCGCCTGGCTTACTGTTACTAGCAACTTTAATGTGTGCTTGCCAGGGGCAGTAGCTTGGCTATTTGTGAATTTATTATTTTTGCAGAGACAGAGTCTCACTGTTTCCCAGGCCGGTTTTGAACACTTGAGCTCAAGCAATCCTCCCCTCTTGGCCTCCCAAAGTGCTGGGATTACAGGCATAAACCACCACACCAGGCCTCTTTGGCTACTTTTTTAGACAACCTCTCATCTGGGCAGGTGCTTCTGTTTCCATTTAACAGATAAACAATCTGGGGCTGAGAATCAAGTAATTTGTCCAAGGTCACAGGGCTGTTGATGGTAGAGCTGGTATAGGATTAGGGAATCCTTAAAACAAGATTTTCCTAACATACTCCAAGTCTTTATGTACTTATTTTTTTGAGACCAAGTCTCGCTCTATTGATCAGGATGGAGTGCAGTGGCATGATCTCAGCTTACTGCAACCTCCACTTCCCAGGTTCAAAGGATCCTCCTGCCTCAGCCTCTCCTAGTAGCTGGGATTACAGGCATGTGCCACCACACCCGGCTAAGTTTTCTATTTTTAGTAGAGACGGGGTTTTGCCATGTTGGCCAGTCTGGTCTCGAACTCCTGACTTCAGGTTATCGACCCATCTCAGCCTCTCAAAGGATAACAGGCATGAGCCACCATGCCTGGTCCCTGAGCCTTTTAAAGAACTGCCTACATGTTTTCCATTTTAAAAAAAATGCCTGTAGTCCTGGCTACTCGGGAGGCTGAGGTAGGAGAATAGCTTGAACCCAGAAGGCGGAGGTTGCAGTGAGCTGAAATCACGCCACTGCACTCCAGCCTGGGTGACAGAGCAAAATTTCTTCTCAAAAAAAAAAAAAAAAAAAAAAAATTCAAACCCTCACCTGATTTTGAAACCAAGTCATTGCTATGTGTTTTGGGCTCCAGGCATATCCCAATCTAGGGAAGAGCAGATTGGTGGCACTCTTGGGGCTGAAGGGCCACAGGTAGGCAGGCTCCCCTCCCCTGGGGTCTTCCCTGACTGCCAAGGCGGAACCTCTAATAACACAGGGCCCTGCTATTGAAACAGGTGCTGGCACCAACTCCAAGTGGCAGGGCTCCTGGTGAGCTGTCTTGGAAGTTGTATGAGAATTCCTGTAAAGAGCTGTGTGTGGTGGCTCAAGCCTGTAATCCCAGCACTTTGGGAGGCCGAGGAGGGTAGATCATGAGGTCAAGAGATTGAGACCATCCTGGCCAGCATGGTGAAACCCTGTCTCTACTAAAAAAACAAAAATTAGCTGGGCATGGTGGCTTGTGCCTGTAGTCCCAGCTACTCAGGAGGCTGAGGCAGGAGAATCGCTCAAACCCGGGGGGAGGTTGTAGTGAACAGAGATTGCAACACTGCACTCCAGCCTGGTGACAGAGCGGGACTGTCTCAAAAGAAAAAAACTCCTGTAAAGTGGCTCTGAAGGACTTGGCCGTCATTCATGTTGCGTGGTCACAAAAATGTCTACTGAATACTTACCTGCTAGCCTGTGAGGAATGGTGAGGTCTCCAGTGAGAAAGGAGGTAGGTATGGCTCCTGACTTCATGAAGCTTCTTTCCAGAGGTGGAATTTAAACCAGGGCACCCCAGGGTCCACCTTCATGAACCCTCAAAGGAATATATGCTACAGGATTAGGAGGTCAGGCTGGCCTGAATGAAAACGCAACTGTTTTACTTCTTAGCCACAGGAACAGAGGAACTGGGAGCTTCTCTGTGCCTATCTTCCTATGCTACCAGTTGCTGGGAGGACAAGTGCAGTAGGTGTGGCTGATTAATAAATGGAGGTTTTGTTTTATTTTCTTTATTTTTGAGACGGACTTTCGCTCTTGTTACCCAGGCTGGAGTGCAATGGTGCGATCTCGGCTCACCGCAACCTCCGCCTCCTGGGTTCAGGCAATTCTCCTGCCTCAACCTCCCGAGTAGCTGGGATTACAGGCATGCGCCACCATGCCCAGCTAATTCTTTGTATCTTTAGTAGAGACGGGGTTTCACCATGTTGACCAGGATGGTCTCAATCTCTTGACCTCGTGATCCACCCGCCTCGGCCTCCCAAAGTGCTGGGATTACAGGCGTGAGCCACCGCGCCCAACCGATTTTGTTTTCTTAAAAGCAGAGTAGGCCAGGCTGTGTCTTACGCCTGTAATCTCAACACTTTGGGAGGCTGAGGTGGGCAAATCACCTGAGGTCAGCCTGGCCAAAATGGTGAAACCCTGTCCCTACTAAAAATCAAAAATTAGTTGAGCCTGGTGAAGGGTGCCTGCAATCCCAGCTCCCCAGGTGGCTACTTGCTTGAACCCAGAGGGCAAAGGCTGCAGTGAGCCGAGATCCTGCCACTGCACTCCAGCCTGATCAACAGAGACTCCCATCTCAAAAAAAAAAAAAAAAAAAAAAAAAGCAAACTGTCTAGAACAGTCCTGCCACTGCCTGTGATGATGGAAACGTGCTGTATCGGCACTGTCCAATAGGAGAGCCGCCAGTCACTTGAATACTTGAAATGTGGCCAGTGAAACCGAGGCACTACATTTTTGTTATTTTTTGAGACAGTCTCCCTCTGTTGCCCAGACTGGAGTGCAACATCTGCCTCCCGAGTTCAAGTGATTCTCCCACCTCAGCCTCCCGAGTAGCTGGGATTACAGATACCCACAACCACGCTGGGCTAACGTTTTTATTTTTAGTAGAGACGAGGTTTCGCCATGTTCATCAGGCTTGTCTTGAACTCCTAACCTCAGGTGATTAACCCACCTCTGCCTCCCAAAGTGCTGGTATTAAGCGTGAGTCACCATGCTGGGCCAATTTTTATTTAAATGAAAAAAGCTACAGTGCTTAGTGGGTAACTGTATTGGACAATGTGGGCCTACAGGCCTTCCAGATTGAGGCTGAGGCAGGTAATACAGGGAACCAGAAAGCGGAGCTGGGAGAGCTAAAGGGACAGGGGCTGCAGAAACAAGGCTGGATTGGAGGCAGACAAGCTCACAAGGACGAAGAAAGGAGGAAATACCTTAGGATGCTGGCTAAGTGAAGGCCATATATCATATGACTGTATTTTAACGAAATGTCCAGAACCGACAAAGGTAGACAGAAGTAGATTCATGGTTACTAGGGGATGGGAAAGAGTGAGGGAGGGGATGGGAGTGACTGCTAATGAGTATAATGAGTACAGGGTGCTGAAAATGTTCTAAAACTAGGCTGCGTTGATGGTTGCACAACTTTAAAACCCAGTGAGTGGTATGCTTGAAGTGGATGAGTTGTGTTGTGTGCAAATTATATCTCAATAAACCTGTTTATTATTATTTTGAGACAGGGTCTCGGTCTCACTTTGCTCCCCAGGCTGGAGTGCAGGGGTGCAAACTTGGCTCACAACCACCTCTGCCTCCTGAGTACCCAGGATTACAGGCATACGCCACCATGCCTGGTTAATTTTTTTATTTTTAGTAGAGAAGGGGTTTTGCCATATTGACCAGGCTGATCTTTAACTTCTGGCCTCAAGTGATCTGCTAGTCTCGGTCTTTCAAGGTGCTGGAATTTCAAGCATGAGCCACCACTCTGTGCAATAAAGCTGTTTAAATACAACCCAAATCTGCCAGGCGAGGTGGCTCACGCCTGTAATCTCAGCACTTCGGGAGTCTGAGGCGGATGGATCACCTGAGGTCAGTAGTTCAAGACCAGCCTGGTCAATACGATGAAACCGTCTCTACTAAAAAACAAACAAAAAATTAAATACAACCCAAATCTCAAGAGGCTTCAGATTAGTAGAACTCACCCTCACTAATGAAAAAAACCTTGGGTAGGGTGGCCCAAGACCTGGCCATGGTAAGTGTCAGGGACTGTGGGAAGGCCCTTCCTGGTTGAGAGTGCTCAATTTCCCATCCCAAGACTGCCTTCAAGTTTATTTTTGTGATGGACTCTCACTCTGTCTCCCAGATTGGAGTGTGGCGGCCTGATCGTGGCTCATTGCAACCTCTACCTTCCAGGTTCAACAGATTCTCCTGCCTCAGCCTCCCGAGTGGCTGGGATTATAGGTGCCTGCCGGCATGCCTGGCTAATTTTTGTATTTTTGATAGGGATGGGGTTTCACCATGTTATTAGCAAGGCTGGTCTCAAACTCCTAACCTCAAGTGATCTGCCTGCCTCGGCCTCCCAAGTGTTGGGATTATAGGCATGAGCCACCGTGCCTAACCTGCTTCGATTTTTAAAAAAACAAGTCTTCCCTATAGCTGGAGCCTTCACCCAGTACAGAGAAAGTCAATGAATGCGAAAGAAATTAAACACCAGATGGTGAAGGTTGGAAAGGACTCCTGAGAGGGAAGGAAAATGCTGGAAGGCAGAAGGAGCAAGGCAAGGCCACCTCTGATTATCTCCTGAAGGGAAGTATTATCAGACATTAGTATGACATTCCCTGAGGTGAAGGAACAACCTGGTGTTTCATAGCCAGCCTGGTGGCTTTTCCTCATCAGGGACTTAGCTGCTCAGGTAAGCACAGTACATGAGCACTAGGGAAGCTGTGTGCTGACCGAGAAAGTCAGTACAGCGGTGCCTCTGCCAACCAGAGCAACAGGAATGTGGTAAAAAGTAGGTGTGGAGCAAACTACAGAAGGACGAAGAGGTTTTCAAAGAATACAAAATGATGGCCGGGCAAGATGGCACACGTCTGTAATCCCAGCACTTTGGGAGGCCAAGGTGGGTGATAACCTTGAGGCCAGGAGTTTGAGATCAGTCTGGTTAACATGATGACACCCCGTCTCTATTAAAAATACAAAAAATTAGTCAGGTGTGGTGGTGCACAACCTGAGGCTGGGCTGAGGCAAGGGAGTTGCTTGAGCGAGCCTGGGAGGTGGAGGTTACAGTGAGCAGAGTGTGCTACTGCAGTCCAGCCTAGGCGATAGAGCAAGACCAAACTCAACAAAACATGTAATGAAGATACAGCTTTATTATTATAAATATGGCAAAGCGGCCGGGCGCGGTGGCTCAAGCCTGTAATCCCAGCACTTTGGGAGGCCGAGGCGGGTGGATCACGAGGTCAAGAGATCAGACCATCCTGGTCAACATGGTGAAACCCCGTCTCTACTAAAGATACAAAAAATTAGCTGGGCATGGTGGTGCGTGCCTGTAATCCCAGCTACTCGGGAGGCTGAAGCAGGAGAATTGCCTGAACCCAGGAGGCGGAGGTTGCCGTGAGCCGAGATTGCGCCATTGCACTCCAGCCTGGGTAACAAGAGCGAAACTCCATCTCAAAAAAAAAAAAAAAAAAAAAAAAAAAGGCAAAGCATAAACTTTTTAAAAAGGCTGCAACAGTACTGGACATATTCTCTTTTTTGGGTTAATTTTAAAAAGAAGCAACAGCCTTTAGGCATGTTGAATTGAAAGATGATAAGGCTGTACTTAAAAGGCCCAGGAAGAGAGTCCGAGGAGGAAGCCTCTGCTTCTCTACCCTTGCCCTCCACTACCCCAATTTCCCCAAGTGTGAAATGCAAAACTGAGAAGGCACTCAATGGACATTTTATATACCAATGGTTATAAATACATTTGTGTGTGGGTTTGAGTATTTTTGGAGACAGGGTCTCTCTCACTCAGTCACCTATGCTGGAGCACAGTGGCATGATCACAGCTCACTGCAACCTGGACCTCCTGGGCTCAAGCAATATTCCCACCCTTGCCTCCCAAGTGGCTGGGACCACAGGTGCATGCCACAGTGCCTAGCTATCTCACTCTGTTGCCCAGGCTGGTCTCAACTGCTCCTCCTGCAAAGTGTTGGGATTACAGGTGTGAGCCACTGAGACCTGCTAATGTGTATTTTAAATGTAATAATTATATCAAATTTATTTCACAAATATCAGTGGATCAGAATGAAGCTGAAAAAAGTAATTTCAAGTTGATTCACAAAATCAGGTGGTAATGGAGCCCCGCATGGTGGCTCATGCCTGTAATCCTAGCACTTTGGGAGGCTAAGGAAGGCAGACTGCTTGACCCCAGGAATTCAAGACCAGCCTGGGCAACATGGCGACACTTGTCTCTACTAAAAAAATACAAAAATTAGCTAGGTGTGATGGCATATGCCTTAAGTCCCAGCTATTCAAGAAGCTGAAGTGGGAAGATCATCTGAGCCTGGGGAGGCTGAGGCTGTTGTGAGCAATGATTGTGCCACTGTATGCCAGCCGGGGTGGCAGAGTGAGACCCTTTCTCAAAAAATTATAAAAAATTAGGTGTTGATGATTACACAAGCATTGTGAATGTGTTTAATAGCAGTAAATTTTAAGATCATAGGGAGTATATATTCAGGGCAACTTGAATCTATATTCCAAAGTAAAACAAAATATTTAGAAATTATACTTAAAAGTGATTAAAATGGCAAATGTGATTTTGCCACAATAAAAACAAATGACACCAGGTAAACAATGGTTGAGCTGGTCCCAGGTCTAGTGAGGTGAGAGTATGGAAAGGAATGCCTTTTAGAAGTCGCCCCTCCCTACAGCAGTGCCCTGTAGGAGCCTGCTGACAAACCAGTTACCAATGAACCTCTCAAACACCAAAACTGCTGCTTTAGGGAAGGCGCAGCTGCAGTGAGTCACCCCGCCCCCCCGGGGGAGCCATAAAAGCCATGGGTCCTCTAAGCTCCTCTCACTGGGGTCTAAAGGACAGAGAACAATCATCTGTGATGAGACACAGGTTAACTACAGCACATTTATTGGCTTTTGAATTCTTTCTATTGAGTAGTGGTTAGGAGAAACAGCTCAGGAGTTGGGCAACGTGGTTTGATTCCCAGTGCACACCACTTTCTAGCAGGCAACCCAATTTCTTTTAACCTGTTTGCTCATCTGAAAATAAGGATGGGAACACTAGGTACTTCCCAGGGATAATATAAAGACTGGAACATGTAGTGGGTACCACGTGTATCCTGAACGCCTGATTGTGGTAAACAATCAACATTAGCCCCCAAACCTATAATGCAATAAAAATTAAAAAAAAAAAAAAAACAATCAACATTAGCTAGGATCATTATTTGCATATAAGTTCTTATTTTTAAACATTTTTAATGAATAAAAATGGGGACGTGAACAAAGGAACACTCAAATGCAGAACTTGGCAGACAAAATCTTCTCAAAACCCCAAGCTGCCCCTTATTTTTGTCTGGGAGACACCTGGCTAAATCAAGTCTGAGGCTTCTTTACTGCCTGATTTCAGGGAGCAGCCAAAGAGAACAGAAGCTCAAAAACTCAGGTTGGCAGAAAAGTTCAAATGTTTCCATTAAAAAAAAGAAAAGTTTCCATCTAAGTAGGAATCCTGGAGAATACAAAAAGACTGGGAAAGCAGCTTTCTGGGGAGAAATTATACTTTCCTTCGGGAGCTTTTGGTGGATCAGGTGCACACCTTCAGGTGTATCAAAATACAGCCTTACAGGCACCCACACTTCTTCAGGAACATGGCAATCCTACCCGCTCCAAGGGCCCACCGCCCACCCCAACAATCAGTAACTCTGAAGACATCAGTTCTTCTCAAACAGTTTAATAGCAAATAAACAAAGGAAGGTACCACACTTGGCAGATACAAAATGACTTTTTGTCCGTGTGTCTGTGCAATTAAAACAGATTTAGGTTCCCCATTGGGACAAAAGGAAAAACACACAAAAAAAGGAAGGAGATTCCTTTGAAACACATACTCCCTTGCTCCAAACTTGTAACAATTTTTTTTCTTTTTAAATTCACTACACAAACTCTGTGATTAGGTTAAGAAAAGCGATAAGGGCTCTTCTTGCCTTTTTTTTTTTAAACCATTAAAGTAAAATCCATAATTTTCTACAGAGTACAACACAAGTTCACACAAAAAAGACATTTTCTTTGCAAATCAAAACAGGAAAGAAAGGAAAAGCTCAAACAAGGTAAAGGAAAAGCATTTCTACGGCTGAATCACGACTGAGTTGATTGAATCCCGTTGTTGCTGCAGAACAGACTGTGCGTTTGGTCATAGTGGCAATTTTTTTTCTCTTCACATTGTGAAATCACTTTACATTGTTTTCTAGTAGAAAAGGCAAAAAACTGTACAAAACCCCTAGTGTTAAATACAACGTTTGTACCAATAAAAAACTCACACAGGTTTGTCTCCAAAATGTAAAGTTTCTTTTTTTTTTTCTTTTTAAATTATTCACAAAAAGCAGCTGGAAATCAGAAAGGCAGCTGCCGCTCCAGGGTCTCAAATCCATTAAAACCACCACAGAACGATTAAAACAATCAGAGAGAGAAAAGGAAAAGGAAACAACGTCCAACATTTGGCATTTGGTTTTATCCACAGGTTTTCCCAGAGCTCCTCTTGGAATTGAAAGCAAAATATATTGGCAAACAGAGCTTCTCAATACACAGGAAGGGGAGCCTCAGCGCCTCCTGCCAACAGAGGCGGCTCTGTGCAGTCAGACTGTGGGGTGCACAGCAGTCTCTCAGGCTGGGGTTTCTGGCCTCTTTCCATCCAATCACCCTTTCCAGGAAATTCAGCAGCCTACCAGACACTGGGCCTCCACCTGGCTGCCCTTTCCCCTCAGCAGAGTGGCCTCAGGCATAATACCAGGCAACCTGCCAGTCCCAGAGCAGAAACCCTGCTGGGATCCCTTCCTTCATCAACTTTGGCGTGGAGGAAGCTCAACAGCGCTTCTACCCAGCCCCTAGCTACATCTCTCCACCCTTCCCTGGACAGTCCTACTTCGCAGCTCACCCACCCACCAGCAGCTTAGGTCTGGGTGGGATCCATCATCAGCTCCTCCCCCTGTAACCTCTTCCCTCCACAAATCCACCCTGTGACCTCTCCTCTCCTCGCCTCTCCCCCTCCACTCACATTCTTACTCAAGTCTCCAAGACCCTGAGGCTGGATGGTGCCACATGAGAAGAGGGTCAGTTTCCCTCAGGGAACCAAAAAACTGGCTTGCCTGGCACCCAGGGACAGTAGCTGTTTGGCTCTTCACAGACCCAATTAAAAAACAAATGCCTGCCCTTTCCCCCCACCCCACCAGCTAAGCAAGAGCAGAGCTGTGGTGAAGAGCCAGTGCGGGGTGGCTGGTGCCCAGGGCTGTAAACAGTGTGAAGACTGTAGTATTGTGCTTGTCACCTAGGAAAAGCACCAGCAGGTGCATTGTCGCTTGGTGCGCAGATGGCCTCCTACGGGTGGTTGGGAGCACCCTCCTTTCTCCAGGTGCTCACTGCCCCTAATGCGCTAAATAAGCCTCTTGCCCACCCGCTGCCACCTTCTGGGCTCTACCTCTGCTTCTTGTGTCTCTCCAGGCCCCCTTCCCACCCTCTCTAAGCAGAGCAGCCAGCCTCCTGGACGCCCGCTGAGACCTGGAGGCCACAGGAAGTGACAGTCTAAGTGCACAGGCAAACACTCTAAGGGCAATAGAGGAGAAAGTTGCCACTTCAAAATAAAACAATACAATCTTGAAAAAAATAACCCTACAACAATTTAAAACAGCTTCTTTGAAACCCTTTTAAATCGGTCAGTTTTTGCACAAACTATAGAAAACAGAGAGGTGAAGGTGATATATACGAAGGTGTGAAGAAACAGCAGGAAACATGCAAAACTTGTTTTTTCTGGGCATAATCTTAGTAGGAAAGGAAAAAATCCAAAACAAAAACACAAAACAATACAAAAACAAAAACAACAACAAAAAATCAAAGCATCACATTTTGCTGTGGAGACTGCAGGAACAAGCATGGGGCTGAGGGGAAGGGGCAAGTGGGATCCAGGGCTCCCCGCAGAGTCGCTCCAGGGAAGAACAAAAGAAAAAGGGCTGGCTGGGGCCCAAACTGCAGCCTTCAGTCAAAAAGGAAGAAAGGGGGTTCAGGTGCTTTTTTGCAGCTGAAAACTCAGAAGAAAAACAAAAGAACAATACATGCGGTCTCCTCAAGCCCCACAGACTATATCAGCAAAATGTGCTCAGGAGCCTCAAAGGTTTTAGTGACATCTTTTATTTCATTGTTTACTTCAAAGTTGTCTTTAAAACTAAGCACACAGAGAAACAAAGCCTAGAAACGGACTGGCTGTGTGTTCACAGAAATACAAACACCACGCGGTATGTGCTAGTAGGGCTGCTCTGAAGACAATTACAAAGAATTGGAATCACAAAATCAAGTGGTTATCTTATGAAGTTCTAGAAAAATAGATTTTTTTTATATTCAAATGCAAGTTTAAATATTTCCCCTTCAGCAGTCGTTCTAGCAAAACCAATTTGGCAGCACAAAAGGGAAAAAAAAAAAAGGAAAGAAAAAAAAACGAAGAAAGAAACAAACATAATAAAAATACACGTCAGCATCAAAGGTCAACACAAGGTCAAAGGTGAGAGTTCAAGCATCAGAGAAGCTGAAGAGACAGGGATTTGGACGATGTACTTGACGCCACATCGACATGCTTTAGGCACAACGATGAACAAACGGCAGGAATCTAGAAAAAAAACAAACCAGAAAGAGGGAGACCCACTGAGTTACACAGAGCAATACATTCAAACAAAGAGAGAGAGAACAGAACACTCACTGTGTGTACAGCCCTGAAATGAGGTGGGCGGGCAGGGGTTGGGTAATGACAGGGAACTTTTGCACATGCTAACAATGGACACAGGGAAAAGTCAAAAAGGACATGGAGGACATCAAGAACACATCTAATTGCCAGAGACAGAAGGGAACCTAAGGCTTGGATTTTCCCTGAAGCGCCCAACTCCTAAGAAAAGAAGGTCTCTGGGGGAGCAGAGCCTCAGCCTCTCCCCACTCCCTGGTCACAACCCAAGGAGAAGCAGAAGATGCTGGCTGGGGTGGGGAAAATTTTTCAGGGAAGAGGGCCAGAATTTCTATTCAATCCTATGGGGATGGCCCTTTGTTCCCAGAAATCCAAGCTCTTAGCTTCCACCCAGGCCCTGGCCACTCAAGTGGAACCCAGGAGACAGTGGTCTGGCTGCATTCAAGGCAAATCAATTTCATGATGTAACCCGAATAAGAAACAAAACTACAGCACAAAACACATTGTAAGTGAAACCTTCGCACAACAGAAAAGGATTGCTTAAGACTTGACTGCGAGTCTCCACTCTCTTGAGCTGAGCCCTTTCACACGTGAGACTTGTAGGGGAGCAGCTTCTTCACAAAACCATCTTTGGCCTGGGGAAAGAACTGTGCTCAAGGGAAGTGCTATTGCTGTGCTAACTCACTGGGCAAGGGGAGGAGATAACAGAGAAGTGCATGGTCTCACCAGCTGGCTGCTCGAGCAGCCCAGGCCCCTGCTGGGGCAAGTGTTCCTTTTAGAAAAGAGAACCCAACAGCAGGTATGAAGCCTCAGGGTCTGGTATCAAAGGTGGGTGGATTGTACCTTGGCCTCTTATGTCATTAGGAAAGGGGTTTCATAAGGTCCCAGAGCCCAGGACAAATCCATGGACAAATAATGGTGAGGTGGGGGAAGGCGGAGAGAAGAGGGGGCTGTGGGGAGGGAGTGGAGTTCTGGCTGAGGAGGAAGACAGAACAGAAGGCTAGGGAGCACAGCGCCGGCAGCACCCTGTGGAGCACAGCTCTCTCCTCTGCCAATTCACAGCATTAACACCTTCCCCTTGGGCAGGTTAGCTGGGCTGCAAACGGGCCACAGAAAGTCAGTAGTTTCAATCATACACAGCACCCTGTGTGTACAACAATCACATTCTGGATTCTACAAAATCCTGGCCTTTTCCAGAGATATAATTTAGGTAATAAATATTCTCCACCCCGGAGCTGTATAAAACTTTTATAAAAATAGAAACGACATTCTTGGTTCCAGCCGGTTGGGATTCAGAACAGCGCCTCCCCAACCTAGCATTTTTTTCTTTTTTTTTTTTGTTTTCTTTTTTCTTTTTTATTTTTATTTTTTGCATTTATTTAAAAAATCCCATCATGACCCTGGAAGCCTTTAGAACAGTTTTATCCTTTGAAACACAGGACACATTTCTCCCAGTGCGCAGAATTCAAGTTTACGTGGTTCAGCTTAAGAAGTGTATGTTTCACGTTTCTTAGAGGACAACAGACCCAAGTTATCACTATGAGAAAGGAACAGCTGTCCCAGCTTCAATGGGATAATCCAACACCACCAGCTACCTGTACAACAGCAAGATGGTCAATCCCTGTCTGTTACCCACAGGGACAGCATGACAAGAAGAGTGCCCCCATCTGACTTAATAGCAAACCAACCCCTTTATTCTTATCTCTGCTGCTAGGGGTCAAGACTGGTATTTGTGAGGTTTCAGATTCCAGAGACCCAGGGATCTCATCCCCGGCAGTGGCTATAGACATATCTTAACAGGGCCACCTCTGCCCAGGTGTACATTCCCAACAGCATGTCGTTCCTGGCTCTCTACCCCCACAGCACTTCTTGGAGCAGAGGCAGAGCTCCGAAGCTGTGTGGGTCACAGGCAAGAGCTGAAGTGAGACCTGCGGGAGGCAGCAGGGGGCTAACTGTAGCACGAGGACAAAAATGAACACGGTAATACTGAGGTAAATGAACACTCAACTTATGTGGAGGCTGTAAACGTCCTGATGTCACCTCTGCCTCAAGAGCAGAAAATGTGACTGGAGTGGTTACAGGAGGGGCCTGCCAGACCTCTGTGGGAATACTACATCTGGGACACCTCAATCAAAGAGGCAAGGGAGGATTTCTGGCCACTGGCAAATGCAGCATGCTGGCTTACAGGGATCCTTCTGATTCAAGTACAAGAAACAAGCTCCTCCTCCCCCACCTAGATGGCACTGATCACTCTGCCCAGAAGTGGTACCTACCCACTTCAGCAAAAACTGAAAGCCCTTCTTGGATTTGCCCTCATGAGAAAATTGTGGCTTGGGATGGAGGTGACGTTCCTTGCTGTGGTGAAGAGCAAGTAAGGGAACCAGGCAATGTATTCCACAGAGGACTTCGTTAAAGAGACCTTTTGGAAATGGGCCATGGTCTAATTTCATGCTGAAATAAACTAAAATGACCTCTTTGGCTGCTTCTCCCAAACTGCCACCAGCCAGGTAGGGCCAATCCAATACCGACTGCTGGCTGGGGGAGCTGGTAATGGGTGATGCCGCCCTGCTTTTTGTATGTGTCAGGCTAACAGGTGCTTTATTTCCAGAGAATTGTTAATGCCTTTTTTTGAAAAGAGCAGCAGAAATTCTGGACAAGAATCTGAAAAATAGGTGTCAAAAACTATTTCCCAGAAGGCAGCTGTGCAGGAGTTTGGGCCTCTGGCTGCCAGGCATTAGGTGTCTAGTCACTCCCACTTTCTCCAAAGCCGCTCTGCTCCCCACAGCTCCAAGATGCCAGTTCTCATCCTACCCACCCTCACACTAAGGGAGGTTCTGGGGGTCACTTTTTTGTTCCACTCAGTCCTCTCTCGGGGTGGTCTGGGGCAAATCCCAATCACTGTCTGTTAAATGTTTCCCAGTCCCCCTTCCCCAGGATGGTTTGGTGTTGGTCCTTCTCAACACACACTGATTACAAACACAGCAAACTTTAAATAAAGGGAAAAAAAAAAAAAACAACTCAGGATATGGCACCTAAACTCCAAAGTAAAACACTGGAAACCAAAGCACAAACTTGTCCTCTGTACGAAGCGAAACTCCCACAGAAGGCAGTAGCCGAGTCTTCAGGGCAAGCTGTGCCTGCGAGAGTGGCAGGGATCAGGGTCCAGGGCTGTCAGCACACAGCCTCAGGGCTTCGAATCATTAAGGGTGCTCCTCCCCCACTTACCAGAAGACCCTCTCACTCCAGTCTTAGAGGGGAGCACGCTCAGTAGGGCTTGCTGTCATTCTTCGAACGTTTGAGCTGCACTTTAAGCCGCTTCATGCCAATCTGAAAGCCGTTCATGGACTGGATGGCAGCTTGAGCCGAAACAGGATTGTCGTAACTTACAAAACCTGTGTGTCCAAGCAGAAACCTAGGTGAGGGACATAATGAGGCAAGGAGATTCTCAGTCCTCCTTATGCAAGATACCTTATGTGCTTAATCTCAAATCCCAATTTTATTCAGCAGGGACAAGAAATCTGGAAATTATATCATATGAAAGAAATTAGGTTCCTAATAGTACCACTTAACATCTACATGGTTAAGGGTTTTTTCTTTCTTTTTTTTTTTTTGATACAGGGTCTTGCTCTGTCACCCAGGTTGGAGTAAAGTGGTGTGACCATGGTTTACTGCAACCTTGGCCCCCTGGGCTCAGATAACCCTCTCAGCACAGCCTCTTGAGCAGCTGGGACCACAGGTACACACTACCATGCCTAACTATTTTATTGTAGCCATGAGGTCTCACTCTGTTGCTCACGCTGGTCTTGAACTCCTAGGCTCAAGCGATCCTCCTGCCTTGGCCTCTCAAAGTACTGGGATTTACAGGCATGAACCTGGACTGTTTTAAGGTTGCTTTGCAAACCATTTCCATATATTATTTTTCTCTCTGGAGCAACAGAGTGGGTAGGAATCCTTACCTCCACTACAGCAGTGAGAAAACTGAAGCCCAAAAAGAGGTCATCTGACCTGCCCATGGCCAAGTTAAAACAGCCCAAACTCATATCCAGCTCTTTCTGCAGTCAGCTCCTCCTTTTTCGGTGGTAAAATACTAATCCCACCCTGACACCAGAGAGAAGCCAACATACCAAAACACTTGCTCAGGTTTGTCTGCTTGTCTATGAAAACCTTGGCAGACACGACATTCCCAAAGGGCATAAACATCTGCAGCAGGTCCTGATCGCCAAACTCCTGGGGCAGGTGGTAGATGAACAGGTTGGCTCCCTCTGGACCTTCAAAATACCCAGTCATTGGAAAGGTATCAGTGTCAAACATGCTTGCCACCCTGCACCAGTGGTCTTTCATTTCTACCTATGTTAAAATTATCACAATCCCCAAAAATAGAGATTTATCTGGGGAACTAAACAGATTCTCTAAATACAAAGCAAGGAACCAAAGGGCAAACATTAAAATAGATTCCTTCCCTCACATTCAGCCAAACTCCATGTCACTGAGGACGTGAGAATCCTACCTGTGGGAGGAGGGAGTGCTGGGATAATAAAGCAGGCCAACTTGTGTGTGGAGCAGAACAGAGACTACAGGCTCACAGAGGAACACAGCGGGAAAAAGAGGTTATGAACAAACAGGTTTCTAAATAGTGCCTAAACACCACAGGGACAGCAAACAGATTGGTAGTTGCCAGAGGCAAAATGTAGAAGCAGGGAATGACTACAAAGGGGCACAGGGAATTTCTAGGGGTGATGGAAATGTTCTAAATCTGTGGTGATGGTTGCAGGACTTGGTCTGTTTGTCAATACTCATATTGCCAAAATCAGTGAGTTTCATCATATTTAAATTGGACTTGAGTAAAAAGAAATTATAGTTTTAAAAATGCACCCATAATTAACACTGAGCTTGAAAACAGAATACACATTCTTCATGTGACTCAATGATTTTTTCTTTCTTTTTTTTTTTTGAGACGGAGTTTCACTCTTGTTACCCAGGCTGGAGTACAATGGCACGATCTCGGCTGACTGCAACCTCCACCTCCTGGGTTCAGGCAATTCTCCCGCCTCAGCCTCCTGAGTAGCTAGGATTACAGGCACGCGCCACCGTGCCCAGCTAATTTTTTGTATTTTTAGTAGAGACGGGGTTTCACCATGTTGACCAGGATGGTCCCGATCTCTTGACCTCATGATCCACCCGCCTCGGCCTCCCAAAGTGCTGGGATTACAGGCATGAGCCACCGCGCCCGGCTGTCTCAATGATTTTCTAACCAAAAAGTTTTATTACAATTGCAGTCCAATCGTTCTCCAGCCACCCTGGCCTCCCTGTTTTTGCCACACACATCAGGGAACACTGCTGCCTTAGGGCTTTGGCGCTTGCTGTTCCTATGCCCCTGTCACTCTTCTGTAGATTCAGGCATGGCTTGCTTCCTTACTTCCTTCAGTTCTCTGCTTAAATGTCAACTTAGAGAGACATTATCTGAGCATTCTGGATAAAATGCAGTGCCTCTGGCACTCCCTTTCTTCTGTCATTCTCCAGAGGATCATCTGCAACACCTCATGCTTTCATTTATTTATTGTCTGTCTCCACTAAAATATTGGTTCACGCTACATTCTCCCACTACCATATCCCTAGGGGATATAAGTGATTCAGAGCAGGTGAGGGGAGATGAACCAGGACTTCTTTCTGCTGTGGCAAGAGGACACTCATCTCTTTCCCACATTAGTGCTTATACCAGCTCCTGGTTATAAAAACCCAGTCAAATTTGAGCATAAAGGTGTCAGCAGGACTTTCTATTCATATAAGTCACCTTCAGGCCTCTGTCTGGCTAGACAGTCTCTCCTAATTTTTTTCTCCTAAATTGAATACCATTTGTGTCAAACGACATACTTCCCACTCCATCAACTCATGGGCCGTAACTCTGTCCCATCACCCCTCAGTTTGCCTTCAATCAGGACAAACATCAATCACAAAGTGAGGAAAATGCCAAATGATATAGCTAAAAGGGACACTGAGACAGCAGACATCCAGACAGAAGATCCTCTGATAGATTTGTAATTCATAGAGAAGACTTCCTAACAAAAACAGATTCTTGTCAAATGTGTCAGATACAATAAGGTCAGTCTGTTCCTTCATCTAAAAACTGCAGCCCAGTCCCAAGAGGGCACACAGAGGTTCTGATCTGAGCCACATCCAGAAAACATTTCAAAAGCAGATCATACTTCAGAGTTTCTCAGTCTACACTTGACCCTGTCAAAAAATAATAACAACAAAAGACACTGGTCTGACAAACCTAGCTGCTTCCCTCAGCCTTTGCTCTTTCAGTTCTGGTATAGAAGAAAGAATACCTCCATGCCTGACCCTGATCTCCCTTTGCACTCACCTTCCTTCTGGCTTCCAGCAGCACCAATACTCTGCTGTGTCAGAAGATTCTGGTTGTACAGAG
The DNA here is from genome assembly GCA_031835075.1 of Saguinus oedipus. Taxonomy (NCBI): domain Eukaryota; kingdom Metazoa; phylum Chordata; class Mammalia; order Primates; family Cebidae; genus Saguinus; species Saguinus oedipus. The sequence continues at coordinate 62,644,523 of CM063178.1, read as the reverse complement.
TGGGGAGTGCAGCAGCAGCATATTGCTGGATACCCGAGTAGGCCTGAGTGAGGGCCTCCATGGTGCTCCCAGTGCCATTGGAAAGGCCACTGCCACCCAGGCCACCATTTAAAGCCGCCATTCCTTGATTGGAGGAAGAGAAGGATTAATATACAGGAAAGATTGAACTGATGCTAAAGACAAGTCTACTTAGGGACATCTAGAAGAGGGAAAACTCCAGAGTTCTCCCCTTCATCTCCCTCATTTCTCCCTGAGGAGAAGAACCTACCTGACTGGTTAGATTTCAGGACATTCAGCAGGCCTTGCTAATGGGGACATTAAGAAATGCCATACCAGGGTGTGGTGCTCCCCATTACCTTTATCCAATCTGTGGAGTGACAGGCTCCATTTTCTATCTGGCTGTAATGCCACTTTCTCATACTGAACTAGAATGTCATAAAAGAAGAGTCCCAGGACTATGAACTCAAAGTGGCAAATGTGATTTATGACAAGATGTGGGTGAACCCTACCATTAAAACAGCAGCTAACAGGTACTGAGTACATTCTATGTGCCAGCCACTGTACTACACGAGGTACTCAGCAGCACTTTATCTATGCTCTCTCTCTTTTTTTTTTGGAGACAGAGTCTCACTCTGTCACCAAGGTTGGAGTTCAGTGGTACAATCATAGCTCACTGCAACGTCAAGGCTCAAGCAATCCTCCCAGCCTCAGCCTCTTAAGTAGCTGGGACTATAGGGCATGCACCAGCACACTCAGCCAATTTTTGTAAAGGTGGAGGTCTCACTACGTTGCTCAGGCTAGTCTGAACTCCTGACCTACAATGATCCTCCTGCTTTGGCCTCCCAAACTGCTGGGATTATAGGTGTGAGCCACTGCAGTTGGCCTCATTTAATTTTTAACAACCCTTCAAAGTATTCTATTATTCCCACTTCCAAGATGAGAAAATGCCTGTAGAAAAGTAGTTAGAGCTAGCTAAGGGGCAGAGGTGGGATTTAACTCAGGTCTGATTCAAAATCCCATGATTGTTTTTAACTTCATTGGGCCACTGCAATCATTCCAGTGGTACCCCTACCAGGGTTGTTTAAGATGTGCTACCTGCACAAAGAATGGTCTAATGACAGCCAGGGGCTGCCCCATACCTGCCAGAGAGCCAACATTGAGGCCAGCCGTTGCTCCAGCTAATGTCTGCAGGGCTCCAAGTGAGGCTATGGGGTTGACAGAATTACTGCTGCTGGAGCTAGGTGAAGACCCTGCTATTAGAAATCCAGGAGTTAAAATTCAACCCATCACTCGCATTCTCTTGTCAACAAGAACCAAACACAAGAAAGACTGACACTATCCAAGTATGCTATTTGCAAAGAGGTTTTCAGTTACTAATTCTATAACTGTCCTTGCAGGACACAGAGACAAATAATGGCCATACCATATTAAAAATCAGGAAGATTTCTCTGAAGTCCAGAAGATGACATTTGAAAATCTGTTGCTCATAATCTGAACTCTCTGGAAACAGGTGTTAACTACTTTCTCTCTCTGGACTCTGCCTTTAAACAGAAAGGATCTGTCCAAGGCACATCATGACACACTGGGCCCTATTACATGCTTACCTGAACTGGTGAGCACACTGAGGGGACTGCTGGATGTAGTGAGAGCATTGGTACCACTTGGTGTGTTCTGAGCTGCGCTAGCTGCAGCAGCTAGTGCAGCCAAATTCTGTAACTGCATTGCATTCAACCCTGCAACATCCAAAGCAAGAGATTAGCCAGCAGATAAGGGTGCCTCATATCCATTCCAGCAACGATAGCACACACTGGCAGAGGGCTGGTCCCTGACAAAGAGGAAATGTTCTAGACACTGTTACAAACAATATTACAGGGCTCCAAAAAAGATTCAGATATCACACATTAAGAAACTTGAAATCATTTCCTCAGAGAAGAGATGCTAATTCAATAGCAAACAACCCCAAACGTATGTTAATAAAAGTGTGAGCAATTAGGAAACCAAGGAAAACTGACTACCATGGGGCCAGGAACACAGGAGAACAATGCCAAAACCTATAGCACAGGACTGCATTCAGGCTCCTCACTCACCCTTTACAGGGGATTTGCTCTCTGTAATGGAGGGGAACACACAGAAAATGTAGCAGAGACGCAAGGGCCCAGGAGGAAACAAAGGAGAACACATGAGAGCAGCAGTGAGACAAAGAATAAAGTTACTTCCACTTGAATAGCAGATTCATCACCAGAAAGAGGAGAAAGGAAAAAAATCACTGAGTGAAAGACCTCCAAGTAGAGCCTAGGCAAGCAACATAGTTGAAAGATGAGGAAGAAACCTAAACTGTGCTGTCCATGTTGCAAACTATTTACCAGACAAAAGAAAGAGTGATGGAGTGAGGAGTGAGAAGTGAGGGGAGTGGAAAGAGTAAATGAGAATGAAAATACAACACAGATTACATCTAGCAACTTTCCAAAAATATAGCCAACTATAATTTCCTGAGACAAAGTGAATGACTATCAAAAATTTTCAAACAGCGAAATGCTGTTCACTGAAGACTATGCCTTTCTCAAATGCGTTTGGCCTAACCTAAATCCAATGCAGAGGGTGTAGGCACAGGCAGCTTTGGAGCTGCCCCATGGCCTCCCCCACCAACTCCTGATGGCCCCTGGCTCAGGTTTCTGTGGTACTCCATTTAAGTTTTCTGTGTACGTTAATAGCAACAACAAAATAAGAATTCACCTAAGAAACAAGTATAAGACACACAGGTAAACTAACTGCCTTGGTTCTAGAAGTTTCAAGGTAGGCCACCTGCATGGAAGCCATCTTTGGCTTTTCAGCAGTCATTAGAAAAGTCACTTAATAATGGTAATACAGAGTTCTTGCAGTTTTTTTCCCCCTCATCAGAATGGCCTCAGTCTATAGGAGCTAAACAGCTCTTTTCCATATTCTTCTCCAACAGTGACCTAAAAGGTTAGGAGGCAGCAGATAACGTCAGAGCAATGTGGCATCAACTAGCAATAGAGCCACCATATAGAGACAAGGCAATTGAGTCCTGGGATGTTCATCTTAGGTCAGGTTTACATAATGAGCAAAAAAATGTTTTCGCAGAAACGATGCCAAACTCTCAAGACTGTTGTTAGCTGCATCTGCTGGCCTGGGTGCTGCTGCTCCTCTGCAGTAGTGAAACACTTACCTCCCATTGGGTGGAGGCTGCTCAGGGTGTTGAGGTTCCCAGAGGAGGCAGTCTGCTGAAGGAGCTGCAAATAAAGCTAGACATTACACCAAAAAACAGAACAAGAGTGAGAGTGAGGGCTGGTTCTGCATCTGGGATAACTCTACAGCACAGCAAAGCGAGAGTGCAGAGGCCCCCAGAGAGAAGAAAGTCAAAGACAAGAACCCAAGCCAACACAACTGAAACATGAGGCTTATGACAGCACAGGACAAAACAACACAGCTAAAGCACTGGCCCAGAAGATAGTATGTTCACTGAGTACTGAGCCAAGCTCAAGTCCCTGGGCAGCAGAATTCAGCACAGCAGAGTACAGCAGGACAATAAGCTAAACCTGAGCAGCTGTAGAGCCAACTGTGATTACTGTCTGCGAATGAATAACTGGCATTTCCAGTTCCCTTCTCCCAAGTTCTCCTTAGTTAGGTCCACACAGCCTACTCTGAAGATTGTTTCCATCTGGATAACCCAATTTCTACCTCATACAACTATTTTAAATATCAAATCTAAGCATTTCAGAGTATTTCTTAGAGTTACCCTTTATTGTCACAATGGACCGCATGACTAATAATCACTTCAGCTACACATCTATCTATCCAACCCTATTTACTTCCTCCCCTCCAAGCTGGTCTTCACTGTTGCAGATGACCAAATGATTGATGGATTAGGCCATACCAGGTTCAGAGTATGTTCTCTTTCAATGATTGTCCCGTGACAAATAAAGTAGAGGGCCTGTCCCTGAGTTTATGGCATTAGTTTAATTTGGATACTAGCAAACCACAAGCTTCATCTAACCAGCCTGCTGAAAACCGTTGCTCTAACTAAATCCAATTATTATTCCTTATGGAAAACTGGTATTCTTATACAGGATCCTTTTATTCAACCTGTTTTCTACTCCTATAAACATCTGACCTAGTTCCTCTGTCATGGCGAATCCTTTCAGGCTACAGATCACGGATGAGTTTCAGGAGGTCTACAAACCTCCAGGAACAGAATGGGGAGAAAAAAATGCACCTGCAAATCCTTTTTTTACCACTTCTCAGAGAATAAAATGATTAAAAACCACTTCTCCAGGACAGTAGAGGCTGGCTTCTTCAAGTCCATGCAGTCCAGAAAAAACCTCATAATTAATGATGATGTGCTATCGCACAGTCCATTAGCACCATGTCTACATTTTTTTTCTTCTTCTTTATTTTTTCACTCTTGTTGCCCAGGCTGGAGTGCAGTGGCATGATCTCAGCTTACTGCAACCTCCACCGTCCGTGTTCAAGTGATTCTCCTGCCTCAGCCTCCTGAGTAGCTAAAATTAAAAGTATGTACCACCATGCCCGGCTAATTTTGTATTTTTAGTAGAGACAGGTTTCTCCACGTTGGTCAGGCTGGTTTCCAACTCGACCTCAGGTGATTCGCCAGCCTCAGCCTCCCAAAGTGCTGGCATTACAGGCGTGAGCCACCGTGCCCATCCTTTTTCTTCTTAAACACCTTGGGCTATGGGTTCAGTTCCAACTGGTGGATTGTGAATACTGTACTTGGTCCCTTCATTTCCCCCCAAATGAGATCAGCTCTTAGGAAGGGGACCATGTCTAACCAAAACAAAGAGAACACAGCTCTCAACATATGCCATCATGTACTTGCTGCTAGTGGCAATTACAACAAAAAGGTTAATCTTCCCTAAAAAGAGCCCCCCAAAGTGTCTATGAAAAGCAAATGCATAGCATGCAGACCATTTTCAAAGCATTATTATTTCTGCAGATGATTAAAATATCTCTGAATTTTCTGAACATACAAGCAATGTTTCAGCACTAAGAAACAATTTATTCTGTGAAATATAACCAGGTGCAGTGGCTTCATGCCTGTAATCCCAGCACTTTGGGAGGCCAAGGCAGGCAGATCACTTGAGGTCAGGAGTTTGAGACCAGCCTGGCCAACACAGCAAAACCCTGTCTCTACTAAAAATACACAAATGAGCTGGTCATGGTAGCACATGACTGTAATCCCAGCTAATTGGGAAGTGGAGGTTGCAGTGAGCAGAGATTGAGCCACTGTACTACAACCTGGACAACAGAGCGAGACTTCAACTCAAAAAGAAAAAAAAAAGCATATATATATATATATATATAAAACCACTTTCTACTTTTTTTTTTTTTTTAAACTTCAGAGAAATACTAGGTAGGATAAACTGGGATTTCTTTCTTTCTTTTTTTTGTTTTGAAATGATGTCTCACTCTGTTGCCCAGGCTGGAGTTCACGATCTCAGTTCACTGCAACTTCTGCCTCCTGATTTCAAGCAAATTCTCCTGCCTCAGCTTCTTGGGTCACTGGGATTACAGGTGCCTGCAACCAAGCCTGGCTAATTTTTTATTTTTATTTTTAGTAGAGACGGGGTTTCCCCATGCATCCAGGCTGGTCTTGAACTCTGGACCTCAGGCAATCACCCACCTCGAACTCTCAAAGTGCTGGGATTAGAGACATGAGCCACTGCACCAGGCATAAACAGGGATTTCTTATAAGATATTAGAAATATGAAAACCACGAGAACTAAATTAACCAAAATTCAGTACTGTGAGACAGAAATCAGTGCCTTTTGTCTGTTTCCCTACAGAATGATTCTTGAAAGAATGAGAAAAGAATGACTATACTAGCTATTCCTGTGTTAATATTTTTGTATCATCCATACTAATCTAGTGGTTTCACCATTAACAGCTTGAGATGACCTTTTTCCTTTTTGACTCACAGATGGGTGGTTTTAAGTGTCATCTGTTGGCTGCAATTCTTTTCAGTTACCCTGTAACATATATTGCAGACCTAGTAAATCTAAATCACAAATTGGAGCCAGACCTTCTTGTGGACTAATGGCTCACAATAACAGAGAGATTAAATTAAAGGAATTCGATTTATAATGTGGTAAACTTGAATAGCACCTGTAATCCCAGCACTCTGTGAGGCAGCAAAAGGTGGATCACTTGAGGTCATGAGTTCGAGACCAGCCTGGCCAACATAGTGAAAGCCCATCTCTACTAAAAATACAAAAATTAGCCAGGCGTGGTGTGCATCTGTACTCTCAGCTACTAGCTACTTGAGAGGCTGAGGCAAGAGAATCACTTGAACCCGGGAGGCAGAGGTTGCAGTGAGCCAAGATTGTGCCACTGCACTCCAGCCTGGGCAACAGAATAAGTGAGGCTCCATCTCAAAAAAAAAATAAAAAAAAATCTTGATCTCTCAAGTCAACTGAAAGAAAACATTTACCAAACTCTTCAGGAAAGAATGAATAAGGATTTTAATGATTCCCTCCTCATCTGGTGGAAAGAGATATGGAGAAAGACACTTGGTAGTTAAGATTCCCTCAGGAATTTCTTTCTCGGGGGCAAGGACACAGATGTTTCTAAATCTTTAAAACAGGAAATCAGGAATTCGCTTTAGTTGCAGCAAAAGCCTCAAGATATAACCAGAGATGCATGTCCAGAGATACATATGTAGAGCAAGAGAGACTAACGGGACTAAAAGAAATAGTACTACCTGAATTTTTACATACAATTTCTAAATGCCAAAAGTTGTAAATGCCACTGTGTTTGTTAGCTAGGGAAAGCAGAAGAATAAACAGCTGGGAGCTTGCACAGTCTGCAGAAAGCAAACCACAAAGACTCACTGCTAAATACTGGGGTCCAAGAGTATTTAGACCAGCAAGGTTTCCCCACACAGATGCAGCGCTGATTTGCTGCATCTGCTGCTGGAGCTGCTGGGCCATTCTCTTCTGTTCTTTGTCCTTCTGAGTATCAGCAAATTTTACCACCATGGGTGATGAGCAACCCTGTGAAAACACCAAAACCAAAGGGTCAAATTCCTCCTTCTGGGAAAAAAAAAAATCTTCCTTTTAGATGACATGCAGGTTACATTCTAATTTCATTCACTGCCAAATGATTCTCCTCATGATAGATACAAGTGCAAAGAAACTATAATCCCAGCAGTTTGGGAGGCCAAGGCGGGGGGATCACTTAAGGTCGAGAATTCAAGACCAGTCTGGACAACATGGTGAAACCCTGTCTATTAAAAACACAAAAATTGGCCGGGCACGGTGGCTCACGAGGTCAAGAGATCGAGACCATCCTGGTTAACAAGGTGAAACCCGTCTCTACTAAAAATAAAAAATTAGCTGGGCATGGTGGTGTGCACCTGTAGTCCCAGCTACTCGGGAGGCTGAGACAGGAGAATTGCTTGAACCCCGGAGGCGGAGGTTGCGGTGAGCCGAGATGGCGCCATTGCACTCCAGCCTGGGTAACAAGAGCGAAACTCCGTCTCAAAAAAAAAAAAAAAAAAAAAAAAAAAAAAAAATTAGCTGGGCAGGGTGGTGCACGCCTGTAATCCCAGCTACTTGAGAGGCTGAGGCAGAAGGATTGCTTGAACCCAGGAGGCAGAGGTTGCAGTGAGCCAAGATCATGCTACTGCACTGCAGCCTGGGTGACAGAATGAGACTCTGTCTCAAAAAAAAAAGAAAATTAAAGGCCGGGAGTAGTGGCTTGCACCTGTAAGCTCAGCACTTTGGGAGGCTGAAGTCGGCAGGTCATTTGAGCCCAGGGATTTTAGACCAGCCCAGGCAACATGGCAAAACTGTCTCTATAAAAAAATACAAAAATTAACTGGGCATGCTGGTGTGCACCTGTAGTCCCAGCTACTTGGGGGCAGAGGTGGGGGGATCACTTGAGCCTCGGAGGTTGGGGCTGCAGTGAGCCATGATCTTCCCACTGCACTCCAGCCCAGGTGACAAAGTAAGACCCCATATCTCAAAAAAAGGGACAGGGGAAGCAAGTATTTTCCAATATGTTAATTTTAAAGAAATCAGCAGTTTTTAACTTTAAGATGTTGGCTGTTTAACTTTCTGGGCAATTAGATGCTACACATGCTGCTGGACTTTAACGGCCAACTGTCCCAGCATTCCCAGGCTGAGGAATTTGCCCCATCCCCTATCTGCTCCCTACCTCCATGGTCTGTGCTTGGTGCATTGCCTTGATAGCCGTCTGTGCCATGGCTCTTGTTGTAAAAGTCACAAACGCACAACCTGGTAAGAGAAGAGTCAGTAACTCATGCATTGATTTATTTCTCTGACATACATTTACTGAACATCTACTATGTGCTGACTATCATGCTAGCAATACCGACACAGTCCCTGTTTTCAGGGGATCACGTGCTGGTATGTTGCAACAGGGTGAGATGTGCTATAATGAAAAACCAGAGAACCACTGACAGAAAAAAAAAAGTGCCTTGAAGGGAGAAAGGAGGAATAATATCTTCTAGTTCCACTTGAAAATAAAACTGGAGAAGTAAATATTTCCATTTTGGAATCTAGAATACTACAAAGTATCAAAAGAGAAAATTTTAATACATGACAGTGAAATACAGAATGTAGACTCCACAGAGGGTTGAAAGACAAAAATAATGAATAGGAGGAGTCAAGACAGGACATAGATAGACAGCAGGAGGCAGCAGGCCCAACCTCTTTATCTTGACTAGGCCATGTAGGCTAGGGAATCACTGTAGCTTATTTCCACTGGTCTAATTAAAAAGATTTCTGCCTAGTTTGTTTGCTGTTCTTAGGGTATCTAAATTGTAATCTCAGCACTTTGGGAGACCAAGGTGAGCCCAGAAATTCAAAACCAGCCTGGGCAACACAGGAAGAAATTTAAAAATTAGCTGGGTATCATGGTGCATGCCTGTGGTCCCAGCTACTAAGGAGGCTGATTCAGGGAGGTTCAGGCTGCAGTTAGTTGTGAATGCACCACTGCACTCCAGGCTGGATGAGAGAGGGAAAGATCCTGTCTCTAAAACAAAAAACAAAACAAAACAAAACAACCAGGTTATTAGCTAAAACTGTATCTACCTCGGCTCAGTCCATCAGGTCCCCGCAATATCCGGCATTCTTCAATCTGTCCAAATGAAGAGAACATGACTCGGATGTCATTTTCAGTGCACTTCTTGGAAATCATACCAATAAACAGCTTCCTGTCTTCCACTGCTAAGAGAGTAAAACACAAAAGACTTGAATATTATTACTAAAAGAGGCAATATGGCACAGACTCGGTAGCCAGACTGCCTGGGTTTGAATCCTGGCTCTGTGCCTTCATACTGTATTTCACAGATTCCAAGACACACATTTGTTTTTCAATTTTCACATCTCTCCTTATAACCAATTTCTCTTAAAATTATAACTAAAAGCATTTAGATGAAATATGGTAGCTTTGTAATCTTGTTAAAGTTACTTAACCATCCTGTGCCTGTTTCCTCATCTGATTAATGGGAACAATCAGGTTTACTTCAAAGGTAACAGTAGCTATTAAATGCAAAGTGCTTGGCATCTTCCCTAGTCCTTTGTATTGTTTGCTCTTTTTGAGACAGGGTCTCGTCACCCAGGTTGGAGTGCAGTGGCATGATCATGGCTTACTGCAGCCTTGACCTGTCGGGTTCAAGCAATCTTCCCACCTCAGCTTCCTGAACAGCTGGGACCACAGGTATATACCACCACACCTTTGCAGAGAGGTCTCACTCTGTTGTCAAGGGCTGGTCTCAGACTACTGGGCTCAAGCAATCCTCTGGCCTCAGCCTCTTAAAGTGCTGTGATTAAAGGTGTGCACCACTGCGCCCAGACAGCATTGTTTGCTCTTATGGGCAATACTTCTACTAAAGACGAGGTTCTCACACTGACTTGATACAACAAAACGGAAGAGAACAGACCTTTCAGTGAGTGTAACTGTCTACTTTTCTGATAAGATCTTTCAGTAAGTGTAACTGTCTACTTTTCAGATTTTTTTTTTTTTTTTTTTTTTGAGACCGAGTCTCGCTCTGTTGCCCAGGCTGGAGTGCAGTGGCGCAATCTTAGCTCACTGTAACCTCTGTCTCCTGGGTTCAAGTGATTCTCCTGTCTCAGCCTCCTGAGTAACTGGGATTACACCTGTGCGCCACCATACTGGGCTAATTTTTATATTTTTAGTAGAGATGTGATTTCACCATGTTGGCCAGGCTGATCTCAAACTACTGACCTCAGGTGATCCCAAAGTGCTGGGATTACAGGCATGAGCTACCACGCCTGGCCCTGACTATTTTCTTGAGGATTAAGTTCCCTTTCCTAATTTGCTCATTTTGCCCCCTCATTCCTGACCAAAAGAAATTATACTGACCAAGTATATTCATTCCAGTTCATTCTACAATGTTCTTTTATTTCTCTAACAGCTCTATTCTCATTTATCATATTTTAAAGAAAAAACTGAGATAATGTAGACAAAGAATTACTTAAAACACAATTCAATTCAAATATTCTAAGAACAGCAAAAAAAAAAAAAAACACTAGACAGAAATCTTTTTTTTTTTTGGGAGACAGAGTCTTACTCTTGCCCAGGCAGGAGTGCACTGGTGTGATCTTGGCTCACTGCAACCATTGCCTCCCGTGTTCAAAGGATTTTCTCATGCCTTAAGACTCCCAAGTAGCTGAGATTACAGGCATGCACAACCACACCTAGCTAATATTTGTTGTTTTAGTAGACATGGGGTTTCATCATGTTGGCCAGGCTGGTCTCGAACTTCTGGCCTCAAGCAATCCACCCGCGTTGGCCTCCCAAAGTGTCAGGATTACAAGCATGAGCCACCTGGCCTAGGTAGAAATCTTAAGGGGAAAAGTGTATATATTTGCTTACCATTGTTCTTCTCACTGTCAGCAGGTTTCATTTGTATAGGGTGATGCATCTAAAAAGGAAAATTATGATTATCATCACTGACATTGATGGCATTCAGAAATATATATGTACTCTAAAATATCAGAACTAGAGCTTTAAAGAACTCTCTGAACTCATGTCTACTTCATGATCTTTTCCCAGAAAATAAATGTGAGTCAAGAAGTCAAAATACACAAGACTCTTGGTTGAGAGAGAACTGTCAGGTAATCTCTGAAGTGCTCCCTTTACATCAATTCCTGCAGCACTTACCTTTTCCCCAAAATGTTTTTCAGTGTGTACCAGACATGTATAAGTATATCCCATCTATCAAAATTACCACATTTACATTTACTAGTGGGAGCTTTCTTACCCCTGGGAGGACTTTCATGTTGTGAAGAGCATTCTGAGCTTCTAACGCAGCTTTACGGGTGTAAAATGTAACAAAACAGCACCCTGCAATAAATAAGATTTCATAAAATCAAAGTTTGAAAGCAGAGAATTCCTGGAGCAATAGTTCCTTCACTGACATTACCAGATCTTAAGAGAGGGCTGGGTTTATTAAAATTAGTGAAAAGGGTGGGGGAGGGTAGTGGAACAAAAAGAACATGAGTATCTAGCAGGAAATAAGAGATTATTTTCGATGCACTTTATTGTTTCAGTCTCCTCCTAGTTACATTATAAGTCTTATTTAGCTGCTCATATAACTTCTCTGGAAAAGATGACTTGTCTTATAAAGAAAGGTTACGTGCCATTTGATTCAATCCACCCTACTTGGAACACCAGGTGGTATATGAGACAATAAGACAGACGGGACTCTATACTTTTTGCAGCTTGTAGTCTACCTGGAACTCTTCCTTTCACTGCTCTCTCAGAATAAACCATTCCCTACTTCATAGCCAGATTCTACCATATGCCTCAAACGTAATTATCATTTATTAAATTATAAAATGACTTAAGAGCAAGCACCTCAACATCTTTTTTTGGACTCTTGGTTCTCATCAAATATAAATTATAAAATGACTTAAGAGCAAGCACCTCAACATCTTTTTTTGGACTCTTGGTTCTCATCAAATATAATTAAGCTTCTAAAAGCATATAGGGTTGCTTCAGATCTGTAGATTTTGTGCTTTGTATCTTTATTGGGTGTATGAAGGGAGGAAGTGTATCTTGTAAATCTTGGGCTTCAATGTTCTGACATTCCCATATTATTCTCATGAGAGACACTATAGAGTTCTTTCAAAATCATGCTGCAGCAGTTAGGATTATAAATTACTCAATGTTTTATTGCTAGTCATGTTCAGAAACTATTATTCTATATATTTTTTAGTTAACTAAGCCAAAAAGAAAAAGTAATTCCTCTGCTTCTAGATCCTCAGCTATTAAGCTGGTTTCAAATATGACAATCATGTTTGCTCACATTTGCACTGTTGAAAAGCTTTCACAGAAAATTACTTGAAAACTGGTCAAAAGGAAAATAAGAACACGTCTGTGTGTATATGGGGCAAAGTTAATACCTATCTACCATCAGTCCCGTCAAACTTCCACTCTGCTTGGCATTTCTGGAAGCAGCTCAGCCTTTCTTCTCCTGTTCATTTTGTAGCAACAGCAAACAAGCTGCCTAAACAAATTCTTTTTATTTGATAAACCATCCTGCAAGGCCTCTGTAATACTAACAAGAAACCTACAGGTTACGTGGACAGTCTTTCTCTTTCAGCTTATGCTAGCCCAAACACTGAAGAAAACTTTATACGGTTTACTTCTATTTTACCTTTGTCATTCTGGTCCCAAGATTAAATGGGACACTCATGTGAGTCTGTCTCTTAAATTTAGAGCCCTCACAAAGGACTGCCCAAAATCCAATTTACAAATTCTCCTCATGCTATCACCTTAAGTTTTTAAAGCCATTAAATGTGTTTGAATTACAAGATATTACTACTATAAAAGGATGGATTTTTCTTCCCAATAGACAGACAGACAGGAGTATTCTGGCAATGAGAGAAAGAATGGACGTGAAAGAAATTACATATAAAAATCAAATTTTGTTGTATCCTGTTAAAAACCCAAAGCCCTCACCTGCTCTGAGAGTCAGTGGAAAAAATAAGATAGACCAAAACCCAAAGCCCTGACCTTTGCTCTGAGGAGGGTTTTGGCTCCTATCCCTTAGGACGTTGATTTCATATACAGCACCATACTGTTCGAAGAGTTCCCGCAAGTCCTTCTCAGACCAGGTCCTTGGAACCTGGCCCACAAACATCTTGATAGCATCAAGATCTGGTTGGTCTGGGTGGTCCAGGGTGCCGTTCATTTTCTTTGAGCTGTGTGAGATAAAATGAAACTTCTATTATGTACTAATGTTGCTTTCCGGAGGAAATTTTCTTTTCTTTAATGATCTTAACTACTTCTGACATTGCAGGGAAAAAAAACACTTCTTTCACTACTTCCATTCAGTTTACTAGAGTTCCTTGGTTCTCCTTTACCATGGCCACCCATTCCATCAGATTGCCACATTAAATTCACCATTCTGATTGGGACATCCCAGTTATTACCAAGAAACCGATGATTGTACATTTCTTGTGTAGCATGAGAATTATCATGCTAGAGAAGAAACAAGATCAAGTTTTAATAACTTTTAAGCATAGTTAACAAAACAAACACTAAAAAGAAGGCCCATAAAATAACAAAGGACTAATGATTACAAATAAGATTCAGAACACTTCAATGTACACAATGACAGGTGAAGTTTCCTTTCAGTAGAAGTTAGAATAGAAGCACTTGATTTCCAAGGCCTAAACTAAGGACTAGAATGCTGGCCTTTAAATGTAGATGACTCATGCATAATTATAATGCTCCTGAGTTAGGTCTCCAGCCCAAAACAGAGCTCTGCCTCTTAAATTTCCAGATTATTGTGCAATGAACATAAACAACGTTGCCATCATTCTTGTTTTTCTGTTTCTGAGTTATCTAATTTACTGCTATTACTCTAAGACCAGCTAGATTCCCATACTGAGTGCAACCATTTTAACAGCCCCAAATCCCTCCAATCTTATCACATTGTACTTATAATTCTCCTATTTCAGTTTTACTACCTTTAGAACCTGAAGGATAATCAGCTATTTTAATACCGTCATTCCTTCTTTGCCACTGTAAAAAGTCTAGGTGAATTCTTATACTATAGATGTTTCCACTCAAAACATACCTTTTTTTTTTGGAGACAGAGTTTCACTCTTGTCACCCAGGCTGGATTGCAATGGCACAATCTCAACACACTGCAACCTCCAACTCCTGGATTCAAGCACTTCTCCTGCCTTAGCCTCCAGAGTAGCTGGGATTACAGGCACCAGCCACCACACCCAGCTAATTTTTGTATTTTTAGTAGAGACGAGGTTTCACCATGTTGGCCCGGCTGGTTTCAAACTCCTGACCTCAGGTGATCCACCTGCCTCAGCCTCCCAAAATGCTGGGATTACAGGTGTGAGCCACTGCACCCAGCCTCATACCATCTATTTCAAAGTCCTTCTCTCTAGTTGTTTCTAAATTTAACTCTGAACATTTATCTAAACCATTAATAACTTAAATTCCATATAACCAGCACCATTAGCTTTCCTATTAGTACTTGTTTAATTCAAAAATTATATATTAAAAAATGCCAGGTTCTAATATTCAATCCCACATGTGTGTGTGCTTTTTTTAAAGACAGAGTTTCACTCTTATTGCCCAGGCTGAATAATGGCGTGATCTCAGCTCACTGCAACCTCCACCTCCCAGATTCAAGGAATTTTCCTGCCTCAGCCTCCCAAGTAGCTGGGATTAAAGGCATGTGTCACCACGCCTGGCTAATTTTGTATTTTTAGTAGAGATGGGGTTTCATCATTTTGGGCAGGCTGGTCTTGAACTCCTGACCTCAGGTGATCCACCCACCTCAGTCTCCCAAGGTGCTGGGATTATAAGTGTGAGCCACCACACCCAGCCAACGTGCTAGTTTTCTTTCAACAACAACAAAATCATTTTTCCACCATTGCTATCTTCTGAATAGTGTCTGAAGATCCTTAAGAATGCTCATTCTATGAAAATAACTCAACTTCTTTTATTTCCTCTCTTTTATTTTTCTTTCTGTTTTTTTTTTTTTTTTTTTTTTTTTTTTTTGAAATGAAGTTTCAGCCTGTCACCCAGGCTGGAGAGCAGTGGCGCCATCTCGGCTCACTGCAACCTCTGCCTCCTGGGTTCAAGTGATTCTCCTGCCTTAGCCTTCCAAGTAGCTGGGATTACAGGCACGTGCCACCAGGCCAGGCTAATTTTTTGTATTTTTAGTAGAGACGGGGTTTTGCCATGTTGGCCAGGCTGATCACAAACTCCTGAACTCAGGTGATCTGTCTGCCTCAGCCTCCCAAACCAAAGTGCTAGAATTACAGGCATGAGCCACCACACCTGATCTATTTATTTTTTATTTGAGAGAGATTCTCTCTGTTGCCCAGGCTGGTGTGCAGAGTCGCAATCTCAGATCGCTGAAACCTCTACCTCCCAGATTCAAGTGATTCTTGTGTCTGAGCCTCCTGAGTAGCTGGGATTATAGGCATACGCCACCACGCCTGGTTAATTTTTGTAATTTTAGTAGAGATAGGATTTCGTCATGTTGGCCAGGTCCTGAACTTCTGACCTCAAGTGATCCACCTGCCTTGGCCTCCCAAGTGCTGGGATTACAGGCATGAGGCACCATGCCCAGTCCCAAATCTTTTTTAATTCAACATTCATGGGGATTATTCTCACATCACCTTTTATGACTCTAGCACTATCTAAATGTCAAAATCTGTAAGACAAATGGCATATAGACCAATTTCTGATAATCTGTGAAGGTTCCCCATATTCTTCCAGGTTAATCAGCTACAAGCCTAAGACTCCAACAGTATTAAATTTCCACCTTCGTTGTGGAAATTCTAGCATTAAAATTATGCGTAACACCTTTTAACATAATCAGGCTGAATCCATCTCTTCCAAACTAGACTGACAGCTCCTTGCAGGCAGAAACTATTTCCTATTCATTCTTGTAACCATACCTGGTATAGTATCTGTTTCAAAGTAAGCACTCAAATGTGTGAAGAAAAAAATTTCTTAAGTCTCAACAGTTTCATTTAAGCAATTAGCTCTGATAAAATGAGTGCTGTACACAAAAAACAGCACTCAAATTTAAGAGCAGCTCTTATCTCCTATGATCATTTGATTGCCACAGGATCAATATGCCTTTGTCTTTTAAAGACAAGGTCTTGCTGTGTTGCCCAAGCTGAAGTGCAGCAGCATGACCACAGCTCACTGCAGCCTCAACCTCCCAGGCTCAAGCAATTCTTCTACTTCAGCATTCCCAGTAGCTAGAACTACAGGTACGGCTGAGCACAGTGGCTCATGCCTGTAATCCCAGCACTGTGGGAGGCCAAGGCGGATGGTTCACCTGAGATCAGGAGTTCAAGACCAGCCTGACTAACATGGTGAAACCCTGCCTCCAAAAAAAAAAAAAAAAACCTACATGTGCATGCCACCACACCTGGCTAGTTTTTAAACTTTTTTTTGTAGAGAGAGGGTCTTACTATGATGCCAGGGCTCGTCTGTAATTCCTGGGCTCACATGATTCTCCCACTTCAGCCTCCCAAAGTGCTAGGATTATAGGCATGAGCTACGGCGCCTGGCCCCTTTTCTTTTCAGTGCTTTAGACTGTATCATTTTACTGGTTTTCCTGTAATCTGTTAATTTAAAACGTACGGCAGATCATGGCAAAAACATGATGTGACTGCTTTTAAACACTTAATCCTAATGTTCCAAAAGAAAGCAGCTACCATGATGAAAAAACCCTATGTCTGGGCTGAGTGGCTCATGCCTATAATCATAGCAATGTGGGAGGCCGAGGCACGTGGATCATTTGAGGTCAAGAGTTTGAGACTGGCCTGGCCAACATGGTGAAACTTTACCAAAAAATACTGAAGAATTAGCTGGGCGTGGTGGCGTGTGCCTATAATCCCAGCTACTCAGGAGGCTGAGGCATGAGAATCGCTTGAACTTGGGAGGTAGAGGTTGCAGTGAGCTGAGGTCGAGCCATTGCAATCCAGCCTGGGTGACAGAATGAGACCTTGCTTCAAAAATAAAGCGGCTGGGCATGGTGGCTCACGCCTATAATCCCAGCACTTCAGGAGGCTGAGCTGGGTGGATTACCTGAGGTCAGGAGTTTGAGACCAGCCTGACCAACATAATGAAACCCCATCTCTACTAAAAATACAAAAATTATCTTGGTGTGGTGGTGTACATCTGTAATTCTAGCTACTCGGGAGGCTGAGGCAGGACATTCGCTTGAACCAAGGAGGCACAGGTTGAAATGAGCCAAGTTCACACCATTGCACTCCAGCCTGGACAACAAGAGCAAAACTCTATCTCAAAAAAAAAAAAAAAAAAAAAGAAAGCCCTATAACTAGCGAAACACTGACTGTTACTCCCTAAAACCTGTCCCAACAACTTTAATTATCAGTTGTAATAGCATTTACTAAAATGTTGCTAATCTCTCATTATATTTCTATTCTGGAGAGGGTTAACAAAGAACCCCAATGGTGCCCAGAATATGTTTTGATAAGGAAGCTGAAAGCAATTTCTGAAAAGCAGTTTTATCAATCTGTATTACATTGAAGCCAACTGCTCCCAGTTTGCCCCTCCCCTCTGTTGTGTGCGAATTCTAAACTTTTGCATATTGTTTAGTGCAAAAGTGTAAACGCAAGTCAATTACGTAGGTTATAGTTTACCAAAAAGTTGAATAGAAACTCAAGATTCTAGACAAATGTCCTCCTCTGCTCTTCTTTAACTCCCAAATCCTTCTTCATTTTTTCATGTCTACCTACACCATGAACCTCCCCTTCCTTGTTTATATACCAATTCAACAGCCAAAAGACTCCCATAGAGTAGTGTTGTTTAAAGTATGGCCCAAGAGGTTGGGCACAGTGGCTCACTTGAGGTCAGCAGAGTTTAAGACCAGTCTGAACATGGTGAAACCCTGCCTCTACTTAAAAAAAAAAAAATTAGCCGGGCGTGGTGGCACACATCTGTAGTCCCAGCTACCTGGGATGCTAAGGCAGGAAAATTGCTTGAACTTGGGAGGCAGAGGCTACAGTGAGCCAATATCATGCCACTGCACTCCAGCCTGCATGACAGAGGGAGACTGTCTTGTAAAACAAAACAACAACAAAAACCCACAAAGTGTGGCCTAAGGACCAGGGGCAATCTTCAAACTTAACTCTAGAAATTTTTACAGAAATTAAACTGAGCAATTTTGTACTTGTTCCATCTAATAATATAAAATACAGACTCATACCTTTTTATTTTTTCCCCTACATCATTTTCATTGTATTTTACAAGGGAGTGAGGATTGGGGAGAGATACGGTCCTTTGCCACAGTTTGAGAAGCACTACCCAGATACAGCAACAACCTCATGTACACCCATGTGTACGTATAAGCAGTCACAAACTTTTCTCTGATATTGTGTCTGAAGAGATAAACAACAATGTTCTTTTATTCTCCCTCTTCCACATATATTTCCAGTATGCACGTTGTCATTAAGATTAAAAGTAGCCACTGTATTAAGAAAAGCCACCTGGGTATATATCAGCCACCACATCATCCATTTACTCTATGTATCACTAAATATATTCTCAAATCTGTACCTTACTTCCTCACTTGATGGAGAGTTACACTATTTATCATGTCCATTCAAGAACCAGTGAATTCAGCAGGTCCCTAGAGAAATATCTATAGTGTCCCTGTCATTCCTAAGAGGGAGGACTATGGAAACTCCTATTTCCTGTGGCAGTACTGACAGCCCTGACCTGGGAATAGGATGGAAGAAAGGCATATCAGGCCCTGCAAGAACGTGAAGAGGAGGACGGTAAGAAAGTGGCAAGTGTTTTAGGGGAATGGAATGAAACCTACCCCCCTCTCTTTTTATGTTTCTACTACTGGCAGCAGAAGCAGTAATACTAATACCTGAAGAGGTAGTTGCTCTCTTTATTGTTTCTGCTTATTAAGAATAAGAAACTATGAAAATTCAGGACAAGAGACTACCTCATCTACCTTGACTTCTGATGAAACATACTATGAGAAAATACAATAAGGACACAATTGGAAAGAGACACATGAAGGAACAACAAAGAGGTTTATTTTCAAAGTATCTATTCTTCAAAATTCTTTAACACTCTTCTTTTTCTCCTTTCTTTTCCCCTCTCAAAATTTCCCCATCTAAGGGCCTGTCTCAGGGGCAGCACAAATGTTCTATTCTACTTTTTTCCCATCCTCTGGCGCACGTGACTAAACCAGGGGGTGGGTCTCAACCCAATGGCAAGCTGATCCATTGGCTGGCCAGAAACTTAAGACCCTTGACCTATGCTTAAAATGGAAAAACAGGCCTGGCCAATCAAGCTCCTTTATAGCTACACTGAACAATACAATACCCACTAGCCACAAGTGGCTAAATTTAATTTTAAAAACTAAGTTGTTCAGCTGCACTCGCCACATGTGGCTAGTGGCTACTGTATGAGACAAGAGACAGAATGTTTTGCTGCTGTTTTTTTTTTTTTGTAAAGATGGGGGGGGGGGGTCTTGCTATGAAGCCCATGCTGGTCTCGAACTCCTGGCCTCAAGGGATCCTCCCATCTCAGCCTGCCAAATTCTGGGATTATAGGCAAGAGCTCCCAGCTGAGATACAGAATATTTTCATAATCACAGAAAGTTCTATGGATAACACTGCTTTACAGAGTGTGAAACTGGTTAAAAGAAACAGGCAGTTAGTAGTGAAGTCAAAAGTGGAAAAGTTGCAACTAGAGATAGCATGGATTAACTCGACAAGCTCAAAGTGCTGTGGCCAAGAGATAAGGGGTCATGCTACAACAGACGGACCTTGAAAACATTATGCTAAGTGAAAAAAGCCAGTCACAATAGGCCACACAGTATATGTTATCATTTATATGAAATTCCCAGAACAGGCAAATCTACCGACAACAAGTAGGTTAGTGGTTGCCTAAGAATGGGAATGGGGGCAGAGGGACATTGGGAAGAAGGGAATAATTACTAATGGATACAGGGTTTCTTTTAGGAGTGATGAAATGTTCTGCAATTAAATAGTGGAAATGGTTACACAACTCTGGAATATAACTGCTCACACTTTAAAAGGCTAAATTTTATGGCATGTGAATTATGTCTCAACTTGGAGGGGAAGGAGAAGGGATTCAAAGACAGGCCATGTTGCAACCAAAGTTATACGGTAGTTAAGAGTAGAAAGGAGGCACATGTAGAATGAGCAGAATGTGTATCCTGGAGTCAGAAAGATAGTTTCAAGGTCTTCCAGCTGCAGAGCTCCTGATTAGATTACGGTTCAGTCCACCTGTATCCTTATAAGAAAGCCCTTTCATATATGCTAGCTTGAGTGGTCATTTTTTCCTTGACGCCAAACAAGACCTTCAAATAGGACCTGTTTAAACATCATTTCTGAAACCTTTCATTATTAATTTTTTCACTCTCCCCTTCTCATTACCTGTTGACTTCCCTTTGATTATACAAATAGAAAAAATTCAGATACTTACCAATCCCTCCACCTCCCCAGCAGGCAAAAATACTTGTTGCATTCCAAAGTTCAGCCACCACCCACCCTTATACAAGGTCCCTCTGGCTCACATACAGTGCTGTGGAAAAACTGGAACAGAAGTGCATCAGAATAAAAGGGGCCCAGAAACACTGGCCCAAGCTACTTACCAGCTGCTCCCTAGTGAGAAGACGACAGAATAAAACGTTTATGTGGTGACAAAGTCATTTTCATTTGGATAAAGGGCAATCTTCCTATCATGTGGGGTGTTAGGTACCAGAAAAAGCTATCTCTAAGGACAATAAAGACAGTAATAATTTAAAGTCATCATCCAACAACAGAACAGCTAACAGTATGCTTTGAAAGGTTTTCAGCCTTCCTCCGTGAGGTATAGAGATAAGTTCTGGAGACCTGATTTCTGCAATCATCTTTAATTACCAAAAACCCTCGAAGGGCATATCATTCATTCAACTATAATTCCCAAGCTTTTGCTATCGTGCCAGATACTACACACTACAGGACTCTATAAAAGACTGAGTAATATGTGTCCTTGAGGTAAGGTCACTGAAAAAGTAGAAGGGCACAACTATAATTTTCTACAAATCCTATGAAGCAATGTATAAAAGTTCCATGAAAGAAGTAGCTAATATGATTTTACTTTATTTGCAGGAGGGGAAAGTGTGTGCAGAGACTTCAGCTGAATAGAGTAGGCAACTAGAAAAAGTGCTACACAGCATGGAGTAAAGCAGCCTAAGGGAGATGAAGAAATGGTAAGGACTGAGGAGAGACGAAAAGAGTGAGTGGGATAACATTAAAAGGGAGAAAAAGGACTTGAGAAAGTTGTGGGAAGAGTACAGAAAAGAGATCATACTAGAAAGTTGACAGAATAAAGAGGTAGGTCAGAGAGACCTGGTGAAGGGCTTTCCATCTTACTGACAGGTTTGGAGTTTATTTCAAGATTTCAGAATAAGTGAATGATCAGATTTGTCCTTTAAAAGATACCTAACAATAATCTAGAGGATGAAATAAGGCAGAAAACATGGAGATCAGAAGGCTCTTGCATAAACTAGCACCTAAGATGAGCACCCAGTCTCAGACAACGCTAAGAAATTTTGGGCCAGGATACACTAGGACATGGAGTCCACTTAACTCCAACAAGGTAAGGAAGAGAAAGAAACTAACAACTTTTGGGTTCTAGTGAAGACAATATGGGGAATTATTTTTTGTGGGGAAGTCTCTAGATGAAAGTAACCAATGAGCAGTATAGACCTCAGAACAGAGATCCGAGAAGCACATCAGTTTCCCCTTAAGCAATGGGAGACTGAAAAGAAAAAAGTCTGGGACACAACTCATGAAAATACCCTATCTTAGGGTGCAAACAAAGTAAGAACCACCAGTGGAAGCTTAAGAGTGATCAATGAAGAATAAACAACACTGGGTAACTGCTCACTGACAGTCAAGGCAGCCTGGTCTAGTGGGCAAAAATAAAAAGACCTTTATATTAAACTTGTACTTCAGGCCAAACATTGATACCATTTGTCCTCAGTATCTCACTCAGCTGGGTTTCTCATATATAAATAGGGGCAATAGCCTATGCCCAGGCACCCTCGCAAAGATTTGGTGAAGATGGATGACTAAAACAGATGCAAATGCACTCGGATAGAATGTTGACAATACATCCCCTGATAACTCTAACTCAGAATGACCTGCAGTAAGCCCACTAGCTCTCAAATTTTAGCATACACTAAAACCATGCAGGACACTTGTTAAACTAGAGTCTTAGGTCCTATTCTAGCATAAAAACATCTGAATTTTTAGGTTCCAGGTGACTTTTGTGCATTGGTCCGTGGTCCAGATTTAACGGGACACTGAATGAGTCCAATCTCTTAAAAGGTAAGAAAACAGGCTAAGAAAAATGCTATATCAATGCTGAGTTGAATGAACACCAGGCAGTGGCAAAGCACAGGAAGTGTTACAATAAAAGGTAATTTGAGCCACAGTCTTGTTTCTAAGGGATCATAAATCCTGGGACATGAAAATATTCTTATGTATTATATCTTTATGATGATATTTGCTGTAATTTCACCTGTTACTGCTAAAATAAAATTTTAGTAAATAACTCTAATAAAAAGACATTTAAATTACTGTTATCTTGGAGACTACAGGGAAGACATAGGATCTATTTCAAAAGAGTCATAAGACAGGACAGGTACCGAGGCAGCAGGATATCATTGAGCCCAGGAGTTCAAGACCAGCCTGGGCAACACAGGGAAACCTCGTATCTACAAAAAAATTTACAAATTAGCCAGGTGTGGCCGGGCTCAGTGGCTCATGCCTGTAATCCCAGCACTTTGGGAGGCCAAGGTGGGAGGATCACGAAGTCAGGAGTTCAAGACCAGCCTGGCCAACATAGTGAAAACCCCATCTCTACTAAAAATACAAAGAATTAGCCAGGTGTGGTAGTAGGCACCTGTAATCTCAGTTAATCTGGAGACTGACACAGAGAATTGCTTGAATCTGGAAGGAAGTTGCACTGAGCCGAGATCATGCCATTATACTCCAGTCCAGGTGATAGTTTAAGACTTCATCTCAAAGAAAAAAAAAAAAAAAAAGAATTAGCCAGGTGTGGTGGTACATGCCTGTGGTCCCAGCTACTTGGGAAGCAGAGGCAGGAGGTTGAGGCTACAGTGAACTGTGACTGTGCCACTGCACTCCCACCTGGGCAACAGAGCAAGACCCTGGTTCAAAAACAAAAACAGCAACAGCTAACTTTGAGCTCTGCCCCTGCCCCAACTATTCCACAAAGAACTGTTCAGTTTCTACTATTATCCACACCTGTTACATCTAATCTCAGGGTAGAATGATTTCCACATGGAGGCCTAACTGCAAAGACTTGCATTATCACCTGTTATCTAGAGAATATTCTACCATTTAATATTCTTGGTTTTGAGCCGGGCACAGTGGTTCATGCCTATAATCCCAGCACTTTGGGAGGCTGACGTGGGAGGATCGCCCGAGGTCAGGAGTCAAGACCAGCCTGGCCAACATGGCGAAACCTTGTCTCTACTAAAAACACAAAAAAATTAGCCAGGCATGGTGGCATGCGCCTGTAGTCCCAGTTACTGGGGAGGCTGAGGGAGGAGAATCACCTGTACTCAGTAGATGGAGAATGCAGTGAGCCAAGATCAGACCACTGCACTCCAGCCTAGGCAACAGAGTGAGACTCTTGTCTGGGGGGGTGAGGGGGAGATTGCAGGGGAATATCTATATCTATATATATATATATTCATTCTAGCCTTTGAATAACCTAAAGCTCATTTTCTGGAGGTTCCAAAACACTCTGAAGCCTCGTTACAGTCACTGAAATCAGGGGTTGGAAATGTGTCCTTTTCTACAAAGTTCAGAATTCAGGTTCCCAGCAGCTACAACTCAGGACCAGGGTAGCATTTTACCTGTGTACAATAGGACTTCTTGGAGAGTACTGCATGTTCACAAGGGTTTTTATTCTCATAATTTATTTGGGCAAACTGCCATTCAAGATTGATTCAGTTTTGCTTTTCTTGGACGGTAAAGGACAATCTGATGTTCCTAAAATAATGTGCTGAGCTGCATTTTCAATTAGACTGGGGGGTAAAAAAAAAATCAAGGTCCAGGATTACACTTTGTATGTCAATACAGAAAGTTGTAGACGATACTAAACACACTGACTGCAGCTACCAGTCTCCTCTGTGATATGACTCTAATAATCTAAATATTTAAAATAGTAAGACACTTTCTTCCTGAAAGATTATTTGAAATTGCATGTCCAAACCAAAGCAACAATGCTACAGTTAAAAAAAAAAAAAAAAAAAAGACTTGGAATCTATCATATAGGAAAATACTACAGCTTAAAGGAACTGGAGCTGGCACACTAGAGCTGATGTTGTTGGTCATATATCAAGTGCACCTTCATGTAAAGAACTTAGAGCCTTCAGGAAATAAGCAGTAATGAGACAGACTCAGACTACAATTGAAAACAATAGCATGAGAGAATTCAGGTTTTGGCTTCCTTTTCCCATTTTTTTCTTCCCCCTCTTAAGGAAAGGAACCAATTTCACCAAATAAAATAGCCTAGTCCCTCTGCTTATGATAAAAATTAGACAACAAAAATACTTACACGGGACTGGAATTCAAAGAGCAATGATCCACCATCATTTCCGGAAGGAAATCCAACTTAAACGCAGCCATCACCTCACTCTCCCCTTCAGAAGCCAATGATATTAACTTGCTGCACTTGTCTGATCCACAAATACACACAGCTTTAGCTTCCTGGGCCCCACAAAAGACACAAAGTGGAAACAGGAGCTCAGGGAAACCAGCAATAAGTGCCACAGAAAGAGGCAGGACTGGGGAAGGGGCAGGGAAAGGGAGTATTGGATTAAAATGGGGATGTGACCATGTGAAGGGAGGCTCAGCCCATCACACAATGAAAGTGCTGATGCGCCAGGCTTGTTTTGTGTGATTTTCCCTGGCGAAGCAGTACTAAGTGCACTGTCAGATAAATAGAGTGTCAGATTCATGAAGATAGCAGTGGCTAACAGAGCAGAAGAAACACAAACTTGTTTCACATCCTCCAAACTCCTCCCTGAAAACCAGTTTTTACGGTCCCCCAAAGCCTGAAACTACCTAGAGCAAGAAAAAGCTCACCTCATATGGTCTGAAATGTTTTTAAAGAAGAATTGATTGTTAGCCTTGGTTTTAAACTTAGTTTCCACGTGCCAAAGACAGCAATGAGCACAGTGTTCAGGTCCAAACTAGCCTCAGAACAGTCACATAAAGAGGAATGATGAGACCATCTCAGAAGCAGGCCAGAGGCAAGCTGGTTGAATAAACTGGCCACCAGAAACTTACCACTCACATACAACTGCCTACAGTAGATCGGCCTTGCTTTTTTTTTTTCTTGATATTTTCAAAAGAGCATCAATTTCTCAACTGACCTTGCTTTCTTGATGATGTGCTATGTAAGGAATAGAGAGCAAGGTGTGCTATCTAATGGTTCCTCATCAGGGTGAAAGACTTTAAAAATTCTTGGTTCAGTAACACTCATTAGATGGCACAGGAAAATTTTCTTTACTAACTCTGAAGCTTAATTTGCCAGAAAATAAAAATGGAATAGTAATCTTCTGCCTCTTACTAGCATACTAGGAAATAATGTCTTCTTGGTTCTCTGTTGTCCTTTCTAAAGAAACAAAGAAGAAAAGCCATCATAGCGATAATAATGAAAAAGAACCAGGGACAACACTCAAACATGTAAGGGGAGAACCAAGGAATGAAGTCTCTTCATTCTCTTTTTCCTCCTTTAAGCTGTTCCTAAAACCAAGACTAGTGAATGCACGCATAAAAATTCTATTATGGGTGAACAGTAGAGATGGATATACTTAGCAGTCAAGGCAGATGTGTGCTCCCGTTCTCAATTTAGCTCCATATCCCCCCCCAAACAACAAATGGTGGCATTTCAATATTTAGGCAGTGACTCTAAAATGTTATCTCTGAAGGCTCCCAAATTTCACAGGCTTTCTTTCCATTTTTATCATTAGAGTTGCCTTACCTCAAAGATTTCACTTCACCCAAGCTCAGTTCATAACACAGGGAACTTTGAAAAAAAGAAGTTATGTTCAGCCTGCAAAGAAGTAAAACGAATGAACTCCTAAACATATAGAGTTAACTTAAAAAAAAAAGATGAAAAGCAACACACAATGGCATAGGCCTAAAAGTTCTAATCTGTGTAACAATGGCTGACACCTGTCTGTATCTGACCCAGGAAGTTCATGAAAACTGTCTTCTGTCCATGTCCAGATGTCATCACCCAAAATCTAGAACTGTAAGAGCAGCTTACTGCTTTTTCTATTTTTGTCAGAGACTCGTTCATCTGATTTACTACTATGGAGGTAGAAGTGGCAGAAGCGCTCTTTCATCGTATTTAAGCAGCAAAAACAAGCTGCCAGCGGGAGGAGACTGTGCAACTCACACACAGTACACAGTTTACCCATCCATGCCTATCAGGCAGAAGATGGTAACCCTAGCTGGGGCTGGTTAGATTACTGGCTATGTTTGTCCGAGTTTCTCCTACGTACACTGGAACTGATGGCATGCCTCTTCCTATAGAAAGCTGCCTGGACCAAGGAATAACTGAGTCGACAACCAAATTAAATCTTTTAGAGCAAGAATTCCTTTAAAAAGGCTGGGTACAGTGGCTCATTCCTGTAATCTCAGCACTTTGGGAGACCGAGGAGGGCAAATCACCTGAGGTCAGTAGTTCAATACCAGCCTGGCCAACATAGTGAAACCCCATCTCTACTAAAAAATACAAAAAATAAATAAATATTAGCTGGGCGAGGTGGCACATGCCTGTAATCCCAGCTACTCAGGAGGCTAAGACAGGAGAACAGCTTGAACCCAGGAAGTGGAAGTTGTGGTGAGCTGATATCATGCCCCTGCACTCCAGCCTGGGCAACAAAGACTCTATCTCCCCCAACCAAAAAAAAAAATTCCCGTAAAAAGGAATCAATAGGCCGGTGTAGTGGCTTATGCCTGTAATCCCAGCACTTTGGGAGGCCGAGGCGGGCGGATCATGAGGTCAAGAGATCGAGACTATCCTGGCCAACATGGTGAAATGCCATCTCTATTAAAAATACAAAAATTAGCTGGGCGTGGTGGTGCGCGCCTATAGTCCCAGATACTCGGCAGGCTGAGAAGAATTGCTTGAACCCAGGAGGCGGAAGGTGCAGTGAGATGAGATCGCACCACTGCACTCCAGCCTGGCACCTAGCGACAGAGAGGGACTCTATCTCAAAAACAAACAAACAAAACCAATAAATTTCAGGGAATTTACTTGTTATTGTGTTTTTAATATTTACTAAAAAAATACTCATT
Source organism: Saguinus oedipus (assembly GCA_031835075.1). Lineage (NCBI taxonomy): Eukaryota > Metazoa > Chordata > Mammalia > Primates > Cebidae > Saguinus > Saguinus oedipus. Next base: position 62,617,095 of record CM063178.1, on the reverse strand, counting down.
CTAATTGTATCTCTAGTTTAAATTAGAATCACATCTCTATAATAAAAGAGTACTTAAATGGAGACATTACCGAGTTGCCAGGCACTGCCCAATGTATGAAAAGATATGCACTCCTTAAAATAGTTTTCACCCTACCAAAGGCTGGGAAACATTATTTAGAGTAACGTCTTACAATCATTTTTTCCCAGTCATCGAACTTTTGTTCAAAAGAAGTCTCTAGAGGCCCAATTTATACAACAGTTGAAAACAGAAAGTAGGTCCTATAAATTCTCTGTGCTTATACTGCTATTAAAATCCATTTCATGATTTATAAAGCAACATTGCTTTAAAAACCTATAAAATGGGGCCGGGCGCGGTGGCTCAAGCCTGTAATCCCAGCACTCTGGGAGGCCGAGGCGGGTGGATCACAAGGACAACAGATTGAGACCATCCTGGTCAACATGGTGAAACTCCATCTCTACTAAAAATACAAAAAATTAGCTGGGCATGGTGGCGCGTGCCTGTAATCCCAGCTACTCAGGAGGCTGAAGCAAGAGAATTGCCTGAACCCAGGAGGCGGAGGTTGCGGTGAGCCGAGATCATGCCATTGCACTCCAGCCTGGGTAACAAGAGCGAAACTCTGTCTCCAAAAAAAAAAAAACCTGCAAGATGCAAATGTTATTACATCAAAGAGGGCACTTCTCTTTAGGCAGGTCACACAGTTATCTCAGTATAATTAAATTCAACATGCTTTGGGAAAAGAGAGCACAGAAATTAATCACAAGTCACTCAATTTTAGAAAGAGGTTATGAGGTGATAAAAACAATTATAAGAATACAAAAATGCAAATATTAAGGGAAATTTAAAAGCAGAATTTAAAAAAAGTTATTCACAAAAAAACCACCCATGTGTGTGTTTAATGTCTTAATCAGATATACAGTCCAGGCTTTTCCCACAAAGGAGGCGTTAGAAATACAGAGGTGACAGGAGGGGTTATAAACAAGGGTCTGCTGCAAAAGAAGGTCTTAACTCTCCCTCAGACTCTTTTTATCACCTGTTCCTTTCACTTTGAATGTACTTTTATGGTTTCCTCTTCTCTCCCTGGTTGTCCCTCTGCCTCAGTTTTCTCTGCCTTGAATATTCTCTACTGTTTAAAAGAGCAACAATTCAAAGCCTGATTAAGTGAAGGTAGGAGCAATCAGCCTGCTGTAACATTAAGAACCCAAATCACTAAAAGTGATCAGTAAAGAAAGGAAAACACTCAAGAGAACAGCACTCACTACATTTAGGATATAGGAATGGTATAAACTTAACAGGAAGATTTAAAACTGGATTAGGAGAGAGAAAAGCTAGCAATCACAGTATGTTTTGCCAAAAGGATGAAAAGGCAAACAAAAGCACAGTTGAGCAAAAAAGCCTAGGTGGCATATGCAAATACCTATCTTGATAGATAGAACCAGGGGGTTCTACAACAGGTGAACAGATTTTACATTTCCACCCCAATAATCTAAGTATGTTTGAAAGAGCAATAAAGTGAAGTCTGGTTATATAAGCACAGGAGATTAGAAGCTACTACTGGGTTATAAAAGGGAATCTACATCATTAAAAATCACCATCAGTCTATACAAGGGAATTCAAAGTGCAAAAATCTAGGGAATGGTCATAACCTCAGACTGCTAAGTGGACTGAGTATTTGAGATGATATAAGAGATAAAGAAAAAAACTAAGTATTTGATACCACTTGAAAATAACCAACCAGGCTGGGCACAGTGGTTCACGCCCGTAATCCCAGCACTTTGGGAGGCTGAAGAGGATGGATCACCTGGGGTTGGGAGTTCAAGACCAGCCTGACCAACATGGTGAAACCCCATCTCTACTAAAAATACAAAATTAGCCAGCCGTGGTAGCGCATGCCTACAATCTCAGCTACTCGGGAGGCTGAGGCAGGAGAATCACTTGAACCCGGGAGGCGGAGGTTGCAGTGAGCTGAGATTACGCCACTGTACTCCAGCCTGGGCAACAAGAGCGAAACTCCATCTCAAAAAAAACAACCAAAGTAGGCCGGGTGCGGTGGCTCACGCCTATAATCCCAGCACTTTGGGAGGACAAGGCAGGTGGATCATGAGGTCAAGAGATTGAGACCATCCTGGTCAACAAGTTGAAATCCCGTCTCTACTAAAAATACAAAAATTAGCTGGGCATGGTGGTGCGCGCCTATAGTCCCAGCTACTTGGGAGGCTGAGGCAGGAGAATTGCTTGAACCCAGGAGGCGGAGGTTGCGGTGAGCCGAGATCGTGCCATTGCACTCCAGTCTGGGTAACAACAGCAAAACTCCGTCTCAAAAAAAAAACAACAACAACAACAAAAAAAAAAACCCACCAAAGTAACTTAAATTTTTGCATGGTGTCTTTTTGGACCTAAATTTCACTTCTAAAATTGAGTATTTCTAATATAGTTGGTGGGTCTCCTCAGCTCCCAACCAAGTACCTTGCATAGGTAAAATATGCTGACACAAATTGGTAATTATCTTCTGTGGCATTTCACTCTGTGGGAGTTTTTTGTTATTGTTACAAAATATGACAGTTAAGAATAATTTAAGAGTCAGGAGCACAGGCTCATGCCTATAATCCCAGCACTCTGGGAGGCCAAGGTGGGCAGACTGCTCAAGTTCTGGAGTTTGAGACTAGTCTGAGCAACAGTGAGACCTATCTCTATAAAAAAATACAAAATATTAGCTGGGTGTGGTGTGCACAACAGTAGTTCCAGCTACTCAGGAGGCTGAGGCAGGAGGAGTGACCAGACTCAGAAGGTTAAGGCTGCAGTGAGCCAAGACTGAGCTACTGCACTCCAGCCTGGGCAACAGAACAAGACCCTGTCTCAAAAACAATAATAATAACAAAAAAAAAAAAACTAAGTTTTCCATAAGAATCTAGTCAATGTAAAAATATCTGAATGGTATATGGGGTGGAGGTTGGGGGTTGGGGTAAAAGAAGAAATAGAAATATTGCAAAAAAATTTTTTCTGGCTGAACACAGTGGCAAACGCCTGTAATCCCAGCACTTCAGGAGGCCAATGCAGTAGCACTGCTTGAGCTCAAGCAACATCAGCCTGGACAACATGGTGAAACCCCAACTCTACAAAAAATACCAAAATTAGTGAGGCATGATGGTGTAAACCTGTCGTCCCAGCCACTCATGAGGTTGAAGTTGGAGGATCACCTGAGCCTGGGGAAGTCAAGGCTGCAGTCAGACTTGATCTCGCCACTGCACTCCAGCATGGGCAATAGAGTGAAAGCCTGCCTTACAAAATAAATAAAATATAAAAAATTTCCATTTCAGGCTGGGCACAGTGGCTCACACCTGTAATCCCAACACTCTGGGAAGCCGAAGTGGGCAGATCACCTGAGGTCCAGGAGTTCTAGACCAGTCTGGCCAACATGGTGAAACCCCATCTCTACTAAAAATACAAAACTTAGCCAGGTGTTGTAGCAGGTGCCTGTAGTCCCAGCTACTTGGGAGGCTGTGGCAGGAGAATTGCTTGAACCTAGGAGGTGGAGACTGCAGTGAGTTGACACTGCACCACTGCACTCCAACGTAGGCAACAGAGACTCTGTCTCAAAAAAAAAAATAAAAATAAATAATTTCCCATTTCATATCTAAAATCACGGTACCAAAAGAGCACTAAGCTTAATAATTTATTATGTGTAAGTTGCTTTGCCTATAAAATTATCACATATTGGTATATAAAAAGAATATGACAAAACCATCACCATTCTGAAAGCTAAAATGTTTTCCATTTCCTCCCCCATCCTTAATCACAGAAAGACTGTTCTGTGATGAGTGTACTCAGCAATAGTATATATAGCCTCAGACCCTTCCCTGGAGTACCTGTCACTAACCCTGACCCAACAAACAGTCATGTCAAATTGTGACCACTCTTCCAATCAAGTCATATTTTCAGATCCCAAACTAGTTCTGGAACTTAACTGCATTTCTTAGTTGCTAACATTATACTGTAAGTCTATACTTTATTTAAGCTCTACTGCTGATTTAAAAATCAGTATGTTGGCCGGGCACGGTGGCTCACACCTGTAATCCCAGCACTTTGGGAAGCCGAGGTGGGTGGATCCCAAGGTCAAGAGATGGAGACCATCCTGGCCAATATGGTGAAATCCCGTCTCTACTAAAAACACAAAAATTAGCTGGGCATGGTGGCATGTGCCTGTAGTCCCAGCTACTCAGGAGGCTGAGGCAGGAGAATCGCTTGAACACAGGAGAGAGAGGTTGTAGTGAATCAAGACTGCACCACTGCACTCCAGTCTGGTGACAAAGCGAGACTCCAGCTCAGGGGGAAAAACATCAGTATGTTATAGCTGGGTGCAGTGGCTCACACCTGTAATCCCAGTGCTTTGGGAGGCTGAGGCGGTGGCTCACCTGAGGTCAGGAGTTTGAGATCAGCCTGGCCAACATGGTCAAACCCCCGTCTCTATTTTAATTTATGTAAAAATACATAAATTAGCCAGGCACGGTGACAGGCACCTGTAATCCCAGCTACTGGGAAGGCTGAGGCACGAGAATCGCTTAAACCCAAGAGGCGGAGGCTGCAGTGAGCCAAGATCATGTCACCGCACTCCAGCCTGAGTGAGAAAAAAAAAAAAAAAAAAAATCAGCAGGTTGAACAAATTCTGGTTAAAGGAAGGTGTTATTATCTGTATGGGATCCACTAAGTTCTGTACTCATCTTTGTTCCAGTGGTGTCCAATCTTTAGGCTTCCTTGTGCCACACTGGAAGAATTGTCTTGGGCCACAAATAAATTACACTTAAGATAGCTAATGAGTTTTTTTTTTTAAAGTCTTCGTGTTTTACGATAGTACATACATTTGTATTAGGCTAAATTCAAAGCCATCATGGGCTACATGCAGCCCATAGGCCATGGGTTGGACAAGTCTGATGTGGAGTATTCCTCCCAACTCCCCGCAACACACACGCATTCGCCCCAACAGCTGTAAGAACTAGGCAGCAGTTTTAGTGAGAGATAAGCCTGCCTTGGAAAATAGCTAAGGAGAAAGAGTTGGAAAAGAGGGCAAGAAAATATTTCTAACTTCCAAGGGACATATATTTTGCAAATGTTAATCCCATAATGTAGAAAAGAAGCCATCATCTTTCTGAAAGCAACTTTTTCAGATCTGCATAGCAGGCCTCATGCAAGAAAGTTAAAAAGACAGCCAGGGAGCACACCCATTCAGCAGTTAGCCCATACCTGTAGCTTTACACTTCCCTCTCTGGACTATGTCTTCACTCTAAAAAACCAAGGAAAGAAAAATAAGTGGGCCATGCATATAGCCTCTTTCCAAAGAAAAGCCCCTTTGTCACTATGGCATAAGACAAAAACACAGAAGGACTCCTCCCTCTCCCTTTTTAGTCAATACCTTAAAGGTAAGTTGCCTTTAGTATCTCAAGGCTAATTTTAACACCATCAACTTAAAAGATGGGGAAGTAAAGTACTAAAAGGCTTAAAAGAATCTTGCCCCAAAATGTCATAACAAATAGCAAAACAATGACTAGAATTTATGAGGTTGAATTTCAGTACATGTAGGTCACCATAACAATCATTTTCAACATCTGCTTTTGGACAGGAGACTAAGAAAAGCTGAAGGCTGTATAATTCTTTTAGCAATTAAGGATCATGTTATTAATGCGGAGAGACCACACTATTTCCCCCAAGCAACCTTCCTGAATACATAGGTACCGGGCATGAAACTCTACAAAAGCAACCAAGTTCCTGCCACTATAAATGCTTCTGGGTGGCCCAAGGGCAGCGGTGAACCACTGAAACCAAAAAAATCAGAAGATGGGGAAGTTAACTGAAGGTAAAAGCAAACAGAGGAACCACAAAACCAATTTGTTTTATTTTTAAGTATTATCGAACAATCTTCCAAGTGAAGATTGATTCAATAAAACTGCCCAAATTCCTACAAACTTCTATGTACAACTCCTGCCAGTTGTATTTCTGTCTGGCTCTCACTACAGACAATAAACTGTTCAAAGTCACCAAGGACAATATCTACATTGGCAAGTACAAGAATTCTGAAAGACAAAGCCAGACCCAGAACTAATCAGACACTGCCTATCCTCCCTGAAGACAAAGACATTTCTTAACTGGCATAAAATAGGTGCTCAGGTACTAATGTAACTTTTCATGCAGACTTAGTATCCCATTCTGCTAATGAAGTAATGATACTTCCAATAATGTTAAGGGCAAAGTTTAAAAGAATATAAAGAATTTTCTAAAGCATTTACGTGGACCTGCCTATATCATCAAAAGTTAGCAAGAAGAAAGGAACTTCCATTTACTAAGTTCACAAACTTAATTCAATCCTTTATCATTATGACCATTTAAGGTGAGAACTATGCTAAGGATTCAGATACTAAGGAAGATAACCTGCTCATGGCTTCTTGGTAGGCCTGTCTCTCCTGAGAATTGTGACCATAATCTAGGAGGTACCAACTTTTACTGAGATAGTGTGTCTTGAGAAGGCTCTGCAGTGGTTACCACAGATGGTAGACAGCAAGTTAAATTTCTACTTGTTAGAGTTGTTCTGGAAGATATAAAGGGCAAAGAAAAGGCCAGGGAACCATGTTTCCCCCAAATTCTGCATGGAACACAGTAATTTCTACTTGTTAGAGTTGTTCTGGAAGACATAAAGGGCAAAGAAAAGGCAGGGTACCATGTTTCCCCCAAATTTTGCACAGAAACAGTTTGAGGAACAGTGCTATTATGTGATTGGTTTTCACAGGCGTCACTTCTACTCTCTGAGACCAGACTCAAGAGTACAAGCTAGTAAGGGAATCTCCAGGATAAAAAGAGCAAAAGGGAGACCTGGAATTGTTAAGAAAGACCAATACATGAAAGGATAAGGGTATCTTAAGTCAGGGAGAACATAGCCCTTAGGGGGCTAGGAACATCTTAACCGCAGGCCAAAAGAAAGAAAAAAATAAATTTCTTTGGGGAAAAAAAAAAAACCCACAAAACTCCACATTAATAGGGTATTAACCTACTCCTAAGCCACCCAAAGACTTTTTAAAGGAAACCTCAAACACACGCACATAAAATACAACACTGTAATCTTCCACACAGGCTCCTGTCACCTGGAGAAGGGCAAATAAACAGCCCAATACACAAACAAGGTTTGTTTTATTTTTGTTTATGAGACAGAGTTTCACTTTTATTGCCCAGGCTGGATGGAGTACAATGGTGCCTTCTCAGCTCACTGCAACCTCCGCCTCCAGGGTTTAAGCAATTCTGCCTCATCCTCCCCAGTAGCTGGGATTACAGGCATGTGCCACCATGCCTGGCTAATCTTGTATTTTTACTATAGATGGGTTATCACCATGTTGGTCAGGCTAGTCTCGAACTCCTGATCTCAGGTGATCCACCACCTTGGCCTCCCAAAGTGCTGGTATTACAGGGATAAGCCACGGTGCCTGCTTCAAAAAATGTATTTTTTTTAAAGCTTTGTCTTCCCAGTTTTGCTTTTCCTGTGTTATTTTATTGCCTACTCTATGAGAAAACTGAAATGCTGTAGGGAAAGAGAAAAGCTGAATGGTAACTAAAAACTTTGAATGTTTTATGTATTTCATTTCTGTGGGGAACAAAAAAGCACATGTTCCATGAGGAAAGCCTAGACTGTTTGTACTGTATTTCCTTGGAGCTCCACGGATGTCTGTTTCTATTAACATTATCTCCACCTTTCTCTATCATGATGCAAGGACCGGGAAGTATATAGGTGGTTCTAAGGAGGAGTAAAAAAGCTAAGAGGTTAGCCAGGCATGGTGGTGCATGCCTGAAATCCCAGCTACTTGGGAGGCTGAGGCAGGAGAATCACTTGAACTCGGGAAGCAGAGGCTGCAGTGAGCCGAGATCATGCCACTGCAGTCCAGCCTGGATGACAGTAAGACTCTGTCTCGAATGAATGAATGGATGAATGAACTAATAGATAAATAAAAGCTAAGAGAGGGCAGGGTGCGGTGGCTCACACCTATAATCCCAGCTCTCTGGGAGGCCGAGGCAGGCAGATCATGAGGTCAAGAGATCGATACCATCCTTGCCAACATGGTGAAACCCCATCTCTACTAAAAATACAATAATTAGCTGGACATGGTGATGCATGCCTGTAATCCCAGCTACTCCGGAGGCTGAGGTGGGAGAATTGCCTGAACTAGGGAGTCAGAGGTTGCAGTGAGCCAAGATCTTGCCACTGCACTCCAGCCTGGCAACAGAGCAAGACTCTGTCTCAAAATAAATAAATGAATAAAATTAGCCGGGTGTGATGGCGTGCACCTTAGCCCAGCTACTTGGGAGGCTAAGGCACGAGAATCACTTGAACCCGGAAGGCAGAGGTTGCAGTGAGCAAAGATCATGCGGCTGCACTCCAGGCTGGGCAACAGAGTAAGACACTACCTCAAAACAAACAAACAAAACACAGTAAGAAATGGGGAGAGTGGCGAGAGCAAGATGAAGGGCAAGCTAGCTGAGGGTCCAATATTATTTGCCTGTGATAAATGTTTAAATATTTAAAATACAACCTCGTAAGAAGTTTTAAATTGTTCTTGACTGACAGAAAAAGCTCTTAAATCCCCTAAAAGCCTTTCTTAGAATAGGCAAAGTAGTAAGCTCTTTATAAAAATGGCTCAGTGTTTTCTACTGGTCTATACAGCTTGTATGCTGCTGAGTAAATGACAAAACATTGTCTTTCCCAGGATGACTGGCACTGACTCTGTCACCATCAGCAGCTCTTACATAGCATGTACTACGTACTAGATCATAAACTCCAGAGACAAGGGCCTGTGGCACAACGATGTTCGATGACCTACATAAGACCTAAACCCATGAACTTGGCCTCATTAGTGAGACTCACTTTTTTCTGAGGGTCTCCCTCTGTGGTCTCACTCCAGGCTGTAGTGCAGCAATGCCATCTCAGATCATTGCAACCTCTGCCTCCTGGTCTCAAGCAATCCTCCCACCATGGCCTTCCAAGCAGCTTAAACTATAGGCACATACCACCACACCCAGCTAACTTTTGTAGAGAAGGATTTTCACCATGTTGCCCAGGCTGGTCTTGAACTCCTGGGCTCACTCACATGATCCACTCCCCTTGGCCTCGAAAAGTGCTAGGATTACAGGTGCAAGCCCCCACTCTGGCCAACTCATTCTCACAATGGTTAGTAAGCGACCTTAACAATTCCTTGAAAAACTTTTTTGATGTAAGACAGAGCTAATAAAGAATTTGGCCAGGAAGAAAAAGAATTTAGCTAGGTGCAGTGGCTTACATCTGTATGTAATTCCAACACTCTGGGAAGCTCAGGTGAGAGGATCGCTTAAGCCCACAAGTTTGAGGCCAGCCTGGGCAACATCGTGAAACCCTGTTTCCACCAAAAAAGAAGAACAAAAAAAAACTAGCTGGGCATGGTAGCATGTAACTGTAGTCCCACCTACTTGGAAGGCTGAGGTGGGAGGATTACTTGAGCCCAGGTCAAGGCTGTAGTGAGCTGTGATGGTAGCACTGCACTCCACTCCTAGGCAACAGAGCAAGACTGTCTCAAAAAAAATAAAACAAAACAAAAAATAGTTTAACAACTATCCAGACTAGAGATTTTTAAATGATCTTAAAAGCAGAAGTGTTTTTTTCCCTAAACATGTAAGTGAGGCTGTTCAGGTCAAAGACAGAGGAGGGAGAGGCAGCCCCCTGCTGTCAGTCTCTCCTGGCCCTCAGGATAACCTCTTGGGAAATACGAGGTAATCTCTTGGGAAATATGAGAACTAGATGAAGTAATTCAATACAATAGAGAATTCACCAATATTATATCTGGCTTTGACATGGTTTTTTGAACAACAAATTTTTCTATCTTTAGAATCAATGTATTTAACATATCATGAGTGGTAATAAACGTGCATGTTCAAATTGATGGAATACGGTATTTAGAGTTTATAAACCCTTATCACCTAAAAGTAAAGAAAAATATCCACACATTTGCAAAATGGCAATAAGAGCTAACATTTTTTGAGCATTTACCATATACTACAACCTGTTTTGGGTGCTTTATATTTAATCCTCATACGTACGCTATCTCTATTTTGCAGATGAGAAAAGATACAAGGAGATGAAATGACTCCCTCAAGATCACAGGGATCCAGGTTAAGAAGGCTGCTTCAGGTTAAAAATTGTCTCCAAGGAAGCTCATGCACATAAACCACAGAAAGGTCTGTTTAAATGCTAAGGGCCATAAAGTTGAGTCTGACTTTTTTTTTCTTTTTAAAGCGTCAGAGTGCTCCCTCAACCACGCTGAAGTGAAGTTGTGTGATTTCGACTCACTGCAATCTCCACCTCCTGGGTTGAAGTGATACTGTGCCTCAGCCTCCCGAGTAGCTAGAACTACAAGCACATGCCACCATGCCTAGCTAATGTTTTGTATTTTTAGTAGAGACAGGTTTTTGCCTTGCTGCTAAGGCTGGTATTGCACTCCTGAGCTTAGGCAATCCACCCTCCTTGGCCTCCTAGAGTGCTAGGATTACAGGAGTGCGCCACCATGCCTGGTTTTTTTTTTTTTTTTTTTTTTTTTTTAATAGATGATGCATCACCCTGCCCAGCTAATTTTTTGCATTTTTAGTAAAGACAGAGTCTCACCATGTTAGCCAAGCTAGTTTTGAATTCCTGACCTCAAGTGATCCGCCAGCCTCAGTGCTGGGTGCCTAAGTGCTGAGATTACAGGTGTGAGCCACCGGGCCCAGCCCAAACTTTTAACTGGAAGAGAAAAGAGACAAATAATAAAAATAACTTGGGAAAAGTATATTCTCTTTAAAGTATTACTTTTTAGTTGACTTGCAATGCCCTTTACTTCTTTTTCTTCCTGTTATATGCCTGGCTCAACAAGTAAGTTAGGCCCTCTGCTTTGGAAAACAGCCTGTCACCTTCCCTTATATTCTACAGAGAGCCAAGTAATCAGATAAAAGGATCAACTGGGAAGCAGACCTCTCAGGGGCTGGAGGCCTATAAACCCAAAAATGCTTTAGGCTAAACTTCATGCTAAATCATGTGAAAATGGACAAGTGAGATTTCCTGAAGACAGAATCCATGGTTTTCCTCAGAATCTCTAAGAAATTCACAACAATTCTTAGAATGGTCCCCACTTTGACTTCCTATCCCTAGAGGATGGGACAAAATTAAGCTAGACTAATACTAAGTCATCTAAAACTATAATTGTATTATCTCTAAACAGGTTTTTAAACAGTTATCTAGTTTGGTCCACCTCACATACCTGTAAGAAGCCTGATTTTAATCTCATTTCAAAATGCTGTTAGCAAACTGTTTCAACCGACTTTCTCATTTATACTCATATCAACGAAACACCTGAATAAAAGTAACACGTATCAGACCTTCAATTGTTAAACTTAATTCCCCAGTTTATCTGCTGTAATTAGTAAAGTTTCTATGAATTTTTTTGAAGAGACATATTTGAAATTTTTAGTTTTTTGAAATTGCAGATACTTGGGTAAAAGCAACATGGTGTGCAGTACCTCCTCATTTCTTAAGTATCCCTTCCCGTTTTAATTTTTCTATTTCCCCAACTTAAATTATTTATTTATACATATAGCCATATTTTGGTTTCTCTTCTACTAGGATTTCTTCTATGCATACAGTAAAATGTACAAACACAGCCGGGCGCGGTGGCTCAAGCTTGTAATCCCAGCACTTTGGGAGGCCGAGGCAGGTGGATCACGAGGTCAAGAGATCGAGACCATCCTGGTCAACATGGTGAAACCCCATCTCTACTAAAAAAATACAAAAAATTAGCTGGGCATGGTGGCATGTGCCTGCAATCCCAGCTACTCAGGAGGCTGAGGCAGGAGAATTGCCTGAACCCAGGAGGCGGAGGTTGCTGAGCCAAGATCACGCCACTGCACTCCAGCCTGGGTAACAAGAGTGAAACTCTGTCTTACCAAAAAAAAAAAAAAATGTACAAACACTCAAATACACAACATTTTCTTTTCTTTTTTTTTTGAGATGGAGTCTCGTTCTATTGCCCAGACTGGAGTGCAGTGGCCCTATCTCGGTTCACTGCAGCCTCCACCTCCCAGGTTCAAGCAATTCTCCTGCCTCAGCTTCCCGAGCAGCTGGGACTACAGGCATGCATTACCACACCCAGCTACTTTTTGTATTTTTTAGTAGAGAGGGTTTTGCCACGTTGGCTGGGGGGGTCTCGAACTCCTGACCTCAAGTGATGGGCCCACCTTGGCCGCCCAAAGTGATGGGATTACAGGCATTAACCACCACGCCCAGCCTGAAATACACAGAATTTTCAAATTCAATATTATGCTATGTATACTACTGCACAGCCTACTTCTTTTCATGTAACAATGATAAATATTTTCTTGTGAGCAGCCATTATTAAAGGGTCAGAGCCACAACAGGCCTAAAGCCTGACTCCACCAATAGCATCCTTGTATATTCACAACCAATACATAGAAAAACAATTTCACAAAACCAACATAATTATTAAATCCTCAGAAATCATACAAAAAAATGGAGTACATGGAAGTTGGCTGGGAGTGGGCTCTTTATTCTCCCCTCCTTCCTCCCTAATCTAGCTCACTTCCTATTTAGTTATATGATCTTTCCATGAGTATATAAGCACCTAAACAAGAGGTCATCTCACCTGAGAGGCATCCTATTTTAGAGGTACTCAGATGAGGCAAACAGAGCATGCAGAATACATTTTTTAAAATCTCTTTTTGGCCGAGCATGGTGACTCATGTCTGTAATACCAGCACTTTGGGAGGCCAAGGCAGGAACATCTCTAGAGCCCAGAATTTTTAGATCAGCCTTGGCAACACACCAGGACCGTGTCTCTACAAAACAACCAACCAACAACAAAAAAACAATCCACCAGGCATGGCGGCATACACCTGTAGCCCTAACTAATCTGGATGCTGAGGTAGGAGTACAGCTTGAGTTCAGAAGTTTGAGGCTACAGTGGGCCATGATTGTGCCACTGCACTCCAGTCTGGGTGACGGAGGAAGGCCTTGTTTCAAAAAAAAATTTAAATTTAAATTTAAATTTAAAAAATCTATTTTCCTATTTCCTCCCCAAATGCTCATACTCTTGGTATAACTCTCAAATCCCCCATATTTCCTCTCTCCTCCCCCAAACAGCTCCCTACTGCGGTGAGAGTTTCGAGGTGGGGAGGAGGAAATCTAATTCTTTCTATCATTCCTGTTTCTCTCCTATGACAGTACTGTCAACAGTGGACAACAAATTGCTGGATGTATAGCAGCAATTTACATACGGTAGCTAAGCTAATGCACAGCATTCTCTGGGCAGAATTACTGCTTCTATCTTTGTAGTTTGAACCCAGTATTCCAGGCATATCAGTGTTAAATATTTGCCTGGTGGCTTCTACCTTCAAAGGTACAGGGAATGATGCACAGAAGTAGGAGAAGAATCCACAGAGGTGGAGGAGATGGGAGCTCTCAAACCACACGGGGAGGTGCCAGCCGCAAGGACTGTGACACTAGACAAAGTACCTAATTCAAACACAAAGGCTCACTCATTCGACCTTTCCATAATATTCATGTATCACTTGCTCAAATTTGGCATGTTCTAAGGCCACAGTTCCTCTTTAGTTTCAACTGCCCTGCTATGAGGCCAAATCTGTCTCATCTAGTGAGTCACTACTGCTTCTCTTTCCAACTGCATTTTGATTTCAGCCCACTTGTGCGGCTCATCAGGGCTGCACCATATGTTAGTACAATGTAGGCAGAATGTGACTTTTTTTCTCAAGCACTGTCGGAGTTACTTTTAAAATCACCTTATAATCTTGATGTCTCTTGCAGAGTCATAATATATAACCTTTGAAAATGACTTTATAATTATTTTTCTGAGTGTTCAAAGGAGATTCTTCAGCATTTTCATTCCCATTTTTCAGATGAAGGAACTAAAGGGAAGTTAGTGGATTAAGAGACCTGGGTTCCACAATCAACCACTGGGACTTGGATTTTCTTGAGTCACAGTGCTGCATTTGGTAAAATAAGGCAGCTTGTAATATGCTTTTTTATTGGGAAACTCAAAATCTTACTTTGCTTCTATTTATTATTTATTTATTTATTTATTTATTTATTTGAGACGGAGTTTCGCTCTTGTTGCCCAGGCTGGAGTGCAATGGCGCGATCTCAGCTCACCACAACCTCCGCCTCCTGGGTTTAAGCAGTTCTCCTGCCTCAGCCTCCCGAGTAGCTGGAACTACAGGCATGTGCCACCATGCCCAGCTAATTTTTTTTTGTATTTTCAGTAGAGATGGGGTTTCACCAGTTGACCAGGATGGTCTCGATCTCTTGACCTCGTGATCCACCCGCCTCAGCCTCCCAAAGTGCTGGGATTATTGGCGTGAGCTACTGCACCCTGCTTTTTTTTTTTTTTTGAGACAAAGTCTCGTTCTGTCCCCCAAGCTAGAGGGCAGTAGGGCAATCTTGCGCGCGCACGCACGAGAGAGAGAGAGAGAGAGAGAGAGAGAGAGAGAGAGAGAGAGAGAGAGAGAGAGACACTGAATGGCCCATGGACCACAAATGTTTTTCAAATTGGTCAAGATCGGGAATGAAACTAATACTCTAATACACTAAAAGTAAAATACAGATGACTTACAGCTTCTGCTAGTTATCGCTATATTCCCCAAATTAATTTTTAAAAAGGAAGGGGAGCAGCTGCTCCCACCCACTCTAAGCAACTTGTGTCTTTTCCAGCAATAATAGCAGTAATAATTGCTACAGCTGATAATTAAGCTCATCTCAAGAAGGTTCTGTAAATCTTCCAGGTACTGAAGATCTTATGTTTATTCTAGTAACTGCTTAGGGTAACTGTTTGACTGATATTGCAATTATTAAGGCCTCCCCATCTCCATTAATATATATATTTTTTTGAGACACAATCTTGCTCTGTCACCCAGGCTGGAATGCAGTGGCATGATCTCGGCTCAGTGCAACCTCCACTTCCCAGATGCAAGCAATTCTCCTGCCTCGGCCTCCCCTGTAGCTGGGACTACAGGCCCAAGCCACTGCATCTGGCTAATTTTGTATCTTTCAGTAGAGACAGGGTTTCGCCATGTTGGCCAGGCTGGTCTTGAACTCCTGACCTCAGGTGATCCACTTGCCTCAGCGTCCCCAAGTGTTGGGATTACAGGCATGAGCCACTACGCCCAGCTCACTAATATTTTTCAATGGATAATACCACTTGCAAAATATAAAAAGGGATGTATCTCATCAATATTGAACACTGGGCTGAGCGCAATGGCTCACACTTACAATCCCAGCCCTTTGGGAGGCCAATGTTGGAGGACTGCTTGAGCCCATATGTTCAAGACCAGCCCAGGCAATATAGTAAGATTTATCTCTACAAAAAAAATTATTTAATTAGCTGGGTGTGGTGGCGCAAGCCTGTAGTCTCAGTTACTTACGAGGCAGGAGAATCACTTGAGCCCAGAAGGTCAGGGCTACAGCCAACTGTGATCACGCCACTGCACTCCAGCCTGTACAACTGAAAGAGAACCTGTCTTAAAATAAAACAACATAGGCCGGGCATGAAGGCTCACACTTGTAATTCCAGCACTTTGGGAGGCCAAGGCGGGTGGATCACAAGGTCAGGAGTTTGAGACCAGCCTGACCAATACCATGAAACTCCGTCTCTACTAAATATATAAAAATTAGCCAGGCATGATGGCAGGTGACTGTAGTCCCAGCTACTCGAGAGGCTGAGGCAGGAAAAGCGCTTAAACCTGGGAGGCGGAGGTTGCAGTGAACCGAGATCGTGCCACTGCACTCCAGCATAGACGACAGTGTAAGACTCCGTCTCAAAAGAAAAAGAAACAAAACAAAACAAAACTGGATATGCCCTTTGAATTCAGCAATTCCAGTTCTAGAAATAGCCTACAATATATAATATTTTATACAATATATTATATATTGTAGGCTTTGTATAATATTATGATATATACAAAGTATGCAAAGGGGCATTCATAAGAACATTTGAAGCAGGAAAAAAGTGCAAAACCAAAAACATATCAACAAAACCTGAAAACATATGCCCATCAATTGAAGGCCAGTTAAATAAATTACAGAATAGCCATACAACAGAACACTATATAGCTATTAAAGAAAATAAGGCAGCTAACTAATCAAGACATATTCATTATAATAAGAAAGGAATTACACATGGCTTGTATATGAACAGAGTATCTCTGGATGGATAAAGAAATAATTGCTAATAATAGTTGTAGAGGTGGAACAGTGGTTGAAATGTCTACATGTGAGTATGTTACCTATTCTACAGATTTTTTTTTTTTTTTTGAAACAAAGTTATGCTCTTGTTGCCTGGGCTGGAGTCCAATGGTACAATATCGGCTCACTGCAACCTCTGCCTCCTGGGTTCAAGCGATTCTCCTGCTTCAGCCTTCTGAGTTGCTGGGATTACAGGCACCTGCCACCATACCCAGCTAATTTTTTGTATTTTTAGTAGGGATGGGGTTTCACCATGTTGGCCAGGCTGGTCTCGAATTCCCAACCTCAGGTGATCCAACCGCCTCAGCCTCCCAAAGTTCTGGGATTATGGGTGTGAGTCACCATGCTGGCCTACAGAAACAAGAAAACTCAAGCTTTTGGAGGGCAACATCCTAGTCTGCAGACGCCATATCCTCTCTTCCACTTCCTAATGCAACCCATAAAATACATTCCTCCCATTAAAGAAAATAAGAAAACTCTTGGAACTATAAAGCACAAAGTAAAGAAAAACCTCAACTCATACTGTTCCAAAACAAGCATTTTGGTTTTGCACTTTTATCCTGCTTTGCCTGAAACTTGTGTGTGGAAACTCACTGTCCAGGTGATTCAGCAGTATATCATATGTGAGCTGGGTAATTACATCACACCGCTTTATCCCAGCAACTCAACTAATGTTCATGCAGCTGGGACTGCAAACCTCATGTATGGCCTATTTACAAAGTCTGAAGCTATTTTCGATCACTCAGCTGTATATCTATACATTTTCTTCAATCAACCTTTCCTGCCAAGGCAAAATGCAACATTAGCTGGATTCCAGTAAAGAAGACAGGGGACAGGGAGAGATAATATGTCAAAACAAGTTCTATAAATACAGCTTTTGGCTTGTATCTCAAAAGAGAATCAAAACAGCTTCAAGTTTAAACAGAAAAACCCTACAGTCCCTGCAGTACCTTACTCGAAGGCTCTAAAGAGCAGAAGATGGCAGGGATCTGGAATCTTATTTCTCACGCTATATCATCTTGTCCCCTCTCCCTAATCTCAGGGGAGGTTTAGATGCAATTGCAAGCTTTATCATTCCAACTCCACATTTCACAGGCCTCTTTTGTTACCTTACCTCTACGCTAATAAACACATCAATTTCCTTCCTCTCTCTGAGGTCACTTCGCCTATTAGGCAGAGAGGCCCAATACACACAACATACAACAGTCCTTCCTTAACACCTAGCCACCTAACTTCTATCATCTCCAAAATTCCTGACCAAGCAGCCAAGAACCCTGCCTGTACCATCTGCCCCAACCTCACCATCAAACACATGGGCATTCAAGCAGGATGCTTCCATATGGTCTTGTTTCAGGAGCTTTGTCCTGTTCTGTTGAAAAGCAGGAAACTTTATTCAGTTTCTTTCTGTTCTTAAATTCTTAATTCTATAAAACTATAGAAACCAGAAACTATTTCTATAGAGACACTTCCTGAGACAGGTTATATGCCTAAAACTGCAAATTTTACACCTCTGCTTCAGCCAATCAGGGAGTATGTTCAGTAAAGCTTGATTCACTCTAAAGGATGCACAGTCCTAGGACAAATTCTAGAGATCTCTATATATTATCAATTTTAAAAAGTTACTGTGTTAGCTGGGCATGGTGGCACGTGCCTGTAATCTCAGCTACTTGGAAGGCTGAGGTTGGAAAACTGTTTGAACTGGGACCCGGGAGGCAGAGGTTGCAGTGAGCTGAGATCGTGCCATTGCACTCCAGCCTGGGCTACAGAGCGAGACTCCATCTCAAAAAAAAAAAAAAAAAAAAAGTTACTTTGGCTGGATGCAGTGGCTCACGCCTGTAATCCTATCACTTTGAGAGGCTGAGGCAGGTGAATTACTGAAAGTCAGGAGTTCAAGACCACCCTGGCCAAGTTGGTGAAACCCCATCTCTACTAAAAGTACAAACAAATTAGCCCGGCATGGTGGCGGTAACTGTAATCCCACCTACTTGGGAGGTTGAGGCAGAAGAATCACTTGAACTGGGAGACAGAGGTTGCAATGAGCTGAGATTGCACCACTGCACTCCAGCTTGAGTGACAAGGACTCCATCTCAAAATTAATTAATTAACTTAAAAGGTGACTTCCATTATCATGCTTTCATCACTCTGCAACTGTGCTCCTAAAAGTGCTTCTCACATTTAAATACCCACTTAAATCATCGTCACATCCTTCAAATCACTTCTAAAAACCTTAACTGTTCCACAAAATTTAACTTGTCAGTGCTTTGATTTCATTTTTACAAAAACAAGCTCTTTAAAAAAAGCCAGGAGATCTATCATCAAAAAGCAACGACAGTTTTAAAAAACATCTACTATACACCCAGAACTAAAGAGGGTACCAAAAAAAGGTTCAATCCCTGTCCTTAAGGAGTTAATGGTCTTGTTCAGAAAATACAACTTGAACTAGAAACAAAAAACATGAGACAGTGTTACCATAAATGTGAGAGACTTAAAAAATCTCAGGACACCTGATTCTTATTTCCCTGTCTAAATAAAACTTCTGTGCTATTTCATCACACTGTCCATAATACAGTACATTTTTTGCTACCCTCCACTGAATTACAAGGCCTACTAATAATCTCCTCATCATCATTTCTTTTGGACAGACGTCCCTGTTTTCCTGTCACTCTCACACAGATTATAAGTTTATGGATGTGGCAAAACTTCCCCTGCTCCCACTGTAAGGGCATCTCTGGAAGATGTATGGTACAGGAAACGAGCTACAGAAGCAGGCCAGGCACTGTGGCTCAGGCCTGTAACCCCAGCACTTTGGGAAGCTGAGGTGGGCAGATCCCTAGAGCTCAGGAGTTCAAGATCAGCTTGGGCAACATGGCAAAACCCTATCCCTATACAAAACATACAAAATATTGGCTGGGCATGGTGGCATATGCCTGTAGTTCCAGCTACCTGGGAGGCTGAGGTGGGAGGATCGCTTGACCCTGGGAGTAGAGGTTGCAGTGAGCCAAGATTTCAACACTGCACTCCAGCCTGGGTGACACTGAGAACCAATCTCAAAAAAAAAAAAAAAAAAGAGGCTATAGGGCCGGGTGTGGTGGCTCACGCCTGCAATCTCAGCACTTTGGGAGGCTGAGGTGGGTGGATCACGAGATCAAGAGATCAAGACCATCCTGGTCAACATGGTGAAAACCCAGCTCTACTAAAAATGCAAAAAATGAGCTGAGCATGGTGGCGCATGCCTGTAATCCCAGCTACTCAGCAGGCTGAGGCAGGAGAATTGCCTGAACCCAGGAGGCAGAGGTTGCGGTGAGCCGAGATTGCACCATTGCACTCCAGCCTGGGTAACAAGAGTGAAACTCCGTCTCCAAAAAAAAAAAAAAAAAAGAGGCTATAATTAATTCTGCGTTCAATATCTTTAGTAAATAGTCTGGTACTAGTACTAGTAGAGAAACTAGTATTCTGGAGATGTTTCACAAACTTGTTACTTGGCTTGCTGCTCTTTACCATCAATAAATGATCTAGTATAGTTGATGGTGATCTGCAAAACCAAAATCATATAGTCATTTTCATAAGTAAATTCTAAAATGAAAATGGGGGCTGAGAGCAGTGGCTCACGCCTGTGATCCCAGCACCTTGGGAGGCTGAGGCAGGTGGATCATCTGAGGTCAGGAGTTCGAGACCAGCCTGACCAACATAGAGAAACCAGTCTCTATTAAAAATACAAAATTAGCCGGGCGTAGCAGCACATGCCTGTAATCCCAGCTACTGGGGAAGCTGAGGCAGGAGAATTGCTTGAACCTGGGAGGCGGAGGTTGCAGTGAGACACGATCACACCATTGCACTCTAACCTAGGCAATAAGAGCAAAACTCCATCTCAAAAAAGAAAGAAAGAAAGAAAATGGGTTAGATTGATTCATAATTCAATAATCTCAAATAATAAAGTGTGCTACTAAAATAAATAAGTATTTACTGCAAACCCACAATGTACCCTATACCTAGATTCTGGAGTCATTATCACTGCTTTTGAATCCCCATTTTGCTGCTTACTAGCCAGGTAAATGGGGAAACTGTTTAACTTCTTCATAAATACCCCTCTTTCCTCATGCACAAAATGGTTAGAGAAAGAGTATCTACCTCACAGATATTTGTTAGAATTAAAATATTTGTACACGTAAAGCATTTAGAATTATGCCTGACACATAGGAAGTGCTCAATAAACATTTGCTACTATTATTAGTTTGGGCACTATTATTATTCTGGTGCCTATGGTAGGAGAGGATGAGCCAAAAAATTTCAGTCCTTTACATGATGATTCTCTCTTCAAAATGAGGTACTCTATATCTTCTTAGGATGTACTGTACAATGCTCAATTGTTATGTCATTCAAAGGCAACATGTTCATCTGTTTACTGAGCTAGAAACCAAATATGTAGTTTCACTTTTTAAAACGCAACAGCTGTGCTGAAATTTATTTTTATCATTAACATTTGAAGTAGGCTGGGCATGGTGGCTCATGACTGTAACCCCAACACTTTAGGAGGCCAAGGCAGGTGGATCACCTGAGGTCAAAAGTTCAAGACCAGCCTGGCAAACATGGTGAAACCCTGTCTCTACTAAAAATACAAAAATTAGCTGGTCATGCTGGTGGGTGTCTATAATCCCAGCTACTTCCCAGGCTGAGTCAGGAGAATCGCTTGAACCCAGGAGGCAGAGGTTGCAGTGAACTAAGATTACGCCATTGCACTACAGCCTGGGTGACAAAATGAGACTCCGTCTCAAAAAAACCACTTGAAGTAACAAAATAGGCTTCATTTATTTAAAAAAAAAAAAAAAAAAGGATATTTCAGATTATACCAAAATATTTCCTAACAGGAGGCGGAAGGGAGTAGGTAAGAAGGGAGTAACGAGCTGACAGATCTTGCACCTAAAACTGAGTCTGTTACAGAGTCTAGTATATCTTCACTATGGATTACTGAACCCACTTATTCTGAGAGTATTTATGTATAAACATTTATTCATTCATCAAACCAAAAAAATTTTTTTGTGAACCTTTCAAAATGGACACACTGGAAAAATATAAACTAATAAAATGAGACCAGGGAAGTTACAAACTTTTTACAAAAGGCCAAGAACAAAAAGAAAGCTAGAATGTAGGTGTGCTAACAACAGTGTTACTTACTGAAGCTAAGCTATAAAATCAAAGAACTGCCACTGATTTTAATCTCCAATGACAGGCTCTACGTAGGGTGCACAATGATTCATAGTATAAATGGGAAAACATTAGCACAGTAAAATAAGATGGGCACTAAGCATAGCCAAGAAGAAGATGAGGCAGATATAACGCCATACTCAAAAGAATTTTAGAAAATCATTAAATATACAGGATCCAGGAGAAGCTAAGCACCAGGTTCTAGACCCTAAATAAACAAGCATCCAAAACCTACAATGGACAAGGTACAGAACAAATTCCTAAGTGATTCAGGGCCAGAATATTTAAGTGTACAGTCACACAGAACAGAACTCTGCATCCATACCACACAGCCACAGGAAGAAGCTGCCTCAATCAAGGTATTTCTCCAGCATTTAAATAAAGTCCTTTCGGCCGGGTGCAGTGGCTCAAGCCTGTAATCCCAACACTTTGGGAGGCCGAGGCAGGTGGATCACGAGGTCAACAGATAGAGACAATCCTGGCTAACAGGGTGAAACCCCGTGTCTACTAAAAACACACAAAATTAGCTGGGCGTGGTGGCACACACATGTAGTCCCAGCTACTCGAGAGGCTGAGGCAGGAGAATCACTTGAACCCAGGAGATGGAGGTTGCAGTGAGCCGGAATGGGCCACTGAACTCCAGCCTGGGCATCAGTGCAAACCTCGGTCTCAAAAAGAAAAACAACAACAACAACAACAACAAAAGAAAACCCCCCACACACACACACAAAAGCACAAATAGTATGTGCAGGGAACTGTCTCATCCCCACTCAGCTGACAAGTTCTATTCCCAACACTGCATGCTTATGACTCACGAGGGGATGGGGGAGGGGAGTAAAAGGAAACTGTAAAAGCAGCAAACTTGAATGTAGACTTAAACTGACTAGGTGTGAGGAATTCATCTCTGTTTAATCAGAATATCTCGTAACAAACCAAGAAAGTGTCCTTTTCAAATACAGTAATAAACCCAGTATCTTCTGAAAATAACCTGAAATTTGTCTTCATGTCATGTCTTCTGCTATTCCTTAAATAGACATGACACCAAAAGGCATTACGAGGACTCTGGAAGGCCAAACGTTACAAAGCACTCAAACAGCACAAACAGCACAGGTTGCTGTGCTGCCCAAAGCAACAGGGCATTCCCCACAGTTCCTTTCCTGGCAGACAGCGAAGTCAACACATTTAACCCCTACTGCACTCTCTTCCAAGATGTGCACTGAATCATTTCTTAAAGGGGTAGAGGTGCCTCATCTTTTTATACTCAAATTATATTGTCACAAAATTTGCATGCCAGAAAAGTAATTCAATTCCACTCCTAAGAGCTGATCTTTGTGACCTGTAACAAAACAAAGAGAAAAAAAAACCACTACTACTTCAATCATATGTTTCTAAGGGAACCCAAAGACCACTTCTCATGCCACATTTCCCTGTTTTACACCCTCTAGATGGTGTTTTGTTAAATAACAAATCTTGTCTCCTCGCCCCATCCCTAACATCCTGAAATATTCTCTACAATTTACAACTGACAAACCTGAACACAGCAAAACAATAAAGACAAACGAGTCACCTCTTTCACTTGAAAACCTCAGTCCTCCACAGAAACGTACACAGACAGACAGATGGACGGATGTAAGAACACAAACTGCACACCCTGGCTGAGTCCTGAGCAGGTCTGAGCCAGTGTGGGTGCCAAAGGGCGGCCACACAGCCTAGCTAGTGGGCTGCTCCTGCTGTTGCTGTACAAATATAGAAAGCTGAAAAGTGGAACAGCAGCTTCAGCAGAACAGATTCTGCTCCATGCTCAGAGAGGGAGGAGCGGGGAACTGAACAGCTTTACCCATACATGGCTGCTGAAAGGGGGCCATTAGTGAAAGCCCAATTATCTCACACACATGCATTCTGTTCACATGCTCCAGACAAAAAAACAGAAACACACAGGCTGGTACTTGAAGTAAGGTTTGAGAGATTCTATTTCAGTCAAGTAACTTCCAAATAATTTCAGTCAATGACACCAAGAATCCCTCAGTCATGAGAAACGGAAAAGACATTTGAAAACCTTTACTAGCTCAGATTCTTACTGGATCAGCAGTAGTGGTGAGGCTCAATTTATCATTTAAATCCTAAAATTTAACATGCAAACAAGGTGATTCTCCATTTGTGTGAACAATGTTAACCTTTACTAGCTCCTTGCTGCTTTTAGAAGGAAGGTCTCATTCCAACTGTAAATGTTTTGAGCTCTTTTTTTTCTGGTTGATACAAGTTAAACTCTAATTTTAAAAATGTATGTCTCAGGGTGATAGCTTATATAATCAGAAGCCAAGTATTTGTGCTCCAAAAAGTATTTTACTTACAATTCATTCAGATTCACTTCAATGTGAAGTATGTGAAAAGCTTAACTGCTGACCAGAGTGAACTTTTCCGACAATAAGAAATGCATGGCTGACAGCTCAAATGATTGTATTCTTCAGCCCTTAGTGAAGTACTCAGTACATCGTCTATGTACATTTCCCCCCCTTTTAGAGATGGGGCTTCACCATGTTGCCCAGGCGGGTCTCCAACTACTAGGCTCAAGTGATCCCTACCTCAGCTTACCAAAGTGCTGGGATTGGCAGTTGAGTCACCACACCCAGCCTGGTTACATATTTATTCAGTATCACAGGGGCTACAGCACAAATGAAAACCATACTATCACTGACCTCCAATCTAGTTCCTAGATGAGATTAACATGAGATATTCATAATAAACGCAGACAGTACATGACTACTGCACTGAAGTGTAGGGTACAAACTATAAATGCTATCCCCTTTTAGAGAAGAGAGGCTGAGCATGGTAGCTCACATCTGTAATCTCAGCACTTTGGGATGCCGAGGTGGGTGGATGACTTGAGCCCAGAGTTTGAGCCCAGCCTGGGCAACACGGCAAGACCCTGTCTCTATCCACAAACAAACAAAAAAGGAAGAGAGGCTGAGACCAGACAGATTGACCTAGACGTTCTCGTTTATCCCACCTTCCAGAACTCTCATTAAGGGTACCTGAGATATCTTAAATGTGAAGGAGTAAAGAATTTGAACTAGATGATTTCTAAGGACCCTCTGTTTCTGAAATTGAGTCTGTAGTTTCAACCTAAAACGTTTCATAGTATGAGATTAATACCACACTGCTTATGGAAGCAAAATTATAGCTTTTGCCTACTTTAGAGAAAACACATTCGAAAGAAAGATAAAAATAAATTCAGACCATAACTCAGCATCCACTGCAACATTTCTCACACAACATTTCAGGAAAACGTTCTTCCATCTGAGACATTTCTGCCTTGCCTGCTGAATAAATTTTAAACCACTATTGAGGGAAAAAAAAAAAAAAAACCCTGCCACAAGGAAACAAAATGGTGGAAACTAGAAATATTTATGCTGATAACTATGAGATCCTTGATTATAAAACACTGCTAAGTTAACCAATCATCCAAAAGAGTTCCAGGCCGGCAGGCATGGTGACTCACGCCTGTAATTTCAGCACTTTGGGAGGCTGAGGCAGGTCAATCACCTGAGGTCAGGAGTTTGAGACCAGCCTGGCCAACATGGTGAAACCCTGTCCCTACTAAAAATATAAAAATTAGCTGGGCATGGTGGCAGGTGCCTGTAAGCCCAGCTACTTGGGAGGCTGAAGCAGGAGAATAACTTGAACCCGAGATGCAGAGGTTGCAGTGAGCTGAGATCATGCCATTGCACTCCAGCCTGGGTGACAAGAGCAAAACTACAACTCACAAAAAAAAAAAAAAAAAAAAAAATGAGCTCCAAAGAAAAGAGCACTGCTCGGTGGCTCAAGCCTGTAATCCCAGCACTTTGGGAGGCCAAGGCGGGTGGATCACGAGGTCAAGAGATCGAGACCATCCTGGTCAACATGGTGAAACCCCGTCTCTACTAAAAATACAAAAAAATTAGCTGGGCATGGTGGCGTGTGCCTGTAATCCCAGCTACTCAGGAGGCTGAGGCAGGAGAATTGCCTGAACCCGGGAGGTGGAGGTTGTGATGAGCCGAGATCGCGCCATTGCACTCCAGCCTGGGTAACGAGCGAAACTCCGTCTCAAAAAAAAAAAAAAAAAGAAAAAAGAAAAGAGCACTGCTTAGCTCCTATCCATCATAGAGTACACAGCAGGATGCCAGCAGTGGAGGCACATTCATGCCCCATAAAACAGACATGCAAATATTCAACATGTTATTAAAAGCCTCAACATAAGGAGACCTCATCTGTACCCAAGTAGCAAAAATTAGCTGGACACGGTGGCACGTGCCTGTACTCCCAGCTACTCAGGGGGCTGAGGTGGGAGGATTCTCTGAGCCCAGGAGGTCAAGGCTGCAGTGAGCCAAGATCGCGCCACCGCACTCCAGCCTGGGCGACAAACTGAAGTCCCGTCTGAAAAAACTTTTAAAAATAAGTAACTAAAAGCCTCTTAACTGGACCAGATGCAATGTTTCGCCCCTGTTATCCCCAGCACTTTGAGAGGCCAAGGGAGAGGATCACTTGAGGCTAGGAGTTGAAGAACACCCTGGGCAACATAGTGAGACCCTGTCTCTAAAAAACTTAAAAAAAAAATTAAGCCTCTTCATTGTATATAGTGCCTTATGTATTTAATTTTTTAAGAATCTGAACAGTCCTATTATAGTAACTTTGACTTCCCAAAGAGTAGTTTACCATGGATTAATATGTTTGTGTTTAAGATCACAGCTTTAATTACTTGTATGTACTTTACTAAGATCACTTGTGCGAAGGCAACTAAGTAAAAATAAAGAACACAAAGCAGGCGAGGTGTAGTGGCTCACTCCTGTAATCCCAGCACTTTGGGAGGTTGAGGTGGGTGGATCACCTGAGGTCAGGAGTTCAAGACCAGCCTGGCTAACATGGTGAAACCCCATTTCTACCAAAATATACAAAAATTAGCAGGGAGTGGTGGTGTGTGCCTGTAATCCCAGCTACTCAGGAGGATGAGTCAGGAGAATCACCTGAACCTGAGTGGCTGCAGTAAGCCAAGATCGCGCCATTGCACTCCAGCCTGGGCGACAAGAGTGAAACTCTATCCCTTACCTACCCTACCCCCACACAAAAAGAACCCACAAAGCAATACACCACAGTTGTAATACACAAAGGGGGATTGCTTCAAGTATAATCTCAAAATCAAAATGACTATAAACACCTAACGTATGACCTTTGACAAGTCATTTCTCCTCTCTTGTTTCAAGAGAAATATGAGAATGGACTATCTATGGCCCACTGACATTTCATGAATTCAAAAAACTTCCTTATGTGTAAAATTTTACCTATACATGCATTTATAAAGAAGTGGGTTCACAACTTTTACCAGATTTTTGGTTTAAGGACTCAAGACTAAACAACAAATAGTTGTTCCATCTCTAACGTCGTGTCATCTCCTCTTTTATCCTGGTCCTAAAGAGAAGGTGATTACCTTCTTTTTTAATCATGATGACTAACCCTGTCAGTGAAGAATAAACAAGTCTCAGCTGGGCACATTGGCTCACGCCTGTAATCCCAGGATTTTGGGAGGCCAAGGCAGGTGAATTACCTGAGGTTGGGAGTTCAAGATCAGCCTGACCAAAATGGAGAAACCCGTCTCTACTAAAAATACAAAATTAGCTGCACATGGTGGTGTATCTCTGTAATCCCAACTACTTGGGAGTCTAAGGCAGGAGAATCGTTTGAACCTGGGAGGCGGAGGTTGCAGTGAGCTGAGATCACCTCATTGCACTCCAGAGGGGGCAACAAGAGCAAAACTCCATCATAAATAAATAAATAAGGAATAAACAATTCTCCTTGGTCAAGAAATTATTAAAAATAATGTATTCGGATTCAGACTGAACCTGAATTGTTTTTAGGTAACAGAATGATTAACTTCACAAACTATTTTTTTAAGTTTTAAAGTAAATTTTAGCTTATGAGTTACCACTATGGTTCAAAACAGGGCTCACATGACAGTAGAAGTCCTTAGGTGTGCTGGGGAATATCCCACTAGAGAGTTCCTCTCTTACCCCAGGTTTACCTTTTTAATTTTATTTATTTTTTTTGAGACAGAGGTCTCGCTCTGTCGCCCAGGCATGGCATGATCTTGGCTCACTGCAACCCCTGCCTCCCAGTTTCAAGCGATTCTCCTGCCTCAGCCCCCAAAGTATCCAGGACTACAGGCATGTACCACCATGCTCAGCAAATTTTTTTCTATTTTTTGGTAGACACAGGGTTGCACCATGTTAGCCAGGCTGGTCTCAAACTCCTGATCTCATGGGATCCGCCCAACTTGGCCTCCCTAAGTGCTGGGATTACGGGTGTGAGACACCACGCCTGGCCAAGTTCACTTTAAAAAAAAAAAGTTAAAAGTCTGGCCAGGCATGGTGGCTCACACTTGTAATACAAGAGCTTTGGAAGGCTGAGGTGGGAGGATTGTTCATTGAGGCCAGGAGTTTGAGGCTGCAGTCAGCTATAATTGTGCCACTGCACTCCAGTCTGGCAACAGCAAGATCCTGCCTCTAAAAAAAATAAAAATAGGGAGGTCAAGGCAAGGGGATCACTTAAGGCCAGTCTGAGCAATACAGCAAGACCCCATCTTCACCCTCCCCCGCTCAAAAAAACCCCACAAGAATTAGCCAGGCATGATGGTATGTGCCTGTGGGCCCAGCTACTCAGGAAGCTGAGGCAGGAGGATCATTTTGAGCCCAGGAGTTCAAAGCTGCAGTGAACTATGATCACACCATTGCCCTCTAACCGATGCAACACAATGAGATTCTGCCTCAAAAAAAAAAAAGGTGAAGCTTCCAGCTTTTACTTTTATATCTGTCACCCAGGCTAGAGTCCAGTGGCAGGTTCACAGCTCACTACAGCCACTACCGCCTTGACCTCCTTAGTTTGAGTGATCCTCTCACCTCAGACTCGCAAGTAGCTGGGACTGAGTACAGATGCATGTCATCTCATCCAATTTATTATTATTTTTTTTATTTTATTTTATTTTTTTGAGACAGTGTCTCACTCTATAGCTCAGGCTGGAGTGCAGTGGTACAATCTTGGCTCACACCACCATGCCTGGCTAATTTTTTGTATTTTAGTAGAGACGGGGTTTTACCACGTTGGCCAGGATGGTCTCAATCTCCTGACCTCGGGAGCTGCCCGCCTCAGCCTCCCAAAGTGCTGGGATTACAGGCAGGAGCCACCGCACCAGTTTCTACTTCTAATCCTACCTTGCAGCAAAGAAATTAGGAGACAAGACCAGGAATGGTGGCTCATGCCTATAATCCCAGCACTTTGGGAGCCTGAGGCGGGTAGATCATTTGAGATTAGGAGTTTGAAACCACCCCAGGTAACATGGTAAAACCCTGTCTCTACTAAAAATATAAAAATTAGTGGCCAGGTGTGCTGGCTCACGCCTGTAATCCCAGCACTGTGGTAAGCTCAGACAGTCATAGCACATAAGGCCAGGAGTTCAACAGCAGCCTAGCCAACATGGTGAAACCCTGCCTCTACTAAAAATATAAAAATTAGCTGGGCATGGTGGTGCACACCTGTAGCCTCAGCTACTCAGAAGGCTGAGGCAGGAGAATCACTTGAACCCAGGAGGCAGAGGTTGCAGTGAGCCAAGATCTCGTCACTGCACCACAGCCTGGGCAACAGAGCGAGACTCTGTCTTGGGGGAAAAAAACATAGCTAGGTGTGGTGGTTGGCACCTGTAATCCCAGCTACTTGGAAGGCTAAGGCAGGAGAACTGTTTAAACCAGGGAAGTGGTGTGAGGCAAGATCACGCCACTGCTCTCCAGCCTGGGCAACAGGACAAGACTCTGTCTCAAATTAAAAAGAGAGAGAGAGAGAGAGAGAGAGAGAGAGAGAGAGAGAGAGAGAGAGAGAGAGAAATACCTGGGCAGGGAACACAACAGCAGAGTATGAAAGACTGAAATAAAGGGGACTGATAACGGGTAGGCAAACAAAGAAGCCACCCATCTTGTCAGCAGGAGAGGTACTATATGAGTACAGCTACTGCCTTATGCCTCAGTTTGTAAAGAGTGAAAAATTACAAGAAAAAATTACCCTTCATCTAAGACAATTTTAAAGTGTCTGTTACTGAACCATTTAAGCCTAAAATTTTTAAGTTCTCATAGCAACCTAAGTCATCACACTGCACATATTGTATATAAAGTGCATATTTAGAGGCCTAACTAGTAAACTCAAAATGTGACATATGTGCAATGTGGGCGACATTATTCTGGGAACCTTAACTTTAAAATCTTCCACATTTTATTCGGCAGGCCCAAAGATGATATAATAGAGTCAGCTATGCAGAAGATGGAAGCTCAAGAAAGAAGAGGTACAAAGAACATAAATAGAATCAAAGACATGAAAGACAAGAAGAAAATTCAGGCTATCAGAAAAAAATTCTGAACATGGCTCTCTCCCACTGTGAATCAACCTGTAAATGGAGGCTTAAAAAACAACATTGAGGCCAGGTGCAATGGCTCACCCCTGTAATCCCAGCACTTTCGGAGGCCAAGGCAGGCAAATCATGAGGTCAGGAATTCGAGACCAACCTGGGCAACATGGTGAAACCCTGTCCCTACTAAAAATACAAAAGTTAGGGCCGGGCGCGGTGGCTCACGCCTGTAATCCCAGCACTTTGGGAGGCCGAGGCAGGTGGATCACGAGGTCAAAAGATCGAGACCATCCTGGTCAACATGGTGAAAGTCTGTCTCTACTAAAAAATACAAAAAATTAGCTGGGCATTGTGGTGCGTGCCTGTAATCCCAGCTACTCAGGAGGTTGAGGCAGGAGAACTGCCTGAACCCAGGAGGCGGAGGTTGCGGTGAGCCGAGATCACACCATTGCACTCCAGTCTAGGTAACAAGAGCGAAACTCCGTCTCAAAAAAAAAAAAAAAAAAAAAAATACAAAAGTTAGCTAGGCATGGTGGTGGGTGCCTGTAATCCTAGCTACTCGGGAGGCTGAGGCAGGAGAATCCCCTGAACCCAGGAGGTGGAGACTGCAGTGAGTCGAAATGGAGCCACTGCACTCCAGCCTGGGCAACAGAGCTAGACTCTGTCTCGGAAAAAAAAAAAAAAAAAAGAAGAAGCAATATCAGTAACAGAAGGATAGCTGTCAGACATGGAAACTGGGAGAGAACCAGACTTTAAGAAAAGGAAGAAAGCTGGGTACAGTGGCTCATGCCTATAATCCCAGCACTTTGGGAGGCCAAAGCAGATTGTTTGAGACCAGAAGTTTAAGACCAGCCTGGGCAATAAAGGGGGACCCTGTCTCTACAAAAATACAAAAAATCAGCCAGGCATGGTGGCATGTGCCTGTAGTCCCAGCTACTTGAGAGGTTGAGATGGGAGAATCACTTGAGCCCAGGAGGTCAAGGCTACAGTGAGCCATGATCATGCCACTGCACTCCAGCCTGTGCAACTAAAACCCTGTCTCAAAACAAAGAGCCCAGTGTGGTGGCTCACGCCTAAAATCCCAACACTTTAGGAGGCTGAGGCAGATGGATAACCTGAGGTTAGGAGTTCAAGAGCAGCCTGGCCAAGATGGCGAAACCACATCTCTACTAAAACTACAAAAATTACCCAGGCATGGTGGTAGATGCCTGTAATCTGAGCTACTCAGAAGGCTGAGGCAGGAGAATCACTTGAACCAGGATGTGGAGTTTGCAGTGAGCCGAGATCTCACCACTGCACTCCAGCCTAAGCAAAAACAGCCAAACTCTGTCTCAAAGAAAAACAAACAGGCCTGGCATGGTGGCTCACACCTATAATCCCAGCACTTTGGGAGGCCAAGGTGGGCGGATCACAGGGTCAGGAGTTCGAGATCAGCATGACCAAGATGGTGAAACCCAATCTCTACCGAAAATACAAAAAAAAATTAGCTGGGCATGGTGGCACGAAGCTGTAATCCCAGCTACTCAGGAGGCATTGGCCAGAGAATCACTTGAACCCAGGAGGCGGAGGTTGCAGTGAGTCAAGATCACACCACTGCACTCCAACCTAGGCAACAAACCAAGACTGTCTCAAAAAAAAAAAAAAAAAAATTTTTTTTTTTTTTAGCCAGGTGTGGTGGCAAGTGCCTGTAGTCCCAGCTACTCAAGAGGCTGAGGCAGGAGAATCGCTTGAACGCAGGAGGCGGAGGCTGCAGTGAGCTTAGATCACACCACTACACTCCAGCCTGGGCAACAGAGTGAGACTCAGTCTCCAAAAATAAAAAACAAAATAAAACCCAAAATATTATCAGTTTTGAACCCCAAGCTCACTTTTGTATAGATGTACCTACTCTACAATGACAAAAGCATTTGCAAAATGGACACAAAAACACAAAACAACTTTCCTACTTGGTTTCTGATTTTGCCTTAAAAATATTTTTGAGGGCTGTTTTAATATTCTTTAGCTAAAAATCATCTCATTTTGTTAAGCACATCATGAAGTACTTTAAACTCAATATAGCATTTATCATCATCTTCTCCCTCCCACCTGTTAAAGGAGTAGCTTGTTCCAAATATGGCATTATCTTTCCAAAGTTCTAGGGTTTAGGCATGACATAATTCCTTTAAAGAATTATCTGCCTTGGGCTGGGCGCGGTGGCTCAAGCCTGTAATCCCAGCACTTTGGGAGGCCGAGGCGGGTGGATCACGAGGTCAAGAGATCGAGACCATTCTGGTCAACATGGTGAAACCCCATCTCTACTAAAATTACAAAAAATTAGCTGGGCACGGTGGCGCATGCCTGTAATCCCAGCTATTCAGGAGGCTGAGGCAGGAGAACTGCCTGAACCCAGGAGGCAGAGGTTGCGGTGAGCCAAGATCACTCCATTGCACTCCAGCCTGGGTAACAAGAGAGAAACTCCGTCTCAAAAAAAAAAAAAAGAATTATCTGTCTTATCATGACTGTCAAGCATGACTTAAATGGAGATAAACAGGTTATTGAAAAACATTCCGGAATTATTCTGATTTACAACTGTTTTTTTTTTTTTTTTTTTTTTTTTGATGGAGTCGCCCAGGCTGGAGTGCAGCAGTACAATCTTGACTCATTGCAACCTCCACCTCCCGGGTTCAAGCAATTCTTCTGCCTCAGCCACCTGAGTAGCCAGGCCTGGCTAATTTTTGTACTTTTAGTAGTGATGAGATTTCGCCCTGCTGGCCAGCTTGGTGTCAAACTCCTGACCATAGGTGATCCACCCACCTCGGCCTCCCAAAGTGCTGGGATTACAAGCGTGAGCTACCTAGTCTGGCCTATAACTGTTCTTTTATGATGAGAGAAAAACAGTATACAACTCTAAAATGGGAAATCCATGTAAAACTTTCTTCCCTTTGAACTCCAGGAGAGAGGCTTTTGCCAATTAGACAAGTAACCTCCACTTGAGGAAAGAGGCAGAGCCTGCCTTCCCAGGATGCTATAAAAGGGATTCCTTCCATGGATACAAAGTTTCTCTGCATAACTTTTCTGAAAGTCTTTTGCTAACCTCAGAAACCTATTTCACAATGAAAAGCAGAGGAAAGGTAACATCCAATGTGTGGGTGGAGACAACAGAACAGTGCTGGGAAAATTCCTGCTTCTCTCTCTATGTGAACTTAAGTAAGGCATTTCATGTCTCTGATTTTCAAAATGGTAAGATTAAAGAAGAAAAAAATCTCTGAAGTTTCTAACATCATGAGCCTATGGCTTACTTTCTCTCCCTCCTATGCCTGCAGGGGCCACCCACCACCTTCCCACTGCTGCACCTTACCATAATTAGGCAGCTTTTTAAAGCTTCTAATTAACGGAACACAGAAATTTAAAAACCTTAAAACTTTCTTTTCTATTTCTGGCTCATTGCAAATGTGCAACAGCATTTTATTAAGGAGTTGTTAATGCCACACAGTTCTTGCTATACTGGCTTTTCTTTGAACCCCAGTGACAGTTACACAGTGACAAGTTGTAAGCAAAGAGCTTGTTACCATGGGAACCCACTAGGATTCCTGGGGGTGGATCCAGAAAGCTTTTTTTTCAGTCACAGTATTTTTTTTTTTTATGTTCTGGATCTGGCAATTCATAAAGCTGATCTTATTCTTTTGGCAAGCTACTTTCAAGAAATAGTACCATACAGTATTCACTTCTGAAGAAATATTAGGCCAAGCACTGTGACTCACACCTGTAATGCCAGCACTTTGGGAGGCCGAGACAGGCTGATTGCCTGAGCTCAGGAGTTCTCCACCAGCCTGGGCAACAAGGTGAAACCCCGTCTCTACTAAAATACAAAAAGCTGGGCGTGACGGCATGTGCCTGTAGTCCCAGCTACTCAGGAGGCTTAGGCAGGAGAACTGCTTGAACCCTAGAGGCGGAAGTTAAAGTGAGCAGAGATCATGATGCCACTATATTCCAGCCTGAGCAACAGAATGAGACTCCATCTCAAAAGAAAAATACAAAAATTAGTTGGGCACGGTGACAGGCATCTGTAATCCTGACTACTTGGGAGGCTGAGGCAGAAGCATCACTTGAAGCCGGGAGGCAGAGGCTACAGTAAGCTGAGATCGGTCAACTGCACTCCAGCCTGGGCAAGAGAGCGAGACTCTGTCTCAAAAAAAAAAAAAAAAAAAAAATATATATATATATATATATATATATATATATACACTATTTTAGTGACACTGTCTTGTAAAATAAATATATTCAAGTCTTAATCTTCCCCCTCCCTCTTCATAAAAGCAATTACATCAATAAAAATTCAACTGAAGTTTCTACGACCTATATATGCTGCTATTTCTTTCCAGACCACAATACTCTATAAGTTATATTTAGTATTTTTCTTTTCTTTTCTTTGAGACAGTTTTACTCTTGTTGCCCAGGCTGGAGGCGGTGGAGCAATCTTGGCTCACTGCAACTTCCACCTCCTGAGTTTAAGCGATCCTCCTGCCTTAGCCTCCCGAGTATCGGGGATTACAGGTGCCCACCACCATGCCCAGCTAATTTTATTTTTAGTACAGACGGGGTTTCACCATGTTGGCCAGGCTGGTCTTGAACTCCCAACCACAGGTGATCCACCCACCCTGGCCTCCCAAAGTGCTGGGATTACAGTCGTGAGCCACTGTGCTTGGCCATATTTAGTATTTTTTTCTATCAAGATTTCAATGTTTTCCAAAGTTCAGCTTCTCTACACAATTGTACTAGAAATATCTCAGACACAAAATTATAAAAAATAAAGCTAAGTTCAGTCTCCAAGTATGCCTCCAAAACTGCTGTGTGTAGACAAATGTGATGTTAAATTACATTTAAGGAGATGAACTGCCACTCCCAGCTAAATGTGTGTTGCCACTCAGTTCCCTGAAGACCCATTCTGTCAGAAGATATCTTAAGAAAACAGATCATTTACAACTCTGATCTGTTTATCTGGTTTTTTCAAAGAAATGGAACAGTCAGAATTAGAAAAAAAATTTTTTTTTTCTAAGTTGGAAGCTTCCTGGAACAGAGTTAAGTCTTTCCATAGATCTGGCTTGGCCCACAGCAAACTTATACCAGACAAATGAACATTAACAAAAATAGCACTTGATTTCACAGTAATAGTCTAGAACTTCAGCTACCCTAGGCCTGATTCACAGTAATTTGAGCCAGAAAGTACCTGGCACAAAGTTCAAGAGTATCCCTCAAACTAATAACTATTGAAGCCTAATATATAAATTCCATTTAAATAAAATGTGTTGAAAACCAAACTCAAAACCAATTTACACAAGTAAAACAAATTTCAAATTCACAAACCAAAAGAAAAAAAATGGTTCTAAGGAGATAAGACATACCATTAACTACAGTAGGCAATAGCTATCAAGGTATTCCACAAAAATATTATGTCTTGTTTTGCTGTATTTACTCACCTAAGCTTTCCTGCAGCAGGCCCACAAGAGTCTGTTTTTAAACAGTTTCTGGCCGGGTATGGTGGCTCATGCCTATAATCCCAGCACTTTGGTAGGCCCAGGCAGGTGGATCACTTGAGGCCAGGAGTTTGAGACCAGCCTGGCCAACATGGCAAAACCTCATCTCTACTAAAATTGAAAAATTAGCTGGGCGTAGTAGCAAGGGCCTATAGTAGCTACTCTGGAGGCTGAGGCACAAGAATTACTTACAGCAGGAGGCAGAGGTTGCAGTGAGCCAACACTGTGCCACTGCACTCCATCCTGGGTGACAGAGCGAGACTGTCTTAAATAGTTTCCCAATACTATCTATAATCCAAATTAGTTCAGTAAAGAGGTTTATAAGCTTTTAAAAAAATTGTACTTGTAGACTGGATGCGGTGGCTCATGCCTGTAATCTCAAGCACTTTGGGAGACCAAGGTGGGCAGATCACCTGAGGTCATGTCAGGAGTTCAAGATCAGCCTGGCCAACATGGCAAAACCCTGTTACTACTAAAAAACAAAAAACAAAAATTAGCTGGACGTGGTGGTGCAAGCCTGTAATCCCAGCTACTAGGGAAGCTGAGGCAGGAGAATTACTTGAACCTGGGGAGCTGAGATCACACAACTACACTCCAGCCTGGGTTAAAGAGTGAGACCCCATTTCAAAAAACAAAAATTAAAAATTAAAAATGCACTTGTGGCCAGGCGCGGTGGCTCACACCTGTAAATCCCAGCACTTTGGAAGGCCAAGGCGGGTGGATCACGAGGTCAAGCTATCGAGACCATCCTGGTCAACATGGTGAAACGCGGTCTCTACTAAAAATACAAAAAATTAGCTGGGCATGGTGGTGCGTGCCTGTAATCCCAGCTACTCAGGAGGCTGAGGCAGGAGAATTGCGTGTACCCAGAAGGCGGAGGTTGCGGTGAGCCGAGATCATGCCATTGCACTCCAGCCTGGGTAACGAGCGAAACTCCATCTCAAAAAAAAAATGCACTTGTAAATGTATCCAGAGGCTATTAAACAGAAACAGCATGTAATAAAAAATGAATATATAATAAACATAGTATCTTTCCATAATTATTTCCCATAAACTTGAAAGGGGAAGTAGGAAGGACAAGCCCAGAGGATAGTTTTGCCACATTCGTTTAATATCAGACAGCCTAGAAACAAAAAGGAGAAAACAGGACATGAGAGGAGGCAAATTCCTGGATGCTTTACTTGTTTTTATTACTGGTTTACAATTTCCTTGATTTTATTTGGAAAAGCATGCCTTGGCCCAGAGAAGCAAAAGTGCAGACTGCCAACAGTGTCAGATTCTCCTTTTCTTATTATCTGGAGCTACTGAAAACTGAGTCAAAACCGGAGTTGTCTAGGAGCCTTTAGACTGTTCAAGCAATATAAAATAAGAGGTTTCGAGATCAGAGCTTCACAAGGTTTTTACAGCACAAATTTTAAACATAATGTCTTTTGATGGAAAGCTGCTTACATTTTTTTCCCAGATAACTCCTTGGAGCTTTGAAAGTCTTCTATCTTCAGAAGAAAACGACTTAAACAAATCCACAGAATTCTAATACCGTCTTTTTCCTAGTATTAATCATTAATACTGAACTGTTCCAAAACATAAAATTAAAGTGCGATTTGACTAGACATGGAGTAGTCAACAAATAATTACCAAATATCTACTTTTTCCAAGGCCCCAGTACGCAGGAAACACTATGGACACAGACTGTAAAATTTCCTCTGTGCACAGCATTGGGTTCAATACTATACACACAACACATAAAAGTATAATAATTCTGTTTTCTTTTTCTTTTTTTTTACGAGACAGGGTCTCACTTTTTCGCCCAGGCTAGCTGGAGTACGGTGACATGATCATAGCTTTCTGTAACCACCAACTCCTGGGTTCAAGGAATCCTCATGCCTTAGCCTCCCAAATAGCTAGGACTACAGGTGTGCACCACCATGCCTGGCTAAATAATTTTGTTTTGTAGAGACAGGATTCCTGTATTTGCCCAGGCTGGGTCTCAAATTCCTTCCTCAAGCTATCTTCTTGCCTCAGCCTCCTAAAGTGCCAGTAGTACAGGCATGAGCTACCACGCCTGGCCCATAATATTGTTTAGATAGATTTGCAATCACTGTTTGACCTCTGATATCAAATAATGCCTTCTAGCTTTTTCTATCCTACATATCTATGTATAGAAGACAGAATGTAGTTGGCTGAGTACCAGACTGTATATAAATCTCCATTTTAATGCAACTATTTGACAGACCTGGAGCAGTTACTATCTGCTGCTAAGGTCTCCACTACAGATGCAAGAAAAACATGTCCTTGCGTTTTTCCGTCTAATTGCGGCAGCTGAGATTGAATGGAGGAATACAGGGTAAAAACAGGAAGACAATACTTGAGACAGGTTGGTCACCAGGCTTGGAGTGCAGTGGCACAAGTGGCTCACTACATCTGCCTCCTGGGCTCAAGCCATCTTCCCACCTCAGCCTCACTAGTTGCTGGGACTACTGGCATATACACCCTTATGCCCACCTAATTTTTGTAGAGACCTGGTCTCGTCTCTTTGTCCAAACTGGTCTCACCTCCTGAGCTCAAGATCTGCCCACTTCGGCCTCCTAAAGTGCAAGCCCAGCCTGGGAGGAGAAATAGTCCCTACCACCCTTACCTCACTGATTACATTTGTTAAAGGTTAAAAGCAAGCCAGTGACTCTGGTCTGCTTGAACATGTGAATCTAGTGATTGAGCAATCTGGAGTTTGTCCTAGTGTCCAAAATCTGAGCCAGACACTAATTGTGTGAACATCCCCCAAACCCCCGTGATTTGAAATACATATCGGGAACTTCAAACTTGAAAAAAAAAAAAACCCTCCATTTCAAGACTAGCTTGTCTCTTTAATCCCTGCTCACTACTATTACAGGAAATTTTTACATTTCTCTGGAATAAAGTCTTTCAATCTTACAGAAACCAAAAGATCACAGGAAAAAAAAAAATCACATTAGAAGTACTAAGCTGTCTTTCTCAGAGCTTCCTCCTCTCCCTCATTAACATTTCTCAAAGAGAAAAACACCACTGTGATGCTCCTCTCACAGATCATTCATGAAGTTACTAACTGAGCTGGGACCAGACAGACTTCATCAACTGGGCACACAGCCACTCACCATTACCCTTTGTTTAAAGTCTCAACAGCCATTCAACCCACATTATTGTGTTCCACTCAAGCCCATCAACTTTTTTTTTTAAGAGAAAACAATCAGGAAACTAAAACAAACGCCACTTAACTAGAAATGAAGAAAAGACTGAATCCATATGCCTCACAAACAAAAATTCTCTACAACTGATGGGCTCACTTTAAGATTCCTATCTGAAATAGCAGTATTATTTTTAACAAGCTTGTATTCCTTAAAAAAATTATAGACAAATAATCATAAAAAACTTGTTAAAAAAAACAAACTCATAATCTTGATCTGGCAAAGCATTCTAAACAGCAAATTCAAATGCACATGCTGAAGAAGGAGCCAAGACCTTCAGCAGCCTTTTGCCTAGGACTGGGGAGGGTACTGTGGGGAAAAAGAGTACTCTCCCCAACAGCCATGATCCCCGACAGGACTAATCCAAATTTCAAATGAATTTTAGAAGTGCTGTGCAGAGCTCTGTGCAGAGCTCTGTACTAAGTTCAACTCAAAGTTCTTTTGGCTGTAAATAACAGAAAGCTTACACAAAAACTAGAATTAACTGAAAGGGTACCAGAGCATCTCAAGAACTCCAAACAGGCCTACACATGGAAAGTCTTAACGCATCCAGATTTCTATTCCGCATGTGGATGGCTGCCCTCTCCCCAGAGCTGCATTTCTCATGTACACTTCTTTCTAGATGAAATCTACTTACTTCTCCCTCCCTACAGAATGCCCTTCATTGCCTCCTCATGTACAAACGAGCCTGAACTTGGGTGCATACCAGCATCTGAGTTTTTTTATTTTTATTTTTTATGATTCAGTCCCTGTAGAGACTGCCAAAAATGGCCAACGCCGACTATATTTCAGGTCATCGTGGCGGGGTATTGGGAAAAGTTCTCAATAAGCAATAATCATGTCAGATAAACCTCATTGGCTACAATACTGCCACTGCGTAAAGCTCAGCACCTGAGTTTATGTCCTGAGTTCTGCGAATGTAGGTGACTGTATCCTAAAGACTTGAATCTCAGTTGCAATCTCAAATTCCTAGGATAAACTGATCTGCTCCACTTGGGCCAAGTGTCCACCTCTGGTGCAATAAGATATTACAAGAGGGGCAAGGTCACAGAGTATAATTAGAGTAGGGACTATGTGCCTGAAGCACTCCCCTAAAAGTATATGCAATACACTAAGCAGTATGGCAGTTTCCATCCTCAAAAAGCTTACAATCTTGCTGAAATAATAAAATATATCAATAAAATACTAATCAGGTACAGGAATGAATGGACAGGAAAAGCCTCAAGAAAAAGGTTAGCTGTGCACTAAATGACACAAAGTGAATCACGTGCAGGGAGGGGCTGAAGAACATTCCTAAGCACAAAATGTGATGTCTGCTCCTCTTGCTCTAGCCATCTAAGAAATATGGACCTAAGGAATAAATAATCTTTTACCACATAAACAGCTTCCAGTAAAATATCCTTGTTGAAAGTCTGCTATAAGGCTTAAAATGACTTTGGTGTGAACACAAAGCAGTACTGCTTCATCATGCAGTAATCACCCACTAGCTGACAAATGTCAAATAGTTATGCATTTTCAAGCTGTCACCACCACCCTGACTTCCTTTCACTCCCTAGCCCCCAC
The DNA here is from genome assembly GCA_031835075.1 of Saguinus oedipus. Classification (NCBI taxonomy): domain Eukaryota; kingdom Metazoa; phylum Chordata; class Mammalia; order Primates; family Cebidae; genus Saguinus; species Saguinus oedipus. Next base: position 62,576,877 of record CM063178.1, on the reverse strand, counting down.
AAGACTCTTTCTCAGAGAGCACTCAAAATCAGGCAAGCAGGCCAGGCACGGTGGCTGCCACCTGTAATCCCAGCACTTTTAGAGGCCGCGGTGGGTGGATCACAAGGTCAGGAGTTCAAGACCAGCCTGGCGAACATGGTGAGACCCCCATCCCTACTAAAAATACAAATATTAGTCGAGTGTGGTGGCAGGTGCCTGTAATCCCAGCTATTCGGGAGTCTGAGGCAGAGAACTGCTTGAACGTAGGAGGCAGAGGCTGCAGTGAGCCAAGACTGCACCACTGCACTCCAGCCTGGGAAACAGAGTGAGGCTCTGACTCAAAAAAAAAAAAAAAAAAAATCAGGCAAGCAGACAATAAATGGCACAAGTGTTTCTCATTGAAAATATCCCACCCAATCTAGCATGGTAAGTTAGCAGCAGCATCACCCAGACAGACAGAATTCATCCAGGAAAGAAACACTAGCTGAGCTATGTATGTGACTGTAGTGTGAGGGAAGGGGACTGGAGCAGAAAAGTAGAATGTTTCCCATACACAAAAGCTGGAAGTACAAAGAAACTAGAAGAGGCCTACAGTAAATTATCTGTAAAAAATAGAAATTAATAAAAACAGATGTCCAAATAATACTGGGTTAAAAAAGACAGTTTATTCACAGAAGACTATTAGTTACCGCACATTATCACCAACATCACACATATTCACAGCCTGCAAGAGTTTACCTCAATCTCACAGGAAACAAAGAGGTAAAAGAACAGAGAGAAAGTGGTGACACTTATTTTATTTTGCTGAAGAGTAGCAATGTTACTATGAAAATGGAAACCACTTGGCTGGACACAGGTTCACGCTTGTAATCCCAGCACTTTGAGAGGCCAAGGCGGTTGGATCACCGGAGGTCAGAAGTTCTACATCAGCATGGCCAACACGGTGAAATCCCTCTCTACTAAAAGCACAAAAATTAGCCAGGCGTGGTGGTGGCGCCTGTAATCCCAGCTACTCAGGAGGCTGAGGCAGGAGAACCGCTTCAACCCAGGAGGCAAAGGCTGCAGCAAGGTAAGATGGTACCATTGCACTCCAGCTGGGTGACAAGAGCAAAATTCCGTCTCAAAATAAATAAATAAATAAAACCAGGCGAGGCATGGTGGCTCACGCCTGTGATCCTAGCACTTTGGGAGGCCGAGGTGGGCGGATCACCTAAGTCAGGAGTTTGAGACCAGCCTGGCTAACATGGTAAAATCGCATTTCTATCTACTAAAAATACAAAAAAAATTAGCCAGGCGGTATGACACGTGCCTATAATCCCAGCTACTCGGGAGGCTGAGGCAAGAGTACCGCTTAAACCCAGGAGGTAGAGGCTGCAGTGAGCTGAGATCACACCATTGCACTCCAGCTTGGACAACAAGAGCGAAACTCCATCTCAAAGAAAACTATAATAAATAAAGCCATATCTGCATTTATGAACATATCTAAAAAAAGGGGCACATCAAATTCAATTGAGATCCATCATATATCAATGCAATCATTAAACCAGAACTCATTATTCTTGTTGATATTTGCTCCTGTTGATGTTGTTTGTTTTTTTTTTTTTTTGAGACAGAGTCTTGCTCTGTTGCCAGACACCAGGCTAGAGTGCAGCAGCGCGATCTGGGCTGACTGCAACCTCCGCCTCCCAGGTTCAAGCAATTATCCTGCCTCGGACTCCCAAGTAGCTGGGACTACAGGCGCGTGCCACCACGCCCAGCTAATCTTTGTATTTTTTAGTAGAGAGGGGGTTTTACCATGTTGGCCAGGATGGTCTCGATCTTCTGACCTTGTGATCCACCAGCCTCGGCCTCCCAAAGTGCTGGGATTACAGGCATAAGCCACCATGCCCAGCTGATTTTTTTTTTTCTTTTTGAGATAGGGCTTCTCTGTTGCACCGGCTGCAGTGGTGTGATCTTGGCTTACTGCAACCTCCACCTCCTGGGTTCAAGCCATTCTTGTGCGTCACCCACTTAGGAAGCTGGAATTACAGGCACGCGTCACCATATATAGCTAATTTTTTGTATTTTTAGTAGAGACAGGGTTTCACCATGTTGGCTAGGCTGGTCTCAAACTTCTGGCCTCATGTGATCCATGACTTGCACGACATGCACAGCCCTGTTGATAAAGCTGAGCACGGTGGCTCATGCCTGTAATCCCAACACTTTGAGAGGCCAAGGGAGGAGGATCACTTGAGGATAGGAGTTCGAGACCAAGAGAAATCCCATCACTACAAAAGCTACAAAAAATAGCCCATGTGTAGTGGTGTGTACCTGTAGTCCCAGCTACTGGGAAAGCTGAGGCTAGAGGATCACTTGAGCCCAGGAATTCCAGGCTGTAATTGCACCACTACACGCAATTCTGGGCAACAAACAGAGATCCTGTCTCTATCGGAAAAGAAGGCCAGGCATGGTGGCTCATGCCTGTAATCCCAGCACTTTGGGAGGCTGAGGCGGGAGGACTGCTGGAGGCCAGGGGGTCAAGACCAACCTGGGCAACAGAGTGGGACCCCATCTCTATAAAAAAATATAAAATTAGCCAAGTGTGGTGTTGTGCACCCATAGTCCCAGCACTTGGGAAGCTGAGGTAGAGAAGGATCACTTGAGCCTGGGAGATTGAGGCTACAGTGAGCCACGATCATACACTGTCCTCGCCTGAGTGACAAAATGAGACCTTGTCTCAGAAAACAACAACCAAAAAACCCCAAAACTTTACAAATCCAGAACTTGATGAAGTGTAAAATAAACAAATATATACTCTGGGCCTCCACAGCACAGCAGAGGTTAAAAAATAACTAGAATTCCATAAGGAAACCTCCGTTTTAAAAAGATTCTAAGCCAATTCTATGACAAGGCCAAAGTTGCTTTACAAAAGTCTCATCAAGGAAACCGTCTTCAAGGCAGGCATGGTAGTATGCTTCTGTAACTAATCCCAACTATTCAGGAAGCTGAAGCAGGAGGACTGCTTGAGCCCAGGAGTTTGCACCAGTCTGGGCTACACAGCAGACCTGTGGACCGCCATCCCAACCCAATCTCTTAAAAAAAAAAATAAGAAGAAAAAAGAATGAAAACTGTTTTAAGCAAATAAGGACTCTTGACACAATATAGTTTATAAAGCAAATAGCTAAAACTGATCAAGTCTTAAATCTGCATTACAACTCTAAATATTAGAGCCCTCCTCCCTACTCAACTCTAGTCACTTTAAACTACAGAGAGACCCAAGTGTCCCCTATTACAAATCCAATATATTCATTTGTAATTTTCAGTTTTCTTTGAACACAGAAGCCTTCTTTACATAAAATAGAGACAGTGAACATGAATCTAGGAAACCATATTACCCAAGTATTCCACAAGGAACAATGCTCTGTTTAGCAAAGCATTTCAGACACATACATCTTCTCCCTTAAGCCACAACAAACACAAGAAAATGCAAAACAAAATGCACTTATAAGAGGAAACAGCTGGGCGAGGTGGCCCACGCCTATAATCCCAGCACTTTGGGAGGCCGAGGCGGGTGGATCACAAGGTCAAGAGATCAAGACCATCCTGGTCAACAAGGTGAAACCCCGTCTCTACTAAAAATACAAAAATTAGCTGGGCATGGTGGTGCATGCCTGTAGTCCCAGCTACTCGGAGGCTGAGGCAGGAGAATTCCTTGAACCCAGGAGGCGGAGGTTGCGGTGAGCCGAGATATTGCCATTGCACTCCAGTCTGGGTAACAACAGCAAAATTCCGTCTCAAAAAAAAAAAAAAAAAAGAGGAAACAAAAGAAGCACAGACGTAGTAGCTGCTGCTCATCTATGTATGACACTGCTGGGCATTTTACCTGTGTTCTTTATTTCACTTGGCTAAAATGCATTACTGATCCAAGAGACTAGCGATATGCCAATTTTTATAAACGGAAAAAGAAACAGCATTATCAATACTTTATCAGGCACTCTTCAGTGTCTAGCATAAGTTACCTCAATTAATCCTCACATTAACTATTCTGAGTTGATGTCTCCTTTTTTCTTTTTTTTTTTGAGACGGAGTTTCGCTGTTGTTACCCAAACTGGAGGGCAATGGCACGATCTCGGCTCACCGCAACCTCTGCCTTGTGGGTTCAAGCAATTCTCCTGCCTCAGCCTCCTGAAGTGCTGGGATTACAGGCGTGAGCCACTGTGCCTGGCCAATTCTCCAGATTTTAATCAAAATTTTCTTGTTTCTATTATACTTGCCTTTTCACCATTTCAGCATACTGTAACTATAATATATGTGTTCTGGTAACTATAGGATTATATTAACAGCAAACAACTAGGATCTGGTAGACATTCCACTCAGCAAAGCTACAGAAAGTTAATTCCTGGTTCAAATTTTATTTCTGAAATACTTGAACTTCCATGATATACTCTATTTATATTACCAAAAATTATCAAGAATGGCTTGGCACAGTGGCTCACGCCTGTAATTCCAGCACTTTGGGAGGCTGAGGCAGGCAAATCACCTGAAGTCAGGAGTTAGAGACCAGCCTGACCAACAAGGTGAAACCCCATCTCTACTAAAAATACAAAATTAGCTGGGTGTGGGGGCGCATGCCAATAATCCCAGCTACTCAGGAGGCTGAGGCTAGACAGGAGGAAAATCACTTGCACCCAGGAGGCGGAGGCTGCAGTGAGCTGAGATCACGCCATCGCACTCCAGTCTGGGCAACAAGAGCAAAACTCAGTCTCCAAAAAAAAAAAAAAATCAAGAATCAAAGAATAGGCCAGGTGCAGTGGCTCATGCCTGTAATCACAACACTTTGGAAGGCCCAGGCAGGCAGATCACTTGAGGTCAGGAGTTCGAGATCAGCCGGGCCAACATGGTGAAACCCCATCTCTAATAAAAATACAAAAAGTAGCTGGGTGTGTTGGTGACCGCCTATAATCCCAGTTACTTAGGAGGCTGAGATGCAACAATAGTTTGAACCCCAGAGGCAGAGGTTGCAGTGAGATGAGAATGCACCACTGCACTCTAGTCTGGGTAACAGAGCGATACTCCATCACAAAATAAAAATTAAAAAAAGAATCAAAGAATAGTTCTGAATAAAAGAATGGTTCATGTTGTTTTGAGGAAAAAGAAAAAGTTATATATGTCCCCTCTGACATAAAACAAGTCCTATATGTTGGCAAGGTTCACTGGCTCATGCCTGTAGTCCCAGCACTTTGGGAGGCTGAGGCAGGAGGATTACCTGAACCCAGGAGATCAAGACCAGCCTGGGCAACATAGTGAGATCTGTATCTCCATTAGCCAGGCATAATGGTGCATGCCTCTGATCCCAGCTACTTGGGAGGCTGGGGTGGGAGGATCGCTTGAGTCTGAGAGAGCCACAGAGAGCTGACATCTCACCACTGCATTCCAGCCTGTGTGACAGAGCAAGAATCTCTCAGGAAAAAAAAAGTCCTATGTGTTAAATACTGTGAAGGCAGTATACCTCTTTAAAGCAATTGAAGAACTTCCTGGACAAAACTTCCATGCCCAAGGATTAATATTAAACTTCTAGACTTCAAGAACAGAAAAAGAAATACCGCATATACTCACTCATAGGTGGGTGAGAAAAATGAGAACACATGGACACAGAGAGGTGGTCTACTATACACTGGGGTCTATTGGGGGGAATGGGGGAGGGACAGCGGAGGGGGCTGGGGAGGTATAGCCTGGGGATGAATGCCAAGTGTGGGTGAAGGGGAGGAAGGCAGCAAAACACACTGCCATGTGTGTACCTATGCAACTATCTTGCACGTTCTGCACATGTACCCCAAAACCTATAATGCAATAAAAATTTAAAAAAAAAAAAGCTATCCAGAAGAAAAAAAAATAATAAACTTCTAGACTTTAATATTACTACTGGAGAGTAGTAGTATTACATATTATATAGTAACACTAATACTAAAGACTAATATTAATAGTGGAAAGAAAGAAAACTGAGAGGGTAGGTTCTAAAAGCAAAGAGAGGAAAAACAGATAATCAAGCAGACCAAAATCAGTATGAATCTCCAAGAAGACAAGTAAAAGCTTATCTTTTTTTTTTTTTTTTTTTTTGAGTATCGCACTGTTACCCAATCTGGAGTCCAGTGGCGTGATCACGGCTCACTTCAGCTTCAACCTCCTAGGCTCAAGCAATTCTCCTGCCTCAGCCTCCCAACTAGCTGGGACTATGACATGTGCCACCACAACCACTTTTTTTGTTTATTTTTTTTCTACAGACAAGAGTCCTGCTATGTTGCCCAGCTGGGTCTTGAACTCCTAGACTCAAGCGATCCTACCACCTCGGCTTCCCCAAATGTTGGGATTACAAGCATGAGCCACTATGACCAGCCTACATTTTGATGTGTCTATCCCCTCATCTTTTTTAAAAATAATCCTTCATCTTTTTTTTTTTTTTTTTCAATGAGAGGCAGAGTCCCACTATGTTGTTCCAAGATACTCTTGAACCCCTAAGCTCAAGGTGATTCTCCCACCTTGGCAAGTATCTGCAATTATTATAGACCCAAGCCACTGGGCCTGGTTTTTTGTTTGTTTGTTTGTTTGTTTGTTTAGACAGTCTCACTCTGTTACCCAGGCTGGAGTGAGTCAGATTCTGGCTCATTGCAACTTCTGCCTCCCGAGTTCAAGCAATTCTCCTGCCTCAACCTCCCAAGTAGCTGGGATTACAGGTGCCCATGACCATGCCCATCTAATTTTTTCTATTTTTACTATAAACAGGGTTTCTCCATGTTGTCCAGGCTGGTCTCAAACTCCTGACCTCAGGTAATCCATCCTCCTCAGCCTCCCAAAGTGCTGAGATCACAAGCATGAGCCATCACACCTGGCTGGGCTAATTTTTATATTTTTAGCAGAGATGGAGGTTTCATTATGCTAGCCAGGCTAGTCTCAAAACTCCTGACCTCAGGTGACCCAACTGCCTTGACCTCCCAAAGTGCTGGGATTACAAGTGTGAACCACCACACCCGGTCAAGATAAACTTTTAAAGCCGGGCCCAAAGGCCTAAGCAATCTGTTCACCTCAGCCTCCTGAGTAGCTAAGACTACAGGTGCACACCAACTCACCTGGTAATTTTTGTAATTTTTGTAGAGATGAGGTCTAGCTATGTTGCCCAGGCTGGTCTCAAACTCCTGAGTTCAATATTGTTACTCTATAGCCTTTTTAAAGTTTAAAGAATTTGAAGATGGCATATAGGCTAGGAGCAAGAGATGGTGAAGTGTACCAGGGTTTATCAATACAGAACAGGCTCCTCTAGAGGGATATAAAGCACCGCCAATTCCTTTGGAGTTTTAAGCAATCTGCCTGCCTCAGTTTCCCAAAGTGCTGGGATTACAGGTATGCACCATGATGCCCAGTCTCTATCATATATATATATATATAAATTTTTTTTTTTTTTTTTTTGAGACGGAGTTTTGCTCTTGCTACCCAGGCTGGAGTGCAATGGCGTGATCTCTGCTCACCGCAACCTCCGCCTCCTGGGATCGGGCAATTCTCCTGCCTCAGCCTCCCGAGTAGCTGGGATTACAGGCAAGCGCCACCATGCCCAGCCAATTTTTTGTATCTTTAGTAGAGACGGGGTTTCACGTGTTGACCAGGATGGTCTCGATCTCTTGACCTCGTGATTCACCCGCCTCGGCCTCCCAAAGTGCTGGGATTACAGGCTTGAGCCACCGCACCCGGCGTATATATAAATTTTTTAAGGGACAAAAATAGAAGAAAGGCCTTTCATGCAACTCACAGATACTCTCAGTAAGTTTCTTCATGCTAGAACAAACTGGGAGACCTATGAGTATCTTTGAAATGTTCGTACCTGAAAGTATTATTTATTCTAACTAGGCCATTAATGACAGATTTACAAATTTATCTGTGCACAACGTAGAATACCTAGAAACTGGTTCACCTCTCTAACAAAGCCATTCATATATTATAGCTATAAAGCAAAGGCAAACACTTGTCAATTCTTGTTCTTTTCATGTGATACTTTTCAATACACAACACATTTTTTGAAAATGCTGTACATTCAAAGAGAGGAAATCTGACTAGATTCGAAATTTAAAATGTTATAAACAGTGATTTGCGTTACTGTTATAGACTACTTTATACATGCTGACATTTTTTGTTGTTGTTTTTTTTGAGAGTTTCACTGTCACCCAACCTGTAGTGCACTGGCATGATCTCGGCTCACTGCAACCTCTGCTCCCAGGTTCAAGCAATTCTCCTGCCTCAGCCTCCCGATTAACTGGGACTACAGGTTAATTTTTGTATTTTTAGTAGAGATGGGGTTTCACCATATTGGCCAGAAGAGGTGGCTCATGCCTGTAGTCCCAGCTACCTGGGAGGGCGGAGGTTGCAGTGAGCTGAGATCATGCCACTGCACTCCAGCCTGAGCCACAAGAGCGAGACTCCATCTCAAAAAGAAAAAAGGAAATTAGTCCTGATACACACTATAACGTGATGCATCAACCTTGAAAACAACATGCTAAGTGAAATTAGCCAGACACAAAAAGCCAAGTATTGCACGATTCCAGTTACATGAAATATCTAGAATAGGCAAATTTACAGAAACAAAGATAGATTGAAGGCTACCAGAGGCTGGGTGAAGGGGGAAATGGAGAGTTATTGCTTAATGGTTACAGAGGTTCTGCTTGGGGTGATGAAAACATTTTGGAAAGATCACCATGATTACTGCACAACATCTGAATGTAACTCATGTCACTGAACTGTACATGTAAAAATGGTTAAAATGACCTAAATTTAAGACGTAAAACTATAAAACTCCTAGAAGAAAATGTAGAGGGAAAACTTCATGATACTAGATTTGGCAATGATTTCATGGATATAACACCAAATGCACACGCAACAAAACCAGAAATAAATGAGACTATATCAGACATAAAACATTTTGTGTATCAAAAGATACAATCAACAAGGTGAAAAGGCAACCTACAGAATGGGAGAAAATATCTGCAAATCACGTATCTAATAAGGGGTTAATATCCAGAAAGAAAATATATAAGCTGGGTGCAGTAGCTCATGTCTGTAATCCTAGTACTTTGGGAGACTGAGGTGGGCCAATCACCTGAGGTCAGGAGTTTCAGACCCACCTGGACAACATAGTGAAACTCCACCTCTACTAAAAATACAAAAATTTGCCAGGTTTGGTGGTGCATGCCTGTAGTCCCAGCTACTTGGGATTCTGAAACAGGAGAATCACTTGAAGGGTTGGGGGAGGGGGGGCAGGGGGTAGCAGTTGCAGTGAGCCGAGATTGCACCACTGCACTCCAGCCTGGGGGACAGAGCGAGACTCTGTCTCAAAAAAAAAAAGAAAGAAAGAAAGAAAGAGGCCAGGCATGGTGGCTCAAGCCTGTAATCCCAGCACTTTGGGAGGCCGAGGCGGGTGGATCACGAGGTCAAAGGATCGAGACCATCCTGGTCAACATGGTGAAACCCCGTCTCTACTAAAAATACAAAAAATTAGCTGGGCATGGTGGCACGCGCCTGTAATCCCAGCTACTCAGGAGGCTGAGACAGGAGAATTTCCTGAACCCAGGAGGCGGAGGTTGCGGTGAGCCGAGATCGCGCCATTGCACTCCAGCCCGGGTAACAAGAGCGAAACTCCGTCTCAAAAAAAAAAAAAAAAAAAGAAAGAAAGAAAGAAAGAAAGAAAGAAAGAACTTTTACAATTCAACAATACAAAATCAAATAACATGATTAAAAAAATGGGAAAGGAGGCTGGGCACGGTGGCTCAAAAAAAAAAGGGAAATGGCCTTGAACAGACATTTCTCCAAAGAAATATATAATTCTTTAACTATATAATTTATATATTCTTTAATTTCCAAAGAAATATATCATTCTTTAAATATATAATTTATATATTCTTTAATACATAAATGGCCAAAAAGCATACGAAAAGATGTTCGATATCACTAGTCAGCAGAGATTTACAAATCAAAACCATCACAATGAGATATCTCACAACCATTAAGATGGCCATCAAGGCGCGCGGTGGCTCACGCCTATAATCCCAGCACTTTGGGGGGCCAAGGCAGGTGAATCACGAGGTCAAGAGATCCAGACCATCCTGGTCAACGAGGTGAAACCCCGTCTCTACTAAAAATACAAAATTAGCTGGGCGTGGTGGTGCGCGCCTGTAGTCCCAGCTACTCGGGAGGCTGAGGCAGAATTGCTTGAACCCAGAAGGCAGAGGTTGCGGTGAGCCGAGATCGTGCCATCGCACTCCAGTCAGGGTAACAACAGCAAAACTCCATCTCAAAAAAAAAAAAAAAAAATGGCCATCAAAAAAAAAGTACTGGCAAGGATGTGGAGAGACTGGAACTCTTGTGTACTATTGGCGAGACTGTAAAATGGTGCATGTGCTATGGAAAGTAATACAGGGGTTCTTAAAAAAAAAAAATTCCAGTGGCCTGGGTTCTTTCAAAATAATAAAAATTAAAAATAGAATTATCACTTGACCCAGCAATCTCACTTTGGGGTATACACCCAAAACAACTGAAAGCAAAGGCTCGAGTAACTATTTGCACACCCACAGTCACAGCAGCACTATTCACAATAACCAAGAGGCAGCTGCAACCTAAAAGTCCATTAGTGGGTGCAGTGCATAAACATGATATATACATCCAATGGAGTATTAGCCTTAAAAAGGAAATAAATCCGGTCACATGATACAACATGGGAGTCTTGAGGACATCACATTAAGTAAAATAAGTCTGTCACAAAAAACAGACATGGCATGATTCACTTACATGAGATTATCTGAAGCAGTCAAATTTGTAGAAACAGAAATAATGGTGGTTACCAGGGGCTGGGGGAGGGGGAAAAGGGGAGCGGTTGTTTAATAGGTATAGAGTTTCAGATATACAAGATGAAAAACTCACACATCTGTTTCCCAACAGCGTGAATGTACTTAATGTCACAGAACTGTACACTTAAAAACAGCTAAGGTCGGGCCGGGTGGCTCACGCCTGTAATCCCAACACTTTGGGAGGCTGAGGTGAGCAGATCACCTGAAGTCAGGAGTTTGAGACCAGCCTGGCCAACATTGTGAAACTCTGTCCTTATTAAATATAGGGAAATTAACTGGGCATGGTGTTGGGCACCTGTAATCCCAACTACTCAGGAGGCTGAGGCAGGAGAATCGCTTGAACCCGGGAGGCGGAGATTGCAGTAAGCTGAGATCACAATACTGCACTCCAGCCTAGGCAACAAAGTGAGATTGTCTCAAAAAAAGGAAAAAATACTGACCGGGGCAGTGGCTCAAGCCTGTAATCCTAGCACCTTGGGAGGCCATGGTAGGTGGATCACCTGAGGTCAGGAGTTTGAGACGAGCCTGGCCAAAATGGGGTTTAGTGAAACCCCATTTCTACTAAAACTACAAAATTAGCTGGGCGTGGTGGTTCATGCCTGTAATCCTAACTACTCCGGAGGCTGAGGCAGGAGAATCACTTGGATCAGGAGATGGGCTACAGTGAGCCAAGATATAGCTCTACTGTACTCCAGCCTGGGCAGCAGAGTGAGACTCCATCTAAAAAAAAAAAAAAAAAATTTAGGTGTGGTGACACACACACCTGTAGTCCCAGCTACTTGGAGGTTGAGGCGGAAGGACTGCTTGAACTTGGAGGTTAAGGCTGCAGTGAGCCATGGTCATGCTACTGTACTCCAGCCTGGGTAACAGTGAGAACTGTCTCAAAAAATAAACAGGCTGGGTGCAGTGGCTCACACCTGTGATCCCAACACTTTGGGAGGCCAAGACAGGAAGACCGTTTGAGCCCGGAAGTTCAAGACTGTACCCCTGTACTCTGGCTTGGGCAAAAGAGACCCTGTCTCAGGAAAAAGAAAAGAAAAAAAAAAAAAAGAAAAGCAGAGCAATCTGGCAAAGATCTGAGCAGAGAGAGAAGTCCAGCTCCAGGTGACAGCTCTTCTCTTTCCAAGGCACTCTATCACCACCACCTTCACAGCCTCACAAGGAAAGAGTTAAGTAAGCTGCAGTGGCAGTCACAGGAAGGAACATGGAATTTAAGACTCACACACTATATTTAGCAGCAGACCCCAAATCTTTGTTAAGGGGAAAAAAGAAAATTACAATCACAATAAGTGTTAGGTCTCTTGACACTTTCCTTTCCTCCTCCTGTTCCAGCTCAGCTTATGTTATTTTAATGTTTTTTTTTTTTGTTTTTTTCTTGAAACACAGCCTTGCTCTGTTGCCCAGGCTGGAGTGCAGTGGTGCTCTTTGGGAGGCTGAGGTGGGTGGATAACCTGAGGTCAGGAGTTCAATATCAGCCTGGCCAACATGGCAAACGAAACCTTGTCTCTTTTTAGTATTTTTAGTAGAGATGAGGCTTTGCCATGTTGGCCAGGCTGGTCTCAAACTCCTGACCTCAAGTGATCTGCCCACCTTGGCCTCCCAAAGTGCTGGGATTACAGGTGTGAGCCACTGCTTCTACCCTCAGTTTATGTTTAAAAAGAAAAACTTCTCTGCTCCTGTACTATGATATCCACTAGCCTATCTCTTATGGGCAGAAGCTATTAAATACAGAACGCCATTAAAAATGTGCTTGTTGGCAAGGCACGGTAGCTCATGCCTGTAATCCCAGCACTTTGGGAGGCTGAGGTGGGTGGATAACCTGAGGTCAGGAGTTCAATATCAGCCTGGCCAACATGGCAAACGAAACCTTGTCTCTACTCAAAATACAAAAATTAGCCCGGCGTGGTGGCAGGCGCCCCTAATCCCAGCTACTTAGGAGGCTGAGGCAGAATAATTGCTTGAACCCAGGAGATGGAGGCTGCAGTGAGCCAAGATTGCACCAGTGCACTCAGAATGGGTGACAGAGCAAGATTCCATGGGGTGGGGTAGGGGGTGTGGGGTAGGGGGTAGGGGGTAGGGGGTAGGGGGTAGGGGGTAGGGGGCAGGGGCAGGGAACCATCACAAAACTGTGACTAAGATAAGCCTATTATGGGAAGATAATAAGCATTTCTACAGCATATAAAAAGGATGGACAAGATAAAGACCTAACATTAAAAATCATCTCTGAGTGGTGGCACTATGGGTAAGTTTCTTTCTTTTCTGACTTATCTGTATTTTTAATAATGAATCTGTAACTTCTGTAGTAAGAAAAATAATGGAAATCTTTAGAAAAATAAATCATTTTGGCTAAAAACTTCACTGCCTATTACATCAGGGGTATTTCACCATGTTACTGAAGCTGAACTGATACCATGTGAGACAGATGCTGTTTCTTTCATTCTGCAGGTGAGAATAAATTGAGGAGCAGAACAGTTGAGTGACTTGCCAAAGTTGTATAACTAGTAAATGACAAAGCAAGGATTACGATTCAGGCCTAGTTCTAACTTCGACTCAGGATCCTTTCCCATTTCATTACAACTCAAAGACTGCATTATTACTCATTATATAGTTTTAAAAAATAGTAATAACCTTGGGCAAGTAAGTCACTTAACTTCTAGGACCCTCAATTCCCTCATCTAAAAAGTGAAGGGGTTCAAGAAAAGATATTCCAACTCTAACAGCGTCTCTTGCTTCTGCATCTTAAATCTAGAACACATTCCATTTTGCGGAAACAGATTCCAATCAAAAGAAAACCCTGGGTTTTCTTTAAAGGGGCCAGAATGAATGGTTGAAGAGAAGTTGAGGCCTATGCTCTGGGCCAAAGGCCATTCTTAATGGAAAGAGGTGGTGGACTGTCATGAGGAAAGAACCACTAGGGGAACCATAATCTTACTGGTTAAAGCAACAGCTGAAAGCTCCAGTTTTGCTTTACCAATAGCGCTGCTTCAATCTTGGCTAACTCACGATCAGAAACCACATACTAGGTAAGTAAAGCTAGACGAAAGAAAAAAATCACCGTAGCAACAGTTTGTGCATGCTATTGTAACTCTGCGATTTTCTGAGTGAACTCACTAATGCTAAAACAGAAAGGTTGATTTCTAAATGGAGACGCCTTCATTCTCACCAAGGATGAATGGGGAAGCTGAAACTTCCATAGCACTCGGAGAAAAGCTACACTTGTGGGAAAGGGGAAAGCATCCAATTAAAAGCCTTCCCAATTCACGGAGAGTCAAAGACAGTGAAAAGACCTTTAAAAGGTGAAATCCCAGCCGGGCGCCAGTACTTCGGAAGGTAGAGGAGGGAGGATCACCTGAGGTCAGGAGTTTGAGACCAGCCTGACCAACATGGAGAAACCCCTGTTTCTACCAAAAATACGAAATACATAAATGTGCCTGTAATCCCAGCTACTCGGGAGGCTGAGGCAGGAGAATCGCTTGAACCCAGGAGGCGGAGGCTGCGGTGAGCCGAGATCGAGCCATTGCACTCCAGCCTGGGCAACAAGAGCGAAACTCCGTCTCAGAAAAAAAAAAAAAAAAAAAAAAGGCGACGTTCCTGTAAAAGATACATTGGATATTTGTAACCTCTTACAATGTACACATTATAAAGCATTTCATGCTCTTTAAAACTGTTAGACAGCCTTCTTGCTCAAAGGTAATAAACCTACAGCATTAACTCTCCTGGCGAGAAATTCTATTTTGTGGAAAGAGATTCCGACCAAAATCTCACCACATTCCCCTCAACTATGGGTATGAGCCTAAACCAATGAGAAGCTCCTTGGAGCATGTGCAATGGTCTCGGAGAATTAAAACAACATCCTGCCCGGAGGACCACAACCAAGACACCACCGGCTTTAAATTCAAAGCCTACACCACCGGCTTTAAATTCAAAGCCTGGTCCCTAGCGAAGAAAGCGCTTTAATGTGCTCCCCGCGCTTCCCGGTGCGAGATTCCTGCCCAACAACTAGGCCACGACTGGGTGAGCACCTGATGCGGGGGGAGGGCGAGCCAAGGCCTTAGCGGATCTGGAGCTAGTAAAAAGAGGGGCTCTCGAAGCTCCGGAAAAGCGCTGCCTTCTACGGGCAGGGACCCTTCGGCACCCTCAGGGTGGACACCAAGAACACGTGAGGCGACAGGGGCAGAGATGAGGTGTCCCGGGCAGGTAGCCTGGGTCCAGCACCGCAGCCAAAAAGAAGAGGGAAAAGACGGTGGCCCTGGGCAAGGCACAAGGCCTCTGGGCTCAGAGGGTGAAGGTAAAGGGCGCGGGGAAGGAAACCAGGCCACGAGGAGGGCGGGTCTCCCTGAGCGCTGAGGCACGCGCCAAGCAAGCGCGACAGGACCCGGGGATCCGGGGACCCCGGGACCCCGACATACGGGAGGAGATCGCAGCCCTGCCCCGGGGCGCAGGGAACAAGGAGCGGCCGCGCCCGGCGAGCCCTGTGACTCGCGGCCTCCAGAACCGGACCCGCCCCGTGGCGCCTCCCTCTTGCCTTCTTTCCCTCCCTTCCTCCTTCCCGCGGCCCGTTATCCTGCGGCGGCAGCACTCACCAGCGGCTGCACCTGAGCCCGCCGCTGCCTCAGCTGCTGCCTGAGCCTCCGCAGCCGCCGCCGCCGCCGCCGCCTCGCTGCTGAGGCTGAGTCCCCGGGGAGCCTCCGCGTCCCGCCGCCGCTGCCGCCAGAGCAGAACACCCCAAAATGGCGGCACTTCCGGCACCTACCACCGGCGGGGAGGGCCGAGGAGGAGGGGGAGCTCGGCTAGGGGGAATGTATCACCGCGGTGCCGCCCGCAGCGTAGATGCGAGCGGAACGCGGCGTAGGGGCGGGCCGAGCGCCGGACGCTGCAGCGCCCCCTGGGGCTGGGGAGTGGAGGAGCAGCCGCGCCTAAGCCCCTGGGGCGGCGGGTGGAGCCCTCCGCCGTGGGAGCTGCAGGGGCGCATCTCTTTGTCTTCGAGCCCTACTGGAGGGAAGAGCAGGGCCTGGGAATCCGAAGTTCTCGACCCCGCCCACCGCACTCACAGGAGCTCTAGATGACCCTGGTCGGCAAGGAGGCACCCCTTCTGGGCACTGAATATGAGCATAATAAGATATTTGTTGAATAAATGGATGAGTGAAGGAGTGAATGGTGCTTGGCCAGCGCCGGACACTTGACACGCCCCTTTTTGCCCAGCAGACAAGAAACAGCATCCAGGCCTTCCTTCTTTGCTGGGATGTGGATATGTGTGTTGCAAGTTCAGGGAGTGCCTTTTAGCAAGATAATCAGTGTGAAGGCACAATCTGGCAACGATCACTGCGACACCAGGAAGTTCACAAGGGTTCTATTAAGAGAATGAATGCTCAGCCATAACCTGCTTTTCCCAGAAAAAAAGAAACTTTTTTTTTTTTTTTTTTTTTTGAGACAGAGTTTTGCTTTTGTTACCCAGGCGGGAGTGCAATGGCGCGATCTCGGCTTACCGCAACCTCAGCCTCCTGGGTTCAGGCAATTCTCCTGCCTCAGCCTCCTGAGTATCTGGGATTACAAGCACGTGCCACCATGCCCAGCTAATTTTTTGTATTTTTAGTAGAGACGGGGTTTCACCATGTTGACCAGGTTGGTCTCGTTTTCTTGACCTCGTGATCCACCCGCCTCGGCCTCCCAAAGTGCTTGGGATTACAGGCTTGAGCCACCGCGCCCGGCCAGAAACATATTTTTTTAACAACTCACTTGTTCGGAGTTACTTAGGAATCCCTGGGTCTAGATAGAACGCAAATAGTACATTTTGTTATTGTTTAAGCAAACATTTATTCTGTAGGTTCCAGACCTTGTGAGGTAGTTAAATGCAGATTAAGAAAAAAACTTTGTTCTGGAAGCTTCTGGCCCCATCGACATGCAAATAACTCATGGGATGGTTTCTCTGTAACATCATCTGGCTTCCCAGAGAATATAATTTTTATACCCACAAATACTGATTATACCCTACCTCACCACAAACAACAAATGGGCTTCCAAGCGGAAGCCTCAAGAGTTTTCCTCTTTCACCTTTGGGGGATGGGGGGAATTAACCACAGTTTTTCTGGTACGATATAGCCCTTAGGATTGTACATGATCATATTCCCTAATTGTATTGGGTAGTTTTATATACATTCATAATGCTGATATATGATCTTGTTAATATTTTCCAAGACTGAAAACATTCTATATAGACCATTACAGCTTACAGAATGTTGTCAAAAATATTACCATATATTTGTCACCCAGCTGCTATAGGTTGTAGAAATGTTTCAAGCACAGAATCTGTCTCCTTTTGTGCTCCATAGAATCATGTGGATATCCACATGGCTCACTTCCTCACCTCCTTCAGACTTTGACTTAAATGTCACCTTCTTAGTCCAGCCTTCCTGGAGCACCCTATTTTAAATTGCTTGAATGCATATTTTAAATTGCATATGCACATACACACACCCATGCTTTTAATCCATCGTTTTATTCTTATCCAAAACACTTATCATTATCTAACACAGTTTTTTTTTTTTTTTTTTTTTTTTTTTGAGACGGAGTCTTGCTTTGTCGCCAGGCTGGAGTGCAGTGGCGCGATCTCAGCTCACTGCAACCTCTGTCTCCCAGATTCAAGCAATTCCCCTGCCTCAGCCTCCTGAGTACCTGGGACTACAGGCGAATGCCACCACGCCCAGCTAATTTTTTGTATTTTAGTAGAGACGGGGTTTCACCATGGCTAGAATGGTCTCGATATCCTGACCTCGTGATTTGCCCACCTCAGCTTCCCAAAGTGCTGGGATTACAGGCCTGAGTCACCACGCCTGGCCTTTTTTTTTTTTTTGAGACAGAGTCTTGCTCTTGTCACCCAGACTAGAATACCATGGCACGATCTTGGCTTACTGCAACCTCTACCTCCCAGGTTCAGGCAATTCTCCTGCCTCAGCCTACCTAGTAGCTGGGATTACAGGCGCATGCCACCACACCTGCCTAATCTTTGTATTTTTAGTGGCTACAGGGTTTCATCATCTTGGCCAGGCTGGACTCAAACTCCTGACCTCAAGTGATCCTCCTGCCTCCGCCTCCCAAAGTGCTGGGATTACAGGTGTGAGCCACTGCACCTGGCCTCACTGTATATTTTGTACTTACATATTTTACTTGTTTTATTGACTAGCCCAGAAGGTAAACCAAAAGATAAACTTCATGAGGATAGAGGTATTGTCTGTTTTTTGTTTGGTTGGTTTGGTTTTTTGAGATTATAGGCATGAGTCAGCCTATTTATTTTTCTTTTTAAAGAGACAAGGTATCACTATATTGCCCAGGCTAGTGTGTAGTGGCTCTTCACGGGTATGATTCCACTACAGATGAGCACAGGAGTTTTGACCTGTTCCATTTCCATCCTGAGACGGTTCACCACTCAGCCTCTTCAGTAGCTGGGACCACAGACACCTCCCCCATCACATCTGGCTATTTTTTAAATTATTTATAGGGATGGGGTCTCCCTATGTTACCCAAGCTGATCCTGAATTCCTGCACTCAAGCAATACTCCCACCTCAGCCTCCTAAAGTGCTGGGTTTACAGGTGTCAACCATCACTCGGCCAGTAAATATTTTTGAATTGAACTGAATTCCTTATATTGGAATACTATGTAACTTTTTTTTTTTTTGAGACAGAGTCTCACTCTCTGGCCAGGCTGGAGTCCAGTGGCACAGCTTGCTCACTTTAGCCTTGACCTCTTGGGTGCAGGTGAACCTACCGTCTCAGCCTCCCAAGTAGCTGGGACTACAGGCATGTGCCACCATGCCCAAGTAATTTTTAAATTTTTGTAGAGATGGGGTCTCACTCTGTTGCCCAGGCTGATCTTAAACTCCTGGGCTCATGCGATCCTCCCAACTCAGGTAGATGTGAGCCATGGCACCTGCCCTATATAACTTATTGAAAAAAATAAAGTAAATCAGACCAGGTGGGGTGGCTCAAGCCTGTAATTCCAGCACTTTGGGAGGCCAAGGCAGGTGGATCATGAGGTCAGGAGTTCAAGACCAGTCTGGCCAAGATAGTGAAACCCCATCTCTACTAAAAATACAAAAAATTAGCCAGGCATGGTGGAGCATGTCTGTAATCCCAGCTACTTGGGAAGCTGAGGTGGAGAACTGCTTAAACCCGGGAGGCGGAGGTTGCAGTGAGATCACACCACTGCACTCCAGCCTGGGTGACAGAGGGAAACTCCATTCCCCCCAATTTTTTTTTTTTTTTTTTTTTTGAGACGGAGTTTCACTTTTGTTACCCAGGCTGGAGTGCAATGGCGCGATCTCGGCTCACCGCAACCTCCGCCTCCTGGGTTCAGGCAATTCTCCTGCCTCAGCCTCCTGAGTAGCTGGGATTACAGGCACGCGCCACCATGCCTAGCTAATTTTTTGTATCTTTAGTAGAGATGGGGTTTCACCATTTTGACCAGGATGGTCTCAATCTCTTGACCTCGTGATCCACCCGCCTCGGCCTCCCAAAGTGCTGGGATTACAGGCTTGAGCCACCGCGCCTGGCCTCCAAAAAATTTTTTTTAAAAAAAGAATAAAGTAAATCTACCTCTATTGCATCAATATGGTATAATATTCATAAATATCATTGAGTGAAAAAAGCAGAGGCTGGGTGCAGTGGCCCATGCCTATAATCCTGGAATTTTGGGAGGCTGAAGTAGGTGGATCACTTGGGGTCAGTAGTTCAAGACCAGCCTGGCCAATATGGTGAAATCCCTTCTCTACTAAAAATACAAAACCCCATCTTTACTAAAAATACAGAAATTGGCTGGGTGCAATGGCTTACACCTATAATCCCAGCAGTTTGTGAGGCCAAGGCAGGTGGATCACGAGGTCAAGAGATTGAGACCATCCTGACCAACATGGTGAAATCCCTTCTCTACTAAAAATACAAAAATTAGCTGGGCATGGTGGTGCCTATAATCCCAGCTACTGGGGAGGCTGAGGTGAGAGGATCACTTGAGCCTGAGAGGTTGAGGCTGCAGTAAGCCAAGATCACACCTGCTCTCAGCTTGGGTGACAGCAGTGAGACCACCTCAACAAAGAAAAGAAGGCCAGGTGTGGTAACTCATGCCTTTAATCCCAGCACTCAGGAGGCCAACGCAGGCGGAGCACAGGGTCAAGAGATTGAGACCATCCTGGCTACCATGGTGAAACCCAGTCTCTACTAAAAATATAAAAATTAGCCAGGCATGGTGGTGGGCGCCTGTAGTCCCACCTACTCGGGAGGCTGAGGCAGGAGAATCTGTTGAACCCAGGAGACAGAGATTGCAGTGAGCCGAGATCATGCCACTGCATTCCAGCCTGGGCAACAGAGCCAGACTCCAACATCTAAAAAAAAAAAAAAAAAAAGAAAAGAAAAGGCCAGATGCAGTGGTGGCTCACGCCTGTAATCCCAGCACTTTGGGAGGCTGATGTGGGCAGATCACCTTAGGTAAAGAGTTCAAGACCATCCTGGCCAACATGGCGAAATCCTGTCTCTACTAAAAATACAAAAATTAGCTGGACATGGTGGCAGACACCTGTAATCCCAGCTACTCAGGAGACTGAGGCAGGAGAATTGCTTGAACTTGGGTGGTGGAGGTTGTAGTGAGCTGAGATCATGCCATTGCACTCCAGCCTGGGTGACAAGAGCAAAATTCCATCCAAAAAAAAAAAGGCCAGGCAGCACAATGGCTCATGTGTAATCTTTGGGAGGCTGAGGTGGACAGATCACGAAATCAGGTGTTCCAGAGTAGCCTGGCCAGCATGGTGAAACCCCTCTCTACTAAAAACACAAAAAATTAGCTGGGTGTGGTGGCACATGCCTGTAATCCCAGCTACTTGGGAGGCGGAGGCAGGAGAATTGCTTGAACCCAGTATTCAGAGGTTGCAGTGAGCTGAGATCACACCACTGCACTCCAGCCTGGGCAACACACTGAGATTCCATCTCAAAAAAAAAAAAAAAAAAAAAGCCTCCGGGCGCAGTGGCTCACACCTATAATCCCAGCACTTTGGGAGGCCGAGAAGGGTGAATCATGAGGTCAAGAGATTGAGATCATCCTGGTCAACAAGGTGAAACCCCGTCTCTACTAAAAATATAAAAATCAGCTGGGCATGGTGGTGCACACCTGTAGTTGCAGCTACTCGGGAGGTTGAGGCAGGAGAACTGCTTGAACCCAGAAGGCAGAGGTTGCCATGAGCCAAGATCGTGCCATTGCACTCCAGTCTGGGCAACAACAGCAAAACTCCATCTCAAAAAAAAAATAAAGAAAAGAAAAAAAGTTATACAACAGTAAATATATAGGATGAGATAATTTTTATATAATATGGACTGGGCAAAGACAATTTTTTTTTTTTTTTTTTTTTTTTTTTGCCAATCAATGAGAGCTTGTAAGGTTGCTGAGGTTGGTTGGCCTTGAACTCTTGGCCTCGCCTTCGCAAGTGCCACGACATCCGGCCGGAGCCACTTTGGGCCCCGACAATTTTTATATAATATAGACTCATGCCTGTAATCCCAGGACTTTGGTAGGCCGAAGCAGGTGAATTCCTTGAGGTCAGGAGTTCAAGACCAGCCTGATCAACATGTTGAAACCCCATCTCTACTAAAAACACAAAAATTAGCTGGGCATGGTGGCAGGTGCCTGTAATCCCAGCTACTTGGGAGGCTGAGGCAGGATAATCGCTTGAACCCAGGAGGTAGAGGTTGCAGTGGACTGAAATTGCACCACTGCACACCAGCCTGGGCACAGAGCAAGACTCCATCTCAAAAAAAAAGAAAAAAAAGTATATAAAATACATATATGTAGGGCCGGATGCGGTGGCTCACACCTGTAATTCCAGCACTTTGGGAAGCCGAGGTGTGCGGATGAGGTTGAGACCAGCCTAACCAACATGGAGAAACTCTGTCTCTACTAAAAATAAAAAAAATTAGCCAGGCATGGTACTGCATGCCTATAATCCCAGCTACTCCAGAGGCTAAGGCAGGAGTATCGCTTGAACCTGGGAGGTGTACGTTGCAGTGAGCCAAGATCATGCCATTGCACTCCACCATGGGCAACAGGGAAACCACACACACACACACACACACACACACACACACACACACACACAATGTATATTTTATATATGTATATGTAAAATGTGTATATTTTAAACTCATTAAAAGTACAGGTATGGTGGCTCACACCTGTAATCCCAGCATGTTGAGAGGCTGAAGCGGGAAGATTACTTGAGTGCAGGAGTTTGAGACCAGCCTGGGAAACACAGTGGGACTCCATCTCTATAAAAAAGTCAAAAAAATTACCAAGGCATGGTGGCAGATGCTTATAGTCCCAGCTATTTGGGAGGCTGGGGTGGGAGGATTACTGAAGGCTTGGAGATCAAGGCTACAACTGTGATTGTCCCACTGTGCTCCAGCCTGGGCAACAAAGCAAGAACCCGTCTCAGAAAAAAAAAACAAAAAAAGGAATGTAGCTGGGCATGGTGGTGCACACCAGTAATCCTAGTTACTTGGGAGGCTGAGGCAAGAGAATCGCTTGAACCTGGGAGGTAGAGGTTGTGGTGAGCCAAAAGCGCACCATTGTACTCCAGCCTGGGTGACAGAGCGAGACTCCATCTCAAAAAAAAAAAAAAAAAAAAAGAATGGATTGATGGATAGGTGATAAAGAATAGGCTGGGCACGGTGGCTCAAACCTGTAATCCCAGCACTTTGGGAGGCCGAGGCGGGTGGATCACGAGGTCAAGAGATACAGACCATCCGGGTAAATATGGTGAAACCCCATCTCTACTAAAAATACAAAAAATTAGTTGGGCATGGTAGCGCATGCCTGTAATCCCAGCTACTCAGGAGGCTGAGGCAGGAGAATTGCCTGAACCCAGGAGGCGGAGGTTGCGGTGAGCGGAGATTGCGCCATTGCACTCCCTCCTGGGTAACGAGCGAAACTCTGTCTCAAAAAAAAAAAAAGAATAAAATGTGAATTGTAGAGTGTAGATGATGGTTATATAGGTTTTCACTGTTTATTCAAATTTTCAGTTCCTTATTATAAAAATGTTCATAACTAAATGTTGGAAAAATGTATGTGTATAACAATCTATCTCAGCCGGGCGTGGTGGCTCACGCCTGTAATCCCAGCACTCTGGGAGGCCAAGGCGGGTGGATCACGAGGTCAAGAGATTGAGACCATCCTGGTCAACAAGGTGAAACCCTGTCTCTACTAAAAATACAAAAATTAGCTGGGCATGGTGGTGCGTGCCTGTAGTCCCAGCTACTCGGGAGGCTGAGATAGGAGAATTGCTTGAATCCAGAAGGCAGAGGTTGTGGTGAGCCAAGATCGTTCCATTGCACTCCAGTCTGGGTAACAACAGAGAAACTCAGTCTCCAAAAAAAAAAAAAAAAAAAGATTAAAAAAAAAAATGTATCTCTTCTTGGTGGGGTGCACTGGCTCACACCTCTAATCCCAGCATTTTGGAAGGCTGAGGCAGGCAGATCATGAGGTCAGAAGTTCAAGATCAGCCTGACCAACATGGTGAAACCCTGTCTCTACTAAAAATACAAACATTAGCCAGGCATGGTGGCCTGCGTCTATATTCCCAGCTACTCAGGAGGCTGAGGCAGGAGAATCTTGGAGATTTCAGTGAGCTAAGATCATGCTACTGTACCCCAGCCTGGGCAACAAGAGTGAAACTCCATCTGAAAAGAAAACAAATTGCTGGCCAGGCAGAAAAAAAAATGGCTGGCCAGAAAAAGTAAATCCTAGCAATTTGGGAGGCCGAGGTGGGTGGTTCATCTGAGGTCAGGAGTTTGAGACCAGCCTGGCCAACATGGTCAAACCTTGTCTCTACTAAAAATACAAAAATTAGCCTGGCAGTAGTGGTGAGCACCTGTAATCCCAGCTACTCTAGGGGCTGAGGCAGGAGAATCACTTGAGCCTGGGAGATGGATGTTGCAGTGAGCTGAGATCATGCCACTGCACTCTAGTCTGGGTGAGAGAGTGAGACCTTGTCTCAAAATAATAACAATATAAAAAAATGCTTATAGCACCATTCAGTGAAGAAAATTTTGATTTAAAATTTGCTGGGTGTGGTGCCTCATGCCTTGTAATCCCAGCACTTTGGGAGGCTGAGTCAGGCCTATCACTTGAGATCAGAAGTTTGAGACCAGCCTGGCCAACATGGTGAAACCCCATCTCTACTAAACATACAAAAATTTGCTGGGCGTGGTGGCGCACACCTGTAATCTCAGCTATTTGGAAGGCTGAGGCATAAGAATTGCCTGAACCTGGTAGCAGGTTGCAGTGAACCGAGATTGAGCCACTGCACTCTAGGCTGGGTGACAGAGTGAGACTCTTGTCTTAAAAAACAAATAATCAAAATTTTATCCATATGGTTATAATGACTTTTATCACTATGTGTATGTGAGTATACAAAGAACACATTGTATGAATCCATGTATATGAAAGGTCTAGAAGAGACAGATCCACTGAGACAAAAAGTAGATTAGTGGTTGTCAGGGAATGAGGGAATAAGGAGTGATTTGCTAATGGGTACACGATTTCTTTTTGGGGTGATAAAATGCTCTAAAATTAGATATTGGTGATGGTTGTGCAACCCTGTGAGTATATTAATAACCACTGAATTGTACAGTTAGGGGGTGAATTATAAGGCATCTGCATTATACCTCAATAAAGCTCTTACTAAAACAAATGTTAACATTGGGAGAGCATAATGGAGTCTGTACTATCTTTAAAACCTTTTTGTGCATCTAAATTATTCCACTTCTTTTTTTTTGAGACAGAGTTTCACTCTTGCTGCCCAGGCTGGAGTGCAATGGTGCAATCTCGGCTCACTGCAACCTCCACCTCCGGGGTTCAGGAGATTCTCGTGCCTCAGCCTCCTGAGTAGCTGGGATTACAGGCATGCGCCATCACACCCGGCTAATTTTGTATTTTGAGTAGAAACTGGGTTTCACCGTGTTGGCCAGGCTGGTCTCAAACTCCCAGCCTCAGGTGATCTGCCTGCCTCGGCCTCCCAAAGTGCTGGGATTACAAGTGTGAGCCACTGTGCCTGGCCTAATTATTCCACATTTAAAAGTTTATTCCACAGACATGACACCCCTAAAATGGTTATAATGAAAAAGACAGATAGTAAGTATTGGTGAGCATGTGGCAAGATTGAAACCCTCTATACTCTCCTGGTGGGAATGCAAAAAGGTGCAGTCACTTTGGAAAACTGACAGTTCTTCAAAAGGTTAAACATAGTATTACCTATGACCTAACAATTCCATGATTAGTCAAATATACAAGAGAGATGAAAACCTATGTCCATAACTTGTATACAAATGTTCCCAACAGCATTATTCAAAATAGCAAAAGTGGGCCGGGCGCGGTGGCTCAAGCCTGTAATCCCAGCACTTTGGGAGGCCGAGGCGGGTGGATCACGAGGTCAAGAGATCGAGACCATCCTGGTCAACATGGTGAAACCCCGTCTCCACTAAAAATACAAAAAATTAGCTGGGCATGGTGGTGCATGCCTGTAATCCCAGCTACTCGGGAGGCTGAGGCAGGAGAATTGCCTGAACCCAGGAGGCGGAGGTTGTGGTGAGCCGAGATCACGCCATTGCACTCCAGCCTGGGTAACAAGAGCAAAACTCTGCCTCAAAAAAAAAAAAAAAAAAAAAAAAAAAATAGCAAAAGTGGAAACAACTCAAATGTTCATCAACTGAAAAATGGAGAAGAACATGTGGTCTGTCCATACATTGAAATATGATTTGGCAATTAAAAGAAATACAGTCCTGATATTTGCTATGACATGGACAAACCCTGAAAACATTCTAAGCAAAGGAAGCCAGATATCAATACATAAAATATACCTATTAAGAAAAAAAAAGCCTGGATGGGGTGGCTCACACCTATAATGCCAGCATTTCAAAAGGCTGAGGCAGGCAGACCGCTTGAGTCCAGCAGTTTGAGACCACCCTGGGCAATATGGTGAAAGCCCATCTCTCTACCAAAAATATAAAAATTTGCCACCGGGTGTGGTGGTGTGCACCTGTGGTCCCAGCTACTCAGGAGGATGAGGTGGAAGAATCACTTGAGCCCAGGAGGTGGAGGTTGCAGTAAGCTAAAATCACACCATTGCACTCCAGCCTGGCCAGCAGGAGTGAAATCCTGTCTCAAAAGAAAAAGTAAATTAAAAAAAAAAAAAAAGAAGGCCAAGCGTGGTGGCTCACGCCTGTAATCTCAGCATTTTGGGAGGCCTAGGCGGGTGGATCACCTGAGGTCAGGAGTTCAAGACCAGCCTGGCTAACATGATGAAACCCTGTCTTTTTAAAAAAGAAAAAAGAAAAAAAAGAAGAAGCCAGATATAAAGAACACATATTGTATGACTCCATTTATTTGAAATACACTAGGCTGGACACAGTGGTTCAGACCTGTAATCCCAGCATTTTGGGAGGCCAAGTTGAGAGGACTGCTTGAGCCCAGGAGTTCAAGATCAGTTTGGGCAACACAGTGAGATCCCATCTCTACAAATAACAAAAAATTAGCCAGGCATGGTGGCACACATCTGTAGTCCCAACTGCTTAGGAGGCTGAGGTGGGAGGATTGCTTGCTCCCAGAAGGTCAAGGGTACAGTGAGTCATGATCACACTGCCACTGCACTCTAGCCTGGGTGACAGTGAGACCCTGTTCCCCAGAGGAAAAAAAAAAAGGAAAGAAAAAAGAAGTGCCCTCAACATGCTAAAGATGTAAATCTATACAGCCAGAAGTTTGCCTAAGGCTGGAGGATAATTGGGAAAAAATGGTGAGTCTCTGCTAATGGATATGGGGCTTCTTTTGAGGGCAATGAAAATATTCTAAAATTAGGCCAAATTCTGGGGCTCACATCTGTAATCCCAGCACTTTGGGAGACCAAGACGTGTGGATCTCCTGAGGTCAGGAGTTCGAGACCAGCCTGGATGGACAACATGGTGAAACCCTGTCTCTACTAAGAATACAAAACTAGCCGGGCATGGTGCCAGGCACTTGTAATCCCAACTACCTGGAAGGCTGAGGCAGAAGAATCTCTTGAACCTGGGAGGCGGAGGTTGCAGCAAGCTGAGATCCCACCACTGCACTCCAGCCTGGGCAACCGAAGGACTCCATCTCAAAAAAAAAAAAAAAAAAAAAAAAAAAAAAGAAGGTAAATAGCTGGCATTACAACCATTCTTCTTACCTCTTTGTAGGTTACTGGTTTTATATTTGAGCTTTTCATAATATTTTTCTTTTCTTTCTTTTTTTTTGAGACGGATTTTTTCGCTCTTGTTACCCAGGCTGGAGTGCAATGGCGCGATCTCGGCTCACCGCAACCTCAGCCACCTGGGTTCAGGCAATTCTCCTGCCTCAGCCTCCTGAGGAGCTGGGATTACAGGCACACGCCACCATGCCCAGGTAATTTTTTGTATCTTTTAGAAGAGACGGGATTTCACCATGTTGACCTGGATGGTCTCTATCTCTTGACCTCGTGATACACCCGACTCGGCCTCCCAAAGTGCTGGGATTACGGGCTTGAGCCACCGTGCTCGGCCCTTTTTTTTTGAGACGGAGTTTCACTCTTGTTACCCAGGCTGGAGTGCAATGGCGCGATCTCGGCTCACCGCAACCTCTGCCTCCTGGGTTCAGGCAATTCTCCTGCCTCAGCCTCCTGAGTAGCTGGGATTACAGGCATGCACCACCATGCCCAGCTAATTTTTTATTTTTAGTAGAGACGGGGTTTCACCATGTTGACCAGGATGGTCTCGATCTCTTGACCTCGTGATCCACCCGCCTCGGCCTCCCAAAGTGCTGGGATTACAGGCGTGAGCCACCGCACCCGGCTTTTTTTTTTTTTTTTTTGAGACGGAGTTTCGCTCTTGTTACCCAGGCTGGAGTGCAATGGCGCGATCTCGGCTCACGGCAACCTCCGCCTCCTGGGTTCAAGCAATTCTCCTGCCTCAGCCTCCTGAATAGCTGGGATTACAGGCACGCGCCACCATGCCCAGCTAATTTTTTGTATTTTTAGTAGAGACGGGGTTTCACCATGTTGACCAGAATGGTCTCGATCTCTTGACCTCTTGATCCACCCGCTTCGGCCTCCCAAAGTGTTGGGATTACAGGCTTGAGCCACTGCGCCCGGCCCATAATATTTTTCTTAATGATATAATATAATACATATTTTCCTACTATGTAAAACACTGTTGTTTGGTCAAATAAAGGGAGAGCCTGCCCTGAGACAGGGGAAGGGAGGAGGAAGGCGACCTCAACCCAGATCCCCTGTTCACCCCGGGATCAAGCCCTCACCCAAGTGTCTCCTCTGTTGCTCTCACCCTTTCACTCTCCCCTTCAGGGCTACCCCGCCACACACCGTTTTGCTTTGTCTCCCGTTTGGCGGGGTCACACCCGCACCTGGGGTCACTGCCCCTCCCTGGTCGAGGGTTGGGGGAGTGTTCCGCCTCCCTCGGCCGGAGCCACAGTTCCACACGCAGGGGTGCTTTCTGCCCTCCTCACCTGGGGTCACAGCCCCCTCCCTCGCGGGGGGAAGGTTACCGGCCACAGGCGGAGGCCTGTTTCCCACGTGATGGTGCCTACCCGTGTCTGGCCCACGATGCGCTCTCCCTCGGCCCTGGACCCAGTTTCCCGCCCAGGAGTCCTCGGTCCCTCCCCCAGAGCCAGGCGGCCCGCCCCTGCAGCCACCCGGTGCGGGCCCAAGGGAGGCCTAGTGCAGCTGGCAGCCCCGCCCCGGCGCCCGCCGGCTGTTCTCGCGGGTCCGGACCGCGAGCGCGGGGGCCGACGGGTCGCCGCGGCGCCCGGCCCGGTCGGGGGGGATGGCGTTCACCGCGCTGCTACAGGCCGGCCTGGCGCGGGTGCTCTTCTACCCGACGCTGCTCTACACCCTGTTCCGGGGAAAGGTGCGGGGTCGGGCGCACAGGGACTGGTACCACCGCATTGACCCCACAGTGCTGCTGGGCGCGCTGCCGTTGCGGAAAATGACGCGCCAGGTGAGCCCCGCCGGGGAGCCCGGGTCCCTGCCCCGTCCCTGCCGGGACGTCCCTGTCGGGCCGCTGGGGTCTGCACCATCCTTGTTGAGCCACCTCTTTGCCTCGGCAGCTGGTACAGGACGAGAACGTGCACGGGGTGATCACCATGAACGAGGAGTATGAGACAAGGTTCCTGTGCAACTCTTCACAGGTGAGGGCCCGGGCCGCGGGGCAGACTCGGGAGTCCCCTCCCCTCGCCCACCGCCCTGGGTCTGAGATAGCTGGAAAAGTTTGGGGGAGGAGTGGCCCTGCGGGTGACCATGCCCCAGAACCAGGTGTCCCAGGCTTCTTTGCCTCCGGTCTGGTCCTCTAAACGGCACATGGAGGTAGTCTAGAAACCGTGAAAAGCATTTATTTAAAACAAGTTAAGGCCGGGCGCCGTGGCTCACGCCTATAATCCCAGCGCTTTGGGAGGCCGAGGCGGGTGGATCACGAGGTCAAGAGATCGATACCATTCTGGTCAACAAGGTGAAACCTCGTCTCTACTAAAAATACAAAAATTAGCTGGGCATGGTGATGCGTGCCTGTAGCCCCAGCTACTCGGGAGGCTGAGGCAGGAGAATTGTTTGAACCCAGAAGGCGGAGTTTGCGGTGAGCCGAGATCGTGCCATTGCACTCCAGTCTGGGTAACAATAGCGAAACTCTGTCTCAAAAAAAAAAAAAAAAAAACAAAAAAACTACAAGTTAGGCCGGGCACGGTGACTCACTCCTGTAATCTCAGCACTTTGGGAGGCGGGAGGCGGAAGTGGACAGATCACTTGAGCCCAAGAGATCCACACCAGCCTGGGCAACATGGCGAGGGCCCCGTCTCTACAAAAATCCAAAAATTAGCCGGGCGTGGTGGCGTGTGCTTGTACTCCCAGCTACTTCGTAGGCTAAGGCAAGAGAATCACTTTGAGCCCGGGAGGTGGAGGTTGGAATGAGCTGAGATCGCCCCATTGCACTCCAACCCATCCTTGGGCTACGGGAGTGAAACAATGTATCAAAAAAAAAAAAAAAAAAAAAAAATGCAAGTTGACAAAGCCTGATTTCTCCTTTGTGCACAAATGTATCCTTATTTCCGTAACCAAAATCAGAAACTAAAATTGAAAGGCAACTTTTCTGTGCCTTGCTGATTTCATTCATTCATTCTACACTTTAAGCGCTGAGTCAGCATTTCCCACTGAGGCATTCCGGATGAAGGCTCTGCCAACTACAAGACGAAAAGCACCCCCCTAACACGCCCCCCTCCCCAAATATTCCATAAAACCATCCATTGAAAAACTGTAAAGAGTTAATTTGGTTCTGATTTGGAGGAATTTTTAGTCACATATTAGAAATCATTGGCTGGGCTGTGGCTCAAACCTGTAATCCCAGCTCTTAGAAGGCCGAGGAAGGCGGATCACCTGAGCTCACGAGTTTTGAGACCAGCCTGACCAACTTGGAGAAATCCCATCTCTACCGAAATACAAAAATTAGCCGGGTGTGGTGGCCTATGCCTGTAATCCCAGCTACTCGGGAGGCCAAGGCAACAGAATTGCTTGAACCCGGAAGGTGGAGGTGGCAGTGAGATCACTCAATTGTACTCCAGCCTGGGCAACAAGAGCAAAACTCCACCTCAAAAATAAATAAATAAATGAAAAACAAAAGTCATGGTGGAACTTCAAAGTTCTCTCATAACATAACAAAGTTCAGGCCTAAAACATAATTGTCATTAAATGTGAATGGCTTGTTTGTGGAATCTTCCACAATGGTTATTAGAAGATGTTATCTAGAAAACGAGTTTTCAAAGAATAAAAAAAAGAAAAGAAAAATGTTATCTACAACCTGAGCTATTTGATTTTTTTTTTAAATGTTGCTCTATCTTTATACTGTTTGGCATCTAATTGCACTAAATAATTATCTTTCTCATTTGTTTTACTGATATAGCATGATGAAAATACTATTATTTCAACTGGTGGATTTTTTTTTTTGAGACAGACTGGCTCTGTTGCCCCCGCTGGAGTGCAGTGGCATGATCTCAGCTTACTGCAACCTCTACTTCCCTGGTTCAAGCTATTCTCTTGCCTCAGCCTCCTGAGTAGCTGGGATTATAGGAACCCGCCAACATACCTGGCTAATTGTATCTATTTTAGTAGAGATGGAGTTTCACCATGTTAGCCAGGCTGGTCTTGGTCTCCTGACCTCATGAGCTGCCCTTCTTCACCTACCAAGGTGCTAGGATTATAGGCATGAGCCACCACACCCAGCATCAACCTGTGGATTTTTTTTTTTTTTTTTTTTTTGAGACGGAGTTTCGCTGTTGTTACCCAGACTGGAGTGCAATGGCACGATCTCGGCTCACCGCAACCTCTGCCTTCTGGGTTCAAGTAATTCTCCTGCCTCACCCTCCCGAGTAGCTGGGATTACAGGCGTGCGCCACCATGCCCAGCTGATTTTTGTATTTTATTTTATTTTTAAGATGGAGTCTTGCTCTGTCACCTAGACTGGAGTGCAATGGCACGATCTCAGCTTACTGCATCCTCCGCCACCTGGGTTCAGGCGATACCCCTGCCTCAGCCTCCTGAGTAACTGGGACTACAGGCGTGTGCTACCATGCCCAGCTAATTTTTTTGTATTTTAGTATTTAGTTTCACCATGTTGGCCAGGATGGTCTCAATCTGCTGACCTTGTGAGCCACCGTGCCCTGCCAACCTGTGGATTTTTTGAAACTTTAAAAATATTTGTGGGGGGGATGGGGGTAAAAAAAAAATATATATATATATATATATGTGTGTATGTAATATATAATTTATATGTATTATGTAATATATATTATATAATGTATACAATATATAAAATATGTGTATTATATAATATATATATATTTTTTACCCCCCATTATATATATAAATTATATATATATTTGTGACTTGGCCAGATGTGGTGGCTCTCACTCTTGTAAGAGGCTGAGGCAAGTGGGAGGCTGAGGCGAGTGGATCACCTGAGGTCCGGAGTTTGAGATCAGCCTGGCCAAAATGGTGAAACCCTGTCTCTACTAAAAATAAAAAAAATTAAAAAATTAGCTGGGCGTGGTGGCAGACATCTGTAATCCCAGCTGCTCAGGAGGCTTAGGCAGGAGAATCGCTTGAACCTGGGAAGTAGAGGTTGCTGTGAGCTGAGATTGCCCCACTGCACTCCAGCCTGGGCAATAGAGTGAGACTCTGTCTCAAAAAAAAATAATAATAAAAGGCCAGGCAAAGTGTGGCTCACACCTGTAATCTCAGCACTTTGAGAGGCCGAGGCAGGTGGATCACCTGGGATTGGAAGTTTGAGACCAACTGACCAACATGGAGAAACCTCGTCTCTACTGAAAATAGAAAATTAGCCATGTGTGGTGCTGCATACCTGTAATCCCAGCTACTGGGGAGGCTGAGGCATGAGAATCACTTGAACCCGAGAAGCGGAGGTTGCAGTGAGCCGAGATCATACCATTGTACTCCAGCCTGGGCAACAAAAGCAAAACTCCATCTCAAAAAAAAAAAAAAAGAAAAGAAATACTGACCTTCATTCAGAGTCATAAAACCTCCAATATTTGTTAAGAGGTTAATAACAGGAGTAGCTGGAGCATATCTGAAGTCTTAAAGCATAAAGTTTGCCCAGTTGCCAGAGAACTTATTTCTCCTATTTCTTTTTTTTTTTTTCGAGATGGAATCTAGCTCTGTTGCCCAGGCTAGAGTGCAGTGGTGTGATCTCAGCTCATTGTAGCCTCTGCCTCCTGGTTCAAGTGATTCTCCTGCTTCAGCCTCCTGAGTAGCTGGAATTACAGGTGCCCACCACCACGGCTGGCTAATTTTTGTATTTTTTTGTGGAGACGGGATTTTGCCATGTTGGCCAGAGTGGTCTCGAACTGCTGGCCTTGGTTGATCCATCCAACTCTGCTTCCCAAAGTGCTGGGATTACAGGTGTGAGCCACTGTGCCTGGCAACTTAGTTCTAATTTGTTTTTTCTTTTTTTTTTTTTTTTTTGAGACAGAGTTTCGCTGTTGTTACCCAGACTGGAGTGCAATGGCACGATCTTGGCTCACTGCAACCTCCGCCTTCTGGGTTCAAGCAATCCTCCTGCCTCAGCCTCCCGAGTAGCTGGGACTATAGGCGCGTACCACCATGCCCAGCTAATTTTTGTATTTTTAGTAGAGATGGGGTTTTACTTCGTTGATCAGGATGGTCTCGATCTCTTGACCTCGTGAGCCACCGCGCCCAGCCCCTAGTTCTTCTTTGTAAATGATAACACTGAACTAATGAAGGTCAGTGCATTGTTTTAATTTTAAAATGATAACCCTATTTTCTACCATGTGCTCCCTAAAAAACTGGTAAAAAAAGAGGAAACTTACAGACAGAGAAATAGAAAGCCCTAGCAAAATACTGTACCCTAAACCTGCAGCTGAATCACTACACAGGTACCAAAGTTATGCAAAAAAAGTTACACTGGCTTAGCATGGTGGCTCATACTTGTAATCCCAGCACTTTGGGAGGCTGAGGCAGGAGGATGGTTTGAGGCCAGGAGTTTGAGACCAGCCTGGGCAACATGGTGAGACCCCCATCTCCACACCAAAAAATAACAAAATTAGCCCAGCACAGTGGCGTGCAGCTATAGTCACAGCTACTTGGGAGGCTGAGGTGGGAGGACTGCATGAGCTTAGGAGTTTGAGGCTGCATGGAGCCATGATTGCATACCACTGCACTCTGACCTGGTGACACAGCAAGATCATGTCTCTAAAATAAAAAAGTTTTTTTGAGATAGAGTTTTGCTCTTGTCTCCCAGGCTGGACGGCAATGGTGCAATCTCTGCTCACTGCAACCTCTACCTCCTGGGTTCAACAATTCTCCTGCCTCAGCTTCCCTAGTAGCTGGGATTATAGGCATCCACTACCATGCCTGGATAATTTTTGTATTAGTAGAGACGGGGTTTCACCATGTTGGCCAGGCTGGTCTTGAACTCGTGACCTCAGGTGATCTGCCTGCTTCGGCCTTGCAAAGTATTGGGATTACAAGCATCAGTCACTGCTCCCAGCCAAAATAAAATGTTAGACGTTTGCAGCTGAATTTTTTGCAGCAAAAATATATATTGCTAATATTTTGCAGTGAAAGATTCAAGTACCCAAAGGGTACTTTAAGAACACTTTATCTGCCTATGTGATGGCTCACATGTGTAATCACAGCACTTTGGGAGGCCGAGGCGGGCAGATGACCCGAGGTCAGGAGTTCAAGACCAGCTTGACCAACATGGAGAAACCCCATCTCTACTAAAAATACAAAATTAGCTGGGTGTGGTGGCGTATGCTTGTAATCTCAGCTACTTGGGAGGTTGAGGCAGGAGAATCCCTTGAACCTGGGAGGCAGAGGTTGTGGTGAGCTGAGATTGCACCATTGCATTCCAGCCTGGGCAACAAGAGCGAAACTCCATCTAAAAAAAAAAAATTAGCCAGGTTTGGTGGCTGGTGCCTTATAGTCCCAGCTACTCTGGAGGCTGAGGCAGGAGAATTGGTTGAACCCAGGAGGCAGAGGCTGCATTGAGCCAAGATCATGCAACTGCATTCCAGCCTGGAACTAGAGTGAGACTCTGTCTTTTTTTTTTTTTTTTGAGACGGAGTTTCGCTCTTGTAACCCAGGCTGGAGTGCAATGGTGCAATCTCGGCTCACCACAACCTCCGCCTCCTGGGTTCAAGCAATTCTCCTGCCTCAGTCTCCTGAGCAGCTCTGTCTTTAAAAAAAAAAAAAAAAAAGAACACTTTACACTTTACATCTTGGACATAATTCTAACTCAGCAGCAGAGCTGTAGTTTAATGAAAGACCAGGCATTTAGGCCAGCCATTTTAAGGGCATTTCTGTAAGAAGTTACTATTTTAGAAAACAGGAAACAGTATGTTTGCATTGTAGTAAACCCTTAAATTTCCTTATTGCTTTGCTGCCTCTTGGTAGCCCCCTCATCATCCCACCCACATGAGGTTTTTTGTTCGTTGTTTTTCATACTGGTGGACCTGGTTCCAGGAGTGGAAGAGACTTGGAGTCGAGCAGCTGCGGCTCAGCACAGTAGACATGACTGGGATCCCCACTTTGGCCAACCTCCAGAAGGGAGTCCAATTTGCTCTCAAGTACCAGTCGCTGGGCCAATGTGTCTACGTGCATTGTAAGGCTGGGCGTTCCAGGAGTGCCACTATGGTGGCAGCATACCTGATTCAGGTACAAAAGTTTTTTCTGGGCCAGGCATCATGGCAGGTGCCTATAATCCTAGCACTTTGGGAGGCTGAGATGGGAGGATGGCTTGGGCCCAGGAGTTTGAGATCAGCCTGGCAACATGGCAAAACTGTCCCTACAAAAACTACAAAAAGTTAGCTGGGCATGGTGGTGTGCATCTGTGATCCCAGCTACTTGGGAGGCTGAAATGGGAGGATCACTTGAGCCTGATAGGTAGAGGCTGCAGTGAGCTGTGATTTGTGTCACTGCACTCCAGCATGCCCGACAGAGTGAAACCCTGTCTCAAAAAATAAAAAGGTCTTTCTGCTCCCATTTATAGCAGATTTCTAGAACTTCAATAGCATGGTTTACTGGTGGGCCTTGTTGGAAGAAACTATGTGCTTGATTTCAGGCTGCTGGAAGGTGATGTGGTATGATGAAAAGCACCTGAGCTTTGTGACAGGCTAACCTCTGCCACCTGCCAGCTAGGATCAGCAAAAGTGGCTTCTATCTTATGCTGTTTTCTCACACTAAATGTGTTATGAAGTTTAAAGAAGAAATTAGATCAAGTGCTGGCCTACAGCAGGCACTCTAAAAATGGAGTTGCAAAAGATATTGAACCCAGCAAAAGGCTAGAGACACTTATTCTAATATCATGTCAGGAAACAATACTGTAGATAATAGTGTTGATGCATTTTCAGCTTTATAGTACTCAAGTTTCTTCAAGTATTCCAGAGTAAAGTTCTGGATATTAATTTCTGGAAACAGGTTCCAAACTAGATTGTGCCTATTAATTTGCCCTGATTGGCAGGTGGAATGCTTTAAAAATATTTAGGAGAGGGCTGGGTACAGTGGCTCACGCCTGTAATTCCAGCACTTTGGGAGGCTGAGGCAGGTGGATCACCTGAGGTCAGAAGTTTGAGAACAGCCTGGCTAACATGGTGAAACCCTGTCTTTACTAAAAATACAAAAATTACCTGGGTCTCCTGGCACATAACTATAATCCCAGCTACCGGGGAGGCTGAAGCAGGAGAATCGCTGGAACCCGGGAGGCGGAGGCTAGAGTGAGCTGAGATGGCGGTGCCCCTGCACTCCAGCCTGGGCAACAGAGCGAGACTCCATCTCCAAAAACAAAAATTTAGGAGAAATAAATACCCTGTAGTCCATCATGATTCCCTCTTATCTTGCATCCTCCCAGCTTGACTCATTTTTGTAACCTGAGTTATAAAATGTCTGGTTCCCACAGAGCATTTTCTAAGTCATATGAATAGCTAGGTCTGGCCTTGTGTTACTGTGGACTAGTTGAGTATATGGTTTAACAATATGAAAATTTTGGCCATAAGGACTCTGCTGGAAGCAGGGTCTCGGGAGGGTATTTTGCACCAAGTGAGAATCGAATCTAGCAAGCTAGAAATCTGTATTTTCTTGGTTCTTTTGAGTTATAATTGAGTATCTTTACGTCATGTTAACCCTCCTAATTAAATTATAAAAGTGCTTGTTTTTCTAGCCATAGTGACAAGTTGCCTAAAAACATCTATTGCGTACTCTTTTCCTAGAAATTCCTGTAAACAAAAGCCCAGATCAGAGAGGACATGGAGTAGGCCTAGGCAGTCTTGAACTAAGGATCTCAGTTTCCCACATGTAACTTTCTTCTTCCTGCATTTAGCAGAGCAAGAATTGGGTAGAAACACTGACTTTCCACCTGGCCTGTTGCATAGTATTGAGACTGGCTGACTTCAGTGGTTAAAAGTGCTCTTCCATTTATAATACAAGGAGCATGATTTTTAATGCCTCCAAAAGGGAGTTACCAAATAAATGAAATTCTTGGAGTCCTTTAGCACCTGCTCATGGGTCAAGGGCACCTTGACACCTGCTTCTTTCTTTCTCTGCTGATTTCCCAACCCTGTACTTCAGGTGCACAAGTGGAGTCCAGAGGAGGCTGTAAGAGCCATCGCCAAGATCCGATCACACATCCACATCAGGCGTGGCCAACTGGATGTTCTTAAAGAGTTCCACAAGCAGATTACTGCAGGGGCAGCAAAGGATGGGACTTTTGACAGTTCAAAGACATGATGTATATGGATTAGAAAGAACTCGACAATCCTGCTTGATACGTAATTAAAAAGTTAACAGGATCAACTGGGCTTAAGCCCAGATTTGACATAACAGAAATGTGCCAATAGGTAACAGGTAATTTTGCTTCCTCTGTCTTATTTCATTTTCCTGAAATAACACTATTGTGCGGCTAGAAAGGAAAAGATTTAGTGTGGCTTATATTCATGGGATACAGGATAGGGATGGGGCTATCTTCTTTTCTTTCTTTCTTTTTCTTTTGGAGACAGTTTCACTCTTATTACCCAGGCTGGAGTGCACTGGTGTGATCTTGGTTGACTGCAACCTCTGCCTCCTGGGTTCGAGCATTTCTCCTGCCTCAGCCTCTAGGAAGCTGGGATTATAGGCATGCACCAGCCACCATGCCCTGCTAATTTTTTTGTATT
Source organism: Saguinus oedipus (assembly GCA_031835075.1). Lineage (NCBI taxonomy): Eukaryota > Metazoa > Chordata > Mammalia > Primates > Cebidae > Saguinus > Saguinus oedipus. The sequence continues at coordinate 62,539,271 of CM063178.1, read as the reverse complement.
TTTAGTAGAGCTTTGGTTTCTCCATGTTGGTCAGGCTGGTCTTCAACTCCAGACCTCAGGTGATCCACCCACCTCGGCCTCTCAAAGTGCTGGGATTATAGGCATGAGCCACCACACCCAGCCTCTTCTTTCCTTGAATAGGGCTGAAGAAGTATTTCAACAAAAATCTATTATGTGCCTAATAATATTTAGCACCACAACTCAAAAGACATTTAGCACTAGAAAAAAAGAGAGACTCAGCTCTGGCTCTCTGCCACTGTCAGAATCTGAGTCTCACAGGCTCTGTGGGGCTGCTCTCACACCTTTGGAGTAGGGATTCTGTATGGAGAAGTGGGAGCATGGGCTGCAGTCTGGACTGCTGTAGACTGAGCCACGTGATGGTATGAAATGAGTCCCCCTGAGGGAACAAACCACCCTCACCCCTTCAAAGTTACCCTTTCAGAATTCAACACAGACACATGTATCCCTTCAAAAACTTTTATTTGTATGAACAGTTCCTAGCTCTTGACTTAGCTTAGAGCTTTTAAAAGAGCAGACACCTTATGTATTTGAGCTTGAAAAAAGTTTCTGCTATTAATCAGAAATAATCATTTCTACTTCCTGGCTTACCCCTTGAAATAAGCCAAAAATAAAACGGAAGTTACATTTCCTGACAGATGGATGAGAAAACAATAGAAGGAACATCCTGAATTCTAGAGTTGACTCTTGCTGGTGAGGTACACCTTCAGCTTAGTCTGTTCTCCAAAGCAAAGCCTGAAGGAAAACTCTAACACCTAATTCTTGGTGGAAAAATGATCAACTAGCCATTTCACAGGCTATAGAACAAAAGTAAAATTGGGCATCTTTCCTTATGTCCTGGGACCAGGGGTGCTTATATTTAACATTGATCAGGTAAAGAGAGGCTGTGCCTAAGGTCTGAAAAGATGCTTGCTCTAAGCAAGCTGTAGTGAGGCAGAAGATGACCAGGGGATGGCAGAGAACAGGCTGGCCCTGTCAACCAGCTGAGCAGCAGCAGTCTAAAAAGCCCCAAACAGAACACCTCTATGGGTTCAGGGAAGGGCTGAGGCACTGCCTTTCTAATATGTGCCAAAGAATACATTACTCTGAATTGGAGGCCAGTGGACTTTGAGTTTGGATGGGGAGGGCAAAGGAGTGAGCAGCTCTCCTCCCCTCCCCACAGCCTTAGGCCAACACAAACTGTAAATTGGTAAGCAGCACCTTAATACCTCTTGTGACAGTTACAGCTGAAGTGGCAGGGTCAAGCTTGTAGGTGTTGGCATCCCCCTTTTTATATCGGTCCCGGAAGACATAGATGCTCCCATTACAGCTAGCAATCTTCCAGAGGGATGGGGCAGAGCTCCAAGCCTCAGGAAGGCAAAGCCGGGTGAAGCTGTCTAGCAAGGGATTGTAGCACACCAGGGAGTCCCCTTCAGCCACAATGAACACCAGATCCTTATGCACAGCTGCGTGCATGCGGCCTGCAAAGGGCAGCACATAGGGCTTCACGTGGCATTTGTCTGTCTCTGTGTCAAAGCACTGGATGAGTCGGGAAGGTTTGGTAAAGAAGTCCAGATCATTCTCCTCCCCCCCTAATAAGTAGATGATCCCATTGAGGTTGGCACCAGCAGCCCCTGACACAGCCACCTCTAGCTGGGTTGTCTCTGTCCACACATTATCACCTACGCGATAATAAATGACTGCATTGGAGAGAGTATCTTGCAGTGTCTTGCCACCCAGTGAATATATGGCATCTTTCCCGGGCACAGACACCAGGGTGTGTTGGAGCCGGTCCCGAGGCAAAGGTGCACACCACTCCCAGTCAACGGTGGCATTGTTGCACTTCCACATGCGCCTTGGGATGGACCCTCCCACCACATACAAGTCTCCACCATGCTTGCAGGCCGCAGTGATCTGGTGGCACAAGCTGTTTTGGCCACTTACACTGATGGAGTCATCTTCTGCACAGTGCAAGGACACAGCCAACGAGTGAGTACGAGATGACTCTTTCCCAATCAGGTAAATGTGCACATTCTCCCCAATTTCCTATTGGCAAAATTAAAATTACATGACAGCTATAAGTTCTAGGCTAAGGCTCAGCTAAGACACTGATCCTTAAGATGCTGGCCCTCACACTTGTATCTAGCTTTCACATACTACGCTCTAATTACTGAATATCATCAGACTCTCTTCTAGTCACTTTCTTTGAGGCAATTTATGCTGGGAAGGAGAATCTGTTGTATTCATCCTTGCAGCTTTTTTTTTTTTTTTTTGAGACGGAGTTTCACTCTTGTTACCCAGTCTGGAGTGCAATGGCGCGATCTCGGCTCACTGCAACCTCTGCCTCCTGGGTTCAGGCAATTCTCCTGCCTCAGCCTCCTGAGTAGCTGGGATTACAGGCACGCGCCACCGTGCCCAGCGAATTTTTTTGTATTTTTAGTAGAGACGGGGTTTCACCATGTCGACCAGGATGGTCTCGATCTCTTGACCTCGTGATCCACCCGCCTCGGCCTCCCAAAGTGCTGGGATTACAGGCGTGAGCCACCGCGCCCGGCGATCCTTGCAGCTTTTAAAAAACTCTCATAAACTAGTGCTTCAGACAAAGGGTGATTAAGATTGTTAACTTGATGAAAGTAGTTCTCAAGGAACTTTGGATGCTCATAGATTAGTGGTTTTGGGTTTACAAAGACATTCTTCCCGCTCAGCTCATACCAACTTAAAGCTAAATAAATATAAAAAATTTAAAAAAGAGATGGCTAGGCACGGTGGCTCATACCTGTAAATCCCAGCACTTTGGGAGGCCAACGTGGGCAGATCACCTGAGGTCATGAGTTCAAGACCAGCCTGAACAATATGGTGAAACCCTGGTCTCTACTAAAAATACAGTAATTGGCCAGGCGTGGTGGCGTGCACCTGTAGTCTCATCTACTTGGGAGGCTGAGACAAGAGAACTGCTTGAACCCGGGAGGTGGAGGTTGTAGTGAGCCAAGATTGTGCCATTGTACTCCAGCCTGGGTGACAGAAGGAGACTCCATCTCAAAAACACAAAACAACAAAAAACACAAAACAAAAATAGAGACAACCATTAATAACAGCCATCAAAAAGAGGCCAGGTTAGGCCAAGTGCATTGGCTCACACCTGTAATCCCAACCCTTTGGGAAGCCTAAGTGGGCGGATCACCTGAGGTCAGGAGTGCGAGAGCAGCTTGGCCAACATGGTGAAATTAAACATAGTCTCTATTAAAAATACAAAAATTAGCTGGGCGTGGTGGTAGGCGCCTGAAATCCCAGCTACTCGGGAGGCTGAGGCAGGAGAATCGCTTAAACCCAGTAAGTAGAGGTTGCAGTGAGCCAAGACTGCACCACTGCACTCTAGCTTAGGTGACGAGCGAAACTCCATCTCATCAGAAAAATAAATAAGGTGAGGTAGGTCAGGCGTGGTGGCTCACACTGTAATCCCAGCACTTTGGGAGGCAAAGGCCGGTGGATCACCTGAGGTTAGGCATTTGAAACCAGCCTGGCCATCATGGTGAAACCCCATCTCTACTAAAAATACAAAAATTAGTTGGGTGTGGTGGCGGCACCTAATCCCAGTTACTCGGGAGGCTGAGGCAGGAGAATAGCCTGAAACTGGGAGGTGGAGGTTGCAGTGAGCTGAGATCATGCCACTGTACTCCAGCCTGGGTGACAGATCAAGAATCCGTCTCCAAAAGGCCAGGTTTAACTGATGGCCAGAACCCACAGAGAGTATGCAGTCATAACAATTAAGATATTTGCCTTACCTTCAAGCTTGTCCTGAGTGACTCTGCAAAAGCCTCTCTTTCCTCTTTATTGAAGTTGATCCAGGCTTCTATTGCCTCTGTTGGGTTCTGAGAACATGGAACTCCATCTGTGAGAGTCAGAGGAAAGGCATTGTCAATGACAATCCAAAAGAGGAATTCAGAGTAAGGGACTTTAAAGATGTGAACCACTTTATTAGACTACCACTGGCATGCATATATATACACACATACATGAAATTAGCCTAAAATTGCCTTTTTTTTTTTTTTTTTGAGGCAGGGTCTCACCCTGTCACTCAGGCAGGAGTGCAATCATGGTCATCATAGCCTCAACCTCCCAGGCTCAAGCAATCCTGCTTCAGCCTCCCAAGTAGCTGCGACTACAGGTGCATGCCACCAGGCCTGGCTATTTTCTTATTTATTTATTTATTTTTGAGGCAGAGTTTTGCTCTTGTTACCCAGTCTGGAGTGCAATGGCGCAATCTCAGCTCACCGCAACCTCCGCCTCCTGGGTTCAGGCAATTCTCCTGCCTCAGCCTCCTGAGTAGCTGGGATTACAGGCATGCGCCACCATGCCCAGCTAATTTTTTGTATCTTTAGTAGAGACAGGGTTTCACCATGTTGACCAGGATGGTCTCGATATCTTGACCTCGTGATCCACCCGCCTCAGCCTCCCAAAGTGCTGGGATTACAGGCTTGAGCCACTGCGCCCGGCCATATTTTCTTATTTCCTGTAGAGACAAGGTCTCACTATGTTGTCCAGGCTGGTCTTAAACTCCTGGTATCAAGTGATCCTCCCTCCTTAGCCTTCCAAAGTGCTGAGATTACAGCATGAGCCACTGTGCCTGGTGTGCCTTTCCTTTTTTTAAAGATTGTCTCAGGTGTTATATGAAGCCTCAAAAAATTGGGTAAAGACTCATAACTGTTCCTCTCCATGGAAATCTTTAGTAAAAGGCAAAAGATTTATACAATCTGAAGAGAAACCAGAGTATGTACCCTGCTTTTTAAAATCAAAATAGATGGCTTGATATGCTCTCATCTGCCATGGAAGCAACCTAGCAGGCTGTAGACCTCACTTTTCTTTTCTTTTTTTTTTTTTTTTTTGAGATGAAGTCTCGCTCTGTCGCCCAGGCTGGATTGCAATGGTGCGATCTCGGCTCACTGCAACCTCCACCTCCCAGGTTCAAGCAATCCTCCTGCCTCAGCCTGCTGAGTATCTGGGATTCCAGGTATGCACCACCATGCCCAGCTAATTTTTTTGTATTTTTAGTATAGGCAGGTTTCACCATGTTGGTCAGGCTGGTCTTGAACTCCCGATATCAGGTGATCTGCCCCCCTCAGCCTCCCAAAGTGCTAGGATTATAGGCATGAGCCACTGCGCCTGACCACTTTTATTTTTTTTTTGAGACAGAGTCTTGTTCTGTTGCCCAGGCTCGAGTGCAGTGGGGCAGTCTGGGCTCACTGCAACCTCTGTCTCCGGGTTCAAGTGATTGTCCTGCCTCAGCCTCCCAAAGTGCTGGGATTACAGGTGTGAGCCACTACACCTGGCTGAGCTCACACCTTAAATATGGTTATATCTCACTTGCTGGATCAGGATTATTTCCTAATTTTAGCCTATCACTAAAAAAATTTTTAGGTGAGGCTCAGTGGGCTCACGCCTGTAATCCCAACACTGGGAGGCTGAGGTGGGTGGATCACTTGAGGTCCAGAGTTTGGGACCAGCCTGACCAATGTGGAAAAACCCTGTCTACTAAAAATACAAAATTAGCCAGATGTGGTGGCACATGCCTGTAATCCCAGCTACTTGGGAGGTTGAGGCAGGAGAATCGCTTGAACTCAGGAGGTGGGGGTTGCAGTGAGCCGAGATCACTCCAGTGCACTCCAACCTGGGCAACAAGAGCTGAACTCTGCCTCAAAAAAAAAAAAAAGGTTTTAGTCTTAGGTATCTTGCCTCATCACCAATTTACATAGGTAAGTGGACCCAGAGGGACATGTAAAGTACAAGAGTAAGTAGAGTATAATACAAATTATTCCTCACTACTTTGTGTGTGGTCAAGTGTTGTGCTTTCAATTTCCTGGCTTCTTCCTCTAACACACTGTGTCTCTTGACAGCAATTACAGTGAATCCCAACTCAATCTCCCTAGGCAAGTTATCTCAGTAAGAATGTAGGAATAATAATGTAAACTAACACCATGAAGTTTGATGGTTTCTTTCTCCTAGACTAGAACATTCACTAAACATCATAGCCAAGTGACTGGGAATGATGTGTCCCTTCCCTAAACTTACCCGAGATGATATCTGTGAGTAGGTGGTGGGGCAAGTGGAGAAATTCCTCTGTATTCTGCAGCTGGGCCAGGTGGGTCTTAGCACAGTGTTTGGCAGCAGTATAGAGCTCAGGATCACTGTGCCGATCTGCCAGCCACATCACCTGAAGGCAGTTTCCCACTTGCACTGTGCGGGCCAAAAACCGAGAGCATTCCTCAAAAAGAGATGTCAGCTGATACATGTCTGACACCTCATAAATTTCCTGTAACTCTTCAGCTCGAAGTTTCACAGTCCCATGGTAGATATAATCAACCAGGAGCTGGAAAACAGACTCGCTGACATCCTGCAGCACAATCACTCGGTTGTGGGCCTCCTTCAGGTTGGAAGTGAACATAGATCGAAAGAAGCAGCTCTGAGCTGAGAGGACCAGCCGATGGAGCTGAAACTCCCGACCTTCCACCGAAATGGTGACATCAGCAAAGAGCTCCTCCTCTAGACATAGTTTCATGATGCCTTGAGCCACACGGCCTGAGTGTGACCGATCTTTGAAAGTGTAGTTTACAAAGTAGTTTTCATCCATGGATGCTCCAGGCTCCTCTGGTGATTCCATGCTAGCCAATTTCTCTCTCTGCCAGCTGTCTGCAAAGCAACACCACCTTGAGTAACTTGAGGTATTCACAGCCATAGTCTGTGAATCCAACTGGCCAACTCAGTAAGGGAAAAGGAAAAAGTAAGAACAAAGTGGGTCCAGATTGCCCTTAGTCCTGGCCCTGCCCATGATGTCCCTGACGCTATCCTTTAACCAAAGCTGGGTTCATTCTCTCCAGTGGTGTCCCTCCAATAACGAAATAAATCAAAGTTCCAACTCTGGGTGTTTTCCTGAAAAAACACGGAGTAATTCCTTTTCGTGATGTTAACAAAGGACTTGGGATTTAGGTCAATATATGACAGCAAAGGGCTGGGGAAGGTCTGTGAACGTAAAAGCCTAACCAAATAACGGGCATAGAACTAGGGAAGCTCAGGGGCAGCAGAATCAGACAAAAAGGACCCCCTGCCCCGGCTTAGTGGCCAGGTCCTCTCTTGCCCCGCGCATGGAGTTCAGACGCTCCAATATGAGGCCTAATCTGGGATATCCGTCGGTCTCACATTTGCTCTCTTCTGGGCTGCTTCCCCTACACTTCCCCGCTCGCTCGAATGACTCCCTGCGGCTGCGTCCCAGAACTCCAGAGTCCAGCCGCCCCCAGGCCGGGGCACTAGGAGGCCCATCGCCCGGTTGTCCCCGCTCCTCCTAAAGTCGCCTGGGAAACGGTCGCCAGGGAAGCCGTTCTTACTGCTCAGGCCCGCCAGCCCTCGTCAAAAGCTTGGCTCAGAGAGCGGGGGAGGAGTGTGGAGCGTAGAACTCAGAACGCCCGGCCCCTCCCATCCTCTCACCCGTCTGGTTCTTCAGCGTCCTCGCCTTCTCTCCAGGCTCTGCCACCCGGAGCTAGGACTACGCTCACCCCACGGTTCCCCTACCTGCCTGTCTCGCTTTCTCACCTGCGTTCCCTCCTTTCATCCCGGATCCCGGAACCTCTGCTTCCGGCTCCACGTCCGCCCGGAAGAAGATCTGCTGCACATTTCCGCTTCCGGTCCGTGCCCTTGCGGCTTCGTGTCCTGCGGTCTTGTCTTCCGCTGCCTTGTGTCCGGGGAACATGGCGACGTTGGCAACCAGACTTTGGTGGCGCGGGATCGTGGGGGCCGCGGCGCTGACCAGGGGTGAGCAGGGGCAGCCAGCTGAGACCAGGGTCAGGAGCAGCGCCGCGCCCAGCGGAGAGAGCTCCTTAGGCCTCACCCCGTGCTTTTGTGCCTTTTAATCTCCCTGTGCAGGTGCTGGGCGACCCTCAGTTCTGCTGCCGGTGAGGCGTGAGAGTGCCGGGGCCGACACGCGCCGTGAGTATGTGCGGGCAGCGCTCTTCTTTGAACTACTGGCGGGGGGCCCTAGATGCCTGTCCTTGCCTTAGGATGCCCTTCCCTGCGTCCTCCTGGCAAATCTTGGAGACCTAACTGCAGTGGTCTTCTCTCTGCATTAAAAATCGAGCCCTCGGCCGGGCGCGGTGGCTCACTCCTATAATCCCAGCACTTTGGGAGGCCGAGGCGGGTGGATCACGAGGTCAAGAGATCGAGACCATCCTGGTCAACAAGGTGAAACCGCGTCTCTACTAAAAATACAAAAATTAGCTGGGCATGGTGGTGTGCGCCTGTAGTCCCAGCTACTTGGGAGGCTGAGACAGAATTGCTTGAACCCATGAGGCGGAGGTTGCGGTGAGCCGAGATCGAGTCATTGCACTCCAGTCTGGGTAACAATAGAGAAACTGTCTCAAAAAAAAATTGAGCCTTCCCTGTGCCCTTAGGGCTCTCTGTTATGGCCCTGATTGTCCCTTGTCCGTTTCAATGATCCCCTTCTTGTCTGATTAAACTGTCAGCTCTTTGAAAGCTAGCAATGAAAGCTTTAGGCCTCAGAGCCCTGTAATAAAGTACCTCACGTTAATTGAGGGCTTAATGTGTGCCTGGCACCTCGTTAAGCGTTTTAGTGAGATCTTATTTCGTCCTCACAACAGCCTTACGGGGTAGAGAGTATCTTACTCTTCTTACTATAGATTAGAAAACAAGTCCAAAGAATTAAACTGCCTAGGGTCACAGACCTAGTGAATGACAAAGCAGGCCTGCCTGCTGCCAAAGGCAGAGAACACCTAAACATTATTCCGTAGCTTGTGATGTGTGAGGGTTGCAAGAGTATGGATATACTACATTACAGTCAAAATACTGGACTGCGAGTTAGGAGACCTGGCATTTCCCTTTTCTGGGCCTCAGTTTTCTCATTGATACCCGCCCCCACTCCCCCCAAAAAAAGGTTTCAAGGAGACAGTGTGTGAGGGCTCTTCAAGCCCTAAAGTTCTTGAGAAACTGGTATAAACTTAAGTGCTAAGGAGATACAGAGAAGCAAAAGTTTGGTTCCCATCCTCAAAGAGCTCTTAGTCTGATAGGAGAACAGAGACTGCTACTTTAGCAGAAATGCAGGCATTGTGAAGGATAAACCATGGAATAATTTTGAGAAGAGGCAAATGCCCCAGCTTCTGTAATAAGAGTCTTTCTGAGGACTGTGTAGTTAAGGTGGCATTTTCTTCAAGTTTTCATCACTCTATTCCCAGGAAGGGAAGTCTTTCACATGCATCTTTCTCAAGGTGCCGCAGAGAGCCTTTCCTGATTTGACATCCCTTACAAGCCCAAGAAACTGGATGCAGGGCTAGCTTTTGCCTTCTCTATTTCTTTGTTAAATATGCCTTTTCCTTCCAGCCACTGTCAGACCACGGAATGATACGGCCCACAAGCAGCTCTCAGCTTTTGGAGAGTATGTGGCTGAAATCCTGCCCAAGTATGTCCAGCAAGTTCAGGTAATCCCTACTGTTATTTGGGTCTGGGCCAAGAAAGAACCATATCCTCCAGGCATGTGGGAGTGGGCAAATTAGTATCAAAGACACTACAGACTCCTCCATCCCAAGCTTGTACTTTTATTTCAGCATTAAACCAGATGACTCCAGCGGAAGTTCGCTGTTTCCTCAGTAGCTCTTTGTTCCCTCTCCCCTCCCCACTTCCATGTTTGCAGGTGTCCTTATTCGATGAATTAGAGATCTGTATCCATCCTGATGGCATCATCCCAGTGCTGACTTTCCTCAAGGATCACACCAATGCACAGTTCAAATCCCTGGCTGACTTGACAGCAGTGGACATCCCAACCCGACAGAACCGTTTTGAGGTTAGTTGATCGATCTGAGAAGGTTTGGGGGTAGCTCTGTCACCAGGCTAGAGTGCAGTGGTGCCATGTTGGCTCAGTGCAACCTCCGCCTCCCGGTTCAAGAGATTCCCCTGGCATAGCTTCCCAAGTAGCTGGGACTATAGGCACACACCACCATGCCTGGCTAATTTTTTGTATTTTTTTTTTTAGTAGAGACGGGGTTTCACCATGTTGGCTGGGATGGTCTCCTGATCTTGTGAGCTGCCCACCTTGGCCTCCCCAAAGTGCTGGAATTACAGGCGTGAGCCACTGCTCCCAGCCTTTGTTTAATCTTTATGAGCTTTAGTTTTCTTACCTGGAAAATAAATATAAAGCTGCCCCTATCTTATAGAGTGGTTGTAAGGATCAAATGAGATAGTTCAAGTAACTTACTAGCACACAGTAAGTTCTCAATACATATAGCTATTAATATGTTACTGATTATCTACTGTTTGCCAGACCCTGGGATGGAGAGAGAAGTGACACTAAGTATTTGTCCTTCAGGAGTTCCCCACACACTAGTGAAGGAGAAAGACATCCAAACAGCTTACTGTAGTAACATCTAGTACATAGGATATTAGAGGGTTGCTTTAAGAAAGCTGCAAATCAACCGGAAGCTGGGCAACACCCAAAGAAGACAAAAAAAAAAAAAAAAGCAGAAGGGCACTTGGCCCTGTCTGGGAGGCTTCTTTGGAGAGAGAGTTTGTGCTGAATCTTGACACATGAGCAGGCGGCCAGAAATTAGCCTTGGTGAGGGTTGGTGTGAGGTGGGCCAGGGAAATATTCCAGACAAATGGAATAGCATGAGGAAACACAGGCATGGTGACATGCCAAGCTACAGCTTTGGAACTACTTTGGAAGTAGTTGTAAGCATAGGGAGATCTTGAGCTTTGAGGTTCAGAATAGAAGGTAGAACTCACAGGGCAGAACTCTCCCAACCAGGGACTCCCATCTCAGCCCTCCAGATTCTTCTGTTCTCCCTAGATTGTCTACAACCTGTTGTCTCTGCGCTTCAACTCACGGATCCGTGTGAAGACCTACACAGATGAGCTGACGCCCATTGAGTCCCTTACCTCTGTGTTCAAGGCAGCCAACTGGTATGAGAGGGAGGTGAGTTACTGCGCATGGTGGACCGGCCTCTGGGCCAGAGTTGCAGAACCGGTTGAGACTATGGAATGCAGTGTAGCCCCCTTACCCTGTTGTTAGTCTTGATGGATTGGCTGCCTGAGGGCCTCTCTTTCCTAGGTCTGGGACATGTTTGGCGTCTTCTTTGTTAACCACCCTGATCTAAGAAGGATCCTGACAGATTATGGCTTTGAGGGACATCCCTTCCGGAAAGACTTCCCTCTATCTGGCTATGTTGAGGTAGGAGTCTTGGAACTGGGGTGGACAGCAGCCTCAGGGAAGGACTTGCAGGGAACCCAGGGGATCCCTGGGGATGGCATGAAATACGGTCTGTGGGTTGTGATGGTTTAAGAGCATGGGCCCTGGATTCAAATCCTAGCTTCATTTTTGTAACCTGGGTCAAGTTGCTTGGTTTGACTGTGACTCAGCTTCTCATCTTTTTTTTTTTTTTTCTTTTCAAGACAGAGTCTCACTCTGTCGCCTGGACTGGAGTGCAGTGGTGCAAACTCAGCTCACTGCAACCTCCACCTCCTGGGTTCAAGCGATCTTCCTACCTCAGCCTCCTGAGTAAGTGGGACTACAGCCGCCCACCACCATGCCCGGCTAATTTTTGTGTTTTTAGTAGAGACCGGGTTTCACCATACTGGCCAGGCTGGTCTCAAACTCTTGACCTTGTGATCCACCTGCCTCAGTCTCCCAGTGTGTTGGGATTGTAAGAGTGAGCCACTGCATCTGGCCAGCTTTCTCATCTTGAAATGGCAATAATAATAGCACTTAACATGTTTGTGACAAGCATTAAATAATGTATATAGGCTCATTCCTGTAATCCCAGCACTTTGGGAGGCCAAGACAGGAGGAGTGCTTAAGCCCAGGAGTTTGAGAACACCTTGGACAACATGGCGAAACCTCATCTCTGCAAAAAAATACAAAAACTAGCAGGGCATGGTGGTGTGTACCTGTGGTCCCAACTGCTTAAGAGGCTGAGGTGGGAGGATCACTTGAGCCTCGGAGGTGGAAGTTGCAGTGAGCTGATAGCACGCCACTGCTCTCCAGCCTGGGTGACAGAGTGAGACTCTATCTCCAAATAAATAAATGATGTATGTATGAAGGCTAGTGTATTATAAAGGCTCAATTGATGGTGGGTGGGTGTGTGTCAGGGTCTCACTCTGTCATCCAGGCTGGAGGGCAGTGGTGTGATCACAGCTCACTGCAGTCTACCTCCCAGGCTCAAGTGATCCTCCCACCTCTCAGCCCTCTGAGTGTCTGGGACTACAGGCATGCACCACCATGCCTGGCAAATTTTTGTATTTTTTGTAGAGATGAGGTTTCTCCATGTTGCCCAGACTGGTCTCAAATTCCTGAGCTCAAACCATCTGCCCTCCTTGGGCAGATTAGTTACTAAAGGCGTTAGTTACCACACCTGGCCAATGTTATCCATTATGGTAATAATCATTTTAATGATCAAGGCAAACTTGAGGACACAGTCTGTCCCTAAAAACATGAAAGTAGAGAATTATTTTATCCTGCCTTGAGTCTCTGGGAAAGTAGTGACAGGGAAGACACCAAATGTTTAGCCCTCAGAAATTATCTCTGAAGTGGAACCAGTAACATGTGAATAAAGAATTTCAGTGGTGCCACAGATTGTTTATTTGCAGGAAGATAATGTGTTATATTATCACTTGTGAATTTTATAGCAAAGTAACTGTTTAGAAATGCTGAGACATTAGACTTAGATTTTTGGCTACAAAAAAAAGAGAGAAATGCTGAGACATGTGGTGCTCCAGCCCTGCTCCTTTAGTCCCCACGCACTCCTGCTGTGATAATGCTTTGCATGTGCCCAGTTTCCTCTTGGGCTACTTCTGGGCAGGGCTGTCTCCCTTGCTTCTCCCTTTCACCCCACTCCTATCTTATCTGCCTCACCTGGTTCACCTCTTCACTCTAGCACATGATGATCCTTACCTTAACCATTTGACTCTCCAGTAACAAGAAAAGCTACGTCAAATGTACTGCTTTAGATCTGGACAGTGAATATGCCAAGGGCACAGGGCCTGAGATTGTGTATCTGCCAGTTTAGGTTTATTCTTTTCAGTCACCGACTACTCCCTAATCCTGGGCCAATGCTTACCATTACCCCTTATAAGAGCGTTTGGGTGGGTGAGTGGAGTCAGTTCAGAGCTCTTGATATGGGAGTGGTGGGCAGGGCATGAGAGGTATCCCACATTTTGGAATCACACGCTGTAGCTGGTTGGAATGTGATCTGATGCGTAACAGGTGTGGATGGAGACGTACTACTGACAGGCTGGAACAGGAGTCAGTGACGGAGACGAACTGGGCTGGGGAAATAACCCACAGCCTTGTGAAAGTAGGTTCCTTTGTAGCTACGTTAAGGACTTCCTCAGTGCTCAAGCATGCCTTTTGTTCCTGCAGTTACGCTATGACGATGAGGTGAAGCGAGTGGTGGCAGAGCCAGTGGAGTTGGCCCAAGAGTTCCGAAAATTTGACCTGAACAGCCCCTGGGAGGCTTTCCCAATCTATCGCCAACCCCCAGAGAGTCTCAAGCTTGAAGCGGGAGAGAAGCAGCCTGAAGCCAAGTAGCTCCAGGGAAGGCATGTGCATCCTAGAAAGCCCTTTATCTATAATTGAGTGTCCATGTAAATAAATTCCTACTTAAACTCACCACTTCGTGTGTTTGTGTAATGGGGAGAAGTGATACTTCGATGGGGGACACAGGCAAGCAGGGTTGTCTCCCTGCTCCCTTAGAGAGACACTACTAAACCAGAGAGTCTTTTTTTGTTTTTTTGAGATGTAGTCTCGCTGTCACCCAGACTGGAGTGCAGTGGTGCTGTCTCGGCTCACTGCAACCTCCACCTCCCAGGCTCAAGTGATTCTCCCACCTCAGCCTCCTGAGAAGCTGAGATTACACATGCGTGCTACCACGCTCAGCTAATTTTTGTATTTTTTGCAGAGATGGTGTTTCACCATGTTGCTCAGGCTGGTCTCGAACTCCTGGCCTCAAATGATTCACCAACATCAGCCTCCCAAAGTGGTGGGATTATAGGCATGAGCCACCATGCCTGGTCACATGTATTTCTGAGAGGGATTCTGGAGCTGTAATCAAAAGTTCTCATAGTCCACAGGGCTCAGGATAGGTGTAGCACGGTAGCCCATCACTCTTGGGCTATAGATTGGTGGAGTTTTTTCTGAGACAAGGTCTTGCTCTGTCACCCAGGTTAGAGTGAGTACAGCAGTGTGATTAGGGCTTACTGCAGTCTAGACTGCCTGGGCTCAGGTGATCCTCCCACCTCAGCCTCCTGAGTAACTGGGACCACACCCAGCTAATTTTTTTACTTGTAGAGATGAGATCTCACCATGTTGCCCAAACTGGTCTTGAACCAGGCTCAGCCATCCTTGTGTCTTGGCCTAAAGTGCTGGAATTACAGGCATGTCTTGGCCTTCTAAAGTGCTGGAATTACAGGCATGAGCCACTGTGCTCGCCCTGAATTAAGAAAACAAGAGGTTCGACGGTGGGGCAACCACTCAGGAGCTGCAGGTTTGTCTGTCTGCCAGGGGACAGTACTCCCTAGCCCAGCTGATTGGATCTGTTCAGCCTGTAGCAGAATGCCTGAGAGGGGAGTGCTTGGCTCTGCCTGTGTGTAGGGCCGCCCAGCCAGCCCGCCATGCAGTTGGAAGACCAGCTGATGCTTTTGGCAGCTGAGGGGCTCCTGGAGGCTGGGCTGGGCCAGACCGGGTGTCGGGGCTGGCCTCAGTTGCAGGATGTTTTAAGGGTGAACACGGTAAGATGGTCCTACTGCCTGGGCTTTCCTACCCTTTGGGAGGGCCAAGCCAGAGCTATTTGCTACCAAACACCTTTTTCCTATTAACTAAGCATACCGACCATCTGGGCAGGAACAAGCTGAGGGCCTGACAAGCAGGGAGCCAGGCTCCTGCCAACAACCAGATTCCCCATTTCTAAAGAATGCAAAGAGCTCCTGGGAGGTGACCAAGGCCACAGCCAGCCCCTCCCTGTTGAGCACTGAAGACTGACTCGCATTACAGAGCTCTGGAGCAGCCTGCAGTGGAAAGTTGAAGCCGAGGTGTGTGGCAGGCAGATGAGGGAGCAGAGAACTGCTGAACAGAGAGACTCAGAGGACGTGGTGAAACATGGCTGTGACCCTGCAGTTCCTGGCTTGCCTGGTGGTAGCCATTTGTCTCCTCTCTGTTGTGTCTACGACCCAGCACCATGCAGGTACCAGGACTTCAGGGTGGGTGGAGAGGAGCCAAGGAAGGCTGCCAGCTGACAGCAGTTAACAGTTGGCCCTATTTGAGGCTAGTTGGGCATAGGAAGTATGGGCATGGTGGGTACCAGGCTGATGTGTGCTGTGGTGGGTGATAGTGTGGGCCCCACCCTCAGAACTGAAAAGGTACAGAGATAGCCCTAAGTGCTCTTAATGCTGGCCCTGGGCTCATTCCCACTGATGCCCAAAGCAGGGTCTTTTGACTTGCCTGGGCTTGGAACGAACACTGCAAGAGTGAGGCAACATCCCAAGGTGTGGGCTGGAGGGAGCTGCCACAGACATCCTCCCCTGCCCTGTCCTCGCTGCCTCACAAGTATCTACCGCTGAGGAGGAACAGGGAGAGAGTAGGCTCTTCCCAAAGAGGTCCTTGTCCTTGTGAGAGTCATTCGCACTGTTTTAGGTGACTCTGTCCTCAGATGATTATAGGGAGGGGAGGAGGGTGAGGAAGGGTCTTGTGACCCGTTGGTCTGGAGCGCTTTACCAAGGGCATTGTGCAAGTTAAAGGAGGAGTCCTGAGCATTTGCCAACATGGTAACTGGGCTTGGGATGATGCTTTTGAGATCACAAGACCTATACTTGGGAGGGTGAATGTCAATGTGCATGTGTGTGCATGAGAGGGAGGGGAAAAGGGGGCATGGGATGGCATTCCTGCCCTTTTATAGCATGATGAACTGCTCGGGACCCCTACCAGGCAGCAGAAGGGTACTTCTGGGAGGTTGGGTGTTCACGGTGTAGCATGGTAGGGGCCTGACTCCTCTCTGCTGCCCCAGGGCAGCCCATGGACAGCACCAGCCTGGGAGGTGGCCTGCAGGAGCCAGAGGCCCCGGAAGTGATGCTTGAGGTCTTTCCTCCCAGCCTGGGACATGGGGGTGGGCATGTCCAGAGGTCCCTAAGCTCAGGGTTGGGAAGGGGGATGTCTCAGGGTGGGTCTGCTAGGGTTTGGGGGGGGCAAGCCAGCATGGGTCCTACTGCCTGCTTCTGTCCCCTCCCCCAGCCCACTCTTGCTCCCTGCCCTGCTCCCCAGGCCACAGCCTACCCCTTACATGGCTCCCCTTGCAGCTGCTCTGGGCTGGGCTAGAGCTGGATGCCATGGGGCAGCTGCACATCCAGGACGAGGAACTAGCCTCCACACACCCAGGCCGCCGACTCAGGCTCCTCCTGCAGCACCACGTGCCAAGTGACTTGGAGGGTGCTGAGCAGCGGCTGCAGCAGCTCCAGGACCTGCGGAAGGGACCTCCTCTTAGCACTTGGGACTTTGAACATCTGCTCCTCACCGCCCTGTCCTGCATCTACCGGCTCCATGCAGCTAATGAGGCTGAGGAACGGGGACGCTGGGCCCAAGTCTTCACTCTCCTGGCACAGGAAACACTCTGGGACCTGTGCAAGGGTTTCTGCCCCCATGACCAGCCCCCTTCCCTGGGGCCGTGGGCCTCCATTCTTGACCCCTTCCCCTGACCCTCCCCTTTTGCTCTTTCACCTGCTATTACCCCCTCCCCTCTCCCCCTCAACTCCCCAGGCAAACCCATCTTGGGCAGGGGCTTCTGTCTGGCACCTGGTTCTTTTCACTGTGTCCAGATCTCTGGGCTTGGCTTGCGACATCCCCTCTGGGTTTACCCTGACCAGAACTTGTTTCTTGGATCTTGAGAGGCTAAGAACCCAGGATTTGGGTTCCAAGAAGTAGGCACAGAGCTAAGGGCACGACAGGCAGTCAGGGTGTGTGTGTGGACATCAGGAGTCAGGGTTGAGAAGTGTGTTCAAGAGATGCTGAAAGGGAAGCTGTCCCAAGTAAGGCCAGGTCAGATTCTCCAACTCCTACCCTGGCAGTCTGTGACTGTCCTGTGGAATTCACAGGAATCCTCTAGGTGCTGAGCACCCCCTTTTAAGCACAACCAAGGATCTGGGGTCCCTGAGCCTCCAAGTTCCCATCTGGGTTGGAAGAATAGATTAGACTTGAGTTCTGTCTGTTGGAGGAGTGGAGGGAAGCAGGTGGAGGGAGGCAGTATCTCAGCAAGCGTCAAGTGAACACCTCAGAGGAGGGAGTAAGGCTGGGAGAAGACCAAGGAGAGACAAGCAGAGGTGGGCTGGAGCAGGTGCGGCCCTGATCCTGTGTTGCTCTTCTCATAAAATGTTCTGTTTCGGCCTCCCAGAGCCTGTGTCATTCTACGTCGGAGTAAGCTGTCCCCTGCTCTGGGCAAATCACTCTCCCCAACCCGGGAAGGCAAGAGTCAGGACAAGGAAGTATCAACTCCTCATCCCATTCCCACACCCTGCTGGAAGGAGGAACGCACTGTTTCCCTGAATTCCATGCCCCCAGTGGGGCAATGGGGTACTGTCCCTTGTCACAGAAAGGCATCAGCCGGATACTAAGGTTGAGGTCATCGGTCAATGAGGAGTCAGGGTGGACAAGGCAGGGATATGAAAGGGCAGCCCCAACAGGCTAAGCGAACGTGGTTTCACCAAATTCCCACCTTCTCGCCCTCCCAGGGTCTGGGGGGACCCTGCTCTCCAACCTCCACCCCCCTCCCCGGGCCTATGGGCCCCCGGTAGTCAGCGCCTGCCAGCCCGTCCCCGGAAAAGACATCGTAGTCAAGACAGCGCAGGGGCCTGGGCTGTCGGGCGCTGCGCGGGCCCGCTTTCTTCTTTATTGTCAAGAGTTCAGGCGCGCCCAGCAGCCGTCGCGCTCGCGCGGGGCGTTCGGGCCGCGGTCCCGGCTCGGCATGCACCCCGCTGGCCCTCCCGGTCTCCTCTCCGGCCGGGGGCTCACAGCAGCTCCCGGGCCCCGAGGCCTGGAGGGCCGGCGGAGTCGAGGTCGGGGTACACCAGGAAGCCGGAGAAGGTGATGTACTTGCCGTGGTTGCTGTAGGCGCCGTAGCCGTCGTGGTCGTGGCTGAGCAGCCAGACGGCGTCGCCACGCCGCAGGGCCAGCATCACGCTCTGACTCTGCATCTCGCGGCGCCGCGACGCGCCGTCGTCGTAAATCATGGCCTGCACCTCATCGCGGTTCTTCATCAGCTTCACCGACAGGGTCTTGCGCGGCAGCTTGCCCAGCGTGAAGGAGAAGAAGTAGGCGCCGGGCAGTCGGCAACGGAATACACCAGCCGCCGCGTCGAAGTCGCCGCCGATGTTGACGAGCTCGGTGTCGAAGGCCAGCGGCTGATGCCGCGGTCCGGGGCTCGCGTCCGAGCCCACCAGGCTGTGCGTGCGCGCCGCCGAGAAGGCCGAGCGTGGCTCGGGGGCCGCGGGCGGTCCGCGCGCAGGCGCGTCGGCGTCGGCGTCGGCGTAAACCAGGTAGCCGCTGAAGGTGGCGCCGGGCGCGCCCAGCGCATACTGCGGGGCACCGTGTAGTCGCAGCCACACCGTGTCGCCGTAGTCGAGCTGCAGCATGGCGCTCTGGCTGGCGGCGCGCCGCGCACTGGGCCGCCGCTGCTCGTCGAAGGCCAGCGCCTGCACCTCGTCGCGGTTCCGCACCAGCATCACCGACAGGCTTTTGTGCGGCGCCTTGCCAGCCGTGAAGGAGAAGAAGTAGGCGCCGGGCACGCGGCATCGGAACTGGCCCGTGGCCGCGTCGAAGTCGTCCCCGATGTTCACGTACACCTTGTCGAAGGTCACTGCCATCTCCGACGTACCCTCCAAGGGGGTGGTGCGTGCCGCGGAGAAGGCAGAGCGCAGCTCAGAGGAGCCCGGGCCGGGGGCCGGGCCCAAGGCCCAGCAGGCCACCGGGCCCAGCAGACCCAGCAGTAGTTGCAGCATGGCGCCTGGGAGGGAGATGGAGGGGCAAGAAAGGAGAGTTGGCAGGGGCCGCCTCCAAACGCTCGGCTTTCCACCGGGAGAAGAGGGTTCTCTTCCCAGCCCTGCCCTTGACTCACAAGTAGGTCTCAATTTTCTACATCCTTGGACTAGCTCAGTGCTTCTCAAACTCTAGCAAGCCTCACTGTCACCTGGAGCGCTTATTCAAACATATGTAGTTGGCCCCCATCCCCAGAGTTCATTCAGTAGGTCTGGGATGGGCCTGAGAATTTGCATCTCTTTGTGGTTTTGTTATTGTTGTTTTTGTTTTGTTTTTGAGACGGAGTCTCACTCTTGTCACCCAGGCTGCAGTGCAGTGGTGCGATCTCGGCCCACTGCAACCTCCGCCTCCCAGGTTCAAGTGATTCTCCTGCCTCAGCCTCCTGAGTAGCAGAATTTGCGTTTCTGGGTGATGCTGATGCGGCTGGCCCAGGGACCACGTGCTGAGAGCTAGTAGATTAGGCTAGGAGTCTCCAAACATTTGTGGATGTGTGCATACCCACAAAATGAAACCCCTTTCTTAAGTGAAAGCTTGCACACATACCACAGACCAGCAGAAACAGTCTGGTGGAAAAGGCCTACAGCCCTGCCTTCTGGGCTCACCCCTACGCCTCCCATTTGACACCTAAGGGCCCTGGTAACCTGGACGGTTCATGGGGGTCTCTGAGTTCCTCTCAGCTCCAGTTGGCTGCATTTTCCTGTGGTTATTTTATGGTCCTTGGTCTGCCACTCACGCAGGCACAGACTCTCTGGGTCGACGCTCTGCATGACAGTTACTGTTTAAACCCCATCTGAGCAGGAAAGGAAATCGCTGTTCCCTGACCCCTTTCCTGGCCTCACCGGGGGCCCTTCCTGCATAGAGGAGGCCAGAACAGTTGGGCTTTGAGGTATCTTCCTCCCCCGCCTCGTGATGTCAGAGTAAAAGAGAAGGTGACTCCTTTCTCTGCGCTTGGAGGCTGGTTACTCAGGAAGGAGTGGTGAGCAAGGGGCTACTGGGGATGGTGAGGGAGAGCAACAATTCCAGCAGGGCTTTGGCAGGCAGTGAAGTCAGCAGCTTTGTTCCTTGGGAGTGTTGGATTAGAGAGGACAGACAGCCAGGTCTTGGCTTGGGTCCTGGCACTACCACTGACACTGTGAAACCTTGGTCAGGTTCCCTAACGTCTGGGCATGGCTTCCTCTGTGTAAACGGGGAGGAGACATCACACACAGGCTTGCTGTGGGGGTGCTCCGAGATAGGTGTGAACTTGGTTGGTCAACGGCAGTGCTGAGGTGTACCGATGCTTCTGTTGGTTGCCCTAAGAAAAGTGATCTGGTCCAGTTCTTGATATAAGGGTTTTTAGCGACTCAGTCACTCCTACCCCTGAGAGCTTGGTGAAGGCACTGCTTAACTCAGAGGAGTCACTCTCTGATGGTGGAATTCCATCTGCTTCCTACTAGGGCCTGTGCTTTGGGGCTTGAACAAAACAGGAAAGAAATGAGTTGGAGACAGCCTGGGATGTGGGCTTCTGTAGAAAATACCCTGGAAATATGTATAGCTCTGCGTCTCTTAGAGACAGCAGGGCCCTGCTGAGAAGGGTTGCCAGGTGTGGATGTGCAGAACATCCTAACTGGAATCTAGCTCACACTCCACATGTTAGAGCAGCACCTGGGGGAAAGGGTGCCACCTTCTCATTCTCATAATAAAGACCCCAAGTTGCTAGCCCAGCTGAATGCTGTCTCTTTCCAGAAGAGGTGCTTTTTCTGATTCTCACAAAGGTGTCCTATGGGTTAGTGATACCCATGGTGAGGACAGGGAGGAGGGACGGGGCCATCCACAGTGGTGAAGATGGCACCTCACAAGTGTCCAGTGCATTACCTTCTACAGAGTTGTTTTAGACACATGGTCTCTGAAAACCTGCAAGACAGGTGGTCCCTCTCCCATTTTATAGATGAGAAAGCTGAGGCCCAACAAGGGAAAGCATTTTGGCCCAAGGTCACCCATGGAGCACTGAGAGAAGCCTTGAACTAAGGCTTTTTAAATTCAAATTCAGTATGCCTTCCTCTCTGGCACTCTTCCATCCTAGACACAGGTATGTCCAGCCAATTTGTCCTTTGCCTCAATTTACCTTTTTGCAAAACTAGGAGAGGAGATCAGGGGAATGAGTCTTGGGATCCAGGGTGAGGGAGACAGAAAGAAAGCAAAACCAAACAAAAACAGCCAAGCAAACACATTCTCTAGTGTTTTGTCTTCTGGGAGCATGGGGAACAGCTCAGCTTTTCCTGACACCGCTGCTTTTCTAGTGGGTCATGTCCCAGAAGCAGCTGACCATCCTATGCCTAGCAACCTCCCAGCCAAAGTTGGTGTACCGCACCAGTGCCAAGGGTCTTCCTGTGCACCCAGTACCCAGCCTTCGTTTCACCCACACTGCCCATTTCCCAGATCCCTGGGTCCTCGTCCTTCCCTGAGCAGGTCAGAGGTGGGAGGGTGTCAGGTGGGTGTCACAGCTCCAGGGAAGGAAATAGCTGTTCCTGGCTCTGTCCAGGTGGGGCTCAAAATAGTCGTCTTCAAAGAGAAAAACTAGGACACAGAGCTGGGCAGACCCGGAGCCCCGGAGCCAAGGCGGGAGGTGCAGCGATGTCAGGTTGAGGGGATCGCAGAGCTTCCCCACGCGCCCCCGCTGCCCCACCCCCACTGCCCCACCACTCACCAGTTAACCCTTCCCTCAAGCCCTGCCAGAGCCCCCTCCCTAACCTACCTTGAAAGCCCCTCAGCCTTCCAAGAAATCCCACTTTCACAGAAGCCAATGAATCCTTGTTTAAAAAAACAAAAACCAGAAAGGGGTACCCCAATCCCTCTCTTCCAGACCTTCCCTCCATCCATCCCTTCGGAGTGAAAGCCCTTGTGCTTGTTTCAGGAAAAGGCTCCCAGGTCCTCCTTTGAAGAAAAAGGACCCAAATTCCCCGCGCCTTTCCAGCCCCCGCTTCCAGTAAAGGGGGAACCTCGGCTCCCCGCCTCCCCTGAGCTGCCCTCACCTGGCTGGGGGCGGCGGTCGGGTCGGGTCGGGTTCGGTCCAAGCCCGCGATCCGGCTCCGGGCTGCGGGCTGCGGGCGCCGGGCTACGCACTGACCGCCCGCGCTGTGGCGGGGGCGGCGGGGGTTCAGGCTGCTTCTCCCCACTCCGAGGCCGCAGCGGACAGAGTGCCGGGGCCCGGGCCGGGCGTGGGGAGGCGTGAGGGAAAGGGAAGGTCAGCCAAAGAGGGAGCCGAGCGAGTGGAGAGGCGGGAGGAGAGGCAGGGGAGAGGTAGAAGGGGGAGAGGAGGGGGGAGAGGGAGAGGGAGGGGCGAGCCGCAGGGCCTAGGGGCTCCGCACGGAGCCTGCGCCGAGCTCTGGACCCTTCCTCATCTGTGACCTCCTTGGAGCTTCGTCCTCTGGGTCTAGAGAGCAGGCATCATTAATCCCGCAGATGGGGAAACTGAGGCGCAGAAGGGGAAACTGAGGCCAGAGGCAGCGGCTAACACGGGGTGGCCCAGAGCACTCTACAGTCCAGCTTCCTTCCTGGTGTGGGGAGAGAGGGCTAGAGCTGGACCCAGAGGCTGGACTAGCCTTTGGACTGCAAGGACAGTAGAAGGTGAGATTTTGGCTGGGACAGATGTCCAAGCTGAGCGGCCTTGGGGGAGGGCTCTGAAGGAAGAGGAAGATAAACGGGTCAATGTTGCCAGTAAAGGAAGAGCTGAAAATAACTAGTTTCCTCTCCTCACCTCCAAATCGGAAAATGCCCACCGTCTGTTTGGAAGGAGGGAAGAAGGCAGTCTGCAGGCATTGATTGGTCCCTGAGTCCCTCGGGGAGAGGGGCAGTAAGGAGGAGAGTTCTTGGGGCAGAATGGAATTTTCTGCTGAGAAGGTTACTTCTGCAAGAAGGGACAGGGTTGAGAAGGGCAATAGGTGGGCAAGAAGGGTCTCTAGAGAGGCAAAGTGACACCCTGCCTAGCTGAGGCTAGGCTAGCAGGAGTCCAGCAGGGCACCCAGGCTGGGAACAGTGGTCTTCCCACGGTAACACTCATCAGAGGCACTACTGCTGGCTTCCACTCTGGGCTTCGAAGCCTGTGGGGTGGGGGCTCAGATTCCCTTTCTCTAGGCTGCTGATCTCTCCCATGGTGGCTGTAGAGGTGAGGACAACTGCCTGGCACTCAGTAGATGTTGACTAAGTGGATGACTTTTGAAGAGCTCTACTCTTAGCAGCAGCCAAAAGCTGGTGCCCTCTGCCTGGCTGACTCCGGAGCCATGGGCTCTAATCCTGTCTCTGCTGCAGAGCTGCTCTGTGGTCCCTGAGAGGCCTGGACCCCTGTTAACCCCCCTGTCCTCTGGAGCTTTCCTTTGGAACTCTCAAAGTTCACCCTACCCCAGTTAGTCTATTTGTCTCTAGGAAAATGTTGGTAGTGGTGATTGGCTTCGCTTCAGGGATGTTAGGTGAATGATGGAATGAATTAATAAATATGTGTCTGAATAGAGAGGAATGAATGGAGGAGTTTCAGGCTGGATAATGAGGGTATTTGGTGACAGAGGGTGAATCACCTGTCTAGCACTTGTCAGATCACAACTGTCTCCCTTCACCAGCTTGAAAAGCTTGGGCCACAGGACTATGGGGAGGACAAGAGGCAGGGGGTTAGGGTGGGATGAACTACACAGGGATGTAGAAGGAGAGCTGGGGGAGGCCGGAAGCCAAACTATGGCAGCCACAACCCTTCTTAGGGCCATGGGACCCTTCTGGATCATAAGAGTGGGGCTGCTTTCCTGAGGGTGTGATTCCAGTGGTGGGAGGTGAGGGGAGAAAATACATTAGAGGATAATGAAATCCCAGTTGAGGTTTGGCTCAGGCTAGGAGCCATTTGACACTCCCTGGATCCGCAAAAGAGTTCTCACCAGAGAAGTCAGGGTTGAGGTAGAGATAGGTAGCTGGGGCAGATGACATCAGGATTTGCATCAGGGGGCTGGGATAGGGAAGAAGCCACTGGGAAAGGGATATAGAGAAAGATGATGCCATGAGCTGGTGGGTGTAAGGCAGATGGATAGACCCAAGAATGGGAGTTAGGAAGAGATGGCAGCAGGATCCAGAGGAGAGCCTTAGGCTGGTTATAGTTCCTGCTCCCTCCTCTCTTGTTTTGCAGTCACAATAATTTTGAGACAGGGTCTTGTGTCACCCAGGCTGGAGTGCAGTGGTGTGATCTTGGCTCACTGTAGCTTTGACCTCATGGGCTCAAGTGATTCTCCCACCTCAGCCTTCCAAGTAGCTGGGACTATACGTGCAGGCCACCATGCCCATTGTTTTTTATTGTTTGTAGAAACTGGGTCTTTTTGTTGCCCAGGCTGGTCTTAAATAACAATTTATTTTTATTTTTTTCTATGTTATACATTTTATATTTGTCTTTTTATGTACATTATTTCATTTGATCCTCACAACAACCTTGTGAGGTGGGCGGGGAAAATATCAGATTCACTTAATAGATAATGAATTTCAGGTTCAGAGCAGTTACCATGTAACTAGTACAAGGCAGACAGAATAAAAACCATCGACTTTTAGGTTGTGGCCCTTTTCTCTAAACCACATAGTTTCTGAGAGTATAATGTAATCCAAAATATTTTTACCGCTTCATCCACATTTTCTTATTGTTAATTCAACTTTTTTTTTTTGAGATGGAGTCTTGCTCTGTTGCCCAGGCTATAGTTAGTGGCACAATCTCAGCTCACTGTAACCTCTACCTCCCAA
The DNA here is from genome assembly GCA_031835075.1 of Saguinus oedipus. Classification (NCBI taxonomy): domain Eukaryota; kingdom Metazoa; phylum Chordata; class Mammalia; order Primates; family Cebidae; genus Saguinus; species Saguinus oedipus. The sequence goes on along the minus strand of CM063178.1, from coordinate 62,514,469 downwards.
GTTCAGGTGATTCTTCTGCCTCAGCCTCCTGAGTAGCTAAGCTTACAGGCGCCCACCACCACCCCCGGCTAATTTTTGTATTTTTAGTAGAGACAGTGTTTCTCTGTGTTGGCCAGGCTGGTCTCGAACACTTGACCTCAGGTGATTTGCCTTCCTCAGTATCCCACAGTGCTGGACTACAGACATGAGCCATCGCACCCAGCCTGTTAATTCAACTTTTTATAGGATACCATAAAAGACCTAATTCTAAATTCATATGCTAAATTTATGCCTCTCTACCAATGAAAACTTATAGCCACAGAACATATATATTTTTGGAAACCACTGTCTCATTGGCTCTAGTCTAAAGGAACATAAGCATATGAAAAGACCCTAGAGACCAAGGAAATTGAAGTGAGAGGAAGGAATATAAAATGGAATGTATTAATGGATTTTAGTCCTTTAAACTTTTGCTTTTGTGAGAAGGTTCAATGAAGAGCTTTAATGCAGATGAGACTTGAAGCTTTTGAAGAAGATCTAAGTCTTGATGAGGTTATTCAAACTCAAATCTTGAATGCATAATGATGATAGGCCATGGTCTGCAAAAATGTAGTACTTGATGCTCTCCCACAGTGCTAGGGTTTGAATGCCACAATACATATTGACTCATGTTTTTGCCCATTAATGATCCGTGGGTTTCTTTAAATGAAGTCAATTTTGGAGTCCACAGATATCAGTGTTCCACAAAACTGTCAGGGATCAGAGGCTCCCAGCAACGTTCTGCCCTATTTTCATTTTTTTTAATTGAGATGGATATGGCCAGGGATGGTGGCTCATGAATGTAATATTAGCAATTTGGGAGGCTACAGTGGGAGGAGTGCTTGAGCTCAGAAGTTTGAAACCAGCCTGGGCAACAGAGTGAGACCCCATCTCTTAAAAAAAAAAAAAGTTAAAAAAATTAACATTAAAATATATACATTGAGACGGGTTTTTGTTTGTTTGTTTGTTTTGAATCAGAGTCTCGCTTTCTCTCCCAGGCTGGAGTGCAGTGCAATGGTGTGATCTCAGCTCACTGCATCCTCTGCTTCCTGAGTTCAAGTGATTCTCCTGCCTCAGTGCCTCAGCCTCCAGAGTATAGCGGCGATTATAGGCATGTGCCAGCATGCCTTGCTAAGTTTGCATTTTTAGTAGAGACAGGCTTTCTCCATGTTCGTCAGACTGGTCTCAAACTTCTAACCTCAGGTGATCTGCTCACCTCGGCCTCCCAAAGTGCTGGGATTATAGGCGTGAGCCACCACACCTGGCCGAGACAGGTTCTTATTCTGTCACCCAGCCTTGAGTGCAGTGGCATGATCTTGGCTCACTGCAGCCTGGGCTCAAGTGATCCCCTCTGCATCCCCCGCTGTCAGTCTGCAGCACCACATGGTAGCTAATAACAATAATTTTAATTATATATATGTGTGTGTGTGTGTGTGTGTGTGTGTGTGTGTGTGTGTGTGTGTGCATATTTATGAAATAGAGTTTCCCTCTTGTCACGCAGGTTGGAGTGCAATGGCTCAATCTCAACTCACTGCAACCTCCACCTCCTGGGTTTAAGTGATTCTCCTGCTTCAGCCTCCTGAGTAGCTGGAATTATAGGCATGTGCCGCCACGCCAGGCTAATTTTTGTATTTTTAGTAGAGACGGGGTTGGCCAGGTTGGTCTTGAACTCCTGACCTCAGGTGATCCACCTGCCTTGGCCTCCCAAAGTGCTGGGATTACAGGCATAAGCCACCCTCCCAGGCCAACAACAATTTTTTTTTTGAGACGGAGTTTCGCTCTTATTACCCAGGCTGGAGTGCAATGGCGTGATCTTGGCTCACTGCAACCTCTGCCTCCTGGGTTCAGGCAATTCTTCTGCCTCAGCCTTCTGAGTAGCTGGGATTACAGGCACGCACCACCATGCCCAGCTAATTTTTTGTATTTTTAGAAGAGACGGGGTTTTACCATGTTGACCAGGATCATCTTGATTTCTTGACCTCGTGATCCACCCGCCTCAGCCTCCCAAAGTGCTGGGATTACAGGCTTGAGCCACCCTCCCAGGCCAACAACAATAATTTTAATAGCAGTTTCCTTTCACTGAGTGTAGCAGACGCTGTCAGCCCTACCCACACCCCCAGGCCTGCCAGAAGGACACCTACAGACATTTCCTGACCAGGCCCCTGCTTCCTGTGTCCCTCCTGAGGGCATTTTCCACTGTGGGAGTAAGTGTGGGGCAGGCCCAAAGGGCTGTAGAGTTAACACCCCCAGAGCAACCATCAGCCAGTGAGGGTCCAGAGTTAGGAGTAAATACCCCAGCTTTCTGGTCCCTCTGTGGGAGTAGTCCAATTCCCAGTTCCACATCATATTTCAGTCTGAGAGACTCTAGCAGAGTTAAGTTCTCTGGGTGAAAACCCAGAGACAGACTGGAAAACCCAGTCACATCTGTGCATTTTATTCTCTTTCCTCTCTTCTTTGTCTCATTTCCCCACTTGCTCACTCTGCTTCTTGGGATCACAACTGTCTACTTCACCAGCTTCAAAAGCTTGGGCCACAGCACTATGTGGAGGACAGGAGGCAGGGTAAGGGTGGGATGAGCCACACGGGGATGTCGCAGGAGAGCTGGGGAAGACTGGAAGCCAACCTAGGGCAGCCACAACCCCTCTTAGGGCCATGTATCCCTTCTGGATCAGAAAAGTTAGTGAGGAGTAGGATTTAAACCCAGGTCTGTCTGGCTCCCAAATCCAGTCCTTAACCACTATGCTCTGCAGCCTCCCTTTCTGATTCTCTCTCAGCAATTTTTTTTTTTTGAGATGGGGTTTCTCCGTACCGGTCAGGCTGATCTGGAACTCCCGCTCGCCTTGGCCTCCCAAAGTGCTGGGATTACAAGCGTGAGCCACCGCCCGGCCTTTTTTTTTTTTTTTTTGAGACAGAGTCTTGTGTTGCCCAGTCTGGAGTACAGTGGCGTGATCTCGGCTCACTGCAACATCCACCTCCTGGGTTCAAGTGATTCTCCTGCTTTAGCCTCCAGAGTAGCTGGGATTACAGGTGCCTGCCACCATGCCCGGCTAATTTTTTTTTTTGAGACAGCATTTCACTCTTGTTGCCCAGGCTAGAGTGCAATGGTCTGATCTCAGCTCACTGCAACCTCCACCTCCAGGGTTCAAGTGATTCTTCTGCTTCAGCCTCCTGAGTAGTTGGGATTACAGGCATGAGCCACCGCACCCAGATAATTTTGTATTTTTAGTAGAGACAGGGTTTCTCCATGTTGGTCAGCTGGTCTCGAACTCCTGACCTCAGATGATCTGCCTGCCTTGGCCTCTCAGGGAGGCAGGCATGAGCCACTGCACCTGGCCAATTTTTGTATTTTTATTTTTATTATATATATTTTTTGAAATGGAGTTTTGCTGTTGTTACCCAGACTGGAGTGCAATGGCACGATCTCGGCTCACTGCAACCTCCGCCTTCTGGGTTCAAGCAATTCTCCTGCCTCAGCCTCCCGAGTAGCTGGGATTACAGGCATGCACCACCATGCCCAGCTAATTTTTGTACTTTTAGTAGAGACGGGGTTTCACTTTGTTGACCGATGGTCTCGATCTCTTGACCTCGTGATCCACCTGCCTTGGCCTCCCAAAGTGCTGGGATTATAGGCGTGAGCCACCGTGCCTGGCCAATTTTTGTATTTTTAGTAGAGATGGCGTTTCACCATATTGGTCTGGCTGGTCTTGAACTCCTGACCTCAGGTGATCCACCTTCCTTTGCCTCCCAAAGTGCTGGGATTACAGGCCTGAGCCACTGCGCTGGCCACAAAGAGGCTACTTCTAACTAATTGTCAGGATTTTGACAGGGTGAGATGGAGGTGGAGATAGAGGAGTGAGGGGGTGGGATCCAGTCAAAGATAAGAATGTGAACCAATGTGAGGAGGTGGCGTAGGTGGAACTTGGGGAAGGAAATGTACCAAGCTTGGTTGAGGAGAGATTGTGATGGGAAGTTATTATGGCAGGTAAGGAGTATGGGGCTTAACTGCTGAGCTAAGGAGCTTTTACCTTAATGGTAGAGGAGAAGTCATCTTGCTCAAAGCTATATTTTAAGATTATGCTGTAGATTGAAAGGCAGAGGACAGAAGAAGAGAGAGGCAGGCAGATGGGTGAGAAAATACTGAAAGTGTCCAGATGAATGTAAACTATGCAGGGGGAGTGAGAAAGGAAAAGACAGATGGGAGAGGGACTGAGAAGAGAGATTCAGAGACAGAGACAGTGAGCACACAGCTCACAATTTAATTAGCTTCCTGCTTTGCCAGTGGATTACAGGGAATTAGCAAAGCTCAGAGTCTAGGGACCTTGCTGGGAGTTAGGGGAAGTTAATGAGAAAACAGCATGCCCCAGAGAGAAATGAAAGAGGAGAATGTTAGCCAAGCAAGAGATGCCAGCAGGAGAAACTCTGGGCTGAGACCTTGCCTTCCTCAGAGATTTCAGCCCTCCAGGGGAGCAGACTTTAGGGCCCCTGGTCATGCTCCTGGACCCATTGTCCTTGGCTCCAATTCCTCTGAGCACTTTGGTAAATGACCCTGGAGAGCGGAAGCTGGGAGTGGTTGTGAAGACCAAGTTCCCAACTCTCCCCTGGCCTTTTTCCCAGCAGGGCTCTAAGATCCAACACTGGCCTTCCTAGAAGGCAGAATTGAATGCCCTGGGCCCCCGGGAGGTGATCTGCTCATCATGACCTGATGTGGCAAATTGCATTTTCAACTGTGACAGTGTCATCTCCCATCCCACTTGCTCTTCTTACAATTTTACCTTGCCAATCCCCACGAAAAGGAGGTTTATGTTAGGTCATTGAAAGGTGATGCCACTGCTGCCTGGATCTCTCTCTTGAAACCCTCACCTTTGGAGCCCAGCCATCAGGCTGTGACGAAGAAGCCTAGGTCACATGGAAAGGCCACATGTAGATATCATGGCCAACAGTTCCAGTCAGGACCAGCTAAATCATTTGCAGAGTTCAGTGCAAAATGAAATTGTGGAGGAGCTGGGCGAGGCGGCTCATGCCTTTAATCCTAGCACTTTGGGAGGCCAAGGCAGGCAGATCACTTAAGGCCAGGAATTTGAGACCAGCCTGGCCAACATGGCAAAACCCCATCTCTACAAAAAAAAATACAATAATTTTTGGGGGGGAATTACAGCATGGTGGCTCATGCCTCTAATCCCAGCATTTTGGGAGGCCAAGGCAGGCAGATCACAAGATCAGGAGTTCGAGACCAGCCTAGCCAACATGGTGAAACCCTGTCTCTAAAAATACAAAAATTAGCTGAGCGTGGTAGCACATGTCTGTAATCCCAGCTACTGGGGAGGCTGAGGCAGGAGAATCACTTGAATCTGGGAGGTGGAGGTTGCAGTGAGCCGAGATCACACCACTGCACTCCAGCCTGGCAACAGAGCGAGACTCCGTCTCTGGAAAAAAAAAAAGCCAGGCGTGATGGCAGGCACCTGTTGTCCTAGCTACTCAGGAGGCTGAGGCATGAGGATCACTTGAACTTGGGAGGCAGAGGTTGCAGCACAGCAAGCTGAGATCTCACCACTGCTCGCCAGCCAGGTGACAGGGTGAGACCATCTCAAAAAAAAAAAAAAAGTGGAGCTTACTGTTAAAAAATTAAGAATTTGGCCGGGTGTGGTGGCTCACGCCTGTAATCCAAGCAATTTGGAGGCCAAGGTGGGCAGATCACCTGAGGTTGGGAGTTCCAAGACCAGCCTGACCAACATGGTGAAACCCCGTCTATAAAAAAAAAAATTTTTTTTTTAATTAAGAATTTAGAACTTTAAACCAAGCATAGGGTTGGTGCCTTCCAAGGGTGGTGCCTTGCTCAGCCATACAAGTTGTGGGGCCGTGAAGCTGGCCCTGGCCCTGGCCTAGCTGAGGTGCCAGCATCACTGCCAGCAATGTGGATGTGAGGGAACCTTTAAGAGGACATCAGGCCTGGCCTCTGTCTGACTGCAACTGTGTGAGAAGCCCTGAGAACTGCCTGGTCCACCAGACCCAAAAGGAATAAAGATGATTGCTGCTGGTGTTTTTTGTTTATTTGTGTTTGTTTAGAGATAAGTCTTACTCTGTCATCCAGGCTGGAGTGCACTGACGTGATCTCAGCTCACTACAACCTCCACCTCCCGGGTTCAAGTGATTTTCCTGCCTCAGCCTCCTGAGTAGCTAGGATTACAGGTGCCCACCCACCACGCCCAGCTAATTTTTTGTATTTTTAGTAGAGACCGGGTTTCACTATGTTGGTCAGGCTGGTCTCAAACTCCTGACCTCAGGTGATCCGCTCGCCTCAGCTTCCCAAAGTACTGGGATTACAGGCATGAGCCACCACACCGGGCCTTCCCCCTCAGTTTTTAAAAGAATAGGCATAAATACAAACCGTAAAGTTCAGGAAGATATTTGAGCCCAGCAGGTGGAGGACGCAGTGAGCCACGATGGCACTCCTGCACTCTATTCCTTGCAGGTCAAGTGGAACACGAGGAAGAGAAATCAGTTCTAAGTGGAGGGATGCAGCTAGGCTTCGAGAGGTGGTACCTACACGAAGCAATGACTGCTGCACTGGACTGTAACAGGTAACAATAGAACGAAGAGCATTCTGGGAGAAAGGAACAGGAAGCAGGAGGTAATGCTCTTAGAAAGGCAATTCAGAATCATAGTGAAAAGCAGTGGCTGGCATCAGACTGCTTCAGTTTGAATCCAGCTTCTTCATTATTTGTATGACCTCAGTTTCCCTACCTGTGAAATGGGGATAAAAGTATGCCTCACTGCTGCAAGGATTAAAGACATTTAGCACAGAGCCTGGTATACTGTGAGCACTCAGTATGTGTTGGTTACTACTGTTTGGTGTGTTTGAAAAATAATATTGGTGTGGCTGCAGCAGGGCATATGGAAATACTGATAGGAGATAGGTCCAGAAAAATGTGACTGAATCCAATCATGAAGGATTTTAAGTGCCAGGCTATGCCATCCAGACTTTATTCTGGAAGCCTGTGGACACCAGTGCCAATTCTGTCAGACCTAACTTATTTTGTAAGTATTGTGGGCTGGGCATGGTGGCTCATATCTGTAATTCCAATACTTTGGGAGGCCAGGAGTTCAAGACCAGCCTGGCCAACATGGTGAAACTGTCTCTACTAAAAATACAAAAATTAGCTGGGCGTGGTGGCACAAACCTGTAATCCCATCTTCTCAGGAGGCTGAGGCAGGAGAATCGCTTGAACATGAGAGGCAGAGGTTGCAGTGAGCCTGATCATGCCACTGCACTCCAGCCTGGGTAACAAAGCAAGACTCTATCTCAAAAAAACAAAAAACAAGGTACACAATGTACCACCATTTATGTGAAAAAAGAAAAAGCATGCATTTGCTTAGTAAATAGCTCTGAGGGGATCTATTAGAAACCATTAACAGCTGTTGCCTCGGAGAAGGGGAATGGCCTTGGGGAGACATATTTTTCACCGTTTCACCCCTTTGCACCTAAAATAACAAGTGGCAGGCTGGGTGTGGTGACTCATGCCTGTAATACCAGCACTTTGGGAGGCTTAGGTGGGCGGATCACCTGAGGTCGGGAGTTCTAGACCAGCCTGACCAACATAGAGAAACCTCGTCTCGGCTGGGCGTGGTGGCTCAAGCCTGTAATCCCAGCACTTTGGGAGGCCGAGGCGGGTGGATCACGAGGTCAAGATATAGAGACCATCCTGGTCAACATGGTGAAACCCCGTCTCTACTAAAACATACAAAAAATTAGCTGGGCATAGCGGCGCATGCCTGTAATCCCAACTATTCAGGAGGCTGAGGCAGGAGAATTGCCTGAACCCAGGAGGTGGAGGTTTCGGTGAGCCGAGATCGCGCCATTGCACTCCAGCCTGGGTAACAAGAGCGAAACTCCATCTCAAAAAAAAAAAAAAAAAAAAAAAACCTCGTCTCTACTAAAAACACAAAAAATTAGCTGGGCATGGTGGCGCATACCTGTAATCCCAGCTACTAGGGAGGTTGAAGCAGGATAATCGCTTAAACTTGGGAGTCAGAGGTTGCAGTGAGCCTAGATTGCACCACTGCACTCCAGCCTGGGCAGCAAGAACAAAACTCCATCTCAAAAACAACAACAACAAAACAAAACAAAACAAAACCAACAAGAGATGGGAGAGCCACTATCTTTTTAAGCAGCTGCTCTATTCCTACCGGTTTTTATTCAACCCGAGATCAGCTGCAAGCCGTTGACCTTTTTCTCAGGCACCACTGGCAAACCAAACTTCCATATTCTATGCTTATGCAGCTGATATTTTAAAAAATCTAAATGCAGGTTTTTCCACTTACTCTCTTAAATTTCATCCTGCTGGTTTCAGCCCACTGTTTCAAGTTATTTTAGAAACTTGATTCTGACATCCAAATATTAGCTTTTCCTCCTAACATTGGCTTTCTGCATATTTGGTGAGTGTGGTGGGCACTGATCATTACTAGGCTGACCAGGGTCTAGGAGCACAGAACTAGAGACACCTCCTCAGCAAGCTCTGCAGCAATCGGATGACCAACTGGAGTGAAGTAGCACAGCAGTTACATAAATCAACCCGACTGAGCAGTCTCTGAGATCATTATTTTCCTTCTTGCCTCTTCAATTGTGAGGCAATCAATGTCTAAGAGGAAACAAGGAACACTATGTATGGTCCAAGGAATTTTCCTAGTGGCCTTCTGAGCAAATAAATTATTGTTGATATTTTTATTACTTTCACCGTATCTTGTTCTTTGTGAAGATACCACTTATTTTTCTAGGTGTTCTCAAATCCATGGTTTAATGTTATATTCTAGAATAGATTTTGAGGAATTCACCTCAAATGTGCCCACCCAGAATTTCTAGGATCTCCCTTTTCTTCCTTTTCGTCAGGATATTTGCAGCTGTCCGGGACTGTGGCCCCTGTCCTTTTTGCCGCAGCGTTCACAGCCACATCGGCAAAGGTCCCTGGATTCTATCTGCAAACATCTGTCATCACGTGGAATTTGCAGCTCATTTTCGTTTTTTTGTTTTTTTCTTTTAGTATTTCTTCCCTTTTTTTCCCCATGTTTCGGGCAGAATGCAGCTTATTTTGAATGGCTAGGTGCTTAGGTTTTCTCTAGCACCTAGCCATTATTTGGGGTTTAATGTCCTCTAACCCGTGTTTTGCTGAACTGTTCCCAGTTTGAAAGTGTTTTTCCTTAGGGGAGAAAGAATATCAGGGTTGAGTACTGTGCTTTCTCTGAAAACTTCCAACCTGACGTCTTCATCCCCAAGTGGAAACCTGTCTTCTTGTTCCTCTTGCTTGAATATAACCAGCAATATCTTTTTTTTGTCTGCACCTTTTCTAAGTCTCAATTTATCACAGACTTCACCTTTCCTCCCATCTCTTACACCACACCTTTTAAATGTTGAGCTTAGGCTGGGCACAGCGGCTCACGCCTGTAATCCCAACACTTTGGGAGGCTGGGCAGGTGGATCACAAGGTCAGGAGTTTGAGAGCAGCCTGGCCAATATGGTGAAACCCCATCTCTACTAAAAATACAAAAAAGCCGGGCATGGTGGTGGACACCTGTAGTCCCAGTTACTTGGAAGGCTAAGGCAGGAGAATCACCTGAACATGGGAGGCGGAAGTTACAGTGAGCCGAAATCACGCCACTGCACTCCAGCCTGGGCAACAGAGCAAGAATCCATCTAAAAAAAAAAATTGTTGAGCTTATCAGAGAGCTCTCTACTGAGCCACACTGGTTTCTTCAGCTCTCCCATCCTTTTCTCTGCACAGGGATTTTCTGCAAATGGGACAGTCTGATTTCTCTCAGAGCTTCCTATCCCTCTTCTGCCATATTGCCATCTTGTCTCTAAACTTCAAATCCTAACTTTTTTCTAACTTTTTAAATCATGTTTCTGGGATTAGTTATCCATCCATTCATCCCACGCCACATGCCCCTCCTTCCAAATCCAACTTTCTCCTTTGTTTTCCAGCTCATCAACAGCACCAGGGAGTCTTTCCCCATCAGAAGGAAGGGTGGGGGGAGTTGCTCCCTGGCAGCGTTTTCTTCCAGCTGAGAGGAAACTGTCATTGATGAATGTGAAGAGTTTATCAGCCACTCAGCGAGTAGCTAAGTGAGAGTGTCTCCTGCTGGAGCCAGGACAGGGCAGTCTCCAGCTCGGTGCCTGCTGCTCTCAGAGCATGTCAGGCAGTCAGATGTGCCCTTCCCTGGGGACACAGCTTCCAGGCGCTTATCTATCAGTTTCACCCTCAAATCTGGTTCCCTCCAAATTGGCAGTGTGCTGTGGTGTAAAGCTTGCAGGATATGGACTCCAATACATCCAGGTTTGCGTTCTAGCTTTGCTACTTATTAGCAAGTCACTAAAATCTCTATCTCTGAGCTTCCATTTCTCACTTGAAAAGTGTGCTATTATCAGGCTCACAGGGTGATTGAGTCATATATTTATGTGCCTGCAGATGGAAGGTTTCAAACACACTAGCTTCTGTGCTCAGCTTAGCTTCATGGAGTTTCACGTGTCACATGTTCTGAGTGAACTGTTTTCTTTTCCTTTCTATTCAAGCTGTTTCTTTTGGATAGGGTGTAATGTATGTCTTTGCCCAGTGAACCTTCCTTTGATAAGCCATGCATCCCACTAGAAACAGTCCAGTTCGGGGAGGTGTGCGGACAGGAGGGGAAGAAAACAGAGCAGTCCAGCTGAATGTATGTGGTTCTTCTGGGGATGACCCTGGACCTCCACCCCTTGAGATGGGCCTGTGACTCAGGCCTGGCTAGCGTCTCCCAGACACACCAAATCTTTTACAGATGGCTGTGTGTTTCAAGCCAGAGTCCTCCTGGGGATTTTTGCTGGAGCTCTCCAAAGAGATTTTGCTTTTTCTCTGGAATTATAAGCTCTAAGAAGCCATGTGAGTGGAGCTGCCAGTTGGCATCTTTTTGCCATGTGGAGAGCCCGTGTGAGAGGGAAACCAGCCGAGGGGTGGGAAGACTGAGTCCTGATGCCCTTGTTTGAACCACCAGAAAAACCACTGGCCATTTTTTTTTCTTTTTTTCTTTCTTTTTTTTTTTTTTTTGAGATGGAGTTTCGCTCATTACCCAGGCTGGAGTGCAATGGCGCAATCTCGGCTCACCACAACCTCCACCTCCTGGGTTCAGGCAATTCTCCTGCCTCAGCCTCCTGAGTAGCTGGGATTACAGGTACGTGCCACCATACCCAGCTAATTTTTTGTATTTTTAATAGAGACGGGGTTTCGCCATGTTGACCAGGGTGGTTTTGATCTCTTGACTTTGTGATCCACCCGCCTCGGCCTCCCAAAGTGCTGGGATTACAGGCTTGAGCCACCGCGCCTGGCACCACTGGCCATTTTTGTTACTTGAGCCAATGAATTCCTTTTCTGAATGTAGCCAGTTTGAGTTGGGCTTCTGGGCATGTAACTGTTGAGCATACAATGTTGACCCTTTCATTATTATAATAAAGCCACGAGTTGCCTCCTCTCATTAAGATTCATACTAATCTGAGTCATGGCACCAAAAAAAAAAAAAAAAAAGATTCATACTTAACTGTTTGTTAAAATCTGTGCTCTGATCATTATGCGGAAAAATACTGGGACTCAATGCATGTGCGTGCCATATTAGGAATTCCAGACTTGCAGACCCATGTCAGAATCTGGGCTTTGCTATTTACCACTAGTCTTGGGCAGATCAGTGAACCCTTTTGAGTCTCACTTTTCCACCACAATGGGGACAGTATTTAGCTTATATGGCTATTTTATGGGTTGGAGTAATGGTGACATGGGTAGGGCACATGGTGAGCCATCACTAAGTATTATTAGGTGGTAGGAACATTTCTGTTACCTCAGTAGCTTTGACTCTATGCTGAATCCATGTAATTCCCACACTTCATTCCATGTCACATCTCTTAGCCACCATGGTATCCAGGCTTATGGTGGTTTTGACCAAGGAGAGGGCAAGAACTTGCAGGCTTTGAGAAAAGATGGGAGATGAGGAGGTGGACAGAAATTTCAAAGTTTGATTGGGAAGATGGAATTAGTCTTATTTAAAACATTTGTGACTGCAGAACTTTACACCCACTTTCTATTTATAAATAGCCCTGTCTCTCAGCTCAGCTCCTCCTGCACAAGGCTTCAGTGGAAGACAACAGATACAGAGAGCAGCTGCCAGTGCGGTGCAAATGTGCAGAGCAGAGGAGGCTGTTGGGGAGCTGGGGCTGCATGGCGTGGGCTTGGGGGTGTAAGGATTAAAGACACTAGGTCAAGATATCTTAAGAAGTTCATGCATGGTGGCTCATGCTTATAATCCCAGCACTTTGGGAGGCCGAGACAGGTGGATCATCTGAGGTCAGGAGTTCAAGACCAGCCTGGCCAACAGGATGAAACCCCATCTCTACTAAAAATACAAAAATTACTCAGGCATGATGGGGCATGCCTGTGGTCTAGCTACTAGGGAGGCTGAGGCAGGAGAATTGCTTGAACTCGGGAGGCAGAGGCTGCAGTCAGTTGGGATTGTGCCACTGCACTCTGGCTTGGGCAACAGAGCAAGACTCTGTCTCAAAAAAATAAATTGTTTTTAAAGAAAAACCTGGGTCAAGGCTGGGTACGGTGGCTCATACCTGTAATCCCAGCACTTTGGGAGGCTAAGGAGGGTGGATCACGAGGTCAGGAGATCGAGACCATTCTGGCTAACATGGTGAAACCCCGTCTCTTAAAAACAAAACAAAACAAAAAACAGTATTTTATCCTCTGCCAGAAGCGTATGTAGATAGAGTACGTATGGCCATCCTCTGTACCCTGGTCAAAGTTGGCAGAACTCCAGCATTATCTACTGCCTACTGCCTTGAGCTGGCAGCAGGAAGATGAGATAGAGGCTGCTGCAACAACTGAGCAGAGATGATGCCTAAAGGTGACAGGAAAGAAAGGGAGATGACAAATTCAGAGGCGTTTCTGAGAATCCAGCACTGACTTTCTAGAAGCAGAAGGAGGGGTAGAGAGGACTCAAACTCATCTCCAGAGTTTCTAGCTTGCGGAATAGGGGCATAATGCTGTGTTTATAATAGAATTTAGACTGCAAGTACCACCAAAGGCTTGGGAAGAGGGTTTGAGATGTAACTCAGTTGAGGATCCTGAAGGACGTCCAGTGCATACAGCTAGGAGGCAGCCGACCATTTATTCAGCAAACATCTGTGGAGTCTCTACCATGTGGCAGTTGCTGCTCTAGGTGCTCATTATATGGTAGAAATACAGCTTTGAAGAAAGGTTAGGACAGAGAGACATGCAATTCCACTTGCCCTCACATGCTTTAGCCTTTACTAACGCCGTAACTTTGCCCATATTATTGTCTATACTTGCAACGCAGCCCCTCCCTTCTAATTTTTAAAATTCTAATAACTATCACATACCAAGTATTTATTGTGTGCCAGACACTGTGCTAAACTTAATACTCTAGGCTGGGCGTGGTGGCTCACACCTGCAAATCCTAGCACTTTGGGAGGCCGAGGTGGGTAGATCACCTGAGGTCAGGAGTTTGAGACCAGCCTGGCCAACATGGCAAAACTCCCTCTCTTCCAAAAATACAAAAGTTAGCCGGGCATGGTGGCAGGCACCTATAATCCCAGCTACTCAGGAGGCTGAGGCATGAGAATCACTTGAACCCAGGATGTGGAGGTTTCAGTGAGCTAAGATCGTGCCACTTCACTTCAGCCTGGGTGAAAGAGTCAAACTCCATCTCAAAAACAACAAACAAACTCTAATGAGTATTACTTTGCATTCTAGAAATGAGGAGCCTGAGGCTTAAAATGGCCAACTTGCCCAAGGTCTCACAGCTGGTGACAGAGCTAGAAATTGTTGCCGTTCTGTTATCCTGCCGCCCAGGATCCCCACTATGCTGACAAAGCCACAGTCAGTGCCACTTCTTCATGAAATCTCTTATTTCCCCAAACGGATGTAAGCTTTCCCTCTTGTGGATTCCCAAGGCACTTGGTTCTGGCTTTTCATGGCGTGCCCTGTTTGGTACAGAGTGTTCAAAGAGCTTCAACGAGTACCTTCTTTCAGGGCACCAGGACTCACTGTTGTACGTATGGTTTCACGTAGTCTTCCAACACTCCTAGTGTCTTACATTCTTGTCTTTCTGCCTCCCTCTCAGTGGACAGTAAGCACCAAGGACAGGGAGACTTATTACAGGCCTTTGCATCCTCTCCTGCCCCAGCACAGAACTTTGCCCAAGCTACTCACTATTATTATACAACTGAGAGTTGCATTTATAAACTCTAAATGTGGGCCCCTTGGGGGAGGAAAGACGAGATACTGAATTCCAGCAAGAGGTGAGCAGTCTGAAGTGAGGCATGGTTCTGTTGTTTCTATCTTCACCCTCCTTTCCTGTTTCCAGCCAGAAAGACATTCTTACCAGTCTTTCTGATGCCAGGAGGACAGGGCCCCAACTAGCTGGCCAGCCAGAGTAGGTGCAATGCTGGCTTGTCCTTACGTAACCTTTGGCTCTTCATGCTACTCTATGTGGAAATAAAAGCAATACCTAATAGATTTTCCATGGAAATATGGCACTGCCAGGGAATAGTCCATTCTTTTGGCTGCCTTAGTGAGGCAGAGGCTGGTGTTACAAAATTTTCTCTCACCCATGTGTCATCTTGGAGGCTTGGAGAGAGAACAAGATTTGTTTCCTTATTTGCTGCCTCTCAGGAAGCTTCTGAGTCCTGAATAGCACCTGCAGGTCACACTGGTTTCTCTTCCTCTTCTTCCAGTCTCTCAAGTACCAAACTCTAACCATACTGTGATATGGAACTGATCAGAATCTACTCAAAATCGTTCTTTGGCTGGGCGCGGTGGCTCACGCCTGTAATCCCAGCACTTTGGGAGGCCAAGGCGGGCAAACCACAAGGTCAGGAGTTTGAGACCAGCCTGGCCAATATGGTAAAATTCAATCCCAGCTACTCGGGAGGCTGAGGCAGAAGAATTGCTTAAAACAAGAAGGCATTGCTTATAGCCATTACTGGAAAGAAAAGATTAAAAAAAAAAAAAAGAAGGCAAAGGTTGCAGTGAGCCAAGATCATGCCACTGCACTCCAGCCAGGGTGAAAGAGTAAAACTCTAAAAAAAAAAATCGTGGGCTGGGTGCGGTGGCTCACGCCTGTAATCCCAGCACTTTGGGAGGCCGAGGCAGGTGGATCATGAGGTCAAGAGATCGAGACCATCCTGGTCAACATTATGAAATGCTGTCTCTACTAAAAATACAAAAAATTAGCTGGGCACGGTGGCACGTGCCTGTAATCCCAGCTCATCAGAAGGCTGAGGCAGGAGAATTGCCTGAACCCAGGAGGCGGAGGTTGCGGTGAGCCGAGATCGTGCCATTGCACTCCAGCCTGGGTAAGGAGCGAAACTCCGTCTCAAAAAAAAAAAAAAAAAAATCGTTCTTCTTCAGTTTCAGTAAGTTGGTTCTAGAACAATTATGGTTTTCATGCTTTCATGCAAAATCTGCCTAATTAGTCCCAGACAAGAAATTTGGTGCCCAGAGTACAGAGGAATCTACTTAGGAGAAAGGCAAGATGGGCTCTTCCCAATTCCATCTCACGGCCATGGAATAATGGTGACCAGAACACTTAACTCATGCACTGGAAGGGGCCTAAGACCTCTCTCTAGACTGCAAATGTATGAGGAAGCTGTCATATGAAAGGTTGGATATAAGGAAAACTTGCACTCACTTTAGAAAATCAATCCTCATTTTTAGCCAAGATATTCTCCTGAAGTTATTTTTTTGGCCAGGCATAGTGGCTCATACCAGTAATCCCAACACGCTGGGACGCTGAGGTGAGCCTATGACTTGAGTTCAGGAGTTCAAGACCATCCTGGGCAACAACATAGCAAAAACCTGTCCCTACTAAAAATACAAAAAAAAAAGTAGCTCGACATGGTGGCACACACTTGTAATCCCAGCTGCGCGGGAGGCTGAGGTGGGAGAATCATCTGAGCTGGGGAAGTGGAGGCTGCAATGAGCTGAGATTGCGCCAGTGCACTCCAGTTCAGCCTGGGCAACCAGAGTGAGACTGTGTCTCAGAAAAAAAAAGCAGCAGCTATTTTTTGGTTAGTGGTAAAAGAATCTCTCACTTGCAACTTTCCCTCCAGGGCAAAAATCAGAGTACAAGATTCTGACTCCTTTCAAGTTTTTTTTTTGAGACGGAGTTTCGCTCGTTACCCAGGCTGGAATGCAATGGCGTGATCTCGGCTCACCACAACCTCCGCCTCCTGGGTTCAGGCAATTCTCCTGCCTCAGCCTCCTGATGAGCTGGGATTACAGGCACGCGCCACCATGCCCAGCTAATTTTTTTGTATTTTTAGTAGAGACGGGGTTTCACCATGTTGACCAGGATGGTCTTGATCTCTTGACCTCGTGATCCACCCACCTCGGCCTCCCAAAGTGCTGGGATTACAGGCTTGAGCCACTGCGCCCAGCCTCATTTCAAGTTTAAAGAGAAAAATAAGATGAGATGAACAGAAGAGGGAAAACTATAAAATGAGATGTCACATGTGACTTTGTTTCTCCCTTGAGGCAAGGTCTTGCTTTATCACCCCGGCTGGAATGCAGTGGCACAATGATAGCACACCGCAGCCTCAAACTCCTGGGCTCAGGTGATTCTCTGGCCACAGACTCCCAAGTAGCTGGGACTACAGATGTGTGCCACCACACCTGGCTAATTTTTTTGATTTGTAGTAGAGACAGGCTCTCACTATGTTGTCTAGGCTGGTCTTAAACTCCAGAACTCAAGTGATCCTCCCATCTTAGCTTCCCAAAGTTCTGTGATTAGCCAGGCACAGCCAATCTACTAAACAAAACAAAACCAAAAAACCACAAAATGCTGGGATTGGGATTACAGACATAAACCACCACGCTCAGCACTTGTGACTTCTTTAGGTATACCTAAACAGAGCTCCGAAAAGGAGGTAAGGCAAATATCTTTTGTATTTAAAAAAACAAAAACAGAAACACCAAAATAGAAACTACCATGGCACTTTGGGAGGCAGCCTGAATGAACCCATCCAATATGCAAGGATGTTTTAGAAGCATGCATTAGAGGTGCTGACACATAGATCAGTTTCAAGAAATGCTACTAGCCAAATGTACTAGGAGTTCTAGTAAACTGAACTAATGGTACCTCTAGGAAGATTTCTTCTCTAGGAAGAAATCCTTGCCATACAGTAACTTAGCTTTTCATCTACATAAGCCATCGTAATAGTCTAGAAAAGTAATGGTGATCATTTCTATTTTCAGTTGTTTCAGCTATTTATAATTCTGCAGAGGCAAGATCTGTTTTTCCTTATTTAAGACCATTCTACTCTGTTGGGAAGCTTGTTCTTTGGTTCACTGCTTTGACTACAAATGCAGGCCCACTTTCCTCAGATGGAAGGCTTACATAACGTTTGGTTTGGCTGGGTGCGGTGGCTCATGCCTATAATCACAGCACTTTGGGAGGCCAAGTCAGAAGAATCATTTGAGGTCAGGCATTCAAGACCAGTCTGGCCAACATGGTGAAACCCTGCCTCTACTAAAAATACAAAAAAAATGAGTCGTATGTGGTGGCACATGCCTGTAATCCCAGTTACTCAGGAGGCTGAGGCACGAGAATCCAGGAGGTGGAGGTTGCAGTGAGCTGAGATCGCGCCACTGCACTCCAGCCGAGGCGACAGAGGACCTGTCTGAAAAACAAGCTGGGCACGGTGGTTCATGCCTGTAATCCCAGCACTTTCAGAGGCTGGGGTGGGCAGATCACACTTGAGGTTGGGAGTTCGAGACCAGCCTGACCAAGGAGAAACTCGTCTCTACTAAAAATACAAACAACAGACACATGGTTTACCGGCTACCTTTTTCTTAGCATTTTATAGCTTCCATGAAACAAAAATGCCTCAGTTGGCTTCATGTCCTGGAAGAATTATTAAGGGAAAAAACCCTAAAACCTTACAATTTGATAGATCCTGGTTTAAATTTAGCCCTGAAAATTCCTGGCTATATCATTCTGAGTAAGTTGTTCAATCAGTCTCACTTTATTTTTAAAACGAGGATGCCGATCCCACCAAAAAATTATAAAAATTAGAACTTCTACAACAGGCTTGGCAGTCCCTGCTAACCAGTCTGTTCTCCTGTCTTGCTCCCTTACCTGCCCCAGTACCTTAAACTGACCACTTTCATTTACTACTACATTTACTCTCCCAGCTAGTTTTTGTTTTTCTTATTTTATCAGAAGAATTTTGTTTGTTTTTGAGATGGAGTTTTGCTTATTGCCCAGGCTGGAGTGCAACGGCACCATTTCGGCTCACTGCAACCTCCGCCTCCCAGGTTCAGGTAATTATCCTACCTCAGCCTCTTTTTTTTTTTTTTCTTTTGAGACAGAGTCTCTTGCTCTGTTGTTCAGGTTGGAGTGCAGTGGTGATATCCCAGATCCCTGCAACCTCTGCCTCCTGGGTTTAAGCAATTCTGCTGCAGTCTCCCAAGTATTGGGATTACAGGCCTGTGCCTCCACACCCAGCTAATTTTTGTAATTTTAGTAGAGATAGGGTTTCACCATGTTGGCCGGGCTGGTCTAACTCCTAGCCTCATGTGATCTGCCTGCCTCGGCCTCTGAGGGATTACTGGGATTATAGGTGTGAGCCACCACAGCCAGCCTTTTCTTTTAATATATATTTTAAAGCCTAGTCAAGTGAAGCAGTGGAAGGGGAGAAGAAAAAAAATCTGTAACTGGTTGTGACCAACTAGTAGCAAAAACTGCTGCACTTAGACCAGCAACTACCCGACTCATTTTTCTATAAAGCCCAGTGAGGCTTTTTTTGCTTTTGGAGACAAGCTCTCACACTGTCACCTAGGCTGGAGTGCAGTGGTGCGTGACCATAGGTCACTACAGCCTCAACCTCCCAGGCTCAAGCAATTGTCCCACCTCAGCCTCCTGGGTAGCTGGGACTACAGGCGCACACCAGTTTTTAAATTTTTGTGGAGAGGTCTCACTATATTGTCCAGGGAGGCTGATGTTTTAGTTGGCCTGTTTTAAAGGACTAAATATATATATATATATATATATATATATTTTTTTTTTCCTCCAGATTTTCAAATAAGAGAGAAGTAATGCTCCTGCTGTATAAAACATGAACTTGGTGTTAAATATAGTTTTTGTTTTGTCAGTTCGTTTGTACTATGTGCTCTGAGAGAGGGAGAGTTTGAAGGCACAGCCCTCTTATCCAGTTGGGAGGTCTGAGTGACTTCAAAGAGATGCCACTAAAACTGAATCTTACAGTACAGAAACATGTCACTGGGAAGAGGGGAAGGAGGAGAATTCTAGAAAAGGAAATTACAGTAAAGCCAAGCTTTGCTGAGGTAACAGAGACATGATGGAATATAGGGCTTATGTTCAATGTTTATTTCATTCTAAGGTTGCTTTTTTACCCTAGTATTTTTATAATGATCCCCCAAAGTTCCAGGAAACCCACATTTTTTTCTTCTCCAGATGGAGTTTTGCTCTTGTTGCCCAGACTGGAGTGCAATGGTGCGACCTTGCCTTACCACAGCCTCCACCTCCTGGGTTCAAGTGATTCTTCTGCCTCGGCCTCCTTGAGTAGCTGAGATTACAGGCTCATTTTTTATTTTTATTATTTGAGACAGAGTCTTGTTCTGTCACCTAGGCTGGAGTGCAGTGGTGTGATCTCGGCTCACTGCAACCTTAGTACCACCCAGGAAAACCAGTTTCACAAGTGGCTTACCAGAGTACCCCTTAGTTTTTTGTTTTTTTGTTAGAGACAGAGTCTCACTCTATCAATCACCCAGTGCCACAATCTTGGCTCACTGCAACCTCCACCTCCCAGGTTCAAGCAATTCTCCTGCCTCAGCCTCCTGAATAGCTGGAACTATAGGTGCGTGCCTATGACCGGCTAATTTTTTTAATATTTTAGTAGAGATGGGGTTTCACGTCTTGAACTCCTGGCCTCAAGTGATCTGCCTGCGTTAGCCTCCCAAAGTGTTAGGATTACAGGTGTGGGCCACCACTCCAGGCCTAAATTCATATGATTTACTGAGTTCATTATTTCTTGTGTTTCTTTTTTTTGAGATGGAGTTTTGCTCTTGTTCCCCAGCTGGAGTACAGTAGCACAATCTCAGTTCAACGCAACCTCTGCCTCCCCGGTCAAGTGATTCTCCTGCCTCAGCTTCCCGAGTAGCTGGGATTACAGGTGTGAGCCGCCTTGCCTGGCTCTTGCATGTGTTTCTTTTATTTTTTATTTTTGAGACGGAGTTTCGCTCTTGTTACCTAGGCTGGAGTGCAGTGGCGCGATCTAAGCTCACTGCAACCTCCGCCTCCTGGGTTCAGGCAATTCTCCTGCCTCAGCCTCCTGAGTAGCTGGGATTACAGGGACGCGCCACCATGCACAGCTAATTTTTTGTAATTTTAGTAGAGACGGGGTTTCACCATGTTGACTAGGATGGTCTCGATCTCTTGACCTCGTGATCCACCTGCCTCAGCCTCCCAAAGTGCTGGGATTACAGGCGTGAGCCACCACACCCGGCCCTCATGTGTTTCTTAATAGCACCTACCTTCATTTCCTAACCCCTGAATATCTTTACTTTTATGTTAATAGCTTATAGTAAGATATTATGGAAGATCATAGGTATAGGACTCTGAATAGACCTATAGCTTGGATGCAGCAAGACTGAAACAGCTGGACTAGTGTTTTGCGTAATCCCAGGCTTTTGGAGAAATTTCTCAGCCTCCCAACTTGCACAGGCAAAACTGAGGCCTTGGCGTCCTCTGGTGGTAGACTGGATATCAGAGTCAGACATGCTTCTCAACTAGGAACAGGCAAGCGTGAAAGTGCACAGAAGCCACAGGATAAACATGGCACATTTTCCCAGATCATATTTACTTAAAGATTTTTTGGGAGAAAAAAATAGGCGGCAAACATTTTTATATTAAAACAAATGCAGATAGTAATATTGAATAGTATATAAAATTGACATTACTTTTGAAACAAAGGAAGACACATCGAAGATATTTTAAGCTGAGCTCCTCATTGAGCTTCCTAAACCCCAGGAGAGGGAAAAGACCCCTGCACTCTCATTCTGTCTAATATTATCAGTGCTGCTGTTTTGACAGAGAAGTCTCAGAAGCACCAAATTAAGTGCTTACTCATTTGGCAATGTCCCGGTGAGTTATATAAGTGAAAACACAGGCTTTCTTGTTTTAGAGCATTTTAACCTGCTTTTTAAAAGGCCTGAGTAAATAGAAGCTTTATGCTTGAATTGAATTTTATTTCCTCCTAAAGTGATTTTTTCTCCCATAAATGTTAACATGCTTAACTGAGGGTATGGCATGTGAGGCAGTCAGTGTCCTAAGACTCATGTGGACTTGGGTTGGCATTACCAGACATGGAGTTACAAATATACTTTCCAACGTGGCTGTCATCAGAAATGCAAAACTACTCACCTTCGGCTATAATAACAAAAAGGAAACAAAACAAAAAACTGAAGAACATAAGATTACATACATAAGATCACATAAGAACCGTATGGTATAATTTAAGGACTGGCAAATTCTTGGCTCTTAGAGAAGGGGGCTACTCCTGCAGTATCTGCTTTTCGTATTTTATGTGAAAACAAGAATTGCCTTTGGGGAAAAAAGTGCCATGACACTACCTTTCCAAATCTTGCTTATTTTCTGTAATTGTCCTTTTCCTTGTTGTTGCTGACCTTTATCTTATTTTTTTTTCAGACAGCCTCTTCAGCTATCCTGTCGGTGACATTTTATTACTGAGGGGCAGATCCTCACACAGACTTTCTAGGGCAACATAGCAACATATGTCCTTTTCTTGAAGTATGAGAGACAAGGTCAATGAAGTGTGCTTAGAAGCACACTAGGAGGCAGATTCTGGCACATGCTACTGACTTTTTAGAGTCTACCCAAGAAAAGGTCATTCATAACCTCCTATATAGTTTAACTTAGTGATTTTGTTAAGTTTTAAAGAATTATTTCTTATTCTTCTTGGAATTCTACTCTTCATTTTACAAAGCCTTAAACTGAGACTCAAAAATCACACGACAAATTGTCCATACCTTCAGGAAAATACAGCTTTTTTTCCCCTTCTGGTTAAGTTAAATAAGAATCTGGAGCAAAAATATCCCATTTCAGAATAACTAAAAGGGGAGTATCAGTGGTAAGTTATGTTGTGCTGGAAAAAAGAACAAAAAAGGCAGACACCAAACACCTCCATTTTCCCAAGATAAAATGATTATTAAAAAAGCGCGCCACACTGTATAGAAATCAGTATTCTCTCCCATAATTCTGTGCATCTGGGACTATAGAAATGTCACTGTCCCTGCCCCATGTCTTCAAATTAACATTTTCAGGTCACAACAATAAGTCTTCCCAAAGGGGACCTTCCGGAAAAACAAGCTATTTCCTCGGCTCATATTCCCCTGGAAAACAAAACAAAACACAAATAATATCTAGCGAGAAGATGAGATCAGCCAATCCAAATCAGCACTGGAAGGCATGACTTAAATGACCAGGACAAAACTGGGACTATCACTACAGAATAAGGATTTGTATTCTCTGAAAGGCTGAGCTACTATGGAACTAATTACAGTTTCTTCTCATTAATAGGTTCTTTCACTGGGCAGACAGAATGCCCAGATTGGATTCTGGTTTTGTCACTGTCATTGGGTTACCAAATGAGTCACTTAGAACAGTGCCTAACATTCAGTAAGTGCTAGCTTTCATTTACTTCTTTTTCTTTTTTGAGATGCTATCTCTGTTGCCCAGGCTGGAGTGTGTGTGCAATCTCGGCTTACTGCAACCTCTGCCTCCCGGGTTCAAGCTATTCTTTTGCCTCAGCCTCCCAAGTAGCTGGGACTACAGGCATGTACTACCATGCCCAGCTAAGTTTTGTATTTTTAATAGAAGCAGGTTTCACCACATTGGCCAGGCTGGTCTCAAACTCCTGACCTCAAGTGATCTGCCCACATTGACCTCCCAAAGTGCTGGGATTATAGGTGTGATTCACCATGGCTGGCCTATTTATTTATTTTTCTTGAGACAAAGTTTCGCTCTTTTTGCCCAGGCTGGAGGGCAATGGCCTGATCTCAGCTCAGCGCAACCTCTACCTCCCGAGTTCAAGAGATTCTCCTGCCTCAGCCTCCCAAGTAGCTGGGATTATAGGCATACACCACCACACCTGGCTAATTTTTGTATTTTTAGTAGAGACAGGGTTTTTCCATGTTGGTCAGACTGGTCTCAAACACCTGTCCTCAGGTGATCTACCTGACTCAGCCTCTCAAAGTGCTCAGATTACAGGCATGAGCCACTGCACATAGCCTGGCCTATTTATTTATTAATGAAATGGGATTATGTTTCAAAAGACTACTTATAAAATCTTATAATCAATGTAATAACCTGGACAACATAGCAAGACCCCATTTCTACAAGAAATTAAAAAATTAAAGGCCAGGTGCTATGGCTTATACCTGTAATCCCAGCACTTTCAGATACCAAGGCAGGAGGATCAGTTGAGCTCAGGAATTTGAGACCAGCCTGCACAACATGGTGAAACCTTGTTGCTACAAAAAATACAAAAAATTGGCCAGGCACGGTGGCTCATGCCTGTAATCCCAGCACTTTGGGAGGCTGAGGCAGGCGGACCATCTGAAGTCAGGAGTTCGAGACTAGCCTGACTAACAAGGTGAAACCCCTTCTCTACTAAAAATACAAAATTAGCCAGGCGTAGTGGTGGGTGCTTGTAATCCCAGCTACTCAGGAGGCTGAGGCAGGAAAATCGCTTGAACCCGGGAGGCAGAGGTTGCGGTGAGCCAAGATCGCACCATTGCACTCCATCCTGGGCAACAGAGCAAAACTCCGTCTCAAAAACAAAAACAAAACAAAAACCAAAAAAACCCCCAAAATTAGCTGGGCTTGGTGTTGTGTGCCTGTAGTCCCAGCTACCTGGGAGGCTGAGTGGGAAGATCACTGGAGCCAGAGACTTCAGCTGGGAGGCAGACATTGTAGTCAGCCAAGATCATGCCACTGTACTCCAGCCTGTGACAAAGCAAAACACTTTCAAAAAAAAAGAAAAATGAACTGGGGGTGGTAGCAGCATGCCTGTAGTCCTACCTACTTGGGAGGCTGAGATAGGAGGACTGCTTTATCCCAGGAGTTTGAGGCTGTAGTGAGTCGTGATGGCACCACTACACACCAGCCTGGGTGATGGAGCTTGTCTCCGTAAAATAAAAAAGTAAATAAAAATAAAGGAATAATGTTGTGTGTGCAACCGAGTACAGTCTGTAGTATAAATCCCAGTCTTCCCAAATATACACCATGTGACCTTGGGTTATGTAATTTGCACTAAACTGCTCTAAGCCCCAGTTTCTTCATATGTAAAATGGGTGATTAAGAATGACACCTATCCTCACACAGCTGTTCTGAGGATTACATGTGCTGATGTAAGAAAAGCTCTTAGCACCATATCTGGTATACAGTAAATGTCAAATCAAGATTTGCTGTTGTTGTAAGCACCTATAGGAACAACTGTTCCTAGGGAAAGTGTGTCTGACATCCTAATCCATTCTCTATCTGCTTTCTTCCTGTAACAGGGGGTTAGTAAGAAAAGGAAGGAAAGAAAGGCTATTTTTTTTCCATTTAAACAGGGACCACACAGGGAGACTGTCCAACAGAGGATAAAATAGAGGATAAAACTCAGAATGAAACGTACAATTTTCATGGTAGGTTCATACTGAAATCATTCAAGTATTCTCCCTTGGATTCACAGAGGGGCTTTGTGGGCACACTGAGCAAGAGCAACTACAAACAACACTTAGGCCTTTTCATTCAGATTTCAAAGGCCTTTTTAAAATATATCACGGGTACTATAAAATAATGCAACAAAGAGCTTCTTTATAAACTTTCTTCTGCAGTCTTTTAAAAAGTGGATCCCCCTTTAAAAACAGCTTTAAACTGATAGCCATTTTAAGTGATCCTGTGCTAAATTTATCCCACAGCCAATCCATTTGTTGTTTTTTTGAGATGGAGTCTTTTTTTTTTGTTTTTTGAGATGGTCTCTCGCTCTGTCACCCAGACTGGAATGCAGTGGCACGATCTCAGCTCACTGCAACCTCCGCCTCCCAAATTCAAGCAATTTTCCTGCCTTAGTCTCCCAAGTAGCTGGGACTACAGGTGCGTGCTGCCACGCCCGGCTAATTTCTTTTGTATTTTAGTAGGGTTTCACTGTGTTGCCCAGGCTGGTCTTCAACTCTTCAAGTGATCTTCCTGCCTTGGCCTCCCAAAGTGCTGGGATTACAGGCATGAGCCACTGTGCCTGGCCTACTGTTTTTTGAGACACGTCTGGCTGTGTTGCCCAGGCTGGCTTCAACCTCCTGGACTCATGTGATTCTCCGAGCTCAGCCTCCTGAGTAATTGGAATTATTGGTGTGAGCCACTACACCTGGCCATTATTTTATTTTCCTTTTTTTTGGCGGGAGGAGGATACAGAGTCTCACTGTCACCCAAGCTTAAGTTCAGTGGTGCAATCTTGACTCACTGCAGCCTTAACCTCCCGGGCTCAGATGTTCCTCCCACCTCAGCCTCCTGGGTACCTGGGACTATAGGTGCTTTGCCTGGCTAAATTTTTGTATTTTCTGTAGCAATGAGGTTTCACTGCTACAAAAAAGATGTTTCACCATGTTGCCCAGACTGATCTCAAAGTCCTGGACTCAAGCAATTTGCCCACCTAGGCCATTTCAAGTGCTAAAATTACAAGCAGGAGCCACTCACCCAGCACATGAGCCCACTGTTTTATTTTCCAGTAAAGCTTTGCCTAGGTAATAAAGAACTTGTTGCAGATCATACACCTCCCAGTAGTAACAAACCCTAAATTGGGACATAGGCAAAATCATCCACTAACAACTCTAGAAGTATGAGACCAGCTCTGTCAATAGCACTGTGACAAACAATTGGTTATAAAAGGTGAGTCTGGGAAAAAAAATAATTTAAAATCAAGGCCATTATTTTACTACCTGGATCAATATACAATTATCTACCTGGATCATATTTCTTTTTTTTTTTTTTTTTTGGCCAATCATTGAGAGCTCGTAAGGTTGCTGAGGTTGGTTGGCCTTGAACTCTTGGCCTCGCCTTCGCAAGCGCCACGACATCCGGCCGGAGCCACTTTGGGACCCCTGGATCATATTTCTAAGTTGAATATGAGCACTCAATTGGCTTCTAGATCTCATCTAGGGATTCTTTCTTCTTCATTACTCCTGCACATTTTACTGTTATGCCAAAGTGAAACATAGAGCACTGTAAAGTATACATTAACTGGCAGCTAGAGTGACCTATAAGAGTTAACTTGGGATTCCAGAGACATTATTTAAGAAAATAAACAAAAATTTTAAAAAATGAGACAGAGAAAAAGAAATACCTCTTTTTGTAGCATGCACCAACAATCTATCCACGATGTATATATTGGGGAGTAAGGAGGGCATCCACCAGCAAGACTAAAATAGAAAAAAACATGAGCTTTTCATGTTACTATTACTCAAACATTCTCTCATGACTTTGATAAACCTTGTCAAAATACTCTTCTGCATAGAAGATTACCTGAGAGATTATTTTGTTCAATGAAACAAATCAATATTGGAGCAGAGGAGAGATCAAGCATCCAAAGGAGAATTCCTCCCCTATATTTATGTTTCAAATCAACAAACATAAACTTCAACCTTAATTTCTAAAACATTCAGACTTTTCATTTGTGGACAAATGAAACTCCAAAACACAGCATTTACATGACTATAAGAGCAGGGAAAGGTAGCTGGGCATGGTGGCTCATGCCTGTAATCTGAGCACTTTGTGGGGCTGAGGTGGGCGGATCACCTGAAGTCAGGAGTTCAAGACCAGTCTGGCCAACATGGTAAAACCCCATCTCTACTAAAAATTGAGGACTGGCACAGTGGCTCAAGCCTGTAATCCCAGCACTTTAGGAGGCTGAGGCGGGTGGATCACGAGGTCAAGAGATCGAGACCATCCTGGTCAACATGGTGAAACCCCGTCTCTACTAAAAATACAAAAAATTAGCTGGAGATGGTGGCGCGTGCCTGTAATCCCAGCTCATCAGGAGGCTGAGGCAGGAGAATTGCCTGAACCCAGGAGGCGGAGGTTGTGGTGAGCCGAGATCATGCCATTGCACTCCAGCTTAGGTGACAGTAAGAACCTGTCCTCCCCGCAAAAAAAGGCTGGGTAAGGTGGCTCACAACTGTAATACCAGCACTTTGGGAGGCCGAGGCAGGCAAATCACGAGGTCAAAAGATCTAGACCACCCTGGCCAATGTAGTGAAACCCCATCTCTACTAAAAATACAAAACTTAGCTGGGTGTGGAGGCGCATGCCTGTAGTCCCAGCTACTCGGGAGGGTGAGGCATGAGAACTGCTTGAACCCGGGAGTCGGGAGGTTGCAGTGAGCTGAGATCGCGCCACTGCACTCCAGCCTGGTGACAGAGTGAGACGTCTCCACAAAAGGAGAGCAAGGAAAGGGACTTTAAAACTAACTGGTATTTACAAAGAAACTAAATATGACAATAGATGTAAACAGTGTATATATATGTTCCTACTGAGATGTAATCACTTTATCTTGAAAAAACTGTAAATAATAATAATACATTAATTCAACCTTCAAGTATGCACTGGGCTAAAACATGGCAATTGCTCTGCATATCAGAAAACATCACAGCTTGCCAGGAGTAAAAGGAAACAAACAAAACCAGAAAACGTAATATGTCAGGTACCATATGGGAACAGAATTTTGCATTAAATAAAAAGGCAGGCCAGGCGCAGTGGCTCACGCCTATAATCCCAGCACTTTGGGAGGCTGAGGTGGGTGGATCATGAGGTCAAGAGATCGAGACCATCCTGGTCAATGAGGTGAAACCCCGTCTCTACTAAAAATACAAAAAAAAATTAGCTGGGCATCGTGGTGTGCGCCTGTAGTCCCAGCTACTCAGGAGGCTGAGGCAGGAGAATTGCTTGAACCCAGAAGGTGGAGGTTGCGGTAAGCCGAGATCGTGCCATTGCACTCCAGTCTGGGTAACAAGAGCGAAACTCCGTCTCAAAAAAAAAAAGGCAAGGCTGGGTGCAGTTGCTCATGCCTGTAATCCCAGCAGTTTGGGAAGCCAAGGTGGGTGGATCACCTGAGGTCAGGAGTTCGAGACCAGCCTGGCCAACATGGCGAAACCCTGTCTCTACTAAAAATACAAAAATTAGCCAGGCATGGTGGTGGGCGCCTGTAGTCTCAGCTACTCTGGAGGATGAGGCAGGTGCATCACTTGAACTTGGGAGGCGGAGGATGCAGTGAGCTGAGATCACATCTCTGCACTCCAGCCTGGGCGACAGACGAGACTCTGTCTCAAAAAAATGAAAAAAAAAAAAAAGGCAAAATTTTGGCTGGGCCTGGTGGCTCATGCCTATAATCCCAGCACTTTGGGAGCCCGAGGTGGACAGATCACCTCTAAGGTCAGGAGTTCAAGACCAGCCTACTCAGCATGGTGAAACCCCATCTCTACTAAAAATACAAAAAAATTAGCCAGGCATGGTGGTGAGTGCCTGTAATCCCAGCTACTCAGGAGGCTGAGGCAGGAGAATCATTTGAACTTGGGAGGTAGAGGTTGCAGTGAGCTGAGATGGTACCACTGCACTACAGCTTGGGCAACCGAGTGAGACTCCATCTCAAAAACAAAAAAAGGACAAAATTTTGCCCAACTCAGTAGAGTCACTTGGCATCTAGAACTTGGAAATCGGTGGAGTCTACCACTATACTGACATCTCTTCTAACCAATACAGAGAAAAGGTCATGAAACTTTCCACTCACTAAATATCCTAATTCTGGTTCTTTAAAACTCACTTTCTTCATAAAGCCCCTAGAAAAAACAGGTGTGGGTTGTTATTAAATCCCTGATACCTCTTTTGTCATTTTCATCCTAAAGAAGGCAAAGATTTAAAATAACCACATGTTGGCTGGGCGTGGTGGCTCACCCTGCAATTGCAGCACTTTAAGATGCTGAGGCAGGAGAATCACTTGAGCCTAGAAATTCCAGACCAGCCTGGGCAACAAAGTAAGACCCCATTTCTCCACACACAAAAAATAATTAGCTAGGCATGGTGGCAGGCACATGTACTCCCAACTACTTGGGAAGTTGAGATGGGAGGATCACTTGAGCTCAGGAGTTCAAGGCTGCAGTGAGCTAGGACTTCACCACCACACTGCAGCCCTATTTCTAAATAAATTAACAACAGCCCAGCATGGTAGCACATGCCTATAATCACAGCTTCTTGGGAAGCTGAGGCACAAGAATTGCTTGAACCCAGGAGGTTGCAATGAACTCCAGCCCAGGTAACAGAGCGAGATTCTATCTCAAAAAAAAAAAAAAAATCTATAAAAAATAATAATAGGCTGGGCACAGTGGCTCATGCCTATAATCCCAGCACTTTGGGAGGCCAAGGCAGGGGGATGACTTGAAGTCAGGAGTTTGAGACCAGCCTGGCCAAAAGGGTGAAACCCTGTCTCTACTAAAAATACAAAAATATTAACCAGGTGTGGTGGCATATGCCTGTAATCGCAGCTACTCAGGAGGCTGAGGCAGAAGAATCACTTGAACCTAGGAGGCGGAGGTCGCAGTGAGCCAAGATGGCGCTACTGCATTCCAGCCTGGGCAACAGAGCAAGACACCATCTCAAAAAAAAAAAACGGTAATTAAGGGGCTGGGCGCGGTGGCTCACGTCTGTAATCCCAGCACTTTGGGAGGCTGAGGCAGGTGGATCATGAGGTGAAGAGATCGAGACCATCCTGGTCAACATGGTGAAACCCCGTCTCTACTAAAAACACACACACACACACAAAAAAAAAATTAGCTGGGCATGGTGGCGTGTGCCTGTAATCCCAGCTACTCAGGAGGCTGAGGCAGGAGAATTGCCTGAACCCAGGAGGCAGAGGTTGCGGTGAGCCGAGATCGCACCATTGCACTCCAGCCTGGGTAACAAGAGCGAAACTCCATCTCAAAAAAAAAAAAAAAAAAGTAGTTAATTAATACAAATTGAGGCTGCTGCTGCATAGGACATACAGAGAAAAAAGTTAGGAATCTCATAATGATATCAATTATACTTTTCTTTCCCCACCTTTTTTTTTTTTTAAATACCAACTAGAGATTGATACTGATCTTTCATCTTTCCTAAATTTCTACAAGGCTGCTCCACCTGTCAGCATACAGTCAGCCGCCTACTAGAATAAGAAATAGAAGGTACTTACCCACAGTTGTTGACAGCCATAAGATTGGAGACAAGCACAAAGGGATAGGTCAACATACTCGCAAAAAACTGTAAAATGGAAAAAAAGGCAGGTGTTATTGGTTATTCGTAACCTTTATTCTCCTTTCCTTTGCCTCACAGGTCTAGTGCCACTGTGGTGAGACACTCTAACTAACACTTGCCTCGCTTCCTCAGTACCCTGGAAAGACTGTTACATTTTTGAGCCTGGAGATGCTTGTTCCTCTTAACACACCACTGCATCCAACATTTTAACAAAAAGCCGGAAGACTTCTCTGATCCTGAGCAGCCAGGACTACAGGTGCATGCCTCCAGGCCTGGCTATGGTTTTTTTTTTTTTTAACTTCCTGAAGAAATGGAGTCTTGTTCAGTTGCCCAGGCTGGTCTCAAACTCTTGACCTCAAGTGATCCTCCTGCCTTGGCCTCCCAAAGTGCTGGGTTTACAGGTGTGAGCCACCATGTCCGGCCTGAACAATATTATTTAATAGGAAAGGCATATTCCCAATGAAAGCTGAGCAGTACCAAACCATGTGGGCTGTGAGGCAGGGGCTCTGTCTTATTCTTTTTTTTTTCTTTAAGACGGAGTATTGCTCTGTTGCCCAGGATGGAGTGCAGTGGCGTGATCTCGGCTCACTGTAGCCTCTACCTCCCAGTGATTCTCCTGCCTCAGCCTCCCGGGTAGCTGCGATTATAGGCACATGCCACCATACTTGGCTAACTTTTTTTTTTTGTAGTAGAGATGGGGTTTCATCATGTTGGCTAGGCTGGTCTTGAACTGCTGACCTCAGGTGATCCACCCGCCTCACCCTCCCAAAGTGCTAGGATTACAGGCATGAGCCACCACACCTGGCCAAAAACTGAGTTATTCTTACCTTTGATAAATATAACAAATTTGAGGGAGATGTCCCAGTGAGACATCTGGTTATCTTAAAGCAGTAATGACACAGGCCAGATTTCAAAGGAAAACAAAACAAAACTATTCCTATAAGGTTGAAAGGATTTTTAAAAACTCACTCCTGTGACAGCTTGAGAATAACTCTTCATTTCATTCATAGTAGAAACCTAAAACATAACAACAGCCTTAAATTAATTGCCTACAACCCTACAATAGATCAATATATTCTTTTTTCCTTTTCTTTCTTTCAGACAGGATCTCACTGTCACCACCACGCCCTTTTTCTTTTTTTCGAGACAGAGTTTCACTCTTGTCGCCTAAGCTGGAGTGCAATGGTGTGATCTAGGCTCACCGCAACCTCTGCCTCCCAGGTTCAAGAGATTCTCCTGCCTCAGTATCCCAAGTAGCTGGGATTATAGGCATATGCCACCATGTCCAGCTAATTTTGTATTTTTAGTAGGGACAGGGTTTCTCCATGTTGGTCAGGCTAGTCTCAAACTCCTGACCTCAGGTGAGTCACCTGCCTCGGCCTCCCAAAGTGCTGGGATTACAGGCATAAGCCACTGTGCCCGGCTTCAAAGTATTCTTTAAGAGATGTTATCTTTTTTTTTTTTTGAGATGGGGTCTCCCTATGTTTGCCCAGGCTAGTCTCAAACTCCTGGGCTCAGGAGATCTTCCTACCTTGATCTCTTAAAGTGCTGAGATTACCAAGGTGTGAGGCACCATGCCCAGGTAAGAGATGGTGTCTTGCTATGTTGCCTAGGCTGGTTTCAAACTCCTGGTCTCAGGCAATCCTCACACCTAAGCCTCCTGGGTTGCTGGGATTATAGGCTAGAGCTACTGTGCCTGGCTCTCCATGCCTAAATGTCTATCTCTAAATTATCAGTTTGACCGCTTGAAAATTATTATTATTTCTTTGAGACAGGATCTGATCTCTTTCTGTTGCCCAGGCTGGAAGTGCAGTGGTGAGATCACAACTCACTGCTACCTCACAGCCTTGTTCTCCAGTGATCCTCCCACTTCGGCCTCTCAAAGTGTTGGGATTACAGGCATGAACTACCATACCTGGCTAAAATTAATTTTGAGGACAAAACCACAGAACACTGATTGTTAGAATAATAAGGCAGTGGTCAAAATGATTGACCTGACTCAACATTAACAGACAAATTCTTATTATACTAAAAGGCTTTAGGAACGAATATAAAAGGATTTCAAATAAAAAAGAAAATGAGATTGATAAACTTTTCCCATGTCCTAGAAATATAGTCCCTGGAAAACCATATTTATAGTACATCTAAGGGAAAATTCACTACCTTTGTCCACAGCTAGCTTTCTACCAGATATGTTGAAGAAAATCCCTCTCTATACTCAAGAATTTTACAACATGGATTTAGTTATATATCCCGTGATGTGTTCAATTTTTCACCATGCTATGGAGCTGCCTATGTACAAGAGGCCCCACAAATGCTGACACCTTCTAGATTAATACTGAGTCTCAAAGGCTGAGGTTTCTAGAAAGCCCAAAATAGGCACCCCCTTAATAGTCCAGATTAGATGAAAATCCCCAGATATACCATAAAGATGTTCTGCTTTCCCAGGTTCTCTAAAGTTTGGGAATCAGTAAAGAAGTGATCTCTTTAAAGCCCTGAACAAACACAGGGCTGAATCTCTTGGGTATACTTTGTCACACCTTTGGGACTTTTAAGGTGATCACTCTATAGTAAACTGTATGGGTCATTTCATTAGCATTTGAACATTTGACTGATAATTTTTAGCTATTCGGTCTGGCATGTAGCAAACTGTCATCTTACTTTTTTTTTTAATTCAGTCTCCATAGTGACTGTCAAAAATTGCCAATGCCAACTATATTTCAAGTCGTCATGGTGAGGTATTGGGTAAAGTTTTCAATTAGCAATATTCACGCTTTGGATAAACCTTACTGGCTACAATACTGCCACTGTGCAAAGCTTGTCATCTTACTTTAAAAGCTAATCTAGATGCCAGATTAAAGCCAAGGACAGCATATCTCACCAAGGTCACAACCTACCCCACTGTCCAGTGCATAGGTATTGACGAGGTAGGCCAGTGAGTTACACAGCCACAAAGAAAGGATGTCACCTAGAAGGCGAGGAACAAGACCCCTACATGAAGAAACAATAAAAATAAGAACCAAAATATATGATCAGTAAAAAGACAAGCTCTTCAATACAAACACTTCTCAAATAATTAGAGGTCACAAAACATTCTAGGGAAGTAAAAAAGATAGTATCAAACACCAGAATCCAGTCCTCATACCTAGCTCATTCTTGTTAACACAGCTGTACTTGAAGCTGATTTCTAGTAACTTTTGTTCCTATGTTTAAAATGCAGGTCAGCTATACCCTCAATAGCTCACCTTACTATGCATAGCTATAAGCAGAGAGGCAAAAGATTTGTGAGGTGCTTTGCAGAAGAGACTTAAATATTGTTTTGCTTTGACTAACTTAAAAAATGGTTTTGCTAAACTATCTGATATTCAAATTTGGCAGAGCAAAAGATGAGAAAAATTACAAAGCAAGAATGGTCCCAAGTATAGATATAGATGAAAGGCATCAAAATCACATTTCTAGCGTCTGGGTGACCTAGGTGAGGCAGCATGGAATAGTGGGAAGAACATTTCCCCACGGACTGAAGACTGGGATGAAATGCCAGCTCCAGCACGCATCAGCGATGTGTGAGGCAGCAGATGAGACTCTGGGAGCATGACTGAGTTTTATTCTCTAAAGTGATACTAATTATAGCTGCCCTGCCTATCTCCCAGGGTATTTATGATATTCAAAATCCATATGTGGAGGTACCCTAAAAATTAAAAAAAAAAACCATTTAGGTAATGTAAAATTTGTCTTCATAGAAGAATGAGGGTAGTAGTCTAAGTACTTCCAAAGTAAATTCAAGCCTTGCAAAAACTTAACTCTTTTAGGGTAAGGAAAATACAAGTTAAGATGATTTCCCCATTTTAAAAAATTTAATTTTTTCTCATTTTTATTATCTATATAGAATTGGGAGTTTACTATAAGGGTAGAGACTTGGAATTGACTCCTTTGTTAAAAAAAGAAATTCCTTATTTCAATTTTTTTTTTTTTTTGAGACAGAGTCTCACTCTGTCACCCAGGCTGGAGAGCAGTGGCTCAATCTCAGCTCACTGCAATGTCCATCTCCCGGGTTCAAGCGATTCTCCTGCCTCAGCTTCCCGAGCAGCTGGGATTATAGGCATGTACCACCACACCCAGCTAATCATATTTTTAGTAGAGGCGAGATTTTACCATGTTGACTAAGCTGGTCTTGAACTCCTAACCTCAGGTGATCCGCCCTCCTTGACCTCCCAAAGTGCTGGGATTGCAAGTGTGAGCCACCACGCCCAGCCTCAAATGTTTTAAGTATCTAGAAGCAAAGATTTGGGATCTTTACAAGAGAATTCTGGTCATATGGGGCCTAAATATGCCTTTCTGCAGAGAAAAAAGAAAATAAATGAGGGGCCTAAATAGAACGTAACATGAGATAAGTCCAGGGAGTACATTTTCCCAAGGGATTGAATAAAGATTCACTGTCCTCATTTTCAGGAAAAATTTCTCACACAGAAATTACATACTAATCAACATTTACTCACGCGAAAAATCCTAGGATGCCCTCTTCCCGATAGATGGTTACTATGGAATCACAAAGTCCACTACGTACACAAGAAGGAAAAGTAAAATACATTAAGATTCTTTTGGAGCTATAAACAAAATAATTTCTTTTTTTTTTTTTTTTTAAAGACGGGGTTTCACCATGTTGGTCAGGCTGGTCTTGAACTCCCGACCTCAGGTGATCCACCCGTCTTGGCCTCCAAAGAGCTTGGATTACAGGCATGAGCCACCACACCCAGCCCACAAAATAATTTCAATTATCACTTCGGACAAGGTCAAATCTACAACCTCCTTCCCCGACACTTTCCTAGCACCCTTTAGTCTGCAAAGATAGCTAAATTTAGAGACAGAAGTGAAGCTATCTGGTCCGAGTCACGGCACCAGAAAAAAAAAAGTGAAGCTAGTAACTACTAGGGGTGTAGCGAAATGGAGTCTGGGGCTCTGCAACTTACTCTGCAATCCTAGGTAGGCTACAAAACCTGCCTGGGCCTATTTTCTCCTATTTTACTGGTTTTTGTGCCGATCAAATGATATGAGATACAAATTTGTTCTACAAACTGTAAGGTGTCATAAAAATACAAAGTAGCATTATTCTAGTACTTTGGCTTCAAAAGATCTGCTGAGTATATGAAAACAAAAACACTTACCAGTACTTGGATTCTCTGCCAATGAACTGTACCATAGATCTCAGAGTGATCACTGTGGAACATAGAGAAAAGATGTGTAAACCTATGTTAAGACCAGATGCTGTGGCTAATGCCTGTAATCCCAGCAGTTTGGGAGGCCGCAGCAGGCGGATCATCTGAGGTCAGGAGTTCGAGACCAGCCTGACCAACATGGTGAAACCCCCATCTCTACTAAAAATAAAAAATTAGCCGGGTATGGTGGCATGAGCCTGTAATCCCAGCTACTCGCTGAGACAGGAAAACTGCTTGAAGCAGGGAGGCAGAGGTTGCAGTAAGCCGAGATCATGCCATTGTACTACAGCCCGGGCAACAAGAGCAAAACTCTGTCTCAAAAAAAAATAAAAAAGAAAAAGAAAAGAAAAAACTATGTTAAGATAGATTTTGAGAGCCCTGGGAGAAAAGATTTTCTTCCACCTAAAGACATTTTGCTACCTGGATAAACTTGATAAAAGCAAAAACAAGCAAGCAAACAAAAACATGCAGGCAAGGCATTTTAGTCAACTGCCATGTCAACCTATCTAAAGTGGTCAGGAGAGATCAAGTTATAAAAGAAAGGTAAGAAATCAGATTTCAGTTGTCAACTGCAAACATACCATGGAAGGGATGTGTGATGAGAGTAGCAGCAGAACGAGCGATCATCTCTCGAGTTGTCTAGAAACAATCAACACACACTTCTGAAATCTAAATAAATGACATTCAAATGCCTGTGAGAAGGAACATGGGTGGATATCATGGTATAGGATGAAAAAATGAATGACACAGCCCTCCAGTCCTGGCTGGAGTCAAGAAGAGTAGTTTGAACCGGATGCGACAGATCTCGTTCTCATTTTATCATACTTTTCACTCATGGATTTTAATGTTTTATTATAGTTACTTCTCAAAATTTCTCTGCAAAGCAGACTTCTGTTGTTTTCTCAATTTTGCAGGTAAGAGAAACAGTAAGGAAACAGGGAAGGTCCCAACAAATAGTCACTAAGCAAAATAAAAATTATGAGGCCTTTATTGGTACTTTTTTTTTTTTTGAGATGAGTCTCATTCTGTCACCCAGGCTGGAATGCAGTGGCCTGATCTTGGCTCACTGCAACCTGTGCTTCCCAGGTTCAAGCAATTCTCTTGCCTCAGCCTCCTGAGTAGCTGAGATTACAGGCACGTACCACCATGCTCAGCTAATTTTTATATTTTTTGCAGACATGGTGTTTCACCATGTTGGTCAGGCTGGTCTCTAACACCTGACCTGGTGATCCACTCACCTCGGCCTCCCAAAGTGCTGGGATTACAGGCGTGAGCCACTGCGCCTGGCTTTACTGAAATTATTAAGTTGCTCTCTTATTGGTAAATGATTTTGGAGAGCCTGATATCCGTTCTAGACAAATGGCAGGCTTCACTTAGTCACTACCCACATTTTTGGGAGATGAGAAAAACTTTGTTTTGTGACTACAATCCAGTAACTGTGTGGTATCTTAGAGCTGCTGTGTTTTTCTTAATTTATCTTTCTGTTCTATGACTCTGTAAGGAAGTAATAAAGAAAATTAAATTGTAATCCTTGCATTTAGGTTCTGGGATTGTAAATGTAGCAGGTCTATCATTTCCTTTTGCATTTAAACGATATCTTTAGTCACTGAGTTTTAAGACGGCCCTCATGACTTGGAGGTAATGTCAAGGAAAACAATTTTAAAAAAAAAAGACAGCCTTCACTCCTTCTCCAATGGCAATCCAGAGAATATCCTATGGGACAGGATGGGCAAACTAAGGGAAATAACTAATTGCATGTATCCCTGCTTTTAAGCAAACTAATTTTATGAAATTTATCCAGTTTCCAGACCTTTAGAAATGTTTGTTTTTGGAACATTTATTTTAGACAGCCGCATTTTCTGAGTAATTGTGACTTCATTAACGACAAGACAAGGTGAAGACTAAGAGAATAGTTCTGAAAGCCAGGCACAGAAACACCTATGGCAGAAGACGAGGGTGGGAAATGGGTGATGAGGAACATTTCAGAGTCAGAAAAATGCTGAAAGAGCATTTCTGGATAGATACTATCCAATATACAAAGGGCCTGGTCGTTATTTTAACACTTTTTTCTAATGACAGGGTCTTGCTCTGTCATACCAGCTGGAGTGTGGTGGCACAATCATAGCTCACTGCAGCCTCAACTTCCCGGGCTCAAGTAACCCTCCCACCACAGCCTCTCGAGTAGCTGGGACTACAGGTATGCACCACCACACACCTGGCTAATTATTCTATTTTTTGTAGAGAGGAGGTCTCAATATGTTGCATAGGCTGGTCTCTAACTCCTGAGGTCAAGTGACCCTCTTGCCTCGGCCTCCCAAAGTGCTGGGATTACAGGTACGAGCCACCATACCTGGCCTATTTTAACACTTTTATTCCTGAGGTTTTCAACACTAGTAGAAGACTTTTGGTATAAACCTCTTCAATTTTAAAGATGGAATGTGTTGGCCAAATGTGTTTTCTTGAAATGCATCTATTCTGTTTTTTTTTCTTTTTAATTTTTCTTCTTCTTCTTTGTTTAAATATCTTCTTTTTTCTTCCTTTTCCTTACTGGGCAATCTCACACAGCTTGTGAAATGCATCTATTCTGAACAGCAAGCACTGTCTCTCTTTTTAATGTTAAATATGTAGTAAAGCCGAAATTAAATTGAAGGTTTAATTTCATTTGGGAACAGACACTGAACACACAGGCCTGATGATCCTGATTCCATAGATGCCACACCACTGTTTGATCTGGGCAAACAGCACAGGCGTAATTCATCTCTTACCTCCTTGATAACGTGGTCAAAGGAAGATGAGACTTCTTTCTGTACATTTCCAGGTCCTAACTCCTAGAAATAAAAATCAAAGAAAACAGAGATCTTGATTTTTTTTTTTTTCTTTTGGTCAGGCTGGTCTTGAACCCCTGACCTCATGATCCACCCACCTCATCCTCCCAAAGTGCTGGGATTATAGGCGTGAGCCACTGCACCGGCTGATGGTTTTTATTTTTATTTCTTTTGAGATAGGGTCTCACTTGGTCACTCAGGCTGAGTGTAGTTATATGATCATAGCTCACTGCAGTCTCAACCTCCTGTGCTCAAGTGATCCTCCCACCTCAGCCTCCCAAGTAGCTGAGACTATAGGTGTGTGCCACCAGGCCCAGATAATCTTTGATTTTCTGTAGAGAAGGGGTTTTAGTATGTTGTCCAGGCTGGTCTCAAACTGTTGAATGCAAGCAATCCTCCCACCTTGGCCTCTGAAAGTGCTGGGTTTACAGGCATGAGCCACCATGCCCAGCCATTTTGATGGTTTCAAACAGAACTATCCAAACTGGTGGCCACCCCTTATGACAACACTCACTGAGATGAATGGGAGACTGACTGCTTGGCTTTTCTCCTAAACAGGCCCCCAAAGCAATAATAACTTGCAAGGGAAAAGCCCTCATGCTTCGAAATCAGCTCCAACATACCTCACCCTTGTCACTCTCCTGGTAATGCTATAAAAGAAAAGGAAAAAGATCATTAGTGTTATTACAGCGTCATGTGAGAGAAGACACAAAATGAAAACTCTACTGACATAAAGTAAATTAGCTGAAGCTTTTTTTGTTTTGTTTTCTGCAAATCTTCAATTAACTTCTACTCATTAACCAACTGGAAATACGGATCTCCAAGATAAACCTGTTTCTAAGTTTAAACTACTGGTCAGATAAAAGAAAAGCAAATGCTCATGAAAACTCTTCTTTGAAAGTAGAAAAGGGGACAGTTGCAGTGGCTCATGCCTGTAACCCCAGCACTTTAGGAGGTCGAGTTAGACAGATCACCTGAGGTCAGGAGTTCAAGACTACCCTGGCCAACATGGTGAAACTCCGTCTCTACTAAAAATACAAAAATTAGCAAGGCATTGTGGCCAACGCTTGTAATCCCAGCTCCTAGAGAGGCTGGGGCAGGAGAGTCGCTTGAACCCAGGAGGCAGAGGTTGCAGTGAGCCACGATCACACCACGGCACTCCAGCCTGGGTAACAGAACAAGACTCCATTTAAAAAAAAAAAAAAAGAAATTAAGGCTGGGCGCAGTGGCTCTCATGACTGTAATCCCAGGACTTTGGGAGGCTTTGGAAGGCTGAAGCAGGTGGATCATTTTAAGTCAGGAGTTCAAAACCAGACTAGCCCAGGTGGCGAAATCCCATCTCTACTAAAAACACAAAAATTAGCTGGGTGTGGTAGCAGGCACCTGTAATCCCAGCTACTCAGGAAGCTGAGGCAGGAGAATCACTTGAACCCAGGAGGTGAAGGCTGCAGTGAGCTGAGATCACACTATTGAACTCCAGCCTGGGCAACAGAGCAAGATTCCAGAAAAAAAGAAAAGGGGCTAGGCGTGGTGCCTAACGCCTGTAATCCCAGCACTTCGGAAGGCAAGAGGGAGGACTGCTTGAATTCAGGAATTCAA
Source organism: Saguinus oedipus (assembly GCA_031835075.1). Classification (NCBI taxonomy): domain Eukaryota; kingdom Metazoa; phylum Chordata; class Mammalia; order Primates; family Cebidae; genus Saguinus; species Saguinus oedipus. The sequence continues at coordinate 62,474,421 of CM063178.1, read as the reverse complement.
GACCAGAATGGGCAACATAGCAAGACTCTGTCTCTAAATAAATAAATAAACTTAAATAAATATATATTTTAAATTTTTTATTTTGAGATGGAGTGCACTGGCATAATCTCAGCTCACTGCAACCTCCACCTCCTGGGTTCAAGCAATTCTCCTGCCTCAGCCTCCCAAGTAGCTGGGACTACAGTCACCTGCCACCATACCCAGCTAATTTTCTTCTTTTAGTAGAGATGGGGGTTTCACCATGTTGGCCACAATAGTCTTTGACCAATGGTCTTTGACTGCCTGTCTCAGTCTCCCAGAGTGCTGGGATTACAGGCATGAGCCACCACGCCTAGCCTCAGAAATAATTAAAAAATAAGAACAACAAAAACAAAAACAAAAAAGAAAATTCAAGAACTTTATTAAACATACAGTTTTAACAGAAAATTAGTAAAAATATAGCCCAGGGTTCCTACTTTTCTCATGGAAAAGGCATAACCAATACCAAATTAGGGCAAGACTCTTTTCTTCACTGCATAAAAGGACAGAGAATTGGTGCTAAGTCTGAATAGCTGAAATTGCCTTACTTTTTATTTTGTATCTGACCATTTCTAAAACAAGCAAGAAAGGGTTTTTTTTTTCTTCCCCTCTTCTAGAGAAGAGACCATGAATACTGCCAGAGCCCAGAGTATACTACAAGAGGAATTTTTTGTGGAATATTTTAGAAATAGACTGTGAACTAGATAAAAAGAAAAACTATCAGTTGAGAGCTCCTTCTTGTATAACTACCAGTTTTATTATTTTTTAATCTCAGTTTTATTATTTCTAGCCGTACCAGATTTAAAAAATAGGCAACATTTTCTCTTATAAAAAGAATTGTTTCAAAAAATCATGGGCAAGAGAGTATATGTCAAGATTAAGCAAAGTATTGTATTTTGGCCAAATTCCAGGTCCTTGGCTAGAATTAATTTTTTTTTTTGAGACGGAGTTTCGCTCTTGTTACCCAGGCTGGAGTGCAATGGTGCGATCTCGGCTCATCAAAACCTCCACCTCCTGGGTTCAGGCAATTCTCCTGCCTCAGTCTCCTGAGTAGCTGGGATTACAGGCACGCGCCACCATGCCCAGCTAATTTTTTGTATTTTTAGTAGAGACGGGGTTTCACCATGTTGACCAGGATGGTCTCAATCTCTTGACCTCGTGATCCACTCGGCCTCCCAAAGTGCTGGGATTACAGGCTTGAGCCACCGCGCCCGGCCCGGCTAGAATTAATTCTAATAGTTTCAGGTCTCTAAAAATTTTCACTCATTTCTATACTTTGCTTTTTACTCCATTGATACAGTTATCTAACCTGTCTTCTACATTTCCCTAATTTCATTTTAATTCTTATTCAGATATACAAAATTATTTATTGTAAAGGTTAATAATGTTTTCAGCTCTGCATACATCTTTCTTCTTGACTGCACAAGCAGCTCTGGATGCTAAAGCAGCCTGTAGTACCAACTCTGTCATATTTCACTGGACTACATTTGGAGCATATTTAGGGTACCTGGTTACCTCAAGTTTGTCTTACTTTACAGTTACATAAAGTAATTTAGCCTCAAGTAGTACTTTTGCTTTTTCTCTAAGTCTATACATAAATCTCTGGCTAGATGACAACTGCCTTTCCATATGTAAATTTCATGGAAGTAACACCAACAATTTCACTGAGTCAAGAGTGTGGCTGGAAAAGAAAGACCAGTAATCAATTCACCAAAGACACAGGCCCACTAAGACTCAAACACTCTTGACTCATGGACTGCCTGAAATGGTGCTTCCAGATTCAGTCCACAGGACTGACAACAGTAAGTATATTAAAAATAACAGGCTGGGACAGGGTGGCTCACGCCTATAACCCCAGCACTTTGGGAGGCCTAGACGGGTGGATCACCTGAGGTTGGGAGGTCGAGACCAGCCTGACCAACATGGAAAAACCCCATCTCTACTAAAAACACAAAATTAGCCAGAGGTGGTGGCGCATGCCTGTGATCCCAGCTACTCAGGAGGCTGAGGCAGGAGAATCACTTGAACCCGGGAGGCAGAGGTTGTGGTGAGCCGAGATCTCACCATTGTGCTACAGCCTGGGCAACAAGGCAAGAGCAAAACTCTATCTCAAAAAAAAAAAAAAAATAGCAAAATGATTGAAGGGTTAATCAGATTGCATGTGAGGAACTGGCTGAAAAACTTCTTTAATTCCAACTTCCTTAATTCAGATCAATGAAGGACGAAGAAATACATATAAAATCCAAGCCAAATAGGTCATGAAATTGTTTTAACAAAATCATTATTTGCTCATTAGATGTTGAAACATTAGAATTGGCCGGGCGCAGTGGCTCAAGCCTGTAATTCCAGCACTTTCCGAGGCTGAGGTGGGTGGATCACGAGGTCAGGATATAGAGACCATCCTGGCTAACATGGTAAAACCCTCTCTCTACTAAAAATACAAAAAATTATCCAGGTGTGGTGGCACATGCCTTTAATCTCAGATACTCAGAAGGTTGAGGCAGGAGAATTGCTTGAACCCAGGAGGCAGAGGTTGTAATGAGCCAAGATTGTGCAACTGCACTCCAGCCTGGGCGACAGAGCGAGACTCCATCTCAAACAAACAAACGAGAAAACAAACAAAACCATATCCTTAGTACCAGTAGGAAATAGAATAGACCAGAAAACCCGTGAGTTTTATACTGTCAATCACACTCATGCTGCAGAACCTTCCCTTCGATTATTCTAAATAGTACAGACTTCTTATTCGTAACACCTTTATAAAACACCAGAATTGCCCTATATAAACTGTCCTTTATTTATAAAGGGCAATTCTGTCTGTAGAAGTACTTTCTAAATATTAAGACTTCCTTCAGTTTAACCTACATAGAAATAGGTGCAAACGAGAAATCCGTACAATCAAAATTACATTACAAGCTTTGGCATTAGAAGTAAAAAAGAGGCCAAGCACGGTGGCTCAGGCCTGTAATCCCAGCACTTTGGGAGGCTGAGGCAGGTGGATCACGAGGTCAGGAGTTCGAGACCAGCCTGGCCAACATAGGGAAACCCTGTCTGTATTAAAAATACAAAACATTCGCTGGTGATGGTAGCAAGCGCCTATAATCCCAGCTACTCAGGAGGCTGAGGCAGGAGAAGCTCTTGAATTCAGGAGGCAGAGGTCACAGTGAGCCAGGATTGCACCACTGCACTCCAGCCTGGGCAACAGAGCAAGAGACTCCATCTCAAACAAACAAACAAAATGTAACTTTGATATTTTAAAAACATTTCGATTTCCAGCTCTTGGGAACTTGAAAAATAAAAACATTTTATAAAACATCTCAAGCATACAGAAAAATTAAGAATTGGCTGGGCGCGGTGGCTCAAGCCTGTAATCCCAGCACTTTGGAAGGCCAAGGCGGTTGAATCATGAGGTCAAGAGATCGAGACCATCCTCGTCAACATGGTGAAACTCCGTCTCTACTAAAAATACAGAAAATTAGCTGGGCATAGTGGTGCGTGCCTATGATCCCAGCTACTCAGGAGGCTGAGACAGGAGAATTGCCTAAACCCAGGAGGCGGAGGTTGTGGTGAGCCGAGATCGCACCATTGCACTCCAGCCTGGGTAACAAGAGCGAAACTCCATCTCAAAAAGAAAAATTAAGAATTTACCTATACATCTACCACCAAGGCTAAATAGATATTAACATTTTGGCCTTTTTTTGCTTAAGATCTCCCACCTTCTTCCTTTTCGTTTTTTTTTGAGACAGACTCTCATCTCACTCTGTTGCCCAGGCTGGAGTGCAGGGCACAATCTCGGCTCATTGTAACCTCCATCTCCTGGGTTCAAGCCATTCTCATGCCTTAGTCTCTTGGGTAGCTGGGATTACAGGCATGCACCACTACACCTGGCTAATTTCTCTACTTTTACAAGAGATGGGATTTTGTCACGTTGCCCAGGCTGTCCTCAAACTCCTGGCCTCAAATGATCCACTAGCATTGGCCTCCCATACTGCTGGGATATATATATATTTTGAAACAAGGTCTCACTACGTTGCCCAAGGTGGTCTTGAACTCCTGGGCTCAAGCCATCCTCTCATGTTGGTCATCTCTCAATGTACTGGGATTACAGGGGTGAGCCACTATGCCTGGCCTTGCAGTCTTAAAGTACCACAGACAAAGCTGAAGTTTTACCTCTCATCCCTCCCTTTTCCCACAAGTAACCTACCATGCCTCCATGTACAATTTGGTGAGGCTTTTTTAAAAACTATAAACATTTATTTAATATAATGCACAGAATAGTGTGCAAAACACAAATATACAATGTAAGAAATAATTAAAAGGCCAACATCCATGTAGTCATGATCTAGGTCAAGAAAAATCCTTTTTTTTCCCCTAGACAAAAATCTCACTCTGTCACCCAGGCTGGAGTGCAATGGGGCAATCCCAGCTCACCACAGCCTCGACCTATGGGGCTCAAGTGATTCTTTCCCCTCTGCTTCCTGAGTAGCAGGAACCACAGGAATGTAACACCACACCTAGCTAGTGTTTCAGTTTTTTAAAATTTTTGTAGAGGAAGTCTCACTATGTTGCCCAGGCTGGTCTCAAACTCCTGGCTCAAGCAGCCCTCCAGCCTCAGCCTCTGAGACTGCTGAGATGACAGCCATGAGCCACCAGGTCCAGCCAAGGAAAATCATTGTCGTTATCCCAGACATGTGGTTCCTCCTCTCCATCTCCCCATAAATAACCACTAACCTGAATTTTATATTTACTCTGTTATATTCTGTTTTTTATTTTGGGGATGGAGTTTCATTCTTGTCACCAAGGCTGGAGTGCAATGGCACCATCTCGGCTCACTGCAACTGCCAACTCCCCAGTTCAAATGATTCTCCTGCCCCAGACTCCCAAGGAGCTGGGATTACAGGAATGTGCAACTACATCCGACTAATTTTTTTGTATTATTAATAGAGATGGGGTTACACCATGTTGGCGAGGCTGGTCTCGAACTCCTGACCTCAGGTGGTTCACCTGCCTCAGCCTCCCAAAGTGCTGAGATTATAGGAGTGAGCCACCGCACCTGGCCTATTATATTCTTTTGTAAAAAATACAAGTTTTTAATAAAAAAAATGTTACCAGGGTAACACAAGAAATAGGAAAATAACTTCGAAAAAAATAATGTATGCTTTAGTCAGCTTCCTTCTTCCTTCAAAGAAACAGAGCTGTATAGGTGATCAAATAAGTGCATCTATTTAATTTCCGCTCCAAATGACTGGTCAGAAGAGGAAGGTATGTAGATCAAAATAAAATACTTCATTTTAAAGGAATTCCCCTTGCTTCCCAGGAAAGAAGAAAAGATATTTCAAGAAAATGTTTTCCAAGAGGAAGAAAGGACAGGGTTATAAATGTATCTTTTAAATTGCTCTTGATATGTACAGAACAAACTGTGCGTAACAGGTAAGCAAAATCTATGGGAAGATTGACTGAATTTTCCTCTTACCTGTAAGACTTTACCGTGGACCACAGTTCCAAGGACTCCCGAACACAGTCTTGGAGTTAAGCCTGTGAACAACCCACGCCTCCCATCGATACTGGCAATGTGCTGAGCTAAGAACACAAGTCAGAGATGTAGTCAAGTTCTAGTCAAGAGAAATGGATGTACTACAATTTCAAACAAGCTTTCTATATATTTTCTTTCGGTAACAACTCTGCCTATCACAGTCCTCAATATCATCCAAACCCAAATAAATCAAACACACTTACCATAACAAAAGAGACCAGGAAGCTGACACACTTGCCGCCCAAAAATATTTCGTCCTATTGTTGGAGGAAGAGGCTCATATCCCACCTTTAAAAACAATGGAACATATCAATATTAAGCAATATTTCCAGAAATGTCTTGCTTGCAGGGTCTCAAATAAAGAACAAAATTTGGGTTATAATTTTTAAACACAAGTAAAAATGCAGCCTATGTTTTCCAAGGCAATGATGAAGTATCATTCTTGCAGGTTTTTCTTCTGTTGGTAATACTGAGTTCAATAAACTTCAAGTTTTGTTTTGGTTCAAATTCTATGAAGTAAATCATATAGCTGAGATAGGTTAATATCGAACTGAAAATAAAAAAAGGGAACTTTTGTGTTAGGAAAGCTACAGTTTACTAAGGGGGCGGAAAAATACTTTCTAAATAAAATCTAAGGCATATTTTATATTTGAACGAAAAGAGGAGACATCCGCTACGACAGCATCAACTGCATATTTGGCTACCTACACAGAACACTCAAACGGAAAATGCAGATATAGCTGGATAATTCACTTGGCAAAGAATTATAAGATAACTTCATGTTAGAAGAACAGACTATCAGTGGCTCATGCCTGTAATCCTCGCACTCTGGGAGGCAGAGGCAGGTGGATCACCTGAGGTCAGGAGTTCAAGACCAGCCTGGCCAACACGGTGAAACTCCATCTCTACTAAAAATACAAAAATTAGCTGGGTGTGGTGGCAGGCACCTGGTAATCCCAGCTACTCAGGAGGCTGAGGCAGGAGAATCGCTTAAACCTGGGAGGTGCAGCAGGGAGACATTGTGCCACTGCACTCCATACAAGAGTGAAACTCCGTATCAAAAATAAACAAACAAATAAATAAGTAACTCCTGTCTGAGCTCCCTGAAAATGCTAACAAGTAACTAGTTTTACTTTTATTTATTTACTGATTTATTTTTTAGAAACTGAGTTTCCAAACAACTCTCTTTTTTGGCTCACTGTACCCTCCGCCTGCTGGGTTCAAGTGATTCTTGTGCCTCAGCCACCCAAGTAGCTGGGATTACAGGTGTCCACCACCACACCCAGCTGATTTTTGTATTTTCAGTAGAGATAGGGTTTCCGCCATGTTGGCCGGGCTGGTCTTGAACTCCTGACCTCAGGTGATCCGCCTGCCTCAGGCGCCCAAAGTGTTGGGATTACAGGCACGAGCCACCATGCCTGGCCCAAGTATCTGTTTTTAAAACTCACTATTTGGGAATTTCACCAAAACTCCTGAGCTACTTGGCAATACACAGAAGTTATGAAATCAGAATTAAGGATATTGAAAAGTTTTTGGGGCAAGAGCTCTGAACATCACTAGAAAACCCCATCTCCCAGAGAAGTATTGAGCAGTGGATTCTAACTAGATATACTGAAACATGCTGTTATCTCAGATGCTACCTAGTTCCAAATTTGCCAATTCTGTTTTAGATGTCACAGTACAGTACATTCCAATCAGTCTTTGTTTTAGGTGCAAATAATTTATTTACAATAGCCTTTAACATATGGAATCTGAACTCACAGGGGTCTAAGCAAGAAATAATTAGGATTCCCAACAACTCAAAAGTAAGAAATGTGGCCCTCTCTAGTGTCTTCCCTATGTTTTACAGAAAAGTAGACGGTGAGGACAGGGGTTCTAAAAACTGTTCTGTTCCTAGGCACAGTGCAGGAGGTAATTATGTCAACTCTCAATAAAGTATTTTAAAAAATTACCTGCCCATTACAGGGCTATTCAGGAAAGGAACTGGAAACACTATCACCTGGCTTACCTGCATGTGAATATATAATACCATGTAAGAATTATTTGACAGATTAGAAACTAACTCCCATGTTCAAACTCGCTAAAACTCAGTTTAACTAATTTCCAGCTCTGACAAATGTGATTTTCATTGTCAGGAGCCACATGGGGTGCTGCTGGAAAGCACTCAATGCATCCTTCCGAAATCTGACAGCGCAATCCCTTCATTAACACTTCTGAATGAGCGCCTTGTGTTTCTCTGGTTATCTGGTGCGAAAACCTCAGAACAGAGGAGCAGTAGTAACAGTAGCATAAAAATTTTAAAAAAGGAGTAAAAAATAAAATGTTGGTTCCCACCTAACTTCACATTTGTCTTCAACTGAACATTTCATGTCTTGAGTCTGAGATTTTGGGGGGAGGAGTGGTGAATGTGAATTTCAGAGGGGCCAGAGGGAGGATTCAGAAGACCTCGGTGGCGACCAGCCGGGATCCACCTCAAGGAAGAAGAACCAAAGTTCAGAGGATCCGCCCGGCAAGGCAGAGCACAGCACAGTGGCGGTTGGCTAAAGGGAGGAGTGGGCCTCAACGCGAGGCGGGGAGACAAGAGTTCGGCGAGGCCCCCGAGCAAGGCCGCGAGACTGAGGAAGCTGTCCCTGCGGGGAGGGAAAGGGCAGCGGAGGAGCAGCAGCATCCCGGGAGAATGAAGGGCCCGTAAGGCTGAGGCCGATCCTCAGGCGCCCTGAGCAGCCGCGACCGAACCGGGCGCCGGGCGGGGAAGGGAGCGGCGACGCCTCATACCTGGATTAGCACTTTCACGTACATGAGCGGCTGGGACAGGATGGTGAGACCGGAGCCTAGGAGCACCTGACTGGCCGCGTCCGCCATGATGGCACCCGCGGACGGACAGACAGACGGAGCCACCAAGCAACCCGGTGAGCCGGTCCTGGGTCACGTGCCAGGGCCGCCGGTTTCACTGGCCCGCCCACGGCGAGCGCGCACGCACGCACCGGCGCGCGCCTCCCTGCCCAGTTCCCGCCCTCCACCCTGCCCGGAGAAACGGCAGGCGCTCGCGATGGGGCGCTGGGGTCGGGGCGGGGCTTATGGGACGGAGACGCATGCGTTTTGCCGGGGGCTCGTTCTTCTCCAGAAATGACGGTTTCTCTTGCACATGCGCTGATCCCAAGGGTCCGGAAACAGAATGGGAGTGGCAGTGGGGCAGTGTGACCCTGACGGCAAAGGCAAGGTCAGAGGACTGAAAAGAATTGAAAAGGATTCTTCGTTATGCTTCATCTCTGCACTTGCCCTTTGGGCATCATCAACATAGGGTTCAAAAGATATTCAGCATCAGAGCCCTAACAGTCTAGTGGCTGATAGCGAATCATGAATCCGCTAGCGAGTTGCTCTTCATTCGTTTATTTGTTTAATTAATGTTATCTTCTCAGAAATATCTTCTCTGATCATTCTAAAATTCTAAAATTACCTTCCCCTTCTTCTCTCTCTCTTTTTTTTTTTTGGAGACGGAGTCTTGCTCTGCCACCCAGGCTGGAGTGTAGTGGTGTTGATCTCGGCTCACCGCAACCTCCACCTCCCAGGTTCAAGCGATTCTCCTGCCTCGGCCTCCCGAGTAGCTGGTATTACAGACGTGCGCCACCGCCCCCAATTAATTTTTGTATGTTTAGTAGAGATGGGGTTTCACCATGTTGGCCAGGCTTGTCTTGAACTCCTGACCTTGTGATGTGCCCACCTTGGCCTCCCAAAGTGCTGGGATTACAGGCTTGAGCCACCACACCCAGCCAGCTCCCCCTTATTTTCTCCCATATTGCCCTGCTCCATAGCATTATCACTGAAATTATGTCTCCTCCACTGGAATGGAAGCTCCATGAGTTCAGGAACCATGACAGCTTTTGTTCACGGTTGAGTTTTCAATGTCCAGCACATACAAGGTGCTCAATAAATATTGCACAAGCAAACAAATAATTCAGTGCTTTCCAGTCTACAGGCTATCAGAGGCAAAAATGAAAAGGGCATTTTCCCTGCTCCTTTAGCCCCAGCTCACATGTTCTTTTTAATTATTTATTTTATTAATTATTATTATTTTCAGATGGAGTTGCATTCTGTCACCAGGCTGGAGTGCAGTGGCACAATCTTGGCTCACTGCAACCTGACTCCCTGCTTCTAGCAATTCTCCTGCCTCAGGCTCCTGAATAGCTGGGATTACAGGCACATGCCACCATGCCCAGCTAATTTTTATATTTTTAGTTAGAGACAGGGTTTCACCATGTTGGCCAGGATGGTCTCGATCCCCTGACCTCATGATCTGCCCACCTCAGCCTTCCCAAGTGCTGGGATTACAGGCATGAGCCACTGCACCCGGTCCCAGCTCAAGCGTTTGCTATCAAACATTTGGTGAATCAGAGCTTGGAGCTGAGTGAAGTACTACTGGGAAAAGACTTGGATTTGCATGCTGACTTTTCCACTGCGTTTGTCTGTCATTTTAACCTCTTTGACTTCCAGTTTTTGTATCTAAATCTAACACTACTTACTATGTACCTCTCAGGGTTATTATGAGCATTAAGTGAAACTGTACATAGGAAAGGGTTTTTTAAAAAAAACTATATTGGCCAGGCGCAGTGGATCACCTGAGGTCAGGAGTTCAAGACCAGCCTGACCAACAGGATGAAACCCTGTCTCTACTAAAAATACAAAAATTAGCTGGGCATGGTGGTGGGTGTCTGTAATAGCAACTACTTGGGAGGCTGAGGCAGGACAATTGCTTGAACCCGGGAGGTGGAGGTTGCAGTGAGCCAAGATCGCGCCACTGAACTCCAGCCTGGGTGACAGAACAAGACTTCATCTCAAAAATAAATAAGTAAAACCAGCATTTGTATTTCTTTTTTGTATCTGTATTTTTATCTGGGATTACAGGTGCCTGCCACCACGCCTGGCTAATTTTTTGTATTTTTAGTAGAAATAGTGTTTTGCCATGTTGGCCAGGCTGGTCTCTTAACTCCTGACTGCAGGTGATCCACTTGCTTCAGCCTCCCAAAGTGCTAGGATTACAGGTGTGAGCCACTGCGTCTGGCCCAGATGCTCGTTTTAATTAATATTGTCCTATACTCAGCACAGTGCCAGGTGATATTAGGAGTCAATTTATACAGCAGAAGGCGCATGGGTTTTGAGGCCCAATGGACCTGGTCCAAACTCCACCTCTGCCAGTTATTAACTGTGTGTCCTGAGGCAGAGTACATCACCACTTTGAACCTTAGACAAATATGTGTAGTAATGTATACTTCACAATGTTCCTGTCAGGAAATAACATGCCTACCCAAGCCAGCATGCACACACACACACAATATCAAATGATAGCCTTAAAGTTATAAGAAACAGCTAGGCATGGTGACTCACACCTGTAATCCCAGCATTTTGGGAGGCCAAGGCGGGCAGATCACCCGAGGTCAGAGTTCAAGACCAGCCTGACCAACATGGAGAAACCCCATCTCTACTAAAAATACAAAAATTAGCTGGGCGTGGTGGGATTACATGCCTGTAATTCCAGCTACTCAGAGGCTGAGGCAGGAGAATTGCTTGAACCCGGGAGGTGGAGGTTGCAGTAAACCAAGATCATGCCATTGCACTCCAGCTTGGGCAACAAGACTAAAACTCCATCTCAAAAAAAAAAAAAAAAAGTTATAAGAAACAAGTTGCCTATAACTGAATCTAGAAACAAAGTTGAGCCAGAGAGACTATTTAGCAAGGGGAATTTTTTTTTTTCTGAGATGGAGTCTTGCTCTGTCACCCAGGCTGGAGTGTAGTGGTGCAATCTTGGCTCACTGCAACCTCTGCCTCCTGGGTTCAAGCAATTCTTCTGCCTCAGCCTTTTGAGTGGCTGGGACTACAGGCACATGCCACCACACCTAGCTAATTTTTTTGTCTTTTTCATAGAGACAAGGTTTTACCATATTGGCCAGGCTGGTCTCGAATTCCTGACCTCATGATCTGCCCACCTCAGCCTCCCAAAATGCTGGGATTACAGGCATGAGCCACTGCGCCCAGCCTGATTTTTTTTTAAGATTCAAGATATGCATTTCCAACCAGACTACTATTTAAGTGATGTGTTCGTCTCAGGCTTTACATCAGAAGGCACAGAATCAATCACATGGTTAAGGCAGTGTCCAGTTGCCCCATTATATAGTCACTACTTTTTCCCTTCCAACTAATAAGCAATCTGAGTGGAGACACTTTAAAACCATGCAAATATCTTGCTCCTAAATTCCTCCTAATTTTTGCATGCATAGGTACTTCTTGCCTGATCCATTTTACTACAGTAATTGCAAAATAATGAATTCCCAATTGCAGCACTCCTTCTACATTCACTACTGACCTCAGCTTCACTCTTCCTAAACAGGAGCCCTCTTCCTCTCTCTCTCATTGATAGGAACCCAGGATTCCTAATTTTTCCAATGGGTAATAATTTATTAATGTCCTTAATCATTTTGGTGCCTAATATCCCAGATTTGGCCAGTGGGAGCTCCTTCAAGTTGGTTCCTTTATCCCATAACATGCCTCCAGTACTTTACTTTTTGACATAACACAGTGTTTCAGGCTCCTCATCTCATCTCTTTATTGCCTCAATGAACCCTGATTCCTTTTAGTGAGGAATGTATTAGAGACCAAGTTCTCAGTACAAAATGTACTGATTGCTGATGGGGTATATTTGATTTTAGGCCTTTTTAGCAGACAGAGCTGAATACACATACACACATTACCTACATATATGAATATGCATATACACATGCACATATATACTTGTGTATACATACATGTGTATGTTCAGACATATACCTGTTTTAGAAATCATGAGTTCTGGCCAGGTGCGGTGGCTCATGCCTACAATCCCAGCACTTTGGGAGGCTGAAGCGGGTGGATCATCTAAGGTCAGGAGTTTTAGACCAGCCTGGACAACATGATGAATCCCCATCTCTACTAAAAATACCCAAAAAAAACCCCAAAAAAGTTGGCCCGGCATAGTGGCAGGCACCTGTAATCCCAGCTACTTGGAGACTGAGGCAGGAGACTCACTTGAACCTGGGAGGCAGAGGTAGCAGTAAGCTGAGATTATGCCACTGCACTTCAGCCTGGGCAACAAGAGCGAAACTCCATCTCAAAAAAAAAAAAGAAAGATACCATGAGTTCTTGGGTTTTAACAACATCAACACATTTATTCATTTGTTCAAGCATATAATACATCTAAAATAGTTTCAGAATTGATTTGCCAATGCTATTACATAAACAAACCTACCAAAGAGAGTTCAGAATTTGTTTGCAGTTGTCTTCCTACCCCTGCTTCACGGGAACTTTGCTTCTGAACCACTCCCGATGAATATAGCTGTTGGCTGGGAGGAAGATGGCAGCAGAGAGGGAGCATGGGACTGGAAATGGAGATATGCAATAGCCATGGAGGAGGAAAGGTGCGGGAACCTCAGTTTCAGAAGCAGAAGGTAAGTTTTCAAGGCTGGAGAAGATACTGTGTGCTGGCCCAGGTGCACTCGATGGCATGTTTTCCTGCAGCCATCTTGGCAGCCTGTGTATAGTAGAGAAGACAGATGGCTGGGATGGCTGGCTGATCCAAAGTTGGAACTACCAGGTGGATGTGGCAGAAGGACAGAGGGTGAGGACACTGGGTGCTGGCAAGAGAGTGGTTGACGTCATGAACCCTGGAGTCTGGGCAGAATCAGGGAAGAAATGAAGCCAAGAGAAGAGGAATGACTGGACCTGTGAAGAAGTTTATTCATGTGATTTCTGGTCACTAAATCCAATAATCTAGGAATAGGCAGTTCAGGGGGCTATGAAGAGAGATGGCTTGTATCAAAATTGGTTAGTGACAGATGAGAGGAACTGTACTCAGAGCAACCAAAGAGATCGTGTTTCCCCAAAGACTAGAGATTGAGGGAGAGAAGACCTCGCTGGTACAGGCTAGAGAGGGAAACTGTTTAAAGCACATTATTGCAATGTATGATCAATAGCTAAGAGTAGGGTTCAAATGAAGGGAACTTAGAGATCATTTCACCTGGACAGGCACTTTTTTTTTTTTTTTTTTTTTTTTTGAGACAGAGTCTCACACTGTAGCCCAGGTGAGACTACAGACTGGAGTGAAGTGGTATGATCTCGGGTCACTGCAGTCTCCACCTCCTGAGTTCAAGCAATTTTCCTATCTCAGCCTCCCAAGTAGCTGGGACTACAGGCATGTGCCACCACGCCCAGCTAATTTTTTTGTATTTTTAGTAGAGACAGGGTTTCACCATGTTGGCCAGGATGGTCTCAATCTCCTGACCTTGTGATCCACCCACCTCTGCCTTCCAAAGTGCTGGGATTGCAGGTGTAAGCCATCGCACTTGGCCCAGCACTTCACTTTTAAGGTCAGGAAGTAAAAGTCCTGCCCTTACTTAAGGACTAAGTAAGGTTGCCTAAGAGTTGTTAAGCAAGTGCCCCATGCCTCCGACCCCAGCCTGTGTGGGATTCAAACTCAGGTGTTCTAAATCCCATGTTGGTGGCTCTTTAACCCACTACAGTGTTCTGAAACTACCAAATGTCTGACTGGTTTGTTTTGCCTACTAGTCTTTGTTCTCTATCCAGATTTTAAGCACAGGGGCAGGAGTGAAATCTTATGCATCAGTGCATTCTCCATAGTTCCTAAGTCAGTCACTGCTCAATGCATCTTTTTTTTTTTTTAAGACAGAGTCTCACCCTCTGTCACCCAGGCTGGAGTACAGTGGTATGATCTCAGCTCACTGCAACCTCTGCCTCCTGAGCTAAAATAATCCTTCCACCCCGCCTCCAGGGTAGCTGGGACTACAGGCATGTGCCACCATACCCAGCTAATTTATGTTTTGTTTTTTGGTTTTTTTTTTGAGTTGGAGTTTTGCTCTTGTTACCCAGGCTGGAGTGCAATGGCGCAATCTCGGCTCACCGCAATCTCCGCCTCCTGGGTTCAGGCAATTCTCCTGCCTCAGCCTCCTGAGTAGCTGGGATTACAGGCACACGCTACCATGCCCAGCCAATTTTTTGTATTTTTAGTAGAGATGGAGTTTCACTATGTTAACCAGGATGGTCTTGATCCCTTGACCTTGTGATCCACCTGCCTCGGCCTCCCAAAGTGCTGGGATTACAGGTGTGAGCTACCGCGCCCGGCGTATTTTTTTTTTTGTTGTTGTTGTTAGAGACAGGGTTTCACCACATTGCCCAGGCTGGTCTCATATTCCTGGGCTCAAGGGATCTACCTGCCTCAGCCCCTCAAAGCGCTGGGATTACAGGCATGAGCCACCATCCTGGCCTATCTCAGTTTCAAGAGGTGTTGTCAGCTCTCCAAAAACAGACAGATATGCTGCCACCAGATGGTGATAGGACTTTCATTAGGCCCTGTGGTCCAAAGAGTAAGGCTTAAGAAACCGTGTTCACAGGCCTGGTGGCTCACTGCAACCTCCGGGTTCAAGCTATTCTCCTGCCTCAGCCTGGGATTACAGGCACATGCCATCATGCCCCGCTAATTTTTGTATTTTTAGTAGAGACGGGGTTTTGCCATGTAGGGCAGGCTGGTTTTGAACTTCTGGCCTCAAGGGATCCACCCGCCTTGGCCACCCAAAGGCGTGAGCCACCGCACCTGGCTGAATTTCTGAACAACTTTCAAACAAGGTTTGCTTTTGGGATTTGTCTTTTAAGGATATCCTTTTAGGGATAATAAGTGGAGTTTTGGCTGCTTTCTGGATACTTAAAATGCTGACTAATAGTATTAGGAAGTAAGGTGTGGCATTGAAGAAGGCCATTTGCAAACTCCCTATGTAAAGAGCATGGGCTGACATTCCCCTTAAAAAGACTCACACATTAGCTGGGCATGGTGGCGCGTGCCTGTAGTCCCAGGTACTCAGGAGGCTGAGGCAGGAGAATTGCCTGAACCCAGGAGGCGAAGGTTGCGGTGAGCCGAAATCACGCCATTGCACTCCAGCCTGGGTAACAAGAGCAAAACTCCGTCTCAAAAAAAAAAAAAAAAAAGACCACACATTGAGGGTAGCTGCATCTAGAAACTCTCTGTACTCTTTGCTCATTTCTCTGTAAATCTAAAACTGTTCTAAAATACTTTTTAAATACTCAAACAGGATTGCAATACAATTTTTGTCATGTGGTTCTAATCACTAGTAATCCAGGTGGCTGAAAGTTTAAAAGTGATAATGAAAAATGTGATAGAAAACCTGGCATGAGCTGGAGTGACCCTCCTCTAAATGACTCCAGTGTGTTTACATGACAGGCTGTAGCTGGCAGACTATGATTGGTGCTCAGGAGGGACTAATGGAAAGAAAAGGTGGATAGAAAATATCTGTTCACATAAAATTATGGAGTTAACCAATCAAAGGAAACAACTGATTAGAGAGAAAGAATTTTTTTTTTTTTTTTTTTTTGCTCACCTTCAACTGTCTTGATAGAGTTATAGAGAGAAAGAATTTTAATCAGCAGGTTAAAAAATTTACAAAACCTTGAACATAAGATATGCAACATTAAATTCTGGGTAATACATGCATTGTTATTTTCATGTGGGAATACCTCATTTTGAGCAAACCTGACATATAGCAGTCAGACTGACCATTCACCACTGGAAAGCTTTGACACAAGATTTTTTTTTTTTAATATAGCACTTTCCCAAAATGTGTTTAACACAGAGTTTGATTTTTAAAAATTGATTTGCACATAATTTTAGAGAGAATATCTATTGGTTAAAATTAGGAATATCTGTGCTGCCACGAGGTGTGCCATGAGAGCACACTTCAGTTCCTGATAAAGCATTTTTACACATCATAATGAAATTTCATTTTATGAAAAAACAGTTGAATTCATGAGGTATGCATCTTGATCACAACACAGAGTGTAAGTACAAAGTGTAAGGTCAGTGCATGAAAGTACACAACACAGTACACCACTATGAAATGCAGTTCCCAATCACACATCCCCCCCATTACAAAATGTGTCTGATGTCCAACACCCCGAGAAGTGCTTGTGTGGCACAGCCCAGGCTCACCTACGGGTATGTGTATATGTGCAAGGATGGGTATGCCGCCATGGCCACACAGCCTCTCTTTGTGGCAGGATATCTGCTCCTTGGCCAGTTTGGCTTCACACCTGGAGCTGGCTCTTGGCTGGAGTTTATGGTTCTCTTTGGAAAGCATGATACTGCAAAGCCTGGCTTCTTATTCTGTGCAAATAAGATTTTTAAAAGGTTGAATTCACTTTATTTCGCCATTTCTAAAGATGTAGTTAGGTTTGGGATTGGCTTTACAAGGAGTTGGTGAGAAGTATTTGCATTTCTTTTTTGTTGTTGTTTTTTTTTTAGTTGTTTTCTTTTTTTGTAGTATTTGCATTTCTTCCCCAAATATCAAAGTAGTTGACACTATTATAGAACAGAGGTGAGCTGAGCATTTGTCCTGATCCTCAGCCAAATCACAGTCAACATGAGCAACATTTTTTTTTTTGAGACGGAGTCTTGCTCTGTCACCCAGGCTGGAGCGCAATGCTGCCATCTCAGCTCACTGCAATCTCTGCCTCCTGGGTTCAAGCAATTCTCCTGCCTCAGCCTCCTGAGTAGCTGGGACTACAGGCATGTGCCACCATGCCTGGCTATTTTACTTTTTTGTATTTTTAGTAGAGACGGGGTTTCACCATATTGCCCAGGCTGCCCTCAAACTCCTGACGTCAAGTGATACTCCAGCCTCAGCCTCCCAAAGTGTTGGAATTACAGGCATGAGCCACCATGCCCGGCCAACATGGGCAATATTTTAATTGCCCCAAGAAGCAGAAAGACTGCATTTTATAAGCTGTCGAGAAACATTACTCAAAGAAAAAGAAAAATGGTCCATGAAGGTGGCAGATTGCCTCATTTTCTTCAATTCCGTTTATCTGATACGTTATAGAAGTTAAATACCCACATCTGTTACACAAATATCAAACCAGAAAGAAAATATGAGGCAGGAGAATCTTGAGCCCAGCAGGTGGAGGCTGCAGTGAGCCAAAATTGTGCCAACGGACTCCAGCCTAGCGATAGAGCAAGCCTCTGTCTCAAAAAAAATAAAAATTAAGAAAATGAAGTAGAGATAAAAGTTTGGATGACATTCATCCACTACACTGTATTTAATTGAATTCATGGTTATATGTTACAACCTAATTAGTATGTTGCAGTTCCAGGATATGGTTTTTGCTACTAATAGGCTTCCGGCAATGAATGCTAATTGAAGAAAGAGGACAAACTCATTATTAGTCTGTCAGGACTGAAATTCTTTAATTTGACTTTATTTAAGCCCATCTTTTCACTGCTCTTCACTTTCTGTTATACTATGGTGACTGGACTATCACTCTTGTCACTCCTAGAGGATCTTGTCTTCATGTCTTTTAAGGGCCCTACCCATTGTAGACAGTAGCTGACACTGATAGGTAAATGAGAGAATCAGTGCAAGAATTCCCAAGTAACAGACTTGGAAAGACAGCAGGGACTCAGTCCATTGGGAGAACCATCCATTCTTTATCTAGTAACCCTAACTTAATCCACTTATTCTCAACTTGGGTTTCACCCAGACACATATGAATAAAACCATCCTGTAAACATACTCTGCTATCAGAAACAACAGCTTACTAGCTGTTTCTCCACCTCTTTTTTCCTCCCTTTCAGGAAAGAACATGTGAGTGCAAATGAGTATGACAAATGTTATTATATGGATACATATGAATTCATTCCAACTTATTCTTTTTATTTTTCATATTTATTTATTTTTGAAACAGAGTCTCATTCTGTTGCCCAGGCTAAAGTGCAGTGGCACAATCTCAGCTCACTGCAACCTTTGCCTCCTGGGTTTAAGCGATTCTCCTGCCTCAGCCTCCCAAGTAGCTGGGATTACAAGTGTGCACCATCACACCCAGCCAATTTTTGCATTTTTAGTCTAGATGGGGTTTGGCCAAGTTGGCCAGGCTGGTCTCAAGCTCCTGACCTCAGGTGATCCACTCACCTCAGCCTCCCAAAGTGCTGGGATTATAGGTGTGAGCCACCAAGCCTGGCCCAGACTTACTAAGTTTTTTTTTTTTAAGATGGAGTTTTGCTCTTGTTGCCCAGGATGGAATGCAATGCTGTGATCTTGGCTCACCACAACATCCGTCTCCTGGGTACAAGCAATTCTCCTGCCTCAGCCTCCCAAGTAGCTGGGACTACAGCCATGTGCCAGCACGCCTGGCTAGTAAAGACAGGGTTTCTCCATGTTGGCCAGGGTAGTCTCAAGCTCCTGACCTCTAATGATGCACCCACCTTGGCTTCTCAAAGTGCTGGGATTACAGGCATGAGCCACCGTGCCTGGCCTAAAACTTAGTCTTTTAAAAAAGCAAGTATTTCACAAATCTTGGTACCGAATGGTCAGTGGTAACTATAGCCTGAGGGGGGCAAAATGCCTTAGATGTTCACCTGAGCAGAATAAATCTGAGAAGTAAAACTGGACTGTGAATCACCACCTCTCCAAATCACATAATACATTTGAAAACTAATTAAAATTAATAGCTGGCAAATAAGTATATACAGTATACTAGGTAAAGTACCTGCATTTTCTCTTTATTCTTAGGCAGAATCAAGGTGGTCATTGATGGGTCCAGGGGGGTGTCTTTGTCTCTTCTACTGAAATTTGTCTAAAATAAATGAACATATCTTCAGTAAATTTTCCACTTGAACAAGTATGATTATAATGAATATGCATTATTTGCTTCTTATTTATATATGTTAATTCATTATGATACTCTCACACAAGAAGGCAGGCAAAACATAATTCAAAGAAGGAAAAATGATTCAAAGGGGGAAAAGTGACTAATTTACAAAGTGCCTATGATATGCCAGGTGCTTTGCATTTTCACACAAATTCATCAACCTTAGGATGTAGATATCATCATCTCGATATTTCAGATGCAAAAACTTAGTTTCAGGGTCATCAGATGACTCACAGAATATTAAAACAGTGAGGCAAGACAGACTTCAAAATTTGTGCTCTTGTCACCAGCTGTGCTCTGTGGAGATTCCCCAGTATCACACAGTGAGACCTTATTAATAGCACTGTTAACCATAGGGTAGTGTTTCACACAAGGAGGGCCCATTTTGCACCCTTTCACCTGAGAATCAGTTACTATTGTACAAAACCTTTTAACCTTAAACTCCTGGACTCAAGTGATTCTACCACCTCAGCCTCCCAGGTACTAGGACTACAGGGGCAGGTTACCACACAGCTAAGTTTTAAAATTTTTTGTAGGGACAGGATCTTGCTATGTTGCTCAGGCTGGCCTCGACCTCCTGGCCTCAAGTGATGATCCTCCCACCTCAGTCTCCCAAAGTGCTGGGACTACAGGTGTGAGCTACTGTATCTGACCTCAAATTCCCCTGCTCACTTTTTTTTTTTATACAGGGTCTGGCTCTGTCACATAGGCTGGGGTGCAGTGGCAGATCACAGCTCACTGCAGCCTTGACCTTTCAGGCTCAATCAATCCTCCTACCTCAGTCTCCCAAGTAGCTAGGACTATAAGCATGCGCCACCATGCCTAGCTAATTTTTTTTTTTTTTGAGACAGAGTCTCACTCTGTCACCTAAGCTGGAGTGCAACGGCAAAATCTCAGCTCATTGCAACCTCTGCCTCCTGGGTTCAAGAATTCTTGTGACTCAACATCCTGAGTAGCTGGGACTACATGCATGCATCACCACACCCAGCTAATTTTTGTATTTTTAGTAGAGATGGGGTTTCACCATGTTGGCCAGGCTGGTCTCCTGGCCTCATGTGATCCACCCACCTTGTCCTCCCAAAGTGTTGGAATTACAGGCGTGAGCCACTGTGCCTGACCAAACTTATTCTTTTAAAAAAGCAAGTAATTGGCTGGGTGCAGTGGCTCATGCCTGTAATCCCAGCACTTTGGGAGGCTGAGGTGGGAGGATCACCTGAGGTCAGGAGTTCCAGACCAGCCTGGCCAACATGGAGAAACCCTGTCTTTACTAAAAATACAAAATTAGCTGGGTGTGGTGGTGCATGCCTCTAATCCCAGCTACTCAGGAGGCTGAGGCAGGAGAATCAATTGAACCCTGGAGGCAGAGGTTGCAGTGAGCTGAGATCACACCATTGCACTCTGGCCTGTGCAACAAGAGTGCAACTGTCTAAAGGAACCCAGAAAATAATTCACAAACCTTGGTACTGAATGGTCAGTGGTAGCACTGCATGTGAAGCATACCTCACAATTCATGGCAACACTCAATGTGTTGTTAACCTCCTAAGGCTGAGAACAGGTGCCTCATTCCCTGTTACTTTCTTACGTGACATGTTGCCATGGCATTTCAAAATAATGGCTGCCTAAAAAACGTTCATTGAAATGATATGTTCAATGGCAAGCTTTTAACTCTAGGTGGGCTCCCTCCAGCCCTGGTATGTCCCAAGGGCCAGGTGGTTTGTAGCCTGAGGGTGCAAAATGCCTTAGATGTTCACCTTAGCAGAACAAATCTGCGAAGGTAAAACTGGACTGTGGATCACCGCCCCTCCAAATCATATAATACATTTGAGAACTAATTAAAATTAATTGCTGGGACATAAGTATATACAGTATAGTAGGTGAAGTACCTGTATTCTCTCTTTATTCTTAGGCAGAATCAGGGTGACCATTGATGAGTCCAGGGGGGTGTCTTTGTCTCTTCTATTGAAATTTGTCTAAAATAAATGAACATATCCTCACTAAATTTTCCACTTGAACAAGTGTGATTACAGTGAATATACATTATTTGTTTGCTTCTTATTCATATGTGTTGATTCATTATGATATTCTCACACAAGAGGACAGGTAAAACATAATTTAAAGAAGTAACAATTCAGAGAAAAAATCACTAATTTACTAAGTGCCTACCATATGCCAGGTGCTTTACACTTTCACACACTAATTCTTTCAACAACCATAGAATACAGATATTGGGCAGGGCGCGGTGGTTCACGCCTGTAACCCCAGCACTTTGGGAGGCCGAGATGGGTGGATCACAAGGTAAGGAGTTTAAGACCAGCCTGGTCACTGGGCGCGGTGGCTCAAGCCTGTAATCCCAGCACTTTGGGAGGCCGAGGTGGGTGGATCATGAGGTCAAGAGATCAAGACCATCCTGGTCAACATGGTGAAACCCCGTCACTACTAAAAATACAAAAAATTAGCTGGGCATGGTGGTGCATGCCTGTAATCCCAGCTACTCGGGAGGCTGAGGCAGGAGAATTGCCTGAACCCAGGAGGCGGAGGTTGCGGTGAGCCGAGATCACGCCATTGCACTTCAGTCTGGGTAACAAGAGTGAAACTCCGTCTCAAAAAAAAAAAAAAAGAATACAGATATTACCACCTCAATATTTCAGATGCAGAAACTTAGTCCCAGGGTGGTCAGATCATGCACAGAATATTAAACAGTGGGGCTCAAATTTGAACTCAAGACAGACTTCAAAATTTGTGCTTTTGCCACCAGCTGTGCACTGTGGTGATTCCACAGTATCACATGGTGAGACCTCATTATAGTACTGTTTTCTGTTTTTGTTTTTTTTGAGACAGAGTCTCACTCTGTCGGCCAGGCTGGAGTGCAGTGGCATGATCTTGGCTCACTGCAATCTCCAGCTCCAGGCTCAAGCAATTCTCCTGCCTCAGCCTCCAAAGTAGCTGGGATTACAGGCATGGGCCACCATGCCCAGCTAATTTTTGTATTTTTAGTAGAGACAGGTTTCACTATGTTAGCCAGGCTGGTCTCAAACTCCTGACCTCAGGCAATCCGCTCACCTTGGCCTCCCAAAGTGCTGGAATTACAGGCATGAGCCACTGGCCACTGCATCTGGCCCTGTTTTTTTGTTTTTGTTTTTGAGATGGAGTTTTGCTCTTGTCACCAGGCTAAAGTGCAATGGTGCAATCTCGGCTCACTGCAACCTCCACCTCCTAGATTCAAGTGATTCTCCCACCTCAGCCTCCCAAGTAGCTAAGACTACAGGGGTAGGCTACCACATGCAGCTAAGTTTTAAAATTTTTTGTAGAGATAGGATCTTGCTATGTTGCTTAGGCTGGTCTTGACCGCCTGTCCTCATGTGTTCCTCCCACCTCAGCCTCCCAAAGTGCTGGGATTACAGGTGTGAGCTACAGTATCTGACCTTGAACAGTTCCCCCGCTTTTTTTTTTTTGAGATGGGGTCTTGCTCTGTTCCCAGGCTGGGGTGCAGTGGTAGGATCACAGTTCACTGCAGCCTTGACTTCTCAGGTTTAAGAGAGCCTCCTACCTCAGCCTCTCAAGTAGCTAGGACTATAAGCATGCACCACCATGTCTAGCTAATTTTCTTTTTTTTTTAATGTTTTATTTTTATTACTTTTTTAAACTCATGATATAAAGAAAAAATTTTTTTTTCGAGATACAGTCTCACTCTATTGCCCAGACTGGAGTGCAATGGCACAATCTCAGCTCACTGCAACCTCCGCCTCTTGGGTTCAAGCAATTCTTGTGACTCAGCTTCCTGAGTAGCTGGGACTACAGGCATGCAACACCACACCAAGCTAATTTTTCTATTTTTAGTAGAGACAGGGTTTCACCATGTTAGCCAGGCTGGTCTTGAACTGCTGGCCTCATGTGATCTGCCTACCTTGTCCTCCCAAAGGGCTGAATTACATGTGTGAGCCACTGTGCCCAGCCATGCCTTGCTAATTTTTTAAAAAAATTTGTGTGGAGTCTTGCTATATTGCCAGGGCTAGTCTCGAACTCCTGGACTCAAGTGATCCTCCTGCCTCAGCCTCCCAAAGTGCTGGGATTACAGGTTTGAGCAACCATGCCTGGCCATCCAGGCTGGAGTACAGTGGTATGATCATGGCTCACTGCAGTCTCCAACTCTGGGCTTATGTGATCTGCCCACCTCAGTGTCCCAAGTAGGTGGGACTACAG
This sequence comes from Saguinus oedipus, assembly GCA_031835075.1. Taxonomy (NCBI): domain Eukaryota; kingdom Metazoa; phylum Chordata; class Mammalia; order Primates; family Cebidae; genus Saguinus; species Saguinus oedipus. The sequence goes on along the minus strand of CM063178.1, from coordinate 62,450,915 downwards.
GCATGCACCACCATGCCTAGCTAATTTTTATTGTTTGTAGAGATGAGATCTCACTATGTTGTGCAGGGTGGCCTTGAACTCCTGGGGTCAAACGATCCTTCTGCCTCGGCCTTCTAAAGTATTGGGTTTGGCCAGGTGTGGCGGCTAACACCTGCAATACCAGAACTTTGGGAGGCTGAGGCGGGCGGATCACCTGAGGTCAGGAGTTCGAAACCAGCCTGGCCAACATGGTGAAACTCCATCCACACTAAAAGTACAAAAATTAGCCAGGTGTGGTGGCAGGTGCCTGTAATCCCAGCTACTCAGGAGGCTGAGGTGGGAGAATCACTTGAACCCGGGAGGTGGAGGCTGTAGTGAGCTGATGAGATAGCACCACTGCACTCCAGTCTGGGTGACAGAGTGAGACTCTGTCTCAAAAAAAAGAAACAAACAAATAAGAAAACATACAAAGTGTTAAGTTTATAGGCATCAGCCACCATGCCCGGCCAACCTATTTTTTTTACATTAAAAAACAAGGATTTTGGCCGGGAATGGTAGCTCATGCCTATAATCTCAGTACTATGGGAAGCCGAAGTGGGCATATTACTTGAATTTAGGAGTTTGAGACCAGCAGCCTGGGCAACATGGTGAAACCCTGTCTCTACTAAAAATACAAAAATTAGCCAAGCATGGTGATGGGCACCTGTAATCTCTGCTACTCCAGAAACTGAGGCACGAGAATCACTTGAACCCAGGAGGGGGAGGTTGCAGTAAGCTAAGATTGTGCTATTGCACTCCAGCCTGGGTAACAGAGCAACACTCTGCCTCAAAAAAAAAAAAAAAAAAAAAAAAAAAATCAAGGATTTTATAGCCATAAAACTATAAAGTACTAAACATTGGTTGAGTGTCTCTTCTGTGTTGTCACTGCATCCTACTCTGTGATATAATTTCCTAATTACTTGTTGAAATCTCCACTGGAGTCTGAAGTCCCTGAGGCAGGGATAGTATTTTGTTCAAGCTTGCATTCTTAGCATCCAGTAAAGGGACTGGCATGCAGTAGGTACCCAGTAAAATTCATTTATTTATTTTAAAATAAAATGTGCTGATTGAATGCATGGGTGGGTAGATGGATGAATAGATGGTAAGTCAGCCTGTTCTTATGGCCTTGGTGTAAAATCACAAATCACCAATATTTAATTCCAGACTTCAGTCATGTCTAATCCAAAGCATTGTCAATGTCTTCCCCAATTTTAATGTTTTCTTGCTCCCAGTGGCACTGTCAGGTTAGGGTAACATAAATGCCTATAATATTTGTCACCCTGTGGGAGAGGGGTGCTAATTTCAGAAATTAGAGAACCTGTGTGACAAAGAGTCAAACAAAAATACTACCTCATTTAACCTCGGGTTTTCATTTTTCACTGGTAAAGAACTGGAATTCTCTGAGTTTTTGAAAAAGGTTGGCTGCTTTTGGAGAGTAGAAGCAAATCCTGCCCTTTCCTAGAAAGATTGAGTGAAAAGAGAATATTTTTTTCAATTGATCTATTCAAAATTGATTTACTCAACAGCAAAACTTCTAGCTCTGAAAGCACTTTTGTCTTTAGAAAGCAGAGGGTATGGTGTGAGTGTGGCAGCTTGGAGAAAGACTGATGAGCTATCCAGGTGTTTTAGTCTGGACCAGGCCTGGCCCCCAGCCACCCATCTACTTCAGACTACCTCTAGACACTACCATTCCAGTACTTTGTCTTTCCTCTGAAAATTCAGACTTGGCTAAAACCCAGATTCCTATGCCAGAGTGTAGGAGACGATCAGTAGGCCAAAGCCGAAACCTGCTCAGAGACGTCCAGAGGGCCCTTGGAAGGGTTCTGATGCCAAAACAGAAAGTCTCCCCCTGCCCCAATCTCCATCCCCTTTTTGGTTTAGAGTAAACTTAACCCCCTTTCCTTCTCCCTCTATGGAATACTCTGTAACCAGAAAGTAGAAATAGCCAGCAAGGCTTTCTTACTGTGGTATCTTCTGTTAACTTTAACTTCCGCATCAACTTTTTTCTCTGATACTGCTCATTTCGTTGTTTCCTAGTCTGAAGTGACTTCTTTTTTTTCCTCTTAAGCATCTTCTTCTGATTCAGCTATTCCACAAAGTAGACACTGGTCACTGAGGATTCCAGAACTAGGCCCACCCACATGTGGCACTCTTCATACAACACAACACTCAAGACACAGGCTCACTCAGTATGCAGCCTTGTGGTGTTGGAGTGCTGGGATTACAGGCGTGAGCCACCATGCCCAGCTGTGTCATGATTTTTTTAAGGCTGCTGTTTCTTGGGTCTAAGAGTTCAGCTTACCTCATCTGCTATATTTGCTAGGTGAACAGGAAGACCATCTGAGAGAGAACTGTCAGAACCACTGGTGCTGTTTCCAAAAGAAAAAAAGAAGAGGAAATAGCTGTCATTGGTATGTCTAAAAAGCATAACATTTACCACAATAGCTATATGGGATTAGGATTAGGAGATCTTCTAGCTATTATTATTTTCTTCCTTTTTTATATTTTTGGGATAGGGTCTCACTCTGTCACCCAGGCTGGGGTGCAGTATTGTGATCATAGCTCACTGGAACCTTGAGCCTGGGCTCAAGAGATCCTCCCACTTCAGTCTTCTGAGGAGCTGGGACTACAGGCTTGCGCCACCATGGCTGGCTAATTTTTAAAATTCTTGAAGACAAGGGATTGCCCATGTTGTTGCCTGGGCTGGTCTTGAACTTTTGTGTTCAAGCGATCTTCTTGCCTCAGCCTCCTAAAGTGCTGAGATTACAGGTATGAGCAACTGCAACTGCACCCAAACAATTACTAAGAATTCTTGATGGTCAGGCATGGTGGTACATGCCTGTAATTCCAGCACTTTTGGAGGTCGAGATGGGTGGATCAGCTGAGGTCAGGAGTTTGAGGCCACCCTGACTACATGGTGAAACCCCATCTCCACTAAATACAAAACAATTAGCCAGGTGTGGTGATGTGTGTCTGTAGTCCCAGCTACTTGGGAGGCTGAGGCAGGAGAATAGCTTAAACCTGGGAGACAGAGATTGCAGTGAGTGGAGATCATGCCATTGCACTCCAGCCTGGGCAACAAAAGTGAAACTCTGTCTCAAAAAAAAAAAAAAATTCTTGACAGGCACATTCATTCATTCACTCTGAACACTTACGGCATGCCAGGCAGTGTGTTAGGCACAGGAAACACACATGAACGAGGCAGAGCCCCTGGCACCAAAGAGTCTGCAATCTATATGGCAAAGCAAATACTGGCCAGATGGGCAAAGCTGCCCTTGGTGGAGGATGTGAGAGAGCACAGGATTCTCAATATGCAAGCCTACAGAACAGCAGAGGTGTGTGATTTGTTTGAAAGCGAGGGATCTTTCTCATTCACTCCTCTTTGGCTGGTACCAATTCAGAGAGTAATCCCAGCATTTTGGGAGGCCAAGGCGGGTGGATCACGAGGTCAAAAGATCGAGACCATCCTGGTCAACATGGTGAAACCCCTTCTCTACTAAAAATACAGAAAAATTAGTTGGGCATGTTGGTGTGTGCCTGTAATCCCAGCTACTCGGGAGGCTGAGGCAGGAGAATTGCCTGAACCCAGGAGGCGGAGGTTGTGGTGAGCCGAGATTGCACCATTGCACTCTAACCTGGGTAACAAGAGCAAAACTCTGTCTCAAAAAAAAAAAAAAAAAAGACCAGCCTGGCCAACATGGTGAAACCCCGTTTCTACTAAAAATTCAAAAATTAGCCAGGTATGGTGGCAGGTGCCTGTAATCCCAGTTACTCGGGAAGCTGAGGTAGGAGAATTGCTTGAACCAGAGAGGTAGAGGTTGCAGTGAGCCACGATTGTGCCATTGCACTCTGGCCTGGGTGACAAGAGAAAGACTCCATCTCAAAAAACAAAACAAAAAACAAAAACAAGAAATCCGGGATCCTAAGGAGGTACTCTGAAAAAATGTATTCAATAAATAAACAAATACATTTAATAAAGAATCTGAGCATGGAAGACAAAGTAAGATGCTGTCTCTACCAAAAAAAAAAAAAAATTAGTGAGCAGTGGTGGTAACTGTCGCCTGTGGTCCCAGACACTTGGGAGGCTGAGGTAGGAGGACCACTTGTGCCCAGGAGGTTGAGGCTGCAGTGAGCCGAGACTGTGCCACTGTACTCCAGCCTGAGCAACAGGGCAAGAACCTATCTCAAAAAATAAATAAATAACAAAAAGAACCTTCAGGTCACAGACTAAGATTACTTTTATCACCCCAATTTTCCTTCAAAAGTTTTGGATGAGGCCAGGCATGGTGGCTCATGCCTATAATCCCCACATTTTGGGAGGCCAATGCAGGAGGGATCACTTGAGGCCCAGAATTAAAGACCAGACTAGGCAACATAGTGATACCCTGCCTCTATTTAAAAAAAAAAATTGGCTGGGTGTGGTGGTGCACGCTTGTAATCCCAGCACTTTGGGAGGTCAAGGCGGGCAGATCACCAGGTCAAGAGATCAAGGCCATCCTGGCCAACACAGTGAAACCCCATCTCCAACTAGAAATATAAAAAAAGCTAGCCGGGTGTGGTGGCACATACCTGTGGTCCCAGCTACTCGGGAGGCTGAGGTGGAAGAATCGCTTGAACCCAGGAGGCGGAGGTTGCAGTGAGCCGAGATTGCGCCACTGCACTCCAGCCTGGTGACAGAGCAAGACTCCGTCTCAAAAAAAAAAAAAAATTGCCCCACAAGGGGCGTGTCCCGCCACATGCCGGGACCAGGGTTAGATGTGGAGTGCCCCTGGGAAATGGGGTGTGGCCAAAAAAGCGGCCACCCCTTTTTTAAACAAACAAGTTGGCTGGGCACAGTGGCTCACACCTGTAATGCCAGCACGTTGGAAGGCTGAGGCTTGAAGATCTCTTTTTTTTTTTTTTTTTTTTTTTAAAGATGGGGTTTTACCATGTTGGTCAGTCTGGTCCTGAACTCCCGACCTCAGGTGATCTGCCTGCCTTGGCCTCCAAAGTGCTTGGATTACAGGCGTGAGCCACTAAACCCGGCTGGCTCGAAGATCTCTTGAGCCCAGGAATTTGAGACCAGCCTGGGCAACATGGCAAAACCCTGTCTCTACAAAAAAAAAAATACAAAAATTAGCCAGGTGTGGTGATTCGTGCCTATAGTCCCAGCTACTAGGGAGGGTAAGCTGGGAGAATCACTTGAGTCCAGGAGCTTGAGGCTATAGTGAGCTGTGATTGTGCCACTGACTCTAGCCTGGGTGACAGAGCGGCACCCTTTCTAAAAAAAAAAAAAGTTTTGGATGTTCATGTAGACTAAAGTCTTCCCTTACAAACTGTGTCTTCCCCCTTTTTGCAAGGGCTAGGATGAATGAAAACTCAAATAATCAATCCTTTCTTTCTTCGTGTCTTTTGCTTAAATGTCACATTATATTTTTCCCTTTCTTGGGGTTTTGTTGGCTAGAACTAAGAGCTTTTCTCTATGACAGGGGGTCTATACATAGAAACTTTATTGGCACAAGGCCAGGCACAGTGGCTCATGCCTGTAATCCCTGCACTTTGGGAGGCCAAGATGGGCAGACCACTTGAGGTCAGAAGTTTGAGACAAGCCTGGCCAACATTGTGAAACTCCATCTCTACTAAAAATACAAAAAAAAATTTTAGCTGGGCATAGTAGCAGGTGCCTGTAATTCCGGCTACTTGGGATACTGAGGCACAAGACATGCTTGAACCCAGAGGGTGGAGATTACAATGATGCAGTGAGCTGAGATTATACCACTGCACTCCAGCCTGAGTGACAGAGTGAGTCTCCGTCTCAAACAAAACAAAACAAAACACCAAGCATTTATTGGCACAAAGCTCAAATCATATGGGAAAAGTCGGCATTGCAAACCAGTCAGCTGCCCAGCCCTTCATTCTGTTTCTGCTCCCGTTGCTCCTCTCAGTGTACAATGAGTAGTCACACTGCAAGACAGCAGGAAGAAAACCCCATCTTCTCTGATCTAATTCCCAATTCCCTGTTCCCAATACGTTTTTCTAGTCAAGGACACCGGAAGTTCCGTTGGTAGAAAACTTTAGCAATGGGACAAAAACACTAAAAGCAGTATGTCCCAGAAAGTGTCAAAACCTGTGTGTACACACATAGAGCAAACTCAGACTGGGCTTGTACACTCACAGTCTGCTTTTCTTTGCAATTATGAGAATGAATAGGTGGAACCCCACTGGATGCTTATGATAGCCAATCTCCTGAGGCAGAGCCTGGCAAATTGGTTTCAACAATTCCTTATTTTTTTTAAGATGGAGTCTCCCTTTGTTGCCCAGGCTGGAGTTCAGTGGTGCAATCTCGGCTCACTGCAACCTCTGCCTCCCGGGTTCATGTGATTCTCCTGCCTCAGCCTCCTGAGGAGCTGGGATTACAAGCACATGACACCACACCGGCTTATTTTTTGTAGTTTTAGTAGAGAAGGAGTTTCACTGTGTTAGTCACGGTGGTCTTGATCTCCTGACCTCATGATCTGCCTACCTCGGCCTCCCAAAGTGCTGGGATTACAGGTGTGAGCCACTGTGCCTGGCTGGTTTCAATAAGTCTTAACCATATGCATCAGAGTGTCCCTGCTGAGCCACTAGAATGCAGAGTCTGCCTGTTTCTGAGTTGATTCTCCCTGTGGTCGGGAATTCGAGACCAGCCTGACCAACATGGAGAAACCCTGTCTTTACTAAAAATACAAAATTAGCCAGGCATGGTGGTGAATGCCTCTAATCCCAGCTACCCTGAAGGCTGAGGCAGAAGAATTGCTTGAACTCGGGAGGCGGAGGCTGTGGTGAGCCGAGATTGCGCCATTGCACTCCAGCCTAGGCAACAAGAGCGAGACTCTGTCTCAACAAAAACAAAACAAAACAAAACAAAACAACAGATAAATGATATGATCTGATTTAGGTTTTTTAAAAATAATTCTTCTGGTTTTTTTCAGCCTTGCTAGTCCCTTCTTCTTAGTCACTTATGCTGGGTACTCCCCTATTAAAGTTGTATTGTCCAGCTGAAACCTCAGACTTAGACTTCTTCTCTATCTGCAACAACTTCCTTGAGATCCCACCCAGTCGTCGTTGTTTTTTGTCTAACTCTGTAGCCCAGGTTGGTGTGTAGTAGTGTAGCCATAGCTCACTGCAACCTTGAACTCCTAAACTCAGCAATCCTCCTGCCTCAGTTTCTTGAGTAGCTAGGACTACAGATGCATGTCCCTACCCCTACTAAGTTTATTGGGTGTTTTTTTTTTTTTTTTTTTTGAGACAGAGTCTCGCTTTGTCACTCAGACTGAAATGCAGTGGTACAATCCTGGCTCACAGCAACCTCCACTTCCAGGGTTCCGGCAATCCTCCCTCCCTCTTCAGCCTCTAGAGTAGCTGGGATTACAGGCATGTGCCACCACATCCGGCTAATTTTTATATTTTTAGTAGAATGGGGTTTCACCAGGTTGGCCAAGCTGGTCTTGAACTCCTGACCTCAAGTGATCTGCCTGCCTTGGCTTCCCAAGGTGCTGGGATTACAGGTGTGAGCCACCATGCCTGGACCTCTGTTAAAGTTGAAATATCTATCTGGCTGGGAATGGTGGCTTCCGGTTGTAATCCCAGCAATTTGGGAGGCTGAGGCAGGTGGATCCCTTGAATCCAGTAGTTAGAGACCAGCCTGGGCAACATGGCAAAACCTGTTCTCTATTAAAAAAATACAAAAATTAGCTGAGTGTGATGGTACACACCTGCAGTCTCAGCTACTTGGGGTGCTGAGGCAGGAGGATTGCTTGAGCTCAGGAAGTTGAGGATGCAGTGAGCAGGGATTGCACCACTGCACTTCAGCCTGGGTGGAGAGCAAGACTCTGTCTCAATTAAAAAAAAAAATCATCTATCCAATGACTACTCTCTCCACTGATCCACTGAACCTCTCCACTGAACTCCAGACCCATATATCCTACTGTTTATTCAATAACTCCACTAAATATATAATGGGCATTACAAGCTTAAGCCTAATGCCAGAATCCTAATCTTCACTACCTCCCTAACTCCTTTGATCTTTCCCATCTCAGCTAAAGCCAACTCCATCCAATCAATCGTGGAGTCATTCTTTTTTTTTTTTTTTTGAGACGGAGTTTCACTCTTGTTACCCAGGCTGGAGTGCAATGGCGCGATCTCGGCTCACCGCAACCTCCGCCTCCTGGGTTCAGGCAATTCTCCTGCCTCAGCCTCCTGAGTAGCTGGGATTACAGGCCCGCGCCACCATGCCCAGCTAATTTTTTGTATCTTTAGTAGAGACGGGGTTTCACCATGTCGACCAGGATGGTCTCGATATCTTGACGTTGTGATCCACCCGCCTTGGCCTCCCAAAGTGCTGGGATTACAGGCGTGAGCCACCGCGTCCGGCCTTTTTTTTTTTTTTTTTTTAAATTATGGAGTCTTACTCTGTCACCCAGGCTGAAGTGCAGTGGCACCATCTTGGCTCACTGCAACCTTCACCTCCCGGGTTCAAGCAATTCTCCTGCCTCAGCCTCTCAAGTATGTGGAATTACAGGCACGTGCCAATACATCTGGCTAATTTTTGTATTTTTAGTAAAGATGGGATTTCACCATGTTGGTCAGGTTGGTCTCGAACTCCTGACCTCATGATCTGCTCGCCTCGGCCTCCCAAAGTGCTGGGATTACAGGTGTGAGCCACTGCGCCTGGCCCATTCTCTTCTTTTCTCATGCCCCATATCCAATCGTAGGCAAATCCTAATGTTTATAATTTCAAAATATAGCTAGAATCCAACCAATTCACACATCCCCCTGCAACCACTACTGGTACTCCGGTCTAAGCCGCTATTACCTTTTACCTGTATTATTACAAGAGCTTCCTATGGACTCTCCCTGATTAAAACTTTCCTCTTTATGATCTATTTTTCACACAGCAGCCGGTGTTCCTGTTGAAACTAAAACCTGTCACACCAGTTGCCTACAAGGCCCTACGCAAACTGCCTGCCCAACTCCCTACTCCTTTCTAATGCCTAAAATAGAGGCTGGCAAAGAATATGCACTTTTTTGTTGTTGTTGATGTTTCTGAGCCTGTCCACAGGCTAGAGTGCAGTAGCACGATCTTGGCTCAGTGTAGTCTTAATTTCCTGGGCTTAGGTGATCCTCCCACCTCAGCCTCTCCAGTAGCTGGGACTATAGGCGTGCACCACCAAGCCCAGCTAATTTTTTATTTTTTGTAAAGACAAGATCTCACTATATCACCCAGGCTAACAACAAAGTATTAAAAATAAAATTAAAAAAAAAAACCCTGGTTTTTCTTTGTTACCTGGATTCAATGTCAGACAAAGGGATATCACTCCAACTTCCTTCTAAATCTTTATCTCGTCCAAGTTCATTGAATTTCTTGTGGATTTTCTGTCGTAAAAGCTCCTTAAGCTCTGCTAGACACTGAGTGAACTATAAAAGTGAAAAAAAGAACTATTTTGACAATTCATTTTATTTATTTAATTTTTTTTTTTGAGATGGACTTTCGCTCTTGTTGCCCAGGCTGGAGGGCAATGGTGCGATCCCGACTCACTGCAACCTCTGCCTCCTGGGTTCAAGCGATTCTCCTGCCTCAGCCTCCTACACAGCTGAAATTACAGGCATGTGCCACTGCACCCAGCTAATTTTGTATTTTCAGTAGAGATGGGGTTTCACTATGTTGGTCAGGCTGGTCTCGAACTCCTGACCTCAGGTGATCCACCCACCTCAGCCTCCCAAATTGCTGGGATTACAGGGGTGAGCCATCTCGCCTGGTCCATTTTATTTATTCATCAAGTATTTACTAAGTAAATGCTGAAAGGCATTTTATTTATTGCTGGGAACAAAAAGATGAATAATCTGCATTCCTGCTATTAAGGACATGTCAATAGGTAAATTACATAAACTGGAGGAACAGATAAACTGTTTTTTAGGGCAGAACATCAATGAGCACTGCTGTAGCCACTTTTCTCTGGCTATAGCCAACTGCTTTTTTTTTTTTCTGAGACAGACTCTCACTCTGTTGCCAGGCTGGAGTACAGTGGCGCGATCTCGGGTCACTGCAACCTCCGCCTCCCGGGTTCAAGCGATTCTCCTGCCTCAGCCTCCCGAATAGCTGGGACTACAGGTGTGTGCCATGATGATGCCCATCTAATTTTTTTTCTTTTTTTTAAGACAGACTCTCACTCCGTTGCCAGGCTGGAGTACAGTGGTGCAATCTCAGTTCACTGCAACCTCTGCCTCCAGGGTTCAAGCAATTCTGTTTCAGCCTCCTGGGTAGCTGGGAATACAGTCACCTACCACCATGTCTGGATTTTTTTTTTTTTTCAGACAGAGTCTTGCTTTGTGGCCAGGCGCCAGGCTGCAGTGCAGTGGCGCAATCTTGGCTCACTGCAACCTCCACCTCCTGAGTTCAAGCAATTCTCCTGCCTCAGCCTCCCAAGTAGCCGGGACTACAGGCGTGCCACCATACCCAGCTAATTTTTGTACTTTTTAGTACGGACGGGATTTCACCATGTTGGCCAGAATGATCTCGATCTCTTGACCTCGTGATCTGCTCGCCTCGGCCTCCTAAAGTGCTGGGATTATAGGCGTAAACCACCGCGCCTAGCCTTTTTATTTATTAATTTTATTAAAGGTAGGGTTTCAACGTGTTAGTCAGCTTACTTTATTTTTTTTTTAGAGACAGGATGTCACCCAGGCTGAAGTGCAGTGGCACAATCATGGCTCACTGCAACCTTAACCTCCCAGGCTCAAGCCTCCGACACCAGCCTCCCAAGTAGCTGGGATTACAAGCACATGCCACCACATCTGGCTAATTTTTGTATTTTTTTGTAGAGACAGTCTCACTTTGTTGCTCAAGCTAATTTCCAACTTTTGGGCTCAAGTGATCACCTGCCTCAGCCTCCCAATGTGCTGGGATTATAGGCATGAGCCACTGTAACCTACTTAGTTTTATTTTTTTTGCTCTTTGTTACCTTTAAAAAGCATACCCTACTTATTTTATTTTTTGATGTAACAAGGAAGGAAAACTTAGAATGAGGTTGTTCAGATTTTGACCCATGGAAAACATGGTTTAACAGTCTGTGTTGTGGTTAAATTTTCCTTTTTTTTTTTTTTTGAGACGGAGTTTCACTCGTTACCCAGGCTGGAGTGCAATGGCGCAATCTCGGCTCACTGCAACCTCCGCCTCCTGGGTTCAGGCAATTCTCCTGCCTCAGCCTCCTGAGTAGCTGAGATTACAAGCACACGCCACCATGTCCAGCTAATTTTTTTGTATCTTTAGTAGAGACGGGGTTTCATCATGTTGACCAGGATGGTCTCGATCCCTTGACCTCGTGATCCACCTGCCTCGGCCCCCCAAAGTGCTGGGATTACAGGCTTGAGCCACCGCGCCTGGCCTCTAAATTTTCCTTTGAATATTTTCATTAAACAGTTGCATCTAGGGTAGAGTATATCCAGTGTTTTTGGGGTCAGCATTTCAGAAGGGGTATGAGAGATGAATTAGAGACCATGAGTACAGACTACCCGCCCGCTCCCTACTTTTTTTTTTGAGACGGGATCTTGCTCTGTTGCTTAGGCTGGGGAGATCACAGCTCACTGCAGTCTCTTAACCTCCTGGGCTCAAGTGATCCTTCCACCTCACTCTCCCGAATAATTGGGACTATAAGCATGTACTACCATGCTTGGCTAATTTTTTAAAAATTCTTTTGTAGAGACTTGGTCCTAGTATGTTTCCCTGGCTGGTCTTGAACTCCCGTGTTCATGCAATTCTCCTGCCTCAGCCTCCCTAAGTGCTGGGATTACAACCAGCCCATACCCCTTTTTAAGAAGGCAAGAGGCCAGGTGCAGTGTGGCTCATGCCTCCCAACGCTTTGGGAGGCTGAAGTGGGAGGATGCTTAATCCCAGGAGTCCAAGACCAGCCTGGGGAACATAGCAAAGCCACATCTCTACAGAAAATACAAAAATTAGCTTGGCCTGGTGGTGTGCACCTGTGGTCCTAGCTTCTTGGGAGACTGAGGCAGGAGGATCACTTGGGTCCAGCAATTCAAGTAGCAGTAAGCTATGATCATGCCACTGTACTTTAGTCTGGGAAACAGAGTGACACCCTGTCTAAGACAAAAAAAAAAAAGAAACAATGATAAAAGGAGACAGAAATAACCTGCTGGAGGCCGGGCGTGGTGGCTCATGCCTGTAATCCCAGCACTTTGGGAGGCTGAGGTGGGGGGATCACCAGAGGAGTTTGAGACCAGCCTGGCAAACATGGTGAAACCCCGTCTCTACTAAAAATACAAACATTAGGGCTGAGCATGGTGGCTCATGCCTGTAAACCCAGCACTTTGGGAGGCCAAGACAGCTGGATTGCTTGAGGCCAGGAGTTCAAGACCAGCCTGGCCAATGTGGTAAAACCCCATCTCTACTAAAAATATAAAAATTAGCCAGCCAGGCAGGGTGGTGCACACCTGCAATCCCAGCTACGCAGGAGGCTGAGGTGGGAGAATTGCCTTAACCCTCTACTGCACTCCAGCCTGGGTGACAGAATAAGACTCTTCCAAAAAAAAAAAAAAAAAAAACCAGAAAGGAAAAAAGAAAGAATCTGCTAGAGAAACAAAACTAAAGGAAATTTTTGTTTTGTGTTTAGGATAGGGGTAGCTGGAACTCTTGTAGAGGAGGGAAAGCAAAGAGAGAGAAAAATTGAGGATATAGATAAGAGAAGAAATTATAATAATCATGATTAGTTTTTTGTTTGTTTTTCAGGAAGACATAATTAATGAAGTGAGACCTCAGAAAAGCCGTAGGGAAAGTTGACAAGTACACACAGAGCAGGGCTAATTTTGGAAAAGAAAAAAGACATCTGTCCAGGCACAGTGGCTCACGCCTGTAATCCCCGAACTTTGGGAGGCCGAGGCTGATGGATCATCTGAGGTCAGGAGTTCCACACCAGCCTGACGAATATGGTGAAACCTCATCTCTACTTTAAAAAAAATCCAAAAATTAGCCGGTCATGATGGCACACACCTGTAATCCCGGCTAATCAGGAGGCTGAGGAGGGAGAATCCCATGAACCTGGGAGGCAGAGATTGCAGTGAGCTGAGATCATGCCACTGCACTCCAGCCTGGATGACAGAGGGAGACCAGTCTCAAAAAAAAAAAAAAAAAAAGAGAAAGGAAAGATAATTGGTGTTGTAGCTGGGCACAGTGGCTCATGCTTGTAATTCCAGCACTTTGAGGCTGAGGTAGGAGGATTACAAACCTAGGAGTTGGAGACCAACCTGATAACAGAGAGAAACCCTGTCTCTATAAAAACTTAAAAATTAGCTGTGTGTGGTGGTGCACACTTGTGGTCTCAACTACTTGGGAGGCTAAGGTGTTGAGGCTGCAATAAACCATGATCATGCCATTGCACTTCAGTTTGGGTGACAGAGTGAGACCCTGTCTCACAAAAAAAAAAAAAAAAAAAAAAAGAGCTGGGTGTGGTGGCTCATGCCTGTAATCTAAGCACTTTGGAGGCCAAGGCAGGTGGATCATCTGAGGTCGGGAGTTCAAGACCAGCCTGACCAACATGGTGAAACCCCGTCTTTTTTTAAAAAAAAGAGTGTTACCATAGGTAAGCTCAGAAGTGAGGGAGATGTGTTCTAAAGGACTGTCTCCATCTCCTTGGTGAATTATGAGGTCTTACCATTTGCAGACAGTGAGTAGGGTGGGGGCTTTCTTATTTTCTTTGATTATAAAAACTTCAGAAAACTACTAAGAGGAAAATAAAGATTGCCTATAATTCCACTGGGCTCACTTTGGACCCATGTGAAACTGATCACAGCAGCATCACCACATTTTTTTTCTTTCTTTTTTTATTTTTCTGAGACAGAGTCTCAGTCTTGCTCTGTCATCAAGGCTGGAGTGCGGTGGCTCGATATCAGCTCAGTGCAATCTCTGTCTCCCGGGTTCAAGCGATTCTCATGCCTCAGCCTCCTGAGAGCTGGATTACAGGCATACATCACCATGCCCAGCTAATTTTTTGTATTTTTACTAGAGATGGGGTTTTGCCATATTGCCCAGGCTGGTCTTGAACTCCTGAGCTCAGACAATCTGCCCTCCTCAACCTCCCAAAGTGCTAGGATTACAGGCATGAGCCACATTGCCTGACCTGCACCACATTTCTGGAAACCCCATTTTTACCTTGGTTTGGTCAGGATCACAAAGGTCCAGAAGGGTGTCACAGACATGATAACCTAAGGACTTCAGATCTTCAGTGGTAAAGTGGGTGTCTTTTTTACTACCTGGAAAAAAAACCCCCCACAAACATTTCCAATTAAATCTTAATGGCTGAATACAACTCTAATTTATGATTATCTTTTTTTTTTTTTGAGATGGAGTTTTGCTGGGGTTACCCAGACTGGAGTGCAATGGCGCGATCTCGGCTCACCGCAACCTCCGCCTTCTGGGTTCAAGCGATTCTCCTGCCTCAGCCTCCCGAGTAGCTGGGACTACAGGCGTGCAACACCATGCCCAGCTAATTTTTGTATTTTTAGTAGAGACGGGGTTTCACCATGTTGACCAGGATGGTCTCGATCTCTTGACCTCGTGATCCACCCGCCTTGGCCTCCCAAAGTGCTGGGATTATAGGTGTGAGCCACCACGCCCGGCTTATGATTATCTTTTTTAAAAATACCACCAACTGGCCGGGCACAGTGGTTCACACCTATAATCCCAGCACTTTGAGAGACCAAGGTAGGCCCTTTATGGGAGCCTAGGAGCTCAAGACCAGCTTGGGCAACACAGTGAGACCTTGTTTCTACAAAAAATACAAAAATTAGCCTGATGCTGTGGCATGTGCCTATAGTCCTAGCTACTCAGAAGGCTGAGGCAGGAGGCTAAGGCAGGAGTATCACCTGAGCCAGGGAGGCAGAGGTTGCAGTGAGCTGAGATTGTGCCACTGTGCTCCAGCCTGGGTAACAGAGGGAGACCCTGTCTCAAACAAACAAAACAAAACACCTCTGATTCTAGAATATTATGCTTCAGGAGAGTGTAGCTGTCCTAATTTTAGTTTGGTTCAGAAGAATCTTTGGCAACAAAAAAAAATTACAATCATGATGGTTCTAATTACTGAGGTTTTTACTTTGTGTTAGGCACTATGGCAAGTGCTCTCCAAGCACCATTTCACTAGGCAGTACCTACAATGCAAGTACTATTATTACTTATGCAAGTACTATTATTATCCCAGAACTTTGAGAGGCTGAGGCAGGAGGATTGCTTGAGCCAGGGAGTTTGAGACTAGCTTGGGAAACATAGGAAGACTATGTCTCTACAAGAAATTAAAAAATTAGCTGGGCACGGTGATGTGCACCTGAGTCCCAGCTACACGGGAGGCTGAGGTGGGAGAATCACTTGAGGCAGGGAGGCTGAGACTGCAGAGAGCCATGATCATGCCACTGTACTCTAGCCTGGGTGAAAGAAACCCTGTCTCAGAAAAAAAAAAAGAAAGGAAGGAAGGAAGGAAGTTAGTTCAAAAGGTTAGATAATTTACCCAAGAACACAAAACTTGTTAATGGTGCTGAAACTCAACCCCCTATCAGCCTGATTCGGGTATTTAGCAACCACTATTCCATACTGCCCCATCAAATGTTATATTTCACCTTCATATTTTGTGCACTCAAATGTAGCATGTCTGGACAAAGAAATCCTCTAGATCTGTTATCTCCCCAGCATTCAAAGGCATTTCATCTCCCTGATGCTTTGTTGGCTTTCTCTTGCCACACTGGTCTAGGATATGCAAAGAACGTACCCAGGGTGGAGCCACCAAAGGTAGACTCCATGGTGTAGCTGTTTAGGATTCCCATCCGCCACATCACAACTCGTCCCGTTCCTTCTTTGCATTTTTGGACCTTAAAATTACAACTGTGAAAAGAGAACTAAAAAGAAATCCAAATTTTCTGTTAATCATAAATTGGCCAATATGAAAGTCTAAGATTCATTAATACGATATAAGAACAGTTTTCTTGGGGTCCATGAATTATTTCTTTTCTTTTTTTTTGAGATGGAATTTCGCTCTTGTTACCCAGGCTGGAATGCAATGGCGTGATCTCGGCTCACCGCAACCTCCGCCTCCTGGGTTCAGGCAATTCTCCTGCCTCAGCCTCCTGAGTAGCTGAGATTAAAGGCACGCGCCACCATGCCCAGCTAATTTTTTTTTTTTTTTGTATTTTTTTTAGTAGAGACGGGGTTTCACCATGTTGGCCAGGATGGTCTCGATCTCTTGACCTCGTGATCCATCCGCCTCGGCCTCCCAAAGTGCTGGGATTACAGGCTTGAGCCACCGCGCCCGGCTATTTCTTTTTTTTTTTTTGAGACAGAGTTTCGCTGTTGTTACCGAGACTGGAGTGCAATGGCACGATCTCGGCTCACTGCAACCTCTGCCTCCTGGGTTCAAGCAATTCTCTTGCCTCAGCCTCCCAAGTAGCTGGGACTACAGGCGTGCACCACCATGCCCAGCTAATTTTTGTATTTTTAGTAGAGACGGCATTTCGCCTTGTTGACCAGGATGGTCTCGATCTCTTGACCTTGTGATCCACCCACCTCGGCCTCCCAAAGTGCTGGGATTATACCATGTATTATTTCTTAAAGCATGTTCCACAAAATACTAATTAGGAGGGATGTTAACAGGTATTACGGGGGAAAAAGGAGTTCTGTGGTCATGTTAGGGAGATGAAGGGTTAACAAAACTAAACAGGCTCTCTGCAAGCCCTCTCAGAGTGTTTAGTATGTGGACTGTAATCTTCCAAAGGGAAGAGAGTATATTTGCAATTTGTTTTCCAAACTTTTTTGCCCATGCACCCTTCCTTCCTGTTGTCCCCACCCCACTTCCCCAAGGAGAATTTTGCAGGACTAGGTTTCCTAGATTATCTGTTTGGTATCCAAGGCACTAGCCAACCTTTCTAACACTTATTTTCTGCCCCTCCCCAACTTGAACCCCTAAAACTAGTTGTGCTTATCTTCTCTCTATGATATGTGTATTCCTTACCCCTGTAAGCTCTGCCTGGAACTCTCTCCCCCTTACACTAACCTTATCACTTGGAGTTCAATATCCTCCGTTATCTTTTATGATCCCTCAGCCCTTGTGTCTCACTTGGAGTTTGTAATATACACTTGGCACCTCTCCCTATTCACCCTATCCTGCTAAAAAGATTTTGCAGTTGGAAGGTATCTCATTGTCCAGTGATTTTTAAATTGTGCTCTGTGGAACCCAGGGTTCTATTGAGGAGCCTCAGGGCTTTTTTTGCTTCAAAGAATGAAGGAGCAAGAGGAGACAGGGTTCCCTGCTTCAATTAGTTTGTTTTAGATATGGGTTCTGGCTGTGATTTCCCAAACAAAAAGAAAAGAGAGAAGAGAAAGAAATGAAGAAAAGGAAAGGAAAGAAAGGAAAAGAAAGTAATCAAGCAAGAAAGAGAGAAGAAAGCAAGAAAGAGAGAGAGAAGAAAGAAAAAACGTAAGAAAGAAAGATGGCTGGGGCGGTGGCTCACGCCTGTAATCCCAGCACTTTGGGAGGTGGAGGTGGGCGGATCACAAGATCAGGATTTTGAGACCAGCCTGGCCAATGTGGTGAAATCCCCTCTCTACTAAAAATACAAAAATTAGCCGGGCATGGTGGCCCCTGCCTGTAATCCCAGCTACTCAGGAGGCTAAGGCAGGAAAATTGTTTGAACCCGGGAGGTGGATGTTGTAGTGAGCTGAAATCACACCACTGCACTCTGGCCTGGGCAACAGAGGGAGACAAAAATAACAACAAAGGGCCGGGCATGGTGGCTCACGCCTGTAATCACAGCACTTTGGGAAGCCGAGGCGGGCAGATTACGAGGTCAAGAGATCGAGACCATCCTGGCCAACATCTTGAAACCCTCTCTACTAAAAAATACAAAAATTAGTTGGGCGTGGTGGCGCATACCTGTAGTCCCACCTACTAGGGGGTCTGAGGCAGGAAAACTGCTTGAACCTGGGAGGCCCAGGTTGCAGTGAGCCGAGATGGCGCCACTGCACTCCAGCGTGGTGCCTGGTGACAAAGTGAGACTCTGTCTCAAGAAAAAAAAAAAGGAAGGAAAGAGAGATAAAGAAAGAAAGAGATGGGGCCGAGCGCGGTGGTTCACGCCTATAATCCCAGCACTTTGGGAGGCTGAGGCAGGTGGATCACGAGGTCAAGAGATCAAGACCATCCTGGTCAACAAGGTGAAACCCCGTCTCTACTAAAAATACAAAAATTAGCTGGGCATGGTAGTGCATGCCTGTAGTCCCAGCTACTCGGGAGGCTGAGGCAGGAGAATTGCTTGAACTCAGGAGGTGGAGGTTGCGGTGAGCCGAGATTGTGCCATTGCACTCCAGTCTGGGTAACAACAGCAAAACTCCGTCTCAAAAATAAATAAATAAATAAACAAATACTTTTCTAAGGCCAGGTGCAGCGGCTCACACCTGTAATACCAGCATGTGAGAAGGCTGAGGTGGAAGGGTCGCTTGAACCCAGGAGTTCAAGACCAGCCTGGGCAACATAGTGGAACCCCATCTCTATCGGGGGGAAAAAAAACTTAAAAATATCCAAACTAGGCCAGGCTGGACATGGTGGCTCACTGCATCCCGCCCCACAGCAATTCTTAAAACCACGCTTTTCACGAGGCATGGTAGCTAACGCTTGTAATCCCAGCACTTTGGGAGGCAGAAGCGGATGGATCAAGAGGTCAGGAGTTTGAGACCAGCCTAACCAACATGGTGAAACCCCATATCTACTAAAAATACAAAATTGCTGGTCATGATGGTATGCACCTGTAATCCCAGCTACTGGAGAGGCTGAGGCTGAAGACTAGCTTGAACCCAGGAGGCGGAAGTTGCAGTGAGCTATCTTGCCATTGCACTCCAGTCTGGACAACAGAGTGTGACTCCATGTCAAAACAAAATAAAACATGCTTTTCTAAATTCTTGAAGTCTAGGTTGCTGGGATTTACCATAGATAATAAAAAAGAGATACAAAGTGCCAAATAAAACACTACATATAGGAAGTAGCGAGTTCCCTTTTCTCTAACTCAATGAACAGAAAATTACATTATGTGCTTACCTTATCTGGTGCATTTTTGCTTAACATTAAAGGAAAAACTCGTTCATGAAGCCAGTACTTGTGATTGTTGTTATTACAGCCATACAGGAAGATATTATTCTTACGACTGTGGCCATGGAAATCACAATACAACAGAACCTCTCTTTCTTCAAGAAGTCTATTGAGGGGGCAAACAAAGGACTTAGTAGACACCCAAATGCACGCAAATAATTAAGGATCATTTGGCATCTCTGCCGTAAGGACAGTTGTTGTACCTTCCCTCCTAAGAAAATCTCAACTCCAATGGCCTTCAATGGACCCTTATCTCCATTCTCAGCCACTGCAGAAAACATGTCACCAGCCTGCCTTGTCAGTCAGAAGGACTTGAAATGAAAAAAGTTTTTTTTTTTTCTTTTTTGAGACAGGGTCTTGCTCTGTTGCTCAGGCTGGAGTACAGTGGCCTGACCATGCCTCACTTAGCCTTAACCTACTGGGCTCAAGTCATCCGCCCACCCCCACTATCCAAATACCTCTTGGTAGGCCCCAAAGGGGATTATATCTCAACATGAGATTTGGATGGGGAAAAATACCCAAACTATATCACCCCGTCTCTACAAAAAAAACAACAACATAAAAAAGAAAGCTTGGTGTAGTGGCATGTGCCTCTAGTCCCAGCTACTCCTGACCTCAAGTGATTCACCTGCCTTAGCCTCCCAAAATGCTTGGATTAGAGACGTGAACTAGCATGCCCAGCCAGGTATTTCTTTATAGCAATGCAAGTACAACCTAATACACAGGTCTCACTATGTTCCCCAGCTTGGTCTCCAACCCCTGGGCTCAAGTGATCCTCCCGCCTCGGCCCCTCAAAGTGCTGGGATTACAGGCATGAGTCACTGTGCCTGACCAGAAATGGCAATTTCTGATATGGAAGGGGGTGGTGGGTAGCCTCGTGTAAGTTGACAAGGAAGTGGAAAAAAACCTATTGAGAAAAAGCCCACCATGGTGCAGACCTGTGAAGAAAGAGAAGGAGACAAAGAGTGGGCAGTTGCAAGAAAGAAAAAGAACCAAAGAAAGCCATGGTTCCTGACTTTTGAGGGTTCATTCCTGCAAGGCTCAGCTCTTCTTTGTCTCATGATCACCTAGGACACCTATTCCAACTTTCCAAACATGTTCACTTTCTCCATGATGAGTATAATAACAACAATGCTACACATTTATAACGTAATCTATACAGTAAATAGATCTTGTGGGGCTGGGGGCGGTGGCTCACGCCTGTAATCCCAGCACTTTGGGAGGCTGAGGCGGGTGGATAACGAGGTCAAGAGATCGAGACCATCCTGGTCAACATGGTAAAACCCCATCTCTACTAAAAATACAAAAAATTAGCTGGGCATGGTGGCGCGTGCCTGTAATCCCAGCTACTCAGAAGGCTGAGGCAGGAGAATTGCCTGAACCCAGGAGGCGGAGGTTGTGGTGAGCCGAGATCATGCCATTGCACTCCAGCCTGGGTAAGAAGAGCAAAACTCTGTCTCAAAAAAAAAAAAAAAAAAATAGATCTTGTGATTATCTCAATCCTCACAGTTACCACCCAAGGCAGGTATTATTATTCCCATTCTACAGATAGGAAAGCTGAAGCTCAAACACATTAAATCACTTAGCCAATGTCATAGAACCAACCAGCAGTAAAAACGAAGTCTCAAACTGTAAAAACAAAAGTAAAAACAGTAAAAACGGAAGTCTCAAAGCAGTAAAAACAGCATCTCAAACTCAGGCCTGACTCTGAAACACGAGCTCTTAGGTATCATGCTTGCCATGGCGCAATCTCAGCTCACTGCAACGTCTGCCTCCCAGGTTCAAGTGAGTCTCCTCCCTCAGCCTCCCAAGTAGCTGGGATTACAGGCACCCATTACCATGCCTGGCTAATTTTTGTATTTTTAGTAGAGACAGAGTTTTACCATGTTGGCTAGGCTGGTCTTGAACTCCAGATCTCAGGTGATCTGCCCACCTTGTCCTCCCAAAGTGCTGGGATTACAAGTGTGAGCCACCATGCCAGGCTCACGTATTCTTATATGCTGTATTTTCATTTCCAGTGGGATGAAAGTTCCTTCAATGTGTGCACTATTACATTATAGACTTCAGTGCTTCTGTACAGGCTTGAAAACTACTAACTGATTTTATGATTCTTTCTTTGTGATAGGTAATATAAGATGGTAAAAGGAATTTAGATTCTGGAACCAGAGAGCCTGTATTTAAATATCTACTCTTACTAGCATTATGACCTTAGGCAAGTTACTTAAACTATCCAGTTCTCAATTTTTTTTTTTGAGACAGTGTCTCGCTCTGTCACCCAGGCTGAAGTGCAGTGGTGCGATCTCCACTCACTATAACCCTTACCTCCCTGGTTCAAGTGATTCTCCTGCCTCAGCCTCTTGAATAGTTAGGATTATAGGCACCCCACCACGCCCGGCTAATTTTTGTATCCTTAGTAGAGACTGGGTTTTGCCATATTAGCCAGACTGGTCTCGAACTCCTAACCCCAGGTGATCCACCCACCACAGCCTCCCAAAGTGCTGGGATTACAGGTGTGAGCCACCACGCCTAGCCTCGGTTCTCAATTTCTTTATCATACAACATGCAATATTGACTGTGCCTACCTCACAGGGTTAATGTGAAGATTAAATGAGTCATGTGTGTAATGTACCTAGCATACACCTTGCCCCTTCATGTGTATGCACTTACTAATTTTTAGTACTATTAACATTACACAAATCTCATCATGAAGACCTAAGAACTCCCCTGACCGCTGACTGTTTCCATTCAATTATTTCACTTATAAGTGAAATGACTCTTGCTGAAATGTTCCATGTCCAGTTTCAACCTAAAGATGAGACACGATTTAAAAGTTTGAAAATTAAGAAAGCCACTTGACTACAAAGAGACTGGTAAGGTCTCTGTCTCCAAAGTCATACTCCATTCCTATAACAACAGAAGAGACCTCATACCCCATCAGGTAGGGATATCCGGTGCTAGTACTCTTAACAGTCACAGAAAGATCAACAGATAAGAAGTCTCACCATTTGAAAAGAAAAAAAAAAGTCTCACCTTTTGATCATGTTCCTGGTGTACCAAATACAAGGAAAAGACTCCTTCAGAATGGTTTTATAATGCCTGTTCAAATCTCTTCCAGCCAAGGAGCACCGATAATTCCCCACAATCACACCATCTGGATTTAACATGGGAAGCACCTTGAAGACAAAAATATCTCTGAGGAGTTGGGCATCTGGAGAGTTGCTAAGGATGAAGTCCAAAAAGCCTTTCATAACCCAGGAGCCATTACTTTCCCCAGGGTGGACTCTGGCACTCAAGACCACAGCTTTTTTTGCAGCTGCCTCTTGAGGGGTCTGGGATGGGCTGGTGATGGTGAGCAGGTAAACGGTATTTCCTGCTATGCTCCTGCATAAAGTTTTGATCTTGCAGAACTGGGACTGGATGGGGTTGTTTGCCACTGACAGGAGGTAGCATTGCAAATCAGTGTATGTATATGGGTAGAAGTGTGCAAAGAAGCAAGTGTCCTGGTCATATGGAAACTGAATGGTCCATGTGAGACAGTAGAAGGGCTGCTGCCCATCATCCGTGTTGTTTTTGTAGTACTTGATTTCATTTCCTTCTCTCCTCCAGCCAATATTGCGGGTGTCAGCATCCAATTGAGAATACAAGAGTGGCTTCATTCCTACAGTATAAAGACTCTTGGGTTTTAGCAAGTTGACAATGGTGAAGCGATAGGTGGTGTCTTTTCTGGTGTTCTGAACACGAAAATAAAACCACTGAGTGTGTTTTTTTGTGTAGAGGTCGGTTTGCAAGGTAAGTTCATACTCATAAGTATCTCTGTAATGGAGAAAATAGAACAATTCAGTAACCTTACACCATGCCTGAGAAAGCAAATTGGGAAAATGTTGTTTTCTCCTGGTAAAAACAGGTCTTACTACAACAGAAAAATGTGCTTCGTTAATCATTTATTCTCTGTATTCCCAGCACTTTGGGAGGCTGAGGTTGGCAGATCACCTGAGGTCAGGAATTCAAGACCAGCCTGGCCAACATAGTGAAACCCCATCACTACTAAAAAAAAAAAAAAAAAAAAAAAAAAAAAAAAATTAGCTAGGCGTGGTGTGGGCACCTATAAACCCAGCTACTCGGGAGGCTGAGGCAGGAGAATCACTTGAACCCTGGAGATGGAGGTTGCAGTGAGCAGAGAACACACTATGGCACTCCAGCCTGGGCAATAAGAGCGAAACTCTGTCTCAAACAAACAAATAAAACAGTAAGGAGGTAAGCCAGTATGGTGTCACACCCCTGAAGTCCCCGTTACTCCTGAGACTCCAGTGGGAAGATCATGTGAGGTCAGGAGTTCGAGGCCGTAGTGTACGATGATTGTACCTGTGAATAGGCAGTGAACTCTAGCATGGGCAACATAGTGAGACACTTGCTAAAAACAAATAAATAAGGAGGTATACCTGTGGTATTGCTATAGAAAAACACCTGAAATTTATGAAGTGGAAAAAAAACAATTTGACAATTTGCAAAACAATATGTATGTACCCCATTAACCAATTTTTACTTTAAAAATATTATGATTTATATATAATACACATACACACAGAAAAAAATTAAGGTATATATACCAAACTTAGTATTTGCTGCATCTGGCCAGGTGAGGTGGCTCACGCCTGTTATCCCAGAACTTTGAGAGGCCAAGGTGGGTGGATCATGAGGCCAGGAGATTGAGACCAGCCTGGTCAACATGATGAAACCCCGTCTCTGCTAAAAATACAAAAATTAAGTCAGGCTCGGTGGCTCATGCCTGTAATCCCAGCATTTTGGGAGCCTGAGGTGGGTGGATCACAAGGTCGAGTTCCAGACCAGCCTGGCTAATGTGGTGAAACCCTGTCTCTACTAAAAATACCAAAAATAATTAGCTGGGTGTGGTTGCACATGCCTGTAATCCCAGCTATTCGGGAGGCTGAGGCGGGACAATCACTTGAACCAGGGAGTCGGAGGTTGCAGTGAGCGAGATTGTGCCACTGCATTCCAATCTGGTGAAAGAGCAAAAAAAAATTTTTTTGCTACATCTAGGAAGTATTACTATAAGACTTTTTACGTTACATATTTTTACTAATACAAATTTCAGGTGAGTTCTCATTTCCTTAATAAGCAAATAATTTAGAAAATATTTTGGGGAAAAACATGAGTCATAATTACTCAATTTTTCTTCATCCCCATAACCATATCCCATCACTCCTTTCTTTTTTGCAAATACTCTTGATTCCTAATATCATTCCTGAAGGTTACCCTTCAGTCACTCCAATCATTATCCTTTTGGGAAACTGTTACTTACACTCTGACAGCTTTTTGCAGATTCCCACTCTCAAACCTTGATTCAAACAGTAGAGTATTATCTTCTGGTCCTCGCAACGTGACCCCAAGTTGCTTGATAATTCCTCGTTTGCCTCCCACTCTGGAACTGGTGAAATAGGAACCTTCTGTGGGCACTGTAGATAAAAGAGACATATTTAGGTTAGGTTCTACTCAGAATCTACTCATTCAGCAAATACTGAGCCCCTCTACATGCACAACACCATTCCAGATTAACAACAGTGAATTTTCTAATTTTCAACTATCTTTGTGGAGACTTTTAATTTTCAGTAAGTATTTCTTGGTCGGGCACAGTAGCTTGTGCCTGTAATCCCAGCACTTTGGGAGGCCAAAGCAGGTGGATCACCTGAGGTCAGGAGTTTGAGAAGCCCTATCTCCACTAAAAATATAAAATTAGCTGAGCATGGTGGCACAAGCCTGTAGTCCCAGCTACTTGGGAGGCTGAGGCAGGAGAATTAATTGAACCTGGGAGACAGAGGTTGCAGTGAGCCGAGATTATGCCATTGCACTCCAGCCTGGGCGACAAGAGTGAGACTTGGTCCCCACACCAAAAAAAAATATTTCTTTGAAGTCCTTAGGTGTTTTAAAGCACTACTTTTTTTTTTTTTTTGAGACCAAGTTTCACTCCGTCGCCCAGGATGGAGTGCAGTGGCACACAAGCAATTCTCCTGCCTCAGCCTCCCAAGTAGCTGGGACTACCTGCTTGTGTCACCATGCTCAGCTAATTTTTGTATTTTTAGTAGAGACGGGGCTTTGCCATGTTGGCCAGGCTGGTCTTGAACTCCTGACCTCAGGAGATCTGCCAACCTCGGCCTCCCAAAGTGCTGGGATTACAGGCGTGAGCCACTGCGCCTGGCCCAAAGCACTTCCTTTTGCTTCACAGCTACCCTCAGCATTTCAGATACTGCTTGTGCCCATCTAAACCCTAATTTAAGAGGTTGGGCATAGTGGCTCATGCCTGTAATCCCAGCAATTTGGAGGCTCAGGCAGGCAGATCACTTGAGCTCAGGAGTTTGAGACCAACCTAGGCAACATAGTAAAACCCTATCTCTACTAAAAATATGAAAAATTAGCTGGGTGTGGTGGCATGTGCCTGTGGTCCCAGCTACCTGGGAGGCTGAGGTAAGAGAATCTCTTTAACCTGAGAGGTGGAGGTTGCAGTGAGGTGAGATCGTGCCACTGCACTCCAACCTGAGCAACAGAGTGAGATCCTGTCAAAAAAAAGAAAGAAAAGAAAACAAAAGGCCGGGCATGGTGGCTCATGCTGTAATCCCAGCACTTTGGGAGGCCGAGGTGAATGGATCATTTGATGTCAGGAGTTCAAGACCAACCTGGCCAACATGGTAAAACCCTGTCTCTACTAAAAATACAAAATTAGCCGGGCATGGTGGCACATGCCTGTAATCCCAGATACTCAGGAGGCTGAAGCAGAAGAATCGCTTGAGCCTGGGAGGTGAAAGTTGCAGCAGGCTGAGACTGTGCCCCTGAACTCCAACCTGGGCGACAAAGTGAGACCCTGATTCAAAAAACAAACAAAAAAAAAAAGAGAGAGAGAGAAAAGAAAACAAAGAAATAAATAAACCCTCATTTAAAAAGACGTTGGCTGGGCGCGGTGGCTCATGCCTGTAATTTCAGCACTTTGGGAGGCCAAGGCAGGTGGATCACAAGGTCAAGAGATTGAGACCATCCTGGCCAACATGGTGAAACCCCGTCTCTACTAAAAATACAAAAATTAGCTGGTGGCACATGTCTGAAATCCCAGCTACTCGGGAGCCTGAGGCAGGAGAATCACTTGAACCTGGAGGTGGAGGCTGCAGTGAGCTGAGATCGCGCCACTGCAATCCAGCCTGGCAACAGAGTGAGACTCCATCTCAAAAAATAAATAAATATATAAAAAATTAAAAAATAAAAGGATGTGGAGGACAGTCATGGTGGCTCATGCCTATAATCCCAACACTTTGAGAGGCTAAGCCAAGAGGAATGCTTGAGGCCAGGAGTTCAAGACCAGCCTGGACATAATGGTGAGACCCTGTCTCTACCAACAAATTTAAAAATTAGCCAGGCATGGTGGCACATGACTATAGTCTTAGCTATTCAGGAGGCTGAAGCAAGATGATCCCTTGAGCCCAGGAATTTGAGGATACAATAAGCTATGATCCACCACCTCTAGCCTGTATAACAGAGCAACACCCTATCTGTTATTTTTTGAAACAGAGTCATGCTCTATTGCCAGGCTGCACAATCTCAGCTCACTGCAACCTCCACCTCCTGGCTTCAAGCAATTCTCCTGCCTCAGCCTCCTGAGCAGCTGGGACTACAGGTTCCCACCACCGTACCTGGCTAAGTTTTGTTTTTTAGTAAAGATGAGGTTTCACCATGCTGGACAGGCTGATCTCGAACTCCCGATCTCAAGTGACCTGCCCACCTTTGCCTCCCAAAGTGCTGGGATTACAGGTGTGAGCCACTGTGTCCAGCCATTTTTTTTTTTTTTTTTGAGATGGAGTTTTGCTCTTACTGCCCAGGCTGGAGTGCAATGGCGCAATCTTAGCTCACCGCAACCTCTACCTCCCGGGTTCAAGTGATTCTCCTGCCTCAGCCTCCTGAGTAGCTGGGATTACAGGCATGTGCCACCACACCTGGATAATTTTTGCATTTTTAGTAGAGATGGGGTTTCTCCATGTTGGCTGGGGTGGTCTTGAACTCCTGATTTCAGGTGATCTGCCTGCCTTGGCCTCCCATAGTCTGGGATTACAGGTGTAAGCCACTAGGTCTGGCCAGGTTAATTTTTAAATATGGTGTGAAGTAGAGATTCAACTTTATTCTTTTGAGTGTGGCTATACAGTTATCCCACCACTATTTGTTAAAGAGACCATTCTTTCTCCAGTGAACAGTCTTGGCACCCTTGTCAAAAATGAATTGACCAAAAATATGAGAGTTTATTTTTGGACTCTCAGTTCTATTTCAGTGATCTATACGCCTACCCCTGCGCCAGGATTATACTGTTTGGATTCCTATATGTTTGTAGTGTTTTGAAATTTAAAAATGTGAGTATTCCAATTTTGTACTTTTTTTCTGTATTGGCTATTCAGGGCTCTTTACAATTCCATATAAATTTGGTAATCAGCTTTTCAATTCCTGCATAAAAGCTTTTTGGAAGTTGCTCTTTTAGCGCCATTAGAATTTAGATAGGGTCTGGGCATGGTGGCTCATGCCTGTAATCCCAGTACTTTGGGAGGTCAATGCAGGATGATCACTTGAGACTTGAGGCCAGGAGTTCAAGACCATCCCGGGAAACATAGCAAGACCCTGTCTCCACTGAATTAAAAACAAACAACAACAACAACAAAAAAACACCAGGCATGATGGCAAACACCTGTAGTTCTAGCTACTCAGGAGGCTGAGGTAGGAGGATGCCTGAGCCTGGGGGGTCGAGGCTGCAGTGACCCATGTTTGCACCACTGCACTCTAGCCTGGATGACAAAGCAAGACCCTGTCTCAAAAAAAAGGATAAAGACAAATAATTTTTTTAAAAAAAGAATTTGGATAGGGACTGCATTATAATCTGTAGATTTTCACGTAATATTGCCTGCCATCTCAACGAAGTTAAATATTCTTGGCCAGGTGTGGCGGCTCATGCCTGTAATCCCAGCACTTTGGGAGGCTGAGGCAGGCAGATCACCTGAGGTCAGGAGTTCGATAACAGCCTGGCCAACATGATAAAACACCGTCTCCACTAAAAATACAAAAATTAGCTAGGCATGGTGGTGAATGCCTGTAATACCAGCTACTTGGGAGGTTGAGGCAGGAGGATTGCTTGAACCTGGGAAAAGGAGGTTGCAGTGAGTCGAGATTGCACCATTCCACTCCAGCCTGGGTGACAAGAGCAAAACTCTGTCTCAAAAAAATTAATTAAAAAAAAATTCTATCAATTCTAAATCATCTGGGAAAATTAAAAAAACAAAACAAAACAAATTCTAACCCATGAACATGGAATGCTTTTCCATTTATCTAGGTCTTTAATTTCTTTCAGCAGTGGCTGGGTTTGGTGGCTCATGCCTATAATCCTAGCACTTTGGGAGGCCAAGGTGGGCGGATCATGAGGTCAGGAGTTCAAGACCAGCCTGGCCAACATGGTGAAACCCTATCTCTACTAAAGATGCAAAAAAATTATCTGAGCATAGTAGTGTGAGCCTGTAATCCCAGCCACCTGAGATGCAGAGGCAGGAGAATTGCTTGATGCCAGGAGGTCGAGGTTGCAATGAGCTGAGATCATGCCACTGCACTCCAGCCTGGGCGACAAAAGTGAAACTCTGTCTCAAAATATAAAATATAAAAATAAATAAAAAAAAAACAGAGGTGGGGAGACAGGCATGGTGGCTCATGCCTGTAATTCTAGCACTTTGGGAGGTCGAGTGGGTAAATTGCCTTGAGCACAGGAATTTGAGAACAGCCTGGGCAATGGTCAAACCCTTTCTCTACTAAAAATACAAGTAATTAGCCGGGCATGGTTGTATACGCCTGTAGCCCCAGCTACTCAGGAGGCTGAGGTGAGATGATTCATTTGAGCCTGGAAGGTGGAGGCTACAATGAGCCATGTTCATTCCATTGCACCCCAGCCTGGGTGACAGAGGGAGACCTGTCTAAACATTTAAAAAAAGAGTTGGGAGGGCCGGGCGTGGTGGCTCAAGCCTGTAATCCCAGCACTTTGGGAGGCCGAGGCGGGTGGATCACGAGGTCAAGAGATCGAGACCATCCTGGTCAACATGGTGAAACCCCGTCTCTACTAAAGATACAAAAAATTAGCTGGGAATGGTGACGCGTGCCTGTAATCCCAGCTACTCAGGAGGCTGAGGCAGGAGAATTGCCTGAACCCAGGAGGAGGAGGTTGCGGTGAGCCGAGATCGCGCCATTGCACTCCAGCCTGGGTAACAAGAGCGAAACTCCGTCTCAAAAAAAAAAAAAAAAGAGTTGGGAAACATTTTTTCCTCTTCTGTTTTCAGAGTTGGTGAAATATTGCCATTGTTGGTATTATTATTATTAATTGGTAATATTAATATTATCAATATTGGTCATATTGGTATTATTTCATCTTTAAATGTTTAACAGAATTCAAACGAATCAGCCAGGTGTGGTAAGCCCGGTACTGTGGGAGGCTGAGGGAAGTAGATCACTTGAGGCCAGAAGTTTGAGACTAGCCTGGCCAACATGGTAAAACTCTGTCTGTACTAAACACACACACACACACACACACACACACACACAAAGATTAGCTGGGCATGGTGGCACACACCTATAATCCCAGATACTCTGGAGGCTGAGCCACGAGAATTGCTTGAACCCAGAAGGTGGAGGTTATAGTGAGCCCAGATCCTGTCACTGCACTCCAGCCTGGGTAACAGAGTGAGTGAGACCCTGACTTAAAAAAAAACAAAAACAATTCAGACAAACCTTGTCCAGTCATTTGGGCCTGGGTTTTGTTTTTTTATTGAGATGGAGTCTTACTCTGTCACCCATGTTGGAGTGTAGTGGAACGATTTCAGCTCACTGTAACCTCTGCCTCCTAGGTTAAAGCGATTCTCCTGCCTCAGCCTCTTGAGTAGCTGGGATTACAGGCGCACACCACCAGGCCTGGCTAAATTTTGTATTTTTAGTAGAGACAGGATTTCACCATGTTGCCCAGGCTGGTCTCGAACTCCTGACCTCAGGTGATCCACCTGCCTCAGCCTCCCAAAGTGCTGGGATTACAGCTGTAAGCCACCACACCAGGCCTACATTCCTATTTTATTTTATTTGTTTATTTTGAGATGGTGTCTCATTCTGTGGTTCAAGCTGGAGTGCAGTGGCACGATCTCGGCTCACTGCAACCTCCGCCTCCCAGGTTCAAGTGATTCTCTTGCCTCAGCCTTGAGAGCAGCTGGGACTACAGGCACGTGCCACCACATCTGGCTAATTTTTGTATTTTTAGGAGAGATAGGGTTTCACCATGTTAGCCAGGATGGTCTTGATCCCCCGAACTTGTGATCTGCCCCCGCTTGGCCTTCCAAAGTGCTGGGATTACAGGTGTGAGCCACCATGCCAGGCCCTACATTCTCTTTAATTACTACTTTCCTTCTGCTTGTTTTGGGTTTAGCTGGCTCTTATTTTTCCAATTTACTAAGGTAGAAGCTTAAGTAATTGACATACCTTTTTTGTTTTAAAATATAGGCACTTAAAGCCATAAATACCCATAAATATCCCTGACACTGGTTCATTTTGTTTTTGCATCCTATGACTTTTGATATGTTGTGGTTTTATTTTCGCTACATTCAAAATACTTTTGAAGTGATTTCTTTAACCCACAGGCTATTTAGAAAGATGTTATTCAGTTTCCAAATATTTTTCTCAGATTTAATTCTGTTGTTGATTTCTAGCTTAATTTTCTTTGGTCAGAGAATGTACTTTGTATGATTTTAATCCTTTTACAGGTATGAAGACTTGCTTTATGGCCTAGCATATGGTTTATCCTGGGGAATTGAACAAGTGCCCTTAAAAAGAATGTGTAGGACTTCAGGGCCAGGCACAGTGGCTCAGATCTGTAATCCCAGCAGTTTGGGAGGCTGATGCAGGTGGATCACCTGACATCATGAGTTTAAGATCAGCATGGCCAACATGGTTGAAACCCTGTCTCTACTAAAAAAAAAAATACAAAAATTAGCCAGGTGTGGTGGCAGGCACCTGTAATCCCAGCTACTCAGGAGGCTGACGCAGGAGAATCACTTGAACCCTGGAGGTGGAGGTTGCAGTGAACTGAGATCACACCACCACACTCCAGCCTGGGCGACAGAGTGAGACTCCGTCTCAAAAAAAAAAAAAAATGTGTGTGACTTCAGTAGGATTGGCAAAAAGAAAAGAAAAGTGTGTATTTTGTTGTTGTTGGGTATGTTGTTCTGCATATTTCTATAAAAGACATATATTCAACCCTTAGAAGCTTAAAACTCAACGCAGGAAACTGAATTACTAAATGACAGTCATATGTACACAGAACAAAGTATTCACTAAAGTACATTCAGGAGGTGGAGAAAAGAAGAATAATCTCCCCAAAGATGATTCAACATCTGATTTTCAGGAAGGAGAATAACAAAGGAGAAGCTGTTAAATGGACTTAGAACTATTAAGAATAATGTACTTTGATTTTAGAAAATTACCAAAATTTTACAGCAGACTGGTTATGACTCCTCCTCCAGGCTCCCAATCAGGTTGGCCTGGAAATGAGTTTATCACTAAACCATGGATTTTTAATTTTTATTATGGAAAATATGTTTGTCATGATTAACCACTCAGTGTTCAGTGTAATGACAATACCTGAATCTAATTGATAGACAACTGTTCCTTTTTTCTCTCCTACAATCTCTGGTACCTTTTCATTTCCTGTAGGTTGATATAAATATTCTGGTTGAGGTGGAGCCCACTCTGAAAGAAAACATTTTAAAGAGTACAAAATAAGAAATAATGTAAAAGGCACTATCAGAACTAACATAAAATAATAATAATTTTTCAAATGGCTAATTTGGTTGAATCAAACCAAATTCCCACCCTAAATTTCCTGCTTGTTTATAAAATAATTATGTCATGTTTCTTTCCATAAAGACTTATGAGGACATTTTTAACAAGCAGTATATAAAATGAAATAATAAACTATACATAGAAGACCTAAAAATAAGTCAGAAAGGTCAAGATAGCTGCTGCGACAGATCTTGAAAATTTGGTCTTGAGCTTTCTTAAAGTCAGCAAAATATGGTCAGCTATATAATTTTTATTACTATAGAGGAATATGTCTATCAATTGTTTCGGAGGAAGTACAAGTCTTTTTTGTTAACATCGAATTAAAAAAAATTTCTTTGGCTGGGTGTGGTGGCTCATGCCTGTAATCCCAGCACTTTGAGAGAACAAGGTGGCTGTATTACCTGACATCAGGAGTTCGAGACCAGCCTGGCCAACATAGTGAAACCTCATCTTTACTAAAAATACAAACATTAGCTGGGTGTGGTGTATGTCTGTAGTCCCAGCTACCCGGGAGGCTGAGGCAGGAGAATAGCTTGAACTCAGGAGACGGAGGTTGCAGTGAACTGAGATCACGCCACTACAATCAGCCTGGGTGACAGATCAAGAATCTGTCTTTAAATAATTAATGAATTATTTAAAAAAAGATTTCTTTTATGGAAATTGAACAACTTTTCAATATCATTTTTAGTACAGTAGCCACTAATGAATTCCAAGAGCATATAAAGATACAACTCAGTAAAATATTACATGAATTTCTTTTCTCAAAGATTATGGGAAGTGATGAAGCTTTAACAATTTAAACAATAAGGTGCTTGTTGTTAAGTTTCTTTGAAAATTTTTTAAAAATTCCCTTTTAAAAGACCTTATAGTTTAGTTAATTACCACAGCATTAACTTGGTTATTAAATTTCAGTTTCCTTTCTAGGGGTGGCCGCTCACACCTGTAATCTCAGCACTTTAGGAAGCCAGGAGGATCATTTGAGGCCAGGAGTCTGGGAGTAGCCTGGGCAACATAGTGAGACCATATGTCTCTGCAAAAAAACTTTTTAACATGGTAGTGGGCTCCTATAATCCCAGCTATTTGGGAGTCTAAGCCAGGAGAATCACTTGAACTCAGGAGGCGGAGATTGCAGTGAGCCGAGACCCAGCAACTACACTCCAGCCTAGGCAACAAAGCGAGACTTCGTCTCAAAAGCAAAAAAAACCAAAAAACAAAAACAAAACCGAAAAACTTTTCAAAAATTAGCCAGGTGGCTGGGTGCGGTAGCTCATATATGTAATGACTTGAGGTCAGGAGTTCGAGACCACCCTGGGCAACATGGTGAAACCCCCTCTCTACTGAAAATACAAAAATTAGCCGGGCATGGTGGCACATGCCTGTAATCCCAGCTACTTGGAAGGCTGAGGTAAGAGAACTGCTTGAGCCCAGGAAGTGGAGTTTGCAGTGAGCCAAGATCATGCCACTGCATGCCAGCCTGGGCAACTCCATTTTTTAGAATGGAGCAAGACTCTTTTCATTCTTTAAAAAAAAAAAAAACAATTAGTGGCACAAGCCTATAGTCCTAGCTACTCAGGAGGCTGAGTGGGGAGGATGTTTGTACCCAGGAGTTCAAGGCTGTGGTGAGCTATGATTGTACCACTGTACTCCAGCCTGAGTGAAAAAGCAAGATCATGTCTCAAAAACAAAATATTAAATTGAATCAAAATAAAATGTAAAGTAAAATAAACTCCACTTTTATTTTTTCCCTATATTTTCACACTTGTCTCTTGTTTTGAATGCCCAACGTTCTAGGGTTGCCCAAGCATGCCATGCCCTTTTTCCGTTTCTTCCAACTGAAATACTTTTCTTTGACCCTCTCAACTGGATCATTTCGAACTCATCCTTTAAATCTCAGCTTACATGTGAACTCCTTTTGAAAACCTATGCTGATCTCTAAGCTGGATTAGGTATGCTCAGAGGGACCAAGCACTATGCAATTGTCTGGTAAAATGTTTAATTTCCCCACTTGTTTATGAACTCTGGGTCCACGAACTCTCCACTTTCTTCATCACTATTATCTCTAGCACCAAGCACTGTACTTAGGATATGACAACACATATGAATGAATACTATAAGCAGGAGACAAGAAAATGAGGAACATCCAGTTGTTTATCCAGCAGTATAAAGGAGAGACATACATGATGCTAGACTTAATTGTTCTGGTAATTAGAGAAGTCCCCACTCTCTAATGCAACCACTTCCATAAATGCTTAATCCATAAAATGGATGCAGTAGATTGTACTTGCTCCAAGAGCTCACAGATATGACTCACAATGTCATAAAAAAGTCTCCAAAATTCCAACAAGAAAACTCCAATAAACTCAAATTATAATTTAAAACAGTAAAAACTATGTTCTGGTATATGTAGTCTTCAATTATACCAAGGCTGATAAAACTACAACTCAACCAAATACATTAATACTGAGACAGGGTAGCTCCTCTGGTATTTGTTTGTTTGTTTGTTTGTTTTTTGAGATGGAGTCTCACTCTGTCACCAGGCTGGAGTGCAGTGGTGCAATCTTGGCTCACTGCAACCTCCGCCTCCCAGGTTCAAGCGATTCTCCTGCCTCAGCCTCCCAAGTAGCTGGGATTACAGGTGCGCACCACCATGCCTGGCTAATTTTTTGTATTTTTAGTAGAGACAGGGTTTCACCATGTTAGCCAGGATGGTCTCAATCTCCTGACCTCGTGATCCCCATGCCTTGGCCTCCCAAAGTGCTGGGATTACAGGTGTGAGCCACTGTGCCCAGCCGCTCCTCTGTATTTTTAGATGAGATGCTATGACCTCCCCCCAAAAACAGAAAAAGGGGGGAAAAAAAGCACTGAAACAGGTTAATCTAGAAAATAGATTTCAGTATTTTATATATTTGGCGTCTAGGAAGGTATCCTCCTGTTCTGAAAAACTTAGAAGTATTCTAGTTTACATTAGTGTAACTTGATTTTGGTGAGTGTATATCACTTTCTCACAGTTCAGTTTTTTTCAGGGTGAGTTAACAGATGTTGACGTAGGCCAGGTGCAGTGGTTCATGCCTGTAATCCCAGCACTCTGGGAGGCCAAGGTGGATGAATCACTGAGTGTCAGGAGTTTGAGTCCAGCCTGGCTATCATGACGAAAACCCGACACTAGCTGGGCGTGGTGGCAGGTGCCTGTAATCCCAGCTACTTGGGAGGCTGAGGCAGGAGAAATTGCTTGAACCTGGGATGTGGGGGTTGCAGTGAGTAGAGATTTCCCCACTGCACTCCAGCATGGGTGACAGAGCGAGACTGTCTCAAATGAATGAATGAATGAATGAATGAATGTTGACTCTGTCCTGCTTTACACTTAAGCACACAAAATTTAACATTCTCAGGTCTTGTAATAAAGTCAAGTAGAATGGCAAAGCTACTACAACATATAAATCATATTACCAATATGATGAATGTTTTCCTTGATGACCTCACATTCAGTTGGCCATCTTGGAGCCTGCAGTGGCCTCTTGGTAGACAAAACGGAAAAGAGCTCTCGGGGCTCTCGAAGACGTGGGTTTATTTCATCCAACTCATCATAAAGAAGCTGTCTGCTCCTAAGACGTGGTGAACTCAGCATGTGTGAATCTGCCAAAGGGAAAGAGTAAGTGAACATCTACCTTTTCCTCCTTGGGAACTTTACTGCTCATCTATAACAATAAAACTACTTTAAGCATTATATTAAAATATTGGCACAGATATACGATTCTATGACATGTTTCTCCTTCAAGAAGATTTAATCCAGAATAACAGGTTCAAAATTATAAAATGTTAAAATTCTGCACAGTCTATTAAATATTTAAATATAAAGCTTTAGAGTAAATTCAAAACCTTTTTTTTAAAATTAAAGTTTATGGTCCAAGACATTTCAATAGTGGGCTACAATTAATACAAAGTTACTTAATGTGTTTTATTACTTTTGTTTAGCTAGTGGCAAGAGAGGGAATTTCAGTATATCCATTAGCATTTTAGAAAAAAATATATAAAACTTTATCAACTATAGTGAAATAATCTACAAATTAAATTTCAGGGCCATAATATAACCATACAAAGGAAAGACAGACATTAAACAAAGATGGAAAGAGGAAGGGGAGAGAAAGAGTGACATGGGGCAGAACAGAGGAGGGAGAGCTCTTGGGAAAGAATGAGAAAAAAAGAAAAGAAAGGCTTCAGGGAGATAAAAAAGAAAGGAGGCTAGGCATGGTGGCTCATGTCTGTAATCCCAGTACTTTAGGAGGCTGAGGTGGGTGGATCACCTGATGTCAAGAGTTCAAGACCAGCCTGCCCAACGTGGTGAAACCCTGTCTCTACTAAAAATACAAAAATCAGCCAGGTGTGGTGGCGTATGCCTGTAATCCCAGCTACTCAGGAGGCTGAGGCAGGAGAATCACTTGAACTCGAGGCAGTGGTTGCAGTGAGCTGAGACTGGGCCACTGCACTCCAACGTAAGCAGCAGAGTGAGATCCCTTCTCAAAAAAAAAAAAAAAATTTACCTTAAAGATTTTCTCACAAAAGCTTGTCAAGATACATATATAAAGCTGCTCATCGGCCAGGCGCGGTGGCTCAAGCCTGTAATCCCCGCACTTTGGGAGGCCGAGGCGGGTGGATCACAAGGTCTTCAAGATATCAAGACCATCCTGGTCAACATGGTGAAACCCCATCTCTACTAAAGATACAAAAAATTAGCTGGGCATGGTGGCATGTGCCTGTAATCCCAGCTACTCAAGAGGCTGAGGCAAGAGAATTGCCTGAACCCAGGAGGCGGAGGTTGCGGTGAGCCGAGATCACGCCATTGCACTCTAGTCTGGGTAACAAGAGCAAAACTCCATCTAAAAAAAAAAAATCTGCTCATCACAGCAATGGTCAAATAATAAAAAAGTACCCTTGCAACAAAGATGAAAGAAAAGAAAAAAGCAAGAAAAAATGCTCATAAAACAAAAAGTGGAAGCAATCAAGACATCCATCAAAAATGGAGTTAAAATAATTGTGAAGGCTGGGCACAGTGGTTCATGCCTATAATCCTTTACTTTTGGAAGCTGAGGCAGGCAGACTGTCTGAGGTCAGGAGTTCGAGACTAGCCTAACCAACATGGTGAAACCCCATCTCTAAAAATAAACCTGTAATTTGGCATGCACCGGTAGTCCCAGCTACTCAGGAGTTGAGACAGGAGAATCGCGTGGACCCGGGAGGTAGAGGTTGCAGTGTGCAAAGACCAGGCCATTGCATTCTAGCCTGGGCGACAAGAGCGAAACTCCATCTCAAAAAAATAAAAATAAAAATAAATAATTGTGGGCTGGGCGTGGTGGCTCACACCTGTAATCCAGCACTTTGTGAGGTCAAGGCAGGCAGATCACAAGGTCAGGAGTTAAAGACCAGCCTGGCCAGCATGGTGAAACCCCATCTCTACTAAAAATACAAAAATTAGCTGGGCGTGGTGGCGTGTACCTGTAGTCCCAGCTACGCAGGAGGCTGAGGCAGGAGAATTGCTTGAACCCGGGAGATGGAGGTGGAGGTAAGCCGAGATCGCGCCATTGCACTCCAGCCTGGCGACAGAGCGAGACTCTGACTCAAAAACAAAAAAAACAAAAAAAACAAAAAAAAAATTAGCCGGGTGTGGTGGCAGGCACCTGTAATCCCAGCTACTTGGGAGGCTGAGGCAGGAGAATTGTTTGAGCCCAGGTGGCAGAGGTGGATTCAAACGTGAGACAAGATCATGCCACTGCACTCCAGCCTGGGTGACAGAACAAGACTGTCTCGAGGAAAAAAAGAAAAATAAATAAAAATTGTGGAATACAATAGGTGCCCTTAAAAAGAATGGGATAAAGGCAAGAGAGCAAGATGCTGTCTCAAAAAAAAAAAAAAAAAAAAAAAATCAACTTTTGGAGAGATCCAAAATGGCTGTCTAGCAGCAGCTCAGGGTTGCAGCTCCCAGTGTAGTCACAGGGACTGAGTAGATGTCAGACTTCCAGATGAATTTTTGTTGCTTATAGACCAGGAGATTCCCAGCAGAGGAGCCCCATGGGTCGCCAGCGCGACTCTTTTGGCCAGCGCGGCTGTTTTAGTGCGGAGTATGCGGGACTGGGTGCCCTATTAGTTGGTGTTTGGAGCTCCGAGAAGGCAGAGTCACCCATTCAACTGGGAGGGGACTGAAGCCAGGAGCCAGACCGGGAGATTCCCAGGCAGAAAAGCGCCATGAATCTCAGTGCTGCTGTTTCAGCCAGCGCGGCCGCCACACGGGAAATTGCATAGATCCCAGCACCTTTTTGGCGGGCGACTGGGGCACCTGGGAGAGAATCAACTGTTCAATTAGGAAAAGAAAAAAAGGGGGCCCCTAGGCAGGGAGCCAGGTGATCAGGCTCAGCTGGTCCCACCCCAACACAAAAACAGCGATTGGAAATGCTGATGGTTGAGAGTTTCACAGCAAGCACAGCTGAACCCGGGAAGGTCCAGCTCTGTGAGGGAGGGGCGTCCGCCAAAGGAAAACAAAGAAACAGAAATAACATCACCACCAACAATCTGGATGTCCACTCAGAGACCCAATCTGAAAGTCAGCAATTACAAAGATGACAGGTGGATAAATCCACAAAGATGGGAAGAAACCAGCACAAAAAGGCTGAAAACATCCAAAATCAGAATGCCTCTCCTTCTTCAGGGGATCGTACCTCCTCATCAGCAAGGAAACAAGGCCTGATGGAGAACGAGCGTGATGAATTGTCAGAATCAGGCTTCAGAAGGTGGATAATAAGAAACTTCTATGAGGTAAAAGAATATGTTCTAACCCAATGCAAAGAAACTAAGAACCTTGAAAAAAGGTTTGACGAAATGCTAATGGGAATAGACAATTTAGGGAGGAATATAAATAAATTAATGGAGCTGAAAAACACAACACGAGAACTTCGTGAAGTATGCACAAGTTTTAACAGTCAAATTGATCAAGCAGAAGAAAGGATAACAGAGGTCGAAGACCAACTCAATGAAATAAAATGAGAAGACAAGATTAGAGAAAAAAGGATAAAAAGGAATGAGCAAAGTCTCCAAGAAATATGGGACTATGTGAAAAGAGCTAATCTACGTTTGATAGGTGTACCTGAATGTGACGAAGAGAATGAATCCAAGCTGGAAAATATTCTTCAGGATATTATGCAGGAAAACTTTCCCAACCTAGCTAGGCATGACAATATTCAACTCCAGGTAATACAGAGAACACCACAAAGATATTCCTCAAGAAGAGCAACTGCAAGGCACATAATCGTCAGATTCACCAGGGTTGAAATGAAGGAGAAAATGCTAAGGGCAGCCAGAGAGAAAGGTCAGGTTACCCACAAAGGGAAGCCTATCAGACTCACAGCAGATCTCTCAGCAGAAACCCTACAAGCCAGAAGAGAGTAGGGGCCAATATTCAACATCCTTAAAGAAAAGAACTTTCAACCCAGAATTTCATATCCAGCCAAACT
This sequence comes from Saguinus oedipus, assembly GCA_031835075.1. Classification (NCBI taxonomy): domain Eukaryota; kingdom Metazoa; phylum Chordata; class Mammalia; order Primates; family Cebidae; genus Saguinus; species Saguinus oedipus. The sequence continues at coordinate 62,411,350 of CM063178.1, read as the reverse complement.
AAGCTTCACAAGTGAAGGAAAAATAAAGTCTTTTTTTTTTTTTTTTTTTGCCAATCATTGAGAGCTTGTAAGATTGCTGAGGTTGGTTGGCCTTGAACTCTTGGCCTCACCTTTGCAAGCGCCAGGACATCCAGACGGAGCCACTTTGGGCCCCGGAAAAATAAAATCTTTTGTGAACAAGCAAGTACTTAGAGATTTCATCACCACCAGGCCTGCTTTAGAAGTGCCTTAGCACTACACATAGAAAGGAACAACCAGTATCGGCCTTTCCAAAAATATACCAAAAAGTAAAGAGCATCAACATAACGAAGAATTTACATCATCTAATGGACAAAACAGCCAGCTAGTATCAAATGGCAGTATTAAACTCACATATACTATTATTAATCCTAAATTTAAATTGACTGAATCCCCCAATCAAAAGACACAGACAGATGGGTTTTGGATGGAATGTCAAAACCCATCAGTATGCTGCATCCAGACCCATCTCACATGCAAGGATACACAAAGACTCAAAACAAAGGGATGGAGGAAGATTTACCAACCAAATGGAGAGCAAAAATAAATAAATAAAGAGCAGGAGTTGCAATTCTCACCTCTGATAAAATAGACTTTAAAGCAGCAAAGATCAAAAGAGGCAAAGAAGGACATTATGTAATGGTAAAAGGATCAATGCAACAAGAAGAGCTAACGATCCTAAATATATACACACCTAATACATGAGCACCCAGATACATAAGACAAGTTCTTAATGACTTATAAAGAGGCTTAGACTCCCATACAATAATAGTGGGAGACTTTAACATCACATAGTCAATATTAGACAGATCAACGAGACAGAAAATTAACAAGGATATCCAGGACTTGAACTCAGACCCGGAAGAAGTAAACTTAATAAACATTTATAGAACTCTCCATCCCAAATAACAAAACATACATTCTTATCAGTACTACAGCACACCTACTCTAAAAGTGACTACATAGTTGGAAGTGAATCACTCCTCAGTAATTGCATAGCATTTCACAGGTTTAAATGAAACACTGGTTGGTTGCTTGTTTGTTATTTTTCTCCCTTATTTCTTCCTGTCTCCATTGTTAAGCACAATTCTTGGCATAAAAGAGGTTTTCAATACCCATTTTTAGACTGCATTCTAGCCTGGGCAATAAAACAACACTTCCGTTCTCTCTCCCTCTTTCTCTCTTTCATTCTTTTTTATTATTATTATTTTTTCTTTCATTCTTTTTTTTTTCTTTTTCTTTTTTTCTAAAAAAAAAAAAAGAACTGCTATGTGGAAAATTGGGGAGGGAGCAGCACAGAACAAGAAAAGCCAGGAGACAAATTAGAAGGCTGAATAATGGTAGCTTAGATGGGAGGTGGTAAGGCTGGGAAGATTCGGGGTGGAGGTTGGGGATAAGCAGGGGGTTGGGGAAGAATGTAGAGAAAAGAGGGATGGATCAATGTTTGGTTTGAGGGAGAAGTTCAACTGCATTTCTCCCCTTGGATTTTAGAAGAAACCTGTGTCTCTGCAAAAAAATTATTTTTGTGTAAGCTAGGTAGAACTGTTTTCCACTGGTCTTATGCAAAGAGTCTTAGTAAGCACATCCATCAAAACTGTGAAAATCCATGTATTACTTCTTTTTTTTTGAGACAGGGTCTTACTCTGTTGCCCAGACTGGAGTGCAGTGGCATAATCTAAGCTCACTGCAGCCTCTACCTCCTGGGTTCATACAATTCTCCTGCCTCAGCCTCCTGCATAGCTGAGACCACAGGTGCCTGCTACCATGCCCAGCTAATTTTTGTATGTTTTTGTAGAGACAGAGTTTTGCCATGTTGCCCAGATTGTTCTCAAGCTCCTGTGCTCAAGTGATCTGCCTGCCTTAGCTACCCAAACTGCTGGGATTACAGGTGTGAGCCACCATGCCAAGTGTATTACTCTTTTTTTATTTTTATTTTTTGAGACAGAATCTCGCTTTGTCACCTAGGCTCAAGTGCAGTTGCCCAGTCTTGGCTCACTGCAACCTCTGCCTCCTGGGTTCAAGCAATCCTCCTGCCTCAGCCTCCCAAGTAGCTGGCATTATAGGTGTGCGCCACCACACCCAGCTAATTTTTTTTCTTTTTTAATTCTTTTTAATTTCTTAATTAATTTTTGTATTTTTAGTAGATCTAGGGTTTTGCCATGTTGGTCAGACTGGTCTCAAACTCCTGACCTCAAGTGATCCACCCACCTTAGCCTCTGAAAGTGCTGGGATTACAGGTATGAGCCACCATGCCTAGCCGGAAAATACAGTATTTTAATTTAAACCTGTAACCCAAATTAGATTTAGAGAGAAGTTTTGCTGGGCATGGTGGCTCAAGCCTGTAATCCCAGCACTTTGGGAGGCCGAGGTGGGTGGATCACGAGGTCAAGAGATCGAGACCATCCTGGTCAACATGGTGAAACCCCGTCTCTACTAAAAATAAAAAAAAAATTAGCCTGGCATGGTGGTGCATGCCTGTAATCCCAGCTACTCAGGAGGCTGAGGCAGAATTGCCTGAACCCAGGAGGCAGAGGTTGCAGTGAGCCGAGATCGCGCCATTGCACTCCAGCCTGGGTGACAAGAGTGAAACTCTGTCTCAAAAAAAAAGAAAAAAAAAAGATTTAGAGAGAAGTTTTGAATGGGGTGTTAGAAACAGAGGCCAAGGCTGCTCCCCGGCTCTCCAATGTTAGACCAGGTTCTTCTGAATACTCAGGGGAGTTAGTAGGCAGTGAGGTTCTACGTGGTTAACACATACTGATTATTACTCACGTAGAAGCTTCTCCTTTTGCAGGGTGTCTGGTATCAAATCATCTTTTTCCCCTAGAGAGCCATTCAACAGGTATCGAGGGCTATTCTTCTGAATATGCTGATGCGTTGCAGAGTTTGGTAAACTGCCTCTTTGAGCTAAAAATAGGGAATTTAATTAAAGTTATTATTGTAAGGTTGACTCATCACTTCTAACATCTAGGTCAATACCAAGCCACTACTCCTTTTACCACCACCTACCAAATACCAAGCCACTACTCCTTTTATCACCATCTACCACCACAAGCCTTGCATTTTTCAAAGAGCTTTCACATTCCAACTTATGTAAGTGAAGCATAATTATCCCCACCTTACAGCTAGGGAAATGCATGTAAAGAGGAGACTTGAGAAGTAGCCTGGTGTAGTAGAGTGAGAAAACGCTTGGGAGGCAGAAAGATCCTGAAGTTACAAGGGCTTTGTTGGAGCTCAGATACTGATAGCCCAGGGATGGAAGGGTTGCTTGAACCTGAAGTGGAGGCCACTGCCCTCCAGCCTGAGTGACAGAGGAAGATCCTGTCTCAAGAAAAAAAAAAAAAAAAAAAAAAAAATTTGGCCCAAAGGTGGAACACTTTGGCATACTGAACAGTTTGAACTAAATATAGAAAGGGATCCAAGCCTCAACAATATAAAATTTACCCATGTAACAAACCTGCACATGTACCCTCAACAATATAAAATTTACCCATGTAACAAACCTGAACATGTACCCTCTAATCTATAATAAAAGTTGAAAAAATAAAACAGAAAAGTATTAGAAGCTACCTCAGAATCAAGGACTTTCTGACCTCTCCTGCCTCCCCACTACCCCAAGAGCAGGAAGGGACTCTCTGGAATTCCTTATTTGACTAAGGAAACTTCTTTCCAAAAGAAAAACAGTTGTTCTAAGTTCCCTTCCCTAGGGATCCCATCAAATAACCAGTAAAGATGAACAACCAAAGAGGAGACTAAAAATTGGCACCACATCCAGAGAGACTTTTCATCAATTCTGAGGGCAACTCAGAGATTACCTGGGCAACTATTTGCATAAGACAACCTTTCTTCAGTGAAGCTCCTCCCTTCACTTTCTTGCCCCTCCTCCTGGGAGCTCAGCGGAACTTTGTCCCAGGACATGGTTCTTGGAGCTCGTACCTTTCTCCTGAAAATTACCCTTCACAATTGCCTGCACATCCCCCTCCCTGAATTTCTCTCTCCCTATTTTTTTTTTTTGAGACGGAGTTTCGCTCTTGTTGCCCAGGCTGGAGTGCAATGGCGCGATCTCGGCTCACCGCAACCTCCGCCTCCTGGGTTCAGGCAATTCTCCTGCCTCAGTCTCCCGAGTAGCTGTGACTACAGGCGTGCGCCATCATGCCCAGCTAATTTTTGTATTTTTAGTAGATGTAGGGTTTCGCCATTGTTGGCCAGGTTGGTCGGGAACTCTTGGCTTCAAGTGATCCGCCCACTTAAGCCTCCCAAAGTGCTGAGATTACAGGTGTGTGGTATATCCCAGCATTTTGGGAGGCTGAGGCAGGCGGATCACTTGAGGTCCGGAGTTTGAGACCAGCCTGGCCAACAGGTGAAACCTTTTGTCTACTAGAAATACAAAAATTAGGACAGGCACGGTGGCTCATGCCTGTAATCCTAACACTTTGGGAGGCCAAGGAGGGTGGATCACCTGAGGTCAGGAGTTGAAGACCAGCCTGACCCAACATGGCAAAACCCTGTCTCTACTAAAACTACACAAAAAATTAGACGGGCATGATGGTGGGCACCTATAATCCCAGCTATTTGGGAGGCTGAGGCAGGAGAATTGCTTGAACCTGGGAAGTGGGGGTTGCAGTGAGCCGAAATTGCACCATTGCACTCCAGCCTGGGCGAAGAGTGAGACTCCATCTCGGGAAAAAAAAAAGGAGAAACAAAAATTAGCTGGGCAGGGCCGGGCGCGGTGGCTCACGCCTATAATCCCAGCACTTTGGGAGGCCGAGGCGGGTGGATCACGAAGTCAAGAGATGGAGATCACCCTGGTCAACAAGGTGAAACCCCGTCTCTACTAAAAATACAAAAATTAGCTGGGCATGGTGGCGCGCGCCTGTAGTCCCAGCTACTCGGGAGGCTGAGGCAGGAGAATTGCTTGAACCCAGGAGGCGGAGGTTGCGGTGAGCTGGGATCGCGCCATTGCACTCCAATCTGGGTAACAACAGCGAAGCTCCGTCTCAAAAAAAAAAAAATTAGCCGGGCATGGTGGCACGTGCCTGTAGTCCCAGCTACTCAGGAGGCTGAGGCAGGATAATCGCTTGAACCTGGGAGGCAGAGGTTGCAATGAGTCAAGAGCACGCCACTGCACTCCATCCTGGGCAACAGAATGAGACTCCATCTCATAATAAAATAAAATGTCATAAGCCAATTGCAAAATGTATATAGGAAGGCAGACTCAAGAAAAGCTGACACTTTTGAAGAACAAGGTGGAAAGACATGTCTTTCCAGATACCAAGACTATTTTAAGGCCATATAGTAATTAAGAGAAGTGATACTGGTAAAGGATAGACAAACAGATCATTGGAATAGAGAGCCCAGAAATAGACCTTTGTATTAAGTGACTCTGTCTACTTGACAGAGGTGACCCTGCAGATCAATGGGGAAAGGAAGCACTTTTCACTAATGTTAGAGAAAAAAGTATTTGTCAATTCAAAGTATTTATTAGTCTACCCAAGTGCAACCCTCCCAGTTAACAAGGCAATTTTCTCCTTGAGCCCAGGAAAAGTGATACTAGGTAAGAACATGGTATTATCACCTTTAAAGTAGCCATAATACTGGAGGTGACGGTACATAAAGTCTTCATAGGGATCAGGAAGTCTGTGGGTCTGTGAAAGGAAGGGCCACTTCAAGATGTTTTCAAACGATAAGACTCAACGAAAAGTACATGAGCGTTGTTGCAGAGGACTAAACTACACCCAGCAAACCACATTCCATACGAATTATTCTATCGTAGGGATCAAGATCTTCAGCTGGGGAAAGATGCCACCAAAACATCCCTTCTCATCTAGTATCGGATTTCTGTGGAGTTCCCTGAAGAAATTTGTGGCTTTCTGTGTAGTGTACCGACCTCCTGCTTTAGCTGCGTTTCCAAGGCTGGGTACATGTTACTTCTGCATGGTGGGCTGAAGACTAGTCAGTGACGTTAGCATCTAGCTGCAAACCCTGCCCAATTTCCAAATAGGCAGGTGAATACACACGAGAAGCTACAAAGCCAGAATAGGACAAGTGAAAAAACTGCCAATACCTCCCTGCAACCCCCCAGCTCCCGCCTGACTTCAGAAAACCCTGCCAACCCAGCTTCTCCTCAGCCAAACAAGGTGGTCACGTCGAGGCCGGAGGTGCACCTGAGACAGGGAGGACGGCGAGTCTTCCTGCCTCTTCTTCCCAAGGAGCTGGCCCCACGCTTCCTTCTCCCTGAGAAGGGAGATGCTCGCCACAGAGAAGTGAAAGAAATGGGGATGGGAGCACACGGCAGAGTCGTCTCGGGGAGATGGGAAAAGGTCAGGGGATCGAAGAGTGGGCCCTGAAAACTGAATTTAAGGTTCAGAGGAACCTTGTCTGGGGCAGGTGGTGAGAGTGTTTCCAAAGGGTAGGAGGGAGAAGGGGAGCAGAAACTTCCCAAGATGGGTGCGACCGCCTTCGCGCCGCGGCCTGTCTCGAGCAGGACAGATGGGTGCGGCAGAGAAGCCCGAGCAAGGCAGGCGGCTACCACACTTACGTACAAAGGCCAAGCCTCGTGCGGGAAAGTGGACAAACTCGCCGCACCTGCCAACCACCGCTTTCTGTGAGGGCCCAGTTAGCCTAGCAACCGCGAGAGGGAAGCGGAAGGGCGGGGCTGCCGGGCGCTTCCGGGGAGCTAGGCCCGGAAGCGACTCAGACTCATTCTCCCCCTCGTACATTACAGCCCCAGCTTGGGAATCAAAGCCGCATTGATGAGTACAGTGCCAGCAGCCCTCAACATATTTCCAAGTTCGTTTCCTGTTGCCTAGCGTTAGATCATTCTTATGAATACTTTGCTCTACGAGAGCTGCTGCTCTCTCCTTTGACCTTTTATTCTCTCCACTCCATAGCCAGAACGCAAAAATTACCGTCTACACTGAAAAACTTAAGAAACAAAGCTAGCAAATTCAAATCACACATTTTGATTTGGTTATAAAATTATATGCATAGAAATATACTACAATAAAATTCAAACACGTGTCTTTGGTTAACTTTTTATGAATATAATCCTGTTAATTTTAAAATGTTAACCATATTACATCACTGCCAGGAATTAAGTAGATCAAATATTATCTAACATAGCTATTGGATAATATGGCTATTACCCAATCTAGGTATTAGATAATATAGATATTATACATGATATCAGACCCCAAAACTTAGGTCCCAGAGCACCATCCGGTATTAGAAGCCTGTTTGTCTAAACTGGCCCCACCATTCCCCTACTCCCGACTCAAGATCTGCTGCTCTTTTCCCTGAAAGCACACACCCTTACAATGTATATGCTTAGAAAAAAAACAAAAAACAAACAAGTCCTGATTACATAATGGGGATAACAGGCTTTGATGAGCAAAAGGATAACCCATCAGAATTATAAAAAAAAGCTTTATTAGTGCATATGTACAAATTTACAAGGTCAGAAACTGGAGAAATACAAAGAGCTTTAAAACACAATTTGCCTTTTCCTCAGTTTAAAGTGACTTTTACCTGATTGTGATACAATACAAAGTACAGAATGGTAAACTGCTTTTTAAATACTGGAATTTTATGGAGAATACATTCACATAAAGAAAGGAGGTGAATTTTGTTTTGAAACAGGGTTAAGACAACAGAGACATTAATACATAGAATGTCTCATTACATCTACTGCCACATACTTGACAGGAAATTCTCAAAATCAAGGATATGAACACCTGCTGCCAATGCTGCTGTTTGTATGCCACCTAGTGTGCGAAATGAGCTACCAGTTCTAGAATTTACGAGAACTACTCTAAAGATTGTGGCCATCTACCAACACAAGGTAAACAACTTAGACCTCAGCACTTCGGGGGTGGCTGACTAGAGGAAGAGGCCAGAAAGAGATCCAGATAATCCCAGTCGAGCAAGGTAGAATGCAGAGCTGCCTTCTGAATTGCACTTGTTCTGGAGGAGAAGTCAATCCTTCACTTTTAAAAAAGTCAGGGAGTCCTCTACAGAGGTGTCATATTCGTGAGCCACATGTTCTTCAAGACTGATGAGGTTAATGTACCTAACATACTAAGCTTGCCAGTGTGAGAATAAATGCAGCATGGTCAAAGCAATTCCAATCACCTCACCCTTTAGCAAAACAGAAAAATTACATTTCACAGAAGTGAAACTTTGTATGCATACACTCTTGCCCAGGAAATTCACATGGTCTCCCCCATAACATTTGTTGTTTATTTGACAACAATAAAACTTGTTAAGACTTTGAACACAAAACAAATAATACAAAAAAAGTTTTAAAAACTTAAAAACTATGTGTTTGGAGCCATTTTCCTTCTCTTTAGTCTTGCTCTCCAATCCTCAGGAAGGGCTTCAAAATTAGCATTTCTCTCTGCCATGCCACTGTGAAAACAACACATAGATTATTTCACTGAAAAGAAAAATTAACAAAAGTATTGATTTCCTAACAAACACCGAACTGAAATTGAAAACCTGATCATATCTGTTTATTAAACTGTTGTTTCTCAGCCAAATATCAGTATATTCTTCAATTTCTTCATTCTGATAGGTCAACCAAACACTTCCCCAATTTTATGTATATGTGTACGTGCTTTTTATTTATTTATTTAAAGATGGAGTTTCACTCTTGTTGCCCAGGCTGGAGTGCAATGGTGTGATCTCGGCTCACCGAAACCTCTGTCTCTTGGGTTCAAGCCATTCTCCTGCCTCACCCTGCCGAGTAGCTGAAATTACATGCATATGCTACCACACCCAGCTAATTTTGTATTTTTAGTAGAGACAGGTTTCTCCATGTTGCGTCAAGCCAGTCTCAAACTCCTAACCTCAGGTGATCTGCCTGCCCTCCCAAAGTGTTGGGATTACAGGCGTGAGCCACCACACCCAGACTTATTTTATTTTATATAAATATACCTCCAGTAACCATTAAAGGCACACTGAATAAAATACATTCTACTGAAGTTTTTTCTTAGCCCACAATGGGTTACGACAGGCCTTTGCCTTAGACCAACAATCAACAGGACAAAGTTTTACAACTCTGGTATTTCTGATTTATTTATTTATTTATTTTTGAGACAGAGTTTTGCTCTTGTTACCCAGGCTGGAGTGCGATGGCGCAATCTTGGCTCATCGCAACCTCCGCCTCCTGGGTTCAGGCAATTCTCCTGCCTCAGCCTCCTGAGTAGCTGGGGGCATGTGCCACCATACCCAGCTAACTTTTTTGTATTTTTAGTAGAGACGGGGTTTTGCCATGTTGACCAGGATGGTCTCGATCTCTTGACCTCGTGATCCACCCGCCTCGGCCTCCCAAAGTGCTGGGATTACAGGCATGAGCCACCGCGCCCGGCCTGGTATTTCTGATTTTGAAAAAAAGGCTAGACTATGATTTCTATAAGGCAATAAAACATGTTTATAAATTAAAAACTCTTAGATAAACTTACAAGCTGTAATTTTAAGAATATCTTTTCTAATGTATCTTTAACAACCACAACCTACTCTACCCATCTGTGTTCCCTTTTCTTTTACCTAACCAGCTGCTGCTGTTTCCACTCTTCAATTCGCTTCTGTGCAGTTGATTCCCGATCCTCTTCACTGGAACTAGAATTGTCCTCTTCATCTAACTCACGCTGGATACTTTGCCACTTCTTTACCAAAGACGGCATTTTGGTCTTACTCTTCTTTGCCTGTTAACAAAGGTTAATGGTCAAAAGGAATAAAAAACATAAAATAAGGATAAGAGTCCTCTATAATGGAGGTCAGGATCCTTTTCCCAGTTCTAAGGAATATGCAGACTTTAAAATTAAAAGAAAGTAAATACCATTCTAAGTTCTTGCCATCAACTTCTTACCAACTATATAAATGAAAAAGCTTGGTTAAAAATCCGTAAAGCTGGCTGGGCACGGTGGCTCATGCCTATAATCCCAGCATTTTGGGAGTCCGAGGCGGGTGGATCACGAGGTCAAGAGATCGAGACTATCCTGGTCAACATGGTGAAACTCTGTCTCTACTAAAAATACAAAAACTAGTGGGCATGGTGGCGCACGCCTGTAGTCCCAGCTACTTGGGAGGCTGAGGCAGGAGAATTCCTTGAGCCCAGGAGGCGGAGGTTGCGGTGAGCCGAGATCACGCCATTACACTCCAGCCCGGGTAACAAGAGCGAAACTCCGTCTTAAAAAAAAAAAAAATCCATAAAGCTTTATAAATGTGATATTTTATAAAATCAGGTCATAAAAACTTCCTTTACCTCCCTATCCTCTGCAATTCAAAATACCTTTATTTCATCTTCTCAGAATTATAGTGTTCCTGTTTTCAAGTTTTAAATAGATGCAGTGTTCCTATCAAGTGATTAAAAAAAGCTAAAAAATAAAAGCTGAAAGGAGTAAGAAACTAAATTGCCATGTTAGCTAGCTGTGGTGGCAGGCAGTCGTCTGTAGTCCCAGCTACTTGGGAGGCCGAGGCAGGAGAATCGCTTGAACCTGGGAAGCAGAGGTTGCAGTGAGCAAGATCGCACGCCACTGCACTCCAGCCTGGGCGACACAGTGAGACTGTCTCAAATCACAACACTTTGGGAGGCCAAGGTGGGTAGATCACTTGAGGCCAGGAACATCCTGGCCAACATGACAAAAAACCCAATTCTACTAAAAATATAAAAAATACCACTGGGTGCATGGCTCATGCCTATAATCCCAGAACTTTGGGAGGCCAAGGCAGGCGAATCAGCAGGTCAGGAGTTCCAGACCAGCCTAGCCAGCATGATGAAACCCCATCTCTACTAAAAATACAAAAAATTAGCTGGGTATGGTGGCAGACGCCTGTAATCCCAGCTATTTGGGAGGCTGAGGCAAGAGAATCGCTTGAACCTGGGAGGCAGACGTTGCAGGGAGCCAAGAATGCAGCCCTGCACTCCAGCCCCAGTGAGTGCAAGACTCCATCTCAAAAAAAAAAAAAAAAAAAAGCCTGGCATGGTGGTGCACATGCCTGTAGTCCCAGCTACTCAGGATGAAGAGGTTGCAGTGAGCCAAGATCACGCCACTGCACTCCAGCCTGGGTGACAGTGACTCTGTCTCCCTTCCCCTCACCAAAAAAAATCAATGATGCAGTTAGTTCTAAGAAGGTATAATGGTATATTTTATTTTTCTTTTTGCTTCCCTTCATTGTCTACATTGTCTACAATAAACATGCACTTTTTCCCTCTTCTTTCTGAGACAGTCTCACTTTGTTGCCCAGGCTGGAGTGCAGTAGTATGATCACATCTTACTGCAACCTCCACCTCCCAGATTCAAGCAATTCTCCTGCCTCAGCCTCTGGAGTAGCTGGGATTACAGACATGTACCACCATGCTGGTTAATTTTTATAGTTTTAGTAGAGATGGGGTTTCACCATGTTGACCAGGCTGGTTTCAAACTCCTGACCTCAGGTAATCTACCCACTTCGGCCACCCAAACTGCTGGGATTACAGGCATGAGCCACCATGCCCGACCTTCTTTCCCCAACTTGCCTTTTTTTTTTTGAGATGGAGTCTCATTCTGTTGCTAGGCTGAAGTGTAGCTGCACGATCTTGGCTCACTGCAACCTCTGCCTCCCAGGTTCAAGCAATTCTCCTGCCTCAGCCTCCAGAGTAGGTAGGACTATAGGCGCACGCTACCACACCTGGGTAATTTTTATACTAGCAGAGATGGGGTTTCATCATTTTGGCCAGGCTTGTCTTGAATTCCTGACCTCAAATGATCCACCTGCCTCAGTCTCCCAAAGTGCTGAGATTACAGGCATGAGTCACTGGGCCTGGCCTAACATGTGCTGTCACAGTAAAAAAGTATTTGTGAGCTGTGTGTGGTTGGTCACGCCTGTAATCCCAACATTTTGAGAAGCTGAGACACAAGGATCACTTGAGGCCAGGAGTTTAAGACTAGTCTGGGCAACAAAGCAAATCCCTGTTCCTTCAAAAAAAAATTTTTTTTAAGTTAATTTAGTGTGGTGGCACATGCATGTAATTGCAGCTGCTTGGGAGGCTGAGGCAAGAAGATAACTTGAGCCCATGAGTTCGAGGCTGCAATGATTGTGCCACTATTCTCCTGCCTGGATGACAGAGTGAGACTCTGGGAGAAAAAGTGATTCTGTCAAAAACAGAATTGTTTTCCGTGTGGTAGCACTCACGCAAACATGGTGAACGTTCCTAAAACCCGCTGGACTTTCTGTAAGAAGTGTGGCAAGCACCAACCCCACAAAGTGACACAGTACAAGAAGGGCAAGGATTCTCTGTATGCCCAGGGAAAGCGGCGCTATGACAGGAAGCAGAGTGGCTATGGTGGGCAAACTAAGCCGACTTTCCGGAAAAAGGCTAAAACTACATTTTGTGCAAGGGTTGAGTGCGTTGAGCTCAACTGCAGATCTAAGAGAACGCTGGCTATTAAAAGATGCAAGCATTTTGAATTGGGAGGAGATAAGAAGAGAAAGGGCCAAGTGATCCAGTTCTAAGTGACATCTTTTATGAAGACAATAAAATCTTGAGTTTATGTTAAAAAAAAATAGAATTATATATCCAATATCCAACATATTAGCTTGCTTTGTCACTACTGTCACATTTCTGATCAAATAAGGCATCCTAGCAGAGGCTTTATGTTTTTAAAACTAAGAGGCCTTCTTAACTGCCTCCCTCACCTGAAATATCACTACCTGCCAAAGGTGTCTCTCCTCTTACTCATTTTTCAATTATCTTAAAAATACTTATCATAGATATATTTTTCCCTTATCAATCTCCCAAGCCAACCCTTGCCAGAAGAAAAGTTCTACAAAGGCATAAGGGTTTTTTTTTTTTTTTTTTTTGGTCTGTTTGATTTACTACTAAATCCATATATTAGACACTGATAAAACCAATTTTTTTCACTTTTTTTTTTTTTTTTTTGACAGAGTTTTACTGTTGTTGCCTAGGCTGGAATGCAGTGGCACGATCTCAGCTCACTGCAACCTCCACCTCCTGGGTTCAAGCAATTCTCCTGCCTCAGTCTCTTAAAAAGTTTATCCTTATGTTTTTTAAGAGACACAGATGTATGTTTGAAGACCTATCTAGGTCATGCTGGCTCAACAAGCAGGGACATATTTAAATACTGTACTCATGAGGACTGGGTGTGGGGGCCCAAGCTGATTTTCCTCCCAGCACTTGAGACAAACAGATCTCTTGAATAAGGTCCCTGCCCCCCTCCCCAAGAAAATATGCTGGATATTTCCATTTCTTTTTATATTTACTGGCTCCCGGACTGAAAGAGCAATATTCGCTGTGTCGCCCAGGCTGGAGTGCAGTGGCATGAGCATAGATCACTGTAGCCTCTGGGCTCAAGTGATCCTCCCATCTCAGTCTCCCAAGTAGGTGGTGTGGGGACTACAGGCGTGAACCACCTTACCTGGCAACATTGCTTTTTATCTATCTGGTAGGTATGTAAAAATGACATATTATTTTAGCATTCTGGAATTTTAAAGTATTATTTATAGGACAGTAAAAGCATGACTGGCTAAAATATTACTTACTGATTAGAGGTGGAATTACCTCTCTTGGAAGACTGGGGAGAATAGTGCCAGGGAAGGCTTCATAAAGGAAATGATTCTGCGCACTAATTGTGAAAACAGTGGAGGTAAAGGCATGGAAATGGTAAACAGTACATTAGCTCAGGAGAACTGCATCTGTTACAGTTAATAGCTTGACAATGATCTGTTCAAGACATTGTCCTAATTGTCATTGTTTATTTTTAAAACCTTTTTTTTTTTTGAGACAAAGTTTCGCTCTTGTTACCCAGGCTGGAGTGCAATGGCATGATCCCGGCTCATCGCAATCTCTGCTTCCTGGGTTCAGGCAATTCTCCTGCCTCAGCTTCCTGAGTAGCTGGGATTACAGGCACGCACCATCATGCCCAGCTCATTTTTTGTATTTTTAGTAGAGACGGGGTTTCACCACGTTAACCAGGATGGTCTCAATCTCTTGACCTCGTGATCCACCCACCTTGGCCTCCCAAAGTGCTGGTATTACAGGCATGAGCCACCGCGCCCAGCTATATAGCATTTATTTATATCATTTCAAGATAATTTCTGGAACCATGAACCAACTTGGGCAACAAACAAGTGGTTCAATCCAGAAATATCCTATCATTTTTTCTTTTTTCTTTTCTTTTTATTTTTAATAGGGATGGGGTTTTGCCATGTGGGTCAGGCTGGTCTTGAACTTCTGGCCTCATGTGATCTGCGTGCCTCAGCCTCTCAAAGTGCTGGTTTTATAGGTGTGAGCCACCACAACCAGCCCCTATCCTGTCATTTCTTGTGTAATTCAAGATTTACAGGGGCAAGCATGATGGCTCATGCCTATAATCCCAGCACTTTGGCAGGCTGAGGTGGGAGGATCCCTTGAGTTCAGGAGTTTGAGACTAGCCTGACCAACATAATAAGACTTCATCTATCCCTATTTAAAAAAAAAAAAAAAAAAAAAAAAAAAGGCCAGACGCAGTGGTTCACACCTGTAATCCCAGCTCTTTGGGAGGCCGAGGCAAGCAGATCACGAGGTCAGGAGTTTTGAGACCAGCATGGGCAACATAGTGAAACACTGTCTCTACTAAAAATACAAAAAATTAGCTGGCCATGGGGGTGGCTGGCACCTGTAATTCCAGCTACTCGAAAGCTAAGGCAAGAGAATTGCTTGAACCAGGAGGTGGAGGTTGCAGTGAACTGAGATCATGCCATTACACTCCAGCCCCAGAGATAGTGTGAGACTCCATCTTGAAATAATAATAATAATAATAAATTTCTGGACGCACCACCAAAAATGGCAGAGTAGACAGCTCCATAAGCATCTCTTCAAAGAAACATCGAAAAATCAAGCAAAAACTGTCAGAATCAACTTCATTAGCGCTCTGGAAAACAGGCAAACAGTGGCCAAACTTAAAATACTTTTTTTTTTTTTTTTTTGAGACAGTCTCGCTCTATCTTCAAGTTGGAGTGCACTGGCGAGATCTTGGCTCACTATAACCTCCGACTCCCTGGTTCAAGGGATTCTCCTGCCTCAGCCTCCTCCCAAGTAGCTGGGACTACAGGGATGTGCCACCACACCCAGCTAATTTTTGTAATTTTAGTAGAGATGGTGTTTCATCATTTTGATCAGGACGGTCTTGATCTCCTGACCTCATGATCCACCCACCTCAGCCTCCCAAAGTGCTGGGATTACATGCATGAGCCACTGAAAATACATTAAGTTGGCCTTTTTCCATCAAGGCCAACTTAAAAGTATCAGGAAAGCTATGTGAAACATCCTAAAGCCCTTGAGTCAGTCCCATCCTTTGCTCTAGCTTGATGGTGACATTGAAGACTTCCTGCTTTCCCAGTATAAGCTCATGGACCAATTCCAGAGTGCACAAAGCAGACCTTTTTAATTAAAGAACTGTGTTTGGTCAAGGTGTGGTGGCTCACACATGTAATCCCAACACTTTGGGAGGCCAAGGTGGGTGGATCACCTGAGATCAGGAGTTTGACACCAAGCCTGCCCAACGTTGGTGAAATGCCATCTCCACTAAAAATATTTTAGGCTGGGCATGGTGGCTCACATCTGTAATCTCAGTACTTTGGGAGGCCAAGACAGGCAGATCACCTGAGATCAGGAGTTTGAGACCAGCCAGGCCAACATGGCGAAATCCTGCCTCTACTAAAAAAAAAAAAAAAAAATACAAAAATTAGCCAGGTGTGGTGGCAGGTGCCTGTAATCCCAGGTATTGGGGAGGCTGAGGCAAGAGAATCGCTTAAACCCAGGAGGCGGAGGTTGTAGTGAGATCAAGCCATTGCACTCCAGCCTGGGTGACAAGAGTGAAACTCCTCAAAACACAAAAAAACAATCCAAATGAAGAGAGCCTAAGTGACCTGTTTATGGAACACCATCAAGCAAACCAATATGCACATTATGGCACTTCAAAAAGGAAAGAGAGGCAAGGACAAAACTATTTGAAGAAATAATGACCAAAAACTTTCCAAATTTAAGGAAAAATACATATCTAAAACCTCAACACACCCCATCAAGATAAATCCAAAAAGGAGCACACCAAGACACATATTCAAATTGTCAAAAGTCAAAGACAGGCTGGGTGCAGCCTAGGGGACAACTGCTAAACTTCATCTCAAAAAACTCATGCCTATAGTCCCAGCTTTTTCAAAAGCCAAGGCAGGGGGATCATTTGAGCCAAGGAGTTCAAGACCAACCTGGGGCACATGGTGAAACCCTGTTGCTACAAAAAAATACAAAAATTAGCTGGACGTGGTGGCATCCCTCTACTCCCAGCTACTCAGGAGGGTGAGATGAGGAGGCTCACTTGAGCCCTGGAGTTTGAGACCAGCCTGGGCAACATAGTAAACCCTGTCTCAAAAGGCATCCCCTGTTCATGTACTGAAAGGTTTAAATTGGCCGGGCACGGTGGCTCATGCCTATAATCCCAGCACTTTGGGAGGCCGAGGTGGGTGGATCACGAACGAGGTCAAGAGATCGAGACAATCCTGGTCAACAAGGTGAAACGCCGTCTCTACTAAAAATGCAAAAATTAGCTGGGCATGGTGGTGCATGCCTGTAGTCCCAGCTACTTGGGAGGCTGAGGCAGGGGAATTGCTTGAACCCAGGAGGCGGAGGTTGCGGTGAGCCGAGTTTGTGCCATTCCACTCCAGCCTGGGTACAAGAGTGAAACTCCATCTCAAAAAAAAAAAGTGCCAGGCATGGTGGCTCAAGCCTGTAATCCCAGCACTTTGGGAGGCCGAGGAGGGCGGATCATGAGGTCAAGAGATCGAGACCATCCTGGTCAACATGGTGAAACCCCCTCTCTACTAAAAATACACAAAAAATTAGCTGGGCGTGGTGGCATGTGCCTGTAATCCTAGCTACTCAGGAAGCTGAGGCAGAATTGCCTGAACCCAGGAGACGGGAGGTTGCGGTGAGCCAATCGCACCATTGCACTACAGCCTGGGTTACAAGAGCGAAACTCCGTCACAAAAAAAAAAAAAAGAATGGTCTGAATTTTAAGACAGCAATACTTACTACCCAAACAAGATGCAGATTAAACATAATCACTATCAAAATTCCAATGGCTTTTTTTTGCAGAAATAGGTCAGTTAGTCCTCAAATTCATGTGGAACTGCAAGACACCCTTAACAGCTAATATTGAAAAAGAAAAATAAAACTGAAAGACTCACACTTCCCAATTTCAAAAGAAACTACAGCAATAATCAAAAGACTATAATATTGGCACAGAAACAGGCATATAGATCAATGGCAAAACCCCATCTCTACAAAAAATAGCCAGACATGGAGGCTTCGGCCTGTAGTCCCAGCTGCTTGGGAAGCCAAGTTGGGCGCGGATTGCTTGAGGTCAGGAGTTCGAGATCGACCTGGGCAAAATGGTAAAACCCGTCTCTACTACATATACAAAAATTAGCTGGGCGTTTTGGCACACTCCTGTAATCCTAGCTACTTGGGAAGGTGAGTTAGGAGAATTGCTTGAACTCAGGAAGCAGAGGTTGCAATGAGCTGAGATCTCACCACTGCACTCCAGCCCGAGCAACAGAGTGAGACTGTCTCAAAGACACAAAACAATGACAACAACAGAAACCTTTTGTTTTTCAAAAGTCACCGGACAACAACAAAAAAAACCTTTTGTTTTTCAAAAGCCACCAGACAACAGCAACAACAACAACAAAAACCTTTTGTTTTTCAAAAGCCACCGGAAAAAGAAAGGACATATCACAGACTGGGAGAAAATATTTGCAAATCCTATATACTATTAAGGTCTTATACCTAGAATATGCATAGAACTCTTACAATTCAACAACAAAAAGTCACACAACCCAATTCAAGAATGGGCAAAGGAACTGAAGAAATATTTTTCAAAAGAAAGTAAACAAATGGCCAGTGAGAATTTAAAAAAAAGTTCAACATTAAGTCATTGGAGAAATGAAATGAAATTAAATGAAAATCAGCCAGGTGCGGTGGCTCACGCCTGTAATCCCAGCACTCTGGGGGGCTAAGGCAGGAGAATCACTTGAACCCAGGAGGCGGAGGTTGCAGTGAGCCAAGATCGTGCCATTGCACTCCAGCCTAGTCAGCAGAGCAAGAATCCATCTCCAAAAAAAAAAAAAGAAATGAAAATTAAAATCGCAAAGATATCCACTTCACATCTAGTATAAAAAAATACTGGATTTAAAAAACCAAAAAACAGGGCAGACTCCATCTCAAAAATAAAAAAGAAATGAAAATCAATATCACAATGAGATACCACTTCACAACCAGTATAAAAAAAACACTGCAATTAAAAAACCCAAAAAACAGGCCAGGCATGGTGGCTCACGCCTATAATCCCAGCATTTTGGGAGGCCAAGGTGGGCAGATCACCTGAGGTCAGGCATTCGAGACCAGCCTGCCAACATGGTAAAACCCCATCTCTACTAAAAATACAAAAATTAGCTAGGCATGGTTAGCAGGCACCTGTAGTCCCAGCTACTCGGGAGGCTAAGGCATGAGAATTGCTTGAAGCCGGGAGGTGGAATTTGTAGTGAGTTGAAATCACGTCATTACACTCCAGTCTGGGGGACAAAAGCTAAACGCCATCTCAAAACAGAAACACGCACCCCCCCCCGCCAAAAAAATCATAAAAATGAGAAACAAATGTATTGATATATACCCAAAAGAACTCAAAACAGGTACTCAATACTTGTATATGAATGCTCATAGCAGCATTATTCCTAACAGCCAGAAGGTAGAAACAATCCAAATGTCCATCAACTATTGAATGGTAAATTGTGGTATACACATATACATACAGTGGAATATTACTTAGCATACTGATACATGCTACATAGATGAACCTCAAGAACATTATGCTAAGTGAAAGAAGCCAGGCCCAAAAGGTCACATACTTCATGTATTTACATGAAGTATTCAGAATCGGTAAATCCAGACACAGCAGATTGGTGTGGTAGTTCCTAAGTGTTGGGTGGAGATAATGGAGAATGACTGCTTAATGGATACAGGGTATTTGTTCTTTTGGGGTGATAAAAATGTAACTAGACAGAGATGGTGGTTATATAATATTGTGAATGTACTAAAACTGAAAATGGTTAATTTTTTTTTTTTTAATTTGAGATGGAGTCTTGCTCTGTTGCCCAGGATGGAGTGCAGCGGCATAATCCTGGCTCACTCCAACCTCTGCCTCCTACGTTCAAATAAATTCTCTTGCCTCAGCCTCCTGAGTAGCTGGAATTATAGGCATGCGCCACCAGAACCAGCTAATTTTTGTATTTTTAGTAGAGACAGGTTTTCACTATCTTGACCAGGCTGGTCTCTAACTCCTGACCTCAAGTGATCCACCTGCCTCAGCCTAGCAAAGTGCTGGGATTACAAGCGTCAGCAAAAGTGCCTGGGCTGAAAATGGTTAATTTTATGTAACGTGAATATAACTTCAATAAAATTTTTAAAAATAAATTTTTTAAAAGGGAGGTTTATTATACCTTGTCTTTCTTTCCTTTTTTTGTCTTTTCAGGTGGTGGCATTTTGGGAGCTGGTGGTGGTGGTGGTGGAGGAGGAGGTGGAGGTGGTGGTGGTTCTATAATGGCAGTGGTAGGCACAGCACCTCGGGCCTGGACTGGCTGCAATGAGGGAGCAGTCACTCCAATTGGGACAGAACATTCTGCATAACTCATAATTGCAGGTGCTGCTGCTAGTCCAAGGTAATTTGACTGCAGGCTCATTCCTCTGGCCTGATGACCCATTCCTGCTGTTGGATGGCTAACTGGTATTGTCTGATGTCCAATTCCTGTGGCCTGGTTTCCAATCCCTGCTGCCTGGAGACCTAACACAGAAAACATAAAATGATACTATAAAAAGAACATCATGACAAGAACAGATCCAATGAATCCAATACACCCTTATCTAAAAAATACAGCCATATTTGCTAGTAGCAAAAGATATTAATTTTGAATACCTTGGCATTAAACTACCTAAACATCAAAATCATCGATATACATAAATGTACAAAAGACAATCTGGGCCGGGTGCGGTGGCTCACGCCCATAATCCCAGCACTTTGGGAGGCTGAGGCGGGTGGATCACGAGGTCAAGAGATCGAGACCATCCTGGTCAACAAGATGAAACCCCGTCTCTACTAAAAATACAAAAATTAGCTGGGCATGGTGGTGCACTCCTGTAGTCCCAGCTACTCAGGAGGCTGAAGCAGAATTGCCTGAACCCAGGAGGCGGAGGTTGTGGTGAGCCAAGATCGCACCATTACACTCCAGTCTGGGTAACAACAGTGAAACTGTCTCAAAAAAAAAAAAAAAAAAAGACAATCTGGAAGGATACATGCTGAACATTTTTTGTTTTTTATTTTTTGGTTTTTTTTTTTGAGACAGAGTTTTGCTCTTGTTACCCAGGCTGGAGTGCAATGGCACGATCTCAGCTCACTGCAACCTCCGCCTCCTGGGTTTAGGCAATTCTCCTGCCTCAGCCTGCCGAGTAGCTGGGATTACAGGCACATGCCACCATGCCCAGCTAATTTTCTGTATTTTTAGTAGAGATGGGGTTTCACCATGTCGACCAGGATGGTCTCGATCTCTTGACCTCGTGATCCACCCGCCTCGGCCTCCCAAAGTGCTGGGATTACAGGCTTGAGCCACCGTGCCCAGCCATTTTTTCTGTTTTTGAGACAGGGTCTTGCTCTATCACCCAGACTAGATGGAGTGCAGCAGTGTGATCACAGCTCATTGCAGCCACAACCTCCAGGGCTCAAGTGATCCTCCCACCTCAGTGTCCCAAGTAGCTGGGACTACAGGCATGAACCACCATGCCTGACTAATTTTTTTATTTTTTGTAGACAGTCTTTTGTCGTATTGCCCAGGCTGGTCTCCAACTCCTGGGCTCAAGCAATCCACTGGCCTCAGGTTTTCAAAGTGCTGAGATTATAGATGTGAGCCACTGTGCATGGCCAATTAAACTGTTAAAAGTGTTTTTTTTTTTTTTTGGAAGTAACATAAATGCAAACAGTCTTAGCAAAGAATCTTAACATTTCTTTAGTTTTTATAGCATGTAATGCTGGGGAAAAAAATAAACAATACATTGAGGAAAAACCATGCTTTAATCACAATTACCTGTAGCTATAGCTGACTGGCTATAGAGAACTGGAGAACTGCCAATAGTAGCTGACCTCTGAACCACTGCAGTACTAATTTCTGTAGCTTTCCTCTTTATCCCTTTAGTGGAAGGAGAGCTAGAGATGGTGGAATCCACTGAACTCTGAAACACAAAAATTTGTGATCAGTGGTTGAAGGCCCTGGTTAAACATATGCCACCCCGTCTCCTTTTTTGAGACAGGGTCTCATTCTGTGGCACAAGCTGCAGTGGTGAGATTATGACCCACTGCAATCTCCTGGGTTTAAGCAATCCTCCTGCCTTGACCTGTCAAAAGCACTAGGACTATAGGCATGAGCCACTGTGCCCAGCCTTTAAAACATAACACTTCTAGGGGCCCAAAGTGGCTCCAGCCGGATGTCGTGGCGCTTGCGAAGGCGAGGCCAAGAGTTCAAGGCCAACCAACCTTAGCAACCTTACAAGCTCTCAATGATTGGCAAAAAAAAAACCCAAAAAAAACCATAACACTTCTAAAATAAAATACGGTATCAAGCATGCTCCATCCTCAAAAATCATTCAGAATGCCAAAGGACATTACTCACCTGGGTAGTTACAACTGTGGTTTGTGCTGAAGGTTTCAAAGGGGTATCCTCCTCTGTCCCTGGGGCAGGGGGCTCCTCACTTCCCTCATCCTCCATCTCTACCTCCTGGATCTCACCATCCTCCACAGGAGGAGGTGGTGGAGGAGGGGGTGGAGGCGATTCTGGAGGTGGAGGTGGGGGTGGTGGCATTTCCAAGGGTAATGGAGGTTGAAGCACAGGAACATTTGACTGAAGGAGGGTCCAGAACGGAGTAAATGGCATGAGTGATGAAGAAGAAACTTGACCAGAAAAGGGTTCTTTACAAAGAGAACCTATGAAAACAGATAAGAATCAGGAAAAAAGCAAGACACAAACTCCCTGGCTTATACTCATAGAAACGTTCAACTGGTCAGTAAGACAAACATCTACAGGAACCTAGCACAATGTACAAAATAGTATAGAATGCGGTGTCAAGCAGCAGGGAGTGGCTCTTTCCAAAAAAAAAAAAATGTGGCCCACAGGCATCTATTCTATACTGATGTAACTAAAATATTCAACAACTCAATTCAGAAATGATATCCATGGAAATATTAACTGATGAACCTCACAGTTGGCACCTTCCCCATCTGTGTTATACCTGTCTTGTCCTTTGGGTCCATATTTATGGATAAGTAGAAGGAAAATATTACATTGATTCAATGAGAAATGCCGTCATCTGAATCTGTAGTTTGAAGTTTTTTTTATCTTAAACACTCACAAGCTTCAACATATACAAATAAAAGGCAACAGTCTGGAGTCTTTATTTAAAAAATGAAGGAGTGAGTGAATAATGTGCACTTGCAATAATTATTCCACGTACTTTTATTTATTTATTTATTCTTTTGAGACGGAGTTTTGCTCTTGTTGCCCAAACTGGAGTGCAATGGTGCAATCTTGGCTCACTATAACCTCTGCCTCCCAGGTTCTGGTGATTCTCCTACCTCAGCCTCCTGAGTAGCTGGGATTACAGGCTTGAACCACCATGCCTGGCTAATTTTTGCATTTTTTAGTAGAAACAGGGTTTCACCATGTTGGTTAGGCTGGTCCTGAACTCCTGACCTCAGGTGATCCACCTGCCCTGGCCTCCCACAGTGCCGGGATTTATAGGTGAGAGCCACTGCGTCCAGCCTCCAAGTACTTTATTTTTTAGTGAGCTAGATAAAGTGAGTGAAGATGACCCAAAGTATTCATTCAAAACTCAGAAAAATTCTATCCATTGTGTTTAATTTGGGTTACTAAGTTTTAAAAATCCATTTGCAAGGTGCCACTGTCAACTATATCATTCCTTCACACCTTTGCATATATTACATTAATTTGTGAAATCACAGAGACGCAAGTTAGGTAGGGCAATTTTTACTTTTGTGATGATAAAAGAGAAATGTAGGAAGATAAATCTTCAAAGGAGGTAATTCATATTTTTAAAACTGCAGAGGTTTTGAAATTGCTGTTGCTGCAGTCTACATTAAAAAATTGTAGCTGAAAAGCTGCAGGGTCAGCTTTTCTCAAACTGCAAAAGCCACCATTTTTTACTGTCCTTTCTCTGCTGGGAAAACCTTTAAAGATTAGAGAAAATAGGATATACTTACTTGTAGCCTTCCCCAGCCCTCTTTATCGTCAATAGGGAAGTTTCACAATATATGGGACTATTAGATATATATCCCAGGAATGTTGAAGGGGATTTTCTCCCTAAAATCATAGAATTTAGGAGTAGAAGACACATGAGAAATCATCTATTTCAACTTCCTCAATTAAAGGTAATGAAACCCAGGCAGGAACTAACTTGCCCAAGATCATATCAATGTTAGTGGCCAGGCCAGAATCAGAGCTCGAGCTCAAGTCTGATTCCTCATCTACTACTTCCTGTTTTACTAAAATGTCCTAGTAAAATACCAAAAATCCAAGAGTTTTAGACATCTCAGTTAAAAAAAAAAAATCTCACTTCACCTGGAGTAGATACCCAGAAGAAGTCACTTGTTAAATTTCATGGTCAAAAGTGGTAGATTAAATGAAGCTCAATAATAAAAGACGCTAGGGCAAGAAGGTCATTGACACTGGTTTGCTCAAAATACACACTGACAAACAACAAGGTAAAATAAAGCAACATGAGCCATTTGGGTCTTGCTCTGTTGCCCAGGCTGGAGTGTAGGTGGTGCAATCATAGCTCACTCTAACCTCAAACACCTGGCTCAAGCGATCTTCTTGCCTCCCGAATTGCTAGGACTACAGGTGTGTATCACACCTGGCCAATTTTTAATTTTTTTTTTTTTTAAAGAGTCTCACTATGTTGCCCAAGCTGGCCACAAATGGAGTACTTCTACTTTTTATGGAACAGATAGATAGTACATCGTGTAAAAGACTCTAACACATCATTCACATCGTCTGCAATGTGAATGAGAGTAAGATAGCTGCTTACTGCTACTTTTGGATATGCACATTGAAAACAATTCACCAGAAGCATAAATGCAGCTTTCTGGGTAACTGAACTCAAATGGCTCATTAAACTTTTCTATTTGGCCGTATTTAATATTGAATTACGCATTAACTTTTAGACAAAGTCGAGTATGGCAAAATAGTCTACATTATATAATAGTACAAAATAGTCTACATTATATAATAGTACACAAGGACTACATCTGAACTAAGGTAATAAACACTAAGGATTATTAACTTAAAGTAGATAAATATAAGTTTTTCTCTATTTTTTCTTTTTTTTAAAGGCTAGTCAAGTGAAGCAGTGGGAATGGAGTAGGAACAAAGTCTGTAACTGGTTGTGATCAATTAGTTGTAAACACCACTGCACTCAGAGCAGCCAGATTTTCAATTATTGTTAGATTATCTATAAGCATAATGCGATACCAACATGTTTATGATGGTGACATGCAGCTACAGAGGAAATGAAGGAGACACAGAGCAGATTCAAGGTTAATAGTGGTGTATGACCTCCAAGATGACCTCCAACAGAGCTAATTAGAATTAAGTAAACTCTGTTATATGAGATTATAAATATGAGATTATAAATTTGCTAAATTTAGACTTGATAAATTTAGCCACAAACAAGGAGCATTTTTAGAATATATGAATACAGTATTTTCTTTTTTCTTTTTGCCAATCAATGAGAGCTTGTAAGGTTGCTGAGGTTGGTTGGCCTTGAACTCTTGGCCTCGCCTTCGCAAGCGCCACGACATCCGGCCGGAGCCACTTTGGGCCCTCTTTTTTTTTTTTTGAGATGGAGTCTCACTCTTGCAGCTAGAGTAGGGTGGCGTGATCTTGGCTCACTGCAACTTCCGCCTCCCGGGTTCAAGCAGTTTTCCTGCCTGAGCCTCTTGAGTAGCTGGAATTACAGAGGTACACCACCATGCCTGACTAATTTTTGTATTTTTAGCAAGAGATGGGGTTTCGCCATGTTGGCCGGGCTAGTCTCAAACTCCTGACCTCAAGGTGATCTGCAAGCCTTAGTCTCCCAAAGTGCTGGGATTACAGGTGTGAACCACCACGCCCAGCCTCTGCTTTTATATTGCATAAGCATTTGAAATTCCCATATACAATGTGTCTCCCTCAAACCTTGTTATAAGGTCAGCACATTACCCATCTCACATGAAAATAAATAAAAATACCACAATCTCCAACTAAACTTACTCAAAACATAAAAGCCATGTCATAGTATTGACAATTATCTCCTTTGACTTACACACAAAGACCATTAGAAAATTCTAGTTTGAATATACATGAATGTCATATTACAATGATGCTCCTCCTTGCTTTTAAATTTAACCTAGTTGGTATTTTTGCTGTTTAAAAGAATATTTAAGTCTGAAGTCCAAGGAGAGATTAAAATGGTATATACGAAGTTTTTATTATGTGCTAAAAGATTTAAGTTACAAGCTTAAAACTGAATATGTTACGAAGATACAAATTATTATTATTATTTTTTTTCAGATGGAGTCTCACTCGGTTGCCCAGGCTAGAGTGCAGAGTGCAATCTCAGTTCACTGCAATCTCTGCCTCCTGGGTTCGAGCGATTCTCCTGTCTCAGCCTCCCGAATAGCTGGGATTACAGGCATATGCCACCATGAGTGGCTAATTTTTGTATTTTTAGTAGAGATGGGGTGTCACCATGCTGGCTGGTCTCTTACTCCTGACCTCAAGTGGTCCGTACACCTTGGCCTCCCGAAGTGCTGGGATTAGAGGCATGAACTACCACGCCTGGCCAAAATTCTTAATTTTTTAAGACTCCCATTTTACCTTTCTCTGTTTGAGATAGGATCTCACTTTGTTGTTCAAACTAGAGTACAGCGGTGTAAATACAGTTTACTGCAGCTTCAACTTCTCAGGCTCAAGTGATCCTTCCTAACTCAGCCTTCCAAGCAGCTAGGACCACATACTCGTGCCACCAAGCCAGGCCAATAGTTTGTAAAGATGGGGTCTTACCATGTTGCCCAGGCTGGTTTTGGATTCCTAAGCTCAAGTGATCCTCCTGCCTCAAACTCCCATAGTGCTGGGATTACAGGCATGAGTCACTGCATCTGTCTAAGAACCTTGTTTTGCTGGGCATCTTTTTTTTTTTTTTTTTTTCTTGAGAGAGAGTTTCGCTCCGCAGCCCAGGCTGGAGAGCAATGGTGCGATCTGGGCTCACTGCAACCTCCACCTCCCAGGTTCAAGCAATTCTTGTGCCTCAGCCTCCCAAGTAGCTGGAATTACAGGCACCCACCACCGTACCCAGCTACTTTTTGTACTTTTAGTAGAGATGAGGTTTCACCATGTTACCCAGGCTGGTCTTGAACTCCTGACTGCAGATGATCCACCCGCCTCAGCTTCCCAAAGTACTGAGATTACAGGCACGAACCACTGCACTAGCCTAAGCATCTTATTTCTATGTATAGAAAGCCTTCTCGAACCTGAAAGGTGGAGGTTGTGGCAAGCCACTATCATGCCACTGCACTCCAGCCTAGGCAATGAGAGTGAAACCCCCATCTCAAAAAAAAAAGAAAGCCTTCTTTAATTTCTCCCCCAAAGAGAAATTATTGTTTATTACTTTGAATCAAGAGCTCAGTTTAGCAATTTAAAGCAAGAAATTATACAAATTGTTCCATAGAGATTAAAAAGAAAAAGCAGCTAAACTTAAGTGATATAACCTCAACATAATAGATACGTTGGGTATCTTGAGCCCAATTCATCTTTAGAATACACTCCATCTTTAGACACATAATGTTAAATTCAAACACTGAGACAATAAGTAAGGATTTAGAAAAATAATTACAACTTTGAAATCTCCCTGGCTTCTCACAGTGTAATTTTGCACCCCTTCCCCCACTTTATTTTTGAGACAGGGTCTTGCTGTCGCTCAGGCTGGAGTGCAGTGGTACAACCATGGCTTACTGCAGCCTCAAAATCTTGGTATCAAGCAATCCTCCCACCTCAGCCTCCCAAACAGCTGGGACTACAGGGATGAGCCACTATGTCTGGTTAATTTCTTAAAACAATTTTCTGAAGAGACAGGACATTGCTGTGTTTTGTTTCATATTCTTTAAAAGATGGCTGGTTTTAGCCACTACTGAGCTGACTGAGAGCATGTATCATGTAAACTCTCTTTATAGGCTTAGAACAGTGTTATCGCTTAAATCTCACAGACCTTAGTATAATAATTGGATTTTACTTTGATCAAGTTTATAATGTGATTCTAGAGCTTCTCAATAAAGAGAGGTTTAAGAATATAATCTGTTTTCTCAGTGGTTTTTTCCTACAGTACCAATAGTTTTGTTTTAATTAAATAGGAATGGCTCAAGAGCCACCTTTTACCAGGCAGTACCCAACACCATATGTGTCATAAAGGGAGAAAACAGCTTAATATTTACCTAAAATGTTCAGAGAACATTTGGAATTGGTAACAGAATTTTCAACTTTGGAACACATAAGAAAGGGACATTGACAGTGGTCAGGAGTGGAGCCACCTATCTAGAACCACTATTAATCCTCTCCAGTTCATTAACTACTAAAAAGCAAACAAAAATAACCAATGTATTATTAGATATGTCTATCACTGCTACCAAAAGAGAGGAAAAATATTTAAAAGAAAATCTCTTCATATAAAAGGGAAGCAAAATACCCTGTAACTTGAGAAAATGCACTTCTAAAATGTGAAGCAGAATAAAATCAGCCTTTTAACTATGTTGTAAAATGATCACTGGGGTTGTACGTGACCTGCTGATGATTCCTCGGTTATTTAAGAAGTTAACAAAATCAGCTGGCACACAACCAGTTTCACTTGGTACATTACTGGTGCTTCTCTACTATGATCAGGGAGCCAGGAGAGTATAAGCACCAATTCTGGTAAGTATTAGACAAAATAATTAAGCTCTTAACTCTGTTATTGACAAATTTTACTTTTTAAAATTTTCAAAGGTCTATTACTTTAGAAACTACTCATAGACTCTTGCCTTCATATGCCAGTTTAACAAAGTGCTACCAATTTTTAAGATTAAAAGGTGGAAATTTCTTTACATACTGGAAAATTTTTAAAAAACTAAAAATTAAAAAGTTGGTTAATTATAGTCTTGAGAATGCTTCATTATTATATTTGTCATTCCAGGAAAGAGAGATTGAGAGGGGGGAAAACTGCTTCTTTAATAATGTCGCAATCAAGTTGAGGCTCTTCTGAAGAGCTTTTAGATCCTCAGAGGAACTTTTTTTTGAGAAGGAGTTGCACTTTTTTCTTTTTTTTATTTTTTTTTGAGATGGAGTTTCGCTTTTTTCTTCTTTTATTTGAGATGGAGTTTCGATTTTTTCCTCTTTTCTGAGACGGAATTTCACTCTTGTTGTCCGGGCTGGAGTGCAACGGTGCAATCTCAGCTCACAACAACCTCCGCCTCTGACGTTCAAGCGATTCTCCTGCCTCAGCCTCTCGAGTAGCTGTGATTACAGGCATGCACCCCCACGCCCTGCTAATTTCGTATTTTTAGTAGAGACGAGGTTTCTCCATGTTGGTCAGGCTAATCTCAAACTCCCAACCTCACAGGTGATCCGCCTACCTCGACTTCCCAAAGTGCTGGGATTACAAATTACAGGCATGAGCCACCGTGCCCAGCCAAAAGCCTGTCTTTTAAAAAAAATGTATGTAACAAAATTAAATTCTTCTCAGAGAACCTTAAAAATGGAATGGGCCATCCTAATTCCATTTGTTTTAGCCTAGAAGATTGCTGGTTATTTTTAATGATCAATTATTTTGCTTTTCTGAAGTAAGTACTAATGGTATTTCTTCATATCATTTTGATTTGTACCAACCACAATTTTTTTAAGATTAGCGGAGGTGAGAAATGAGATTGCAGTATGAAGACTGTGTTTTACAGAAATGTAGAACAAATCTTAGCATGCCACAGATACTGACAATTCAACTATCTAGTTCCTTAGCACTGATTAGCATTCCTGTTTTTGGAGACCCACAGCTTAGTCAGTGGCACAATAGAATGGTTATAAAACAATCTTTTAAAATGAAAATCTACTGGCTTATCTTTTCATTTTTGGGCATAGTTTTATACATGATAACACTAAGTATGCTGATTTCCAACCATAATAACTCATGCATTCCTTGTTTTAGTTCAAACCACTATTTCTCAATCAGAAACTTACATTATTATAATATAAAATCTTTTCTTTTAATGCTGTATATTAGTTAAGTTTTTCTCTAAAGTCATTTCTGCCCAATTAGTACAAGGTAAATTGTCCCACCTGTGGAATTTTCAGAGGCTTCTGTAGAATTTGAATCAGTGCCAGTTTTGTCTTTCAATGTCTGTTTGGCAAGAGTCTCGTCTCTACTTTCTTGTGCTTGGCTTTCATCTTCTTCCTCTTCACCATCTGGAAACTCCCACTGAGACTCGCCCGATTGTTCGTTTACATAGAAATACCGTCTATGATCCCTAAATTACAAGAAAGAAAACACATGTTTTAAAACCCATTCTCCTATAAAGACACTTCCATTTGGTCCTATCCCAGGACAGCAGTCTGCTCTCACAGGGACGAACCTCTTAACGGGCTGCTATTCACAAAGGCAACAAAGAGCTTTGACAATTGAGACTGGAGAACCAAGGATAATTCAAAGCTATTTGCACTGCCAGCAACTCTGTGAATACAGCCCTGAACCTCTCACTCCAACAGATGAGACTTAGAAACATTTTTCTCTTTTTTTTTGTTTTTTTGGCCAATGCATAACAGGGCTTCAAGTTTCACTAATGAAGGGACTCAATCGCCTAGAACACTAATTTCCCTTCCAAAGAAGAGAACAACGAAGTTTGTGAAAGGTGACTCTTCCCCTCCTGGACCGTGGAATTCACATTTCATATTCTTGATATCAAACACAGTGAAAGCTAAAGAGAGGGAGAGGATCTGGGAGCTGAAAAATAAAAGAGCAAAGATTTCAAATAACGAAAAAAAAATCAAGAAAAGCCAAATATATAAAGAAATGTTTTCATCTGACCTGCTGGCAGAGGATAGTAATCTTGTTCTTCATTCACATCTTCAGCCACGAAGTTTTCCTTAACTTCACCGATGTTTATCAGGAGTAGTTGCTTCCAGAGGTCCTGTAAAGCGCACAGAGCTCTCGCATGCGCTTAACCCCCAAGCCCGCCCTACTCCGTGCAACACTCTGGAGAGTAAAAACCAGCTTTGTCCATATCTTGGGAAAAAATCCGTTACATGGAACACTTTAAACATTGCTTTTGTTTCTCCAGTGTGGCTGGCCAAACTTTGTGCTTGCGGTGCTTTGCCTGCCCAGCACCGCTAACTGCAGCTGCTCTCAGTCTCCAGACAGGCTGTCATGTCGTCAGATGGTGGTGATCACAAATCATGTCTGAGATGTCAAAGGTGAAAGGTGAAAAGGGGAGAAGAGTGCGTACCTGTCCCAGTGGCAGGACCAGCCTTTAGGAGTGGCGTTTATTTCATACTGTTTTAGTTGTTCTGCTGCATCCTGAAGTTTTCGTTTAAGGTAGTTTCCATTAAGAGCCCCTTCCCTCCAGTCTGCAATTCGAGTCTGGAATAAACAGAGAAGTAAGTTAAAAACTTATTATATGTTGGGAGACACAGGCAAAGGGAACATAAGCCTTTTGCTCCAAGACTCCCTCCCTATGCTTTGGCAAGAGTAGACCAGAGAGGAAAAGAAAGCCCATCTTTAAGTACACAACAGATTTCTGAAAAATGAAACTGGGCTCCAGTATATTTTTATACTACCAACTCTCCAGTATCTGTGAAAATGAGTAGCAGTAGTTTTGTCTTCCATTTTGGACTTATTAAGACTGGTTTCCCCAGGTTTTTTGTTTTTTTTTTTTGAGATGGAGTTTGGCTCTGTTACCCAGGCTGCATGCAGTACAGTGGAGCAATCTCAGCTTACTGCAACATTTGCCTTCTGGGTTCAAGCAATTCTCCTGCCTCAGCTTCCCAAGTAGCTGAGACTACAGGTGTGCACCACCATGCCCAAATAATTTTGTATTTTTTTTTTAATTGCACCTACTACTGAGTTTTTTAAAAATTAATTTTGTATTTTTAGTGGAGATTGGGCTTCATCATGTTAGCTAGACTGGTCTCAAACTCCTGACCTCAGATGATCCACCTGCCTCAGCCTCCCAAAGTGCTGGGATTATAGGTGTGAGGCACTGTGCCCAGCCATGGGTTCAGCTTTTTTTCTTTAAGAGATGGAGTTTCGCTCTTGTTGCCCAGGCTGGAGTGCAATGGTGCAATCTTGGCTCACTGCAACCTCTGCCTCTCAGGTTCAAGCAATTCTCCTGCCTCAGCCTCCTGAGTAGCCAAGTAGCTGGAATTACAGGCGACCACCACAACGCTGGCTAATTTTCTGTATTTTAAGTAGAGATGGGGTTTCACCACTATGTTGGCCAGCCTGGTCGCAAACTCAACTCCTGACCTCAGGTGATCCACCCACCTCAGCTTCCCAAAGTGCTGGGATTACGGGCATAAGCCACCGTGCCCAGCCAAGGGTTCAGTTCTTAAGGAAATCAGCTAGCTTCCTACAGGAGCTCCTTACCTCATCCTGCCCTGCCATTGTAAAAAGTATGCAGGTTACAAACAGAACTCAACTTTTCTTTTCTTTTTTCAAGATGGAGTTTTGCTCTTGTTACCCAGGCTGGAGTGCAATGGGGCGATCTCGGCTCACTGCAACCTCTGCCTCCTGGGTTCAAGCAATTCTCCTGCCTCAGCCTCCCGAGTAGCTGGGACTACAGGCGCGCACCACCATGCCCAGCTAATTTTTGTATTTTTAGTAGAGATGGGGTTTCACCTTGTTGACCAGGATGGTCTCGATCTTTTGACCTCGTGATCCACCCGCCTCGGCCTCCCAAAGTGCTGGGATTATAGGTGTGAGCCACCGTGCCCGGCCTCAACTTTTCTTTCTAAACAGACTGATCATGCTTTAATAATTACAAAGTAGCTTCAACATTACATGGTCTCATCTGACCATCAGAATATAATTTTGATTTGTGAAAAAAAAAGCTATTTATTTTGCTTTGGTTAATACAGTTTATTTCCTGGATTATTGGCTCAATTATGCTTCAAATTTAAAAATTTAAATTTAGGTTTAAAATGTATAACATATACAGCATTTCATTCACACACTTACTGTTTATACCAAAAAAGGCTAACTTACCTCAGTCTGTAAGAGCAGCACATGAAAGTTCGAGATGGACTGTCTATTAATGCCTAGGAATTCAAATTTACTTGTCAGGGTATTTGCCAGTTCTCCAATCTGAAACTACAATGCAGAAAAGAAAAAAAGTGAAACTAGAATCCGTAATATTTTCTGTATTATATACAATCCTTCATTAACACAGACATCAGAAATATGGGTCTGCCTATAAACAGCCTTCTCCCAACAGCTGTATTTAGTTATCCAGAATATAAAATTCTAATTTATAGTAACATAATACACATAACAAAGTGACAAGTAATGAAAGAAGGTCCACAGGAATCAAATACAAATCTACATAATCATAATGCATTTATTATTTAAAACAATTTTTTTTTTTTTAGATGTAGGTGCTGCTATTGCCCAGGATGCTCCTGAAGTCCTGGTCTCAAGCCATTCTCCCATGTCAGTCTCCCAAAGTGCTGAGATTACAGATGTGAGCCACTGTGCCCAGCCCATCATAATGCATTCTAATACAACATGGAATTCAATAGTTGCAAATGGATCCCAATCTCGAAAAGCTAAACTCAAAGAGTAGAATTAGAATGGTGGTTGCCAGGGGCTGGAAAAAGGGGAATATGGGGAGATACTGGTCAAAGAATACAAGCTTTCAGTTATAAAATTAATTGTGGGGTTAGGAGTGGTGGCTCACACCTGTAATCCCAGCACTTTGGGAAGCTGATGCAGGAAAGTATGAAGTCAAGAGATGAAAACCATCTTGGCTAACATGGTGAAAACCCATCTTTACTGAAAATACAAAAATTAGCTGGGCATGGTGGCAAGCGCCTGTAGTCCCAGCTACTCAGGAGGCTGAGGCAGGAGAATTGCTTGAATCTGGGAGGCAGAGGTTGCAGAGAGCCAAGGTCATGCTACTGCACTCCACTGCACTCGCCTGGAGAAAAAGCAAGACTCTTGTCTCAAAAAAATAAATAAATAAAATAAAATAAATTTGGGGAATCTAAAGTACAGCATGGTGACTACAGTTAGCAATACTGTATTGTATACTTGAAATTTGTTAAGAGCACAGATTTTAAGTGTTATCCCCACATACACACACAAGACAACTCTGCAAGGTAAGGTGACATGTAAATTAATTTAACTGATCTGTGATAATCATATCATAATATATACATACAACAAATTATCACATAGTACATGGAAGATATATATGTAGTCAATTACAGCTCAATAAAGCTGCAAAAAATAGATCCTGAATGATATAAATACCAACATTGTCAAACTGCCATTTATCCATTAATTGCTTATATTAGCCACCTGCTGAAGCCTGAAACAAAATTATCCCAGTCCCTTCTACTTGGTTGTTCCCAACTAGTAACTGGATGGATACTCTTTCAAGGCAAAAGAATAGTTAAGTGGTTTTCCAAACAGACCACCCTTAAATAGCCAATACTTATTTGATCCAACTCTCCCATGAGATTAGGTTAGAAATGCAATTCAGATCTGGGCCCGGTGGCTCATGCCTGTAATCCTAGCATTTTGGGAGGTTGAGACGGGAGGATCATGAGGTCAGGAGTTCAAGACCAGCCTGGCCAACGTGATGAAATCCCGTCTCTGAAAGGAAAAAAAAGCAATTCAAACTAAATTTGCCTTTGTGTAAAGACAAGTATGTCACACAGGAATTAAATCTGTGACTTTTCTCCAAAACTAGAGAAGCCTATAAGCTACTGCTTCTCAAAGAGAGGCTTAATTTGAAGAAAGCATTTAAGCATTTAGAATTTTAAGTAATTTCTCAGCACCAAGTCAGCCTTATAAGTCATTATTTCAAACTTAAACATAATCTTTTCACCTAACCAAGTAAACAATTTAGGTTTGGAAACAATAAAGACTACTTTTATTACTTGCTAACACAAAGCAGTTTAATGACTGGCATTAAAAAAAAAATTGATGTGTCAGGCATGGTGGCTCACACCTGTAATCCCAGCACTGTGGGAGGCTGAGCTGGGTGGGTTACCTGAGGTCAGGAGTTCAAGACCAGCCTAACCAACATGATGAAACTCTGTCTCTACTAAAAACACAAAAACTAAGCCAGGCGTGGTGGCACACATCTGTATTCCCAGGTACCTGGGAGGCTGAGGGAGAAGAATCGCTTAAACCTGGGAGGTGGAGGTTGCAGTGAGCCAAGACTGCAACACTGCACTCCAGCCTGGGCAATAGAGTGAGACTTTATCTAAAAAAAAAATACATACATTTTTAAAAAATTGTAAAGTTGCATTAAGTAATATACATACTTTCAAATCCTGTTCTTCTTCTACTTTTGGTGTTGTCTGTACTTTTATTTTCTCTGGAGATTCTTCTACTTCCACCTCTTTATCTGAATTCTCATCTATTTTTTCTGAATTTTCAGCACCAATAACTGTAAAAGAAAACATGGGAAATTAAACTGAAGTACCAATACTTAAAGAGCACTATATTTGTCTTACCCCATAGCAGAT
Organism: Saguinus oedipus; assembly: GCA_031835075.1. Lineage (NCBI taxonomy): Eukaryota > Metazoa > Chordata > Mammalia > Primates > Cebidae > Saguinus > Saguinus oedipus. The sequence continues at coordinate 62,376,433 of CM063178.1, read as the reverse complement.
ATCTGCAAAAGATTATTAGTTCTTGGGGCCCAAAGTGGCTCCGGCCGGATGTCGTGGCGCTTGCGAAGGCGAGGCAAAGAGTTCAAGGCCAAACAACCTCAGCAACCTTACAAGCTCTCATTGATTGGCAAAAAAAAAAAAAAAAAAAAGATTATTAGTTCTTTTCCTCTCGCCTGTTTTATTTACTTGTTAAAACCCTTGTTCCACTGGGCGCGGTGGCTCACGCCTGTAATCCCAGCACTTTGGGAGGCCGAGGCGGGTGGATCATGAGGTCAAGAGAACAAGACAATCCTGGTCAACAAGGTGAAACCCTGTCTCTACTAAAAATACAAAAAATTAGCTGGGCATGCTGGTGTGTGCCTGTAATCCCAGCTACTCAGGAGGCTGAGGCAGGATAACTGCCTGAACCCAGGAGGCGGAGGTTGTGGTGAGCCGAGATCGCGCCATTGCACTCCGGCCTGGGTAATAAGAGCGAAAATCCGTCTCAAAAAAAAAAAAAGAAAAAAAAACCCTTGTAACTTACCAGCCTACTGCCTTTATAAGCAACAAATCCAGGGCCAGGCGTGGTGCCTCATGCCTGTAATCCCAGCACTGTGGGAGGCCAAGGTGGGCGGTTCACGAGGTCAGGAGATCGGGAATGCCCTAGCCAATACAGTGAAACCCCATCTCTACTAAAACTACAAAAAATTAGTTGGGCATGGTGGCACACACCTGTAGTCCCAGCTACTCAGGAGGCTGAGGCAGGAGAATTGCTTGAATCTGGGAGGTGAAGGTTGCAGTAAGCCAAGATTGTGCCACTGCACTCCAGCTTGGGCAACAGAGTGAAACTGTCTCAAAACAAACAATCCTTTATAATCAACTTTCTTAAAATACATCTATAAATAAAATTCTCTCAAATCACTGTGTAGTTTCTGCTTTCCCTTTCTCCGTAAGATCTTTTCCAACCTCTTTCAGAATACCACTGCTTCAATTACTTATAATAGCCAGACAGCAAGGCTGAGACATGTGACATTTCTTTAACATAGGTAAGGTGCTCAAAATCAGAGCATCATTATTATCATTATTTTTTAGAGACAGAGTCCCATTCTGTTGCCCAGACTGGACTGCAGTGGCATGATACCGGCTCACTGTAATCTCAACCTCCTACCCTCAAGGGATCCTCCCACCTCAGCCTCCCAAGTAGTAGAGACGAAGTTTCTCAGTGTTGCCAAGATTGGTCTGGAACTCTTGGGCTCAAGTAATCCTCCTGCCTCAGCCTACCAAAATGCTGGGATTAAAGATGTGAGCCAATGCACCTGGCCTAGAACTTTATATTAAGTCCTTAACCTTATAATATAATAGCCTGGATCTCCATTTATCTGATCATTAATATTCCCTCTTTATTATCAAATTGTCTGCACTAAAATCTTTCCACTAATCCCATTTATTAATTTTTAATGCCAATGTATATTAAGTCTTCTATCTGGTGGCAGGTACAAGAATTTAACAATTTTAGCTGGGCGTGGTGGCTCAAGCCTGTAATCCCAGCACTTTGGGAGGCCAAGGTGGGTAGATCACAAGGTCAACAGATCGAGACCATCCTGGTCAACATGGTGACACTCCGTCTCTACAAAAAAAATACAAAAAATTAGCTGGGCATAGTGGCGCGTGCCTGTAATCCCAGCTACTCAGGAGGCTGAGGCAGGAGAATTGCCTGAACCCAGGAGGCGGAGGTTGCAGTGAGCTAAGATTGCGCCATTGCACTCCAGCCTGGGTAACAAGAGCAAAACTCCATCTCAAAAAAAAAAAAAAAAAAAAAAAGAATTTAACAATTTTAAGGATGGCTAGAGTTTAAGACTAGAATGTTTTGGAGGGTCTTAAGTAAGCGGGATCTGTTAAGTTAGAATGTACATACCCCTTTAAGCTAGCAATATAACACTAGGAATCTTTACTGCTGTGAAATTAAAATGTGCATAATAAAATATACTCAACAAGATGTTTACCAAAGTATTATTTAATGTGAAACAAAATGCATATAACAAAGAATAAAACCAGCTCAGTGAGGTGGCACAAGCCTATGATTCCAGCACTTTGGGAGGGTGAGGCAGGAGCATCACTTGAGCCCAGGAATTCAAAGTTGCTTTATGATTATGACAACTGCATTCCAGCATGGGTGACAGTAAATTTCTTTTTCTTTCTTTTTTTTTTTTTTGAGACAGAGTTTCACTCTTGTTGCCCAGGCTGGAGTGCAATGGCGCGATCTCAGCTCACCGTAACCTCTGCCTCCTGGGTTCAAGCAATTCTGCTGCCTCGGCCTGCTGAGTAGCTGGGATTACAGGCGTGCGCCACCATGCCCAGCTAATTTTTTGTATTTTTAGTAGAGACAGGGTTTCACCATGTTGACCAGGATGGTCTCAATCTCTTGACCTCGTGATCCACCCACCTCAGCCTCCCAGAGTGCTGGGATTACAGACGTGAGCTACCGCACCCAGCTATAAATTTCTCTTAAAAAAAAAAAAAAAAAAAATCAAGTAAATAGGCCAGGCACAGTGGCTCACGCCTGCAATCCCAGCACTTGTGGGAAGCAGAGATGGGCTGATCACCTGAGGTCAGGAGTTTGAGACCAGCCTGGGCAACATGGTGAAATCCTCCCTGTCTCTACTAAAAATACAAAAATTAGCTGGGCATGGTGGCGTGTACCTGTAATCCTAGCTACATGGGAGGCTGACACAGGAGATTCCCTTGAACTTGGGAGGTGGAGGTTGCAGTGAGCCAAGATCATGCCACTGCATTCTAGCTGGGGTGACAGAGTGAGACCCAGTGTCAAAAAAAAAAAAAAATCAAGTAAACACGGCGTATTAGAACATCTAAACACTGACCACCCTGGCCAACATAGTGAAACCCTGTCTCAACTAAAAATGGCTTGTGCCTGTAGCCCCAGCTACTCGAGAGGCTGAGGCAAGAGAATCACCTGAACCCAGGAGACAGCAGTTGCAATGAGCCAAGATCACAACAATCCAGCCTGGGCAACAGAGCAAGATCCATCTCAAAACAAAACGAAAAAGAATATCAAAATATTAAACCACTACCCTCATGGTGTCAGTCATTATGTTCCTTTAGCTTCCTCATGGATAGCTCTTTAAGCACAATATACATATATTCTTACATATATTTTTTCCCCAGTACAGAGTCTCACTGTCACCTAGGCTGAAGTGCAATGGCACAAACTCTGCTCACTGTGGCTTCCATCTCCTGGGTTCAAAGTGATTCTCCTGCCTCAACCTCCCAGGTAGCTGGGATTACAGGTGAGGACCACCATGCCCAGATAATTTTGTATTTGTAGTAGAGACAGGGTTACACCATGTTGGCCAGGATGGTCTCAAAATCCTGACCTCAAAGTGATCTGCCTGCCTTAGCCTCCCAAAGTGCTGGGATTACAGAGGTGAGTCACCACATCCAGCCAAAGCACAGTATTTTTGCTTATTTCTATATTTATATACATAGAATATTAATATATGCATTTTTTTCATGGCTTTTGTTCAACATAACTGTTTTCCTTTTTTTTTTTTTTTTTTTTGTGATATGGAGTCTCACTATATTGCTGAAGCTGGAGTGCGGTGAGCCATCTCAGCTCACCACAACCTCTGACTCCCCAGTTCAAGCATTCTCCTGCCTCAGCCCTCTAGCTGGAATTATAGGTATGCACCACCACACCCAGCTCATTTTGTAGTTTTGGTAGAGACAGGGTTTCATCATGTTGGCCAGCCTGGTCTTGAACTCTTGACACAGGGTGATCCACCTGACTTGGCATCCCAAAGTGCTGGGATTACAGGTGTGAGCCACTGAGCCCACTGTTTTTTTTTTCTTTTGAAGCAAGGTCTCGCTCGATCACCTATAATGGAGTGTATTGATGTAATCATAGCTCACTGCTGTCTCAAGCTTTTCAGGGACAGGGTCTTGCTACGTTGTACAAGCTGGTCTTGATACCTGGACTCCAAACAATCCTCCTGCTTCGCCCTCCCCAAAATATTATTGTTTCTAGGATTAAAGCACACTGATACACATAATTATGGAACGTTAATTTTTTTTTTTTTTTTTTCAGACAGAGTTCACTCTTGTTACCCAGGCTTGTTGCAATGGTACAGATTTAGGCTCACTGCATCCTCCACCTCCCGGGTTCAAGCGATTTTCCTGCCTCAGCCTCCTGAGTAGCTGGGACTACTGGCATGCACCACAATGCCAGACTAATTTTTTCATTTTTAGTAGAGATGGGGTTTCCCCATATTGGTAAGGCTGGTCTCAAACTCCCGACCTCAGGCGATCCACCCGCCTTGTCCTCCCAAAGTGCTGGGATTACAGGCATGAGCCACTGTGCCTGGTGAGTACATTATTTTTCACTATTGCTTAGTATTCCTTTGTAAGAATACACCACAATTTATCTGTAATACCTCTGATGGACATTTAAGTGCCCTATAGGGTTTTTTGTTCATAGTACAAATGCAGCAATTTTTTAAAGAGTGAAAGACAGACACAATTTAAATGTCCATCACCAGTAACAAGGGTTAAATACACACATCTATACCACTCAGTTTTAACCAATAAACAATGATTAATACAATTTTTAAGGCACATTAAGTAAAAACTGTACGTTGCCTAACAATCTACATGCTCTCAAATATGGTAAAATTTATATATATACATACAAACACACTCATACATACTTAACTATAAACACGTATAAGGAAAATGGTCAGCTGGGCACAGTGGATCACGCCTGTAATCCCAGCACTTTGGGAGGTGGAAGCAGGCCGATCACCTGAGGTCAGAAATTCAAAACCAGCCTGGCCAACACGGTGAAACCCCTTCCCTACTAAAAATACAAAACATTAGCCAGGTGTGGTGGTTGGCACCTGTAATCCTAGCTACTTGGGAGACTGAGGCAGGAGAATCTGGGAAGCAGAGTTTGCAGTGAGCTGAGATTGCACCATTGCACTCCAGCCTGGGCAAAAGTGTGAGACCGTCTCAGAAACAAAGAAGAATTAAGGCCAAATGGAGATTCAAATATTAGCTTTATCCATGGGGATTTCTGAAAATAGACTGAAAAATGCAGCAGGATCTCTTCCACTTTACCATGAACAAAGGGTAAGGTACTCATTACCGCAAATGAAGACAACTTGGGTCCTCACGACATAACCAAACTCTTTCCATGCACCCAGAGGCTGGACAATGTAAACAAAGAAAGAAGAAATGGGACTGGGCTCTGAATACAGCACCCAGCGGATGTCAGCCTCTTAGACTCTTACTCCTTTACAAGAAACAGAACAGGAAAAAGTAGAGCAGTAAACGGAAGCTTTCTTCCCACTACTTCTCCCAAAGGGTAGAAGTAAAATCTCCTGTTTTGTTAAAAACAAAAAAAGAGTTTCCTTCCCCCTCTACATCTTTCAATTCTAAAGTTTAATGTAAAGCATAAATTACCAGTCTCTCCATTTTCTGGAGTATCTCGTCCAGTTTTACTAGAACTCCTGCTGGTAGATTCGGGACTGGTAGCTCGAACAAACATCTTCCATTTTCCTCTTTTAGACATAAGCCTACGCATTCCATCTTGAGATGCTGGCTGGCTGACATCAGAACGTGGACTAGACCCTGACACACTACCATCTCCTTCCTCCAAGGCTCGCAACTCTGCCTACAAAGAACATGACAATTAAGTTAGTGTCATTAACTGCTTATCAGTATGTCTAAGCAGAATAATAGCCATGACTGTGTTGTTGAAATTTAAATCCTTTGAGACCAGGAAGCATTTTTTTCTTTTTTTGAGATGGAGTTTCACTCTTATTACCCAGTCTGCAGTGCAATAGCGTGATCTTGGCTCATCGCAACCTCCACCTCCCAGGTTCAAGCAATTCTTCCGCCTTAGCCTCCCAGGTAGCCAGGATTACAGCCATGCACCACATCTGGCTAATTTGGCATTTTTAGTAAAATGGAGTTTCTCCAAGTTGGTCAGATTTTTTTCGAACTCCTGAACTCAGGTAATCCACCTGCTTCTGCCTCCCAGAGTGAGGAATTACAGGCGTAAGCCACTGCACCCAGCCAGAAGCCGATATGTATTTTTGGAGACAGGATCTTCCTCTGTTGCCCAGGTTGGAGTGCAGTGGCATGATCATGGCTCATTGCAGATTCAATCTCCTGAGCTCAAGCCATCCTCCCACCTCAGCCTTCCAGATAGCTGGGACTACAGACACGCGTCATCACATGTTTTTTCTTTTCTAATAAATTATATCTGGGTATGTTTCTCACATTGGTCTCAACTGCTGAACTCAAGTGATCTCCTGCTCAGGCTCCCAAAATTTTGGGATTACAGACATGAGCCATTGTACTTGGCCTACTCAAATATATATATTTTTTAATCTTATAAATTTTTTGTGGGTAGAGAGTAGGTGTATTTACTTATGGGGTTTGAGATGTTTTGACACAGGCATGCAATGTGAAAAAAGCACATCATGGAGAATGAGATAACCATCCCCTCAAGCATTTATCCTTTGAATTACAAATAATCTAACTCCATTCTTTAAGGTTATTTTAAAATATACAACTATTACTGACTACAGTCACCCTACTATGTTATCAAATAGTAGGTCTTACTCATTCTATTTTTTTCTGGTACCTGTTTTTATTGATTGTCAGCTATCAAAAGCATCATCAAGGACCAAAAACTTACAACTGTGTAGTTTAAAAGTTTTTGCTGCATAAATCTCAACATAACCAGATAACGGGATAAAAAAAACAAAACCCCAATAATGCTTGTAAGTCAAGCACAATGATCCCTGTAGAATAGTACTGAGGAAAAAACATATTTCAAATAACTTTTAAAAGCTTACCTTTTTCCTTTCCAAAACTAGCTCTAGTTCAAGGGTATCTTGTTCCTCTTCTTCCTCACTTTCTCCAGATTGGACAACACTGCAAAGATCCTCCTGAGAAGGGTCTTCTATATTGTCCAACATAATTTCCTGTGGCTTTACTATTGTCGTTGCTTCTTCTACTGTTGTACTTATTTCTTTTACTTCTGAAACTGGCTCTTCTTTACAAATTACTTTTCTTCTCCATCTCTCTTCTTCTTCTTTTATTCCTTCAGGCAATAAAGGAGCAAGTAGTGATGCTGCCACCCCTTTCTTCTCCTCCTCACTATTTGAGAGACCCTGAATTCCTTCATTTACTTCCTATAAAGAACAAAATAATTTAGTCTCATTTAATTCTTAAAGAAATCTCACCTGTATATACATTCAATTGTTAATATTAACTGTTTTCAGTAGCTGAATACTGAGGGTAAAAACCACTTACTCCCAACAGGTAAGTATATATTTATATCATTACATATTACTTTAGAAAGACATTGATTGAATTACAGCCTAGCTCTAGGTGGGACCCAAATATATCCTCCCTGCTATTCTCAGGATGTCAAAAGGCAGACAAGTATAAACAGAGATAGATTTAACATCAGTGTTTTGTCAGTTCATCACATGACTGGATAAATCTTTACCTTCTTCTGTATAATGAGAATTTTTTTTTTTGTTTTGAGTCTCACTCTTGCCTGGGAGTACAGTTGCATGATCTCAAGTTACTGCAACTTCTGCCTCCCGGGTTCCAGCGATTCCCGACTCAGCTTCCCAAGCAGCTGAGATTACAGGAATGTGTCACCACACCCAGATAATTTTTTTTTTTGAGACGAAGTCTCGATCTTGTTGCCCAGACTGGAGTGCAATGGCGAGATGTTGGCTCACTGCAACCTCTGCCTCCTGGGTTCAAGTAATTCCCCTGCCTCAGCCTCGTAAGCAGCTGGGATTACAGGCGTGTACCACCATGCCTGGTTAATTTTTTTTTGAATTTTTAGTATAGACAGGGTTTCACCATGTTGGCCAGGCTGGTCTTAAACTCCTGACTTCAGGTGATCTGCCTGCCTCAGCCTCTCAAGGTACTGTGATTACAGGCGTGAGCCACCACACCTGGACTGATGAGAAAATGTAGTAGGTATGCCATGAAGGTGATTTAGACTAAAGAGAACTATTCCTGACCTCAAGTGATCCGCCCACCTTGGCTTCCCGAAGTGCTGGGATTACAGGTGTGAGCCACTGTACCTAGCTCGATTGTATTATTTTAAAGTATTTTTCTTTTTTTGAGCTAGATGCAGTAGCTCACACCTATAATGTAAGCACTTTGGGAGGCCAAAGCAGAAGGAGCTCAGGAGTTTGAGACCTGTCTGGGCAATATGGTAAGACTTCATCTCTCAAAAATAAAAAAAGAGTCAGGTATGGTGGCGCATACATGTAGTCCCAGCTACTCAGGAGGCTGAGGCAGGACTGCTTGACCTCAAGAGAGTAAATCTGCAGTTAGCCATGGCTGATCCACTGTACTCCAGCCTGAGTGACAAGTCAGATCCCGTCTCAAAAACAAGTAAGTAAAAAGGCCAGGCGCAGTGGCTCACTTGAGGTCAGGAGTTCAAGACCAGCCTGACCAATTTGGTGAAACCTCAACTCTACTAAAAAAATAGAAAAACTGCTGGGCGGTGGCTCACGCCTGTAATCCCAGCACTTTGGAAGACTGAGGCAGACAGACATCTGAGATCAAGAGTTTGAGACGGCCGGGCGCGGTGGCTCAAGCCTGTAATCCCAGCACTTTGGGAGGCGGAGGCGGGTGGGATCACGAGGTCAAGAGATCGAGACCATCCTGGTCAACATGGTGAAACCCCGTCTCTACTAAAAATACAAAAAATTAGCTGGGCATGGTGGCGCATGCCTGTAATCCCAAGTACTACAGAGGCTGAGGCAGGATAACTGCCTGAACCCAGGAGGCGGAGGTTATGGTGAGCCGAGATCGTGCCATTGCACTCTAGCCTGGGTGAAAAGAGCGAAACTCCGACTCAAAAAAAAAAAAGAGTTTGAGACCAGCTGGGCCAATATGGTGAAACTCCGTCTCTGATAAAAATACAAAAATTAACTGGGCCTGGTGGTGAGTTCCTATAATCCCACCTACTTGGGAGGCTGAGGCAGGAGAATCACTTGAGGTGGGGAGGTGGAGATTGCAGTGAGCTGAGACAGTGCCACTGCACTCCAGCCCAGGCAACAGAACGAGACTTCGGATATCAAAAAAAAAAAAAAAAAGCCGGGCGAGGTGGCTTACCCCTGTAATCCCAGCACTTTGGGAGGCCAAGGTGGGTGGATCACAAGGTCAGAAGATCAAGACCGGCCTGGCCAACATGATGAAACCCCATCTCCACTAAAAATACAAAAATTAGCCGGGCACAATGGCAAGTGAACTATAATCCCAGCTACTCAGAAGGCTGAGGCAGGAGATTGCTTGAATCTGGGCAGCAGAGGTTGCAGTGAGCCAAGATCGTGCCACTATACTCCAACCTGGGCAACAGAGTTAGACTCTGTCTCAAAACAAAACTGGGTAACTGCTATAAAGTACACAATATACAGAAACAAATGAAGTGAAACTTTATGAAATGTATCCTATTTCACATATATGGTATAAAATATTAAGAGAAAGTTTCTATTCCTGTGCTCAAAGTAATGTTTATTAGATTTGAAAATAAGCAAATGAGGTTAAGTTTCAACACCAACCTTTTTAACTTCTCGCTTGGCTATGACCGGTCCACTTTTACTACTGGAAACAGAAATTGTTTTCTCCTTAGTATATATGTCTGTATTTACCACAAAACTAGCTTCAGCACCTGGCCCAGAACTAAAAAAAACATATACTTAGCAAGAGAAATACAAGACAAATACTATGAGCAAAAGATAAGGCTTCAATTTCCTTCTAGGCAATTTCTTAGAAGAATTTATTCTTACCTGGGCTGGTAATGTTGTAATCCTTGTACCTGGGTGGCAAGATATTGGGGTAACTCCCAAGTCACTTCATTTGTTTGTGTATTCCAATAATAATAGCATCCCGTGTTCTCATCCCAGACTTCCTGCCAATCTCCCATCTCAATTCCGACTAGAAGAAAATGAAACAAATTTTAAGCACAAATCCCTCTACAATTCTGGCTTACATATAGGCTCAAAAGCCACAATCACCTAACAGTTTCTCAAAACTTAGCACTGTTAACATTTTGGGATGATGGGTCTTTTTTGTCGGACGGGGGGGGCAATTCTGTGTAGAGGATTTAGAAGTACCCCTGGCCTCGGCCGGGCACGGTGGCTCACGCCTATAATCTCAGCACTTTGGGAGGCCGAGGCGGGTGGATCATGAGGTCAAGAGATCGAGACCATCCTGGTCAACATGGTGAAACCCCGTCTCTACTAAAAAAAAAAAAAAAAAAAGAATACAAAAAATTAGCTGGGCATGGTGGCGCGTGCCTGTAATCCCAGCTACTCAGGAGGCTGAGGCAAGAGAACTGCCTGAACCCAGGAGGCGGAGGCTGCGATGAGCCAAGATTGCGCCATTGCACTACAGCCTGGGTAACAAGAGCGAAACTCCGTCTCCAAAAAAAAAAAAAAAAAGAGAGTACAAGCAATTACTTTTTAAAAGATAAAAATTATTACACCCTGCAAATTTTCAGAGCCTACTATCCTACCCACCATCTTTGACATACTGTATTTAAAAAGACAGAGGCCTGATGCAGTGGCTCAGGCCCATAATCCCAGCACTTTGGGAGGCCAGGGTAGGTGGATCACCTGAGGTCAGTCAAGAGTTGGAGACCAGCCTGACCAAAACGGTGAAACCCCACCTCTACTAAAAAAGCAAAAATGAGCCAGGCCTGTTGGTGCACTCCTATAATCCCAGCTACTAGGGAGGCTGAGGCCGGTGAATCACCTGAACCTGGGAGGCGGAGATTGCAGTGAGCCGAGATCGAACCATTGCACTCCAGACTGGGCAACAAGAGCAAAACTCCGTCTCCAAAAAAATAAAAAGACAGAATTCTAAAGTCTAAGCTTAAAGCATCTAGGTTTTCATCTTTAGAAAAGTGAATGCCTAGAATCCCTTTAAAGACTGCAATTTAGATTCCTTTAAAAATCAAAGGATCAAGTTTACCTCCTGCCAGTGAACACTGAGTATCATACTGCCATCCAGATGTTTGGGTGGAGTCTGTTCCATTTGAAGTAGAGGAAGAAAGGGCAGATGTTGCTGCTTCCTTTGGCTCTGGTCGAGGTGGAGTTGGAGGTGGAGCAGAAGCTCCGACAGGAGCTGCAGGCTGAGGAGCTGTTATGGCATCGATCTCCTTCAGAATCAAAAGAGTAACAAATGCAGTAACTATATCAAAAACAAGAAAATCAAGAAAATGGCAATTACTTTTTAAAAAATCTACACATGGGCCAGGCAGAGTGGCCCTGGCACTTTGGGAGGCCAGGTGGGTGGATCACAAGGTCAGGAGATCGAGACCATCTTGGCTAACAGTGAAACTCCGTGTCTACTAAAAATACAAAAAAATAGCTGGGTGTGGTGGCACATGCCTATAATCCCAGCTAAACGGGAGGCTGAGGCAGGAGAATTGCTTGAACTGGGAGGTGGAGGTTGCAGTAAGCCAAGATCACACCACTGCACTCCAGCCTGGGCAAAAGAGATTGTCTTAAAAAAAAAATTCCACACACAGACCAGACACAGTCCTGTAGCCCCAGCACTTTGGGAGGCTGAGGTAGGCGGATCACTTGAGGTCAGGAATTCAAGACCAGCCTGTCCAACATGCTGAAACCCCACTTCTACTAAAAATACAAAAATTAGGGGCCAGGCGTGGTGTCTCACTCCTGTAATCCCAGCACTTTAGGAGGCTGAGGCGGGTGGATCACCTGAGGTCAGGAGTTCAAGATCAACCTGGCCAACACAGAGAAATCCCATCTCTACTAAAAATACAAAAATTAGTCAGGCATGGTGGCAGGCGCCTACAGTTGCCAAAACTCAGAAGGCTGAGACAGGAGAATCGCTTGAACCCAGGAGACAGAGGTTGCAGTGAGCCGAGATCGCGCCACTGGACTCCAGCCTGGGAGACAGAGTGAGATTCTGTCTCAAAGCAAAACAAAACAAAAAATAAAAAAAGGCCGGGCGTGGTGGCTCAAGCCTGTAATCCCAGCACTTTGGGAGGCCGAGGCGGGTGGATCACGAAGTCAAGAGATCGAGACCATCCTGGTCAACATGGTGAAACCCCGTCTCTACTAAAAATACAAAAAATTAGCTGGGCATGGTGGTGCGTGCCTGTAATCCCAGCTACTCAGGAGGCTGAGGCAGGAGAATTGCCTGAACCCAGGAGGCAGGGGTTGCGGTGAGCCGAGATCGTGCCATTGCACTCCAGCCTGGGTAACAAGAGCGAAACTCTGTCTCAAAAAAAAATAATAATAATAAAATAAAATTAGGCCGGGCACGGTGGCTCACACCTGTAATCCCAGCAATCTGGGAGGTCAAGGCAGGTAGATCACCTGAGGTCAGGAGTTTGAAACCAGCCTGGCCAACACGGTGAAAACCTGTCTAAACTAAAAATACAAAAATTAGCGAGATGTGGTGGTAGACGCCTATAATCCCAGCTACTCAGGAGGCTGAGGCATGAGAATCACTCCAACCCAAGAGACAGATGTTGTAGTGAGCCGAGATCACAGTACTACATGCCAGCTTGGGTGACAGAATGAGATTCTGTCAAAAAATTATAATAATAATACAAATATCATTGGGCATGGTGGCACATGCCTTTATTCCCAGCTACTCAAGAGGCTGAGGTGAAAGAATTGCTTGAACGCGGGTGGCAAAGGTTGCAGTGGGCCAACATCATGCCAGCACACTCCAGCCTGGGTGACAGTGAGACCCTGTCTAAAGGGAGAAAGAAGAAAAATTCTACACACTCATTCTAAGCTCCTTGAATCAAAACCCTCATCTTCTAATCATACGAGCTTCCCAGTCTCTTCCAATTCTCCTTTCTTTTCCTTGAAAGCTTTACAAAAAGAGAAGAGAGGTGGTGGCTCACACCTATAATCCCAACACTTTCAGAGGCCAAGGTAGGCAGATCACCTGAGTTGTTCGAGACCAGCCTAGTCAACATTGTAAAATCCCATCACTACTAAAAATACAAAAATTAGCCAGGCGTGGTGGCATATGCCTGTAATCCCAGCTACTCAGGAGGCTGAGGTAGGAGAATTAATCACTTGAACCCGGGAGGTAGAAGTTGCAGTGAGCCGAGATTGTACCACTGCACTCCAGCCTGGGAAACAGAGTAAGACTTCATCTTGGAGAGAGAGAGCAGAGACAACCAGATGTGGTGGCTCACACCTGTAATTCCAGCACTTTGAAAGGCCAAGTTGGGAGGATGACTTGAACCCAGAGGTTCAAGACCAGCCTGGGCAACACAGTGAGACCCCATCTCTTTTTTTTTTTTTTGAGACAAAGTTTCGCTCTTGTTACCCAAGCTGGAGTGCAAAGGCGCGATCTCAGTTCACTGCAACCTCCACCTCCCGGGTCCAAGCGATTCTCCTGCCTCAGCCTCCTGAGTAGATGAAATTACAGGTGTGCACCACCACACCCTGCTATTTTTTTGGATTTTTAGTAGAAATGGTGTTTCACCACGTTAGCCAGGCTGGTCTCGAACTCCTGACCTCAGGTAATCCGCTCATCTCAGCCTACCAAAGTGCTGGGATTACAGGCGTGAGCCACTGAGCCAGGCTGATCCCGTCTCTTTTTAAATTACACACACACAAAAGAAAAGTGACATGGGGAGAAACAGAAGAGAGTTGGAGGGAGAGGGTGAAAGGAGGTGGACGACATTGAATTGATAAGTAGGATGACCACTTGAGATCCTGGTCCCAAAGTAGCTTCAATAACTAAAACCCCAAACCAAAGCACCACTAACCGCTAGGAAGTTGGCTAATGTACTATCAATATCAGTCGACTGGTTTCCATTTGTCTCTTTGGATTGTGCTGGCTTTTCGGAAACATCATTGTCGTCATCATCACTGTCAGCATAAGCACCAAGTAAGCATAGACCGCCTAGAAACAAAAAGAAAAACAGTATTTGTAACAACATGGCAATATGTCCTAGGAGTATCTAAGCGAAAGTATAACTTTTTTTTTTTTTTTAAACTTACTTACAAATAAGAACATAATCCCAAAACTAATAATCACTGAACTATCACAGAACTATAAATTACATTGAATGGTTAAAGCTAATAAAAACCATCTATAGCTGGGGGTGGTGGCTCACGCCTATAATCCTAGCACTTTAGGAGGCTGAGGCAGGCAGACTGCCCAAGCTCAGGAGTTAGAGACCAGCCTAGGCAACAGCGTGAAACCCCATCTCCACTAAAAATACAAAAAAATTAGCCGGGCCTGGTGGCGTGTGCCTATAGTCTCAGCTACTGGGGAGGCTGAGGGAGGAGAACTCCTTAGAACCGGGAGGCAAGGTTGCAGTGACCTAAGATTGCGCCACTATACTCAAGCCTAGGCAACAGAGCGAGACTTCCCCTCCAAAGAAATAAAAAAAACTTGATCTATGGGGCCATGCACCATAGCTTATGTCTACAGTCTCAACTTCTTGGGTAGGTTCTGAGGCAGCAAGATCATTTGAGCCCAGGAGTTCGAGACCAGCCTTGAAAACAGAGTGAGACCCTGTCTCTCCAAAACAAACAAAAATAAAAACAAAAGAAGAGGAAGAAGAATAAAAAATTAGCTGGGCATGGGGCTGAGGTGGGAGAATAGCTTGAGCCTAGAAGGCTGAGGCTACACTGAGCAGGAACATATCCACTGCACTCCAACCAGGGTGACAAAGTGAGACTGACCATGTCTCCAAAAAACAGCAACAACAAAAAGAACAAGAGAACAAGAAAATTAATCCGCATAGTTATTTCAAGTATTCAATCTCACTCTCTCTTCCCAAACAGTACATAGTACATCCTGATTTTAGAATTTAACGATTAAAGTGTTTACCTCAAAGTAAGCAAATTACAGTGTAACCGTTGAAACAAAGACTTTACCAAAAAAAAAAAAAAAAATTAAAAAAAAAAGAGAAACAAAGACTTTCAAAGTTAAAAACAAAGCTTTTCAGTAGGAAGTGGTGGATCACACTTGTAATCCCAGCACTCTGGGAGGCCAAGGCGGGCAGATCACCTGAGGTCAGGAGTTCAAGACCAATCTGACCAACATGAGGAAACCCATTCTCTGCTAAAAATACAAAAAATTAGCCAGGCATGGTGGTGCATGCCTGAGTTTCAGCTACTCTGGAGGCTGAGGCAGGAGAATCGCTTCAACCTGGGAGGCGGAGGTTGCAGTGAGCCGAGGTCGAGCCACTGCACTCCAGCCTGGGCAACAAGCAAAACTCTGTCTCAAGAAGAAAAAAAAAAAAAAGAAGCTGCTGAGAGTTGCTTAGAGGTTGGCGGTGCAGGGCTGAAGGCTAGCAGACGGAGCGATCATGTCGCACAAACAAATTTACTATTCGGACAAATATAACGACGAGGAGTTTGAGTATTGGCATGTCATGCTGCCCAAGGACACAGCCAAGCTGGTTCCTAAAACCCATTTGATGTCTGAATCTGAATAGAGGAATCTTGGTGTTCAATAGAGTCAGGGTTGGGTCCATTATATGATCCATGAACTAGAACCTCACATCTTACTGTTCTGGCGCCCACTACCCAAGAAGCCGAAGAAATGAAGCTGGCAAGCCACTTTTCAGCCTCAAGCTTTACACAGCTGTCCTTACTTCCTAACATCTTTCTGATGACATTATTGTGTTGCCTTCCTGTTTTTCACTTTGATATTTAAAAGATGTTCAATACACTGTGTGAATGTGCTGGTAACTGCTTTGCTTCTTGAGTAGGGCCACCACCACCATAGCCCAGCCTGATGAGTGCTCTGTGGATCCACAGCCTCAGCTGAGTGTGACCCCAGAAGCCACGGTGTGCTGCGTATCCAGAATATACTTGGCAGATGGAGGAAGCATCTGAGATTAAGACCATGGCTGTTACAGGGATCGTGTAAACTTGTTTGTTTTTTCCTGCCAGGTGTTGGATGTATGGTGACTTGTGAATTTATGTTTCATTGTACTGGAAACTTTCCATTTTATGCAAGAAATCTGTTCATGTTATAAACCTTGATTAAAGAGGAAGTTTCTATAATCTAAAAAAAGAAAGAAAAGCTTTTAATCAATGATTATTCCTGAAACAGTAAGTGGCATGAATTAAAAATGGGGCTCAACATGGCTAAAATCAATTATTGTCTTCCCCAAATTCCAGTGGTATCAGGGATGGCCTCTATAATGCTGCTATGTCATTTCCTTTTGGGTCACCTCTGGTAACATTACAATTAACTAAGCACATGTACCTCTCTATATATGTTATTTTATTATAAATACATAAAATGTTAAATTCTAGCTAGACTTTTTCAGCAATTACTTATACTCAATTTCACAGTGCTGACACATTCTATGCTGTCACTAAAAATTTGGTAAATGAACAGATTTATCAGAAGAAAAAATTAGTTTTCTGTGTCATACGTCCCATACATAAACTTAAAGGTCACCTAAAAGTAAACATAAA
Organism: Saguinus oedipus; assembly: GCA_031835075.1. Classification (NCBI taxonomy): domain Eukaryota; kingdom Metazoa; phylum Chordata; class Mammalia; order Primates; family Cebidae; genus Saguinus; species Saguinus oedipus. Next base: position 62,359,949 of record CM063178.1, on the reverse strand, counting down.
TTGTTCCATTAGTCATGTAAGAGTTCACATTTAATGCTTTTTAGTATCATAATTCCTGCCTTCATTTATTTCATTTTATATGTAGTATGTAGGTAAGTTCTTAAATAGCAATTTCTTTCTTTTTTTTTTTTTTGATATGGAGTCTCACTCTGTCGCCCAGGCTGGGGTGCGGTGGCGCAATCTTGGCTCACTGCAACCTCCACCTCCAGGATTCAAGAGATTTTTCTATCCGGCCAGGTGTGGTGGCTCACGCCTATAATCCCAGCACTCTGGAAGGCCAAGGCGGGTGGATCACGAGGTCAAGAGATCGAGACCATCCTGGTCAACGAAGTAAAACCCCGTCTCTACTAAAAATACAAAAATTAGCTGGGTATGGTGGTGCGCGCCTGTAGTCCCAGCTACGTGGGAGGCTGAGGCAGGAGAATTGCTTGAACCCAGAAGGCGGAGGTTGCGGTGAGCTGAGATAGTGCCACTGCACTCCAGTCTGGGTAACAACAATGAAACTCCGTCTCAAAAAAAAAATAAAAAAGAGATTTTCCTGCCTCTTCCTCCCGAGTAGCTAGGATTACAGGTGTGCACCACCACACCCTGCTCATTTTTGCATTTTTGGTAGAGACGGAGTTTCACCATGTTGGCCTGGCTGCTCTTGAACTCCTGGCCTCAAGTGATCCACCCACCTCGGCCTCCCAAAGTGCTGGGATTACAGGCGTGAGCTACCACCTCACACAGCTTCTAAACACCAATTTCTAAAGTTTGATTTATTTATGTTTATATGAGTGCATGTTAAGAGACAGGGTCTTGCTCCATTGCCCAGGCTGGAAGCAGTGGATCACTGTAGTCTCAAACTCCTGGCCTCAAGTGATCCTATTCCCTCAGCATCCTGAGTGGATGACTAGAGGCACAACCTACCATTCCTGGCTAATTTTTTTTTATTTTTTAATTTTTTGCAGAGATGGAATCTCCTGTTGCCCAGGCTGTTCTCAAACTCTTATCCTCATGTGATCCTCCTGCCTTGACCTCTCAAATTGTTAGACAAAATTATTCTTTTTTCAGAGACAGGGTATCACTCTGGCTGGCACGAGTGAACTGGTGTGATCACAGCTCACTGCAGCCTCAACCTCCTGAGCTCAACCAATCCTCCCACCTGAGTCAGACTCCTGAGTAGCCGGTACTACAGATGCACACCCCTCTCTACAAAAGTTAGCATGCCTGGCTAACTTTTGCAGAGAGCGGTTTTGCCATGCTGCCCAGACTGGTCTCAAAATCCTAGGCACAAGTCATTCTCCTGCCTTAGCCACCCATAAAGCTAGGAATACAGGTCTACACCAGCACACTTGGCATTTTTTTTTTTTTTAAGTACAGACAAGATTTCATTCTGTTGCCCAGCTTGGCCTTGAACTCCTGAGCTCAACCTCCCAAAGTGCTGACACTACAGGTGTGGACCACTTTGTCTAACCACAAAATACAGGTGTGAGCCACCTCACCTGGCCACAAAATAGTATTTTAAACTGGCAAGATATTTACATGGACGTTCCTGGCTGGGTGCAGTGGCTCACACCTGTAATCGCAGCACCCTGGGAGGCTGGGGATGGCAGATCACAGGGTCAGGAGATCAAGACCATCCTGGTCAACATGGTGAAACCCTGTCCCTACTAAAAATATAAAAATTGGCCAGGCGCAGTGGCTCATGCCTGTAATCCCAGCACTTTGGGAGGCCGAGGCAGGTGGATTACCTGAGGTCGGGAGTTTGAGACCAGCCCAATCAACCTGGAGAAACCCCATCTCTATTAAAAATTAAAAAAATTAGCCGGGCATGGTGGCACATGCCTGTAATCCCAGCTCCTCAGGAGGCTCAGGCAGGAGAACTGCTTGAACCTGGGAGGTGGAGGTTGCAGTGAGCTGAGATCACGCCATTGTACGCCAGCCTGGATAAGAGAGCACAACTGCATCTCAAAAAAAAAAAAAAAAAAAAAATTAACTGGCTGTGGTGGTGCTCGCCTGTAATCCCAGCTACTCAGAGGAGGCTGAGGCAGGAGAATTGCTTGAACCCAGGAGGCGGAGACTGCAGTGAGCCAAGATCGCGCCACTGCATTCCAGCCTGGCGACAGAGCAAGATTCTGTCTCAAAGAAAAAAAAATATTTACATAGATGTTTCTTAGACAGTGTATAAGAAAAAAATAGAGATTTTCCAGTTATCAAATATTTTATTTCTCTTACTGTTTTGGGGTATGCTGGCCAATTTTCTTTTCTTTTCTTCGAGACAGAATTTTGCTCCTCTTGCTCGGGCTGGAGCGCAGTGGCACAATCTCCTGGGTTCAAGTGATTCTCCTGCCTCGGCCTCCTGAGTAGCTAGGGTTATAGGTGGTGCCACCATGCCTGGCTAAGTTTTTCTTTTGTATTTTTAGTAGAAATGGAGTTTCACCAGGTTGGCCAGGCTGGTCTCAAACTCCTGACCTCAAGTGATCTGCCTGCCTTGGCCTCCCAAAGTGCTGGGATTGCAGGCATGAGCCACCACGCCCAGCCCAAACAAAAGGTATTCAGCCTTGTAAGAACAGAACCACCAAAGGAGAAACTTCTGTATGAAAAAATGCTGCACTTTAGTATTTGGTACTGATAAATTCTGGAAAGGAGGATGGGAGATTACGTATTTTTTTTCTTTCTTTCTTTTTTATTTTTTTTGTATTTTTTTATTTTATTTTATTTTTTTTAGACCGAGTCTCACTCTATTTCCCAGGCTGGAGTGCAATGGTGCGATCTTGGCTCACTGCAACCTCTGCCTCCCAGGTCAAGTAATTCTCCTGCCTCAGCCTCCTGAGTAGCTGGGATTACAGACACACGCCACCACGCTTGGCTAATTTTTTTTTAAATTGCATTTTAGTTTTTGGGGTACATGTAAAGAACATGCAAGACTGCTGCACAGATACACACATGGCAGTGTGATTTGCTGCCTTCCTCCCCATCACCTGTATCTGGCATTTCTCCCCATGCTATCTCTCCCCAACTCCCCACCCCCCTTTCTTTCTTTATTTTTAATTTTTTTTTTTTGAGACGTATTCTTGCTCTGTCAGCCAGGCTGGAGTGCAATGGTGCAATCAATCACCACAGCCTCTGCCTTCTGGGTTCAAGCGATTCTCCTGCCTCAGTCTCCTGGCTGGGCAGCAAACATTGCAGTTAGCTGAGATTGCATACATTTTGTTTATAATATATACTTTATATGTATGCGTGTGTGTGTATATATATATATTTATATGTAAAATGTATGTATAAATTAGTTGGGCGTGGTAGCACATGCGCACCTGTAATCTCAGCTACTCAACAGGCTGAGGCAGGAGAATCACTTCAGCCTAGGAGGCGGAGGCTGCAGTGAGCCAAGATCACGAAGCTGCACTCTAGCCTCGGCAACAAGATCAAAATTCCATCTCAAAAAAAAAAAAAAAAAAAAAAAAAAAGAGTCTGTTGCTACTTAAAGCCTGAGAAACCACGGTCATTCTTCAGAGCCAGTCTTTAGCAGTCTTATTTTGAGAGGGATATTGACCCATCAAACCTCAACATTCTTACTTACCTTTGAGGGATGGTGGCACACAATATCTGTATCAGCTAACCATATCAGGCAGTAAATTATTTTTTAGGTATATAACTCTTGGCTGGGCACGGTGGCTCACACCTGTAACCCCAGCACTTTGGGAGGCCAAGACAGGTGGATTATCTGAGGTCAGGAATTCAGGACCAGCCTGGCCAACATGGCGAAAACCCTGTCTCTACTGAAAATACAAAAATTAGCTGGGTATGTAGCATGCACCTGTAATCCCAGCTACTTGGGTGGGCGGCTGAGGCAGAAGAATCGCTGGAACCCTGGAGGCAGAGGCTGCAGTGAGCTGAGATCGTGCCACTGCACTCCAGCCTGGGCAACAGAGCAAGACTTTGTCTCAAAAAAAAAAAAAAAAAAAAAACTAAAATACCTCTTATGGCTTGAATGTGCCCCTAAAAAGGATGTTTTGGGGAAAAAAAAATTTTTTAATTGAAAAAAAAAAAAAAAAAAGGATGTTTTAGAAATTTAATTCCCAATGCAACAGTGTTGGAAAGTGGGGGCCTAATGGAAGGTGTTTACATCTTGAGGGGACATTCAAACCACAGGAATAATCAATGAAGTTTCTCCTAAAAACATTTAAATTTATATTTTATTTTGTTTTTTATGTATTTATTTAAGACAGGTTCTCACTGTGTCATCTAGGCTAGAGTACAATGGTGTGACCTCAGTTCTCTGCCTCCTGGGTTCTTGTGTCTCAGCCTCCTGATTAGGTGCGATTACAGGTGTGCGCCACCACCTCTGGCTAATTTTTGTATTTTTAGTAGAAACAGTTCACCATTTGGTCAAGCTGGTCTTGAATTCCTGAACTCAGGTGATCCACCCACCTGAGTCTACCAAAGGGCCAGGATTACAGGCATATACCACCACTCCTGGCTAAATTCTATATATTTTAAAAGAGTGTTTACTCTGAAATGAAATAATGTATACATTTTACAAATACAAAAGGCTACATGTAATGTAGTTCTGAAACTTCTCTCACAACCAAATTTTAGCTTTCTACCCCACAATGGGGTGTTTTTTTTTTAAGCGGCAAATGGTGGAGAAAGAGAAATAAGCATCTATCATTTTAAGTATCAAACAGTATAAAAAATAACGGGGCACGGTGGCTCATGACTGTAATCCCAGCACTTTGGGAGACTGAGGCAGGCGGATCCCCTGAGGTTGGGAGTTCAAGACCAGTCTGATCAACATGGAGAAACCCCCGTCTCTACTAAAAATACGAAAAAAATTAGCCAGGCATGGTGGTGCATGCCTGTAATCCCAGCTACTCAGGAAGCTGAGGCAGGAGAGTGGTTTTAACCCAGGAGGCGGAGCTTGGAGTAAGCTGAGATCGCGCCATTGCACTCAAGCCTGGGCAACAAGAGCAAACTTCTGACTCAATAATAATAAAAAAAAAATTACACAAAGTATTCTGAACTGAAAAGAAATTATTACCAATTATAGAGTATTTAATATTAAAACACATTTTACTCTTCCAAGATATATAGAGAAAATTAACATCCTTGGCACTATGTCAGAACTTTATACGTATCTGGAAATATCTCAGAGATAAAAGATCCATTTTACAGATGAATCAAGTTCGACCCAATTAGTAACTTCCCTAAGATCTAAGTGTGAATGCCAGAATGATGAATTGAACCCAAGTTTGTCTACAAAACCAGTGTTGCAACTACAGTATTCCTGTGTACTTGAAAATACGTAATAAGATCAATTTCAGGTACACCAGCATTTGTTAGGCAACCAATCAAGCCAGAGTGTTAGAAAAGGAATAGTAGTTGGCAGGCCTAATGAACACCAAGGTAGTGGGAGGACCAGAAAACTAGTTATAAAATAGCATCAGGAGAGCAGGGCGCGGTGGCTCATGCCTGTAATCCCAGCACTTTGGGAGGCTGAAGCGGGTGGATCAGGAGATCAAGAGATTGAGACCATTCTGGTCAACATGGTGAAACCCCGTCTCTACTAAAAATACAGAAAAAAAAATTAGCTGGACATGATGGCGCGTGCCTGTAATCCCAGCTACTCAGGAGGCTGAGGCAGAATTGCCTGAACCCAGGAGGCGGAGGTTGCGGTGAGCCGAGATCGCACCATTGCACTCCAGCCTGGGTAACAAGAGCGAAACTCTGTCTCAAAAAAAAAAAGCATAAGGAAAAAAAAAGTAGTAGAAAAAATTTTGGGCACAGAAAAACAGATTTTGCACTGGTCAAAGCATATATCCCTCAACATTCCCTCACAAACAAACAAATCTTCAATCATGTTTTTGGGAGTAATAATGTGAGCAACACTAAAGCAGTCTCCGTAAACCCAGTTTGAATTTAATGAAAGACGTGAGAAAAAATGTTAAGAAATAAAACAAAAGCATACCTGTTGCTTTAACGGCTGTGGGTCTGGTGGTCATGACTGGTTTTGGAGGATTCTGAACAACTCTAGGAACCTCCACCACCACTTCCTGTTCATCTGGATATAAAAAAGAAAAAAAACGCAGTCAGACTCCGGACCAGAGAAAACATTAGAGGTGACAAATCAACCTTTGATTTAACCTTTCAGGTCTAGATTTCATCAATTTTTTTAAAAAAGCATATTTTGGCAGGGCTAGCACCTGTAATCCCAGCACTTTGGGAGGTGGAGGTGGGTGGATAACTTCAGGTCAGGAGTTGAAGACCAGCCTGGCCAACATGTTGAACCCCATCTCTACTAAAAATACCCCCCCACACACAAAAAAAAAATCAGGCGGGCGTGGTGGCGCTTGCCTTTAAACTTGGAGACTGAGGTAGGAGGATTGCTTGAGCCCAGGAGGTGGAGGTTACAGACACTCCAGCCTTGGCCACAGAGGGAGACTCCATCTCAAAAAATAAAAATAAAAAATAAGGACATTTCGCTGACTCAAATAACTGGGAGATGATAAACACGCAGAGCTGGAATTTTTTTTTTTTTTTTTTTTTTTTTTTTTTTTTTTTTTAGACAGAGTTTCGCTCTTGTTCCCAGGCTGGTCAAACTCCTGACCTTGAGTGATCCACCTACCTCGGCCTCCCAAAGTGAGCTCACCACAGGCGTGAGCCATCACGCCCTGAAGTCCTTCAACTGCCTAGAAACTTCAACATCAATAGAAGACTCCGATCATGGTGAATAAAAAGTATTAATATATATGCATGGCCGGGCAGTGGCTCTTGCTTTTAAGGATCGCTTGAGCCCTGGAGTTGGAGACCAGCCCGGGCAACATGAAGAAACCACGTCTCTACTGAAAATACAAAAAAACTATCTGGCCATGGTGGCGCGTGCCTGTAATCCCGGCTACCAAGAGGCTGAGGCAGGAGAATTGCCTGAACCCAGGAAGCGGAGGTTGCGGTGAGCCGAGATCGCGCCATTGCACTCCAGCCTGGGTAACATGAGCGAAACTCCGTCTAAAAAAAAAAAAAAAGAAAGAAAATACAAAAATTAGCTGGGCGTGGTGGCAGGGTCCTGTAGTGCCAGCTACCCAGGAGGCTGAGGCGGGAGGGATCACTTGAACCCGGAGGTAGAGGTTGCAGTGAGTCTGAGATCGCGCCACTGCGCTCCAGCTTGGGCGACAGAGACCTTATCTCAAAAAAACAACTCTTAAAAAGTTACATATGCAATATTTATAAATACACACAAAAACAGTAAGTATCCTCCAGGCTATGATAGGACCCGTACAAGAAACGCCAAACACTGCTATTGCGGATTTTTTGCAACTAACGACCCAGCATCAGTGATCTCTGAACACCTGAAAAGGTCGCGGCTCTTTCCCCGCAGTCACTTTCAATCCAAGACCACTCCGGTGAGAACCACACAAATACTTGGCAACGCACAAGCTCCATTTCTCCAGGACTTTTGCTAGTGTGGGGATACTTATTGGCTGGCATATTAAAAAGAACTTCTAAACGTCTTTGTCTCCGTTTCAACAAAACCTCCTCCGAAAGGAGGCAGATGACGTGTGGAAAAGCCTGGTCCACAGTCACAGGCCGCGCACGCGGAAACTCATCCTCACTCAACCCTCTGCGTAACCCAAAACCGACGCAGAGCGTTTGGGAGACTCAGGGTGCCCGAGCTTCGGTCGCATTTCAAACGTTCCCGAGGCAACCCCTGCACCAGAGATGGCGCCTCAGGGTAGGCCCGAGCCGAGAGCGCAAAGCCGGGCCTGGTCCTTCTGCGGCCCGGAGCCCACGGTCGCCCCGCCCGCAGGCCCGCAGCAGGCAGGCCCGCAGCAGGCAGGCCTCGGAAACCGACCTCGCCCGCCTTCCTCGCCAGGTCTAGCCAGGCGTCCTGAGGGGCCTAGGCCGCAAGCCCTGAGCTCGAGTTCCGGGGCCCCCCGCGCACCCTTGCCTTCTGAAGACGAGTCGTCCGGGGCTGCGGCGGCAGTCACCGAGGTGGTGGTAGTCGTCGCCGCCGCCGGGGCGGGCTGGCTGGGGGCCGCTGCCGTCGAGTCCGGCTCAGTGTCCGGTTCCGGCTCCGGGTCCCGACCCGGCGTGCTACCTCGAGGACCCGGCGGAGAGAGCTGCAGGATAGGCCTGCGGCCGGGTACCGCCCGGGACTTCTTCCCCATCGCGAGCCCAAGCGCGAGCAGCAAGCGTCGGGCGGCCAAGAGGGGCGGGCGCTGGGAGCTGCGACGCGTAATCAATATTCATGCACCGCGACACCGCCTCCTGCCCGGATCCGCTTTCAACCGGCGGAGCGCGCATCGCGCAAGCGCCTCGTACACCTCGGCTCTTCTGGCTCCTCCTCACTGGTAGAAAGGGCGGGCTTACCCATGGCGCTAGGCGATTGGCTGTTTTGACCCAGGGAAGGGACCGGTGGCCAATGGAAAAGGAAAAAGGGTGAGAATCCAGCCAATAGTGCGGAAGGGCCTGAATTAGAATGACTACCCCACTTCCGTCGGGTTCCACCCATGCGCTTTCCGTGAGTCTTTTCTTTACTGTCTTGTCCTCCATCTTGTGGCTATTCTTGGCCAAGCGTTCTGTGTTATTTGTCTTCTAGAAAGGTGTTCTGCTAGGCCGGGCGCAGCGACTCACGCCTGTAATCCCAGCACTTTGGGAGGCGGGGCCGAGGCGGATGGATCACGAGGTCAGGAGTTCGAGACCAGCCTGGCCAAGATGTTGAAACCCCCGACTCTACTAAAAATACAAAAAAATTAGCCGGGGGCGGTGGCAGCTACTCGGGAGGCTGAGGCACGAGAATCGCTTGAACCCGGGCGGCAGAGGTTGCAGTGAGCCGAGATCGACACTGCCCTTCACCATGGGCGACAGATTGAGACTGTCTCAAAAAAAAAGGTGGGCTGCTTTCTGGGCCCTTCCCCAAGTTTCGCCCTGATTGTTGTGACTTACTGTGGGTATAGCATTGAACATTAGGACAGTGGCTCTTTTACGCTTTTGTAATTTCTTAAGCACACAAATAGATGTCTCATACTTTCTCGCTTATTAGCGGGGAAAAATCACGAGACAGTCTACTACCTACAAGGAAAATGCCTAAAGTTGTTGGGATGGAATACAGGAACGCTACCAGTCTTATCCCACTACTGTCGTGAGCCTGTTTTAATTAACTTTTGCTTAAACACTCCCACCTCTCCGTCTCCTCTACCTCTGGAGCCAGCCACTTGTAACATCACCTCCCTCACCTTTCTTTTGCACTGCAAAAGAATTACTGCATTACATGATGAAAGTCATCCTCTGAGGCGCAATGCAGGCGCAGAGCAGGCGTGACCTCTCCTGCTCAGCCCCTCCCTGGCACTTGACATCTTATTGACATCTGTCTCCCCTCTAAATTAAGGAATGCGAGTGGTATTTATTTTTATATCCGCAGCAGCTCAGTTCCCACTAAAAATATCTACTTAGTGAGCTCTATGTGTCAGTCACTAAGCGCTTTACACGAAGAATTGCATTTGATTCTCTTTTAAAATGATTATTTCTAATTTTATTTATTTATTATTTATATATTTTTTTGAGACCGAGTCTCGCTCTGTCGCCAGGCTGGAATGCAGTGGTACAATCTCGGCTCACCGCAACCTCTGCCTCCTGGGTTCAAGCGATCCTCCTGCCTCAGCCTGCTGAGTAGCTGGGACTACTGGCACGCACCTCCACACCCGGATAGTTTTTGTATTTTTAGTAGAGAGGAGGTTTCACCAACTTGGCCAGGATGGTCTCGATTTCTTGACCTCGTGATCTGCCCGCCTTGGCCTCCCGAAAGTGGTGGGATTACAGGCGTGAGCCACCATGCCCGGTCTTCTAATTTTATTTTAAAAGTGTCTTGCTGGCTGGACATGGAGTCCATGTTGGAGTACATGGTTATTCCTCACTGCAGCCTCGAACTCCTGGGCTCAAGCCATCCTCTTGCCTCAGCTTACATTGTATCTAGGACTAAAGGTGTGTGCCACCATGCCTGGCTCATTTTTTAATTTTTGTTTTGTATACAGAGTTGCCCAGGTTGGAGTGCAGTGGCGTGATCTTGGCTCACTGCAACCTCCACCTCGCAGGTTCAAGCAATTCTCCCACCTCAGCCTCCCAAGTAGTTGGGACTACAGGCGCTTGCCACCACCCCCACTAATTTTTGTACTTTTAGTATCACTGTAACCTCCACCTCCCAGGTTCAAGAGATTCTCCTGCCTCAGCCTCCTGAGTAGCTGAGATTACAGGCAACCACCACCATGCCCAGCTAATTTTTTGTATTTTTAGTAGAGACAGGGTTTCACAAAGTTGTCCACACTGGTCTCAAACTCCTGGCCTCAGGTGATCCAACCACCTTGGCCTCCCAGAGTGCTGGAATTACAGCTGTTAGCCACCACAGCTGGCTAATTATTTCATTTTTTTGTAGAGATGGGATCTCATTGTATTGCCCAGGCTTGGTCTCAAATTTCTGGCCTCAAGTGATCCTCCTGCCTTGGCCTCTAAAACTTTTGGGATTACAGGTGTGAGCCATTGTCCCTGGCCTGCATTTGATTCTCACAATAACCAGATAGGGTAGTTACTATTACCCAGTTTACAGATGTACTCTCAAATTGGTGGTTGAATGCAAAAGCCACCGGAGCAGCTGCTTGTCTGTTTTGTTCCCTGTATTATGAAATATACTCTCTGGAACATAGAAGCACTCAGCAAATGTTTTTGAGTGAATATACACAAACTAGAAACAAGGAGCAAGACTTCATTCTTTTTCCTTCCTGTGGGAAGAGTTTCTGTATTAGGGTGTCCTCAGATTATACAGATTTCTGAAAATTTTAAAGGCAGAAGCAGGAAAGAATTTGCTGGAGTTTTGTTTTGTTTTATTTTTGAGATGGAGTTTCACTCTTTTACCCAGGCTGGAGTGCAATGGTGCAATCTCAGCTCACTGCAACCTTCGCCTCCCAGGTTCAAGCGATTCTCCTGCTTCAGCCCCCGGAATAGCTGAGATTATTGGCGCCCATCACCACAACCAGCTAATTTTTGTATTTTTAAGAGAAGGGGTTTTGCCATGTTGGCCAGGCTGGTCTCAAACTCCTGACCTTTGGTGATCCACCTGCCTCGGCAACACAAAGTGCTAGGATTACAGGCACGAGCCACTGCACCCAGCCCCACGAATTTGCTGGGGTTTTTTTTGTGTGTGTTTTTTTTAAGATGGGGTTTCACCATGTTGGTCAGACTGGTCTTTTTTTTTTTTTTTTTTTTTTTGAGATGGAGTTTCGCTCTTGTTACCCAGGCTGGAGTACAATGGCGCGATCTTGGCTCACTGCAACCTCTGCCTCCTGGGTTCAGGCAATTCTCCTGCCTCAGCTTCCTGAGTAGCTGGGACTACAGGCACGTGCCACCATGCCCAGCTAATTTTTTGTATTTTTAGTAGAGACGGTGTTTCACCATGTTGACCAGGATGGTCTCGATCTGTTGACCTTGTGATCCACCCGCCTCGGCCTCCCAAAGTGCTGGGATTACAGGCTTGAGCCACTGCACCCGGCCCAGACTGGTCTTGAACTCCTGACCTCAGGTGATCCGCCTGCCTTGGCCTCCAAAGTGCTTGGATTACAGGCGTGAACCACCACACCTGGCCTAAGAATTTGCTGTTTTAAAGCTGTTAGCAATTCTCTGATTTATTTATTGAGGAGAGAGGCAGTAAAATATGGAGTTTTGTATAGGGACTTTGAAGCCAAATATATGGATTGAAAACTCTTCACACCTTTCGGATGTGAAGGCCTAGACAAGTTTCTTAACATCCCTAAACTTGTTTTTACAACCACAAAGTGCCTGAGTACCAGTATCCATAGGGTTGTTGTGAGCTACCATGCCTGGCTGCCAGTTTATTTTTTGAGTAAAGACAAGGTCTTGTTTTGTTTCCCAGGCCTCCCAAAATGTCAGAATTACAGTTGTAATCCACTGCACCCAGCTTCCTTTTTTTAAAAAGCTCCTTAGGTTATTCTAATACTTAGCCAGAGTTGATAACCATTGGCTTTTTTTTTCTAGCTTTATTGAGGCGTAATTGATAAAAAGTTTTATATATTTAAAGTATATAATGTGATGATTTGATGTACATATATGTAGTAAAATGATTAGCACAGTCAGTTGTTCACTAATATTTACAGGAGGCAATGCCGGGCGCCGGGGCTCATGCCTGTAATCCCAGCACTTTGGGAGGCTGAGGTGGGTGGATCACCTGAGATCAGGAGTTCAAGACCAATCTGACTTACATGGTGAAACCCCATCTCTACTAAAAATACAAAAATTACAGGGGTCGGAGGGGAATGGAGACAGCAAACCACTGTGGCATGTATGTACCTACGTAACAATCCTGTAGGATGCAGAATGTGCACATGTACCCCACAGCCCAAAGTACAATAAAAAAAAATACAAAAATTAGCTGGGTGTGATGGCACATGCCTGTAATCTCAGTTACTCAGGAGGCTGAGGCAGGAGACTCACTTGAACCCAGGAGGCAGAGGTTGCAGTGGGCTGAGGTCGTGTCATTGCACTCCAGCCTGGGTGACAAGAGCAAAATTCTGTCTCAAAAAATAAATAAATAATACAAATTTATAGGAGGCCATTGTTTTGGACTGAGCTCCTGTACTAGGCCTCAATAGGCCACACTAAAATGGAGTTATTCTTGCTAGTGTTCCCTATCATTAAATTATAATGCAGTTGTTTGGCCGGGCACGATGGCTCATGCCTGTAATCTCAGCACTTTGGGAGGCTGAGGTGGGACGATCACTTGAATCCAGGATTTCAAGACCAGCCTGGGCAACACAGCAAGACTCCATATCTATTTTTAAAAAAATGAGGCCTGGCACAGTGGCTTACGCCTGTAATCCCAGCACTTTGGGAGGCAGAGGTGGGCAGATCACGAGGTCAAGAGATTGAGACCATCCTGGCCAACATGGTGAAACCTTATCTCTACTAAAAGTACAAAAATTGGGCCGGGCGCAGTGGCTCAAGCCTGTAATCCCAGCACTTTGGGAGACCGAGGCGGGTGGATCACAAGGTCAACAGATCAAGACCATCCTGGTCAACATGGTGAAACTCCGTCGCTACTAAAAATACAAAAATTAGCTGGGCATGGTGGCACGTGCCTGTAATCCCAGCTACTCAGGAGGCTGAGGCAGGAGAATTGCCTGAATCCAGGAGGCGGAGGTTGCGGAGAGCTGAGATCACACCATTGCACTCCAGCCTGGGTAACAAGAGCGAAACTCCGTCTCAAAAGTAATAATAATAATAAATAAAATAAAATAAAATATGTTAGCAATAGAGATAAGATAACAAGATACAAATGCCTGGTTGGAATGGATCAAATATTCTGTCCCCACGTTAAACAAAAGCCATTGTTATGCTTGTATGCATGGCAGGCCATAGACCAGATTGTCCCCTTTCCACTAGGATGCTTCTCCAGTCAACCAGGCATGGGCTGTATGGTAGCTCTTTTCCAAGATTTTACAGCCTGGGGTAACAAGTCGTGCCAAGCTCTCTCTCTGCTATATCCAGAAGTTCAACACCCTGCAGGTCAGCCCCCAAGGGCCATCCAGCCTCTGTCTCCTGATACTAAGTTCACTTCGTGTTTGTGATGACAAGGAGGAAAGTTAGCTTTCCTTGAATACCTGAAGAGATGCAGGGAGCTTAAGACTTTTCAAGAGCTTACCCTTGTTCATTCCTAGCAATGTACAGTGGTATTGTAGTAGACCTTTACTGGACACTCTGCCAAGTAATTAGAATGGCACTTGTGCTCTAGTTTCACCCTGGCATTTCATTAACCAGAGGAAGGAAAAATATAACATTGTAAAGCAAGAGAAACCCCTTATGAGTCTTTCGATTCTCACATTTATTTAGATGCAATTGGAGATCCATGAGGAGTACCAGATACATTTAAAGCCCAAGATCAAATAGCTGCAGGATTTGAATCAATATTTTGGCAGGTGGCCGGGCGCGGTGGCTCATGCCTGTAATCCCAGCACTTTGGGAGGCCGAGGTGGGTGGATCACAAGGTCAAGAGATCGAGACCATCCTGGTCAACATGGTGAAACCCTGTCTCTACTAAAAATACAAAAAATTAGCTGGGCATAGTGGTGCGTGCCTGTAATCCCAGCTACTCAGGAGAGGCAGGAGAATTGCCTGAACCCAGGAGGCAGAGGTTGCGGTGAGCTGAGATCATGCCATTGCACACCAGCCTGAATAACAAGAGCGAAACTCTGTCTCAAAAAAAAAAAATTTTTGGTAGGTGACAAATAATAAGAATTTAGATTGGATAAGTTACATTTATTACAACCAACGGCGGTTTATTAACTACACTAGAGATGCTATTAAAGGAATAGCTGAACAATTAGGGGCTGCTAGCCAGATAGCATAGGAAAATAGAATAACTTTAGACACGATATTAGCAGAAAGAGGAAGAATTTGCATCATTATTAAGACTCAATGTTGGCCGGGCACGGTGGCTCAAGCCTGTAATCCCAGCACTTTGGGAGGCCGAGGCGGGTGGATCACGAGGTCAAGAGATTGAGACCATCCTGGTCAACATGGTGAAACCCCATATCTATTAAAAATACAAAAAATTAGCTGGGCACGGTGGCTCGTGCCTGTAATCCCAGCTACACGGGAGGCTGAGGTAGGAGACTTGCCTGAACCCAGGAGGCGGAGGTTGCGGTGAGCCGAGATCGCGCCATTGCACTCCAGCCTGGGTAACAAGAGCAAAACTCTGTCTCAAAAAAAAAGAAAGAAAGAAAAAAAAAGACTCAATGTTGGCCGGGCGCGGTGGCTCACGCCTGTAATCCCAGCACTTTGGGAGGCCGAGGTGGGTGGATCACGAGGTCAAGAGATCGAGACCATCCTGGTCAACATGGTGAAACCCTCTCTACTAAAAATACAAAAAATTAGCTGGGCATGGTGGCGCGTGCCTGTAATCCCAGCTACTCAGGAGGCTGAGGCAGGAGAATTGCCTGAACCCAGGAGGCGGAGGTTGTGGTGAGCTGAGATCGCGCCATTGCACTCCAGCCTGGGTAACGAGCAAAACTCCGTCTCAAAAAATAAAAAATAAACAAAAATAAACAAAACAAAACTCAATGTTGTACTTTCATCCCAAACAATACCACCCCTGATGGAAGTATAACAAAGGCATTGCAAGGTCTAACTGTTCTGTCCAATGAGTTAACCAAAATCTCAATGATAAATGACCTCTTTACAGCCTGGCTAGAAAAGTGGTTCGGTAAATCGAAAGGAATCATAGTCTCAATTCTACTCTCGCAGCTGTAGTAGGTGTACTCATTCTTTTTTTTTTTTTTTTTGAGACGGAGTTTTTGCTGTTCTTACCCAGACTGGAGTGCAATGGCACGATCTCGGCTCACTGCAACCTCCGCCTTCTGGGTTCAAGCAATTCTCCTGCCTCAGCCTCCCGAGTAGCTGGGACTACAGGCGTGCACCACCATGCCCAGCTAATTTTTGTATTTTTAGTAGAGACGGGGTTTCACCATGTTGACCAGGATGGTCTCGATCTCTTGACCTCGTGATCCACCCGCCTTGGCCTCCCAAAGTGCTGGGATTATAAGAATGAGCCACCGCGCCCGGCCTTGCTAACATATTTTAAATCATTTACTTCTACAAAGTCTACTTTGGTCCTATTATTGGGCATAGAAAGGATAACAGTTTGATCAGAACTCCTTTTTCCCCCATAATACCTGTTAACATCCCTCCAAATTAGTATTTTGTGGAACATGCTTTAAGAAATAATATATGGTATAATCCTAGCACTTTGGGAGGCCGAGGTGGGTGGATCACAAGGTCAAGAGATCGAGACCATCCTGGTCAACATGGTGAACCCTGTCTCTACTTAAAATACAAAAATTAGCTGGGCATGGTGGCGCGTGCCTGTAGTCCCAGCTACTCGGGCGGCTGAGGCAGGAGAATTGCTTGAACCCAGGAGGCGGAGGTTGCGGTGAGCCGAGATCGTGCCATTGCACTCCAGTCTGGGTAACAAGAGTGAAACTCTGTCTCAAAAAAAAAACCCTCCCTTAATTCTCCTCCACCTTATTCAGAGAAGCTTTTTCTTTTAGAAAATCAAGCAGAACAACTAAGCCAAGACATATTTTTTTTTTAAGATGGGGTTTCACCATGTCGTTCAGGCTAGTTTTGAACTCCTGACCTCAGGTGATCTGCCTGCCTTGGCCTCCAAAGTGCTTGGATTACAGGTGTGAGCCATCACGCCTGGCAAGCCAAGACATTTTAAGAACATTTGAAGAGGAAGTTGTAAAAAATTCAAGAGGAAGGAGTTGTTGAATTCAAGAGGAAGGAGTTCTAAATTTCTCTTCAAAGAACCAGCATGTCAGATTGTTCAGTTCTTTGTTCTCCATTTTAAAGTTTAACTTCCTCATAGTTTCAGGAAACAAACTTTTCCACCATTTTTTTTTTTAATTTTAATAAAATAGAGATTGGGTGTCACCATGTTGGCCAGGCTGGTCTTCAATTCCTGACCTCAGGTGATCCACCCATCTCGGCCTCCCAAAGTGCTGGGATTACAGGTGTGAGCCACCACACCCGGCCTTTCCACCAGTTCTAATCAGTAGTTCACATCTGTTCCCCTGGTCATCTGCTCTGTCCTGACTCACCGTGATCACCTGCTTTGACCTGTCACCTTTAGTTATCTGTTGTGTAACCATCCTTCCTGCCAAACTGCTCGCCCCACTGCTCTGGCTCATACTCCTGCTCCCTTTAAAATAGCCAATTGGAATTAGCTTAGACTGTGCAATCCAACCCGAGCCAATAGGGGAACAGCACAGCAGTAGGGGCTACCTGTGTCAGGGATAAGAACCCTCCCCTCCCTCTTCAGGTGTGCGCTTGCCATTGCTCCATCTGTGAGACACACCCTTCTATAGAAGTAAATTGCCTTGCTGAGAACATTTATATCAAGTGCTACTTCTTTTGCGGCCCTGAAAACTTACATAGAATAGTGATGTTTATCACCTTTTCATATATCTGTTGGCCATTTGTTTGTCTTCTTTGGACAAATGTCTTTTCAGGCCAGGAGCAGTGGCTCATGCCTATAATACCAGCACTTTGAGAGGCTGAGGTGAGA
The DNA here is from genome assembly GCA_031835075.1 of Saguinus oedipus. Classification (NCBI taxonomy): domain Eukaryota; kingdom Metazoa; phylum Chordata; class Mammalia; order Primates; family Cebidae; genus Saguinus; species Saguinus oedipus. The sequence continues at coordinate 62,342,842 of CM063178.1, read as the reverse complement.
GGATTGCTTGAGCCCAGGAGTTCAAGACCAGTCTGAGGAACACAGGAAGCCCCGTCTCTATAAACAATAAACACAATTAGCCAGGAATGGTGGAGTGTGCCGGTGATCCCAGCTACTGAGGAGGCTGAGGTGAGAGGATCACTTGAGCCTGGGAGGTCAAGGCTGCAGTGAGCAGTGACAGTGCCACTGTATTCCAGCCTGGCTGACAGAGACCCTGTCTTTAAAAAAAAAAAAAAGTCTTTTCAGGCCCACTAACCATTTAAAAATCGTTTGTTCTTTTGCTGTTGAGTTGTATGATTTCTTATATATTTCATTTCTTTATTATTTGATTTTTAATATTTACTATTTATTTACTTTGGACAGGGTCTCTTGCTCTTTGGCCCAGGCTGGAGTGCAGTGGCACGATCATGGCTCAGTGCAGCTCCAACCAGGGGTCAAGGGATCCTCACATCTCAGCCTCGCAAATAGCTGGGACTTTGGGTGTGTACCACCATGCCTAATTTTAAATCTTTTTTTGTTTTTTGTTTTTTAAATATATATATATATATATATATATATATATATATATATATATATTTTAAAATTAAAGATGGGGTGTCACCATGTTGGCCAGGCTGGTCTCGAACTCCCGACCTCAGATGATCTACCCATCTTGGCCTCCCAAAGTGCTGGGATTACAGGTGTGAGCCACCACGCCTGGCCAACTTTAAACATTTTTTGCAGAGACCAGGTCTCACTATGTTGCCCAGGCTGGGCTTGAACTCCTGGGCTCAAGTAATCCTCCCACGTTGGCTTCCCAAAGTGTTGGGATTATAGGCATGAGTGGATTTAATCTTAATTCCAAAAGCTGATCTTTCTGAATTCATTTTAAGGCTCTGTCTTTCCAATGTTACCTTCAGAGGTGGACTGTTCACAGATGTCTCAACTTTAGTAGGGTTAGAATGAAGTCTTATGATTGTGTATTTATTGATTTATCTGAATTTTATTTTATTTGGTTTCACTCCAAAGTGGGTGTACTTTGTACAATTCAATTCCAACTCTAAGCACCTGAATTTGGCTTTGGACTTCATTAGGTTCAGTCCTAAGACTGACTTCGGCTATAAGGAAGATCCCCAGTCCTCTGACACTTCTTTTTTTTTAAAATTATTATTTTTTCTGTTTTTTTTGGAGACAGGGTTTCACCATGTTGGCCAGACTGGTCTCAAACTCTTCTGACCTCAGGTGATCTGCCTGCCTCGGCCTCCCAAAGTGCTGGGATTACAGGCTTGAGCCACCGTGCCCAACCCACTTCTTTTTTTTTTTTTTTTGACATGGAGTCTTACTCTGTAGCCCAGGCTGGAGAGCAGTGGCATGATCTTGGCTCACTGCAATCTTTGCCTCCCAGGTTCAAGTGATTCTTGTTTCTCAGCCTCCCAAGTAGCTGGGATACAGGCACGTGCCACTATGCCTGGCTAATTTTTGTGTTTTCAGTAGAGGTGGGTTTTTGCTGTGTTGGCCAGGCTGGTCTCAAACTCCTAACCTCAGGTGATCTGCTTGCCTCAGCCTCCTGAAATGCTGGGGTTACAGGCATGAGCCACTGTGCCCAGCCTCTCGGACACTTCTGACTGGCTACAAATTCAGGGCTTCCCAGGACCCTGTTTCTATCATTCACTAAAACTGCTCAGAATGTAGGAAAGTGGCATACATATGCTTATGGGTTTACTATAAAGGATAATGAATAGGGCAAGGTCTGGGAGGGAGCACGAAGCTTCCATGCTGCCTGTGGAGTCAGGGCCTGTCACCATCCCAGCACATCAATGCCTTTACCAACAGGGAAGCTCCACCAAATCTTGATGTCTAGAGTTTTGCTGGGGCTTCATTACATAGGCGTAATTGATTAAATCATTGGCTGTGTGATTGAACTCAGTCTCCAAGCTTCCTGGCCAGGTGTGGAGGCCAGGCTGGTCTGAAACTCCTTGCCTCAAGTGATCTGCTGCTTTGGCCTCCCAAAGTGCTGGGATTACAGGCGTGAGCCACTGTGCCTGGCCCAGGTGTATTCTTTACAGATACATGCTTTTTTTAAAAAGCCAATTGTTCTGAATACAGATACATTCTTTATTTGACCTTGTGTGTTTTGGGGGGAGTTGACTTAAAACATAAAGTGTTATTTACTGGAAGAAATATTTTTTAGTCCAGTGACTGGCATAGGTCATTTGAATAATAAATTGGCTTTTTGATGATAGAGTTCTGTGCAGGCATCAAAAGGTGTATTTTTTGTGGCAAGGGGTTAATGATAAATGATGATGACTTATTTATATTAAAGGGTCTCCCCATTTTGAAAAAAAATACAGAAGAATCAATATTTTTATGTATAGACACCATTGGAAAGAACTGTGAAGATAAAAGAAAACTTTAGAAAACTTCTATAATATATTCTGTGTTCTAGTAGAAAAAATTACAGCTAAAACTTGGTCAATATGAAACTCAGTGTGTTTGAGACAGTCACGCTGGAGTGCAATAGTGTGACCTCGGCTCACTGCAACTTATGCCTCCCAGGTTCAAGTGATTCTCCTGCCTCAGACTCCTGAATAGCTGGGACTACAGGCGTGGGCCACCACACTCGGCTGATTTTTTGTAGTTTTAGTAGAGACAGGGTTTCACCATGTTAGCCAGGATGGTCTTGATATCCTGACCTCATGATTCACCTGCCTCGGCCTCCCAAAGTGTTGGGATTACAGGCGTGAGCCACCGCACTGGCCGTCATAAATTCTTTTTTTCTTTTTTCATTTTTTTTTAAAGACGGGGTTTCACCATGTTGATCATGCTGGTCTTGAACTCCCAACCTCACGTGATCTGCCCGCCTTGGCCTCCAAAGTGCTTGGATTACAGGCATGAGCCACCACGCCCAGCCCATAAATTCTAATATTAAAAAAACCTACTTTTATTGTCACAGGCTGGTAAAGTGGCTTACCAGCTATAACTGGTTAAATTATTTAAGAACTATGAAATTAAGTTTTCATCTAAGAGTCACAACTTTAACAGTAAGTAGCTAGATACCAAAAAGAAATGAACTTTTTTTTTTTCTTGAGATGAAGTGAAACGGCATGATCTTGGCTCACTGCAACCTCCACCTTGGGTTCAAGCGATTCTCCTGCCTCAGCCGCCTGAGTAGCTGGGATTACAGGCACTTGCCACCATGCCCGGCTAATTTTTATACTTTTAGTAGAGACAGGGTTTCGCCATGTTAGTCAAGCTGGTCTTGAAGTCGACCTCAGGTGATCCACCACACCTGGCTGGAAGGAACCTTTTAAATACTACTTTATGATTAGAAAGTTGCCAGTATTGGGAAAAACAGGAATACTGCAGCTATTATAGATTATTAAAGTAACACATAGTCCAGCAATAAAAAATGCAGACTCAAAACTGAGAAAAGTGGAGTGGAAGGAATGGGGGCATGCTCTGCTCTGGTTGGGACTCCAAGTGAGGAAGGTAGAAGACGATGGACAGAAGAGCTGGGCTGGGTTGAGCATGGGTTCTAGAACAGGAAAAGCTGATCAGTATCTTGTGAACTGCTAGCATGGAAACCACTGCAATGATCAGCAACACAAATGGTGGGAGAGGGTCTAGAATAGGGATAGTTTCTCACTACTCGTTGCTCTCCAGAGGTGGCTACAACAGGGTTTGGTCGAATTGTTACCCAGGCTGGAGTGCAGTGACATGCTCAAGACTCACTCCAACCTCCACCTCCTAGGCTCAAGACATTGTCCCGCCTCAGCCCCTCCATTAGCTGGGACTATAGGTACGAACCACCACGTCCAGCTACTAGTTTTTTTGGCGAGATGTGGTTTTCCCATGTTGATCTTGAACTCCTGACTTCAAGTGATCTGCCTGCCTCAGCTTCCCAAAGTGCTGGGATTACAGGAGTGAGCCACCATGCCTGGCCCTTGATGTTTTTCATACTGTGGGTTATGATCCATTAGTCACTCATGAGCATATCAGGATACACAGTAGGTGAGGATACAAATTTTGTGAAACTTTTCTTTTGGTTATATATGTGTATGTAGGTCAAAATGTCTTTCTTACTGTAGTTGAAAGCCACAGGTTTAGAGAGCTGGGAGGACAGGGACTCTCCCAGTTCCTAATTGCCCCAAATGCCTCATATTAATCATAGTAGAGCAAAAATGGGGGAAAAAAAAAAAAGAACCACACACTTCAATATCTACCAACAACAGTACCACAGAGAAATTCACATTGTTAATTAAAGTATATAATGTAAATATGGTATTGAAAGTATAAAAATTAAAGGCTTATGAAAAACTCAAGAAGGGTCAAAAGGCTATACAAGCAAGTAGTATACAGATTCTTTCCTTAAAAGATAAATTTTAATATATAGAATAAAATCCAAGATGATTTTATTATTTTTCACTTTCCCAAAACTTGTGAGCATGAATGCTTCTGAATCTGATCAGTAACGTTTATATTTTGGTCCGAATACTTATTAGACTAACTTGTATGATCAAGTCCAGCTTGATTATCATAAATCATAGACGTTAACAATTTACTCTGAGAATCTGTTGCTAATATAGATGATGGATATCCAATTTTTGCTTAGCTAAGAATTTACTCAACTTTAGCTCAGAACCAGATTCAAAATACCTTCTTTAAATTGCTGGTCATCATCTTAGGCTTAATCTAGGCAAATTATTTAATATTTTACTGAAGATCATACAAAACCTCCAAAATAAATAATGAAAAGAGTATGCAAACTCATTAGCCTCTGTGTGCAATACAGAAAATACATGTCAGTTCTGGACCAAAATAATTGCATTAAAATACAAAAGGTGATAGGAAGAATTAAAAGATTTGCCGTGACTGTTTTTGGTGGTCAGCTACAACAAGCCAACAACCCTCAGCTATTTTGGAAAGTGAAGGTGAGTCTTAATTTGCAGATAAAGAATGTCTTCTGTAGTTTAAAAAAATATAAACTCTAAAAAAGCTTGTGAATCATATACAAAAGCAGCTATTTGAGACCAAGGTTGAACACCAGAAATTGTGTTAGCACCACCAGCAAGTGCAGGGTCCTCTGACTCTTCCGCCCTATCTTGTGCAGAATGCAGACTTGAATGCTGTACACATGATTTACAGTTATAAAAATTGGCCTTGAGTACAGGGTTCCTGTAGGGTAGTCTTAAGCCCTAAGAGGCACCAAGCGGTTACAAAGGCTAGGTAACATTCCGGATCACAAGGTCCGACGATATAATAAATCTCGTGTCGCCTTATCAACTTTTTGCTGGTAGTCTTCCAATTTGTCAAGTATCTTCTGGGACAGCTATAAGAGAAAAGGAAAACATTACAGAACAGCTCGACAATGGAAAAAGATTGAAGTTATTAATCACTTTGACTTCATCAAGTAGATTCCATCTAATAAAGATGTTAGCCTGTTAGCCACTCTGCTTCTTAAAATCACCATTCAGTATAGGAGTCTCCGCTGTGACTCTGCTGATAAAACTAAGCCTCTCTGTTACATACAACATTTCAATCTCATTTTCTAAGAATGGAAATCATACCAGTATTTCTAATAAAAGGATCACGAACTCTTCTCAGAAACAGAGATGCTGCGTATGATTAAACTAGTTATTAGCTGCCAAGTGAAATACAGAACTAATATTTATTTTATTTTAGAGGTGAAGTTTCACTCTTGTTAACCAGGCTGGAATACAATGTTGTGATTTCAGCTTACCGAACCCTCCACCTCCCAGGTTCAAGTAATTCTCCTACCTCAGCCTCCTGAGTAGCTGGGATTACAGGCATATGCCACCACATCCAGTAAATTTTGTATTTTTAGCAGAGATGGGGTGTCTTCATATTGGTCAGACTGGACTGACCTCAGGCCGCCTGCCTCGGCCTCCCAAAGTGCTGGGATTACAGGCGTGGGTCACTGCGCCCAGCCTAGAACTAATATTTTAGATAGGCTCAGGAAGCACTCTATGTCATGGGTAAACAAGCCATCACTATAATTATTCTGAGCAAAGGAAACAGTATTGCTTTTTATTTTAAGGCAAGCAGAAGGGAATATATGACTCCTGAGAAATGTTGCTGTTTTTTTTTTTTGAGACAGTCTTGTTCTGCCACCCAGGCTGGAGTGTAGTGGTGCAATCTCGGCTCACTGCAACCTCTGCCTCCTGGGTTCAAGTGATTTTCCTGCCTCAGCCTCCCGGGTAGCTGGGATTACAGGTGCCCACCACCATGCCTGGCTACTTTTGTATATTTAGTAGATGTGGTGTTTTACCATGTTGGTTGGCCAATGGTAAACTCCTGACCTCAGGTGATCCACCTGCCTCAGCCTCCCAAATTACTGAGATTACAGGCGTGAGCTACTGCACCCGACCTATCACACTGTATTTCAAGTAGCTGTTTACCCTGTAGGGTCTGCCCTACCAACTAAATGCTTTAAAGGATGGACTGACTGCATGCCATTTGTCTCTGCATAATTAATATTTACATAGTTTCTCATTGCGTTTTCTTGACCATGTTACTTAGATCCTTTGCCTTATCTATACAGGGACTGGGTAGCTTAAGGGCCAAAAATGGGCTTTTGTCATTCCTTTCTAATCCCTGAGAACTGAAGATCAAGCTGCAAGGTGTAACTGCTAGCGCAGGGGCTTACAGAAGATGTCTCATGAAAGGGCTGACTTACTGCGATGTTGTGACTGTTGGCACTGTTCTCTCCCAGAGCGTGGAGAAGCTGATCAATAGAGGAGTATGGAAGCCACACCAATGGGGCTGTTGCGGACAGTGGAAACTAAAAGGAAAATGTTTATTTGAAAACAGTCTGCAAAGTGTACCATTTCTTCTGGGTAGCTGTTTTCATAGGACTCTGTAAAATAAAATGCCCCCTTTTTGTTGAGACAGTCTTGCTCTGTTGCCCAGGTTGAGTGCTATGGCACGATCTTGGCTCACTGCAAGCTCCACCTTCTGGGCTCAAGCGATTCTCATGCTTCAGCCTCCTGAGGAGCTGGACTACAGATGTGCACCACCATACCTGGCTAATTTTTTTAATTTTTATTTATTTATTTTATTTTATTTTATTTTTTGAGATGGAGTTTCTCTCGTTACCCAGGCTAGAGTGCAATGGCGCGATCTCGGCTCACCGCAACCTCTGCCTCCTGGGTTCAGGCAATTCTCCCACCTCAGCCTCCTGAGTAGCTGGGATTACAGGCACGCACTACCATGCCCAGCTAATTTTTGTATTTTTAGTAGAGACGGGGTTTCACCATGTTGACCAGGATGGTCTCGATCTTTTGACCTCGTGATCCACCCGCCTCGGCCTCCCAAAGTGCTGGGATTACAGGCTTGAGCCACCGCGCCCGGCCAATTTTTATTTTTAGTAGAGATAGGCTTTCACCATGTTGGCCAGGCTGGTCTTGAACTCCCAGCCTCAAGTGATCAACCCACCTTGGCCTCCCAAAGTAAGCCATGTGACGGGCCAAATAAAATGCTTTTATTTCACAACAAGAAACTGTGTGTGTGCAGGTGCATGTACACAATGGAAACCCCCCTTTCTCCAATTGGGAAACTTGTCATTTTCTTGGTTAAATTAAATATATTTAAGTTTTTTTTTTTTTTTTTTTGTCTTTTTGATTTTTCCTTTTGTGGAGAATGGGGTCTTAATATATTGCCCGGGCAGGTCTTAAACTCCTGGGCTCAAGCTATCCTCCCACCTCTGCCTCCCTAAGAGCTGGGATTATAGGCATGAGCCACAGCGCCCGGCTATATTTCAAATGTCATGTCATCTTTCTCTTTTTTTTTGAGACAGGGTCTCACTCTGTCATCCAGGCTGGAGTGTAATGATAAGATCATAGCTCACTGTACCCTCAACTCCAGGGCTCATGTGATCCTTCCACCTCTGCTTCCCACACAGCTGGGACTACAGACATGCACCACTACGCTCAGTTAAGATTTTTCTGTTTTTTTTTTTTGAGATAGGTTCTCATTATGTTGCCAAAGCTGGTCTTGAACTCCTGGGTTTAAACGAACCTCCCACCTTGACCTCCCAAAGTGCTACCGCACCTGGCTGATTTCATGACGGTTGAGGAACCTGGTTCTGTAGTTAACTATACCTGTTTAGACCTGGCTCTTCTATTATATTTACCATCTTTGTGAGCCTGTTCTTTCAGGGGTTAAAAAAAAAAAAAAATTAAAACATTCCTTCATAAGGATTAAGTAAGAAAATGCTGGCTGGGCATGGTAGCTCACGCCTGTAATCCCAGCACTTTGGGAAGCCAAGGTGGGCAGATCACAAGGTCAGGAGTTCCAGACCAGGCTGGTCAACATGGTGAAACCACGTCTCTATTACAAATATAAAAATTAGCCAGGTGTGGAGGCGCAATTCCAGCTACTTAGGAGGCTGAGGCAGAAGAATTGCTTGAACCCAGGAGGTGGAGATTGCAGTGAGCCGAGATCATGCCATTCCACCTCAGCCTGGGTGACAGAGCGAGACTCCATCTCAAAAAAAAAAAAATGCTTGTAGAGACTTAACACAGTCCCAGCACATACATAATATCATTTTGTTTACCTCTCTCCATTGAATGCTAACTAATGCCACAATATTTTGATAGAGAAAGATGAAACTACTATTTTAAATAAATGGGAGACTAGAGATTCCTAGAGTGTCAAGATTTAGTTGTATAACTATAGATAGTAAAGGTTCAATACACTAACATATAGTTCAGTTTGCTCTCAGATTCTCACCTTACATAGCATGGTAATAAAAAGAAATGCTGGCCGGGCGCGGTGGCTCAAGCCTGTAATCCCAGCACTTTGGGAGGCCGAGGCGGGTGGATCACGAGGTCAAGAGATTGAGACCATCCTGGTCAACATGGTGAAACCCCGTCTCTACTAAAAATACAAAAAATTAGCTGGGCATGGTGGCACGTGTCTGTAATCCCAGCTGCTCAGGAGGCTGAGGCAGGAGAATTGCCTGAACCCAGGAGACGGAGGTTGCGGTGAGCCGAGATCGCGCCATTGCACTCCAGCCTGGGTAACGAGCGAAACTCCGTCTCAAAAAAAAAAAAAAAAGAAAGAAAGAAAGAAAGAAAGAAATGCTTAGGTCAGGCATGGTGGCTCATACCTGTAATCCCAGCACTCTGGAAGGCCGAGGTGGGTGGATATCACTTGAAGTTAGGACTTCGAGACAAGCCTGGCCAAGATGGTGAAACCCCATCTCTACTAAAAATATAAAGATTAGCCGGGTGTGGTGACAGGCACCTGTAATCCCAGCTATCCGGAGGCTTGAATTGCTTGAGGCCAGGAGGCAGAGGTTGCAGTGAGGCAAGATCGTGCCACTGCACTCTAGCCTGGGTGACAGAAGATTCTGCCTCAAATAAAATAAAATATAAAATAAAGCTGGGTGTGGTGGCAAGTGCTTGCAATCGTAGCTACTCAGGAGGCTAAGGCAAGAGAATTGCTTAAACCCGAGAGGCGGAGGTTATAGTGAGTGGAGGCTGCGCCACTGCACTCCAGCCCGGGCGAAAGAGCAAGACTCTGTCAAAAAAAAAAAAAAAAAAAGCCCACAGAAACAACAACAACAACAAAATATGCCTATATAGATGTTCCTCAACTTATGGTGGGCTTGTTTTCCAATAAAACCATCATCAGTTGAAAATATCGTAAGTTGAAAATGCATATAATACACCTAACCTAATGAACATGATGGGTTAGCCTAGCCTACTTAAGCATGCTCAGGACACTTAACATTAACCTATAAGTGGGCAAAAATCATCTAACAGAAAGCCTACTTTATAACACACTGTTGAATATCTCATTCGTTTACTGAATACTGTACTGCAAGTGAAAATCTGAATGGGTGTATGAATATTTTAAAGTATGGTTTCTCATAAATGTTTATCATTTTCAAACCATCGTAAAGTTGAAAAATCATAAGTCAAACCATTGTAAATTGGGGATCATTTGTATATGCCTACCTCAATTCCAAAGTATTGATGTCCTTTTCCCAATACAGCATCCACATATTCTGACACCAAATCCACAGCTTCTTCTAAAAGGTCATAGTTCAAGTACAAACGAAGTAATTCAGCAGCATCAACCTTCTGCGAAAAGTCAATGATTAAGAATATGTATCTATTTCCCTCTTATTTGGGTATTGACCAAAAGAAAGTTGAATGGCTGATTCCCTAACTTTGTATTTCTCAAAATAATTAAACCAGTGCCTTGGCTTACTCATCTATATCTTATTATAACAGCTGATAACAAGTTTGGGGAGTTAGGGAAAAAAAAAAAGTTGAATTCCCAAGAGCCATTACCTCTAGGCACTTTAGGAGGCTCTACCTGTTGTTAAATAGCCTTATTCCCCTCTTTTGTGACCTAAGACGATTTTAACTTTTCTCCAGTTCAGTTTCCACAGTTGTAAAGTCAATAAATTTTTCCTGAATACCAAAGTGACAATATAGTCACATAATAAGAACTACACAAATGACAAATGCAAAAGAAGTTCAAAGAATCAACAACTTCAAATCTGAAGTCTCTATTTGGAAGAGCTCTATTAATTATGTATGCTTTCTAGATTCTGATTTGATCACAATCTTACCTTTATCATCTTAGCTTCCTTCCCTACTTATTTATTTTATTGAGACAGAGTCTTGCTCTGTTGCCCAGGCTGGAGTGCAGTGGTGCAATCTCGGATCACTGTAATCTCTGCCTCCTGGGTTCAAGCATTCTTTTGCCTCCACCTTCCGAGTAGCTGGGGTTATAGACATGTGCCATCACACCTAGCTAATTTTTGTATTTTTAGTGGAGATGGGGTTTCACCATGTTGGCCAGGCTGGTCTTGAAATCCTGACCTCAGGTGATTTGCCTGCCTTGGCTGGCTTCCCAAAGTCCTGGGTTTATAGGCTTAAGCCACTGTGCCCGGCCTCCTACCTCTTTTTCTTTTTTTGAGACAGCGTCTCGCCCTGTTACCCAGGTTGGAGTGCAATGGCACGATCTTGGCTTATTGCAATCTCCGCCCACTGGGTTCAAGCGATTCTCCTGCCTCAGCCTCGAGAGTAGCTAGGATTACAGGCGCCCACCACTGTGCCCAGCTAATTCTTGTATTTTTACTAGAGATGGGGTTTCATCATGTTGGCCAGGTTGGTTTTGAACTCCTGACCTCAGGTGATCCACCTGCCATGGCATCCCAAAGTGCCGGGACTATAGGTGTGAGCCACTGTGCCCGGCCGTTTTTGATTTTTAATAGGTGAAACAGTGGGAGTGGAGAAGGAACCAATCTGAAACTAGCTGTGCTCAATTCATTGTAAATACCACGGCACTCAGACTAGCCATATTGTTAGATTATTTGAAAAGTACTCCACCCACTCCTGAGAATTTCTGAGTCATGAATAGTAAATGCTGTGTATAAACTTACTGTTCAGTGAATATAATAGTAGTCATTAACCTAATTACTAACATATGAAACTTCAAATCTAAACACATAGTACTACTGTGGAAATGAAACTGAATTGTCCTTACAGTTTTAGCTATGAAGAAAAGCTTTCCAAAGTCTGTAAGTCAACGTGTTCCCATAAGTTATCACTTCATCTTTTTCTTTATATATTTTTAAATATAAACAGAGATGGAGTCTCCCTATGTTGCCCAAGCTGGTCTTGAACTCCTGGGCTTAAGCCATCCTCCTCTGCTGGCCTCCCAAAGTATGGGAATGACAGGTGTGAGCCACTGCAACCAGTCCATCTTTTTCCTTTTTTTTTTCTTGAGACAGTTTCACTCTTGCCGCCTAGGCTGGAGTACAATGGCACAGTCTTGGCTCATTGCAACCTCCACCTCATGGATTCAAGCGATTCTCCTGCCTCAGCCTCCTGAGTAGCTGGGATTACAGGCATGTGCCACCACACCCAGCTGATTTTGTATTTTTTTTTTTTTTTTTGAGACAGAGTCTTGCTCTGTCACCAGGTGCCAGGCGCAGTATCAGCTCACTGCAACCTCTGCCTCCCGGGTTCAAGCAATTTTCCTGCCTTAGCCTCTCGAGTAGCTGGGACTACAGGTATGAGCCACCATGCCCAGCTAATTTTTGTATTTTAGTAGAGAGAGGGTTTCACCATGTTGGCCAGGATGGTCTCCATCTCTTGACCTCGTGATCCGCCTGCCTTGGCCTCCTGAAGTGTTGGGATTACAGGCGTGAGCCACTGCACCCAGCCTGATTTTGTATTCTTAGAGATTGGGTTTCTCTATGTTGGTCAGGCTGGTCTTGAACTCCCGACCTCAGGTTATCTGCCCACCTCAGCCTCCCAAAGTGCTGGGATTACAGGTGTGAGACGCCTTGCACCTGGCCTCTTTTTAATCATCTCATGAAGTTATCTAGAATGATAAAGAGTAAAGGTTATGATCCACTTACCTTGTAGCTGTTTATAAGCCAATTAGGCAGAGGCACTCCGTGAGATAAGAGCTTGTTGATTACACAGTGGTGATACAAGTTATTCTGGACTTTGTACCTTTCCAGGTAAGTTGATAATAGTCGCCATGCTTCATCTGTAGCACTTGAAAAACAAAAAATGACTAATGAGGTTCACATTCTTAAGACCTATTTAGAATACCATTCAAAGCATGTATTTATAAGAAAACATTTTTTTGAGACAGGGTCTTGCTCTGTCATCCAGGCTGGAGTGCAGTGGTGTGATCTCAGCTCACTGCAGCCTCAGCTCCAGATTCTCCCATTTCAGCTTCCTGAGTAGCTGGGAATACAGGCATGGGCTACCACGCCTGGCTAATTTTGTTTAAATTTTGTAGAGACAAGGACTTACTATGTTGCTGGAGCTGGTATTGAACTTCTGCGCTAAAGTGATCCTCCTGCCTCATCCTAACAAAGTGTTGGGATTACAGTCAGGAGTCACCATGCCTGGCCTTACAAGGAAAACTTTAGAAATTCATAACTGAATCAATAATATAGCTAAATGGGAACAAATATTATTTGGGCTAATGTGACTTAGGGGGATAGTACTAGAAAGTAGGTAATTTGGGTTCATATATTTCTCTCCCACTAACTACGTATTTGTTTGGCTATGAATATATATAATTCATTTAACTCCTTTCTTTCTGTATTTCTAAAACAAGAAACTGGTTCAGAACACTAGATCTCAAACCTGATCAAGCATTAGAATCACACGGAAGTTCTAACTCAGAAAACTAGGGTGAAGTCTCATAATCTGTATTTTAATGTTATTCTGATGTGCTACTTTAGAGGTGAAAACTAATGTCAGCAAACTTCCAAATTCTAAAATGCTATCGTGCTAAAGTGCTAAGCTGTATAATACAAAGTGCAAATGTAGTTCAGAAAGGGAAGTTTACTGAGGTTTGGGATGTTAGAGAAGGTTTCTGAAGAAGCTGAAGTACATTTACATTGATAGTAAGTGGATGGACTGGGGAAGTATATGAACAGAGGAAATCTGAAGAAGGTATTGGGCTGGGTGCGATGGCTCACGCCTGTAATCCCAGCACTTTGGGAGGCTGAGGTGGATGGATTACAAGGTCAGGAGTTCAAGACCAGTCTGACCAATATGGTGAAACCCTGTCTCTACTAAAAATACAAACATTAGCCAGGCATGGTGTCACGAACCTGTAGTCCCAGCTACTCAGGAGGCTGAGGCAGGCGAATCGCTTGAGCCTGGGAGACAGAGGTTGCAGTGAGCAGAGATTGCGCCACCGCCCTCTAGCCTGGGCATCAGAGTGAGACTCCGTCTCAAAAAAAAAAAAACAAAAACAACAACAACAACAAAAAAAAAACAAAGTATTGTGGATGATGGGTGACAGACTGCTGAATAGCAGCTGGAGACAAGCTGTAAGAGGACACTGTGGGCCAGGCGCGGTGGCTCAAGCCTGTAATCCCAGCACTTTGGGAGGCCGAGGCGGGTGGATCATGAGGTCAAGATATCGAGACCATCCTGGTTGACATGGTGAAACCCCGTCTCTACTAAAGATACAAAAAATTAGCTGGGTACGGTGGTGCGTGCCTGTAATCCCAGCTACTCAGGAGGCTGAGGCAGGAGAACTGCCTGAACCCAGGAGGCGGAGGTTGCAGTGAGCCGAGATTGCGCCGTTGCACTCCAGGCTGGGTAACAAGAGCGAAACTCCGTCTCAAAAAAAAAAAAAAAAAAAGAGGACACTGTGATGAAATCATGCAGGACTGCTCAATGGAAGAAATGGGAGAAAAGGAAGTAACACTCAGAAACCAAGTAAAATATAGATTTTTGCCTGTAAGAGTACCTTTTCCTGATGATATGATACAATAAGTTTTTGAGGAGGGGAATACAGAGGAGACATTTCATAGGCAAAGACATCCTGGTTTGGACAATAAATGACATGATGTCGCCCTAATTATAAACTTCCCAGCCCCTATCTATAAAAACTTATCCAAAAAGAAAGAAAAAAGTGAAATGATCTACGTAGGATAATTTAATCAGAAAAAGACAGCTACAGCTTTGAAAAAGGCAAAACCACCCAGGGTTGGAGGAACACCAGGGCTGTACCTAGACTCCTTAGTGGTGATGACAGATGAGAGCTGATTGGCTGCTAGCCAGGCCCAGGCTTCTGCTTGTGCTGCCTCTCCTCCAAATTGCAACTTGATGCATCTGAAATGAAAACGGTTCCACACTTGAAAACTAAACGCTGAAATGTACCACCTTATCTTGCTACTAAAATTAAAGAGTTAAGAGGACAACTTCATCTCTATTGCTGAATTCACTACTGTAGTATTGGCTCTTCTCTTCCTCAAGTCACACAACTGAATACCCACAAGGACATGAGTAAGCATTAAGAGACAATTTACTTCCAAGAGAAAATTAATGATAAAAAAATGCTTTTCTTTCTTTTTTTTTAAACTAAGATGGAGTCTCACACCTGTAATCCCAGCACTTTGGGAGGCCGAGTCAGGCGGATCACCTGAGGTTGGGAGTTCGAGACCGGCCTGACCAACATGGAGAAACCCCGTCTCTACTAAAAATAGAAAATTAGCCGAGTGTCATGGTACTTGCTTGTAATCTCAGCTACTCGGGAGGCTGAGGCAGGAGAATCTCTTGAACCCAGGAGGTGGACGTTGCAGTAAGCCAAGATTGTGCCACTGCACTCCAGCCTGGGCAACAGAGTGAGACTCTGTCTCAAAAAAAAAAAGAAAGAATGTTTAGAGAAACCAACAGATGTCCTATAGGACCAAACAGAACATATGTCTTGTTTGGAATGAACACCATCATTTAACTCAGTTTATCTGCTCTTCTGAGTTCTCAAACTTCAAATCAAGATTTTTTTTCTTTAAAGTAAAATCAGGGCTGGGCGCAGTGGCTCAAGCCTGTAATCCCAGCACTTTGGGAGGCTGAGGCGGGTGGATCACGAGGTCAAGAGATCGAGACCATCCTGGTCAACAAGGTGAAACCCTGTCTCTACTAAAAATACAAACATTAGCTGGGCATGGTGGCGCGTGCCTGTAGTCCCAGCTACTCAGGAGGCTGAGGCAGGAGAATTGCCTGAACCCAGGAGGTGGAGGATGCAGTGAGCCGAGATCGCGCCATTGCACTCCAGCCTGGGTAACAAGAGTGAAACTCCGTCTCAAAAAAAAAAAAAAAAAAAAAAGTAAAATCATAAATGACTAAAATTTTTAAAAAATTATTTCACGGATTTAAACAAAAATACTTCTTCAAACCACAAATGATATATAGGCTATTTGGCTTATGATGACTGCTTCACGCCAAGCAAGAGGATAATATATTTGCATTAGAAAAGATTATAAAAAGATAATTTTATACATACTTGAAGGCAAGCCCTTCAAAGACTGGTGTTAAGGGAAGCTTAAAAGTCTGACAAAGTGATATGGCAGTGTCGAAGAGGCCTGCCTGAACCAAGAGAGTGACCATCTCCTCTGCTGATGCACTTCCTGTGAAAATGGAAAAAGGTTATTTAGTGTAGCCAAGGTATACACAAATAAAACCAAAGATTCTGCTTGGTTGATGAGTATCTTTGAGTAACAACAACCCACGCTTACTACCTGGACCTAAAATGTGCTATTGGTACTGACAGGTTAGAGGCTTTAACTCTGAATTCCTACCGGCAACTGCAACCGCTGATGGATCATGCTGAGCTAAAGTGAGGCGGATGCGAGCCAAGGAACACTCTTTCTCCAGATCTTCCAGTTCCAGAATTTCAATTTGTCGATTTGCTATATATATCAAAGAAAAATAGTTTCAATTCCCAAAGAACAAATAAGTATCCATTAGATTAACTCAACCTGTCAATTTCCACTGAACATTAAGTAACATTCAATCTAATTTCTAAATGCACGAAGGAAGGAGAAAACGGAACTCAAAAAATGCTAACTTAAACAAATTAGGCAATAGCCCAAGTCAAATCAAAGTATTTTTAACAACTGCAGTTGAGGAGGTGCTTACAAGGTACTACATGTAATTTCATTTAACTCTTTTAACATTTTTCCCCCTTGGGAACGGAGCCTTGCTCTGTCACCCAGGCTGGAGTGCAGTGGCACGATCTCGGCTCACTGGAATCTCTGCCTCCTGGGTTCATGCGATTCTCCTGCCTCAGCCTCCCAAGTAGCTGGGATTACAGGCAGCAGCATCGCGCCCAGCTAATTTTTGTATTTTAGTAGACACAAGGTTTCACCATGTTGGCCAGCCTGGTCTTGAACTCCTGACCTCAGGTGATCCACCCATCTTGGCCTCCCAAAGGGCTGGAATTATAGGCATGAGCCACTGTGCCCGGCCTAAAAAATTTATTTTGTCTAAGCTGGAGTGCAATGGAGCAATCTTGGTTTACTGCAACCTCCGCCTCCTGAGTTCAAGTGATTCTCCTGCCTCAGCCTCCTGAGTAGCTGGGATTACAGGTGCATGCCATCACGCCTGGCTAGTTTTGTATTTTTAGTAGAGATGGGGTTTCTCCATGTTGGTCAGGATGGTCTTGAGCTCCTGACTTTGGGTGAATCGCCCACCTCGGCCTCCCAAAGTGCTGGGATTACAGGTGTGAGCCACTGTGCCCAGCTAATTTTTCTAGTTTTAGTAGAGATGGGGTTTCACCATATTGGCCAGGATGGTCTCAAACTCCTGACCTCAAATGATCCACCTGCCTTGGCCTCCCAAAGTGCTGGGATTATACGCATGAACCACTGTGCCCAGCCAACTTTTTGTTTTTTTTTGAGACGGAGTCTCACTTTGTTATCCAGGCTGGAGTGCAGTGGCATAATATCAGCTCACTACAATGTCCACCTTCTAGGTTCAAGTGATTCTCCCATCTCAGGCTCCGGAGTAGCTGGGATTATAGGCACACGCTACCACACCCAGCTAATTTTTTGTATTTTTAAAATAGAGATGGGGTTTCACCATGTTGGCCAGATGGTCTCGATCTCCTGATCTCATGATCCGCCCACCTTGGCTTCCCAAAGTGCTGGGATTACAGGCATGAGTCACTATTCCCGGCTTAACTACGTATTTCTATCATAACTATCAATAACAATATATTCCTGTCTAGTAAAGATCAGTGTGAGACTCTTGACTCACTGGGGGCAGCTGTGCATTCTCCATCATGATTCCTCTTAGGTGATGCTCCAGGGCGATCATACTGATAAAACAAAACCAGCAATTTAACTGTGAAAATCAGTATTTTATTTTGATATCATTAACTGTGATTTAGAGCTTTTTTCAACCAGCAGAGTTCTTATGAGACAAAGAAAGTTCTTTGCCAAGTTGCAAACTTAACACATTACCAAGTCCAAGGGCAGGGATTTTTATCTCCACGTAAATCAACGAATTTTCCTTGGTTCCAGAGTTATATATAACAGAAGCAAATGCGTGTATCTGACCCATCAGTATGATAGGCAAACTCAAAGTGTGTGTCCTTTAAAACAACGACTGTAGACTGCATTAACAAACACAATAGAAATAAAAGCAGCTACCGTTTACTTAGCACATTTTGTGGGCCAAGCACTGTTACCATTCTAAGCAATTGACTTAAATTATCTCATTATTACCCAAACAATCCTATAAAGTAGATATTATCCATATTTTATGCCAGAGAGTAACTGAAAAACAAGATTAAGCAACTTGTCTGAATTGGGTCAGGTCTGTCTAACTCCAAGACTACTCTGGAATATTTCTTCCTACAGTAATTCTGAACTTGAGAACTAAAGGGGTAGTAATATACAACCACTGAATTGTTATAAACATAGATTTTTTTTTTTCACAAATATCTCAGTAGAAATTATAAATCAAATGAAGCAAAATGATGTAATAGTTTTGAAAGGACCAAAACAAGTAGATTTAATGACCCCACAATTCCAGGATGAAAAGTTTACATACCACTGCACCAGATGCTGGCTGCACAATCCACGCATATTCTGGACGAATAAGCCGTAAACAGTTGAGAGCAGCCAGATAACAGTTGCCTTGTTTTTCAAGTCCCCGGAGAGTTCGAACTTCTCTGCCAAGACGCATTCCATACTCAAACATCACTGTGCCAGCTATGAGGCAGTAATAAATTAGACAACAGAACTTCCAAAATTTGTTTCTCTCTCTTTCTCTTTTTTTTGAGCTGGAGTCTTGCTGTGTTGCTCAGGCTGGAGTGCAATGGTGTGATCTCAGCTCATAGCAACCTCCACCTCCTAGGTTCAAGTGATTCTCCTGCCTCAGTCTCCTGAGTAGCTGGGATTACAGGAGCATGACTACAACGCTCAGCTAATTTTTTTTTTTTTTGAGACGGAGTTTCGCTCTTGTTACCCAGGCTGGAGTGCAATGGTGCGATCTCGGCTCACCGCAACCTCCGCCTCCTGGGTTCAGGCAATTCTCCTGCCTCAGCCTCCTGAGTAGCTGGGATTACAGGCACGTGCCACCCTGCCCAGCTAATTTTTTTGTATTTTTAGTAGAGACGGGGTTTCACCGTGTCGACCAGGATGGTCTCGATCTTTTGACCTTGTGATCCACCCGCCTCGGCCTCCCAAAGTGCTGGGATTACAGGCTTGAGCCACCGCGCCCGGCCCTAATTTTTGTATTTTTAATGGAGACAGGGTTTCACCATGTTGGCAAGGTTGGTCTCAAACGCCTGACCTTGTGATCCACCCATCTTGGCCTCTCAAAGTGCTGGGATTACCACACTGGCCTTCCAAAATTTGTTTCTCTAGAGATATGCAGAGAGAACGTTATCCCAAATCAAATGTTAAAATTTAAAACAAAATTGGGTTTAATGTAACCGCTCCTCTCCCCTCAAAAAAAATCACATGGTGAGGATGTGGAGAAACTGGAACCCTTGTGCACTGTTGCTGGGAATGTAAAATGGTGCAGCAGCTATGGAAAACAGTATGGCAGTTTCTCAAAAAATTAAAAGGGAGCCGGGCGCGGTGGCTCACGCCCATAATCCCAGCACTTTGGGAGGCCGAGGCAGGTGGATCATGGGGTCAAGAAATCGAGACCATCCTGGTCAACAAGGTGAAACCCCATCTCTACTAAAAATACAAAAATTAGCTGGGCATGGTGGCGTGCACCTGTAATCCCAGCTCCTCGGGAGGCTGAGGCAGGAGAATTGCTTGAACCCAGGAGGCGGAGGTTGTGGTGAGCCGAGATCACGCCATTGCACTCCAGTCTGGGTAACAAGAGCGAAACTCCATCTCAAAAAAAATAAAAAAATAAAAATAAATAAAAAAATTATCATATAATTCAGTAGTTCCATTTTTTGGTATATACCTCAAATAATTAAAAAAAGGGTCTCAAAGAGGTATTTCTACACCCTGTTCATAGCATCATTTTCCATAGCCAAAAGTTAGAAGCAATCCAAGTGTTCATTGATGGATGAACAAAATCTGACATTTAAATATAACAGAAAATCATTTAGTTATCTTTGAGATTATTATTATTTTTTTTCTTGAGATGGAGTTTTGTTCTTGTTGCCCAGGCTAGAGTGCAATGGTGCAGTCTCTGCTCACCGCAACCTCTGCCTCAAATGATTCTGCCTCAGGCCCCCAAGCTGGGATTATAGGCGACTGTCACCACACCTGGCTAATCTGTTAAGATAACTTTAAGGAAGAAAATTCTGACACATGCCACTACAAGGATGATCCTTGAAGACAGTATGCTAAGTGAAATAAGCCAGTCACAAAAAGACATACGCTATATGATTCAAGTAGCCAAATTCATAAAGATGGGAGGTAAAATGGTGGTTCTCAGGGGGTGGGGGCTGGGAGAAACAGGGCTTAGTTGTTTAATGGGTACAGAGTTTCAGTTTTCCAAAATGAAAAGTGTTCTGGAGACTGGTTACAAAATATTGTGAATGCACTTAACACTTCTGAACTGTACACTTAAAAATGGTTAAGATGATATATTGTATGTTATGTGTATTTTACCACAATTAAAACAAAAAAAAAAGAAAAAGGTTAATTTTGACATTTAGATATTACATTACTGTAACAAGTACAGAATACTAGCTTATAGAACTAGTCACCTATGCCTGCTCAGGACTGTGAGACCAAGAGATGTTGGGATACTCTACTTAAGAACATAATTTCGCCGGGCATGGTGGCTTGTGCCTGTAGTCCCACCTGCACAGGAGGCTGTGGTGGGAGGATCGCTTGAGCCCAGTAGTTCTGGGCTGTAGTGCATTAGGCCGATTGGGTGTCTGCACTAAGTTCGGCATCAATATGATGACCTCCCAGAAGTGGGGGACCACCGGGTTGCCTAAGAAGGGAACTGGCCCAGGTCAGAAATAGAGCAGGTCAAAACTCCCATGCTGATCAGCAGTGGGATCGTGCCTGTGAACAGCCACTGCACTCCAGCTTGGGCAACATGGCAAGAACTCACCTCTAAAAAAAACCCCAAAAACCAAAAACCAAAAAACAAAACAACAACAACAACAACAAAAAAAAAACACATAAATTCTTGGTTGGGTATGGTGGCTCATGCCTGTAATCCCAGCACTTTGGTAGGCTGAGACAGGTGAGTCACCTGGGGTCAGGAGTTTGAGACCAGCTGGCCAACATGGCAAAATCCCATCTCTACTAAAAATACAAAAATACAAAAATAAATAAATAAATAAATAAATTAGCCAGTCAAATAAATTAGCCAGTCATGGTTGTGCATACCTGTAATCCCAGCACTTTGGGAGGCTGGGTCATGAGTTCAAGACCAGCCTGACAAACATGGCGAACCCACCCCCCAGTCTACTAAAAAATTCAAAAAAATTAGCTGGGTGTGGTGGTGCATGCCTGCAGTCCCAGCTACTCAGGAGTCTGAGGAAGGAGAATCACTTGAAACTGGGAGGCAGAGGTTGCAATGAACTGAGACTGTGCCAAAATACACTCCAGCCAAGGCAACAGAGTGAGACTCCATCTCAAAAACAAACAAACAAAATGAATGAAGAAAAAAAGAATTCACCAGGATATCATTTGATAACTTCTAACTGTAGATGAGAGGGAGTTTCACCATGTTGCCCAGGCTGGTCTCGATCTCCTGATATTAAGTGATCCACCCACCTCAGCCTCCCAAAGTGCTGAGATTACAGGTGTGAATCACTGTGCCTGGCCCTAAACGTAAATTGTAGTCCCCTCTTTAAAGATTTTGCATTTAATTGAAGGGATGTGGAACAATCTAACAATAGCTAACAAGGAATATCATCTACTATATTCATGATCTAAGCACATTAAAGCAGTCAGAATTTTGCTCTAAGAACTGAAATGAGGAAAGAGAGAAGGCCAATGGTAAAATAGCACAAGAACTCCAAACCAGTCATAAAAATTCATGCTGTCTCTAGTGAAAAAGCTAATTTCCTTTTTTTTCTTTATTCATGATCTAAGCACATTAAAGCAGTCAGAATTTTGCTCTAAGAACTGAAATGAGGAAAGAGAGAAGGCCAATGGTAAAATAGCACAAGAACTCCAAACCAGTCATAAAAATTCATGCTGTCTCTAGTGAAAAAGCTAATTTCCTTTTTTTTCTTTTGAGACAGTTTTGCTCTTTCACCCAAGCTAGAGCGAAGTGGTGCAACCTTGTCTCACTGCAATCTCTGCCCCCTGGGTTCAAGCAATTCTCCTGGCTCAGCCTCCTGAGTAGCTGGGATTATAGGCACCTGCCACCATGTCCAGCTAAGTTTTGTATTTTTAGTAGAGACAGGGTTTCGCCATGTTGGTCAGGCCAGTCTTGAACTCCTGACCTCAAGTGATCTACCTGCCTTGGCCTCCCAAAGTGCTAGGATTAAAGGCATAAGCCATCACGTGTGGCATTCATTTCCTTTATAATTGGACAGAAGACACACATAGAATGCCATTTCAATGGCAATGCCTTGAGAAAGTTCTAGAATGGAAGCAAGGGCATATCTTCAAGGTAATCTTCAAAAGGTTTAAGCTAATCTTAAACACATATTAAAAATGACCTAAGTCTAACTCACAATATTTTGGTAAAACATGATTAATAAGGTTGTCTCCAAGATACCGTTTGGTTACATTGCTCACCCTTGCGGTAATTGTGGCGATAGATGTGAAAGGCATACAGAAGTTCATAGTAATTGTGAGTCATAAGGTCCACGGCTCTAGCACGTGACTCAATTATTCCCACAACCTAGGGAAGGGGAAGCAATCGGATAACTAAGTCAGTAGCAATCATGGCAGCCACCACAGTTATTGAAAGCCACCAGTAGATAACCAAAATTACCTCATTATGCAGATTTACATAAGGAAACTCTACAAGATCCTGTAGCTGTGAGCGTTCACAAAGAACTACCACCAACTGCCGTAAACAATCTAATTGCCTAGAAGGAAAGAAACGGATATGAGGGCAAACTGTATTAGTAGGTTAAACAGAATTGGTACATTGTCTTCTCTAAAAAAGACCATGAGATTACCTGCTGGAATCAGAAATTTGGGTTAAGGCTTCATATGCTTGGCTATTGTGACCCAAATCCAAATGATGTTTGAAAATGCATGTCCTTAGAGTAGCCTAAATATCAAATATAGATCAAATATCAAAAAGAGCAATAGAAATGAACATACCACACCCACAACAAACCTTGAAGAAAACAACCAAATTATCATCAATTCTTACCTGACTTTTCCAGTCATCACCTGCTTCAGTTATGGCTGATGTAGCCAACTGAATAACCAGCTCAGGCAAACCAACGACATCTAGTAGTCGTAAAACCTAACGAGAAACAGAAGAAATTTCTGTTAAAACTAATATGGTAATGCACTTCAAACTAAATTATGGTTTAAAATTATTTAGAAAGGTAAATAGGCCAGCATGGTGGCTTACACCTGTAATCCCAGTACTTTGGGAGGCTGAGGCAGCAGGATTGCTCAAGGCCAGGCTGGGCAACAAAGTAACACCCCCATCTCCACAAAATTTTTTTTAAAAAATTAGCTGCACTGGCTGGGCGTGGTGGCTCACGCCTGTAATCCCAGCACTTTGGGAGGCTGAGGCGGGTGGATCATGAGGTCAAGAGATCGAGACCATCCTGGTCAACAAGGTGAAATCCCGTCTCTACTAAAAATACAAAAATTAGCTGGGCATGGTGGTGCGCACCTGTAATCCCAGCTACTCGGGAGGTTGAGGCAGGAGAATTGCTTGAACTCAGAAGGCAGAGGTTGCAGTGAGCCAAGATCGTGCCATTGCACTCTAGTATGGGTAACAACAGCGAAACTCCATCTCAAAAAAAAAAAAAAAAAAAAAAATTTGCTGCACTTGGTGGCATGCACCTGTAGTTGGAGCGACTTAGGAGGCTGAGGTGGGAGGACTGCTTGAACCCAGTTCAAGGTTGCAGTGAGTTTTAATCCTGCCACTGCAATTTAACCTGGGTAATAGAGCAAGACCCTGTCTCTTAAAAAATAAGTAAAAAGATTTTTAAAAAAAGATAACAAGGTAAGATAAAGTTTAAATCAAAGGTGCTGACAAGATGGACAGGATTATTTGGTTAATATTTAAGATTGTCCTTTAGATTATTCTGTTATATTCCATCTTGTAAAAGCTTTCTATTTGTTTCCCCAGATATTACCATTGGAATAATAGCTCTCTAATTATAGATAAATAGTGATTGCTAGGGTTAGGTAGGAACAGAGATAGTTGAAATTAAGAGATAATTCTAACATGTTCTCTATAGAACTTTTGCAGGAATGACTATTAATAAATAATAGAGGAATTAAATACAGGGCTTTTCGTTACCCTTTCCTTTTGACAGTGTTACGAAGTAATAAAATGGCCCCCATAGTCATTAATATGTTTATGTACTAATATATGCATGCATTCAATTCAAGTTGTGGGGGGTGTAAAGAAATGCTCTCTGAATACTGAAGGCCTACCACCAGCCAGGCGTGGCGTCACACTTTGCAGTTAATATATTCGCTCCCCTAGCAATCTGATGACGATTTTACAGATGAAGACTCTGAGGTGCAGAGTAACTTGCCCAAGGTCACACAGTTGGGAGACCTAAGATTCAAACCTTAGTATCCAGACTCCAGAGCTTACGACTCTATGGTTCCCAAGATAATCTCATAACAAGCTGAATATTTCCTACTCTATTCTCTTGATCTGTTTGTTTTAGTCAGAGAACTTATCACTTATATTTACTTGTCTAGCTTCTTTCCTTACCTGAATGTAAGCAGCATGGGGACAGGGAACTATTTTTTCTTTTTTGTGATGGTCTCACTCTGTCGCCCAGGCCGGAGTGCAGTGGCATGATCACAGCTCATTGCAGCCTCAACCTCCCAGGCTCAAGTGACCCTCCTGCCTCAGCATCCTAAGTAGCTGAAACTACAGATGCATGTCACCAGACACAGCTATTTTCTCCTATTTTTTGTAGAGATGAGGTCTCACTATATTGCCCAGGCTGGCCTCCTGGGCTCAAGTGATACTCCTGCCTCAGCCTCCCAAAGTGTTAGGTTTACAGGTGTGAGCCACCAGTGTCCAGCCTGAATTGTCCTTTCAAAATTCAGAGCTCTATCCTCAGTGCCCAGTATACAGTAGTCTCTCCATAAATACTTGTTGAGGCTGGCTATGGTGGCTCACACCTGTCATCCTGACTAACATAGTGAGACCCTATCTCTATTTATTTATTTTTATTTTTTTGAGACGGAGTTTCACTCTTATTACCCAGGCTGGAGTGCAATGGCATGATCTCGGCTCACCGCAACCTCCGCCTCCTGGGTTCAAGCAATTCTCCTGCCTCAGCCTCCCGAGTAGCTGGGACTACAGGCGCGCACCACCATGCCCAGCTAATTTTTTGTAATTTTAGTAGAGACGGAGTTTCACCATGTTGACCAGGATGGTCTCGATCTCTTGATCTTGTGATCCACCCGCCTCGGCCTCCCAAAGTGCGGGGATTACAGGCGTGAGCTACCGCGCCTGGCCTAACCCCATCTCTATTTAAAAAAATTGCTGAACATAAGAATAAATATAATTTCACTACTAACTGTTCAGGTCACAAATGAATGTAAAGAATAGTAAATAACACCACAGTTTTATAAAAACCCTAAAGAGAATTTGCTAAATGATTGACATAATCCTTTTTTTTTTGAGACAGGGTCTCACTCTGCCAATCAGGCTTGAGTGCAATGGTGCGATCTCGGCTCACTGTAACCTCCACCTCCTGGGTTCAAGTGATTCTCCTGCTTCAGCCTCCTGAGTAGCTGGGATTACAGGCATATGCCACCATGCCTGGGTAATTTGTGTGTTTTTAGGGGTCTTGCCATGGTTGTCAGATTGGTCTTAAGCCCCTGACCTCAGGTGATCCACCTGCCTTGGCCTCCCAAAGTGCTGGGAATACAGGTGTGAGCCACCGTGCCCAGCCTGACAAACATTTTTGGTTGTCCACCCTATCAATGTCTGCACGTGCCCCTAAATGTGCACATTTCCCTATCTTATATACATGCAATTTTCTAATATATATGTATGATACACCCAAAATATAAGTTTATAAAGGATGAAGCTAAAATAAAACGTTTGAAAATTACTTTTATTAACTTTATTTTTTGAGAAAGGGTCCTGCTTTGTTGCCTAGGTGTGCCTGAATGCAGTGGTGTGATCATAGCTCAGTGTAGCCTCAACCTCCTGGGCTCAAGTGATTCTTCCATCTCAGCCACCTGAGTAGCTGGGAACACAGTCATGCAGCACCATGCCCAGCTAATTTTTTACTTTTTTCTTGAGACCGGGTCTTCCTGTGTTGTCTGGGTTAATCTCAAATTCCTAGGCTCCAGTGTTCTTCCTGCCTTAGCCTCTCAAAGTATTGGGATTATAGGTGTGAGCGACTGCACCCATTATAATGGACCTGGAAAATTCCTATCTTCTAGTGACATAGCCACCGTAATAAAATGTATTACTCACATGTTTGTGGTGACGTTGGTATAAACAAACCTACTGTGCTGCCAATTGTATAAAAAATATAGCATGCCTGGGCGTGGTGGCTCACGCCTGTAATCCCAACACTTTGGGAGGCTGAGGAGGGCAAATCACTTGAGGTCAGGGGTTCAAGACCAGTCTGGCCAACAGTGAAACCCTGTCTCTACTAAAAATACAAAAATTAGCTGGGTATGGTGGAGTACACCTGTAATCTCAACTTCTTGGGAGGCTGAGGCAGGAGAATTACTTGAACCTGGGAGGTAGAGGTTGTAGTTAGCTAAGATCATGCCACTGCACTCCATTCTGGGCAACAGACTCCATCTCAAAAAAAAAAAAAAAAAGGTATAGCATATACAATTATATACAGTACATAATACTTTTTTTTTTTTTGAGACAGGGTTTCACTCTCTCTGTCACCCAGGCTGGAGTGCAGTGGTGTGATCTTGGCTCACTGCGATCTCTGCCTCCTGGGTTCAAGCAGTTCTCCCACTTCAACCTCCCTAGTAGCTGAAACTATAGGCACATGCCAGCACACCCATTTTTGCATTTTTTGGTAGAGATGGGAGTTTCACCATGTTGGCCAGGTTGGTCTTGAATTTTTGACCTCAAGTGATTTGCCTGCTTTGGTCTCCCAAAGTGCTGGGATTGTAGGTGTGAGCCACTGTGCCCAGCCACCATTTTTTTTTAAATAGAAAAAGACATAAAGAAAAAACTGCCTGGGGGCAATGGCTCATGCCTGTAATCCCAGCACTTTGGAAGAACTGCAGAGTTCAGGAGTTCAGGAGGGCATGGTGGCTGACGCCTGTAATCCAAGCACTTTGGAGGCCAAGGCGGGTGGATCACCTGAGGTTGGGAGTTCAAGACCAGCCTGACCAATATGGTGAAACTCTGTCTTTGAAAAAAAAAAAAAAAATTTAAAAACAAAAAACAGAGTTCAGGAGTTCAAGACCGTTTGGGCAACATGGCTAGACTCCATCTCTACAAAAAAAAAGTTAGATATAGTGGTGTGCACCTGTGGTCCCAGCAACTTGGGATGTTGAGGTGGGAGGATTGCTTGGGCCCAAGACATTGAAGCTGCAGTGAGCTGTTTGTACCACAACACTCCAGCCTGGGTGTCAGAATGAGACTGTCAAACAAAACAAAACAAAACAAAACAACAACAAAAAACCCAAAACCAAGGAAAACAACTTTGGTACAGCTGTGTAATGTGCTTGCTTGTGTTTTAAGGTAAGTGTTATTCAAAAGAGCCAAAAAGTTAAGACTAGCCCGGGCAACAGTCAGACGGTGTCTCTAAATAAATAAATAAATAACCCCAACATAGTGTAGCCTAAGTGTACAGTATTTACACAGTACAGGAATGTCCTAGGCCTCTGCATTCACTTACCACTCACTCAGTGACTCACTCAGAGCAACTTCCAGTCCTGCAAGCTTCATTCATGGTAAGTATGCCATGCAGGTGTACTATTTTATATATATATATTTTTTGGAGACAGAGTATTGCTCCGTTGCCCAGGCTGGAGGGCAGCGGAGCAATCTTGGCTCACTGCAACCTCTGCTTCCGAGGTTCCCCGAGTAGCTGGGACTACAGGTGCATGCCTGGCTAACTTTTTGTATTTTAGTAGCGACGGGGTTTCATCGTGTTGCCCAGGCTGGTCTCAGAATCCACCCACCTTGGCCTCCCAAAGTTTTAGGATTACAGGCATCAGCCACCACACCAGGCCTTTTATCTTTTATACTGTGTTACTATAACTTTTCTACGTTTACATATACAAATAACATTGCATTATAAATTGCCTACAGTATCCAGTACAGTAACATGTTGTACAATAGGCTGTGACATGCAGTCTAGGTGTGTGATGAGCTATACCATCTACTTGTGTAAGTGCACTCTATGATGTTCACACAATAATACTATCATCCCAAGACACATTTCTCAGAACACTTCCCCACTGTTAAGTGATACGTGACTGTATATGACTTGTAGGAACATGCTACTTGGAAGAAAATGATACATGTCTTTTGGAAGTATGTACATCTTTCTGGATATATTTAGAATTGGAATTACGATAGATAAAGACACAGTGGTTGTAACAGACTTATACTTCACCACAGTGACTGGAATGCTTAATACCTTGAATATGTTTATGGTTTTATACTATCTTGAACCGACATTTCATGGCTCAAGGTACATTTACTTATATTTTCTTTTCTTTTTTTTTTTTTGAGACGGAGTTTCGCTGTTGTTACCCAGACTGGAGTGCAATGACACGATTTCGGCTCACCACAACCTCCGCCTTCTGGGTTCAAGCAATTCTCCTGCCTCAGCCTCCCGAGTATCTGGGACTATAGGCGCACCACCATGCCCAGCTAATTTTTGTATTTTCAGTAGAGACAGGGTTTCACCATGTTGACCAGGATGATCTCGATCTCTTGGCCTCGTGATCCACCCGCCTTGGCCTCCCAACGTGCTGGGATTATAGGCGTGAGCCACCACGCCTGGCCACTTATATTTTCAAATAGCATTTCTGAAAAGTTCAATTGTTTTTGTCTGATTGTGATTCTCCCACCTCGGTCTCCCAAAGTGCTGGGATTAAACGCGTGAGCCACTGTCCCCAGACTCAGATGTTTTCACACAGGGTGGTGTTAAGAAAGCCCAAACCAAGACATAATGTACCTTGTCATAATACTGCAGCCTGGGGGTAGACACGATCTCCCCATCCTCTGAGCGAATCAAGCGATCCAAAAATTCCTCTTTGCCTACTTCCGATGCTGCCTGACAAAAACATTCCAGAGCCTGGAGAAATAAAATATAAAGTGACTTAAAACAACAGATCATTCCAATGCTAGGTGCTATAAATCATGGGTTCACTCATGAAGGAAAGCCAGAAAAGAAACAAAACTGCTTAACATGGTCTATTATATTCATAGTTTCTGACACATCTTGAATTCTATGTGATGCATTATTTAATATTTAAAAACATTTATTTCACATTTAACTTAAATGCTACCAATTAAAAAGTAAACCGTGGCCAGGTGCAATGGCTCACACCTGTAATCCCAGCACTTTGGGAGGCTGAGGCGGGTGGATTACTTGAGGTCAGAAGTTCGAGATCAGCCTGGCCAGCATGGTGAAACCTCACCTTTATTAAAAATACAAAAATTAGGTGGGCCTGGTGGGGCATGCCTGTAATCCCAGTTACTCAGGAGGCTGAGGCAGTAGAATTGCTTGAGCCTGGTGGGCAGAGGCTCCAGTGAGCCGAGATTGCACCACCACACTCCAGCCCTCCAGCCTGGGTAACAGAGCAAGACTGTCTCCCCCACTGCCCCCTACCTGCAAAAAAAAAAAAAAAGTAAACTTTAATAAGATGACTGATACGTACATACATAATAAAGCAACTGTAGCAATATGTTAACAATTGTAGAATTTGAGTGTTAGGTATGTACTGTTCACTATAAAAGTCTTTAAACTTTTCTGTTTGAAAATTTACATAATAATAGAATATCAGGGAAAAAATTAAAAATGTAAACTACCATAATGAGAAAAAAGCAGCATAAGACAATAAAAAAATGTAATTAATAAATAAATTTCGGCTGGCTGCAGTGGCTCATGCCTGTAGTCCCAACACTTTGGCAGGCTGAGGCAGGCAGATCACTTGAGCCCAGGAATTTGTGACCAGACTGGGCAACATGGGAAAACCCCTCTCTACAAAAAAATTTAAAAATTAGCCAGGAATGGTGGCATGTGCCTATAGTCCCAGCTACTTGAGAGGCTGACATGGGAGGATTGCTTGAGCCCAGGAGGTTGAGGCAGCAGTGAGCCATGATTATGCCACTGCACTCCAGTCTGACAGAGTGATACCCTAAAAGAAAAAATAAGTAAATAAATTTGATTTATAAAAATGTATCCTGTGGCTGGTCCAAGTGCAGTGGTGTTTACAACTAATTGATCACAACCAGTTATAGGTTTCTTTGTTCCTTCTCTACTCCCACTGCTTCACTTGACTAGTGCAAAAAAAAAAAAAAAAAAAAAGTATCCTGGCCATATGTGGTGGCTTATGCCTATAATCCCAGCACTGTGGATACCAAGGTGGGAGGATTGCTTGAATCCAGCTTGTCTGTGTAACACAATGACATTAATGGACCCCAACTCTACAAGATAACAACAACAAAAATAATAATGAAAGGAATCCCTAAAAACATATGGGGGCAAGAGGGTTCTAATGTTTTCTTATGTTCCTGAGTCCTGTCTAAACTGCAGAATACAAGAAAGTGAATAGTCCTCACATGTATATCATGCCTTTCACTGACATTAATACAGTCTTTTTTAACTTTATCTAGAGGATTCTATGTCTCCCATCCCCTACAACCTAGTCAGATGGAAGCTAAGCCTCTTCCTTGCATTAAAGCTTATTTACCATTTAAATGTAGTTTACCTTCTGTCCTTCTCCTGTAACTAGGTAACACCTTCCCAGCATAAATCGGCAGGAACCAACATTGACTTGACACCAGGGTTGTAGCAGTTGAATATAATCCTTAAAGGCATAAAAGGTACTTTCTGATTAGAAAATAAATGTTACTTAAGGAGATACTCATTTCCAAGTTCTTCTTCAGAGGATGAAAAGATAGTGTTTGAACAAATGTTTTATTTCCTGACATCATTCTAGGATTAAAACCAACCCCTGTTGCATTCCTTCCTCATCCATTCCCTTTCCTTATGCAAACAGGAGTCCAGTAACACACATACATGTATTTTTACTTCTCAGCAATTTTCCAGTTTTTGGTATTTATTGGTTCAAAGGCCAGATTCCAGTAAAGGATTTATATGAAAAACCACAGTACATTTGTATTACTATAAAGAAAACCTAAAGAGAGAATTTCTTTAAAAGATACTCTAGAGACCGGGTGTGGTGATACATGCCTGTAATCCCAGCACTTTGGGAGGCCAAGGTGGGTGGATCATTTCAGGTCAGGAGTTTGAGACCAGCCTCACCAACGTGGTGAAACCCTGTCTCTACTAAAAATACAAATATTAGCTGGGCATGGTGACACATGCCTGTAATCCCAGCTACTTAGGAGGCTGAGGCAGGAGAACTGCTTGAATCTGGGAGGTGGAGGTTGCAGTGAGCCAAATCGTGCCACTGCACTCCATCCTGGGCAACAGAGTGAGACTCTGTCTCAAAAAAAAAAAAAAAAAAAAAAAGATACTCTAGAAAAAAATCATGTTAGGCGATACTGTCAAGAGAGAAATAGAGAAAAATCTCTTTAAAAATGTATTTCATTACTTTCTTTAAAAGCCTATAGGAAAAAAAAAAGCCTATGGAACCAGGTATTCCCCCAGCCAAGTAATAACCAGGCCCAATTTTATTTAGCTTCTAAGATCAGAAAAGATCAAGCAAGTTCAGGATGGTATAGAAATAGAGAACAGTCTCTTTGGGGTATGTCTTTGCACAATCAAGTTTAAATTATTGTGGTTCTTTAAACTGCAGTTAACATTTACAAAGAAAAAAATTTCCAGCAATCCCATGCTTCACAAGAATGAGTAGATGTGAACTTTCAAAGGAACTCACCTGCAATTGTACATATTGACAATTTCCCATCAAACATTCTAGAAAGAGACAACCAGGATTGCTAGGCCATCTAGTCATTGGTTAAGGAGATTCCTTAATTTTTGTTGGCAAATCTTAGATATATACATTGAGCATCAAATTCAGAGAAATTCACAAAATAGCTTAATTTACAAAAACAAGGTAGAGAAGGTAGTCAAGCACATGTTCTTTCATTGTCACTAGAATACAGTGAAACAGTTACATATATACCAGAAAACCTGTCATACAACTTAGAACTCAGGTAACTATGAAATAAACCATGTATTTCACCAAGCATGGTGGCTCACTTCTGCAATCCCTGTACTTTGGGAGGGTAAGGTAGGAGAACTGCTTGAGCCCAAGAAATCAGGACCAGCCTGGGCAACATAGTAAGATTCCTGTCTCTAAAAATACATAAATTTTAAAAAGCCTGTATTTCATTCCTGGGTGTTCATTTTCAATTTCAGTTGGTGTACTGCAGAACACAGTATTGGTGCCAGTGGACATCCAGCACATAATACGGTGCCTGGCATATAGAGCCATTAAAAAATATTTCTCTTTTTAAAAAAGAGAAAAAACTATATTTATTAAAAATATATGTTGCCCAGGCTGAAGTGCAGTGGGATGATCTCAGCTCACTGCAACCTCTGCCTCCAAGGTTCAAGTGATTCTTCTGCCTCAGCCTCCTGAGTAGCTGGGACTATAGGGTCATATCACCACACCCTACTAATTTTTGTATTTTTTGTAGAGACAGGGTTTCATCATGTTGGTAAGGCTGGTCTTGAACTCCTGGCCTCAAGTGATCTGCCCGCCTTGGCCTCTCAAAGTGCTGCGATTACAGGCATGAGCCACTGTGCCCAGCAAAATGAATAACGTCTTAAAACAGATCCACTTTTTATTAATGTATACACTGATAAAATCTTGCTAAACTCCTCAGCAAAAAACAAAGCAACATGAAATAAAAATTGGAATCATATATGAAAATAAATACTGTCTCTTGTTAGAGAGGTGAGTGCGCAACCTCATTAAAATTCATTATACAGCCAGAATAAAAGCTTTGGACTATTTAGATAGAAGAGAGATGCTTTTTTTTTTTTTTTTTTTTGAGGTGGAATCTTGCTCTATCGCCCAGACTGGGGCATGGTGGAGCAATCTTGGCTCACTGCAACCTCTGCCTCCCGAGTTTAAGTGATTCTCAGCCTCCTGAGTAGCTGGGATCACAGGCACAGGCCACCACCCCTAGCTAATTTTTGTATTTTTAGTAGAGATAGGGTTTTACCATGTTGGCCAGGCTGGTGTCAAACTCCTGGCCTTAATTGATAAGCCCCACCTCCACTTCCAAAAGTGCTAGAATTACAGGTGTGAGCCAACATGCCTGGCCAGAAGAGAGCTTTTGACTGGCTTTTAAACAAAAGGATACAAAAGCTGCAATAAATAACTGGTAACTGCAGTAATCATTTCAGGCCAATTCAATCCAGTTTGGTTCAGAGGTGCCTTTGGTTGAGAGAAGAGGTGAGATATAATGTGTTTTCTTGCAACTTCTTGGAAGAATAACTCCACAATAGTCTGAGGACTAGATACTTAAAAAGAAAAAGTTATGACAGTCTTGTGTGGTGGTAATACCAATTTTCAATTAAAATAGTCTATCAATTCATCTTATGCCTATAACAAACAACACTTATCACTTCAAAACAAAATGTATCATGGGTATATATCCAGTGGCAATATAAATAAAAGTGGTTTGTAAACTGTGAAGTGCTACCAAAATGCAATAAAAACACCACTCACATCAAAGTTAGTTACTTTTTCACTGATCTCACAACACCTAAGTGGCTTCCCTAGAAATTCTTCAATTAGCCCCAGGATTTCAACTTTTATACCAGAACAATACAAAATAAATTCTCCAGAATAATGGTTTTCAAACATGAGGGATACTGTTGATCAAGATTACAAAAGTTACCATGAACTTAATACATTTTTAAATGATTTTGTTGAATTAATCACTGAAGCATCAAAACAGAATGGGAATGCAGCTATATATATATATATATATACACACACACACACACATATATATACACATATATATATATACATATATATACATATATATGTATGTGTGTATATATATATATGTACCATACCCTTAACATATGCCTGATCTGGTACTACAGCTTCACAGACCCCATGCGACAATCAGAGATCTCACGTCACAGCTTACTCATGCCTTCTGAAAGCAAAGCGCTTAGCCAAACTTTCTACGGCAAAGGTGGCAAAAAACCACTTTAATGAATATGCAATAAATCCCCAGTTTAAAATCAAATGCGCACACAGTCCACTCCTTACCAAACCTATTTGCCATTAAAGCACCAGAGTCTGTCAATTCCAGTACTGATAAGTGTTGGAGATTAGACTCCCTGTGAGAAAAGGGAAAAAGACAGCTTGGTAAATTCTCCTATCCTAAATATTACTTCTACAAGCTCTTCTACTAAGAGCACTGTCAATTTAATTAATGTTGCATATAAAAGCTCCACTGAAAGCACAAAGAAAATTGGATATCATTATAATATAGATTGTTACCTATCATATCACTTAGTGACTCTTCACTGAGGAGCCAAGGCAAACAGATAGTTTATCTTATTGAAAATGTGAACCTTGGCCAAGTGTGGTGGCTCACGCCTATAATCCTGGCACTTTGCGAGGCAAGGCACGTGGATCACCTGAGGTTAGGAGTTCAACACCAGCTTGGCCAACACGGTGAAATGCCATCTCTACTAAAAATACAAAATATTAGCTGGGTATGGTGGCAGGCGCCTCTAATACCAGCTACTCGGGAGGCTGAGGCAGGAAAATTGTTTGAAACAGGGAGGTGGCGGTTACAGTGAGCCGAAATCCCACCATTGCACTCCAGCCTGGGCAACAAGAGTGAAACTCCATCTCAAAAACAAACAAACAAACAAAAAGTGCATCTTGTAATTCTTGGATTTGGCTATAAAGAAACTCGGCCTACCTAAAATAACTAGCATAACGTTTTTGTGTATGGTCTTTCCTTCCGGTTTCATCTTATTATGTTACATTCAACATGACTTATCTGTACATACAAATATATAAGTATATATATAATCTATCTGTATACATACATATATGGTCTATGGTTACATGTAGCTCATTATTTTCATTTGTGTAAGTTGCCTTCAACCTCTTAACAACTAGAGCACCAAAAAGCTCTCTGAATCTTAACAGCATATAATTTCACAGCATACTGTTAAAACACTTTTCCCCAGCCAGGCACAGTGACTTATGCCTGTCATCCCAGCACTTTGGGAGGTCCAGGTGGATCACCTGAGGTCAGGAGTTCGAAACCAGCCTGGCTAATATGGTGAAACCCCACCCCTACAAAAGTACAAAAATTAGCTGAGCATGATGGCGGATGCCTGTAATCCACTTGGGAGGCTGAAGCAGAAAAATCACTTTGAACCTGGGAGGCGGAGGTTGTGGTGAGCCAAGATCGTGCCATTGCACTCCAGCCTGGGTCACAGAGAGCAAGACTGTGTCAAAAACAAAAAAACAAAAAACTGTTTCCCTTGAAGACAATGGGAAAAACAATTAAACTTGCAATATATTTTTGAAATAATTGGGATAATGAAACTCACAGTGTGTCAAATGGAACATCAGTTGCCAGGCACTCACTTCCCCACTTAATGAGGTAGTAAGATAAGAGTAGAGGAGCTGTTCGATGCAGTAGGTCTTGCTGAGCTTGAAAAAGCTGACCAGCTCCCCAAATCACCTATATATTATGGGTGGGTGGATAGGACAAGAAATAATAGCAATTAGTAATGGTAACTCTTATGGCTCAGGTGGAATTAAATAAAATAAAGACAAAGTTTACAATAC
The DNA here is from genome assembly GCA_031835075.1 of Saguinus oedipus. Taxonomy (NCBI): domain Eukaryota; kingdom Metazoa; phylum Chordata; class Mammalia; order Primates; family Cebidae; genus Saguinus; species Saguinus oedipus. Next base: position 62,307,018 of record CM063178.1, on the reverse strand, counting down.
TGTAAAAGCGACATGTTTTGCATTTTATGGTAGCAAGTGGCAAAATATCTTCCCCAAAATTAAGTCCGAAAATAATCAAAAACAGCTCACCAAATAATGGAAGCTGATGGTGAAAAGAAACCAACAATGAAAAGCTTAACTTTCATTAAATCTGTGGGTTCAGAGTAAGACATGGTGGCTCACGCCTGTAATCCCAGCACTTTGGGAGGGTAAGGCAGGCGGATCACCTGAGGTCAGGAGTTTGAGACCAGTCTAAGCAACATGGAGAAACCCTATCTCTACTAAAAGTACAAAATTAGCCAGGTGTGGTGGTGCATTCCTGTAATCCCAGCTACTTGAGAGGTTGAAGCAGGAGAATCGCTTGCATCTGGGAGGCAGAGATTGCAGTGAGCTGAGATTGTGCCATTGCACTCCAACCTGGGCAACAAGAGTAAAACTCTGTCTCAAAACACACACACGCACACACACACACACACACACACACACACACACACACAAACAAACAAACAAACAAAAAAACTGTGGGTTCAGAATTAAAGAAGAGAGCTGGGCACAGTGGCTCATACCTGTAATTCCAGCACTTTGGGAGGCTGAGGCAGGCAGACCACTTGAGCCCAAAATTTCAAAACCAGACTAGACAACATGGTGAAACCCCATCTCTACTAAAAGTACAAACAAAAATTAGCTGGCCTGGTGGTATGTGCCTGTAGTCCCAGGTAATTGGGAGGCTAACGCGGGAGGATCAACTGAGCCCAGGAAATCAAGGCTGCAGTGGGCCAAGATATAGCCACTACACTTCAGCCTGGGCACAACAGAAGTAAGATCTTGTCTCAAAAAAAAAAAAAAAGAAAAAAGAAAAAAGAAAAAAAATTGAAGAGACACAGGGAAATTTAAGTTCTCTCATATATTGTTGGTGTTGGGTAAAAATAGGTATGACCATTATAAGCAAATTTGGCAGTACTACCAAAAGCCTTAAAAATGTGCATAACCTGCAGACCAATCAAATTCTAGTTCTTAGAACTTATCCTAGAGATATAATTAAAGATGTATAGAAAGCAGCCAGGCACTGTGGTTCACACCCTTAATTCTGGCAATTTGGGAGACTGAGGCAGGTGGATCATTTGAGGCCAGGAGTTTGAGACCAGTCTGGGCAACATGGCTAAATCTCATCTCTATTAAAAATATAAAAATTATATTTTTATATTAACTGAGTTAGGAGTTAGGAGGACCACAAAGAAAAACCTGCAGCTCAAAATTGTATTTAAGGTAAGCCTTGCACTGCAGAGAATTCTTAGGCCAGGGGAGGTGGCTCACGCCTGTAATCCCAGCACTTTGGGAAGTTGAGGTGAGTGGATCACCTGAGGTCAGGAGTTCAAGACTGGGTGGATCACCTGAGGTCAGGAGTTCAAGACCAGCCTGGCCAAAATGGTGAAACCCCATTTCTACAAAAAAACACAAAAATTAGCTGGGTGTGATGGCACGTGCCTATAATCTCAGCTACTCAGGAGGCTAAGACAGGAGAATTGCTTGTACCCAGGAGGCGAAGGTTGCAGTGAGCTGCGATCAGGCCACGGCACACCAGCCTGGGCGACAGAGTGAGATGGCTGCCTCAAAAATAAATAAATAAATAAATTTATAAAAAAAGGAAAAAAGAGACAGAAGAAATAGAGTTTTCTTCTTCTTCTAACATACTAAAGGGACTTTTTTTTTTTTTTTTTTTTGCCAATCATTGAGAGCTTGTAAGGTTGCTGAGGTTGGTTGGCCTTGAACTCTTGGCCTTGCCTTCGCAAGCGCCACGACATCCGGCCGGAGCCACTTTGGGCCCCTAAAGGGACTTTTATCACATTCATAGTTACTAGTAATACTACATTTTGGGAGAGCCAACCTGGGAAAATTTCTCACTACTACACATACAAAGGTTAAGAGTAAAGCTATCTGCTTCATATATGTTCCTTGTTTTTAAAAAATGAACTTTTAAGTTCCGGGGCACATGTGCAGGATATGCAGGTTTGTTACATAGGTAAACATGTGCCATGATGGTTTGCTGCAGAGATCAACCCATCACTAGGTATTAAGCCCAGGATCCATTAGCTATTATTCCTGATGTTCTCCCTCCCCACCACCTCTTCCACATATATTCTTAATCTATCTCACAAGAATTAAAATGCTTATTCATTGTTAATTCAAAAATATTTATAGAGTACCTCATAGAGCCAAGCTTGGGGAATAAAACAGTGAACCAAGACAAAAGTATCTGTGCTAGCAGGGTTGACATTTTGCTGCTAAGTGCTTGTAGGCCTATACTAGGTTTTAGATTTTGTAAGTTTTCCCTCAAGCAGTACTTACTGCATCTCCAAGCCTCATTAACAGCTGCTGTAAGACCAAAAGGTCTCGGCAGATTAGGAAACGAGTACTGGCGATTTTATGCACAGCTCTGCACACAATATACCCTGCTGTGCTACTACCATAGAGCTGGGAAAGATTCATTCGAATATTCAAAGGCTGAGCTGTAAAGAGAAGAAAATGGAGCTGAATGCATCATTGTTTTAATCAAAGATGCACATTTGTTGCTCTGTCATTTACCTGGATTGAATCCCTTTTCCATTTCCACTTCTGTTTCATAATCCATTTCCCGTAAAAGTAGCCCAATGGCATGGATTGGGTTCCTAATCTCTTGCAGTTTACTACAAATGTCCTCCATCATATTTTCTCTATAATGACAATTACAAAATTCTTATTATCACCGAGAATACCTAAGACAAATTCTGTATGTCTCATAAGCTAAATACATTATGAAACAAGAGAACCAGATAAAGGAATGAAGAGAATCACTCTGGCATACAAGATACATTCCCTCTACATAAAAAATTTCCTCTCATTTTTTTTTTTTTTTAAAACAACACAACAAATTTGAGAGGAACACTTTTGCTTTTTAGAATTTTAAGCTCAGTTAATTGTTAAACCATATTATTTTGAGTCTATTTCCAAACTTGAAGTCAAGTGTTAGATTTTCCATTCAAAGTTGAAATATGCAGGCCGGGTGTGGTGGCTCACGCCTGTAATCCCAGCACTTTGGGAGGCCGAGGCAGGTGGATCACCTGAGTTCAGGAGTTCAAAAGAAGCCTGACCAACAAGGTAAAACCGTCTCTTAAAAAAAAAAAAAGTTGAAATATCTATTTAGAATCATAGCACATCAGTTTGACTTTAAGCTACTACTTCAAACACTCTTGAATACATTAAAAACCCAACTTTGGTGCTAAACATTGCTGAATTTCCATTAGGAAGTGCACTTTACCCTAAATTCTCCTTACACATCAATAGTGATCATATCTTCCAGAATCTGCTCTGCAGCCTTTTCCGGAGACTGTACTTTATAACAACTCGTTTCCATTGTAACTGACATATCCATAGTTACTGACTCGCCAATCAGTCGCAGGCATTTTATAAGACATAAGACATCCCGAGCGATATCCACGTCTACAAGTAAGAGAAAGTTAACATTCATGTCTTAAGCCAATGGCAGTCTACTGATTGATAATATATTAAAATGTTTGTAATTAAATGACAAGAAATCTAAGGTCTCAGAGATGCTTAGGTCTCTTAAGTGTTCATGAAAATATTTGTGGTGTGGTAAAGTGATCAAGGCAGGTCATTGTAGCAATCAATATTTTTTGTGTCTGTGTGAAATGAAGCATTAGGTTTATATAGAAAGAAGATTAAGTATGGATATAACAATTACTATTACCATCAGATATGGTTGTCTCATCTTCTGTCAAAAGATTTTCATAAGGCAGGAGATACAAATGATCCACTAAGGAGGAGGAAATAAGGAAAGACAGGTACCCCTAGAAATACAAATTTTCCAGTTACATTTTTTTCAGTAAATTTTTAAAGGTATAAAATAATCGAGATGTGCATCTTATCACGAGGAAACACGAGACAACCCAAGTTGAAATACACTCTATAAAACAATAGGTGTAGTCTTGGCTGGACACAGTGGCTCACACTTGTAATTCCGCACTTTGGGAGGCCAAGGTGAGAGGATCACTTGAGCCCAGCAGTTCAAGACCAGCCTGGGTATCATGAAACCCCACCTCTTAAAAAAAAATTAGTCAAGTGTGGTGGCATGCAGCTTTAGTCTTAGCTACTCGGGAAGTCGGGGTGGGAGGATCACTTGAGCCTGGGAGGTTGAGGCTGCCGTGAGTCTTGAGAGTGCTACTGCACTCCAGCCTGGGTAACACAGGGAGACCCAGCCTCAAAAAACAAACAAACAAACAAAAGAAGTGTAGTCTTCAAATAATGTCATTCTCATGAATGACAAACGCTGATAACAGTTTGAGATTAAGCTAAAGAGACATAATAACTAAATATATATAAGATATTAGATTGGATCCTGCACTTTGGGAGGCTGAGGTGGGTGGATCACCTGAGGCCAGGAGTTTGAGACCAGGCTGGCCAACACGGTGAAATTCCGTCTCTACTAAAACTACAAAATTAGCCAGATGTGGTGGTGTACCTGTAATCCCAGCTACTCTGGAGGCTCAGGCAGAACTGCTTGAACTCAGGAGGTGGAGGCTGCAGTGAGCCAAGAGGTTGCTTGAACTTAGGAGGCAGAGGTTGCAGTGGGCAACAGAGTAAGACACCGTCAAAAAAAACAAAACAAAACAAAAAAAACAAACCAGGTGTGTTTGCTCATGCCTGAAATCCCAGCACTTTGGGAGGCAAAGGCAGGTGGATCATGAGGTTAGGAGTTTGAGACCAGCCTAGCCAACATGGTGAAACCCCGTCTTTATTAAAAATACAAAAATTAGCTGGGCGTGGTGGTGTGCACCTCTAATCCCAGCTACTCAAGAGGCTGAGGCAGGAGAACTGCTTAAACCCGGGAGGTGGAGGTTGCAGTGAGCCAAGATCGTGCCACTGCACTCCAAACTGGGCAACAGAGCAAGACTCTGTCTCAGGAAAAAAAAAAAAAGATTGAATCTTGGATCAGGAAGAAAAATTATGGGCACAACTGGCAAAATTCTTAATATAAACTATATATTGGCTGGGCACAGTGGCTCATGCCTGTAATTCCAGCACTTTGGGAGGCCAAGGCGGGTGGATCACGAGGTCAAGAGATCGAGACCATTCTGGTCAACAAGGTGAAACCCCGTCTCCATTAAAAATACAAAAATTAGCTGGGCAGGGTGGTACGCGCCTGTAGTCCCAGCTACTCGGGAGGCTGAGGCAGGAGAATTGCTTGAACCCAGGAGGCAGAGGTTGCGGTGAGCCGAGATCGTGCCATTGCACTCCAGTCTGGGTAACAACAGCGAAACTCCATCTCAAAAAATAAATAAATAAATAAATAAACAAACAAACAAACAAACAAACAAACAAACTATATATTATATTTAGAGAATGACGAAAAGCAAATGGAAGTGAACAAATGAATTCAGGTGAAGGGTATATAGGAATTCTTTGTGCTATTCTTGTAACTCTTAAGCTGGAAATTCGTTCAATATAAAAAGTAAATAAAATAAAATGCAAAAAAAGTATAGATAATAACACAGAAAACTATTAAATGAATGAATTACAATTTTAGCGAAAAAAATTACAAATGCAAGTCCTAAAGTTAACCACAACATTCACCAGACTAACATTCTGTAAGAGCCACTGAATTTTTTTTTTTTTCTGAAGGCATCTTGTTATAATACCCACTGAACTGTCTAAAGAAGTTCTTCTCTATGCTTCAGCTCCCTTACTTTTTTCAGCAGGCACACCATGTTTGTGTGTGGATTCAAATGTAGGGCAAGAGGATGAGAGAGGGCTTCTTGATACTGAAGACAACAGGCAAAGAACTTGCACCAGAATTCTTGTTGTAAATTTCGAAACTCCTCCCGGGAGACTTCATACTCTGTTACACTTCCTTGAAGCTGGCAAAGAAGAAATGAAATAAATTAAACTCTTGATGCCACTCAGGATCTTTGTCCACAAAAAATATAGTTGTCCAATATCATTATACTAAGCTACAGCCAAATGAATATTCCTTATGTATTAAAGGCCATAGACTATCCAAATGTATATCTAATTCTCTAGTTAAAAGGTTTAAACATTTATACTTCCAATGAATGAGGTCAAGTGAAGAATTCCAGTAATTCTTCAGTACCAATCTGCCCTATATCAAGATGGAAGGAATTCTTATTCTTTCTCTATCCAAACCTCACCTCACTTTCAACAGCTAAAGTAACTTCTTTTTTCAGTTCACTCCAGGAAAGATCCAAATTCCTCTCAGTTCCTCGGCAGAAAATCTAACATTAAAAGAGACACTTTAGACTTCTATATAACAGCCAAAACTGAATGAAAAATATTTCAGTTTAGAAGACATGGAGGCAATGTAAAACTGTAAAATAGAGATTTGGCATACGTGGAACACACATCACCTGACAGAAAGTTAAGAAACTGGGTGTATTTAGTCTGGAGAAAGATGACCTGGAAAGATTCTTAAAATACCTGAAGGGTTAATTTATAGAAGAGAGACATGTTCTATAAACTTCTAAAAGAAAGAAGCCACCAAAAGGATGTAGGCTTCCTTTTAAATGGCACAGTTAGGGAATAATAACTCCAGTGAGAAACTAGTCACTGGAGGTAGAGACAATTAAACGTTGAATATCTATCAGAAAAACCTCAGAAGGCATTTCTGTTTTATGTGAGAGGTCAGACTAGAAGATTCCAATATACCTTCCAATTATATGAATTACTGTATTTTAAATCCACTCATGAAACTAAGTAGCAGTTTAAAGAAGCCTGTGGAAGCTGGGTGCAGTGGTGCACGCCCATAATCCCAGCAATTTGGGAGGCCGAGGCAGATGGATTACTTAAGGCGAGGAGTTTGAAACCAGCGTGGTTAACATGGTGAAACTCCCTGCTTACTAAAAGTACAAAAACTAGCTAGGCATGGTGGCAGGTGCCTGTAACCCCAACTACTCAGGAGGTTGAGGCAGGAGAATTGCTTGAATCTGGAAGGCAGAGATTGCAGCGAGCCAAGACTGTGCCACCAAAATCCAGCCTGGGCTAAAGAGCGAGACTCTGCCTCAAATGCAACTTTTTAACTTTTTTGTTGTTGTTTTAGTAAAGAAGGGAATCTTGCCATGTTACCCAGGCTGGTCTTGAACTTCTGAGCTCAAGCAATCTGCCCACCTTAGCCTCCCAATGCTGAGATTACAAGCGTGAGCTGCTGCACCTGGCCAAAAGCCTTTGCAACCTTAAAAAAATCCTTTCTTGTTTTGTTTTTTAAAAAAACAGGGTCTCACTCTGTTTCCCAGGCTGAAATGCCGTGGCATGATCAAGGTTTACAGTACCCTGTACCTCCTGGGCTAAAGCAGTCTTCCCACCTAGGCCTTCTGAGTAGCTGGGACCATAGGTACATGTCACCACACCTGTTTATCTTTCTTTCTTTCTCTCTCTTTCTTTCTTTTTTTTTTTTTTTTTTTAAGAGATGGGATCTCCCTATGTTGCTCAGACTGCTCTCAAATTCCTGGGCTCAAGTAATCTTCCTGTTTCAGCCTCCCAATATTTTTGGATTACAGGTGTGAGTCACCATTATTGGCCAAATAATCCTTTTGTAAAGCACTGGGCTTCTCTTATAGTATGGCTCTGAAGCTAAAATTTTTAGAGTTTTCTTGAATCAGAATCAAGTCAGACCTTCATTGTCCTAACAAAAATATTAAAACAGTATAATCAAAACTAAATGAGAAACAACTTTAAATTTTTCTCAAGTAGAGAGATTATATGCAGTGTAGTATGGTATCTTTCCAATACTGTAGGCACAGGTTTCATTTTATACCTCTGGCATGTCTCACTGATTACTGGGAAAGTGGTCCCTCCTCCTACCCTCTACCTCGCCACCAGGAATATAACACTTAATGGAAAGAACATTAAAAGAATTATAAAAGTATTTACAAACTCACACATACGTATAAATACAGAAGTATGCTCAGTGTTTAATATATGTAAAAACTTGATAAGTATTAATTATATAGTATGGTAATAAAATAAGAAGTAGTCTTAAATAAACAGTAATTTTTTTTTTTTTTTTTTTGCTGACCTGTAAAGCCTTACATAAAGCTTCATTTGTGAATTGTCCTGGTGTAAAAAGACTCTGCAGATATACCTCCTGTTAGAACATTAAAACAAAAGTTACTATTGTCCTAAACAAAATTTGGAATCCAACACATAACACCAAAGTTTGAGTTTCTACGATATGAACATGGCCATTTTGCCCTTCTATATTTGGGCAATGTTACATGTTTTCATACAAAAAGTGAAGACTGTAATGTCTTTGAGTCAGCTGGATGTACTACACTGAAAATGGTGTGCTCCTCATGGAGAGCTTCGTTGGGTTCCAGCAGAAAAGAGCTTTGTCAAATGCCAATCTTAAATGGAAGAAGCAAATCTAATTTATTGGCGATATATATTGGTAAGAGAACAAGTAAAGGAAGCTGGTTTCTACACCATCTATGACACTATTCATTTATGGCTCACATGGAAAAGAAATGGAACCAGTAATAATAAGTATTATATACAAACAATACAAAACAAAATAAATAGCAATAAACTCTCACAAGGAGGGAAATGAAGTAGAGAGAATAACATGGAAAATCTCACATTGCCTAACGATTTTGACCAACTCTCTCTGTAGAAAAAAAAAGCTCAAGGTAAATCATAACCTTGTACAACACTTGACCATTTACTTACTCTGGGGTCTTGATCATCTCTGATGATAATCTCTTCCTCTGGCAGAGGCTGCATAAAAACTGGATTCCACTGACCTGCAACATTACTAGAGACAAAGGAAGTCCACCAGTTTATACAGAAATGATCAATAAAAATAAAACGCATGCTGTTGGCAGTATCTGGGTGGGGGGGGCATCACTGAATCCCTGCAATGATCAATTTTATTAAAAACATTTTTTTCTTTTGAGACAGAGTCCTGTTCTGTCACCCAGGCTTGAGTGAAGTGGCGCAGTCTTGGCTCACTGCAACCTCCACCTCCTGGGTTCAAGTGATTCTCCTGCCTCAGCCCTTCGAGTAGCTGGGATTACAGGCACTGGCCACAACACCCGGCTAATTTTGTCTTTTTAGTAGAGACAGGGTTTCAACCATGTTGGCCAGGCTGGTCTTGAACTCCTGACCTCATGATCCGCCCACCTTGGCCTTCCAAAATGCTAGGATTATAGGTGTGAGCCATAGTGCCCAGCTAAAAACACGCCCGGTTAAAAAAATTTTTTTTAAATAAACATTTTTAGCAGAGCCTAGTTTTAATGCAAGTTTTCTTACTAAGTACCTTCCTAAAAATGAAACTCATTGTTTCAGATCCCAAGCCCAATCTTTAATGTCATTTTAACACTAAGGCAACACATACAAAGAATAGCTAACTTTCATTCTACATTTACTATTTTCTAGATATTAATGTTAGATGCAGTTTAGATATTATTCATATATGCCTTATAATTCTTTGAAGGATATAGTACTTCTATTTCACAGATGTAGAGAGTGAGGCTGAGGGTATATCACAACTAGCAAGTTGCACAACCAGGATTTGTACCCTGCTCCAACTCTGCAGCCTGTGCTTTCTGACCACTTTGCTGAAATGCCGTCTATAAGGAGTATTTCAGTGCAATGGCGTGATCTGGGCTCACAGCAACCTCCACCTTAAGGAGTACTTTTGATCTTTGAGGTATGGCTTGGGGTCAACCTGGGGGGCAATTATTCCTATAATTCTACCCTAGATTCTAGGGTTATCAGGGACCCAGAGGGTTCAATTAGTTCAGTGGTCTTCAAGCTGTGTAACAAGGTATCTTCTACGGGTGTTTCAGGGTTAGACAACTGTTTGCTTCAAAATTGTTTTTTATTTTTGGTGAGTCAAACTTAGCAGTGGGAGGGCTGTTTACTAACTTTAGTGACACTAAGGTTAAGTTCTGACAATCCATTATCATGGCACCAGCTGAAAATTGGGTTTTAAAATGTATTTTTTAACTACCTAAAGTTTGCAAACTATACATTAAAAAATATTAGATACCAAATATATCTAATATTAGACATAATCAACATTAAATTGTTATAATATTATACTCTTAAAATACTACACATTCATAGCTCACTGAAGCCTGAACTCTGAGGCTCAAGCAATCCTCCTGCCTCAGCCAAAGATGCAACATGCTACCGCACCTGGCTAGTTTATTTTTCACGGAGACAAGGTCTTGCTATGCTGCCCTGGCGGGTCTTGAACCATGGCCTTAAGCAATCCTCCCACCTGAGCCTCACAAAGTGCCTGGATTACAGGTATAAACCACTGTGCCCAGCCCTGTTTAAAAAAAAATTTGAGCCAGGCACGGTGGCTCAAGCCTGTAATCCCAGCACTTTGGGAGGCCGAGGCGGGTGGATCACGAGGTCAAGAGATTGAGACCATCCTGGTCAACATGGTGAAACCCCGTCTCTACTAAAAATACAAAAAATTAGCTGGGCATGGTGGTGCGTGCCTGTAATCCCAGCTACTCAGGAGGCTGAGGCAGGAGAATTGCCTGAACCCAGGAGGCGGAGGTTGCGGTGAGCTGAGATCGCGCCATTGCACTCCAGCCTGGGTAACAAGAGCGAAACTCCATCTCAAAAAAACAAAAAAATTTTGAGAATCACAGGACTTGTCCAATCTATTTCTCATCTCATGGGGAGAAAACCGAAAACACAAAAGAGCTATAGTGTCCTAAGGAAGATGAAGGAATCAGGAAGTCTTTGCCATAGAAATAAAGAAAACACCCAGATTAGAGGTATTTTGGACATATGCTATCTCTCCCAAGAAGTACAGCATTTTCTTTTCTTTTTTTTTTTTTTTGAGGAGTTTTGCTCTTGTTACCCAGGCTGGAGTGCAATGGCGCGATCTCGGCTCACCACAACCTCTGCCTCCTGGGTTCAGGCAATTCTCCTGCCTCAGCCTCCTGAGTAGCTGGGATTACAGGCACGTGCCACCATGCCCAGCTATTTTTTTGTATTTTAGTAGAGACGGGGTTTCACCATGTTGACCAGGATGGTCTCAATCTCTTGACCTCATGATCCACCCACCTTGACCTCCCAAAGTGCTGGGATTACAGGTGTGAGCCACCACACCCAGCCTTCTTCTTCTTCTTTTTTTTTTTAAATTATTTTTAATTAATTTATTTATTTGAGACACAGTCACACTCTGTCGCCCAGGCTGGAGTGCAGTGGTGCATCTTGGTTCACTGTAACCTCCGACTCCTAGGTTCTGGGTTCAAGTGATTCTCATGCCACAGCCTGCTTCCTGAGTAGCTGGGATTACAGGCATCTGCCATCACACCCAGCTATTTTTTTGTATTAGTAGAGACAGGATTTCACCATGTTGCCCAGTCTGGGCTCAAACTCCTGAGCTTAAGTGATCTGCCCGCCTTGGCCTTTCAAAGTGTTAGATTACAGGCATTAGCGATGGTGCCCAGCCTCTTGTCTTCTTGGCATAAAATTGCTTGGGATGAGGTAGGATGACAGAATGAAGTGACCCATACTGTTCAAAGTTGATGTATTTCACAACTGTTTGGTTCTCAGCATCATGCCACAGGGCCCAGATATCCGTGGAAGTTAAGGCGAAGTCAATCAGTGTCTCCTAGGAGGAAATGCAGGGGAAAAAAAGGGATAAAATAAGAAAGAAAGTAGTAGTTCATGTTGACTTACATTTTCATCAGTAGAAGAGGTAAATGCATGAAAAGTAAACATGGTACCATGTGAATTTGGTTTAGTCCAAATGAAATTTTGTTTCATACATCATGAAATAGTCCATTTTAAGACTACAGTCTCATGATACCGTAACAGAGTTAGACAGTACTTCTTTTTCTTGTATTTATGTGATATGCAAAGGATGAATCAACTTACCTGAGAAGTGAATAGTGAAGAAATGTGATCTAGACTATAGCGGTTACTCTCAGTGCTCACCAACTGGAAAATGCAGAACTGTTAAAATACGAGATGATAATTTATTATCTGAAATATCAACTTGTTGCTTTTTGAAGCATGGGCTATTAGCATTCAGAAACCCTTAAAATTTTTTTTTTCTTTTTCACCCACACAGGCCAGGTAGAACCACTTTATTTTAATGTAAAATACACATAACATCAAATTTTACTATTTTTAGCAATGTTAATTATATTCACATTGTTGTACAATCAATCTCTAGGATGCTTTTCATCTTCACCTGGCATAACTGAAATTCTATATTCATTAAATAACTTCCCATTTCCCCTCACTCCCAGCCCCGATAACCTCTACTTTACTTTCTATCTCTATAAACTTGACTACTCTAGGTACTTCATAAAAGTAGAATCATATAATATTTGTCTCTTTGTGATTGATTTATGTCTTTAACATAATGTCTTCAAGGTTTGCCTATTTAGTTGCATGTGTCAACATTTCCTTCCTTTTAAAAACTGAAATATTCAACTGCACGTACATGCAACATTTTGTTTACCTATTCGTTGTGGATGGACACTTGGGTTGGTTTAACTTTTGGCCTATTGTGAATAATGCTACCATGTATATGGTTGTACAAATATATGTTTGAGACCCAGCTTTAAATTCTTTTGGGTATGTGTACACAAAAGTGGAATTTCTGGATCATATGGTAATTCTATGTTTAATTTTTTCAGGAACCACTATATTGTTTTCCATAATGGCTGTAGCATTTTACATTCCCACTAGCAATGCACAAGAGTTCTAATTTCTCAACAACGACAAAACAGTTCTAATTGTTCCATATCCTCGCCAAGACATACTTTTTTTTTTTATTAACTAATTCATTCAAATTGTAGATATCCTAATAGGTGTGAGGTGATTATCTCACTGTGGTAAAAGACTTATTCATATTTGTTTTTATTTTTAGAAACAGGTCTTACTCTGTCACCCAAGCTGGAGTGCAGTGACATGACTGTAGCTCAATGTTAACCTCCCAACTCCTGGACTCAAGCTATCTTCCTACCTTAGCATCCCAAATAGCTAGTAATGCAGGCACGCACTACTCCACCCAGCTAATTCTATTATTATTATTATTATTATTTTTGTAGTTACGGAATCTCACTATGCTGCCTGAGTTAGTCACAAACTCCTGGTATCAAGTGATCCTTCTGCCTTGGTTTCCCAAACTGCTGGGACTGTAAGAGTGAGCTACAGTACCTGGCTTGATGAATATTTTAAATAACTTTTTTTTTTTGGAGACGAGTCTCACGCTGCTGCCTGGGCTGGAGTGCAGGGATCTAGGCTTACTGTAACCTCTACCTCCTGGGTTCAAGCAATCAATTCTCCTGCCTCAACCTTCCAAGTAGCTGGGATTATAGGTCCCTACCACCATCCTGGCTAATTTTTGCTGGTCTCAAACTCCTGACCTCAGGAGATCCATCCACTTCGGCCTCCCAAAGTGCGGGGATTATAGGCATGAGCCACTAAGCCCAGCCTAAATAACTGTTTTGATAAAGAAAATTTACTGTAAATTGATAGAGTGATGACCCTTTACTTATATGCAACTGTTCATAAAGAAGTATTAAAGAAAAAAAGTTGCAAAATTCCCTTTTGAGAAAAAAAGTAGTGCATGAAATATGAAAAAAAAATACGTAGTGCTTATATCCATTCTACCCTGAACCTATGTTTTACAACCTATAGATCTCAATCCATTAGTGGAACATAAAATCAATTTAGCAGGTCTCAAACAACATTAAACAAGCAAAAAACCAACAGCCCAGGCAGGGCTCAAATTCTTGAATTCAAATGACTCTCCTGCATCAGCCTCCTGAGTAGCTAAAACTATACGCGTGTACCAACATGCCCAGCCGAAGATCAGTTTTTTTTGAAGCAAAAAGAAAAAAAATACTACAAGTTCACTATAATCTGATTAGACTAGCACTATTACATAGCTGTCAAAAAAGTTATTCTGATTTTTGGCTTCAATGAAGAATCATAATGCTCAAAACAAAGGAAGTAATAGTTCTGCTCAATTTGACACACTCCTGAACATTCAATTCCAGATCTGACCTTTAAGAGCAGCAGTTCTCAAAATGTGGTCCACAGATTCCTAGAGGTCCCTGAGATCATCTGAGGGGTCAATGATGTCAAAACCCTTTTCTTTCTTTTTTTTTTATTTTGAGATGGAGTTGCACTCTTGTTGCCCAGGCTGGAGTACAATGGCACCATCTTGGCTCACTGCAACCTCTATCCTACAGGTTCAAGCAATTCTCCTGTCTCAGCCTCCCAAATAGCTAGGATTATAGGTGCCTGTCACCATACCCGGCTAATTTTTGTATTTCTAGTAGAGTCGGGGTTTCACAGTGTTGGCCAGGCTGGTCTCAAACTCCTGACCTCAGGTGATCTGTCTGCCTTGGCCTTCCAAAGTGTTAGGATTACAGGCAGCCACCGCACCTGGCCCAAACCCTTTTCATAATAATACCACATTATTTGCCTTTTTCATTTTGTTGATATTTGTATCAGTGATGCAAGACCAGTGGTGGGTAAAATTACTGGTGTCTTAACATGGATGAAGGCAGTGGGACCAAACTGAACACCATGTCATGAGAAAAATACTCAAGAAACTAGAAATAAAGGGGAAACTCTTCAACACAATAAAGGATGCTTGTGAAAAATTCAGGTTGGGTGCTATGGTTTGGGCCTGTATTCCCAAAGTACATTGGGAGGCCGAGGTGGGTAGTAGATTGTTTGAGTGCAGGAGTTTGAGACCAGCCTGGGTAACATGGCGAAACCCCGCCTCTACCAAAAATGCAAAAAAATTAGCCATGCCTGGTGGCATGCACCTGTGGTCCCAGCTACGTGGGAGGCTGACGTGGGAGGATCGCTTGAGCCTGAGAGGTAGAGGTTGCAATGAGCTGAGATTATGCCACTACACTTCAAAAAAAATTCACAGCCCACTGTTGCATCACAATAAAAAAAGAAAAATTCACAGCTAGCATTATACTCAATGGTGAAACACTGACAACTTCCCTCTTAGTAATAAAAATCAGAAACGAGACAAAGACATCCAGCATGATCAACAAGGTGAAACCTTGTCTCTACCAAAAAACAGTAACAATACAAAATTAGCTGGGCATGGTGGCAAGTACCCAGAGTCCCAGCTACTCTACTCAGGAGGCTGAGGAGGGAGAATCACTTGAACTAGGAAGATGCAATGAGCTGAGATTACGCTACTGCGCTCCAGCCTGAGTGACAAAGTGAAAACTTGTTTCAAAAAAAAAAAAAAAAAAAGATGTTGGTTCTTGCCACTCTATTCAACATTGTGCTGGAGGATCTAGCCAAGAAAATTAGTACCCATCTCCCTCCAGGGGAAAAAAAACCCACAAGAAAGAAGGAAAAGAAAAGAAAGAAAAGGCATCTAGATTAGAAAGGAAGTAATAAAACTAACTTTTTTTAAAAACAGGGTTTCACTCTGTTGCCCAGGTTGAAGTGCAGCGAGGCAATCAGGATCACTGCAACCTCAACCTTCCAGGCTCAAGCGATCCTCCCATCTTAGCCCCTCAAGTAGTTGGGGCTATAGGAACGAGCCACTACACTCAGCTAATTTTTGCTGTTTTTTAGAGACAGGCTTTCACTTTGTTGCCCAGGCTGGTCTGGAACTCTGAGCTCATGCAATCCGCCCACCTCGGCCTCTCAAAGTGCTGGGATTACAGGCGTGAGCTACTGTAAAGTTTACTTGCAAACTGCATTATCTTCTATAAAGAAAATCCTAAGGAATTCACTATAAAATCTATCAGAATAAATGAGTTCAACAAGGTATCAAGGTACAATATCTATATGCAAAAATCAACTGTATTTCTATAAACTTCCAATGAGCACCCTGAAAATGAAATTAAGAAAATAATTTCGGGCCGGGCGTGGTGGCTCAAGCCTGTAATCCCAGCACTTTGGGAGGCCGAGGTGGGTGGATCATGAGGTCAAGAGATTGAGACCATCCTGGTCAGCATGGTGAAACCCCGTCTCTACTAAAAATACAAAAAATTAGCTGGGTATGGTGGCGCGTGCCTGTAATCCCAGTTACTCAGGAGGCTGAGGCAGGAGAATTGCCTGAACCCAGGAGGCAGAGGTTCCAGTGAGCCGAGATTGCGCCATTGCACTCCAGCCTGGGTAACAAGAGCGAAACTCCATCTCAAAAAAAAAAAAAAAAAAAAAAAAAAAAAGAAAATAATTTCATTTACAGTAGCATCAAGAAAATTTCATTTACAATAGCATCAAAAAGAATCAAATATTTAAGAATAAATTTAACAAAAGTATAAAACTTATATTCTGAAAACTAAAGCATCCCATGTTCATGGATCAGAATACTTAATATTGCTAAGTAGCAATACTTTGTAATATCATCTATAGAGGCAACACAATTTTTACCAGAATCTCAGCTGACTTCTTTGTAGAAACTGACAAGCCGATTCTAAAACTCATATGGAATTGAATGGGACCCAGAAGAGCCAAAACAATATTGAAAAAGAATAATAAAGTAAGAGGGCTCTCACTTCCTGGTGTCAAAATTTCCTACAAAGCAACAATAATCAAGACAGTGTGGTACTGGCAACATGGTCAGATATATAGACCAATGGAACAGAATTGAGAGTCCAGAAATAAAACCAGGTTTCTAAGGTCAAATGACTTTGAGAAGTGTGCCAGGACCATTCAATGTGTTAAGAACTATCTTTTCAAAAAATGGTGCGGAGAAAACTGGATATCTACATGCAAAAGAATGAAGCTGAATGCTTACCTCGCAATTTTTTAAAAAACCCACAAAATTCAAAAATGAATCAAAGTCTTAAATATAAAAGCTAAAAGTATAAAACTCTGAGAAGAAAACGTAAGAGTAAATCTTTATGACCTTAGATTTGGTAAGGGCTTCTTAAGGTATGACACCATGAACAAAAGCAACAAAAGAAACTGCCGGGTGCAGTGGCTCATGCCTATAAATCCCAGCACTTTGGGAGGCTGAGGCGGGCAGACACGAAGTGAAGATACTGAGACCATCCTGGCCAACACGGTGAAACCCCGTCTCTACTAAAAATACAAAAATTAGCTGGGCATGGTGGTGCATGCCTGTAGTCCCAGCTACTCAGGAGGCTGAGGCAGGAGAACTGCTTGAACCCGGTAGGCGGAGGTTGCAGTGAGCCGAGATCATGCCACTGCACTCCAGCCTGGCACCTGGCGATGGAGCGAGACTCTGTCTTTTTTTTTTTTTTTTTTTTTGAGATGGAGTTTTGCTCTTGTTACCCAGGCTGGAGTGCAATGGCATGATCTCGGCTCACTGCAACCTCCGCCTCCTGGGTTCAAGCAATTCTCCTGCCTCAGCCTCCCGAGTAGCTGGGACTACAGGTGTGCGCCACCATGCCCAGCTAATTTTTGTATTTTTAGTAGAGATGGGGTTTCACCATGTTGACCAGGATGGTCTTGATCTCTTGACCTCGTGATCCACCTGCCTCGGTCTCCCAAAGTGCTGGGATTACAGGCGTGAGCCACTGCACCTGGCGAGACTCTGTCTTAAAAAAAAAAAAAAATAGAGCAACAAAAGAAAAAATAATTTGGACTTTATCAAAATTAAAAACTTGTGCTTCATAGGACAACATCAAGAAAGTGAAAAGACAACTCACATGGTGGAAGATACTACTTGTAAATCATAAATCTGATTAGAGATTTAGATCCAGAATAATATAGTTACATACTATATATTGATGCTCTGGCATATGGACCACATATCCAATGGTGGCCCCATAAAATTAAGATTATAATATAATTTTTTTTTGAGACATAGTCTTGCCAGAATGGAGGAGTACAGTGTTGCAATCTTGGTTCATTGCAACCTCAGCCTCTGGGGTTCTTGTGCCTCAGCCTAGCGAGTAGCTGGAATTACAGGCACATGCCACCATACCTGGCTAATTTTTTTGCATTTTTAATAGAGATGGTGTTTTGCTATACCGGCCAGGCTGTTCTCAAATTCCTGGCCTCAAATGATCCGCCCACCTCAGCCTCCCAGGGTGATAGGATTACAGGCGTGAGCCACTGCACTCAGCCTGTTTACAGAATTCTTACAATTCAATAACAAAAAAGACAAATAAACCAATTAAAAAATGGGCAAATGAGAAGACTGAAACTGGGCCCCTTCCTTACATGTACAAAAATCAACTCAAGATGGATTTTAAAGACTTAAATGTAAAACCCAACGCTATAAAAACGTTGGAAGACAACTGTAGGCAATACCATCCTGAACATATGAAGAAGCAAATATTTAATGACAAAGACACCAAAAGCGATTCAACAAAAGCAAAAATTGACAAGTGGGATCTAATTAAACTTAAAAGCTTCTGCACAGCCAAAGAAACTATCAAAAGAGTAAACAGACAACCCACAGAATGGGAGAAAATATTTGCAAACTATACATTGACAAGGGTCTGATATCCAACATCTATAAGAAACTTAAACGTACAAAAGAAAAGCAAACAACCCCATTAAAAAGTGGGCAAAAGACATGAACAGACACTTTTCAAAACAAGATGCATGCAGCTAACAAGCATATGAAAAAAGTTCAGATCACTGGTCATTAGAGAAATGTGAATCAAAACCACAATGAGCTACCATCTCACACCAGTCAGAATTGCTATTAATAAGTCAAAAAATAACAGATGCTGGCAAGGTTGCAGAGAAAAGGGAACCATTGGTGGGAGTGTAAATTAGTTCAACCATGGTGGAAAGCAGTGTGGCCATTCCTCAAAGGACTAAAAACAGAACTACCGTTCAACTCAGCAATCCCATTACTGGGTATATAACCTGAAGGAATACAAATCATAAAGACACATGCACATGAATGTTCACTGCAGCACTATTCGTAATAGCAAAGACATAGAATCAACTTAAATGCCCATCAACGACAGACTGGATAAAGAAAATGTGGTACATATACATCATGGAATACATGCAGCCACAAAAAAGAACAAGATCATGTCTTTTGTGGAAACACAGATGGAGGTGGAGGCCATTATCCTCAGCAAAATAAGGCAGAAACAGAAAACCAAACACCACATGTTCTCATTTATAAATGGGAGCTAAATGATGAGAACTTATGAACACTGAGAAGAAAACAACAGACATTGAGGGTGGAGGTTGGGAGAAGGGAGAGGAGCAGAAAAGGTAGCTATTGGGTACTGGGCTTAATTCCTGAGTGATGAAATAATCTGTACAACAGAGCCCCATGACATGAGTGTCAGGTCTCCATATGCAAGCCTGGAGCCTGAAAGTCTGAAGTCC
This sequence comes from Saguinus oedipus, assembly GCA_031835075.1. Taxonomy (NCBI): domain Eukaryota; kingdom Metazoa; phylum Chordata; class Mammalia; order Primates; family Cebidae; genus Saguinus; species Saguinus oedipus. The sequence goes on along the minus strand of CM063178.1, from coordinate 62,287,710 downwards.
TGCTTGCCTCAGCTGATGTCTCCCACCCACTACCTGCGTTCGCCATTGTCCCTAATCACCCAGCCCAGTGAAGCTTCCCTGGACAAGCCCCTCACCCAACCCTGCCATCTTAACTGTTCTTATGATAATGAAAACACCTCTCACCCAACCCTGCCACTGTAACTGAACTTACTCTGCAACACTCCCACCCCCGACAAAAAAACTACTCAAACCTATAAAACCAACTCCTATCCCACTGCCCTTTGCTAATGCCCTTTTCTGCCTTAGCCCATCTGCACCCAGGTGAATAAACAGCCATTGCTCACATAAAGCCTGTTTGGAAGGTCTCTTCATTCAAAGAACTAGTTTTTTCAACAGTGAGTTCACCTATATGACAAAGATTCAAATGTACCCCCAAACCTAAAAAAAAAGGCAGTCAGGCACACTGGCCCATGCCTGTAATCCCAGCACTTTGGGAGGCTGAAGGGGCGGATTACCTGAGGTCAGGAGTTCGAGACCAGCCTGGCCAGCATAGCAAAACCCCAGCTCTACTAAAAAAATACAAAAAGTTAAGCCAGGCATGGTGGCACGTGCCTGTAATCCCAGCTATCTGCAGTAGGAGAACTGCTTGAACCCAGGAGGCAGATGTTGCAGTGAGCTGAGATTGCGCCACTGTACTCCAGCCTGAACAACAGAGCGAGACTCCATGTCAAAAAAAAAAAAAAGGGAAAGCTGAGCAGGAATTTCTGATGTTACAGAAGGTTAAAAAAAAAAAGAAAGAAAAGAAAAGCTTGCTTGCAAAGTTGGCAGTGTTCCCATGGTTCCCTAACTGATAAGGATGGTTTACTGTGTCTAAACTGCTTACACAAACAATGTAGTTTATGTGGAACATTTGCTTTCTTTTCAGGAGCCTGGAAATTTGGTACATGCTAGGCAGAGGGTCCCTATATGACCAGCCCCCAATAAAAATCTTGGGCACTGAGCCTCTAGCAAGCTTTCCTGGGAAACTACACTTTACACATGTCATCACAGTTCAGTGCTGGAAGAATTAAGCATGTCCTATGAGATTCTACAAGGAGAGGACTCTTAGATGCTTGTGTCTGGCCTCAGACTTTACTCCGTGTGCCTTTTCCCTTTGCTGACTTTCCTTTGTATCTTCTCACTGTAATAAATTTTAGCTGTCAGCACAAGTACATACTGAGCCTTATGAGTCCTTTCAGAGTATTACTGGATGTGGAGGTGAGGTGGTCTTGGGGATTACCCCCCAAAACAGTAATTTAGATACTGCATAATAAAATGTGTCAACACACATCCAGCCAGTTTTAATTTCTAAGTTTAATATCCACAGATATAACCCACATAAATAAAAGCTCTTTGCAGTTCTCAGTAATTTTTAAGTGTAATAGGGTTCTGAGGCCAAAAGTTTGAGAACCACTATTTTAGTGTGACAAACTAATTGACATGTTGAGGAGAGTGATCAACAGGATGTTATATGAATAACATGGAACAAACTAAGGAAGTCAGAGTAGAGTCAATTCTCCTACCACCCACAGCCTACACACAGAGAAGAGTGTACTTAGGGCAGATAGACAGGTGTGTTCAAATAGTTCAAGGCTTGTCTTCCAGAAGAGAGAATAGACTAATTATATGCAATCAAGATAAATGTCTTCATAGCATGATACCTTCGGGCCATAATATTAGGAAAAAAACTGCAAGAATGAGCTCTTCCTCTTCCCTTCCATTCTGTTCCTGAGAAATCCAGTCCAAAACCCAATAGGTACCTAAAGCAAAGTAGATATCTTTGCTGGCCAGAAGGTAGGGGTCTGGGACCTGGGGGCTGGGGGCTGGGGTTTGGCACAGGGAGTCAGTCTGAACAAGCTGAAGGGAACATCAGCACAGGCATGTCCCAGCACAGGAGTGAGAACACTGGTGATTGGGAAGGGCATGCATGCAGAGGGGATGTAGCCAAGTGTGATGAAGCAGGAGTCTAAGGACCTGAGCAGAGTGTCCACATTTAGGACCGCCTGGCTTGGGGTGGAGGAGTAGGAACAGTTTGAGAGGGCTTCCACATGTACAGAAAGCTTGGTGCAGCGTGGAAACTCAGGTTGGGTGAGGAGGAGGTCCATTGCATGGGGGCAGTCTAGTGGTCTCAGGGCCCAAACAGGAATACATGCAGCCACAAAAAAGAACCAGATCATGTCTTTTGTGGAAACACGGATGGAGGTGGAGGCCATTATCCTCCACCTCCACATTAAGGAGGGCATCCACATTAAAGAAGCAATGTGGAGTGGACTATGAGAGCCCAACAAAAGTGAAAAGGGCATCCAGGAAGGGCAGTGACCTAGCATGGGGACTCAGTGGGGGAATCAGAGCTTCTGCACAGTAAGGGAGACAGACCCTATCTCACTGGGCTATTAGGATTAAATGGATAATATGCATAATGTGTATGAGCCCAGAGTAAGCACAACCCAAGTGTTTGCTATTATTAATGTCCATAAAGGGCCTGGCACAACACCAAGCACACGATACCCAACAAATGGCTGTTTATTATATGATTACCCTATCATATCACAGCCTACACATCTCATCTACATACAGCAGCTACCATCTGGATGATGAGTAAATTTATTTAGAAAAATTAAATTAACCACTTAACACCTACATCCCTTTCAGGAATTCTGTTTTTTTTCACCAGACTTCCTAATTTGCTCTTCTTGTTTAGTTTTGGCAAACTTTTCTTTTCATATTGCCTTAAACTCTCTACTTCCTTTCATACTGACCCCTTCTTCAAGGTCTTCTAATTCACATAGTAACATAAAACCCAACCATCACCTCAGAAACACATCTAGGTTGGTGCAAAGAGCTTGAACAGACTCACTGAGTCTACAGCCATTTCCCCACATCAGTACATAGAGAATAACTTGATGTCTTGTTTCATACCTGTCCTTGTTTTGGTGCATGCATGTATATGCCTAGGTAGAGTCCCATGGCAGGGGAATAAGCAAGCCGTAATTTGTGTCCAGTCCCAGAAGTGAGTCGAAGGTCTTTCTTCACAGGGACATATTCCAGCATGTCAGCTACCATGAGGCACATTTGCTCCTGCCCAAGAAAACAGTTACTAGGTGGTATTCAAAGAATCTTTAGACCAGAAGAACATACCTTTCAAAAGGATGGACCTTTCATTATATCTACCATTCTATCTAGTTTATCTGCTAAAAGACCTTTTAGGTTTTTGTTTGAAAAGGGCTAACATGGGCTGGGCATGGTAGCCCACATCTGTAATCCCAGCACTTTGGGAGGTCAAGGCGGGTGGATCACCTGAGGTCAGGAGTTTAAGACCAGCCTGGCCAACAGGGTGAAACCCCATCTCTACTAAAGATATAAAAATTAGCCAGGTGCAGTGATGTACACCTATAATCCCAGCTACTCGGGAGGCTGAAGTAGGAGAATTGCTCGAACCCAGGAGGCGGAGATTGCAGTGAGGTGAGATTGCACCATTGCATTCCAGCCTCGGCGACAGAGCGAGACTCTGTGTGGTAGTGTGTACCTGTAGTCCCAGGTATTTCAGGAGCTGAGGTGGGTGGATTACTTGAGCCCAGGAGGCAGAGGCAGCAGTGAGCTGTATTCATGCCACTGAACTCCAGCCTGGGTGACAAAGTGAGACTGTCTCAAAAAAAAAAAAAAAAAAAAAGTGAAAGGTATACTTTGTACTTACTCTTTCAGTGTCCCTGTAAGATTGATAATTTTTCCAAATAAAAAGACAGTAAGTTAGGAGAAAAATATATGGAAAATAAAGCTAAATGAAACTGTCTGAATCAGGAAGTGACCAATAATTTCCAAACCAACTGATCTGATAATCTTTTTTTTTTTTTGAGATGGAGTTTTGCTTGTTACCCAGGCTGGAGTGCAATGGCGTGATCCCGGCTCACTGCAACCTCCGCCTCCTGGGTTCAAGCAATTCTCCTGCCTCAGCCTCCTAAGTAGCTGCGACTACAGGCATGTGCCACCATGCCCAGCTAATTTTTGTATCTTATTTTTATTTTTTGAGATGGAGTTTAGCTCTTGTTACCCAGGCTGGAGTGCAATGGCGTGATCTCGGCTCACTGCAACCTCCGCCTCCTGGGTTCAGGCAATTCTCCTGCCTCAGCCTCCTGAGTAGCTGGGATTACGGGCATGTGCCACCATGCCCAGCTTAATTTTTTGTATTTTTAGTAGAGATCGGGTTTCATCATGTTAACCAGGATGGTCTCGATCTCTTGACCTCGTGATCCACCCGCCTCGGCCTCCCAAAGTGCTGGGATTACAGGCTTGAGCCACTGCGCCTGGCCAATTTTTACATTTTTAGTAGAGATGGGGTTTCACCATGTTGACCAAGATGGTCTCAATCTCTTGACCTTGTGATCCACTCGCCTCAGCCTCCCAAAGTGCTGGGATTATAGGCGTGAGCCACCGTGCCCGGCCTGATCTGATAATCTTTAAGAGAAACAGCAAGATTTATTTCAATTCTCATATTTTAACCCACAGCAACTATAGATGTAGCACTTACCTTGTAAGACCACATTCGTAGCTTATGATCCTGACACAGAGCAAAAATGAAGGCATCATGCTCCACACAATGAACAGCAAGACTGAGGGGACGATCTGAAGTCGACTGGTCACCCCTAAAACACAAGGCCCTGTCTTAGAGTTTTACTGTTGCAAAGAATCTGATCATTAGAATTTGCAATTCAAGAAATATAAAATTATAAATGTACACGCTTAGCAGGAGGACCAAGAGCTTATATGCTGGTAGAAGACAACTACATTTCTATTTGATTTATCACCGATTACTGTAATAAAATTTAAAAGGCTCTACATAACAATGGAAGACTGTTTCCTTTTGTATTATTTTCCTTTAACCATCAAATACTTTCTACTTCTAACAATTTTACACAAAACTGGATTTAGGTAAGTAAGGGCAGAACACTTAACTGGATATTGTGAGAATATAAACAGTAGGCTGGTTTATGGTGTCAAGGCATCCAATTGCAGAGGAAATGGGCTCGGGAGTGTGGCTTTCCTCAGACAGAATTTGATGTTATTCTGACTGTTCTTTTTAGTATAATGTTTGCCTTGGAATAAGACTGGAAGCAATAACTGCCAACCAATGCAAAAAGATTAAATTCTTGGGCCCTTTGATTTACTTGCCAGATACCACTCACCTGATAGCTGTTGGCATCCATCCTGTAAGCAATCGTTGCATTACTGAACTCTGCTTCAGTTCCACAACTGACACCATACCTGCAATGATATCCAAGGCACCTTTTGATCACACTTGGAGAAACCCAAAGGCAAGAATGATGTAACCGTGAACAAGGTATTTATAATAGGCAACAGGATTCTGTATTACAAAGTTTTAGGATGTAACTTTCCTACATATATCACACCTAAACTATTTTGAATCATTAGATCAATCAAAATAACATTTTTATACTTCTTGTGAAAATGTTTGCCTTTTACAGACTGTAACCCATATTGTCACCCAACAGAATCACTTTATTATTCTTTCCAAAACAATCACTAGGTACCTTTCATGTCCCAGGCACAGTTCTAGATGCTGGTGACATAGCAGTAAACAAAACAAATTTTTAAACTCCTGTCCTCATGGAACTTACATTCCTTGGGGGAAGGGGAGAAGCAGAGACAGTCAAATTAAGTAGAATGGTAGTAAGTGAGAAAAATAACACACAAAAGGAGTACACAGAATGCCAAGGTGTAGGGAGGACAGGCAGGGGCATTGCAGTTTTGAAAAGGGTGTTCAGTGAAGGCCTCAACGAGGTGACATTAAGTGAAGACCTAAAGGAGCTCAGGGAATGAGCCAAGCTAGTAGCTGACTACATCAAACAAATGCCTCAAAGTAGGGGTGTTCCTGGCATATTCAAGGAATTGCAAGAAGGCATGTGGCTGAAGAGGAAGGGAAGAGTGAACAGATGAAGTTAGAGAGAGAGCAGTGAGTCATTCTAAGCCAGTTTAAGGACTCTGGGTTTATTCAGCATATGATATATTTAAAATCCAAGTTGGGGGCCCAAAGTGGCTCCGGCCGGATGTCGTGGCGCTTGCGAAGGCGAGGCCAAGAGTTCAAGGCCAACCAACCTCAGCAACCTTACAAGCTCTCATTGATTGGCAAAAAAAAAAAAAAAAAAAAAAATCCAAGTTGGGTCATGTTGGCCAGGTGCAGTGGCTCACATCTGTAATCCCAGCACTTTAGGAGGCTGAGGCAGGCGGATCACTTGAGGTCAAGAGTTCGAGTCCAACCTAGTCAACTTGGTGAAACTTGTCTTTACTAAAAATTCAAAAATTAGCTGGGTATGGTAGTAGGTGGCCTATAATCCCAGCTACTCAGGAAACAGACACGAGAATCGCTTGAACTGGGTGGGTGGAGGTTGCAGTGAGTCAAGATCGCACCACTGCATCCCAAGCCTAAGCAACAGAGTGAGACTCTATCGCAAAAGAAAGGAAGAAAGGAAAAAGTTCGGTTTTAAATATATCAGTCCACCTGAGAAGTTTCTGAAGAGGGTTAAGGACAGATCTGGGGAGGTATTTAGGAAACTAATGCAAGAATCCAGGCAAGACATAGTGGTGACTTGGTGCAGGGTATTGAACTTCTTTGTTTCAATTCATTTAATTATGATGTTTAATGCCTCTATCTCAGGGCAGACAATTAGGCAACTCATCTTTACTACAGGATTTAGAATAGGCTGTCTTATACTTGTCTATTTGTTTTTCCATTCTCCAAATGCTTTATAGTTCCTTATCCACTGTATAGAAGTAAAGCATTAGGGACTCATCAGGAAAGCAAACAAGTTCTGGGGCAGAAGAGATGCAATCCCTGCACTGGATGAGGAGGTTGAACTTTTAAGGTCTGTTTCAATGTTAACATTCCTTGTTTAAAGTTAAATCCATGCTCAGTTCCCATTCTTACCAGGTATGTCATAAGGAGGTAGCTTAAGTACAAAGATTCCCCCAGAAGCACATGGTAAAGCAAACAGGGCCTCCCCATCACTGCTAAGCCAGGCTGTTGAGGTGGTAGAATTAGGAGATATTCCAGGTACTGCTGGAATTAATTGATAGTTGCAAGGATCTGTGAAATCAACTTTTCCAATGTCAGTGAATATTGACTGCATCTGACTTTCAACTACCAACTCCTGTTGAGTAATTAAAAAGAAAAATCTATTAAATCAAAATAACCAGAATTTTGCTCAGTTTCTCTCTATTGCTAAAGAAGTTTTTAGAGTAAAAAACTCTCAAGCTTAAGAAGAAAGCTATTATCTTTAATGAAAACTAATTCTGAACTTAAAATGTATCCCTGACGATTTTAAGTGATAACTATCAAAGTATGCGTGGTGAGGGATAACAAGAATCCAAACTTCCTTCAGTTCCAAAGGATATCGCTCTAGCACTCGATTTGTGACACCCAGAGGAATTTGGGAAATAAAAGATATTGTACTTAGCCAACTTACACTCCTATACATCCGGGAAGGGTGTGGTAAAAGTAACCTGTGCACTGTTTGATTGGTTAACATCAGGATTATCACATGATTCTGAGTCTCAGAGACATAAACCCCTCCAGGTAAGACATTGCAATTTTGGAATTTTAGGCGAACAGCATTATTCAACAGATTTACGTCCAGTGACTCCTCCACCAGCTCCAATGTATCTCCAGAGGTCTTCCTGTTAAAAAAGAGACATTTGTTTGAAAACTTTATGCTTTTCTTTCTCACTGACTGTTGCACTGAAATATATCAGACTAGGCTGGTCTCGAACGTCTGACCTCATGATCCGCCTGCCTCGGCCTTCCACAGTGCTGGGATTACAGGCGTGAGCCACCGAAGCCGGCCTAGCTAAAAGAGTTTTAAGATTTATCAGATCTTGCTAAGGAATACACAGCCCAGTGGAAAACAGAGTTTAAAGCAGAACCAGAAAAAAAGAACATCTGTTAAAAATTTTTAAAAACCTATCAATCCTTAAAAAAAGAGCTTCAAAGTGACAGAAAATAACTCACGGTGTATTGCATGCCTGAAGAAGAAATGACAATACATACTGTGCTTAAACAAAGCCAGAAGTGTGCTGGGATGCAGGTAACCTTCTTCAGGTGTGACTCTGCCGGGTGTAGATCTGGAACCATAGCACGCAGCATTGCTGGGAGTGCCTTAATTTCCCATTGCCGTATCTACCATATCACCTGCATCCTTTCCAAAAAAGAAGGCTTCTTCCAACAACTAAAGGCCAACTTCTGGCTTTCTCTTCATATTTCTCCTGTATCCGCCTCTCCAGCTTCCAGGGCCTTCCATTACCATTCAAATAAGCTGTTTCCTGGCCTCCCCTCACTCACAATCCAGTTATCCCATCCTCTCCATTCCCCTTCATGGCCAAGCTTTCTCTTATTTCCTCACATCACTTCTACTCTCAAGCCTACTAAATCTGGCTTTTGCCTCTGCCACACTCTCTTCTTGTCAAAGTCAATATACCAATTCCAATGGACTCTTCAGTCTTTTTCTTACTTGATCTTTTTTTTTTGTTGAGATGGAGTTTTTTGCTCTTGTTGCCCAGGCTGGAGTGCAATGGAGTGATCTCAGCTCACTGCAACCTCTGCTTCCAGGGTTCAAGCGATTCTCTTGTCTCAGCCTCCTGAGTAGCTGGGACTACAGGTACTTGCCACTATGCTTGGCTAATTTTTGTATTTTTAGTAGAGACGGGGTTTCACCATGTTGGCCTGGCTGGTCTCAAACTCCTGACCTCAGATGATCCAACCGCCTAAGCCTCCCAAAGTGCTGGAATTACAGGCGTGAGCCACAGTGCCTGGCCCTCTTACTTGATCTCTCAGCACCATTTCACATACTTGATCTTGCCTTCCTTTTTATTTTTTATTCTTTTTTTTTTCTCCACACTACAGAAGTCTTTCTTTTTAGAACAAACTCTTCTCATGAATCCTATGGTACTACCCTCTCCCAGTTTTCCTCCCACATTCCTGTCTGTTTCTTCCCCTTCTCCTTGACCTGACCCCTATATACACTAGATTTCCTCAAACCTGGATCCTGGATCATCTTCTCTCACTGTACACTTTCTCCCAAGGCACATCTTATCTACTCCCAAGGATGTAAGTACCTTTTCAGCTCTGATGATTTCCCAGAGCTACTTTGCTTCTGGTAACTCATGGCATTAGCATAATTTTCTGGATCCTCAATTTCATCTCTGAATAATTCCTTTGCTTTCTTGCCTTATGGTATAATTTGGATCCTGGATCTCCCGTGAGGGCAGTGACCCCAGAGTTTTCTCTACCATGCCCTTTGCAGTGGGGCCTCAAGGAAAAAATACGGATGTCCTTGCTCCCCACTGGCATTCTAGGCCACTGTTCCTCCTCTCCTACCCGAACCACTCAGCTCTGAAGCTCATGGAATCAGATACCACCTGCTACCCATGCTCATTGCAGTTGATTTTGGCTCCTGGCCCACTGTCACTCTCTCCCACACTACTCCTGCCATAATTCTTAATGATTTCAATATCAGGGCCAGGTACAGCAGCTCATGCCTATAATTCCAGCATCCTGGGAGGCCAAGATAGAAGGATTTCTTCAGCCCAGGAGTACGAGATGAGCCTGGGCGACATAGCAAGACCCTGTCTCTATAAAATAAAATAAAAAAATTAGCCACGCATGGTAATGCCCGCCTGCAATCCTAGCCACTTGGGAAGCTGAGATGGGAGCTAGGAGTTCAAGGTTGCAGTAAGCTATGACTGTGCTACTGTACTCCAGCTTGGGTGACAGAGTGAAACTTTGACTCTAAAAAGGAGCAAATAAATGAACAAGCAATAGCCAATTATCCTAATACTCCACCTTCTCAATTTCCCAAATTCCTTTCCTTTAGTGATTACTCTCAACTGCATCTACTGCATTCCCAACTGCACACAGACTATATTATTATATTTTCTCCATGCTCCTCCCTTGCTCTCCAGCTACCATGTGATTTCTCCACTTCCCTTACAGCAATACGCCTTGAAAGCGCTGTTCTATACTCACAACTCCTCTCCTTTCTCTCTTGAACCCACTCCACTGAGGCTTTTGTACGACCACTGCAGCAATTCCTGACCTGGTCACCAATGATCTCCATGATGCAAAGGCCAATTTTCATTTCTCAAATTGCCTGGCTTAAATGCAACATCGACAAGTTTTTCACTCTCCTCCTCCCCTCCTCCTTGAAGTATTTTCCTTAGCTTCTGGGATGCCACATTCTTTGTTCAACACCCACTTCAGTTACTCCTTCTTGGGCTCCTTGCTGGTTCCTCATTATTCTAAACGTTGGCTTGCCCCAGGGTTCAGTCCCAGACCACTCTACTCAAGTGGCTCTCAACGGGGGATGATTCTGCCTCACTCCCCAGGATATTAAGCAATAGATATTTTTGGTTATCATAACTATATAACTATATATACTATGTACTATTGGTATGCAGAGGGTAGAGGCCAGGAATGCTGTTTAACACCCTACAGCGTACAGGACAGCCCCCCACAATGAAGACTTAGCCGACGTGGAAAATCCTAATTTATTCTCACTTCGTAGGTGATCTCATTCAGTAGAACAGCTTTAGGCACCATCTAATGCCAACAAGTTTGCAATCTTTATCTTTAGCCCAACTTCTCCACTCAACTCCTGACTACTGCTTCAACACTCACTTGGGAGATCTAACAGGCATCTCAGATTACACCTGTCCAAAACAGTACTCCTGGACCCACTGAACCTGAAGAAAACAAACAAACAAAAATACCTGCTTCACCTACACTTTTTTCCATTTCAATTAGTGACATCTCCGTAACTTTCAACTGCTCAAGCCAAAAATCTGGGGCTTACCTGACTCATTTCTTTCTGTATACTCTCCATCCAATGCAACAGTAATTCTCTTTCTGTATACTCGCCATCCAATGCAACAGTAATTCTAACGAATTCATCTTGAAAACGTATCTCCAATGAGAATGTTTCTCACTGCCTCTGTCACTACCACCCTGATCTAAACCACCATCATCTCTTGTCTGGATTGTAGCACCGGCCTCCTAATTGGTCTCCTGCAGCCACCCTTTACTCTATTCTCAACATAGCAGTCACAGCAATCCTTTAGAAACCCAGATCTTAGGCCAGGTGCAGCGGTGCACGCCTGTAATCCCAGCACTTTGGGAGGCTGAGGCAGGTGGATCACCTGAGGTTGGGAGTTGGAGACCAGCCTGACCAACATGGAGAAACCTCATCTCTACTAAAAATACAAAATTAGCTGGTCGTGGTGGTGCATGCCTGTATCCCAGCTACTTGGGAGGCTGAGGCAGGAGAATTACTTGAACCTGGGAGGCAGAGGTTGTGGACACTGAGATCGTGCCACTGCCCTCCAGCCTGGGCAACATGAAACTCCGTCTCAAAAAAAAAAAGGCTGGGCGCAGTGGCTCACACCTATAATCCCAGCACTTTGGAAGGCCGAGGCAGGTGGAGCACAAGGTCAACAAATCGAGACCATCCTGGTCAACATGGTGAAACCGCGTCTCTACTAAAAATAGAAAAAATTAGCTGGGCATGGTGGCGCGTGCCTGTAATCCCAGCTACTCAGGAGGCTGAGGCAGGAGAATTGCCTGAACCCAGGAGGCGGAGGTTGCGGTGAGCCGCGATTGTGCCATTGCACTCCAGCCTGGGTAACGTGGGAAACTCTGTCTCAAAAAAAAAAAAGAACATGTCATTCCTCCACTTGAACCTTCCACAGCTTCTTTCCATCTTACTCAGAGTAAAAGCCAAAGCTTAAAATAACCAACAAAGCCCTGATCTGGCCCTCAGCTACCTCTTTCCTATTATTCTACGCTTTGTTCACTCAGCTGCAGACTCCTGGCTCCTTTCCACTGTTTGAACACAACAAGCTCCTGTCTCAAGGTTCTTTGCGCTCTTTATTCCTTTTTCTTGAAAGGCTCTACCTGAAATACTCATTCCCCAGATATCCTTTCTTTTGCTCAAATGTCAACTTACCCCTGGCTCTTGCTCAACCACCCTACATAAAACCTAACTCCCACAGGTATTCCTCTTCCCCCTTACACTGTCCCCTTTTCCCTATTCCATTTATCAACTGACAAACTCTTAGAGGCGTGTGAACCAGAACGACTCCATCTTGAATAGGAGCTGGGTGAAATGAGACTGAAACCCACTGGGCTGCATTCCTAGACAGGTAAGGCATTCTAAGCCACAGGATACAATAGAAGGTCAGCACAAAATACAGGTCATAAAGACCCTGCTGATAAAACAGGTTGCAGTAAAAGAGCCAGCCAAAACCAAAATTGCGACAAGAGTCACCGCCTGTTGTCCTCACTGCCTACACTCCCACCAATGCCATGACAGTTTACAAATGTCATGGCAACATCAGGAAGTTACCCTATATGGTCTAAAAAATTGAGGGATAAATAATCCACCCCTGTTTAGTAAATCATCAAGAAATAACCATAAATATGGGCAACCAGAAGCCCTCTAGGGCTGCTCTGCAAAGGAGTAGTTTATTCCCTTCCTTTTTTTCTTTTGAGATGGAGTTTCACTCTTGTTTGCCTAGGCTGGGCCACGATGAGGCAATCTCATCTCACTGCAACCTCAACCTCCTGGATTCAAGCTATTCTCCTGCCTCAGCCTCCCAAGGAGCTGGGATTACAGGCATGTGCCACCATGCCCAGCTAATTTTGTATTTTTAACAGAGACAGGGTTTCACCATACTGGTCAGGCTGGTCTCAAACTCTTGACCTCAGGTGATCCACCCGCCTGGGCCTCCTAAAGTGCTGGGATTATAGGCATGAGCCACCGTGCCTAGCCTCCTTTACTTTCTTAATAAATTTGCTTTCGCTTTGCACTGCAGACTCACCCTGAATTCTTTCTTGTGTGAGATCCAAGAAACCTCCCTTGGGGTCTGGATCAGGACCCTTTTCCTGTAACAAAACTACATGCACTTAGGTTTTTTTGGTTATTGTTGTTGTCTATCTTCCTCCATGACAGCAGGGACTTTGTTTTGTTCCCTGCTTTGTCCCTATTCCCTAAAAATTGACTGAAACATAATAGGCAAGCAAATTTCCTTGCCTCCTTTCCTTCCTTCCTTCCTTCCTCCCTCCCTCCCTCCCTTCCTTCCTTTCTCTCTCTTTCTTTCTTTCTTCTTTTTCTTTTTTAAAGAGATGGGGTCTCATCCTGTTGCCCAAGCTGCAGTGTAGTGGCATGATCAGATCCTCCCACCTCAGCGTCCTGAGTAGTTAAGAAGAAAGGCACACGCCATGTTGCCTGGCTTATTTTTAAAAAATCAAGCCGGACATGGTGGCTCACTCCTGTAATCCCAGCAAGTTAAGAGGCCAAGAAGGGGTCCAGCAGTTTGAGATCAGCCCAGGCAATAAGGCAAAACCCCATCTCTACAAAAACAAATACGAAAATTAGCTGGGCGTGGTGGTGCAGACCTGTAATTCCAGCTATTTGGGAGGCTGAGGTGGGAGGGTCACTTGAACCCAGGAGGCAAAGGTTGCAGTGAGCTGTGATTGCACCACTATACTCCAGCCTGGGCAATGGAACCAGACTGTCTCTCGGAAAAACAAAACAACAAAAAAAAAAACCACTTTTTTTTTTTTTTTTTGTAGAAATGAGGTCTTGAACTCCTGGCTTCAAGAGATCCTCCCACCTCAGTCCCCCAAAGTGCTGTGATTACAGGTGTGAGTCACTGTGCCCAGCCAAAATAGTTCTTAATTAAATGAAATTTGTATCTCTAACATAAGTCTCTCTTTTGAGCCTTAGACCTATAAATTTCAAGGCCTACTTGACATTTTCAAAGGGCTGCTGCCCAGGTACTTCAGATTTACTATTTCCGATACAATTATTCATATCTTTCCAAAATCCATCTTCTATGTTATCTCTGTAAATGGCAACCCCTCCCCACTCATATCTGGTTAGTCACATCAGACACCAGGGAGTTGTCCTTGCTCTCTCCTTTTCATTTACCATCCCTTACCCTATATTCAACCCACCACCAAGTCCTAGTGAATCTATCTTCCAAAGGCATCTTGAGTCCATCTACTTTTCTGTTTCTAGTCATTCTCACAAGTGAGCCACCAGCAACTCTTACTTAGGCCATCCTAAGAGCAAAATTTTCTTTGTATTATACCTCTTATACCCATTTAATCCAAATCCACTTTCCACAAAAGTAGACTGAGATCTTCTAAAAATACATTTGAAAAAATTTAGATTCAGGGATACATGTGCAGGTTTGTTACATGAGTATACTGTGTGTATATCCCTATATACATGAGGTTTGGGCTTCTAATGATCCTGCTGCCCAAGCTTTGAACACAGTATCCAAAAGGTTTTCCAATCCTTGCTTCTCTCCCTCCCTCCTTTTGGAATCCCCAGTGTTAACTGTTCCCATCCAAAATTGCAATTTTGATGTTACTCTTTAAAAACCTTTCAATGATAACTCAATGTACTTAGGATAAAATCCAAAAATCTTTAAAAATGGCCTAAGGGTCCCTCATAATCAGAGTCCTGCCTCCCTCACCAACCTCACTTTCTGTTCTACCCACTGCACTTAAGCCACACAGATCTTTGGTCAGTTCCAAATCTGACAAATTCTCACCACTTATGACCTTTGCATATGGTGATCCTACTTGCCGGACTGCTCTCTGTCTACTCCCCTTGCCTGGCTAACCTCCTGTCCTTCAGATCTCGGGGTAACTGTGAATTCCTTAAAGCCTTTCCCTGCCCCACTAATTACATTTGGTCCTCTCAGCCTCTCATACCCCGATATTTTTCCTCTAGGGCAAGTATGAAAACTTGGTTTTGGCCGGGTGCAGTGGCTCAAGCCTGTAATCCCAGCACTTTGGGAGGCCAAGGCGGGTGGATCACAAGGTCAAGAGATCAAGAACATCCTGGTCAACATGGTGAAACCCCGTCTCTACTAAAAATACAAAAAATTAGCTGGGCATGGTGGCGCGTTCCTGTAATCCCAGCTACTCAGGAAGCTGAGGCAGGAGAATTGCCTGAACCCAGGAGGCGGAGGTTGCGGTGAGCTGAGATCGTGCCATTGCACTCCAGCCTGGGTAACAAGAGCGAAACTCCGTCTCAAAAAAAAAAAAAGAAAACTTGTTTTTATATACCTGTGCTGTGGTCATTAGTTTTAATGTCTTTTTCCTCCACAAAACTTCCATGAAAAGTGGATCCACATCTACTCTGACAATGCTACAACTTCTTGCATGATGAAAATAGTGGTGGTTTTTGTTTATTTCATCCTGGTACCTAACACAATGCCTGACTTATTGAAGCTCAAACATATATGAACAATGAAGAAAGCTGTAAATCACTGTAAAAACATAATGAGTTCATGTTTAAAACCGGTCTTATGGGCTTAATCCCCTAAGCTACATACCCTCTGCTTTTAGTGTTGTTTGATGTTTGATATGTGTGTGTGTGTGTGTGGTGGGGGGGGGTTACCCCTTCTAGAACTCTGTGTCTCAATTGTCCCCTGATTCTCATATGAACTGAAAAAACAACCTTTCTCTTTTCCTAAATGTCAATTACCACTTCTAGAATAACACTGGGAACAGCGATGAAAATTTATACACCAAACTCTACCTTTCCAGGGGAGTCTGGAGAACCACAGTACTTACCAATGAATGAACCTGTTTCTGGTGATGGAGAACAACTTGCCACTCTCCCCATAGTAAAAGCCTCCCGCGCTCTCACTGTATTTTGCGGCGCCAGCCACGGCATTTGCAGTCCCTGCAAAATGAACGTGGTCAGACTGCACACGCGTCCTCCGAGAAATAACAGGGACTAAGGGAGCTGACAAAGCAGAGGGTGACAGACTGACAACCCATACGAAGAAGAGGAAAACATCAGACGCCAAGGAATCTCTGATCCCGGGGCTAGAGGCATGTGGACTCAGGAGGATGAACCAGGGAGTCACAGATCTTGGGACCCATGAGAGGAGCCCGACGGGACAGATCGGATCGCGCCCTTCCTGGCCACTTCCGTACCAATGCTGCAGACTGTGAATTCCCGAAAGTGCCTCGGCCTTTCGCGCTCTGCTCCGCTTAGCTCCACGAAGCTCCGATCCAGCGAACCAGCCGCCGCCATCTTCCCGCCGACGCCGCGATGCCCGACGGGACAAAGGGAGGTCCGCGCGGCCGCCGTCACTTCCGGGGGCGGGGCGGGCGGAGCTAGGGGCAGGTGAGGCAACTTGCGAACAGAAAAGCAGGTTCGGCCTTTCGTTGCGGAGCTTCCACCCTGAGAATGAGGGTGGGTAGCGAGGAAGCCAGAAGAGAAGTGGGCCAGGGAGGCCGATTCTATCTGTGGGAACCTTCGAGTGGCCGGCTAGGACGCCTCCAGAGGGCGGTGCTCTTTTCTCGGCGGCTGCAAGGCAGGGGGCGGGGCCGGGTTTGTTTCGGTTTCAAAAACGCGGGTCGAGTCTCCCAGGAGGGGCGAGATCCGGAGAGGCACGGCCGGATCCCGCGTTCAGGGTCACCTCTCACTTGGTCAGGATGTCCGTCTGTAAGTCTCTGCCCGATCCTCCCTTCACTCTTCAGCGGCGACACTTAGGATAGCGGAGTGAGGAAGGGGTAGTGAGGGAAAGGCCTTTGGTTTTGGCATTTTTCCTCCACCAAGAAACTGTATTCGTGTATTCCTGTATAATGAAACGTAATGTGTTAGTTAAACCTTGACGCTGCCACCTGCTGAGGTTTCCTGAGTGCTTCTCACTTGGATGCGTGAAAGGCATTTGTCATTCATTCAACCCGCGATCTCGCACTTGGCTGTCAATACAGTAAAGACCCATAGTCCTCAGTGTTTAGAAGATGTTGGGCCGACGCGGTGGCTCACGCCTGTAATCCCAGCACTTCGGGAGGCGGAGGCAGGTGGATCACAGGTCAAGAGATCGAGACTATCCTGGTCACCATGGTGAAACCTCGTCTCTACTAAAAATACAAAAAATTAGCTGGGCATGATGGTGTGCGCCTGTAATCCCAGCTAAATCGGGAGGCTGAGGCAGGAGAATCGCTTGCATCTGGGAGGCGGAGGTTGCAGTGAGCGGATATAGTGCCGCTGCACTTCAGCCTGGGCAACAAGTGAAACTCCGTCTCAAAAAAAATAAAAAAATGCCGGGCGCGGTGGCTCACGCCTATAATCCCAGCACTCTGGGAGGCCGAGGCGGGTGGATCTCGAGGTCAAGAGATTGAGACCATCCAGGTCAACAAGATGAAACCCCGTCTCTACTAAAAATACAAAAATTAGCTGGGCATGGTGGTGAGCGCCTGTAGTCCCAGCTACTCGGGAGGCTGAGGCAGGAGAATTGCTTCAACCCAGGAGGCGGAGGTTGCGGTGAGCCGAGATCACGCTATTGCACTCCAGCCTGGGTAACAAGAGCGAAACTCCGCCTCAAAAATAAATAAATAAATAAAAATAAAACTACACCCATACTGACAGGCCTCCCTGTAACTCCATCAAGACTGTGAACCTTGAGTGGGCCCATAATGCTGCCCAGCAAACACATTGTATTTGCTTTCTCCACTTAAACTGTTCTGAATGAGTATTTATAACTCCTGTAACTTTCATTGCCTCCTCCCTCATCCTCACTCTCAGCTTGCTTCTTCATTTAGAAAAAGCAATCAGAGGCTGAGATGGGAAGGATGGCTTGAGGCCAGGAGTTCAAGACCAGCCTTGGCAACATACCCCCATCTCTAATAAAATTTTTTTAAAAATTAGCGAGGCGTAGTGGTGTGCCTCTGTAGTCTCAGTTATAGGAGGATTGCCTGAGCCCAGGAGTTGGAGGTTACAGTGAGCTGCAGTCTTGCCACTGCATTCCAGCATGGCTAGAAGGAGACCCATCTGGGAAGGAGGAAGGGAGGACTTCTTCTACAATGACATCTCCCCACCTACCAGCATCTGTAGCCACATATTTTGCCTTCCCTTCCTGTTACTGTAAATTAAACTGTCTCTGAGCTCTGCAGAGACAAACTTTCTTACTTTCTTAAAAACACCTGCTCAAGGTAATCATTCCAGCAATTCAGTTCTTTCCATTTTCAGTTTTTTTTTCTTTTTACTTAGTACTCTACGTACTAAGCATACAAACACTCCCTCAACTTCTACTCTGTGCAGCTATTATTCCGTATCTCTTCTCCTCTCACCCCGTAGCAAAACTTGAGTGTTTTAATTCTTTTCTCTCATTCTCTGATTTTTATTTATTTATTTATTTATTTTTGGAGATGGAGTTTTGCTCTTGTTACCCAGGCTGGAGTACAATGGCAGGATCTTGGCTCACTGCAACCTCCGCCTCCCTGGTTCAAGCGATTCTCCTGCCTCAGCCTCCCAAATAGCTGGGATTATAGGCATGCACTGCCTCACCTGGCTAATCTTTTTTGTACTTTTAGTAGAGACGGTTTCACCATGTTGGACAGGCTGGTCTTAAACTCCTTACTTCAAGTGATCCACCCACCTTAGCCTCCCAAAGTGCTGGGATTACAGCTGTGAGCCACCGCATCTGGCCTCATTCTCTCTTAAATCCATGTTTATCAGGCTTTTGCTCTTACTGCCTTACTGAAACTGCTTTTTTTCCAGATTATCAATGACATCCACATTACCCACCCTATCTAATACTAAACTGCTATTTCTTTTCTCTTTTTTTTTGGCACAGAATCTTGCTCTGTTATCCATGCTGGGGTGCAGTGATGGGATCCCAGTTCACTGCAGCCTCGAACTCCAGGTCTCAAGTGATCCTCCTGCCTCCGCCTCACAAAGTGCTGGAATTACAGGCATGAGTTACAGCATCTGGCCTGAACTGTTATTTCTAAGCTTACTTGACTACTTGTAGAATTTGACCAATTGCTTGCTCCTTCCTCGAGGAAACACATTCTTCATGTGGCGTCAGGGACACCACTCTCTTGATTTCTACCTATTTCACTAACTGTTCCTTTTCAGACTCCTTCCCAGATGCTCCTGTTTTCCCCAACTTCTTGATGTTGGAATGTCCAGAGTTCAGTTCTTGGTCTTCTTTTCTGTCTATAAACACTCCCCTGAGAATCTCACCCAGCTTTCTGGCTTTAAATATCAGATTGCTATATGCCAATCATCCCCAAATATGTACCTCCAGTCTGAACTTCTCCCCTGAAATCCAGGTTTATATATTCAACTGCCTGTTCTGCATCTTAGATTTGACATGTCTGAAACTGAAATTCTGACCTCTCTCCCCACACTTATTTCCCCCATCTCAGTTACCAGCACTGTTCCAGTTGCTCAAGACAGAATCTGGAGTCCTCTTTTTTTCTCACATATATTTGTATATACATGCATATATATGTATGTATGAATATATTTTGAGATGGAGTCTTGCTCTCTCACCCAAGGTGGAGTGCAGTGGTGTGTTCTTGGCTCACGGCAACCTCTTGGTTCAAGCGATTCTTGTGCCTCAGCCTCTCCAGTAGCTGGGACCACAGGTATGTGCCACCACAACCAGCTAATTTTTATATTTTTAGTAGAGTCAAGGGTTTCACCATAATGGTCAGGCTGGTCTTGAACTCCTGGCCTCAAGTGATCTGACTGCCTTGGCCTCCCAAAGTGCTGGGATTATAGGCATGAGCCACCACACCCAGCCTACTACCTTCAAAATATTAAAGCATTTACAGCCAAGCATTTCTCACCTCAACTGCCATCACCCTGCTCCAAACCACCAATATCTCGCCTGGATTATTGTAAAAGCCTCCTAAATTGCCCCCCTGCTTTCTGTACTCATCCCCTACCCTTCTACTAGACTCCATACTCCAAGTAGCATGCCTGACACTTAGAGGCATTTGGTACGTGGTGAATGAATGAGTGAATGAATGAATACATGAGTAGTGCAGGCAAGAGTTGATGAGGCCGTCAGTGGCATGAAGAAGAAGGGAGGAGATTTGTAGGAATGTTTAGGAGGTAAAATCAATGGGATCTGGCCTGGTGAGTGTGAAAGTGAGAGGGAGGGCCAAGTCTAGTATAACTGCTGTCTTTGGACAACTGGTGGGAACTGTAGACTGGGTGGGAACAGGAGAAGAGGGGCGAGTCTGGAGAACAGAGAAGAAAGCTGAGTTGTTTTTCTTTGTAGGAACAGTCAGTATTGGTGCTAAAGGTTCTAATGCTGCTGAATGAAAATGCTGCATTGTTGAACAGAACTACCATTTAAACATTTTTTTCTGAAGCAAAATTTTAAAATCCTGAGATTCCATTATTTCTCCCTGAATAAAGTCCTATACTAAGACTATACACTGAATGTGAGAGTGACATTTTTTTGTTTTTTGAGACGGAGTCTCGCTCTGTTGCCCAGGCTGGAGTGCAGTGGCATGATCTTGGCTCAATGCAACCTCTACCTCCTGGGTTCAAGCAATTCTCTGCCTCAGCCTCCTGAGTAGTTGGGATTACAGGCCTCTGCACCATGCCCAGCTAATTTGTTGGTATTTTTAGTAGAGATGGGGTTTCACCATGTTGGCCAGGCTGCTCTTGAACTCCTGATCTCATGATCCACCTGCCTCAGCCCTCCAAAGTGCTGGGATTACAGGCATGAGCCACCATGTCTGGTGAGAGTGGGATTATTAAACAGATGCTGGCCAGGCAAGGTGGCTCACGGCTGTAATCCCAGCACTTTGGGAGGCTGAGGCCAGCAGATCACCTGCGATCAGGAGTTTGAAACCAGCCTGGCCAACATGATGAAACTCTATCTCTACTAAAAACTAAAAAAAAAAATTAGCCTGGCATAGTGGCGGGTGCCTGTAATCCCAGCTACTCAGGAAGCTGAGACAGAAGAATCGCTTGAGCCCAGGAGGCAGAGGTTGCAGTGAGCTGAGATCATGCCATTGCACTCACCCTGGGCAGCAGAGCAAGACACCATCTCAAAAGACAAAAACAAAAACAAAAAACCAGATGCCAACACTTCAACTGTTATTATTTACTAATTCCTGGCTATCTAAATTATAACTGCTCATGACACTGATGCTTGACAGTTGAGAGAACTATTCTGAAGACTGATTATTTCCACATTGATTTCTAGAGGTCAGACCTCTTTTGCTGAGCTCTCAGCCTTTATATTTAGCTGCCTCCTTGATGCCACTTGGATTTCCCACGGCATCTCAAACTCAATATATCGAAAATGGAGCTCATGCTCCCCCACTCGAAATACTCTCACATGTAGTCTGTATCTGTGTGGCCACCATCACCGTGACCCAGTCTAGAAATCTAGTAATTACCCTGGACTTTTCTCTTTTAATGCCAGCGCCCAAATCTCATATATCCATATGGCAAAAGAAAGATGGCCACAAATTCTTTGACATTGTTTCCATCCAGAAGTGTAGAGTTCTTTGTCCCCTCCCATTTAATCTGGAGGGTTCTGTAACTGTCATAAGCAATAGAATACGGTAAAACTGCCAGCCTAGCTTAAGAGAGTCTATCTCTGGCCCGGCACAGTGGTTCACACCTGTAATCCCAGCACTTTGGGAGGCCAAGGTGGATCACAAGGTCAGGAGATCAAGACCAACTTGGCCAACATGGTGAAACCCCGTCTCTACTAAAAATACAAAAAAAATTAGCCAGGCATGGTGGTGGGCACCTGTAGTCCCAGCTACTTGGGAGGCTAAGGCAGGAGAATCGCTTGAACCTGGGAGGCAGAGGTTGCAGTGAGCCGAGGTCTCACCAAAGCACTCCAGCCTGGGCGACAGAGCAACTCAGTCTCAAAAATAAATAAATAAGTAAGAGTCTACATCTTTATTGGAAGACTGGCTGTCTCAAAAATAAATAAATAAATAAGAGTCTACATCTTTATTGGAAGCTGCCAGGTAAGAAATTTGGCTATTCCTGGGGCCATCCTGGAGAGACTGCAGTGAGAGGTCACACACAGAGACTTCAAGGCTACTTGAAGTGAGTGATGCCTGGTAAATCCCAGGTCCCAGATATTTTGTAGAACAGAGATGAGTCATTACCACTGTGCCCTGTTCAAATTGCATGTTAATGAGCTAAATACATGACTGCTACTTTAATTTTGTTTATTTATTTGGAGACAAAATCTCACTCTGTCATCCAGGATAGAGTGCAGTGGCACAATCTTGGCTCACTGCAATGTCCACCTCCCAGGTTCAAGTAGAGAAGGGATTTTACCATGTTGGCCAGGCTGGTCTTGAACTCCTGACCTCAAGTGATCCACCCGCCTTGGCCTCCCAAAGTGCTGGGATTACAGGCATGAGCCACTGTACTTGGCCTCAATGTGCATATTTAATGTAGTAATGTTTTTTGATTTTTAAAAAGTGTTAAATTAATGAGGCATCTTTCAGTTTAATAGGAATCTAGGAATTACGTTTTTTTTGTTTTTTTGTTTTTTTTTTTTTTGAGACAGTCTTGTTCCGTCGCCAGGCGCCAGACTGGAGTTTAGTGGCACAATCTTGGCTCACTGCAACCTCTGCCTCCTGGGTTCAAGCAGTTCTCCTGCCTCAGCCTCCTGAGTAGCTGGAATTACAGGCGTGTGCCACCACGCCCAGCTAATTTTTGTAATTTTAGTAGAGACGGGGTTTCACCATGTTGGCCAGGATGGTCTCGATCTTCTGACCTTGTGATCCACCCGCCTCAGCCTCCCAAAGTGCTGGGATTACAGGCATGAGCCACCATGCCCGGCCTGGAATTACGTTTTTTGACAGTGAACACTTTTTAGTTTAGATCACTGTCTTATCTCCAACATCCATCAGAATTCTGGAAACTTTATGTTACTTAATAAATGTTTGAAGAATAATTATATGAATGAATAAATGCATATATGCATATATATATTAATACATATAACTCAAATACCCTTTGAAGTATTAATGCTCTGGGGGATGGTTGTAATATAAATTGAATCATATTGCCATCTAGTGGTTAGGTAGTGACTTCACTTAGAAACAAAATGCAGAATGTTACCCATATTGTGCAGCAAGTTTTATTTAAATACTATTTTTTTTTGGTTTTTAGATGGAGTCTCACTCTGTTGCTCAGGCTGGAGTGCAGTGATGTGATCTCTGCTCACCGCAACCCCTGCCTCCTGGGTTCAAGCAATTCTCCTGTCTTGGCCTCCTGAGTAGCTGGGGTTGCAGGTGCCTTCCACAATACCCAGCTAATTTTTTTTATTTTTAATAGAGCCAGGGTTTTATCAGGTTGGCCAGGTTGGTCTCAAACTTCTGGCCTCAAGTGATCCACCTGCCTTGGCTTCCCAAAGTGCTGGGATTACAGGTATGAGTCAATTCACCTGGTCTACAGACACTTTCATGAGAAAAATATGTGTGTAATTGAAAACTACACTCTGAGAATGTCTTGGTCTGGCAGATCACCAGTAATGAATGGGTAAGTATAAGTGAACGAATACTTTAATACTTACACTAATTAAAAGTGTACTAATAACTATAGTTATTAGTATAATAACTAATGAATGGGTAAGAGTAAGTGAATATGCCAGGCGTGGTGGCTCCTATAATTCCAGCACTTTGGGAGGCTGAGCTGGTTGGATCACCTGAGGTCAGGAGTTCGAGACCAGCCTTGTTAACATGGTGAAACCTCATTTCTACTAAAAATACAAAAAACTAGCCAGGCATGGTGGCGCACACCTGTAATCTCAGATACAGGGGAGGCTGAGGCAGGAGAATAGCTTGAACCTGGGAGACGAAGGTTGCAGTGAGCTGAGATCACACCATTGCACTCCAGCTTGGGCAAAAAGAATGAAACTTTGTGTCAAATAAATAAATAAATAGGGCTGGACAAGGTGGCTCATACCTGTAATCCCAGCACTTTGGGAGGCTGAGGTGGGCGAATCACGAGGTTAAGAGTTTGTGACCCGTCTGACCAACATGGTGAAACCCCATTTCTACTACAAATATAAAATTAGCTGGGCATGGTGGCATATGACTGCAGTCCCAGCTACTAGGGAGGCTGAGGCAGGAGAATCACTTGAACCCAGGAAGCAGAGGTTGCAGTGAGCTGAGATCACGCCACTGCACACAAGCCTGGTGACAGAGCGAGACTCCAACTAAAAAATAAAAATAAAAAATACATAAATACATAAAAATAAATGAATAATACTGTTAATTGAATTTCAAGGAGATTTTCCTAACCAGCTTAATAGCTATTCCTTGAAAGAAGAATTTGGTGGTTTAAACAAGTATGGGAAAGGATAAAGTTAAATATATTTCTTTCTTGAACTTTTCAAAGACATTAATGTGATAGCTTTGTGAAGTTCCACGAAGGCCTTATGCATGATATGCTTTCCAGACTCTTTGACCTACAGAATAAGAATACTCTTTTCAAGGAGAAACTCATTGGACCATTGTTCTTTGAGAATATATTTTGGGAAAACATAGCTTTACTGTCATTTTTCCCATATGTTAAATATATCAGCTGAGCACAGAGGCTCA
The DNA here is from genome assembly GCA_031835075.1 of Saguinus oedipus. Taxonomy (NCBI): domain Eukaryota; kingdom Metazoa; phylum Chordata; class Mammalia; order Primates; family Cebidae; genus Saguinus; species Saguinus oedipus. Next base: position 62,263,280 of record CM063178.1, on the reverse strand, counting down.
CACCTGTAATCCCAGCATTTTGGGAGGCTGAAGCAGGAGGATTGCTTGAGCCCAGGAGTTTGAGACCACCCTGGGAAACATAGTGAGACTCCATCTCTACAAAAAAAAAAAAAAAACTAAAATATCCAAGCATGGTAGTGTGCACCTGTCGTTTCAACTACTTGGGAGGTTGGGGCAGGAGGATCCCTTAAGCCCAGAAGTTCAAGGTTACAATGAGCTATGACTATGGCACTGCACTCCAGCGAAACTCTGTTTATTAAAAAAAAAAAAGGGCCAGGCGCAGTGGCTCACACCTGTAATCCCATCCCAGCACTTTGGGAGGCCAAGTTGGGTGGATCATGATCAGGAAATCGAGACCATCCTGGCTAACATGGCGAAACCCCATCTCTACTAAAAATACAAAAATTAGCCAGGTGTGGAGGCATGCGCCTGTAGTCCCAGTTACTCGGCAGGTTGAGGGAGGAGAAGTATTTGGACCCGGGAAGTGGAGGTTGCAGTGAGCCGAGATTGCACCACCACACTCCAGCCTGGGCGACAGAGCAAAACTCTGCCTCAAAAAAAAAAAAGGTTCAGACACAGTGACTCAGGCTTGTAATCTCAGCACTTTGGGAGGCTGAGGCTGGTGGATCATAAAGTCAAGAGATTGAGACCATCCTGGCCAGCCTGGTGAAACCCCGTCTCTACTAAAAATACAAAAATTAGCTGGGCATGGTGGCACACCTGTAAACCCAGCTACTCGGAAGGCTGAGGCAGGAGAATCACTTAAACCCAGGAGGTGGAGGTTGCAGTGAGCTGAGATAGTGCCACTGCACTCCAGGCTGGCAACAGAGTGAGATTGTCTAAAAAAAAAAAAAAAGGAAAAAAAGCAGAATTGTGAAATAAATGAAGTATGTCGTGACTTCTCAATTCCGTTTTCAGTGTTCTTTCCACCCACTTAGAAAACCACCATGACTTTAGACTCCAGGGCCTTGGAGGGCCCCTAAAAGCCCAGGGTTGCTGCCTAGACTTGACCTTCTTGTGCTTCCGACTTATCCTTGGGAACTATACACCATAGATTGTTTTCACCTTTCAGGTAATATTTTCTATAAATTTCCCTTTAAAAAATTTTTCTTTTTTGAGACAGGATCTCACTCTGTCACCCAGGCTGGAGTGCAGTGGCGCCATCTCTGCTCACTGCAACCTCTGCCTCGGGTTCAAGCAATTCTCTTGCCTGAGCCTCTTGAGTAGTTGGGACTACATTCCTTGCTTGAACATATGTTCTGAGTTTTACTTCTGAAAATATGAATGCTTTACCTGCCAAAACTAGCTCTGGTATAACTGGAAATGAGTTGACATTACAGTAATTTACACTGAGGTGCTGATGACTATAAAAGCTTCATAAACTGCCCTTCCCAGAGGTAAGGCATGGCAATATACACTACTTTAACTGGTAGGGCAGCACCCCTCTTCCCCCTCTTGCTAATCAGTTGAGGGAGTGCTTTTCTATTGTCTCAATATCATTTTCTTTTATTTTGTTATTTTTTTTTTCTTTTACTTTTCTGTTTTTTTCTATTGTCTCAATATCATTTTCAACAGAGTGATTCAGACAGCTTTCAGCTGACAGGAATTGGCATGTGATTTATATTCTCCACTTACCATCTGATTCAAAGGGATTAAACTCTAGTGGTGGAATTGGAAGCATCAACAAAGAAGCAGATATGCAGGTAGCCTCAGTAGGGGTAGTCAAGTTCGTCCCAGTAAAACATGATTAATATTAGTCTTTTTTTTTTTTTTTTTTAGATAAGAGTCTCGCTCTGTCACCCAGTCTGGAGTGCAATGGCGTGATCTCAGCTTACTGCAACCTCCACCTCCCAAGTTCAAATGATTCTCCTGACTCAGCCTCTTGAGTAGCTGGGATTACAGGCGTGCACCACCACGCCCAGCTAATTTTTGCATTTTTACTACAGATGGGTTTCACCATGTTGGCCAGGCTGGTCTTGAAGTTCTCACCTCAGGTAATTTGCCTGCCTCAGCCTCCCAAAGGGCTGGGATTACAGGCGTGAGCCACCGTACCCAGAAAGTATTAGTCTTAAAAAACAAGATGGGACAGGCATGGTGGCTCATGCCTGTAATTTTAGCACTTTGGGAGGCCGAAGTGGGCACATCACTTGAGCCCAGGAGTTTGAGACAAGCCTAGGCAACATGGCGAAACCCCATTTCTACAAAAAGTACAAACATTAGCCAGGTGTGGTGGTGTGCGCCTGTAGTCTCAGCTACTCTGGAGGCTGAGGTGGGAGGGAGGATCACCTGAGCCTAGGGAGGCTGAGGCTACAGTGAGTTAGCTGAAATCACACCGTTGAGTGACAGAGACCCTGTCTGAAAAAAAAAACACAAAAAAACAAGATCCAAGCTGATCCAGTAAAAAGGGTTTATTTACATGCATAGAGCCCAGAAGTGCTTTATTATTATTATTATTATTATTATTTTTTTTTTTTTTTTTTGAGATGCTGCACTCTGGGCTGGAGTGCTGTGGCATGATCATGGCTCAGTGCAACTTCCACCTCCTGGGTTCAAGCAATTCTCCTGCCTCAGCCTCCCAAGTAGCTGGGATTACAGGCACGCACCACTACACCTGGCTCATTTTTTTTTTTGTATTTTTAGTAAATACAGGGTTTCACTATGTTGGCCAGCCTGGTCTTGAACTCCTGAACTCAAATGACTGGCCCACCTTGGCCTCCCAAAGGACTGGCATTACAGATGTGAGCCACTGCGCCTGGCCTCAGAAGTGCTTTTTAATGTAACAGCACACAATACAACTAAGACGCTAGAGATTCAGATATTTGAATAGAGATTTTCACCTATATCTATCCAGGCCCTCTTGAAATTGCACCCATTTCAAACCCTCCCTTCTCATTTGGTTCTGTCTTAAAACCTCAAGCCTATCACTTCCTTTGTTGCTGCATGATCATGGGCAGTGCCAGTCAACATGCTCATGTCTTTACATCTTTCTCTGCAAAATAATAATGGCAATAAATATCGGTTGAGAGATTTTTGCAGTCTGTTTCATTCCTCTTTCATCTGCTCCTGAGAGTTTTCTTTTAAATATCCTTCTCCTGTGCTACCCCTATAAAGAATAAAAAGCTTCAAATCATAAAAATAGGATGAGTTTTTAGAAGTATCACTCCTTCCTCATTTTGCCTGCCAAGTTTCAATTTGGTGCAGGTGCTGAAAGATGTTTATAGGCAAATAAAATAAGTCACTTCCACATCTCAGAGCGAGGATGCTCACTGACCCAAGTTGGTGTTAGAATTTTGATGAGAGGCTCCAGTTTGAGGTCAGAGGCCAATGCGTTTCCAACTCCCAGATTTTAGTTTTCTTTTAGCTTGCATTTGTCATTGCCCAAATCTTGCAAGAATTTCTGGAAATGTAATTAGTCAAAATGTATGACTACAAATTCAGGGCTAGGAAAGCCTCTACAGGCAGCCACAGGTCCACACCCAGTGATTGTTAATTTTCTCTTGCATCTTCCAGGATCTTGCTTACGCACCAGTTTCTCTTGAGTAACGATGTGTGGAGCCAAGTCAGTAACGGTAATGTTCCTTGTCTGGCTCCTTGGGCTGGTCCTGACGCTGGTCTTGACAATGCCAGGCTCAGGAACTATTTGTTTCTAAATTCCAGCCAAGAAGTCTAACAATTCTCTCCCTTCCTTTCCATCGCCCTCTTCTTTCTTACCAGTGCCAAGTCTGGGATTTTCCTTGTCTAAAGACCACAGGGGCAAGGAAATGAACTTTCTTGGGATACCACAGACCATTCTACAGAAAATGTACCCTTTGTTCTCATTCAAATGCCTTTTCCTTAAATGAGATTTCTTTTCTTTTCTTTGGAGACGGAGTCTCTCTCTGTCACCTAGGTTGGAGTGTAGTGGCACGATCTCAGCTTACTGCAACCTCCGCCTCCCAGGTTCAAGTGATTCTCCTGCCTCAGCCGCCTGAGTAGCTGGGATTACTGGCACATACCACCATGCCCAGGTAATTTTTGTATTTTTAGTAGAGACGGGATTTCACCATGTTGGCCAGGCTGGTTTCGAACTCCCGACCTCGGGTGATCTCCCCACCTCGGCCTCCCAAAGTGCTGGGATTATGGGCATGAGCCATTGTGCCCAGCCTCCTTAAATGATATTTCTAAGGCTTCCTTAGATCTATCTGCACTAGCTACTTGATTTTTCCTAGGTGCCTGTCAGAAGACGAAAAGGAGGTGTTGAAATTCCGAATTTTCTGATTAGAAAGCAGTAGCTCACTGTAATCCTAGCACTTTGGGAGGCTGAAGTGGGTGGATCATTTGAGGTCAGGAGTTCAAGACCAGTCTGGCCGACATGGTGAAACTCTGTCTCTACTAAAAATACAAAAAATAGCCAGGTGTGGTCGTGGGTGCCTTTAATCCCAGCTACTCGGGAGGCTGAAGCAAGAGAATCGCTTGAACCCGGGAGGCGGAGGTTGCAGTGAGCCAAGATCATGCTACTGCACTCCAGCCTGGGTGACAGAGCATGACTCTGTCTCAAAAAAAAAAAAAGGCTGGGCGCAGTGGCTCACACCTATAATCCCAGCACTTTGGGAGGCCGAGGTGGGTGGATCACGAGGTCAAGAGATCGAGACCATCCTGGTCAACAAGGTGAAACCCCATCTCTACTAAAAATACAAAAAATTAACTGGGCATGGTGGCGCATGCCTGTAATTCCAGCTACTCAGGAGGCTGAGGCAGGAGAATTGCTTGAACCCAGAAGGCGGAGTTTGCGGTGAGCCGAGATCCTGCCATTGCACTCCAGCCTGGGTAACAACAGCGAAACTCTGTCTCAAAAAAAAAAAAAAAAATAAATAAATAAGATAATAATATCGACTTTTGCAAAATATAGTAATTTTAAAAATTAATCCTTTATTACAAACCCTTGTAGCAGAGCACATCTCCCCATATATATAAGCTTTTTACCTAGGGTGGATGTGTTTCTCCTCTTACTTTCGGGAACATCCTGCTCTGTCTATGGAGTAGCTATCCTTTCACCACTTTACTTTCTTAATAAATTTGCTTTTGCTTTGCACTGTGGACTCGCCTTGAATTCCTTCTTGTGTGAGATCCAAGAACCCTCTCTTGGAGTCTGTATTGGACCTCTTTCCTGCCTGTAACAGTATGAAACATTGGTCACAACTAATGAACACACACACGCACACATATACACACACACACACAGCATATACATACATACACACACACAACATACACACACACACATATATTTATTATTTTTTTTATTTTGAGACAGAATCTCTGTCGCGCCCAGGCTGGAGTGCGGTGGCCGATCTTGGCTCACTGCAACCTCCACCTCCCGGATTCAAGCAATTCTTCTGCCTCAGTCTCCACAGTAGCTGGGACTACAGGCGCCTTCTACCATGCCTGCCTAGTTTTTGTACTTTTGGTAGAGATGGGGTTTCACCATTTTGGCCAGGTTTGTCTTGAATTCCTGAGCTCACATATCTGCCCACCGCAGCTTCCCAAAGTGCTGGGCTTACAGGCATGAGCCACTGCGCCCAGGCTAATGAAACAATATTGATATATTATTATTAACCAAAATCCGTATTTTATTCTGTAAAAAAAATTTAAGAGACAAGGTCTCATTCTGTCGCTCAGGCTGGAGTGCAGTTGCATGATTATAGCTCACTGCAGCCTCAATCTCCCAGGCTCAAGTGATCCTCCCACCTCAGCCTCCCAGGTAGCTGGGACTACAGGCTCATGCAACCATGACCCGCTAATTTTTGTGTTTTGTAGAGATGGAATCTCTTTATGTTGCCCAATGTAGTCTGGAATTCTCCTTGACAGTTTTGAGAAGTACTGAACAAGTATTTTATAGAATGTCTTTTGTCTGTTTTTTTAAAATCATGATTGGATTGGGGTTATGAGAGGAAGCCCACAGAGGTGGCATGCCGTTCTTGTCCCGTCACAGCAGGGGTACATACTGTCTACATTACTTTTCACTGATTATGTTAAGCTTAGTCACTTAGCTGAGGTAGTGTTTACCAGATTTCACTGTGCTATTTTTTTTAAATAAGAAAAATAAACTAGAGGTCAATGTAGGACTTTAAACTCCATGAGGACAAGATCTTTGCCTGTTTTACTCACCACTGTGTACCCAGTGGCAAGCACAGTTCTGACACATAGTAGGTGTTAATTAGAATTTCTTTTTTTTTTTTTTGAGACGGAGTTTCACTCGTTACCCAGGCTAGAGTGCAGTGGTGCGATCTCGGCTCACCGCAACCTCCGCCTCCTGGGTTCAGGCAATTCTCCTGCCTCAGCCTCCTGAGTAGCTGGGATTACAGGCACGCGCCACCATGCCCAGCTAATTTTTTGTATCTTTAGTAGAGACGGGGTTTCACCATTTTGACCAGGATGGTCTTGATCTCTTGACCTCGTGATCCACCCGCCTCGGCCTCCCAAAGTGCTGGGATTACAGGCTTGAGCCACCGCACCCGGCCAATTAGAATTTCTTGAATGAGGCCGGGTGCAGTGGCTTTTGCCTGTAATCCCAGCACTTTGGGTGGCCGAGGTGAGTGGATCACCTAGGTCAAGAGTTTGAGACCAGCCTGACCAACATGGTGAAACCCTGTCTTTATTAAAAATACAAAAATTAGCCAGGCATGGTGGTGCATGCCTGTAATCCCAGCTATTTTGGAAGCTGAGGCAGGAGAATTGCTTGAATCTGGGAGGCAGAGGTTGCAGTGAGCCGAGATCACACTGCTACTGCATTCCAGCCTGGGCCACAGAGTGAGATTCCATCTCAAAAAAAAAAAGAATTTGTTGAATGAAAAAGAGGGGAGTTATAATCAAATTCTTGAATATGATGGAATACTAGTAATTATCGTAAACATTTGATGGTGTGAAAAAATATAAAATATTTATTGTTCAATGAACAAAACAGATTAGAAAACAATTTCTATACATTCCATTTTCTATAAAGTGTGTGTGTATGTGTGTGTACAGAAAAATAACTAGAAGAATGTTGTCAACATGTTAACAGTGGTCATTACTGCTGGGTGGGAAGGGAATGGGGGATTTTTATTTTCTTCTTTGTTTCATATTTAAAAAATTGTCACAATAAAAATAAATTACTTTTTGAATCAGAAAAAAAGGAATACAAATGGAGAAAAGTTTTAACCTTCAAAAAGATTCCCTAGCAAGGAAAACAGATGTTCCAACATAATACCCAGCAATCATGTTATTTAGCCGTGTATTAGTATCTGTGAAGGAACTGAAATCAGCGGTGCAGTGCAGAGAGGGTGCTGTCCTCAAAATTCTGGTTTCTAGGAAACAGGGTACACTAGGTACCATCTGTTTCTGATTCAGAGCTTTAGAGTTGCAAGATCATGAGCTGTATCTTTGTTACTCTCATAACAAATCGTTTAAAGTTAAAAAAAAAAAGTAAAGAGCAAAACCAAATGCACAGGATGCCAGAGTGAATGGCATTATTGTGTCATTTGCTTTCTCTTCCCGGATGCTTTGCATTTTAAAAACATCATGTTGTGGTTTTTCTATGATTATTTTTCCACTTCCTGTGTTATATCTCCTTACTGTAAATATCCTTTTGTATAGAAATGCTTTTTTTCCCTTGCGTCTTGCATGTCTGTCTTTCTTAATATTCACTTTCTCCAGCCTTCTACTGTATATTTTCCCTAATACTAATTGGTATGAGTCCAATGGTTTTTTTTTTTTTTTTTTTGAGACGGAGTTTCACTGTTGTTACCCAGACTGGAGTGCAATGGCATGATCTCGGCTCACTGCAACCTCTGCCTCCTGGGTTCAAGCAATTCTCCTGCCTCAGCCTCCTGAGTAGCTGGGACTACAGGCGCGCACCTCCATGCCCAGCTACTTTTTTTGTATTTTTAGTAGAGACGGGGTTTCACCTTGCTGACCAGGATGGTCTCGATCTCTTGACCTTGTGATCCACCTGCCTCTGCCTCTCATAGTGCTGGGATTAGAGGCGTGAGCCACTGCCCCCGGCCATCCAGTGGTATTTTTATTCTCCAACAAGATTTTTTTAGAACTCTGCTTTCAAATTCTAGTCCCATTTTTTATTAACTGTGTGGTCTGGGGGAAATTGTTTAATTCCTCTGAATTTTCCCCTCTGAAAATAAGGACAATATTATGTACCCAATGGGAGTATTGCAAGGATTAAGTGATTTTAATATAAATACATAGAGGATCTAGCCTAGGGATGGGCATAAGCATGGCACTTAACCCTTGGTATCTTTTCCTTCCTTCTCTCCTTCTGTATATCCTCTAATACTATGTCTCAAGTTATCTTTCTAAAACACCAACACATACTGAAGGATCAAGTCTAAACTTAGTAGGCTTTCAGGGTTCTCCTCAAATGAGCCCCAACCCATCTTTGTGGTCTCAGTCCTTCCAGGTACATTCCATATACACATTACTCTCCAACCACACCAAATTACTAGCCATTGCCTAAATATATGTTACTGTTTTTTCTCTCCCTGACTTTGCAAGTGCCGTTTTCTGTGTCTGCAAGTCTTTCCTGCTCCTATCTGACAAACTTCTTTGCAAAGCCTTCTCTGACAGCTTGAGGCTCCCATGCTTCCCTGTGATCACAGTCATTTGTTCAAACCTTTATGAATATAATTCCTTATTCAAGTGTCTATATCATTCACTCATGTATTCAACAAATACTTACTCCGTTTCTACCATGTGCCAGGCACTGAGAGTGCAAATTCTGGTAGAATTGTGAGATTCCATAAAGGCAGGGGCCCTGTCCTGTCTGGTGCTTAGCACTGGTGAAAAGCAAGCACTCAGTATTTGTTTGTTGAATGTTGAATAAAATGAGAGCATTTTTTTAATAGTCAAAATTATAATGCTACCAAACACTTCTTCAAAGATAAAGGACACATTTTCTTTTACATGTAACATATTATTGTGTTTATTAATTCCAGGGGGCTGAGAAATATTCCTTTGCTTTGAATGTTCTCCAAGAGTTTAATTAAACCAAAGACTAGAGATGAGTTGGCCCCATTTATCTCCAGGATAAAATCCTTTTTTTTCCTCTAGAGGATTCCTCCAAACAAATAGCAAAGGTCAGTGTTATTTTTAGTAACAGATAGTTCTTGAAAGTCTTAAAAAATGTTTAAAATTTTTAAATTTGGTTAAAAATACTTTTGAAAATCTTATTTTTAAATTTACCAGGGATCTTTGGTCTACATGAAAGCATTTGTTTTGACTTGAAATGATGCCAAATGACCACACTGGTGAATCAATTTGTAATTAATCTACAAAAGGGAAGTAAGAAAAAATGCTTTCTCTTTCCTTTTTTTAAAACTTTTTATATTTTTGGTAAGTGTAGATCCCTGTTGGCGATGATATTCTGTGCAAATTGAAAGCTCACTCAGAGAAAAAGCTATTATTATCCTTCCTTTTTCAGGGTTTAAAGTTTTCATCATTAACATTTGTCAATATCATTTAACTTTCATTCTCGTCCTTATCCTCTTCCCTTCTCCATTCCCTTCTAATGTGTAGAAACATGTGAGCCGTGTTTTCTTGGATTCATTTGGATCTCCCTTTGTGCACTTCACAGGACATTATGAAAATTCATGTGTTGATTACGTGCTAATTTTGTTTTTTTTTTTGTTTTGATTACGTGCTAATTTTGTTGCACTTTAGAATGAAAACACTGTAGGCCAGTCAGGATGGCTCATGCTTGTAACCCCAACACTTTGGGAGGCCAAGGCAGACAGATCACCTGAAGTCAGGAGTTCCAGACCAGCCTGGCCAACATGGTGAAACCCCTTCTCTACTAAGAATACAAAAATTAGCTGGGTGTGGTGGCACGCACCTGTAATCCCAGCTACTTGGGAGGCTGAGGCAGGAGAATCGCTTAAACCCAGCAGGCGGAGGTTGCAGTGAGCTGAGATCAAGTCACTGCACTCCAGCCTGGGCAAGAGAGTGAGAATCTGCCAAAAAACAAAAAATGAAAACACTGTGTAACTTTAAATTAACATCAATTAAATAATGTCCACAATAGCTGAGTTTTATTAATGTAAATTTAGTTATTTAGCTAAGCTGAAGTTTTTTTTTTTCTAGTTGGAAACAATTTATCCATCTCCTGAGTTATATCATGAAATTTAAACTGATGGGCCCTGATTGGAAGAAGCTAAATTAGATTTTAATCAGAGATACTATGCAAAACTTGGTAGTGAAGAAAGCAAACCTTAGCTACTTAAGCTGGCCAAAAAAAAAAAAAAGAAGAAGAAGAAAGCAAATCTAATGTTCAATATTCCCATCCTTGCTAGGCAATGTCTTTGCATGTACAACTGACTCAGCAGAATTTTCTTAAAAGCTAAAGCACACAGGGTTAGGTTGGAGAGAGAATTTTTAGAAAGTGAAACAGGGGCCGGGCGTGGTGGCTCGCCTGTAATCCCAGCACTTTGGGAGGCCAAGGCGGGTGGATCACGAGGTCAAGAGATCGAGACCATCCTGGTCAATGTGGCGAAACCCCGTCTCTACTAAAAATACAAAAAATTAGCTGGGCATAGTAGCGCGTGCCTGTAATCCCAGCTACTCAGGAGGCTGAGGTAGGAGAATTGCCTGAACTCAGGAGGCGGAGGTTGCGTTGAGCCGAGATCGCGCCATTGCACTCCAGCCTGGGTAACGAGCAAAACTCCATCTCAAAAAAAAAAAAAAAAAAAAAAGAAAGTGAAACAGAACACAGAATTTTTAGAGTGAAACTACTCTGTATGATGCTATGATGGTAGATACATGTGGTCAAAACTCACAGAATATTCAACACCAAGAGTGAACCCTAGGTAAACTATGGGTTTTGGGTAATAATGTGTCAATGTAGGTTGTAACAAACGTACTACTCTGGTGTGCAGTGTTGATAGTGGCAGGGGTGGGGGGAAGGGGAAATGGGGGGATTAGGTGCAGCATGGGGACAAGGGAGGAGAACTTCGGAATATGTCTGTACCTTCTGCTCAGTTGTGTTGCGAACCTAAAATTGCTCTACAAAAGAAAGTTTCTTAAAACAAAAAGAGCTGGCTTGGCACAGTGGCTCACACCTGTAATCCCAGGATTTGGGAGGCCAGGGCAGGTGGATCACTTGAGGCCATGAGTTCAAGACTGGCCTGGCCAGTATGGTGAAATCCTGTCTCTATTACAAATACAAAAATTAGCTGAATGTGGTGGCATGCACCTGTAATCTCAGCTACTTGGGAGGCTGAGGCAGGAGAATCACCTGAACCTGAGAGGCAGAGGTTGCAATGAGCTGAGATTGTGCCACTCCAACCTGGGCTATAGAGCGAAACTCCATCTAAAACAAAAACAAAAACAAGAAAACCATACACATACACACACACACACACAAAGCAAAAAACAAAGTTAGTATGGGGCCAAAGAAACTACAGAAGTTCATTTGGCTGCATTTCAACCTCCTATTCAACCCTCTTTTTTTTTTTTTTTTTGAGACAGAGTTTCACTCTCGTTACCCAGGCTGGAGTGCAATGGCGCAATCTCGGCTCACCGCAGTCTCCGCCTCCTGGGTTCAGGCAATTCTCCTGCCTCAGCCTCCTGATGAGCTGGGATTACAGGCATGCACCACCAAGCCCAGCTAATTTTTTTTGTATTTTTAGTAGAGACGGGGTTTCACCATGTTGACCAGCATGGTCTCGATCTCTTGACCTCGTGATTCACCCGCCTGGGCCTCCCAAAGTGCTGGGATTACAGGCTTGAGCCACCGCGCCCGGCCTTCAACCCTCTTTTATAGCCCCTCCTGGGAGTGTTTCTTAGCCTTTCCCAAGACTGTCCTCCTCCTTTCTCATACTTCTTTTTCTTTTCTTTTCTTTCTTTCTTTTTTTTTTGAGACAGCATCTTGCTCTGTTGCCCAGGCTGGAGTGCAGTGGTGTGATCTCAGCTTACTGCAACCTGTGCCTCTCAGGCTCAAGCCATCCTTCTACCTCAGCCTCCCGAATAGCTGGGACTACAGGCATGCAACACTACGCCTAGCTAATTTTTGTATTTTTCATAGAGATGGGGTTTTGCCATGTTGCCCAGGCTGGTTTCGAACACCGGAGCTCAAGTGATCCACCTGCCTTGGCCTCCCAAAGTGCTGGGATTACAGGCATGAGCCATTGCACCTGGCCTTACCAGGAGTTTCTGAGCCAACTTTTATATCATCTATAGCAAAACCTTCATGACTTGCATCTAACCTCTGTACCTTTACTTTCCTTTTGCTATGTGGTTTCTTTTTCTTTTTTTTTGAGACGGAGTTTCGCTCTTGTTACCCAGGCTGGGGCGCAATGGCGCGATCTCGGCTCACTGCAACCTCCGCCTCCTGAGTTCAGGCAATTCTCCTGCCTCAGCCTCCTGAGTAGCTGGGATTACAGGCACGCACCACCATGCCCAGCTAATTTTTTGTATTTTTAGTAGAGACAGGGTTTCACCATGTTGACCAGGATGGTCTCGATCTCTTGACCTCGTGATCCACCTGCCTCCGCCTCCCAAAGTGCTGGGATTACATGTGTGAGCCACCGCGCCCAGCCCTGCTATGTGGTTTCTATTTCAAATTTATTCTATCTTGCTATAGTGTTTGTATATTTATAAGTGGCCTTAGATTTTTCTTGTAAGAAGATAGGGTATAGATAAATATGTAAAATAGATATTTGTGGATAGGAAAATCCAGAGAAGAGTGAGTTCTCTAGGGCAGCAGATAGCACCGTGGATAAAACCTAGGCCTGCCACAGCTTACACATGGTACAGTGAAGATTGTATTAGAAAATGCAATGCTCTTTTGAGCACCATGGCAATCCTTATAATATGCATAAAGAGAGCAGTGGATGTGTGAATTGCATTCAAGTTATGGAGCCCAGGAATCGTTGAATGAGTGGTAAAGCAGTAATCTAAGATGGTCTTTTTCAACTTAGTTGTTAATGAAGACTAGATTCTTCTACAGGAGAAAAGTCTCAAGTGACCCAAAGGAAGTGATTCACAGGGGACAAAAGCAGAGAATGGTGACAGAAGACCAAGATGGTGTCCCAGAGGGAAAGTGGGCAGTGCCAAGCAGAAACTACAAAAGAATAAATAAGCGTTTGTTGAAAGGCAAGTTCATAAGCCATTCAAACCAGGATCACAAGCTCCCAGCAGAGTGGCTAGAATCTCTGCTGATAAATTGAAGGAAATTTGCAATAAGGAAAAATACACCCATCTGAAATGAAATCCAGTTCATAAGGTCAGCCCAACCCAAAACATCAGCGAACAGGAATTTGGCTCACTGAACACTATCAGTCTTAGTCCGACAGTGGCCAACTCATGCCTTTCCAAAGTGCACACAGTTCACACCTATTTTTGTACTGAAAATTCTACAGAGAAGCTTTAAAAAAAATCCTGAACAGTCAGGAACTCTCAAAAAATTTGACCTCATTTTCGAGCACAGCTGCATGGCCGTGTGTGTCCCTTTTACTACGTGAGCAATTGCCAGTTTCACTCAATGGTCTCAAATGGAGGCAGTACCATTCCAATGATCTCATACATGGAAACTATTGGGGAGAGAGGGACAATGTCACATTATTATATTTTACATTTATATACTAGCAAATAACAAATGCCTACAGGCTCTTCCAAGGACAAGGAAATAATGCCAATCTCTTGTAGATATGATGACCATAATAATTATAATAGCTCATACTCACATAGTGTTTGTTATGTGGCAGGTATGGTGGTAAACATTAACACACATTAACTCGTTTAATTCGATCCTCACAACAATCCCCTTTAAGGGGATTATGTAGTCACATAGGTAGTTAGGTAGTCACATAAGGTAGTTACATATAGGCTTGGCCATTTCCTTCTCCCCCGCCTTCCCTTCCTTTCCCTCTCCCTCCCTCCCTTTGTCTCGCTTTCTTCTCTCTTTCTCACTCCTTCCTTCCTTTCTCCCGCTCTTCCTTTCTTTTTCTTCGTTTTCTCTTTCTCACTCATTCCTTTCTTTCTCTCTTCCTCTCTCCTTCCTCCCTCCCTCTCTCCCTTCCTTCCTTACCTTCCTTCTTTTCCTTTCTTTTTCTCTTCTTCCTTTCTTCCTCTCTCTCTCTCCTCTCCTTTCTCCCTCCTTCCTTCCCTTCCTTCTTTCTTCCTTTTCTTTCTCTTTCCCTTCCTCCCTCCCTCTCTCTCCTTCCTTTCTTTCCTTTTTCTTTTCTCTCTCTCTCCCTCCCTTCCTCCCTCCCTTTCTCTCTCTCCTTCCCTCCCTCCCTTCTTTCTTTCCTTTTTCCACTCATTCTGTCACCCAGGCTGGAATACACTGACACCATCATGACTCACTGCAGCCTCGACCTCAGCCTCCCTAGTAGCTGCAATTACAGGCATGCAGCACTATGCCTGGCTAATTTTTGCATTTTTTTTGTAGAGACAAGATTTCACTTTATTGCACAGCCTGGTTTCATTGAACTCCTGGGCTCAAGCGATCTACCTGCCTCAGCCTCCCAAAGTGCTGGGATTACAGGAGTGAGCCACCACGCCCGGCCTGGCTTTGCCATTTTCAATGTGTCTATACTTACGCATCTCACTGTCATACACTAGATCAAAATTTCCCCAGATCTTGGATATTTACTACCCTCTTCAAATTATTTGGGCAAGTGGGGTAAGGAGTACCAGATCTACCATTCACTGAATCCCTGTGCTGTGCCCAGCTCTGTGTTAGGTGTACATATCCATCACAAGACAAATTCTTTTTTTGTTTTTTTTTTTCAGATGGAGTTTCCCTCTTTTTGCCCAGGCTGGAGTGCAGTGGTGCAATCTTAACTCACTGCAACCTCTGCCTCTCGGGTTCAAGTGGTTCTTGTGCCTCAGCCTTCCCGAATAGCTGGGATTACGGGCTCCTGCAACCACACCTGGCTAATTTTGTATTTTTAGTAGAGATGGGGTTTCACCATGTTTGCCAGGCTGGTCTCGAACTCCTGACCTTAGGTGATCTGTCTGCCTCTGCCTCCCGAAGTTCTAGGATTATAGGCATGAGTCATGGCACCTGGCCAGAATTTGCATTTCTAAATTATTTTTTTAATTTTAATTTTTTTTTTTTTTTGAGATGGAGTCTTGCTCCGTCACCCAGGCTGATGTTCAGTGGCATGATCTTGGCTCACTGCAATATCCGCCTCACGGGTATAAGTGATTCTCCCACCTCAGCCTCCCAAATAGCTGGGACTACAGGTGTGTGCCACCATTCCCAGCTATTTTTTTGTATTTTTAGTAGAGATGGGGTTTCACTATGTTGGCCAGGCTGGTCTCAAACTCCTGACCTCAGGTGATCTGTCTGTGTCTGCCTCCCAAAATGCTAGGATTAAAGCCGTGAGTCCCTGCACCTGGCCAGAATTTGCTTTCTTAACCATAATTTTTTTTCTTTTCTTTTCTTTTTTGAGACGGAGCTTCGCTCTTGTTACCCAGGCTGGGGCGCAATGGCGCAATCTCGGCTCACTGCAACCTCCGCCTCCTGGTTCAGGCAGTTCTCCTGCCTCAGCCTCCTGAGTAGCTGGGATTACAGTCACGCGCCACCATGCCCAGCTAATTTTTTGTATTTTTAGTAGAGACGGGGTTTCACCATGTTGACCAGGATGGTCTCGATCTGTTGACCTCGTGATCCACCCGCCTTGGCCTCTGAAAGTGCTGGGATTACAGGCTTGAGCCACCGCGCCCGGCCAACCATAATTTTATACTGTCACTTTGCTAGACTTCATTTGAGGGGCTGGGTATCCCAATTGCTTTCAGGTTTAAGATTGTGAAATATGTTGGGACATCTAATTTTTGAGCTTGCATAACTGGTCTTAAGTCATGGAGTTGGGGGCATTTGCAGTTCTTTTCATGGGGATAAAGTAAACAGGTACATCCCAGTAAGTGAGATGCACTGATTACAGCATAAGAACCATGTGGCCAGTGCCATGTCCTAGGTGTGGAGGAGCTACAAGACAGAAGAGCTGGGCCTCTGAAGGCTTTGAGGAATGAGCTGCTTCACTCTGGAGGGGAACAGACTTGTTTTGTTTAAACTACTATATTGGGTAGTTTTTTTTTTTTCCGAGACAGAGTCTTGTTCTGTCACCCAAACTGGAATGCAGTGGTGCGATCTTGGCTCACTGCAACCTCTGCCTCTGGGATTCAAGCAATTCTCCTGCCTCATCCTCCTGAGTAGCTGGGATTACAGGTGCGTGCCACCACGCCCAGCTAATTTTTGTATTTTTAGTAGAGACGGGGTTTCACCATATTGGCCAGGTTGGTTTTGAACTCCTGACCTTGTCATCTGCACTCCTTAGCCTCCCAAAGTACTGGGTTACAGGTGTGAGCCACCATGCCTGGCCTTTACTGGGTCTTTGATACCCGAACATGCACCTAACTAATAGATAAAAAATGAAAAAAAAATTGAAAAAAAAAGTTTTTTCTTTTTTGAAACAGATTCTCACTCTGTTGCCCAGGCTGGAGTGCGGTGGTGTAATCTTGGCTCACTGCAACCTCTGCCTCCCAGATTCAAGTGATTCTCATGCCTCAGCTTTCTGAGTAGCTGGGATTGTAGGCATGTACCACCACACCCAGCTAATTTTTGTATTTTTAGAAAAGACGGGATTTCACCACGTTGTCCAGGCTGGTCTCGAACTCCCAGCCTCAAGTGATCGATTGGCCTGCCTTGGTCTCCCAAAGTGCGGAGATTACAGGCATGAGCCACTGCACCTGGCTGATATACCCTCTGAAAATTAAACTACTTGTTTTGATCACCTCCTACTTATCTGTTGGGGAGGGAGGGATTCTTGCCCTAGAGTTATGGGGATGGCCAAACTCATGACACCCAACACTGGGCAGATGAGATCCACAGTAGTTTATTAGTCACATAGATTCAGGTGGGGGAAGGCTCTGCTTCTCACAGAGCCACATGGGGATTACACCTGGGGGAAGAGGGAACTGTCAGGGGCTGGCAGGAGCAAGCTTTGCAGTATCAAGAGGGTGATGGGTTTCCTGATTCCTTAAGAAGGCTGTGATTGGTTTGTTTGAATAATTCCATGGGAATGAAAACCTGCTACTCAGCAATAAGCAGGAATTGCACCTAGTCCATTTGATAGTGAGGGTTATCTGGCAAGAGGATCTTATCCACTGGAGCAGAGTGGGGAGGGAAACTTGCAGTCAGGCCAGTGGAGGCCCCCCACACCAAGCTCTACTAGCTGTCAAGACACAACCTAATATTAATTTTAGGTCTTACATCACACTACTGAAATGTACAGGGAATCAGAGCCCGGTTACGTAGCCCCTCTGGAAACAATAATGTGACTCCTAGGACATAAATGTAAGCTGGGTAGAAGTCTTTTTTTTTTTTTTGAGACGGAGTCCCGCTCTGTCACCCAGGCTGGAGTGCAGTGGCGCAATCTCAGCTCACTGTAACCTGCATCTCCCAGGTTTAAGTGATTCTCCTACCTCAGCCTTCTGAGTAGCTGGGATTACAGGTGTGCACCACCATGCTTGGCTAATTTTTGTATTTTTAATAGAGATGGGGTTTCACCATGTTGGTCAGGCTGGTCTCGAACTCCTGACCTTGTGATCCACCCACCTCGGCCTCCCAAAGTGCTGGGATTACAGGTATGAGCCACCATGCCCAGCCTGGCATGTCTTGAAATCATTCAAGTGGCGATGCCAAGTAGACATCTGGGTATATGAGACAGATGCTCAAAAGAATAGTCCAGGGTAAAGTCACACATTTGGGAGCAGGACTGGTTACATAATTGGTGGGTCCCATGCAAAATGAAAATACATATCCTCATGTTAAAAAATTATTAAAAACTTCCAGATGTCAAGAGGATAACATCAAACCAAGCACACAGACCTCCAGGTAACTGCACAGGTCACTTGCCTGTGAAGCCTATATGTGCTATTTAATTTCGAAGTTGATCAGATTATTTAGAGAGTGAGAGTTATCAGGAGAAGGAAAAGAGACCCCAAATAGGACCTTGAAATCTGTGTGTATGCTAGTAGTCACAGTAAGACAATACTGTACAATTCCACTTATATGAGATACCTAGAAGAGTCAAATGCATAGAGATCGAAAGTAAAATGGTGGTTGCCAAGAGTGGGAGGGAGGTGGGACAGACAGGGAGCTGCTGCTTAATGGGTACAGTTTCACGTGGGAAGATGAAGAAAGTTCTGGAGACAGATGGTGGTGATGGTCGCACAACAGTGCGAATGTGTTTAGTGCTGCAGAGCCATCCACTTAAAATGGTTAAAAATGTTAAATTTTGTTATGTATATTTCACCACACACACACACAAAATGCTGGCCAGGTGCGGTGGCTCATGCCTGTAATCCCAGCACTTTGGAGGCAAAGGTGGGTGGATCACCTGAGGTCAGGAGTTCGAGACCAGCCTGGCTAACATGGTGAAATCCTGTATTTACTAAAAATACAAAAATTAGTCAGACGTGGTGGCAGGTGCCTGTAGTCCCAGCTACTTGTGAGGCTGATTTAGGAGAATTGCTTGAGCCTGGGAAGCAGAGGTTGCAATGAGTGGAGATCACACCACTGCACTCCAGCCTCGGTGACAGAACAAGAGTCCGTCTCAAAACAAAAACAAAAAACAAGAAACTTTTCTCTGTATACTATTATCCTTCACATGCCTGCTTTCTCTTTTCCTATCTCTCTGGCCACTTCTCAGTCTCCTCAGTCTCCTCAGTTCCTTCTCTATGAGAGTGAGAAATGCTGTAGTTCTTCCTTTTTTTCTCCCTTCCTTCCCACCTTCCCTCCCTTCCCCTCTTCCCTCCCCTCCCCTCCCCTTCTCCTTCCTTCCTTCCCTCCCTCCCTCCCTTCCTCCTTCCTTCCTTCCTTCCTTCCTCTCTCCCCTCCCCTCCCTCCCTCCCTCCCTCTCCCCTTCCCCCCTCCCCCTTCCTTCTCCCTCCTCCCTCCTCCTTCTTCCCTTCCCTTCCCTTCCCTCCCTTCCTCCCTTCCTCCCTCTCCCTACACAAATATTTGTCTACTGTGTGCTAGGAATAAATAGGAAACAAAAGATACAGTCTCTCCCTCATGGAGCATGTATTCTACTCCATGATTGAAAGATGATCTACACACAAGTAAACAAGTAAATAAGTAGTATTTTAGATAGTCATAAGAGCTACAGAAAAAAAAAGCAGATTAAGAGGAATGTGGAAGAACCAAGGATGGGGCTAGGGTTGCTATTTTTTACAAGGTGGTCTCGTAAAGTTCCATTTGAGCAGAGAACTGAAGACAGTGGGAGAGCAAACAATACTGTGTTCTGGAAGAGCCTTCCAAGCACATCACAGCAAGTGCAAAGGTCCTGAGGAAGAAGAGAGGGTCCCAAGATTGGAACAGGCAGAGGAGGGAATGGGTGGTAAGGAAGAGAGATGACTTGAGAAACTCGTCTGTGCTGAAGAGCAGAGAAATAGTATTACTATTATTATTATTGTTAGAGAAAGGGTCCCGCTCCATTGCCCAGGCTGGAGTGCAGTGGCGTGATCATAGCTCACTGCAACCTTGAACTCCTGGGCTCAAGTGATCCTCCTGCCCCAGCCTCCTGAGTAGCTAGGACTACAGGCCTACAGGTACCATCATGCCTGGCTAATTTTTTTTTTTAAGTGAAAGTAAGTTTATTTTAGAAGTAAATAAACAAGCCAGGCGAGGTGGCTCATGCCTGTAATTCCAGCACTTTGGGAGGCTGAGGCAGGTGGATCAGCTAAGGTCAGGAGTTCAAAACCAGCCTGGCCAACATGGTGAAACCCCATCTCTACTAAAAATAGAAAAATTAGCTGGGTGTGGGGGTGGGTTCCTGTAACCCCAGCTACTCGGGAGGCTGTGGAAGAATTGTTTGAACCCAGGAGGTGGAGGTTGCAGTCAGCCGAGATCATACCACTGCACTCCAGCCTGGGTGACGGAGTGAAAATCCATCTCAAGAAAAAAAAAAAAAGGAAGTAAATAAACAAAAGAATGGCTACTCCATAAGCATAGCCGCCTAATTTTTAATTTTTATTTATTTTTTTAGTAGTAATGGGGTCTCTCTATGTTACCCAGGCTGGTCTCAAACAATCCTCTTACCTCAGCCTCCCAAAGAGCTGGGATTACAGCTGTGAGCCACAATGCCCAACCAAGAAATATTATTTATTGAGTGTTATCTATGCTCTGATTTTGTGTGAGGTGCCAAGGTTAGAGCAGAGAACCGACAAGTCATTTCTGCCCTCGTGGAGCTGTCAGTCCAGCAGAGGAGAGAGAGGTTTGACAAACAATGACTCAACTCCAGTAGTGATACATGCTCCAAGAGAGCGGTGGAGGGTGAGGTGAGTGTTCTACAGTAAGACAGCCCCTGTGGCTCCACCTTCAGGGAGCGATGCCCTGGTTCAGGTAACATGGGCACTAAGGGTCCCCATGGCAGTTCCTTGTCATCCAGTGTCACCTCCATCATTTGGCTTCAAGAACTGGAATATGCAAATGGAAGTCAGTTATGTATGACCAAATTACACTGCTATATGCTCAAGGAGGAGCTTAGCATCTAACACCAGTATTCCCAAATAACTTCTGTGCCCTCCCCACCTACACCCCCCCACACACACACAGGACCTCACACACATTCTCAAAGCCTTCCAGTCTACCTCGCCCTCCTCTTTAGCTTTAGCTTCCATTGGTCTAGGTCCCTGGCCCATGAAGTCAGCTGATGGAACCTCAGGCCAAAATTGAAGGGACTCCACATGGCGACACCAAAGTGTGTGCCCAGGCCGTCTCTCCAGGCTTCTAAAAGCACCTGCCTTGGGGAGAGGAGGTGCGGAGAATGTCATCTGCTCTATTTGTACTCCAGGGCAGCTCTGCTTATGCCCACAAAGTCTCTGTCAACTTTCTGTTCACAAGTTTCACTTCCAGTTCAAGGGCCAGATGGGGAGTTGACATATGACCTTGGACAAATGGCTTACCTTCTTTGTGCTGCAATTTTTTCATCTGTAAATGAGGATAACAAAAGTACCTACTTCAGATTAAGTGAAAAAAATTCATGTAAGTGCTCAGCACAGTGACTAGCACATAGTAGGTGCTCAGTAAATGTTAGCTCTTATTATTACTTTCATCATTATGATTGTTTACTGGAGAGTTTGGCTACATTAAGTGTCTGAGCTCCAGCTCAGCTAGCCAAAGCCTACAGTTTGAAGTCTACTGTTATACCTGTAATCGCAGCACTTTGGGAGGCCAAGGTGGGAGAATCACTTGAGGTCAGGAGTTTAAGGCCAGCCTGGCCAACATGGTGAAACCCTGTCTCTACTAAAAATACAAAAATTAGCTGAGCGTGATGGTACATACCTGTAATCCCAGCTACAAGGGAGGCTGAGGCATGAGAATAGCTGGAATCCAGAGGTTGCAGTGAGTCAAGATGGTGCCACTTCTGCACTCCAGCCTGGGTGACACAGCAAGACTCTGTCTCAAAAAACCAAAGTCTACTGTTAAATACGTTGGCATTCCAGTTTCATCCAATCGGGTTTATGAGCTTAGCTAATGTGTGTCTGCTCCTAAGAACTAAAGCTGCCCTGGCCTCCCAGTCTCTTCCTTAGCCAAGCAATGCGGTTCTGAGCACCAGAAAACTCTGAAGGAAAACCCTCTGCCAAAATTAAAAAAAAAAACCCAAGGAAAAAGGATAAAAGTGACAATTTTGGACCAGGCTGGCATGAACTGTGATCCCAGTCTGTCATACTTATTTTTTTATTTAAAAATAACAGAGATAACATGTACAATGGGCTTTCTAACTCGTCACTTTTCCCTTATCTTTTTTCCCTTTGTGAACCTAAAACATCATGTTCTTTCATGCAATCTTTCAAAAAGAAGAAAAGAAAAAAAAAAAACCGTTGGCCATTCCAGTTCCCTGCTGCCCCAGATGAACAGACTATCTGATATTTCAGCTGGAAGGCAGGGTGGCAGATTCTTTCCAATGGGGTGGCGACTTCCTCCTTGCTTTCAGAACACACCCCTTCCCAAAAGTACGCCCTCTTGGGCAAATAGCACAAAGGGAGCAGACCAGGCTCCAGGCGTCAGCAAATGCCCACATCCCTTCCTTTTCCTTTTACACCCAGTGGCCTGGGAATGGCATAAGACCTTGAGGAATCTGCACCATCAGTCTGTTTGTGGCCTGGTCAGGCCCGGGAGTGGCCTCTCATCTCTTACCCTCTTGGTCCATCTTCCAAAACAACTGCCAGAAGTGATTTTCCCAAAACCCAAATCAGATCTTTATTTCATTCCATCTGCTTATGCTTATTAACTTGTCATGACCTTTTGCGCCCCCCACCAAAGGTTCTCAAACTCTACACTGGGGTCTATGCATAGTTAGCTACAAGAGAATTATCTTATTCAGATGCAGATTCTAGGCTGTCCTGGTGGCTCATGTGTGTAATCCCAGCCCTCTGGGAGGCTGAGGAGGGCAGATCACCTGAGGTCAGGAGTTTGAGACCAGCCTGGCCAACATGGTGAAACTCCGTCTCTACTAAAAATACAAAAAAAAAATTAGCCGGGAATGGTGATGTGTGTCTGTAATCCTAGCTATTCTGGAGGCTGAGGCAGGAGGATCCCTTGAACCTGGGAGGTGAAGGTTGCTGTGAGCCGAGATCAGCAACAGAGCAAGACTCCGTCTTAAAAGAAAAAAAAAGTGCAGATTCTAGAGTTTGAGATAGAACCTGGGGATATGTAGGTATTAGTCTGAATTCTTTAGGTTGCAAGTGACGGAAACTCATCTCAAATTAGCTTAGGTCAAAAAAGAAATTCAGATTAGTGTGATGGCTGATCCTCGTAATCTTAGTACTTTGGGAAGCCCCCACAGGAGGGTCGCTTGAGCCCAGTAGTTTGAGACCAGCTTGACTCCATCTCTACAAACAAACGAACAAGATCCCATCTCTACAAACAAACAAAGAAATCCATTATTTCCTCTGAGTAGGAAGTTCAGAGGGTAGAACTATCTCAATTATACCTGCAGGACTTTTTAACTTCTGAAGGTGACTGCGTGATGACACGGAGAAGTCCATGCCATTGAAAGAATAATGTATTACTTACATTTCCCGAGAGAAGGGGGCATGCCACACCTCACATGCAAACTCAAATGGAGAAACATCGGTTTGGTCAGGAGGCAGAAAGGAGTGAGGGGAAGGCATACAGCCTTTATTGGGGTTTCAGCAGAAAAAGCAAAGCATGGTAGGGTAAACTGTTTAGATCAGTTGGATATATTCAATATGAATAGAAAAAAAAAAGAAAGAAAAAGCAGTTTAGAATTGGCTAGTTTGAATAATTCCAGCAGGTAGCTAGATGTGATGGTATATACCTGTAGTCCTAGCTACTTGGGAGGCTGAGGCAGGAAGATCGCTTGCACCCAGGAGTTGGAGGTTATAGTGAGCAATGATCGCACCACAGCACTCCAGCCTGGGCAACAGAGCAAGACCCTGTCTCTAAATAAATATATAACTACATACTTAAATTTTTAAAAATAATATTATTCAACCATAAAAAGGAATTAAGATACATAATACATGCTATTATACAACCTGGATGAACCTTAAAAACATGTTAAGTGAAGGAAGCCAGAACAAAAGGCTACATATTGTATGACTCTACATATCACACAATACATGTATGTCTGAAATGTCCAGAATAAGCAAATCCATAGAGAGAGAAGCAGATTCGCTAGGGGCTGGGGAAAGTGGAGAATAGGGAGTCACTGCCTAATGGCTATGGAGCTTCCTTTGGGGCAATGAAAACGTTCTAGAGCTAGACAGTGGTAATGGTTGCACATCAGTGTAGGAATGTGCTAAGTGCCACTGGATTGCACCCTTTAAAATAATTTAAAGGGATATATATATATATATATATATATATACATATATAGGCTGTTTTATAAATATAAATATATTTATTGAGAATCTACTGTGTACCAGACACTGTACTCAGCACTTTTCATTATAATTATTTCATCAATTTCACTTGTAATTATTTCATTTCATCCTCAAACAACCTTAAGAGATAAATACTAGTAGAGTCATTTTACAGATTTGGAAATTGAAGCTCAGAGAAACTGGTGTTTGATGTGTTCAAAGTTCCATAATCAATAACTGACAAATCGGAAACTCAAACCCAAGACTATTTGATCTTAAACTACCTCTACTCTTCAATTCTTTCCTTTTAAATCATTTGTCCAGAAAACTTGTTTAAAAATTGTCCCCTTCTTTCTCTTCCTAAAGGGTAACGACAGAAGTAGGAAACATACATTCTTTAGTTTTATTTTCTTGAAAGTACTTAATTGAGACACTTTTTTTTTTGCGGTTATAAAGGCGCTCTCAGATAATCGAGACATTCTTAGCTGACATTCTTGAATCTATATTTTCAAGCACAGTCAGAATGGATTCTTCCTGCTAAGAAGGCCCCCTTTCTAGAAAATGTTATGTTGCAGAATTAGGGCAGCCCGCCACAGCACGAGACAAAACCTGACCTGGATTTTCTCAACACCATTAGAAAATAATTGTAATGATGCCTCATAGTTATGTAGTAAGTTACAAATTAATTTATCAGCCAGGCACGGTAGCTCACGTCCATAATCTCGGCACTTTAGGAGGCAGAGGCGGGTGGATCACTTGAGATCAGGAGTTTGAGACTAACCTGGCCAACATGCTCAAACCCCCTCTCTATTAAAAATACACACACAGACACACACACAAAATTAGCCGGGTGTGGTGGTGTGCACAAGTAGTCCTAGCTATTTGAGAGGCTGAGGCAGGAAAATTGCTTGAACCCGGAGGCAGAGGTTGCAGTGAGCTATAACATCATTGCACTCCAGGCTGGGCAACAGAGTGAGACTTTTTCTCAAAAAAAAAAAAAAAAATTGCCAGGCACAGTGGCTCAATTCTGTAATCTCAGCACTTTGGGAGGCTGAGGCGGGTGGGTCACCTGAGCTCAGGAGTTCAAGACCAGCCTGGCTAACATGGTAAAATGCTGTTTCTACTAAAAATACAAGAAATTAGCTGGGCCTAGTGGTGGGCACCTGTAATCGCAGCTATTCAGGAGGCTGAGGCAGGAGAACCTGGGAGTCGGAGGTAGCAGTGAGCTGAGATCAGGCCACCACACTCCAGCCTGGGTGACATAGCGAGACTCCATCTCAAAAAAATATATAATAGTAATAATTAATGTCTCATTTTATTCTCAGTGTTCCTATGAGTCAGCCAGGGAAGGGATTTTATATATTTAGTGTGGTGGTTATTCTATGGATACAGTCAATTTTGTATTTTGGCTTAAAAATTTTTTGTTATCTGGAATTCAGATGGTGGAAAAAAAAAGAAAAAAATTTTTTGTTGTCACATGAACATTTTTTGATGTATCTCCTTAGACATGATTTTAAATGGCTGCCTAAAATTCCATGTATATTCCTAATATTCTGTGTATATCTTCTCCTTAGACAAGATTTGAAATGACTGCCTAATATTCAATTTAATGGATATATTACAGCTTACTAAAATGTTTTACCTTCTGATTCCATGGTGAATGGAAAAAACAAAAAGAAAGAAAATGTTTTCCTGATCTTCGCTATTTAGGCTGTTTCTCTTTTTTCACTATTACAAAAAGCATTGAGGGCTGGGTGTAGTGGCTCATGCCTGTAATCCCAGCACTTTGGGAGGCTGAGGCAGGTGGATCACCTGAGGCTGGGAGTTCGAGACCATCCTGACCAACATGGTGAAACCCTGTCTCTACTAAAAATACAACAATTAACCAGGCATGTTGGCACAGGCCTGTAGTTTCAGTTACTTGGGAGGCTGAGGCATGAGAATCAATTGAACCCAAGAGGTGGAGGTTACAGTGAGCCAAGATCATGCCACTGCACTCCAGCCTGGGTGACAGAGTAAGACTCTGTCTCAAAAAAAGAAAAGAAAAAGAAAAAAATAGTATTGTGAACATGTTTGCTCAAAAATGCTCCCATACATACATCTGTACACATGTTTGGGATGGAGTGCTAGGAAAGGAATGGTGGACAAGAGTCTCAAGGCTCTTGGGGCATACAGAGATATGATTATAACCTCATTTTACAGGTAAGGAAACAGACTCAGAGTGAGTGCTGACCAAGCTCACAGGGCTCATCAATACACAGCTGAAACTTGGGTCTAAGTCTTTTGCTTCCAATTCTGATGTTCTTTCCTTACAATTTGCTGCTCATGCTGTGGTCCATGGACCAGCAGCCTTGGTAAATCCTGGAAGCCTGTTAGAAACACATAATCCGAGGCTCTCCCCAAGACCTGGTGAATCAGAATCTGCATTTACCAGGATACTGAGATGCCACTATACATATCAATGTTTGAGAAGCACTGCTTACAACAAATCCTGCTCTGTGAAGGATGGCTCTGAAGTGCTTTGAAGTGAGGCAGAACATCACTGGCTTTGGTGTGACCAGTTTATCCTCAGCTCTAACACATCTCTAACAGGTCCTTGTTGAGGGCTGTATGGATTGTGCCCACTTCTTAAAATAATTTGTTAGTTTCATTGTAAAACATCAGAATTTTTCTTTTTTTTTTCTTTTTTGAGATGGAGTTCTTGCTCTGTCACCAGACTGGCGTGCAGTGGCACGATCTTGGCTCACTGCAATCTCTGCCTCCCAGGTTCAAGCGATTTCCCTGCCTTAGCCTCCTGAGGAGCTGGGACTACAGGTGCACACCACTAGGCCGGCTAATTTTTTTTTTTTTTGTATTTTAGTAGAGATGGGTTTCACCATGTTGGCCAGGATGGTCTTGATCTCCTGACCTTGTGATCCGCCCACCTCAGCCTCCCAAAATGCTGGGATTATAGGCGTGAGCCACCATGCCTGGCCAAAACATCGGAATCTTTAACTTGAACCCAGGAGATAGAGACTGCAATGAGCCGAGATTGCACCACTGCACTCCAGCCTGGTGACAGAGAGAGACTCTGACTTAAAAAAAAAAAAAATATATACATATATATATATATATGTGTGTGTGTGTATATATGTACATATATGTGTGTGTGTATATATATGTACATATATGTGTGTGTCCGTGTATGTATATATATTAAGTATATATATACATATAGGTGTATACATATTAACTATGTATATGTAGATGTGTGTGTGTGTATATATACACACACACACTTAATTTTCCCTAAGGGGTTAGAGAAAGCTTCTTAGAAGAGATGTCCCTTGGGCTGAAGAGGAGATAGCCAGGGGGAAAGGGAGTGAAGGGCATTTCAAGCAGAGGAAATAGCAAATGCTCAGGGAACAGCAAATGCAAAGATGCCATGGGAACTGACAACATGACCAAGAATTAAGCACGGCTAGATCATGGCAGCTATGTGGAAGACTGGGTAAGATGCAGGACTGGGTGGCAGGATACAATGCAGCTCTTGCAGACTGAGCCAGACTCCATTGCGTAACTATTTCAGAGAGGAGTGAGCATGCAGCTATTTGAGAAAAACTACCTGTGTGGATGATCTTTAGTCTGGAGAAGGCGCCATGTCAAGGAATTCATTGGCATCATCCCGAACCAGAGCTTACATTTCTCCTCTTGCCTGGGTTTACTCTTTACCCCCGTCTCTTAGGCATAACTGCTTCATCTTTCTCCAAAAGAAAATGTCTCAGCATTGGCAGCTTTTGATCCAGTGTTCATTTGATCTGGTTGATTCAGGAAACAGATGCATCCTCTTGGTCTCAGCACAAATCACTGGGGTTTCTTTTCTTTTTTTTTTTTTTTTTTTTTGGTTTCGCAAAAGCCAGATCTATATCTCAATCAGCACAGAGGAAAAGAGTAATTACTTGAGTATTAGTGTTATTATTATTTCCTGATATGAACTGCTGCATTCCTTACTTGTATCTGGTTTTCTCCCTAGGCTGAGGTTAAAAAGTTTAAAGCAAATCCTTCTTGGATAAAGCCTGTATTAATTATTTTTAAACTTGTTTGCATTGGAGACCTCTTTGAGAAGTTAATAAAAAGGATAAACCCTCTCCTAAAAAAAAAGACATGATTGTCTATGTAGAAAATCCAAAAGAATCAACAACAACAAAAACTTCCTGGAATTAACAAGTGATTAGAACAGTATTGCAGGATACAAGGTTAAAAACAAAAGCCGACCGAGTGCGGTGGCTCACGCCTGTAATCCCAGCACTTTGGGAGTCCGAGGCGGGTGGATCATGAGGTCAAGAGATCAAGACCATCCTGGTCAACACGGTGAAACCCCGTCTCTACTAAAAATATAAAAAATTAGCTGGGCACGGTGGCCCATGCCTATAATCCCAGCTACTCAGTAGAGGCTGAGGCAGGAGAATTGCCTGAACCCAGGAGGCGGAGGTTGTGGTGAGCTGAGATCACGCCATTGCACTCCAGCCTGGGTAACAAGAGCGAAACTCCGTCTCAAAAATAAATAAATAAATAAATAAATAAATAAAAACAAAAGCCAATCACTTTCTTATATAGCAGCAATGGACGAGTGAATTTTTTTTTTTTTTTTTGAGACAGGGTCTTGCTTTGTCACTCAGGCATTGGCATGAATGTGGCCCACTGCAACGTTAACCTTCCGGTTCAAGCCATCCTCCTGGCTCAGCCTCCTGAGTAGTTGGTTCTATAGGCACATGCCACCATGCCTGGCTAATGTTTTAATTTTTTGTAGAGATGATGTTTCACCATGTTATTCAGACTGGTCTCAGACTCCTGGGCTCATGACTCCCTGTAATCCCAGCCCTTTGGAAAGCCAAGGCAGGAGAATCACAGTGCCATCCAGCCAACAAATGGAATTTGAAATTAAAAACACATTACCATTTACACTGGCACCTCAAAAATGAAATCCTTAGGTATAAATCTAACAAAGTATCTACAAGATCTACATGAGAGCTGGGTGTGGTGGCTCACGCCTGTAATCCCAACGCTTTGGGAGGCAGGGATGAGTGGATCACCTGAGGTCAAGAGTTTGAGACCAGCCTGGCAAACATGGTGAAATCCCATCTTTAAAAAAAAAAAGAAAGAAAGAAAAGAAAATACAAAAATTAGCTGAATGTAGTGGCAGGCACCTGAAATTCCAGCTACTTGGGAGGCCAAGACAGGAAAATCACTTGAAGCCAGGTGGCAGAGGTTGCAGTAAGCCAAAATCATGCCACTGCACTCCAGTGTGAGCAAGATTCCATCTCAGAAAAAAAGAAAAAGAAAAAGAAAAAAAAAACTACATGAGAAAAACTACAGAACTCTGATGAAAGAAATCAAAGCAGCACAGTAGATGGAGAGATATTCCATGTTCATGGATAGGAAGACTCTGCTGCAAGCCACGCTGGTGCCTAAGAACATACTTCATCCTTCAAGTGAGTAAGCCAGCACTTAATTCCCCAAATACACATCCCAAAGTCATAATCAAGGAAATCAGAAAGAGCCCTTTGGTGGGCATGAGCATCATAGTCCGGTTCACAGACACTAGACTGGTTTCCTCTGAGGGTTTGTTATCAGAATTCCTGCTCACAGGCCACTGTCCTGGCCAGGCTTCACCTTCCTCTCTTTGAATCCTTGCATCAGTGGATGCAAGATGCTCATATGACCCCATATAACCTGCCACTTGGATGTGTCTGTCATCTCAGGTCTCAGTGCCTTTTGTCTTTCTAAAGCAGAACTGAAATTTCACTTGGGCAGTCAGCTTTAGAGACCACAGAACTTTCATTTCCTTTTTATTCTAGGGAGAAAGTACTGAACACTATTATCTCACCAAGAGAAAGTGGGCACTGGGTGAGTAGAGGCTGGGGCTTGGTCCACACCTGTGGTTCCTAACCCCGCAAATCAATGGAATCACCTGGAGAAACTTCTTATTATGATGCAGATTCCTAGTCTCCACCTCAGACCTACTCTGGGATATGCTTGGAGGGCAGGGGTCTGTAATTTTTTTTTTTTTTGAGATTGAGTTTTGCTCTTGTTGCTCAGGCTGGAATGCAACAGCATGATCTTGGCTCACTGCAACCTCTGCCTCCTGGGTTTAAGCGATTCTCCTGCCTCAGCCTCCCAAGTAGCTGGGATTACAGGCATGTGCCACCATACCAGCTAATTTTGTATTTTTAGTAGAGATGGGGTTTTACCATGATAGTCAGGCTGGTCTTGAACTCCTAACCTCAGGTGATTCACCCACCTCAGCCTTCCAAAGAGCTGGGATTACAGGTGTGAGCCACTGTGCCCGGCCAAGGGGTCTAAATTTTTTAAGTGCTCACCAAATGATTCTGATGACCCTGTAGACTTAGGAACCACTGGGGTAGAGAAATATGGCCACTTGCTCCTTTCTGCTCAAAGATATTCATATTTTCATGCTTCCTTATTTTTGATGACATTTCCATCTCAATGCTAACTCCTATAATGTTCAAACATACCTCTACTATGTCATATGATATCATATACATTTCCATATTTATTTCCTTGACCAGTTGAGCTCCTCAAAGGTAAAAACCATGTCTTATTCATCTTCGTTTCCTGCATTCACAGTTACCACATAAAGTTGCGTAGGTTATTCATGTACAAAGGAGGTTATCATGGGAGGTAAGTTGGGCTGTAAATGGAGCTAAAATCTAGCCTGATTCACAAGTATAAGCCCTGATTTTGGCTTCTGAAAGTCTAGAGGAAGGCCAGGCAGGGTGGCTCACGCCTGTAATCCCAGTACTTTGGGAAGCCGAGGAGAGCAGATCATTTGAGTTCAGGAGTTCGAGACCAGCCTGGCCAACATGGTGAAACTCTGTCTCTACTAAAAATACAAAAAATTAGCCAGGTTCCTGTAATCCCAGATACTTGGGAGACTGAGGCAGAATAATTGCTTATACCTAGGAAGTGGAAGTTGCAGTGACCTGAGATCACACCACTGCACTCCAGCCACCTGGGTGACAGAGCAAGACTTTATCTAAAAAAAGAAAGAAAGAACAAAAGAAAGAAAGAAAGAAAAGAAAGAAAGAAAAACTAGAGGGAAAGATAAATATATAAATATATTTAAGAGACAAGGTCTCACTCGCCACCCAGCCAGAATGGATTGCAGTGACACAATCATAGCTCACTGTAGCCTTGACCTCCTGGACTCAAGTGATCCTTCCACCTCAGCCTCCCGAGTATCTAAGACATGTGTGCACCACCATGCCCAGCTAATTATTGTTTTGGTTTTTTTTTGTATTTTTAGTAGACATGGAGTTTCATCACATTGGCCAAGATAGTCTTGATCTCCTGACCTCGTGATCTGCCGGCCTTGGCCTCCCAAAGTTCTGGGATTACAGGTGTGAGCCACCACGCCCAGCCTGTTGTCATTTTTTATTTAAAATTTTCTTTAGAGACAGGTCTTTTTTTAGAGACCCTGGTCTTGCTATGTTGCCCAGGATCTTGAACTCTCAGCCTTAAGTGATTCTGCTGCCTCAGCCTCCCAAAGTGCTGGGATTACAGGCATGAGCCACCACGCCTGACAGATACCTTTTCTAATTGAACAAAGGTGTTATATGGCTAGGGCTGGCTCTGTTTGCACCTAGCATCATCATAATGTCACAAAAGCTGAGCATCTATTCAAGGAAGGCATAGTTTCGTGCTTTTAGTAGAAGGTAGGTGATCAAAGAGTATTAAATTGAACAGAAACCTTTTTCCTCTTCTCTGTCTCTCAAAATATTCTCATTCTTCAAGGCCTACCCCCGATATTAATTTTTCTAGAAGTTTTCTTCCAGCTTCAATGCATTACTTCTTCCTTGGAGATATAGCAATGCCTGGTTTATATCTCTAGAATAGCACTTTCGTGGTCTGACTTATATTGGAGTTGGTCTCTGCTACTGCTCTGTGACTCCCTCATAGGCAGAGCCACCTTATTCAGCTCTTTCAGTCTTGGGTGTTTAGGCAGCCCAGTGAAAAGTTTTATTTATTTATTTATGAGACGGAGTTTTGCTCGTCAGCCAGGCTGGAGTGCAATGGTGTGCTCTCAGCTCATTGCAACCTCTGCCTCCCAGGTTCAAACGATTCTCCTGCTTCAGATTCCTGAATAGCTGGGATTATAGGCACCCACCACCATGCCCTGATAATTTTTGTATTTTTGTAGAGACGGGTTTTACTACATTGGCCAGGCTGGTCTCAAACTCCTGACCTCAGGTGATCCACGTGCCTCGGCCTTCCAAAGTGCTGGGATTACAGGTGTGATCCAATGCACCAGCCACGAAAAGTTATTAAATGAATGTATACCCAACTCTAAATGACCCTTCAGACTCTGGCTTTCACCAGATCATGTCAAAAGATGCAGTAGCTTTCATCTCTATTACCTGAAACTGGAAGTGCAATTTCAGAAATCAGTGCTATAATTAATTACATTTATATATATGTCTGTGTGTGTATTTATGTGTATATATGTATATGTGAGTATATGCATGTGTATGTATGTATATATACAAACATGTTAACATCATATATAATAATATCAGCTTTGTAGGCAGCACTGGGCCTTATTAGATAGGTGACTGGCAGACAATCCTGCTGGTTGCTGACTGATGATATCTGAGTCTGTGCAATACTGGGTTACAGCTGTGTGTGATGGAGTCTGCATATTGGTTCCATTGATGCAGTAGATAGTTCTCAGGTAGCCTCGTATCTGAAAAGTTTAAGTAAGTCCTTCTCCAGGGCTAATTTTTCTCTTTTTTTTCCAGGAGGGAGAAGCAAGAGAGGGGATGAGCCCCATAATGGCAGGAGATCCTCCTCATTGGCCTATGTGGATCCTGAGATGAACAAATAATGTGAGTCATGGTAGTGGAAAGTAAAACATACCCAATTAAGGCCGGGCGTGGTGGCTCAGGCCTGTAATCCCAGCACTTTGGGAGACTGAAGTGGGCAGATCACCTGAGATCGGGAGTTCAAAACCAGCCTAGCTAACATGGAGAAACCCTGTTTCTACTAAAAATAGAAAATTAGCCAAGAGTGGTATCCCAGCTACTTGGGAGACTGAGGCAGGAGAATCGCTTGAACCTGGGAGGCAGAGGTTGCAGTGAGCCGAGATCGCGCCATTGCATTCCAGCCTGGGCAACAAGAGCAAAACTCTGTCTCAAAATAATAATAATAATAAATAAATAAACAAAAAAACCCCATTATGGCCAAACTTTGGGATGATGTTAGGAAAGATCAATGATCACTTTATTTTATTTTTTTGACAGAGTCTCGTTCTGCTTCCCAGGCCGGAGTGGAGTGGCTCGACCACCTCTCACTGAAATCTCTACCTCCTGGGTTCAAGTGATTCTCCTGTCTCAGCCTCTCAAGTAGCTGAGATTACAGGCACCTGCCATCATGCCTGGCTAATTTTTGTAATTTTAGTAGAGACGGGGTTTCACCATGATGGCCAGGCTGGTCTTGAACTCCTGGTCTCAAGTGATCCTCCCAACTCAGCCTCCTGAGTAGTGGGACTGCAGGTGCACACCACCATGTCTGGCTAATTTTTTATTTTTTGGCAGAGACGGGGGTCTCACTATGTTGCCCAGGCTTGTCTTAAAACTCCTGAACTCCCATCTTGGCCTCCCAAAGTGATGAGATTACAGGCATGAGCCACTACACCTGGCCCAAATTAATTTTTTACCACAAAAGTAAAAACGTAATTTTGTAATGTTTCTATGGCTTGAATGTTGGTGTTTTTCCAAAATTCATATGTTCGAACCTAATACCCAATGCGATAGTCTCAAGAGGTGGGACCAGGCCGGGCACAGTGGCTCCAACCTGTAATCTCAGCACTTTGGGAGGCCAAGGCTGGCAGAACATGAGGTCAGGAGATTGAGACCATCCTGGCCAACATGGTGAAACCCCGCCTCTACTAAAAATACAAAAATTAGCTGGGTGTGGTGGTACATACCTGTAATTCCAGCTACTTGGGAAGCTGAGGCAGGAGAATCACTTGAAACAGGGAGTCGGAGGTTGCAGTGAGCCGAGATGGCACCACTGTACTCCAGTGTGGGGACAGAGCGAGACGCCTCCAAAAAAAAAAAAAAGAGGTGGGGCCTTCGGGGAAGTGATTAAGTCATGTGGGTTTTGCCCTCATGAATGTGATTAGTGCTCTTATAAAATCGTTTGAGGCCAGGTGTGGTGGCTCACGCCTATAACCCCAGTGCTTTAGGAGGCCAAGGCAGGCAGATCAGTTAATATCAGGAGTTCGAGACCAGTCTAGCTAACATGGTGAAACCCTGTCTCTACTAAAAATACAAAAAATTAGCCGGATGTGGTATGCCTGTAATCCCAGCTACTCAGGAGGCTCTAGGTTCAAGGAGAATCGCTTGAACCTAGAAAGCATAGATTGCAATAAGCCAAGATCGCACCACTGTGCTCCAGCCTGGGTGACGAAGCAAGACTCCGTCTCAAAAAAAAAAAAAAAAAAAAGTGATTGAAGGGAACTGCCTTCCACTTCCATCATGTGAAGATGCCACAAGAAGTCGTCATCTTTGAAGTAGGGAGCCCTCACCAGACACCGAATCTGTCGGCATCTTGATCTTGGCCTTCCCAGCCTCCAAATGTGAGCAATAAATTCTGTTTTTAATAAATTACCCAGTCTAAGGCAGTTTGTTAGAGCAACCCAAATGGACTAAGTCAAATGCTATTCACAAACAATTGCAGAAGTTCTACAGCAATATTGATTGAGTCTAAAGTGGACTCTAAGTGACATGGTCTACTATTGAGTTTAATCCTACCAGTGTAGCAGGGTGACTCTATGTATAAGTTCTTTTACAGATGATGCCCAAAGCCTGAATTTGAGGTCTTTTTCAACGTGAAGCCTAGATTAAATGACTCTCATCTCCTCAAACCATATTAGACTTGCCTAGCAACAAAGAGAGAACTTAGGGCCTATGATAGGATTTGTTCATTATTGGGAGTTGAGCGTGTCAGGTGAAGAGGCTCTCACCAACGGAATCAAATTGCTGGGAGTGGCCAGGCACTGTGGCTCATGCCTGTAATTCCAGCCCTTTGGGAGGCCGAGGCGGGTGGATCACCTGAGGTCAGGAGTTTGAGACCAGCCTGACCAATATGGTGAAACCTGTCTCTACTAAAAATACAAAAATTAGTCAGGCATGGTGGTGGGCGCCTATAATCCCAGCTTCTTGGGAGGCTGAGACATGAGAATTCTTGAACCCGAGAAGTGGAGGTTGCAGTGAGCTGAGATTGTGCCACTGCATTCCAGCCTGGGTAACACAGTGAGACTCCATCTCAAAAACAAAAAAATACAAATTGCTGGAAGGGCATTTCAAATGGCACATTGGGCAAAAAAGCATGGACAGTGTGACTAGAAGCCTTGACCATTCAAATATGCAAATTGTGGGGATTGCTTGGGCTCCCACTGGTGGTACAAAGCAAAGAGGAAGTGTTTCAAATTCAGGCACAATTAGAAAAGCACAATTGGAAAAACAGGATTGTTTGTAGAGTCCTTTTGGCTTTCAGACCAAGTGAGTTCCTGGGCAGCCTCCTCTTGAGTTGAATGTTACATACAGCAAATGGAATGTGCCGTGGCTATAGGATAGGGTCAGTGAGGGCAGTTTTCCGGCAAATCAAGTTGTTGTTTATGAACATTCTTCCTCCTTTGGATGTGAAGTCAGATGCTCTTCTCGGGGGCCCTCTCTAAGTCATACCGGAAGAGGTGGAGATACAGGGCAATCTTTGAGGTCAAGCAGATGAAGAAAAGCCCTAAGCAAGGTAGAATTTGTGCAACTGTAATCCCTCATAGCCTCACGAGGAACTCTGATTCTGGTCTCAGACTGACCCATAATCCTAAACAAAGGGAGTAATCAAGGGGAAGGCAAGTTAAGTTTACATTGTGGACCAGGGGTCAGCAAACTCTATACAAGGCCAGAAATAATATTTTAGGCTTTGTAGGGCATATAGTCTGGATCACAGCTGCTCAGCTTTGCTGTTGTAGTACAAAACCATCACAGACAGTACATAAATGAGCGAGTGACTGTGTCCTAATGAGGGAATGTGTTCTCTTTCCAGGTCCACAAGGGGGCGTTAGTTTTAAGGGCAAGAACTTCCCAGCGCCATGCCCCCTCCCATCCCTCTCCATCCAGGAGATTTAACGGTCTCTGTTTTAATTTTTGGGGGCGTGGGAAGAATCAAAAAGTCAATCACTGCAGCGGAAGATCTAAGAAAATCCTTTCATTGGCCAGAGGTCTTGGAGAAGATGGGGGTTCCTCCCAGGTTCCTTTTGGACTCCATGTTTGAGTCTCCTTCCACGAACACTCCCTTCATGGAAGCCGTCTTTCTCTCTCTTGGATTTCTCCTCTGGAGTCCCCTTCCATGCTCTCTCATGGAAGCCTGTCTTCCCCTCCTAAACTCCATCTCTCTCTCTTTTCCCTTCCACTCAGTGTGGAAGCTACTTTCCTCTCCTGGATTCCATCTGTCTGGATTCTCTCACTCAATGTGAGAGTTAGCGGTTCTCTTTTTCTTTCTTTCTTTTTCTCTCTCTACCTAAATAAATCACTTTCTACAAACACTTTTGAGTCTGACATTTACTGGGCACTGTACCGTGGTCTCCTCTTCCATTCTTGGGGAGCGATAGACCAAGAACCTGGAGAAACGTCCTCTCAGGGGAACTGAGGGCTCCCCTGAACCCCTGAACCCCAATATTACACTAATAAAATCTTATTTGCAAAAACAGGTGGCAGCAGCCTGGGCACTGTTGCTCGCACTTGTAATCTCAACACTTTAGGAAGCTGAGAAGGGCAGATTGCTTGAGTCCAGAAGTTTGAAATGAGCCTGGGCAACATGGCGAAACTCTGTCTCTACAAAAAAATGCAAAAATTAGCTGGGCATGGTGGTGCACACCTGTCTGAGAAGGCTGAGATGGGAGGATCACTTCATCCCACACTGTTGAAGCTGCTGTGAGCCAGTGATCATGCCACTGCACTCCAGCCTGGGCAACAGAATGAGACCCTGTCTCAAAAAACAAACAAACAAAAGCAGATGGCACCAGGTTAGGCCCACAGGTCATAGGTTGCTAACCCTTACTCTGTAGTACCATAAGCAGAAAACTAGGCATCTCCAAGAAATACTAGATCTGAAATAAGACAACAGAGCACGCAACTCCATAAAAGGGCCCTCAGATTAAGCAGTCTCAAATCTCACATCTGACCGTGTGGGTACGGTGGCTCACACCTGTAATCCCAGCACTTTGGGAGGCTGAGGTGGGTGATCACTTGAGCTTAGGAGTTCGAGACCAGCCTGGGCAAGATGGAAAAACCCCTTCTCTACAAAAAATACAAAAATTAGCCACTTTGGTGGTATGCACCTGTGGTCCCAGCTACTTGGGAGGCTGAAGTGGGAGGATGGCTTGAGCCCAGGAGGCAGAGGCTGTAGTGAGCTGAGATCACACCACTGCACTCCAGCCTGGGTCACAGAGCAAGATCCTGTCTCAGAAAAAACAACAACAACAACAACAAAAAACCCAACAACTCACATCTATTAATTACAAGTTGTGAAACTTTGGAAAAAAAACCATAATTTCTCTCATATTCAGGCTTTTCATTTGTAATATGGAGATTATGAGATCTGCCCAGCCTACCCCAGGATTATGGTGAAGTGTAAATGGATGATCATGCATCAACAGCAAGCAACTCTCATTACTACTGTGGAACTGCAGAAATGCCTTCATGGACGAGATGGTGCTTATTCACCATTGAATCAACAGCACCTGCAACATATTAGCACTTAGAATAAATTTATTGACTTTATAAATGAAATACATACTTCTTTATTTCAAATCAAGTGGGCATTATTTGAACAGACCAGAGCAGTAGCAGCCGATAGTGAAGCAATTTGAAAAAAGGACATGGACCCTTGAGTTTTTGGAGTTTTAGCTACATTCAGGGAATGCTTCTGGATCAATGTGCCTACCCGACTTTGTGCATGCAAAGATTAGCTCCCATCAGGACATGACATGCACATTTCCAACTTCATTCAGATGTATTGGAAGCATTCTATCATTGAGGGAGGGTTTTCCCTAAAGCTTTTAAAATTTTCTCATCAGTAATATCCTCATTGCAAGAGAATCCTCAGTCATTTGACTGACTAACCCTGGGGCTTCCTCCAACACTATATCCTCCCATGGACAGACACGGCCCTGTATACAAATTCCCCAGACTCATCATGCTAGCTTGTTTTTTTTTTTTTTTTTGAGACAGAGTTTTGCTCTTGTTACCCAGGCTGGAGTGCAATGGCATGATCTCGGCTCACAGCAATCTCCACCTCCTGGGTTCAGGCAATTCTCCTGCCTCAGCCTCCTGAGTAGCTGGGATTACAGACACACGCCACCATGCCCAGCTATTTTTTTGTATTTTTAGTAGAGACAGGGTTTCACCATGTTGACCAGGATGGTCTCGATCTCTTGACCTTGTGATCCACCTGCCTCGGCCTCCCAAAGTGCGGGGATTACAGGCGTGAGCCACCATGCCTGGCTCTTTTTTTTTTTGAGACAGAGTCTCACTCTGTCACCAGGCTGGAGTGGTGCAGTGGCACAATCTCGGCTCACTGCAACCTCCACCTCCCAGGTTCAAACAAGTCTCCTGCCTCAGCCTCCTGAGTAGCTGGGACTACAGGTGCGCGCCACCATGCCCAGCTAATTATTTGTATTTTTAGTAGACATGGGGTTTCACCATGTTGGCCAGGATGGTCTTGATCTCTTGACCTTGTGATCTGCCTGCCTCAGCTTCCCAAAGACCTAGGATTACAGGCGTGAGCCACTGCGCCCAGCCCATGTTAGCTTGTTAAGGGTTTGGCTGGTGTTTTACAGGGACATCATTGCCAAAATAAAGGTTAAAGATACCAGTGTTATATTACTGATGCCAGCTGGGTGCAATGGCATTACTACTTGGAGGCTGAGGCAGAGGAATAGCTTGAACCCAAGAATCGGAGGTTGCAGTGAGCCGAGATCACGCCACTGCACTCCAGCCTGGGTGAGAGAGAGAGACTCCGTCTCAAAAAAAAAAAAAAAAAAATTAGCCAGGCATGTGTGCTAGTGTGCCTGTGTGCCTGTGGTTCCTAGCTACTTGGGAAGCTGAGGTGGGAGGATGTAGGGTCTCAGATGTAAGCCTGCAATGCGGAAGTTGCAGTGAGCGGAGATCGCAGCACTGTGCTTCAAACTGGGTGACAGAATGAGACCCCATCTAAAAAAAAAAAAAAAAAAGGAAGAAAGAAAAGAAAAGTCAGTCTTCTAGGTTCTATCTAGTACAATACCTAGGTTCTCTGCATTACAGAACCAGGATGGCCTTTCTTTGGCCTGTATCTATGATGGGGGAATAAATAAAACACAGTATTTCATTATGATGATTTGCTTAAGGAA
This sequence comes from Saguinus oedipus, assembly GCA_031835075.1. Taxonomy (NCBI): domain Eukaryota; kingdom Metazoa; phylum Chordata; class Mammalia; order Primates; family Cebidae; genus Saguinus; species Saguinus oedipus. Next base: position 62,223,961 of record CM063178.1, on the reverse strand, counting down.
CTAAAAACTATCCCTGGTGTAGAGCAGTGGGGGAAGGGCAGTGCTTCTCAGTGAGGGGACTGTAGATGTGGCCAGTGCTGACTGACAGGTCTAGAGCAGGGGGAAAGTATGGATGGCTAAAATGCAAGAGAAAGTAATGAGGGCCACAGAAGCAGCATCCACGGAGTTCCATGGCAGGCAAGGGGGCACTATTGTAGATCTAGTGTGTCCTCAGCTCCCAGCTTCCCCTCCACTACCACTTATGGAATGCTAAAGACATGTATCATTTTACGCAATTCTTGAAATAACCCGAGGAGGCAGGCAGAGTATTATTATGATGTTCATTTGACTGATGAGATTGAAACCTAGGTCACTCGTTCAAGGTCACAAAGACAACTTTGTAAGTGACAGTGCAAGGACTTGAACCCAGATTTTACTGTCTCCATAGCCCCTGGTTTTTTGTTTTTTTGAGGCGGAGTCTCACTCTCACTCTGTCACCCAGGCTGGTGTGCAGTGGCACAGTCTGCCTCCCAGTTTAAAGCAACTTTTCTGCCTCAGCCTCTGGAGTAGCTGAGATTATAGGTACCCACCATCACACCCAGCTAATTTTTGTCTTTCTAGTAGAGATGGGGTTTCACCATGTTGGCCAGGCTGGTCTCGAACTCCTAACCTCTTCCACCTGCCTTGGCCTCCCAAAGTGCTGGGATTACTGGCGTGAGCCACTGTACCAGGCCTGGAGCCCATGGTTTTAACCATTGTCCTGTACTGTCCATGTGGGAACTTCTGGGGAAGCCCTCTCTTATCTTTTCTTTTACAGGCATGTGATTTATAGCAACCATCTGGAATAGGATGGAGTGCAAAAGGGGACTTGGGAACAACTGTCTCTCCAAGATCAAGATAACTCAGTTCTTTGATTTCTCCCCTGGGAGCCACATTGCCTGTCAACTAGAAGGTACTGGAAGAAATTAGATTGCTCCAGGGTGTTCACTTGTACGCAATTTATTATTTCTAAAGATAAGGCCTAAAGAGACATCTACACTGCATTAGTTTTTTTTTCCCCAATGAATGAAAGCGGAAGGCCATCTGTTTAGCATTTGAGACATGCACCTGGCACACTTTGATTAAAAGAGAAAAATAAATATTAAAACATAGTAATCCAAAGAATTACCCCCTTTGTAACTGGCTTACCCACTGCTTTGAGTATGGGACTCCAAGAGGGTAATTTAAATTTGGGGCTGCCAGAAAAGAATGTCCTTGTTTTTGATTAATCAGGAAGACTAAAGATCTCCCTGGGAGAGGGGTTGGATTCTGGCTTATGGTCTAACCGTAGGTCCAGATCTGAAGCTTGGGAAAAGCACTGAGAATCTGTTAGTGGGTGGGAAAGAAGGAGACATCATCTCATTCAACACCTTCCTCTAATTGTGAAATACATTAAAGCCCAGGGCACTGGATACCTGCCAACTCTCCACCCTTTCCATCCTGTCCTGTGTCCTGGGAGGGTGACCGGTATGGATTGCATCAAGGAGTTCCCTTACCCTCTGGCTTCCAGTTTGGTAAGGCCAAAGGATAGCACGAACTGGAGATCAGAGGGCAGGAGGAGAGTGAGATGTGGGTATTATTTCCTCATCCCTCTCCCTGCAAGGGCACCCTGGATGAGCTGCATTCCTTCACTGAAGGCCACGGCCCTTGTCAGGTGGCCTTTTCCACACAGCTGCCAACTCTAGTCCAAGGAACTGCTTCTCCCTTGCTTTTTCAAGGCCGAGGGAGAGCAAGGGCTCCTTATGGTCACTAGGTACTGCCCTATCTATTTTGTGCATACGTCTTTGTAAGTAGCCCCATTATTACACTCTAATCAAATTACCCATTTTGATTGTGCCATCTGTTTCCTGCTGGGACCCTGATGGATATACCCAGAGGGGTTTAATGACTGGCCCAAGGTCTCAGAAGGATTTGATTATATACCAGTGTGTACTAGTAAGAAGAAATGAAACAGACACAGTATTTTACAGTTAACAAGGCATTTTCATAACTATAATATCAGGATGCAGGAAAGGTATTAAGCTTTCCACTTAGAGAAAAAGAAATTGAATCTTACAGAAGAAGTGGGATTAGCCACAGCTGGTAAGCATCAGCACCATCCTCAGACCCAATTCCTGGGCTCTGCCTTTCATGCCACAGCCCAAACTTCAGGGCAGATAGAATACGAATTCTAATTCGGTGGATTAGAATACAGATTCTTCATTAGTACTACTCCACACCCTGAGCACCAGGAAAACAAATACAGCCAGAGTTCCATCCTCCAGGCTCAGAGCTAATGATGCTACACACGAAATCCAACAACCCTGGGAGACGAGTGGTGTCATCCTCTTTTACAGGCGAGGAAAGTAAGGTCCAGAAGGCGAAATATCTCCTTGAAAGTCACGCAGCTGAGAAGTAGCTGGACTGTGAAGCCAGGCCAGTCGGCCTGCTCTTTCTACTCCCCACACTGTCTCTGTGTGCAGAGATATGGATCTCTGAAGGTACCGCAGGCTGCAGGCCCAACACATCCGCTATACTTTCTCCCATCAAACCCATCCCAGCCTGGCTTTCAAAGTAACTCTGAGACCTCGGCCCAGCTTTCCTGTTGGGCAGCCAAGGAGGCTTTTGCACATAAAACATGATAGAAAATGGAGCAGAGCTGATTAAGACGAAGAGATAACAAGGCAAGGCAGGCCCTTTGTCTGAGACAGCCTGAGAAAAATGCAGCTGGGTCAGGGCTGCCTCCGTTGCTACTACTAAGGAGATAGGGGTGCCAGAGGGTATTCTTCAGCTTTGACAAACATCCCAATCTGCGAGGCTGAAGGATTTGATTATACACCAGTGTGTCCTCATAAGAAGAAATAAAACTGACATAGTCTACCAACTTAATGGTTTTAAAAAAATGATCCTGTGCTATTTGCCTTCATGACATAAAAGTAGAGTCAGGCAGGTGCAGTGGGTCACATCTGTAATCCCAGCACTTTGGAGGTGGAGGTGGCAGATCACGAGGTCAGGAGTTTGAGACTAGCCTGGCCAACATAGTGAAACCCTGTCTCTACTAAAAATACAAAAATTAGCCAGGTGTGATGGCACGTGTCTGTAGTCCCAACTACTTGAGAGGCTGAGGCAGGAGAATCGCTTGAACCTGGGAGGCAGAAGTTGCAGTGAGCTGAGACCACGCCAATGCACTCCAGCCCAGGTGACAGAGTGAGACTCCATCTTTAAAAAAAAAAAAAAGCAAAGTTAGCATAATTGGCTGAGTGTTGACCTGGGGTCACCTACTCTCTGCATGGCTTTAAGAACTCACCTCCCAAAGCAGAGACATAGACCAGTGGAACAGAACAGAGGCCTTGGAGGCAACACAACATATCTACAACCATCCCATCTTTGACAAACCTGACAAAAACAAGCAATGGGGAAAGGATTCCCTGTTTAATAAATGGTGTTGGGAAAACTGGTTAGCTATGTGCAGAAAGCAGAAAGTGGACCCCTTCCTGACACTTTACACTAAAATTAACTCCAGATGGATTAAAGACTTAAACATAAGACCCAACACCATAAAAACCCTAGAAGAAAATCTAGGCAAAACCATTCAGGACATAGGCATAGGCAAGGACTTCATGACCAAAACACCAAAAGCATTGGCAACAAAAGCCAAAAATAGACAAATGGGATCTAATCAACTTCATAGCTTCTGCACAGCAAAAGAAGCAGTCATTAGAGTGAATCGACAGCCAACAGAATGGGAAAAAATTTTTGCAATCTACCCATCTGACAAAGGGCTGATATCCAGAATTTACAAAGAACTAAAACAGATTTACAAGAACAAAACAAGCCCATTCAAAAAGTGGGCAAAGGATATGAACAGACATTTTACAAAAGAAGACATACATGAGGCTAACAAACATATGAAAAAATGCTCATCATCACTGGTCATTAGAGAAATGCAAATCAAAACTACATTGAGATACCATCTCACACCAGTTAGAATGGCGATCATTAAAAAATCTGGAGACAATAGATGCTGGAGAGGATGTGGAGAAATAGGAACACTTTCACATGGTTGGTGGGAGTATAAATTAGTTCAACCATTGTAGAACACAGTGTGGCAATTCCTCAAGGACCTAGAAATAGAAATTCCATTTGACCCAGCAATCCTATTACTGGGTATATATCCAAAGGATTATAAATCATTCTACTGTAAGAACACATGCACAGGAATGTTCATTGCAGCACAGTATACAATAGCAAAGACCTGGAACCAACCCAAATGCCCATTGATGATAGACTGGACAGGGAAAATGTGGCACATATACACCATGGAATATTACACAGCTATCAAAAATGACGAGTTTGTGTCCTTTGTAGGGACATGGATGAATCTGGAAACTATCATTCTCAGCAAACTGACAGAAGAATAGAAAATCAAACACCACATGTTCTCACTCATAGGCAGGTGTTGAACAATGAGAACACATGGACACAGGGAGGGGAGCATCACACACTGGGGTCTGTTGCAGGGAAATAGGGGAGGTACAGTGGGGGGTGGGGAGTTGGGGAGAGATAGCATGGGGAGAAATGCCAGATATAGGTGAAGGGGAGGAAGGCAGCAAATCACACTGCCATGTGTGTACCTATGCAACAATCCTGCATGTTCTTCACATGTACCCCAAAACCTAAAATGCAATAAAAAAAATAATAAATTGCAAAAAACTAAAAATAAAATAAAAAAGAACTCATCTCCCAGGTTTGGGCCTTAGTTTCCTTGTCTGAGATATGGGGGAGATAGGTGAATCAAATGCTCTAATACTTCTCTTTGCAATCTGTACTTCATGACTTTGGGAATCCTGAGAAATCTGTGAGTCTTCCAAGACTTCCTCTTCCTCTCCTGTTAGCAGGACATTGGAGTTACATTGTTGAGTGGTGTGCATCACTAGATTCACATTTTCCTTTTTTTTTTTTTTTTTTTGACAGAGTCTTGTTCTGTCACCCAGGCTGGAGTGCAATGGCACGATCTCAGCTCACTGCAACCTTTGCCTCACGGCTCAAGTGATTCCCATGCCTCAGCCTCCTAAGGAGCTGGGACTACAGGTGCATGACACCACGGTCAGCAATTTTTTTTTCATTTTTAGTAGAGGCAGGGTTTCACCATATTGGGCCAGGCTGGTCTCAAACTCCTGGTCTCAAGTGATCCACCTAGCCTTAGCCTCCTAAAGTGCTGGGATTACTGGCGTGAGTCACTGTGCCCAGCCCAGATTCACGTTTTCTTCCCTATGTATTCACATTTGTGAACAGCTGGCCAAAATCAGATGGTGGGTTGGAGTTGCAGAGCGGGCAGGATTGGACTCAGGACTTTGTCAGTAAAGAATTTCAGTCAGCCTCCAATCCTTGAGTGGTGCGTTGCAGTCCTGTGAAGCACTATGTGTGAAAAGCCTATTCACCCCCTTACCCACCCCAGACCCTTACTTTACAAGAGTGAAAAGGAGAACCTGGGTGCTAAGTGACTTGCCCGAGGTACGCAGTGGCCCCGTGCTAGAATGGAACCTCCAGCCTCCCCATGCACTGTATTCTCATTGCCAAAGGAAATCCGTGACTGTGCTTGATGAAGGTCTAGATTTGAAGCCGCTGCTTTTAGGACTAAACAGATAAATGATGAACAGCTAGCCCCAGGGGAGGAAAACATAGAAAATGTAGATAACCAGGAGGCTGAGGCAGGAGAATTGCCTGAACCCAGGAGGCAGAGGTTGCAGTGAGCCGAGATCACGCCATTGCACTCCAGCCTGGGTAACAAGAGTGAAACTCCGTCTCAAAAAGAAAATGTAGATAACCAAAAAGATGAAAATAAAAAGGGGTGATTCTATGCCCTGCCATTTATTTATTTATTTGACAGAATCTCACTCTGTCACCCAGGCTGGAGTGCAGTGGCATAGTCTCAGCTACCTGTAACCTCTGCCTCCCAGTTTTGAGTGATTCTCGTGCCTCAGCCTCCCTGAGTAGCTGGGACTACAGGCATGCACTACCACACCCAGCTAACTTTTGTATTTTTAGCAGAGTCAGAGTTTTGCCACGTTGGCCAGGCTGGTGTTGAACTCCTGGCCTCAAGTGATCTTCCTGCCTTGGCCTGCCCTGCCATTTTGGCCTACACAGAGCAGGGCTCTTGTGAGATACGGTGGATCCTGGCTTCAGACCCAATAGTGTGTTTACTTCTCATACTTGTTGGAAGGTTCAATGCCACTCTGCTTTATGCTCTAGGAGGGCCCTTGGCCACAGTGTTTGCATACTCATAACAAGACAAGAGATGAAGCCTCCACAAGGAGAACAGAGAAAGGGAGGGTGGATCTCCTGACTAGCAGGGGACATGGGCTCCTTGATGGTATAGCCCAGACAATGGGGTGGGCCCCAAAACAAGCAGGTAAATCTCTAGGAATGTTTGCTCTATGGAAAGATTTGCCTTTCTCTGATGCCCACATTTAAGAGTTTGGTCTTCCTTTCATGCATCCTAATAAAGAGTTGCTTCCCGATCATTTTGGCACTGAAGCCTATGCTTCCTATGGCCAATTTAAAAACTCTGTTCAGGCTGGGCGCGGTGGCTCACACCTGTAATCCCAGCACTTTGGGAGGCTGAGGTGGGCGGATCATGAGGTCAAGAGATCAAAACCATCCTGGCCAACATGGTGAAACCTCGTCTCTACTAAAAATACAAAAATTAGCTGGGCTTGGTGGCGTGCACCTGTAGTCCCAGCTGCTTGGCAGGCTGAGGCAGGAGTATCGCTTGAACCCGGGAGGGAGAGGTTGTAGTGAGTCGAGATCACGCCACTGCACTTTAGCCAGAGTGAGATGCCATCTTGAAAAAAATATAAAAAAACTGTTCAAGGCTTAAGGCATAGAATTTCAGGGGTCAAAGCCAAGAAGGACCCATGTACCTGAACCTACTTATTTAATACATTTGGAAACTGAGGTTTAGGGGTGGAAGCTAGCTCACTAAATGTGGCACAGTAACTTACTGGCAGTGCCAAGCCTGAGACCTACATCTTCTGATTCTGTTCTGTGCCCCTCAGGCTAGACATCAATCTCAGACAAGTGAGAAATATGTTCTCATCCCGTGTGGGACGGGGAAGGGGAGTCAGTGCTTATAAATAAGTAATTAGTAGCCCTAACCATTAACATAATAATTAGAAGCTGAAATTTGAGAGTTTTTCATGTGTTAGCAATTTTATAGTCATTATCTCATTGAATTTCCAGAGTAACCCATAAAGGAGATGTTATTACTCCAGGTTTTTCATATGAGAAAACTGAGGCTTAAAGAAGTGACACAGGGCAGGGCGCAGTGGCTCACGCCTGTAAACCCAGCCAAGGCGGGTCAATCACAAGGTAAGAAGTTCGAGACCAGCCTAGCCAACATGGTGAAATCCTGTCTCTACTAAAATTACGGAAAATTAGCTGGGTGTCATGGTGAGTGCCTGTAATCCCAGCTAATCAGGAGACTGAGGCAGGAGAATTGCTTGAACCCAGGAGGCAGAGGTTGCAGTGAGCTGAGATTGCACCACTGCACTCCAGCCTGGGTGACAGTTCAAGATTCCATCTTAAAAAAAAAAAAAGTGACGTGACACAGGCCAGGCATAGTGGCTCACACCTGTAATCCCAACACTTTGGGAGGCTCAGGCTGGCAGATCAGTTGAGGTCAGGAGTTCAAGACCAGCCTGGCCAACATGGTGAAACCCCATCTCTACTAAAAATACAAAAAAATTAGCCAGGCATTGTGGCAGGCACCTATAATCCCAGCTACTTGGGAGGCTGAGACAGAAGGATTTCTTGAACCCAGGAGGCAGAGATTGCAGTGAGCCGAGATTGTGCCACTGCATTCCAGCCTGGGCAACAGAGTGAGACTTCGTCTAAAAAAAAAAAGAAGAGACATAACTTGCCCAAATTCACACAGCCAACAAGTAGTAGAGTGAGGGTGAGGACACAGGCCTACTTGATATAAAACCCTATCTCTAAACCACTAGACTAAAATAAACAATACTGTAAAGTTTGATCTGCAAAGAGACAGACAAAACTTTTTTTTTTTTTTGAGACAGAGTCTCTCTCTGTTGCTGAGGCTGGAGTACAGCAGGGCGATCTTGGCTCACTGCAACTTCTGCCTCCCAGGTTCAAGCAATTCTCCTGTCTCAGCCTCTCAAATAGCTGGGACTACAGGTGCCCACCACCACGCCGGGCTAAATTTTGTATTTTTTATAAACAGGGGTTTCACCACGTTGGCCAGGCTGATCTCAAACTCCCGACCTCAAGTGATCCTCTGGCCTCAGCCTCCCGAAGTGTTGAGATTACAGGCGTGAGCTACCATGCCCGGCCGCCAGACACAACTTTTAAACATCTTTCCTTATAGTCTACTGTTTTAAGTAAATCCATCTAGGATTTAGCTTAATGGTTTAAAGCTGTTGTGCTCAATCATTAGTGTAAGCTTGTCCAACCTGCAGCCCACAGGCGCAGGAGGCCCAATATGGCTTTGAATGCGGCCCAATACAAATTCGTAAACTTTCTTAAAACATGATGAGATCTTTTTTTGCGATTTTTTTGAACCTCATCAGCTATCATTAGTGTTAGTGTATTTTATGTGTGGCCCAAGCCAATTCTTCATCTTCCAATGTGGCCCAGGGAAGCCAAAAGATTGGACACCCTAACTCTGCTGTTTATTAGAATCACCTGAAGAACTTCTTTTTAATTTTATTTTTATTTTCAAATCAGGCAGCCTCTTGAGCCAGAGTAGGCTCAGAGAGACTCCCTGAAGAACTGCTTCTTCTTCTTTTTTTTTTTTAATTTTTTTGAGATGGAGTCTTACTCTGTCACTCAGGCTGGAGTGCAGAGGTGTGATATTGGCTCACTGCCACCTCTGTCTCCCAGGCTCAAGTGATTCTTGTGCCTCAGATTCCCCAGTAGCTGAGACTACAGGAGCCCACCACCACGCCTGGCTAATTTTGTATCTTTTAGTAGAAATAGGGATTCACCATGTTGGCCAGGCTGGTCTTGAACTTCTGACCTTAAGTGATCTGCCCACCTTGGCCTCCCAAAGTACAGGGATCACAGGCATGAGCCACCGTGTCCCACCGGAAAAGCTTAAGTTTAAAACCCAGATTGCTGGCCTATTCCCCAGAGTTTCTGATACAGTAGGACTGGCATTTCCCAGGTGCTACTGCTGCTGCTGATTTGGGGACCACACAGCAGAGAGTGTCACTGATTTAAAGGAATCCTTAACAGATTCTGTGTCAGCTGAATTTTCTTTCATTGAGTCTCACTTTCCGAGTAACAACTTAAGAGCAAAGTTGCTCTACCTCGATTAAAGTGATTCATGACTTTGGGAAATAAGAAAAATAATATTACCACCTCATTTCCTAACTACTACTTTGATAGGGTTATAGAGGAGTCTTTACTTAGGGTGAATTGTCAGGAAGACTAAAATTTAGGCTAAAAAGCAGGCTGCTAACGCACATACCATTTTGTTTCCTCCTCCCTCACTGCCTGGAAAATCGAAGGTCATAAGGAAGACGGCAACCTGCTGAGCTTAGGTCACGTGTTCATTCCTGAGCCAATCACCATGGCCAGAGGAAGGTGATGCTCTGATTGGCCAAACCTGAGTCACATGTCCATTATTGGAGCAGGAAGTGAAGTGAATTCCAGGAAATGAATTTCTTTGAGACGCAGAGCCTGAAAAGGCAATGTAGCTGGTCCCCTGGAGAATAAGCCTGGGATGAAGACACCAGAAAGAAGGGGAAATGGACGCCAGGTGGCAAAACCACACACGCCCACACTGCTGGTTGCTAAGCAACATTTTGTTTTTCCGCTCTGGTTCCTCTTCTGTTCGGCAGAAGCTCTCCTAAAACAAAGACTGACCATTCTGTAGTTGGAAGAGGGCCAAACCCAGGAAGCCTTGAATGAAGTGGAAAGAGATCTGGGCTGGAGATTTGGGTTTTAGTCCTGATAACTGCCACATACTTTCTTCCCTCCCTGAGTCTCAGCTGTAAGACGAGGAGGCCGGACAGAATCTCTGTGGTGCCCTTGCAGCTCTACTAGGCTGGGTTCTGAGCAATGTCACAGGCAGTGGGACCTCCTGTGCCTCTCATATCTTAGAAGTGAAGGCAGCTTTCTCCGAACATGAGCAACCCCTGCCATGGAATGTGGCTCGCTAGAAAGTGCCTCAATTTTCGCATCAGATAATTTGTTTTGGTTTCTGACCTTAATTTCTCTTTCTTTGTTTGAAACTGAGTCTCGCTCTGTCACCCAGGCTGCAGTGCGGTGGCGCGATCTGGGCTCACTGCAACTTCTGCCTCCCAGACTCAAGCAATTCTTCTGCCTCAGCCTCCCGAGTAGTGAGACTACAGATGCACACCACCATGCCCGGCTAATTTTTGTTTTTAGTAGAGACAGGGTTTCACCATATTGGCCACACTGGTCTCGAACTCCTGGCCTCAGGCGATCCACATGCCTTGGCTTCCCAGCGTCCTGGGATTACAGGTATAAGCCACTTCACCCAGCCCCTGACCTTAATTTCTGATTCCTCCTAATACCTGTGCAACCCAGGCAAATTACTTAACCTCTTTGAACCTTCTAATTTAAAGTGGAGTTATGGATAATCCCTCAAAAAGTTATTGAGAGAATCAAATGAGACAATGGATGTGAAAGTGCTTTGTAAGCTCTAAAGTGCTGTGCAGATGGAGGGCCCATCCAGCCAGGGTCCCTGTCTCCCAGGCCACTGTGGTTCCGGGACTCAGTGCTCCTGAGAAAAGGCTAGTGCCCATATTTAGTGAGCATGAGCCCTTCCACAATGCATGTGTATTTTACTTGTATTGATTCTAAACCTTGCTATTCCACGTGTAAGTATCACATCAGAGGGTAAACTGAAGCAACTGCGAGGGTGAGTAAGAAACAGGTCACTGATGATTCCAAATTTTGCAGAATCTATCCTGGAGTCTCTGTCTGGGGGCCCAGGACCAGCAGCTGGCAATGAGGGAGCAGGAAGCCAGGCTCTGCCCTTCTTTTCTGACCATTCTGTCCCTTTAAGCAGGCCTTTGGACAGAAGCCTCCCTCTGACTTGTCTAGTGGGGCCGGGGATAGCCACATCCACTCTGATCTCTCACAGTCATCTCAAATTCACATGCTCGCTGTAATCCCAGTGCTTTAGAAAGCCGAGGACGGAGAATCGCTTGAAGCCAGAAGTTCAAGACCAGCCTGGGCAACAAAGCGAGACCCTGACTCCACCAAAAATTTAAAAATTAGCTAGGTGTGCTTGCATGCACCTGTAGTCCCAGCTACTCAGGAAGCTGAGGTGGGAAGATTGCTTGAGCCCAGGCGTTTGAGGCTGCAGTGAGCTACTATCACACCACTGCACTCCAGCCTGGGTGACAAAGTGAGATCCTATCTCTAAGAAAACAAAATTAGGCCAGGCACGGTGGCTCATGCTTGTAATCCCAGTGCTTTGGGAGGCTGAAGCAGGTGGATCATGCATGAGGTCAGGTGTTTGAGACCAGCCTGGCCAACATGGTGAAACTCTGTTTCTACTAAAAATACCAAAGTTAGCCGGGCATGGTGGCGTGCGCCTGTAATCTCAGCTACTTGGGAGGCTAAGGCAGGAGAATCTCTTGAATCGGGAGGCAGAGGTTGCCATGAGCCGATATTGAGCCACTGTACCCCAGCCTGGATGACTTCATCTCAAAAAAATAAATAAAATAAATTAACATCTTCAAAATAGATCTCTTGATCTTGGTCCCCACCTCCAAAATTAGTTTGCACCCAGTTTTGTAAATGTCACCTGAAGCCATTCAGTGTCTCATGCCAGATAATTATGACCCTGAACATCTCTCTTTTATCCTGCCACAATCCATCATCAAATCCCAACCATTCCCCCTCTAAAGCTTACTTCAGTTCCACTCTTTTTTCTCCCATTCCCATTTCTACTACCCCTGTCTGAGACACTGCCATTGCTTACCTAACTGTTAACTTGTAATAGTTTTTCCATTTGGGGTCCTGTCCCATTCCCCCAAGAGGAAGTCTGTGGAGAAAGACACTAGTAAGAAGGGTAAATGAATGCCAGGTGGCAAAACCACACTTGCCCACCCTTCTGGTTGCTAAGCAATGTTTTGCCTTTCAGTTCGGTCTAGTCTTCTGTTCCTCAAAGCTCCCCTAGTACAAGGGCTGACCTTTCTGTAGTTGGAAGAAGTCCAGACCCAGGAGACCTTGAGTGAAGTGGAAAGAGAGAGCTAGGGTAGAGATTTGGCTTTTATTCTTGGTTTCCCAAATGTAAATCTGATGGCATTACTGTCCCTCTTACAAGTCTTCAAAGACTGATACATTTGGAATGACACCCAAGGTCCCCAGTGTGGTCTGCAGAGCCCTGCAGGGTCTGGCCCTGCCCACCTCTCCAGGCCCCGCCTCCTACTGCTTACTCCCCATTGTTCCTGACACTCCAGCCACTGGTCTTCCTTTATTTTTATTTTTTATTTTTTTTTGAGACTAGTCTCGCTCTGTTACCCAGGCTAGAGGGCAGTGGTGGGATCTCGGCTCACTGCAACCTTTGCTTCCTGGATTCAAGCAATTCTCCTGCCTCAGCCTCCCGAGTAGCTGGGACTACAGGTGTATGCCACCACACCTGGCTAATTTTTGTATTTTGAGTAGAGACGGGGTTTCATCACATTCGCTAGGCTGGTCTCGAACTCCTGACTTCAGGTGATCCACCTGCCTTGGCCTCCCAAAGTGCTGAGATTACAGGCGTGAGTCACTGTGCCTGGCTTGCCACTTGCCTGGCTTGCCACTTGCCTTTGTCCATGTCATGAACAACATCCCAAAGTGCTTTCCTAGGCTATTCCGCTACTGGGTCTGCCCTTCCTCCTTTTTGCTCATAGCTGCTTCTATATATCTTTCAGGTATCAGCTGAAGCAGCTCAGGTTTTCAGTCATTCTCTAATGATACTAGCCAAGTAGTCCTCCTCGCCCTCCCCACCTCTGTCCAGATACTCTCTTTTGGCAGTCTTTGTTTTCTTTATAACTCTTACCACTATTCAAATTTATCATTGTGTTCATTTAGTTGCTTATTGCCTAGCTTCACTAAATGCTCAATAAATACTTCCTTTTTTTGGAAGGGTGCAGTGGCTCACACTTGTAATTTCAGCACTTTGGGAGGCTAAGGTGGGAGGATCACTTGAGGCCAGGAGAGGCCAGGAGTTTGAGACCAGCCTGGGTGACATAGCGAGACTTTATCTCTACTAAGGATATGTATGTATTTTAGACAGGGTCTCACTCTATCACCTGGGCTGGAGTGCAGTGGAATAATGACAGTTTACTGTAGCCTTGACCTTCTGGACTCAAGTGATCCTCCCACCTCTGCCTCCTGCACTACCACTCCTGGCTAATTTTTTTTTTTTTTTTTTGTAGAGATGGAGTCTATAAATATTTATTGAATGACAGAACAACCAACAAAAATGTAAGACCTTGCTTCTGTGTCTTCTTTGGAAGATTTTCTCAAAGATGTTATACCGTGAACCAGTAATTCTGAGCACCCCATGGGAGCCAGGAATAAAAAGAGATGCTGGCACAAGACATACGGTGACTCACTTAGCTCCCTTCTCTAGTCCTAAGAGTGCCCACCCAGTGCTGAAGGGGTTTTCGATGCCTTCTCTCCCTATTCTCTCTGCAGTGGGATAAAGTGCCTGGCTGTATATCAAGTTAGTAGGCTGGCCTACTTCCCTCTGTTGCCCAGGCTGCAGTGCAGTGGCATGATCTCTGCTCACTGCAGCCTTGACCTCTTGGGTTGAAGTGCTCCTCCTGCCTCAGCATCCCCAAGTAGCTGGGACTACAGGCATGTACCACCATGCCAGTTAGTTTTTTTGTTTTTTTTTTTTGTATTTTTTTGTAGACATGCAGTTTCACCATGTTGTCCGGGCTAGGCTCTAACTCCCAGGCTCAAGCGTTCCACCCGCTGTGGCCTCTCAAAGTGCTAGGATTACAGGCATGAGATACTGCACCCAGACTCCCTGTTTGCTCTCTTGACCCTGACCGTGGCCTTCCCCTCCCACACGTCCACAGGTACAAGTGCCTAGAGCTCCAAGCCCTTCTAAAATGGCTTTCAGGCTGGGTGCAGTGGCTTGTGCCTATACCAAGCTACTTTAGGAGGCTGAGGTGGGAGGATTGCTTGAGCCTAGGAGTTTGAGGCTGTAGTGAGGTGTGATCATGCCCCTGCATTCTAGCCTGGGCGAGAGAGAGAGAGAGAGAGAGAGAGAGAGAGAGAGGAGAAACCTTGTCTCCAAAAATAAATGAATGAATAAATAAATAAAATGGCTTTCAGGAAAGAATCCCATACATTCTGGCACACTATATGCTGGGCGCGGTGGCTCATGCCTGTAATCCCAGCACTTTGGGAGGCTGAGGCAGGTGGGTGGATCACTTGAGGTCAGGAATTCGAGAGCAGCCTGGCCAGCATGGCAAAACCCCGTCTCTACTAAAAATACAAAATTTAGCTAGGTGTGGTGGCATGCAACTGTGGTCCTAGTTACTTGGGAGGCTGAGGTGGGAGAATCACTTGAACCCAGGAGGCAGAGTTTGCAGTGAGGCGAGATCGCACCACCATACTCCAGCCTGGGCGGGCAGGTCAAGACTCTGTCTCCAAGAAAAAAAAAAGAAAAATAATGGACTCAATATGTTTCATAACCAACAAAAATAATAAGCCAGGATACTTGAGGTGACAAAGGAGTTTTGTGATACTTCCTGCAGGACTGATTACATAACTTAAAGGGCCTGGCACAAAATGAAAATAGAGACTCCTTGTTGAAAAATTATTAAAAATTTCAAGATGATGTCAGCAGAGCATTCAGCCATGTGCAAGGGACTTTCTAAACTGAGATTGCACACCCATGACACTGGCGCTGCTTGCTGCCTTTGGAGGCAGGCCAGGAGGCTCATTTAGATTTTCTGGGCTGGCCTTGAAAATCTCTCTGTGGACACCACAACTTCCCAGAGATCCTTTTCCCATCAGTTCAAGAATGACAGTTGTTCCAGATAGAACTCTCAGCAGCCAGGATAGACCAGGCATACAAGAGGCTGCTGCCACTTCTTTTTTTTTTTGAGATGGAGTCTCACGCTTTCGCCCAGACTGGAATGCAGTGGCACGATCTCAGCTCACTGCAGCATCTATCTCCCGTGTTCAAGCTATTCTCCTGCCTCAGCCTCCTGAGTCTCTGGGATTATAGGTGTGCACCACCACGCCCAGCTAGTTTTTGGATTTTTAGTAGACATGGGGTTTCACCATGTTGGCTAGCTTGGTTGGTCTTGAACTCCCAACCTCAGGTGATCTGTTCGCCTCAGCCTCCCAATGTGCTGGGATTACAGGCATGAGCCACCATGCCTGGCCTGCTACCACTTCTTGACCGGAAACTTTCCTCGGACTCGATAGTTTATAGCTAAGTCAGCTGACTCAGAGCAGAACCAAGTTTATTTTCTTTTATCTAGAAGCTTAAGGAAGCAGGAAAGTTGTTTTTGTAAAACTCCCTAGAAGGTAAACATGACATTTTTTCATTCTGTTTACAGGACACATTGGCATGAAGGGAATTTCTGTTGCCACCACATGTTGCCGTTTACCTGTCCTTCACACACCTCCAGCCAGCCAGTGGGAGAGCTGCTGCAGTAGCCCAGTATTCCAGAACTAGGCCTTTTTGTAGGGGAGGGGAGGGACATAGAGAGGGAGAGTGTGGGCAGGCCCAGGCGGGTGACCCTGAATGAGAGTGGGAGGGGACACTAGCTTATTTCTGAAAGCAACCGAGGGAAACTCTGAACTACATTCACCAAATTGTTCACTCAATACATATTTATTTAAAAAACTTGTGAATAGAGGCCCGGTGCAGTGGCTCATGCCTGTAATTCCAGCACTTTGGGAGGCTGAGGTGGGTGGATCATGAGGTCAGGAGATCAAGAACATCTTGGCCAACATGGTGAAACCCCATCTCTACTAAAAATACAAAAATTAGCCGGGTTTGGTGGCATGTACCTGTAGTCCCAACCAGAGGCTGAAGCAGGAGAATTGCTTGAACCCGGAGGCAGAGGTTGCAGTGACCCAAAATTGCACCCCTGCACTCCAGCCTGGGCCATAGAGTGAGACTTCATCTCAAAAAAAAAAAAAAAAAAAATTGTGAATAGAATTGTGTATTTAATTGATTTCATTTTTGAATGGGTACTTATGGTTCAAAACTCAAAAGTTACAAAAAGGCTTAATTGTGGAAAATCTATTTATTTATTTATTTATTTGAATTGGCACATAATAATTGTACATATTTATGGGGTACATAATTTTTTTTTTTTGAGACAGAGTCTCATACTGTCACCTGGGCTGGACTGCAGTGGCACAATCTCAGCTCACTACAACCTCTGCCTCCCAGGTTCAAGCGATTCTCCTGCCTCAGCCTCCTGAGTGGTGTTTTGATATATACAATGTAGGCCGGAAGCAGTGGCTCACACCTGTAACCACAGCACTTCGGGAAGCTGAGGTGGGAGGAGTGCAGGAGTTTGAGACTGCTTGGTCAACATGGCAAAACCTGTCTCTTCAAAAAAAATACAAAAAAAAAAATTAGCTAAGCATGTGGTGTACACCTGTAGTCTGATACTTGGGAGGCTGAGGTGAGAGGATCACTTGAGCCCAGGAGGTCAAGGTTGCAGTAAGCTGTGATTGCACCACTGCACTCTAGCCTGGGAGACAGAGCAAGACCTTGTCTCAAAAAAAAAAAAAAAAAAAAAAAAAAAATCAAGCTTCTGGGTCTATAGAAAAATAAAATAAAACACATAAATAGCCTGTAATCCCAGCACTTTGGGAGGCTGGAAAGCAGGGGGATCATTTGAGGCCAAGAGTTCAAGACCAGCCTGGCCAAATTGCAAAACTAAAAATACAAAACAGCCAGGTGTGGTGGCGCCTGCCTGTAGTTCCAGCTACTTCGGAGGCTAAGGCACAAGGATGGCTTGAACCTGGGAGGCGGAGGCTTCAGTGAGCTGAGACGGCACCACTGCATTCCAGCCTGGGTGATAGAGACAGAATCTGTCTCAAGAAGTAATAATAATAATAAATAAATAAAAGAAAAATTCATTGTATAGTGATCAGATAATTAGTATATCCACCATCTTAAACATTTATCATTGGGAACATTCAATATCCTCTCTTCTAGCTATTTGAAACTATATATTATTGTTAACTCTAGTCATCCTACAGTGGTATAAAACCGTAGAACTTGTTCCTTCTGTCTATCTAGCTATACTGTTGTGCCATTTAACAAATCCCTGCCTACATCCTCCTTCTTCCTACTCTTATCATGAAAAAATCTTTCGTACTTCCAGGTAATCCATTTACCCTCCCTGTAGGCAGTCATCATAATTAGTTTTTTTGTTTTTCATTTTTGTGGAGATGGGGTCCAGATGTTGCCCAGGCTGGTCTTGAACTCCTGGGCTCAAGCAATCCTCTTGCTTCAGCCTCCCAATGTGCTGGGATTATAGGCATGAGGCACTGTGTGGTCATAACTAGTTTTTTTCTATCCCTTTTTTTGTTTGCACAAACAAGCAAATACGTACACATCTTCCCACCCCACCTTTTTTTTTTAAACCAGCAATAGCATAACTTAACACTTGTTGTTTTCTGCCAGGTGCGGTGGCTCACGCCTGTAATCCCAGCACTTTGGGAGCCCAAGGCGGGTGGATCACAAGGTCAAGAGATCGAGACCATCCTGGCTAACGTAGAGAAACCCCATCTCTACTAAAATATAAAAATGAGGCCAAGCATGGTGGCTCACGCCTGTAATCCTAGCACTTTGGGAGGCCGAGGTGGGTGGATCACCTGAGGTCAGGAGTTCAAGACCAGCCTGGCTATCATGGTGAAACCCCATCTTTAAAAAAAAATAATAATAAGAAAAAATTAACCGGGCATGGTGGCACACGCCTGTAGTCCCAGCTACTTGGGAGGTTGAGGCAGGAGAATTGCTTTAATCTGGGAGGTGGAGGTTGCAGTGAGCTGAGATCGTGCCACTGCACTCCAGCCCGGCACCTGGTGACAGAGCAAGGCTCTGTCTCAAAACAAAAAAAAACTTGTTTTCACTTAACTATATATCCAGGAAATCTTTCTCTATATTAGTTCACAAAGAGCTTCTGTGTTATTTTATAGGTGTGCATAGTATCCTGATTGCATACCTATATTGTAATTTGTTTAACAAGTGGACATTATTTATCAAAATACATACATACATACAAACTTTGAGTGATCAGTCCAGAATCAGAACTGATGAGACGGCTGCTGGCTGCTGTGCCCAGTGGATGCATCTCTTCTACTCCTGCTTGTCTGTGTTTTTCTGTCATCCTTTCCATTTGCATGACAGGCAGTTCCTTATTGTTTCTGCCTTGTGAATCCTTCCTATTCTTCACTTCCCAGCTCAAATCCTCCTTGTCCCTGAAATTTCCCCCGTTACGGCCTGGCCTAAATATATAGGATCCCAACAGTTATCGTCTTTTTTCCTTACAGGGTAAGCTACTTTTGGGGCAGAAGTCTTGACACACAAACCCACTTCTGTTTCTCCCCTGGAGGCTGCACAGTTGAGCCTTTTCCATAATAGGCCCACAACAGAGTGCTGGCTGCAGAGTGAAAGTGTTGGCTCTGGCCAGGCGAGGTGACTCATGCCTGTAATCCCAGCACTTTGGGAGGCCAAAGCAGGCAGATCACCTGAGGTTCGGAGTTCGAGACCAGCCTGACCAACATGGAGAAACCTTGTCTCTACTAAAAATAAAAAATTCGCCAGGCGTGGTGGCACATGCCTGTAATCCCAGCTACTTGGGAGGCTGAGGCAGGAGAATCACTTGAACCCAGGAGGTGGAGGTTGTAGTGAGCTGAGATCGCACCATTGCACTCCAGCCAGGGCAACAGAACAAAGCTCTATCTAAAAAAAAAAGTTGGCCCTGTAAGGTGACACTGTCCATAATTGTGAGCTGGTGATGCTTAGGGGAAGGCGATTAGCACATTGTTGCCTGGAGTTCTGGCAGCTCTATTTCCCATCCAAGTCAGCACTCTCTTGTTTTCTATTTTGGGTCCTGAATGCTTAAGCAAAGGGGAAATCATCAAAAACCACAGTAGAGACTAATAGGGTGGAAGAAAAGGCAGAAATAAGCAGGTGGGGCTGAGCGTGGTGGCTCATGCTTGTAATCCCAGCACTTTGGGAGGCCGAGGCGGGCAGATCACCTGAGGTCACGAGTTAGAGACCAGCCTGGCCAACATGATGAAACCCTGTCTCTACTAAAAATACAAAAAATTGGCTGGGCAGAGTGGTTCACGCCTGTAATCCCAGCACTTTAGGAGGCCGAGGTGGGCAGATCATGAGAACATGGGTTTGAGACCAGACTGATGTACATGGTGAAACCCTGTCTCTATTAAAAATACAAAAATTAGCTGGGCGTGGTGGTGCCCACTTGTAATCCCAGCTACTCAGGAGGCTGAGGCATGGAATTGCTTGAACCCAGAAGGTGGAGGTTGCAGTGAGCCAAGATCGCGCCTTTGCACTTCCCTCTCCCACCTTGGTTCCTTGGGGTTGATTATGAAGTTCCTTCCCTGGACAGGAGGAGACCATTGCATGCACTCCATTCTCAGGGGCTGCTGCGGGAGAGGATGCTGGCATTCTGTATTCCTCCCATTGGTGGTGGAGACTGAATTTGGATACTCCCCCATCTTCAGAGTCTGGGGTCCTCGTGGGTCATGGGAGTGTCACAGAGGGGAAAACCCTAGGGTGAAAGAGACCTGAAAAGTGCGGCTAGGCACGGTGGCTCATGCCTGTAATCCCCACACTTTGGGAGGCCGAGAGGTGGATGGATCACCTGAGATGAGAGGTCAGGAGTATGAGACCAGCCTGGCCAACATGGCAAAACCCTGTCTTTACTAAAAACACAAAAATTAGCCAGACGCAGTGGCATGTGTCTGTAGTCCCAGCTACTCAGGAGGCTGAGGCTGGAGAATCGCTTGAACCCAGGAGGTGGAGGTTGCAGTGAGCTGAGATTGAGCCACTGCATTCCAGCCTGGGTGACAGAGCAAGGCTCCATCTCAAAAAAAAAAGGTGACACTGAAGCCAAGACTTTAGGAGGTGAGAGAGGGAAGTACCAGGGTCTTGGAGAGGAGCATCTGCTGGGTCTTCCCAGCAGAGCAGCAAGAGCCTGAAGCTGGCGTGGATCTGACATGAGTGGTAGCAGTAAGGAGGCCAGTGTGGCTGGAGTGGGGTGAACCATGGCGAGGAGGAGGAGCTGAGATCAGAGAGGTAGCAGGGAGCAGACTGCTTAGGGCCTCGCAGGCTGCCACAGTGTCTTTGGGTTTTACTGAGTGGAGTGGGGCATTTTGGTCTCACTGTTTCACCCAGGCTAGAGTGCAGTGGTGTGATCTCAGCTCACTGATTTTCTTTTTTTTTTTTTGGAGAGGGAGTCTCGCTCTGTTGCCAGGCTAGAGTGCAATGACGCGATCTTGGCTCACCACAATCTCTGCCTCCCGGGTTCAAGTGATTCTCATGCCTCAGCCTCTCGAGTAGCTGGGATTACAGGCATGCGCCACCACACCCAGCTAATTTTTTGTATTTTTAGTAAAGACACGGTTTTACCATGTTGGCCGGGATGGTCTTGATCTCCTCACCTCATGATCTTCCTGCTCTGTCACCCAGGCTATAGTGCAATGGAACAATCTGGGTCTACTGCAACTTCTGATCCCCAGGTTCAAATGATTCTCCTGCCTTAGCATCCTGAGTAGCTGGGACCACAGATGTTGCCACAACTCCTGGCTAAGTTTTGTATTTTTAATAGAATAAGTTTTCTGCGTGTTGGCCAGGCTGGTCTTGAACTCCTGGCCTCAAGTGATCCACTCACCTTGGCCTCCCAAAGTGCTAAGATTACAAGCATGAGCCACCACACCTGGCCAAATTAAATTTTCTTTTTGAAATGGAGTGTCACTCTGTTGCTCAGGCTGGAGTGCAGTGGCGTGATCACAGCTTACTGGAATTGCCACCTCCTGGGTTCAAGTGATTCTCCCGTTTCAGCCTCCCAAGTAGCTGAGACAGATACGCGCCACCACGCCCCACTCATTTCTGTATTTTTGGTAGAGACAGGGTTTCACCATGTTGGCCAGGCTGGTCTCAAAGTCCTGACCTTCAGTAATCTGCCCATCTTTGCCTCCCAAAGTGCTGGGATTATAGGCATAAACCACTGTGCCCAACCTAATTTTAATTAACCTAAATTTATATTTTAATAGTTATATGAGGCTAGTGGCTACCATTTGGACAGCACAGCTCCAGAAATTATGAGTGATGGGAAGAAAATACTTTTTTTTCCCTTTTCTTTTTTATTTATTTATTTTCATTATTTTTTAAGACAGGTTTTCACCATGTTGGTCAGGATGGTCTTGATCTCCTGACTTCGTGATCTGCCTGTCTCAGCCTCCCAAAATGCTGGGATTACAGGCATGAGCCACTGCACATGGCCGGGAAGGAAAAACTTTTAACAAAAAAAATTTAAGATAATTTTTTTAAGACAGTACTTTAAAGAGTTCTTTATAGATCTAGGCCGGGTGCAGTGGATCACACCGGTAATTGCAGCACTTTGGGAGGCCGAGGTGGGCAGATCACCTGAGGTCAGAAGTTTGAGACCAGCCTGACAAACATGGAGAAACCCCATCTCTACTAAAAATACAAAATTAGCGGGGTGAAGTGGCACACGCCTGTAGTCCCAGCTACTCAGGAAACTGAGGCAGAAGAATTGCTTGAACCCAGGAGGCAGAGGCTGCAGTAAGCTGACATTTTGCCATTGTACTCCAGCCTGGGTGACAGAGTGACACTCCGTCTCAATTAAAAAAACAAACAAACAAACAAACCCAGATTCTTTTGTTTTCTCTCCCTCCCATTTCACAAACCCAGAGTCTTAAAGAAAAATGTGGGAGGAAAAATCAGGATCACCCATAACATCACCAAATACAACTACTGACACTATTTTAAAAGTTTATTTTCATCTTTTTTCTAGATACAGTCTAATTTTGCCTTGTATATATCATCTTCAAATGGATCCCTATGCAAACTTGACTACTGCATAAAAACAAAACAAATAAAGGGGGTCGGTCTCTGCCTTGAATGTTATTTTATTATCTTTGTATTGTTTGTTAGAACTCAAGGCAAACTTGTAGCCCACCAAAGCAAGCCCGTCCCTTCCTTTCTTCCAGTCTATCTCTTTGCTATATTTTTATGGATCTCTATAAGTTGTCTAACATTCTTTTTTGGTAAGGCAGAGTAGAAATCAATGAATTGTAATCCTCTTTGCACATTAGAATCACCTGGAGAACTTTTTAAAAATATAAATACTCAGCTAGGTGCGGTGGTTCACTCCTGTAATCCCAGCACTTTGGGAGGTCAAGGCTGTTGGATCACCTGAGGTTGGGAGTTCAAGACCAGCCTGACCAACATGGTGAAACCCCATCTGTACTAAAAATACAAAATTGGCCAGGCATGGTGGCAGGTGCCTGTAATCCTAGCTACTTGGAAGGCTGAGGCAGGAGAATGGCTTGAACCTGGGAGGCAGAGGTTGTGGTGGGTGGAGATCCATCCATTGCACTCCAGCCTGGGCTACAAGAGTGAAAAATCCATCTCAAAAACAAAACAAAACAAAACAAATGAATACTCAAGCAAACTCCTAACTTAATAAAAATGTCTAGGAGTCGGGCTAAGCACCAGTATTTTGTAAAGCTTCCCAAATGTTTGTTGATGTAAATAAATAAATACATGCATAATTATCTATAATAACTGTCTATATCACTATTACATATTTTTCCAAACACATACTAGGCCTTTTTTTAAACCCAAAAATAACTAAACTTTTGTGGTATTACTGCTAAAAATGCACAGCCTGAATCTAATCATTAAGAACAGCCAGGCTGTTCATGGTGGCTCATACCTGTAATACCAGCACTTTGAGAGGCTGAGGTGGGCAGATCACCTGAGGTCAGGAGTTTGAGACCAGCCTGTCTAACATGGTGAAACCTCGTTTCTACTAAAAAGTGAAAAAAATAGAGGGACGTGGTGGTGCATGCCTGTAATCCCAGCTACTCGGGAAGCTGAGGCAGGAGAATCGCTTGAACCCGGGAGGCGGAGGTTGCAATGAGCTGGGGATAGCGCCACTGCACTCCAGCTTGGGCAACAAGAGCGAAACTCTGTCAAACAAACAAAAACAAACAAACAAACAAACAAAACAACCACAAAGAAAAACCAGTCAACAAACCCAAAGAGGGGAACATTCTACAAAATACCTTCCTTGCCTCTGTTCTTCAAAAGTGTCAGTGTCTCAGTAGACAATGAAAAATTTGGAAACTAGAACAGGCTGGGAGAAGAAAAAAAAATTGGAAACTATTCCAGAGTAAAAAATACTAAAGAGATATGACAACTGAGTATAAAATTGAATGTAAGATTTTCTTCCTCTATAAAGAAATTATTGAGAAAATTTGAGAAATTTGAATAAAATATGAAGATTTTATCATAATATTGTACTATCATCAATAAAGTATTTTGGGATAAAAGGATTTCATGTCTGTAATTTATTCTGAAATGATTCAGAAAAGAATATGTACATATTATATATGTACGTGTATGTGTGTGGAGAGAGAAATTGACTAAGCAAATGCAGTAAAATGTGAACATTTGGTAATTTCAGCAAAGGATATGCTGTTATTTTTGTAATATTCTTGCATATTTTTTATAAATCTAAAATTATGTCAAAATAAATGTTAATTTATAGAATCCTTGAACTTTGACAAGGTCCTCAGAAAAGGAATAAAATGAGGACAGAATTTTAAAGCACACACAGAAATTTTTGTTTTGGTAAAAATAACCTATAGCTACATGGGAAGAGATGTTATTTGAGAGATTGTTTTCAGAATATAAATTAGGTTTGGGCCTTCATTCAAGCATCTGCTGATGGAAGGCTCTGACAAATGCTGGCAGAGTACCTCCAATAGAGGGCGGTACAACATTATGAAGAATAAATTACATCACACGGGTTTTGGATAAATGTTATTTAAAGTGGATTAAAGTGTTAACAAGTAGAAAAGAAGTATTGAGAATCTTAGAGCTGGATTCTAACCACATCCCATTTTACAGATGTGCAAACTGAGAATCAAAAGTGGGAAAAGAACTTGGCCGAAGTCATAGCCACAAGCAGCACAAATGCCTTGCAAATACAGTTGGGGCTGGGTGCAGTGGCTCACGCCTGTAATCCCAGGAGTTTGGGAGGCCAAGGTGGGCAGATCGCCTGCAGTCAGGAGTTTGAGACCAGCCTGGCCAACAGGGCAAAACCCCGTCTCTACTAAAAAATACAAAAATTCGCTGGGTGTGGTGGCATGCACCTGTCATCCCAGCTACTTCTTGGGAGGCTGAGGCTGGAGAATCGCTTGAACGGTTGCAGTGAGCCAAGATCACACCACTACACTCTGGCCTGGGCAAAAGAGCAAGACTCCGTCTCAACAAAACAAAGCAAAACAAATACAGTTGACACTCTGTATCTGTTTGTTCCATATTCCTGGGTTCTGCCTTGGTGGATCCAACCAACAACTGTATTAGGTATTATAAGTAATCTAGAGATAATTTAAAGTATCTGGGAGGATGTGTGTCAGTTATATGCAAATATGAAGGTGGAATTTGGTATGGAAAATATTGAAGGCAGGGATGATAGAGTTTGTACTGAATATGCACGGACTTTTCCTCCTGTCATTACTCCCTAAGTGATACAGTATAACAATGACTTACATAGCAATTTACATTGCATTAGATATATAAGTAATCTAGAGATGATTTAAAGTATTTGATAGGATGTGTGTCCGTTATATGCAAATACGACACCATTTCAGGGACCTGAGTAACCACGGATTTTGATATGGGTTGGGGGGCATTCCTAGAACCAATCCCTCACAGATAGTGAGGGACAACTGTAATAGCCACAGCAATCAATCCTTGAAGTCTTACTAACGTGCCAGGCACAGTACTAAGCACTTTATATGCATTATCTATGTAATTATACAATCCCTCCTCCTTTTTTTTTTTTAGCTTTGAGGTTGAGGTTCAGATAAGTCAGCAACTTGTCTGACAGCACTAAAAAATGAGATTCTGACAGCACCCATAGCTAACATGCCATTCTGTCCCACCTACTCTTAAAGAACTGATCCCTAAGAGGGGAGCAGAAAATAGCCACCAAAAGAGAAATCCATCCAATATGTACTGTTGGATATGCTTGAGCCTCAGAGTTTAAGACCAGCTTGAGCAACATAGTGAGACCCCTTTTTCTTTTTCTTTTTTTTTGAGACGGAGTTTTGCTCTTGTTGCCCAGGCTGCAGTGCAATGGTGAGATCTCAGTTAACCACAACCTCTGCCTCCTGGGTTCAAGTGATACTCCTGCCTCAGCCTCCCCAGTAGCTGGGATTACAGGCATGGGCCACCATGGCTGGCTAATTTTGTATTTTTAGTAAAGACGGGGTCAGGCTGGTCAGTCTGGTCTTGAACCCCTTACCTCAAGTGATCTGCCCACCTCGGCTTCCAAAAGTGCTGGGATTACAGGCATGAGCCACCATGCCTGGAGAAACCCCTTTTTCTAGTAGAAAAAAAAAAAATAAAGAAGAGGATGGGCATGGGACCTCATGCCTATAATTCCAGCACTTTGGGAGGCCGAGGTGGGTAGATCACCTGATGTCAGGAGTTCAAGATCAGCCTGACCAATATGGTGAAACACCATCTCTTCCAAATATAACAACAAAAATCAGCCGGGTGTGGTGGTGGGCACCCCTAATCCCAGCTACTCTGCAGGCTGAGGCAGGAGAAGTGCTTGACCCTGGGAGGCAGAGGTTGCAGTGAGCTGAGATCCCGCCACTGTACTCCAGCCTGGGTGACAGAGTGAGACTCCATATCAAAAAAAAAAAAAAAAAAAAAAAAAATGGCCGGGCGCAGTGGCTCACGCCTATAATCCCAGCACTTTGGGAGGCCGAGGCCGGTGGATCACGAGGTCGACCATCCTGGACGACGAGGTAAAACCCCGTCTCTACTAAAAATACAAAAATTAGCTGAGCATGGTGGTGCGCACCTGTAGTCCCAGCTACTCAGGAGGCTGAGGCAGGAGAATTGCTTGAACCCAGAAGGCGGAGGTTGTGGTGAGCCGAGATCGCGCCATTGCACTCCAGCCTGGGTAACAAGAGCGAAACTCCGTCTCAAAAAAAAAAAAGAAAAGAAAAGAATAAGAAGTAAAGAAAAATGGATAGGTTTAGACATGAAGAGAAAGCAGAGTAGAGAGGGGATATGGAGTGAAAATAAAGAGGGGAGGAAAAGCATCCACTCTTGCTAAGGAGGGTTGAGCCTAAAATATTTACTACTCCTATCCCCACTACCCTGTGTCTCCTCTAAAGGCTCCACCAGCTGGTCTAGTTAGCTCTACTTTCAGAAACATCTATAATTCCTCCACTTCTGTCCATCTGCACTGCCACCTGCCTTCAGGCCACATCATTCCTCACCATGGTTTCTCTGCAAAGGCCACACTGGTCTCCTTAATTTTTTTTTTTTTTTTTTTTTGAGAAGAGGTCCCGCTCTATCGCCTAGGTTGGAGTGCTGTGGTGCGATCTTGGCTCACTGCAACTTCTGCCTCCCTGGTTAAAGTGATTCTCAGCATCCTGAGTAGCTCGGATTATAGGTGCGCACCACCATGCCAGGCTACAGTTTTTTATTTTTAGTAGAGATCAGGTTTCACCATGTTGGCCAGGCAGGTCTCAAACTCTGACCTAAAGCGATCCACCCGCCTCGGCCTTCCAAATTGCTGGGATTGCAGGTGTGAGCCATTGTGCCTGGCCTGGTCTCTTTCTTTTACACTTTTCACAGTTTGTTCTCCACACAATAGCTAGAATCATCATTTTTTTCCTTTTCCTTTTTTTTTTTTTTTGAGTAGTGTGAGAACAGATAGAATCATCTTTTCAAACAGATTATGGCTGGGCACGGTGGCTCATGCTGTAATCCCAGCACTTTGGGAGGCCAAGGTGAGCGGATCACCTGAGGTCAGGAGATCAGCCTGGCCAACATGATGAAACCCTGTCTCTACTAAAACTATAAAAATTAGCTGGGCCTGGTGGGGTGCATGCCTATAATCCCAGCTACTTGGGAGGCTGAGGTAGGAGAATTGCTTGAACCTGGGATGCAGAGGTTGCAGTGAGCCAAGACTGCACCGTTGCACTCCAGCCTGGGCAACAAGGGGGAATCTCTGTCTCAAAAAATTTAATTAATTTTAAAAAATAAAACAAATCATTTCACTTTTCTGTGAACATCTTCTTTTTACTTTAAAAAAAATTTTTTTTAGGCTGGGTGCGGTGTCTCACGCCTATAATCCCAGCACTTTGGGAGGCCAAGGAGGGTGGATCACCTGAGGTCAGGAGTTCGAGACCAGTCTGACCAATATGGTGAAACCCTGTCTCTATTTAAAAAAAAAATTATTAAAAAAAATTTTTTTTTTTTTTGAGACAGAATCTCTCTCTGTAACTCAGGCTGGAGTGCAGTGGTGTAATCCTAGCTCACTGCAACATCTGCCTCCCAGGATCAAGCGATCTTCCTGCTCAGCCTCTCAATTAGCTGTACTATGAGGTACATGCCACCATGCCTGGCTAATTTTTGTATTTGTGTATTGGTAGGGTTTTGCCATGTTGCCCAGGCTGATCTCAAGCTCCTGGACTCAAGCGATCTGCCTGCCTTGACCTCCCAAAGTGCTGGAATTGCAGGCATGAGCCACTGTGCCCAGACCTCCTTTTTTTGCTGTTGTTTTGAGACAGGGTCTCACTCTGACACCGAGGCTGGAGTGCAGTGGTGCAGTCTCGGCTCTCTGCAAGCTCAACCTCCTGGGCTCAAGTGATTCTTCCACTTCAGCTTCTCGAGTAGCTGGGACTACAGATGCATGTCACCACGCCCTGCTAATTTTTAAATTTTATGTAGAGTTGGGATTTCCCTATGTTGCCCATGCGGGTCTCAAACACCTGGGCTCAAGCACTTCGCCCACCTTAGTCTCCCAAAGTGCTAGGATTATAGGCGTGAGCCACCGCTCCCGGCCTGTGTGAACATCTTTTATCAGCTTCCTGCTGCTCTTGGAATAGAATAAAAGGTCCTGGCCAGGCTGCGTCTGAGCTGGCCCCTGCCCACCTTCCTGACCTTATCTCCTACCAATCTCCTTGCCCTCTTTACTTCCTTCAATTCACCCCGAGGACATGAGAAGCTTTTTTTAAGGGCCTTTGCGCTTGCTTTTTCTTTTGTCTGGAACTCTCTGCCTGCAGGTCTCCACCTGGCCATCCCCTTCTTACTCAGGTCTTCCTTAAAAATGTGCCCACAGTGAGGACTTGCTGACCACCAGGTCGAGCATAGCCTCAGTGCCTTCCTATCACGGCGCCCTATTCATCACGTTGCATGTGCTCCTGCTATCACAGCCTGGCCCTCATCACTGTCTGCAATAATCGTATTCTTGTATTTGTTTATTTATTGTCCATTTTTCCCTCTAGAATGTAAAGTGCATGAGGATAAAGCTTGTCTTGTTCATCTTGCCTAGAGCCGTGAGTGTTTGGCAATAGTAGGGATGTAGACTGGGTGTGGTGGCTCATGCCTGTAATCTCAGTACTTTGGGAGGCTGAGGCAGGCGGATCACCTGAGGTCAGGAGTTCAAGACCAGCCTGGCTAACATGGTGAAATCCCGTGTCTACTAAAAATACAAAACTTAGCCAAGCATGGTAGTGCCTGCCTGTAACTCCAGCTACTTGGGAGGCTGAGGTAGGAGGATCACTTGAACATGGAAGGCGGAGGTTGCAGTGAGCTGAGATCACACCATTGTACTCCAGCCTGGGAGACAGAGGGAGACTCCTCAAAAAAAAAAAAAAAAAAAAAAAAAAAAAGGCTGGGCAGGGTGGCTCACACCTGTAATCCCAGCACTTTGGGAGGCCAAGGCAGGCAGATCACCTGAGGTTGGGAGTTTGAGACCAGCCTGACCAACATGGAGAAACCCCGTCTCTACTGAAAATACAAAATTAGTCAGGTGTGGTGGCACATGCCTGTAATCCCCGCTACTCGGGAGGCTGAGGCAGGGGAATTGCTAGAACCCCGGAGGTGGAGGTTGCGGTAAGCCAAGAGCATCATTGCACTCTGGCCTAGATAACAAGAGCAAAACTCTGTCTCAAAAAAAAAAAAAAAAAAAGTAGAGATGTAATAAGCAGTGATTGAGTGAATGGAGGCATGGGATGCATTGATTAGAACAAAGAATTCTCAAGAAACAAAGGAGTGGGGTAGGGAGACATATTTGAAAGGATTAGGGCGAGACTGAGGAGGGCCTCAGATGGTAGCCTAAAGCCTCTGTTTTCTGTGGGCAGTAGAGAGCTGCTGAAAGTTGTTGATTTCTTGAAAGCAAGGTTTGTTTAATACTAGTGTATAGGATGGATTAAAGAAGTGCCTAGAGGTAGCCAGTTAGGAGAGTTAGGAGGCTATTGGAAATCTATAGGCTGGGCATGGTGGCTCACGCCTGTAATCCCAGCACTTTGGGAGGCTGAGGCAGGAGGATTGCTTGAGGCCAGGAGTTCGAGACCAGCCTGGGCAACATAACAAAACCCCATCTCTATGAAAAAGTACAAAACTTAGCTGGGTGTGGTGGCATGCCTGTTGTCCCACCTACTGGGGAGGTTGAAGTGGGGGGATCACTTGAGCCTGGGAAGCGGAGGTTGCAGTGAGCTGAGATCATGCTATTGCACTCTAGTCTGGATGACAGAATGAAACCCTGTCTTTAAAAAAAAAATCCAGTAAAGTGGAGAATGATTTATTTTTAAACTAAATAAATTGCCTGCTTTGACCATAGAACAACAATGATAACGACTCACGCTTGCATAGAACTTACTGTGTGTTTTTGTTTGAGTGTCTGATTAGACCAGCTGGAATGCCTCCCAGTGGTGGCAGGGTCTGAACTGAAATGAAATTGGGTGGTACCAAGGTATCAGCTTGTACTTATTCTGAAATTATGGTTTGTGGGTAACATGATTTGAGTCAGTCTTTAAAAAGTTAACGGGCTGGGCATGGTGGCTCATGCCTATAATTGCAGCATTTTGGGAGGCCAAGGCAGGGTAGATCACTTGAGCTCAGGAGTTCGAGACCAGCCTGGCCAACATGGTGAAACCCCATCTCTACAAAAAAAATACAAAAATTGGCCAGGTGTGGTGGCATACTCCTGTAGTCCCAGCTACTTGGGAGGCTGAGGCAAGAGAACTGCTTGAACCCAGGAAGTGGAGGTTGTTATTAGCTGAGATCGCACCACTGCACTCCAGCCTGGGTGACAGCAAGAATCTGTCTCAAAAAAAAAAAGGTGGGGTGGGGGATGGTGGTGGTGGTAATCAAGTCATAGGATTTAAGAATTTAAAGTCTTAGCTCCAGAAGAGACTCAGTCCAAGTCTTTTCATTTTAGAGATAAGGAAGAATGAGATTAGTGAAAGGAAGTGACTTGCCTGAGGCCAAAAGCGTTTCCTCTGTTTTCAAGAGATATTTCTTCTCTCTAAGTTTCTTCATCTGGAAAATACAGAGTCAAATCCTTCTGCACAGGGCCAAATTAATATTATTATTTTGTTTTAATATTATATTTTTAGACACAGGGTCTTGTTCTGTCACCCAGGCTGGAATGCAGAGGTGTGATTATAGCTCACTGCAGCCTCAAACTCCTGAGCTCAAGTGCTCTATCTGCCTCAGCCTCCCAAGTAGCTAAATTACCTGCCATCCCACCCAGCAGGATCAAATAAATATTATGAAAAGCCTTTGTACATATTATGACACTCATGTTAACCAAAACTGCAAAATGAGGGGCTCGGCCAGGTGTGGTGGCTCATGCCTGTAATCCAAGCACTTTGGAGGCCAAGGTGGGCAGATCACCTGAGGTTGGGAGTTCAAGACCAGCCTGACCAACATGGTGAAACCCCATCTTTAAAAAAAAAAGGGGCCAGGCGCGGTGGCTCACACCTGTAATCCCAGCACTTTGGGAGGCCGAGGCGGGTGGATCACGAGGTCAAGAGATCAAGACCATCCTGGTCAACATGGTGAAACCCCGTCTCTACTAAAAATACAAAAAATTAGCTGGGTGTGGTGGCGCATGCCTGTAATCCCAGCTACTCAGGAGGCTGAGGCAGGAGAATTGCCTGAACCCAGGAGGCGGAGGTTGCGGTGACTCCAGCCTGGGTAACAAGGCTCCATCTCAAAAAAAAAAAAAAAGAAAAAAAGAGAGAGAGAAAAAAAATGAGGGGCTCCCATGAGATTTTATTATTATTTGGCCATAGCTGTAAGCTTGGCTTTAGCTCAGGCCCAGATTCATTCTTTCAGCAAACTTTAGTGCCTACGAATGCAGGTCTTGTTCTCAGTACTGGAGATTCTACAGTGAATCTAGCATTCACAAGCCCTATCCTAATAGCCTAATAGTACTTTCATGCTGCTGAAATGTGTGTGTGTGTGTGTGTGTGTGTGTGTGTTCTGAGATGATTCGTGCTATGGAGAAAAATCAAGCAGGAAAGAGGAACAGGGACTTCCAGAGGTAGGGGAGGGGCTGGAATTGTAAATAGGGGGGTCCAGGAGGGACTCTCAGAAAAAGTGACCCAGATTCTGGGCTGCACCTTAGCACAGTGAAGGGGGACACTTTTTTTTTTGAGACAGAGTTTCACTCTTGTTGCCCAGGCTGGAGTGTGCAATGGCGCGATCTCAGCTGACCGCAACCTTTGCCTCCCAGGTTCAAGCGATTCTCCTGCCTCAGCCTTCCGAGTAACTGAGATTACAGGCATGCACCACTATGCCTGGCTAATTTTGTATTTTTAGTAGAGACAGGGTTTCTTCATGTTGGTCAGGCTGGTCTCGAACTTCCGACCTCAGGTGATCTGCCTGCCTCAGCCTCCGAAAGTGCTGGGATTACAGGTGTGAGTCATGCCATCCAGCAGAGGACACTTTTTAAAGAACTATATTTGTTCTTGGGTAGCAGAGTCTTGATGGAAGGCTGACTTAGCTAGGATTCAGGGTGAAGACTGTCGACACTGGCTTGGAGCAGAGGCTACAGAAATGAAACCTTCCCCATCAGCACTCTTTTAGACCATCAGATGTAAATTTCTGCTTCCTTCTTGAAAACCAAACCCAAGCCAAAGACTTCAGAGGATAGCAGAAATAATTTGCACTAAGACTCATCTTCCAGTCTTCTTTGGGAAGGGGCAGGGACTGATATTGGTCGATTCCTACTGTATGCCAAGTGCAGTGCTAGCCTCCTTCACACGCTGTCCCATTTTATCCTCCAGGCAGCCCTGCAAGGGGGGTATTATTGTTCCCATTTTGGAGATGAGGCAACTGAGGCTCAGAGCGCCCATGTGACTTGCCCACCTCAGCACAGCTGGTAAATGATAGACCAGAGATTCAAATGCCAGGCCAGTTGGCCTGGCACCATACCCTGTGCTCTCTCTGTGGCATCATAGCCTCTTCCACAGATGGAGAGCTGGAGTGATTTTGAAAGCCACTAGTGAAACCTTTCCCAAAAGGCGATTTAGAAATTGTGTAATTCAACTCCTTCATTTCACATCCTAAATGAGATAACAGTGTGAATGCCTGCCTAAACACCTTATAAGCAGGGCCAGGCGCAGTGGCTCACGCTTGTAATCCCAGCACTTTGGGAGGTCGAGGCGGGTGGATCACGAGATCAAGAGATCGAGACCATCCTGGTCAACATGGTGAAACCCCGTCTCTACTAAAAATACAAAAAATTAGCTGGACATGGTGGTGTGTGCCTGTAATCTCAGCTACTCAGGAGGCTGAGGCAGGAGAATTGCCTGAACCCAAGAGGCGGAGGTTGCGGTGAGCCAAGATCACGTCATTGCACTCCAGCCTGGGTAACAAGAGCGAAACTCCGTCTCAAAAAAAAAACAAAAAAAAACACCTTATAAGCATACAATGAATGTTAGTTTTCTGCCTGCAGATTAGAGAGGAGGTTGCTTGCCTGAGATCGCACAGCAGGTTAGCTGCAAAGCTTGTACTCAAAGGCAGCCTCTGGACCTCCAGATCCTCTGTCCTAGATTCACTAATGTCGGAGCCACTTCAGGTTTAGTGGTCAAAGGCTGTATTGTCAATGACAAAGAGAAAGCGGAAGAACTGTCAGGCTACAGAGGGGCAGACGCCCAGTTCTCAGGACCCCATGGTCAGGAGGGGAACAAGAAGAAAGAGGGAAGCTCTGCCCCACTCCTCCCCATCCCCAGATGGGGAGGGATGGAGAGGCGAGAGAAAACCTCTCTAGATGGCTTTTGTTCACATTTACAGCCAAGCGGTATTTATTCAGCACCGCTGGGTGCTAGACACCAAAGATCAAGAACTGCGTGCAGGAGGAAAACTTATCTCAGTCCCTGGTGCTGGCAGGTTAGTTAGTGGGAGGAACAGATGAACAAATAGATTGTGAAACCTACCATTAGGGTCAGCAGAAGGATGAGTGATGTGTTCAAGGCTGCAGGACTGGCAGGCGATGTCTTCACACCGTCGTTTCTGGCAGAAATTGCCTAAAAAATATTCACTTCTTCATCAGTGAGCTGTGATCATGTAAGGTTTCTATAAAAATGATGATTATGGCCAGGCAAGGTGGCTCATGCCCGTAATCCCAGCACTTTGAGAGGCCGAGGAGGGAAAACAGCTTGATCAGCCCGGGCAACATAGTGACACTTTGTCTCTACAAAAAAGAAAAAAATTAGCTGGGTGTGATGGCGTGAGCACACCTGTGGTCCCAGCTACTTGGGAGGCTGAGGCCACTTGAGATGGGAAGATTGAGGCTGCAGTGAGCCATGATCACATCTTAGCACTCCAGGCTGGGTGACAGAGAAAGACCCTGTCTCAACAGAAAAATTACTTTTTTAAAAAAGGATAATTATAAGGAAATAGTGGGGATGGGTAGAGGTATGGGGCCAATGACAGGGAGCAGCTGAAAACTAATGGGGGTTGCTGGGCTGAGCACGGTGGCTCAGCCTGTAATCCCAGTATTTTGGGAGGCTGGGGCAGGTAGAACACTTGAGGTCAGGAGTTCGAGACCAGTCTGGCCAACATGGTGAAACCCCCATCTCTACTCAAAATACAAAAATTAGCCGGTCATGGTGGCACATACCTGTAATCCCAGCTGTTCAGGAGGCTGAGGCAGGAGACTCATTTGAACCTGGGAGGCAGAGGTTTCAGTGAGCCGAGATCGGGTCACTGCACTCCAACCTGGAAGACACAGTCAGACCCTGTCTAAACACACACACACACACACACACACACACACACGATCTGCTGAAATCTCACTTAAGCTGCACAGACACCCATCTGTTACAGTGAATTTGCTTTTCCAAGTTCTTTGCTTTAAGAGGCAAGGTGGTGGTGGTACTGAGAGCTAGTGTGGGGCTGGCTGTCTAGGCTCCTCATTCACTAGGGTAACCTTAATAACAATGATAATGGCAATTGTAATGTGGTGGGGAATAAAGAGCGAGGGAGAAAAGGCTGGGGGAGGGCCAAGTCTGGAGAAGGCGTGGTTTGCATTTCGTTTTCCCAGCAACCAATCAGATCACTTCATTATTCTTCCTTTTTCACAGATGAAAAGACAGAGGCTCAGACAACTCCAAGGCCACGCAGCTGATGAAAATTCTCATTTAAAGCCATGTAGGCTTTCTTTCTCCATCTGTTTGAGGGAGGCGGGTTGTGACACCGGGACTCAATTCCCTCTCTTTTAATGAGAAAATGCCACGTTGGGGAGAAGGGGAGGGTGGGAGGTGTCCGGACGATTTCCGTTTCTAGGACTGAAGCCTCCCTACTTTGGGCGCTGCCTCGCTTTGTTTGGGAAAGTCACCGGGAGGGCCTTTCTGAGAACAGGAGGCAAATCCCCGCCCATTGTCTTTGGGGACGAAGGTGGGTCACCCCAATCTCCTCGCAGATGTAGCGGACTGCGCTAGGAGTTCTCTTTAGCGTTGTGAATTGGGTGTCTTTTCAGACCTTCACCCTTGGGGAGTCGGGGAGAAAAAGTATTCCTGGAGAGAGATTCCAAGTATTCACTCACTCACTCATTCCCTTGTGTCTGGAGTTCTACTAGGCTTTGGGAAGGAACTGGTGAGTTACCCCCAGCTGAATCTTGGAGGAATTGAAAGAGCAGCACAGTAGCCCAGAATAGGGCCGCTAGTAGGATTGGAACTGACAGTTGGACCTGTGAAGCCACCTGGGGTCTTGATGTCATGGTAGTGCCCTCATGGAGTTAAAACATTTCAGAAGAATAAAGGGCTCTGAATCATATTGATATTTGGATATTTTAAAATCAGAAAGATCAAGTGGGAGATAAGAGAAATTTACAGTTAGGGAATGCAGCTTAGAGAGGCGGTTGGCTGGTTATCTTTTGCATTTATATGTTAAATTTGAATTTAAATGCCTTTAGATGGGGGTTGCAAACTTCTTTGGGTCTCACCACAGTCTGTTGATTCACATACAGTATTTATTGGCCATCTGCCTCCAAAAAAAATAGTGAATAAGTTGACATTCATTTCCATTCATTCCACATAGATGTATGTACACACACACACATACACACATATAGTTGTTTTGTTTTTCTGGGGCTCAAGTGATTATCCCACCTCGGACTTCTGAATAGCAGAAACTACAAGCCTGTGTAACCACACTGGCTCCTTTTTTTTTTTTTTTGAGACAGGGTCTCACTCTGTCACCCAGGCTGGAGTGCAGTGACACAATCTCGGCTCACTGCAACCTCTGCCTCCTGGGTTCAAGCAGTTCTCCTGGCTCAGCCTCCTGAATAGCTGGGACTATAGGTGTGCACCACCACGCCTAACTAATTTTTGGATTTCTTTGGTAGAAACAGGGTTTCCCATGTTGGCTAGGCTGTCGGGTTTTTTTGTTTGTTTTGTTTTGCTTTTTGAGATGGAGTCTTGCTCTGTTGCCCAGGCTGGAGTGCAGTGACACCATCTCGGTTTACTGCAACTTCTCCCTCCTGAGTTCAAGTAATTCTCCTGCCTCGGCCTCTTGAATAGCTGGGACTACAGGTGCATGCGATCATGCCCAGCTAATTTTTGTAATTTTAGTAGAGACAGGGCTTCACCATATTGTCCAGACTAGTCTCAAACTCCTGACCTCAGGTGATCCACCCGCCTTGACCTCCCACACTGCTGGGATTAGGTGTGGGCCACTGTGCCCAGCCTTTTTTTAAATAGAGACAGGTTTTCACTATCTTGCCCAGGCAGGTCTCACACTCCTGAGCTCAAGTGGTTCTCTTGCCTTAGTCTCCCGAAATGGTGGGATTAAATGTGTAAGCCACTAAACCCGGTGGGTTTTTTTTTTTTTTTTGGAGAATGGGTCTCTCACTCTGTGGCCTAGGCTGGAGTATAGTCATTATGATCTCGGGGGTCACTGCAGCCTCAACCTCCTGAGCTCAAGCAATCCTCATGCTTCAGCCTCCCAAGTAGCTGGGACTATAGGCAGGCACCCCTATACCTGGCTAATTTTTGTATTTTCTATTTTGTAGAGACAGGGTCTTACTATGTTGCCCAGGTGGGTCTCCAGCTCCTGGGCTCAAGCGATCTTCCCTGCTCAGCCCCAAAGTGCTGGGATAAGAGCCACCCCGCCCGGATCCCCATGTGTATATTGAGAGCTGCTATGTGCCGGAACTTTTCTAGTCTTGGGAATACAGCAGTGAAGAAAACAGACAACAATGGAACTTGGATTCCATTGTGGGTCGGGGGAGATCAACAGAGAGGATACAAGCTAGATGGTGGTAAGTCCTGAGGAGGAAGGTGGGAAAGGGGACAAGGAGTGTGGAGGAGCAGTCAGAAGGGTTGGCCATTGTAGGCTTCACTGAGAAGATGAATATTTAGTAAATACCTGAATTAGTTGAGAGAGCTGGCCACGTGGCTGTCTGGAGCAAAAGCATTCTAGGCAGAGAAAACAACAAATGTGGTAGCCAGGCGCGGTGGCTCACGCCTGTAGCCCAGTACTTTGGGAGGCCGAGGTGGGTGGATTACCTGAGGTCAGGAGTTTGAGACCAGCCTGGCCAATGCGGCAAAACCCGTCTCTACCAAAAATACTAAATATTAAGGCTGGGCGCAGTGGCTCACGCCTGTAATCCCAGAACTTTGGGAGGCTGAGGTGGGCAGATCATGAGGTCGAGGGATTGAGACTATCCTGGTCAACATGGTGAAAACTCGTCTCTACAAAAAATACAAAAATTAGCTGGGCATGGTGGTGCACACCTGTAGTCCCAGCTATTTGGGAGGCTGAGGCAGGAGACTCGCTTGAACCCGGGAGGTGGAGGTTGCAGTGAGCTGAGACTGAGCCACTGCACTCCAGCCTGGGCGACAGAGCAAGACTTCATCTCAAAACAAAACAAAAAACCCCAAAAATTAGCTAGGCAGGGTGGTGCGTGCATGTAGCTACTTGGTGGTTCCAGCTGGGAGGCTGAGGCAGAATTGCTTGAACCTGGGAGGTGGAGGTTGCAGTGAGCTGAGATCGCACCGCTGCACTCCAGCCTGGGTGACAGAGGGAGACTCTGTCATTAAAAAAAGAAGAAGAAAAGAAAAAAGGAAAAGCAAACAACAAATGCAAAGCCCTTGACATGAGACCAGGCCTGGTGTTTCAGAGGAATCCCGTGGACATGCCGCATACTAGTCTAAGCTTTCTCACTCCTAGGAGGCAGGTACTGTTATTTACTCGTTTACAGACGGGCAAACTGTGGCCAGAGATGATAAGAAACTTGCTCCTGGAGGTAGCTGCTAAGGAAGGCAGAATTTGTGCCCTTAAATACTAAGCTATTAAATCATTAAAGAAATGATTTCATTAGCCTGGGTAGACCCAGGTACCAAAGACTTATACCTCCAGCTGCCAGTGAACTTTCCAAGCCCTTAAGGAAAACCTGGGTGTGGTTGTAGGGGAGGGCGTGACTCAGGCCTTGGCTGGCTTCCTGCTGAGTCACTGCTCCTGGGCCCAGGAGGGAGGCTCAATCCTCATCTCTTCGCAGTGGTAGGTTCCTGCCTTTTTGGGGGAGATGCCTGGCGTCAGGCCTTAACCGCACACCATCGGTGGATGAATTTGTCTGACTTTCCTAACGGCTTCGTTGTGAAATTGTGGGCGGGCTCCATTTCCTAATGTGACTCTCTGGCCAGCAAGAGGGAGCTTTCTGCCCAGGCTAGCACTTCATTCTTGAAGCCATCCTGGATGAACAGGTTCTGCCCCTTAACAGGCTGGCTATCTTCCATCTCAGCTGGACCATCTGTGTGCTTGACATGCCCACAACGAAGTTGAGCAAGATGCCAGGGGAGCCACATGTATCACCCTGGGCCTCATGATGCTCACTCCAGACACATTCACAAATATAGCAAGGAAGAAATGGGTAAGGACTGTGATGTGGATGCCAAGTGCCACGGCACCAAGTTTGTTAGTACTTCAAACCGAGAGTCAGCCAGGTGTGATGGTGTGTGCCTGTAGTCCCAGCAACTTGGGAGGCTGAGGCAGGTGGATTGCTTGAGCCCTGGAGGCAGATGCTGTAGTGAGCTTTGATTGTGCCATTGTGCTCCAGCCTGGGTGACAGAGTGAGACTTCTCTAAAAGCAACAAACAGGCTGGGAGTGGTGGCTCATGCCTATAATCCTAGCACTTTGGGAGGCTGAGGTGGGTGGATCATCTGAGGTCAGGAGTTTGAGACCAGCCTGGCTAACATGGTGAAACCCTGGCTCTAATAAAAATACCAAAAATTAGCTGATATGGTCGTGGGCACCTGAAATCCCAGCCACTTATGAGGCTGAGGCAGGAGAATCACTTGAACCTGGGAGGCGGAGGTTGCAGTGAGCTGAGATTGCTCCATTGTACTCCAGCCTGGGTAAAAAGAATGAAACTCCATCTCAAAAAAAGAAAATAAAAGAAAACAAAAAACCAGAGATTCATGAACAATAATAATAGCTAACATATAGTGAGCATTTAAACTGTGCCAGGCAATGTTCTAAGTACTTAACATGTTTTATTTCATTTTTGTAACCCTCACAATACCTTATAAGGGAGGAACTTCCTATTTTGTAGATAGGAAAACACAGAGATGTCACAGCTAGAAAAGGGCGGAAAGGCCAGCAGGGACAAAATCCTGGAGTCAGGAAGGTCTGGGCTGGATTTAGGGAGCTGCCGGGAGCTGCGGTAACGGGCTAGAGGGGGAGTGGAGTTACAGTGAGAGATAAGGCTGGAGAGGACAGTAGGGCCAGATTGAGAGTTTGGTCTGGAGTTCAGGGTTGGTAGGGAGCCCCTGAGGACTTCTGAGCATGTCTTTCCTGATTGCCTCAGCTGCCTCTTTTTTTTTTCGAGATGAAGTTTAGCTCTTGTCCAGGATGGGATGCAATGGCGTGATCTCAGTTCACTGCACCCTCCACCTCCCAGGTTCAAGACATTGTCCTGCCTCAGCCTCCGGAGTAGCTGGGATTACAGGCGCTCCCCACCATGCCTGGCTAACTTTTTGCATTTTGAGTAGAGATGGGTTTTCACCATGTTGGTCAGGCTGGTCTCCAACTTGTGATCTCAGGTGATCTGCCTGCCTCAGTTTCCCAAAATGTACATACCTGGGATTACAGGTGTGAGGCCCCCCCCATCTGGCCAGAGCTGTATTTTTGTTGATTTGGTTTCGGGCCACCTTGGAAAACAAAGAGTGGAAATTGAACAAAAACAGTGGAACTCGGGCTCTTTGTGTGATGAGGAGCCCTGTCACTTGCTCACCCAGAATCTTCTGTATTTGTTGTGTTCCTGCTCCAGAATGTCTTCGGATAAAAGATGTACGTTTCCGGAAACGTTCCAATAGGTGTCGTCCATAGCTGGACCATCCTCTCCTTTGGAGCCATGCCCCCACCTCCCATGATCCAATTCACTTTTCTGGGCTTTCATTCCTTGTTCTCCAATTCTAGGGTGCACATTAGTTGTGTCTGGCTAGCTAGCATTTCCACTTTTGCAAAACTTCTCCTCCTCATTCTTGTTAAAATATCTGGTGGCCAGCTGCAGTGGCTCATGCCTGTAATCCCAGCACTTTTGGAGGCTGAGGGGGCGGATCACTTGAGTTCAGGAGTTTGAGACCAGCCTGGCCAGCATGGCGAAACCCCATCTCTACTAAAAATACAAAAATTAGCTGGGCATGATGGTGCACGCCTGTAATCCCAGCTACTTGGGAAGCTAAGGCAGAATCACTTGAACCCTGGAGGTGGATGTTGCAGTGAGCCGAGACTGTGCCAGTGCACTCTTGCTTGGGTGACAAAGTGAGACTCAGTCTCAAAAAAACAAAAACAAAAACAAAAACAAGAGCTGGTGAGGTTGCCTCACAATACCTTCTTATGGTAGACACCATTAGTGACCTATCCAATGCAGTCTCCCTCCTTCTTGGTTTAAGAAATACCAATTTTTCGCTGGGCGTGGTGGCTCATGCCTATAATCCCAGCACTTTGGGAGGCCAAGGCAGGTGGATCACGAGGTCAAGAGATCGAGACCATCCTGGTCAACATGATGAAACCCCATCTCTACTAAAAATACAAAAAATTAGCTGGGCATGGTGGCGCATGCCTGTAGTCCCAGTTACTCAGGAGACTGAGGCAGGAGAATTGCCTGAACCCAGGAGGCGGAGGTTGCGGTGAGCCGAGATCTTGCCATTGCACTCCAGCCTGGGTAACAAGAGTAAAACTCTGTCTCAAAAAAAAAAAAAAAGAAATACCAATTTTTCTGGGGATGGTGGCTCACGCCTGTCATCCCAGCACTTGGGGAGGCCAAGGCAAGAGGATTGCTTGAGCTCAGGAGTTTGAGACCAGCTGGGTAACGTGATGATACTCCATCTCTACAAAAAATACAAAAATTAGCTGGGTGTGGTGGCGTACGCCTGTAGTCCCAGCTACTCAGGAGGCTGAGGCAGGAGAATTGCTTGAGCCTGGGAGGTTGAAGCTGCAGTGAGCTGAGATCATGCCACTACACTCCAGCCTGGGCGGCAGAGCAAGACCCATCTCAAAAAAAAAAACCC
Organism: Saguinus oedipus; assembly: GCA_031835075.1. Classification (NCBI taxonomy): domain Eukaryota; kingdom Metazoa; phylum Chordata; class Mammalia; order Primates; family Cebidae; genus Saguinus; species Saguinus oedipus. The sequence continues at coordinate 62,182,863 of CM063178.1, read as the reverse complement.
ACTAGTTTCATTGAGGGTGACCAGATGGCCAGCCCTAGATGGTAGATTCTTACATGTCTAAGCCAGTAATGACTCTGTTTCCCACTTTCCGAGCTCCCCTTACAGCTTTGCCAATAACACCTAACGGAAGGTCTACTCTGGAGCTTCTGAGAAAGCTTTTGATTTTTTTTCTTTTTTTTTACTTAAAGTTCTGGGGTACATGTGCATATCATGCAGGATTGTTACATAGGTATACACATGCCATGGTGGTTTGCTGCCTCCATCCCCCCATCACCTACATTATGTATTTCTCCTAATGTTATCCCTCCCCAATGTCTCCACCCCCTGCTATCCCTCCCCTAGTCCCCCACCCAGAAAACTTTTGATTTTTTTGACAAAAGGAAACATTTCCTGTTTCCTCCCTTGGGACAACCTCTCCTCTCTGTCCCAAACTTAAACATAGTCATGAGGGCTAGAACTCTGTGCAACTGGAAGAGTACGCCTTGAGGGTTGTCAGCAGCCATCATTTGCTGAAAACTTCTTGCTGAGGGTCTGCTATGGGCAAACAGAGAGAGAAAAACAATAGGCCAGAGAGAGAGAAAAGCTGAGGCCTTATTTGAATGTCTAGATCTATCCATACCTAAAACCAGCATCATCCCTGAAATTCCAAGTGACGGAGCAATGCAATGTCTTTCTTTTTCCCTCGTGGTTATTTGAGATGGATTTCCATTATTTGCAACCAAAGGAGTCACACCTGTACTCCCTGGGCTCAGGTTTCCTGTCTCTTTTTTTTTTTTTCCAAAATGGAGTCTCGCTCTGTTGCCCAGGATGGAGTACAATGGCATGATCTCTGCTCACTACAACTTCTGCCTCCTGGGTTTAAGTGATTCTCCTGCCTCAGCCTTCTGAGGAGCTGGATTATAGGCGTGCACCACCATGCTTGGCTAATTTTTATATTCAGTAGAGATGGAGTTTCATCATGTTGGCCAGGCTCGTCTTGAACTCCTGACCTCAAGTGACCCACCCATCTCGGTTTCCCAAAGTGCTGGGATTATAGGCATTCGCCACCATGCCCGGCCTAGTTTCCTGTCTTTTTTTTTTTTTTTAAGTATAAGCAAGTTTTACTAAGATGCTAGGGTGACTGCGCCAGGTTAGAGCTGCAGCAAGAACGCCAGGCAGGGAGATTGGGTGTGTGGGATGGGGGCAGGGCACAGGAGAGCTGAGGGAGGGGTCAGGGTGGGTGCACGGTGTCAGTAGCTTCATTGGGGTTCAGAGTACTTCTGGGGTGTCAGCTCCTCCATCCCCCTCAGGGGGCTCCTTGGGACTGTAAAAAGGACATGAAGAGCTCTGTCAGAGAGCAGCAGAAACTCTCGAACTCTTTCCAGATGGTCTGCACTGCATGGACCAGGGCCTTCACCTTCTCCTTCATCCAGGCCACAACCGTCTGCCACCACATCTGCAGCCACTGCAGCATGGCCTGGAACCATCTCATGACCTTGTCACAAAAGCGCTCCTTGTGCTCCTTGGTTTCAGGATCCTCAACTTCCAGGACAGGGGGTCTGTTGCCTCTGCACCATAATTCATCTCCTTTCTCAAGTAGAGGAGTGAGCTCCGGGTGCTGTCTCTGACACTGAGCCACCAGTGTCAGGACACCACACTTTGACATTGTCCTCCAGCTCTTTCATGCTCAACTTCACCTCTCCAGTTTTGTTTCTGGATTTTCCATCACATCAGCAAATTTTTCAAAGGGCTGACACGGTTGGGCCTTCTGATTCTTATTGTTATCAGAGTGGACCTTGGCGAAGCACGTGGTAGCCTAGAGTTCCAGGAGCCAGGACCTGCTTCAGGGACCCCGACTCCCTACCCGGGATGACCCAGCTCCACTGAGATAGTCGCCTTCTCCAACCTCTTTTTTTTTTTTTTTTTTTTTGAGACAGAGTTCACTCCTGTTGCCCAGGCTCGATCTTGGCTCACTGCAACCTCTGCCTCCCAGATTCAAGTGATTCTCCTGCCTCAGCCTCCTGAGTAGCTGGGATTACAGGCATGTGCCACCATGCCCAACTAATTTTTTTGTATTTTTAGTAGAGTTAGGGTTTCACCATGTTGATCAAGCTGATCTTGAACTCCTGATCTTGTTACCCGCCTACCTTGGCCTCCCAAAGTGCTGGGATTACAGGCATGAATCACTGCGCCTGGCCCTCTTTTGTTTTGAGACCGAGTCTCACTCTGTCACCCAGGCTGGAGTGCAATGGTGCAATGTTGGCTCACTGCAACCTCCACCTCCTGGGTTCGAGCAATTCTCTGCCTCAGCCTCCTGTGTAGCTGGGACTACAGGTGCCTGCCACCATACCCAGCTAATTTTTGTATTTTTAGTAGAGATGGGGTTTCAGCATCTTGGCCAGGTTGGTCTTGAACTCCTGACCTCGAGATGCACCTGCCTCAGCCTCCCAAAGTGTTGGGATTACAGGCGTGAGCCACCATGCGTGGCCTGTTTCCTGTCTTTACAGTGACTGTCTAGTAGGGCTCCAGCCTTCCTCTGCTTGTGACACCTGGTGGCCTTGACTGACTGTTACAACATATGTGGGCTGCAGACACACATCCATACACCTGCCTGTTCTTCTTCTCAGCAATTCTGCCCCTGAGGATAACTCCACTCTATCCTCTTGTTCAAAAAGTGTCTCAGGGGAATGAGGAATGAAGAAACCTAGGATGTCACCATATACCAAGGCCACTTCAACTCCACAATGTCCTCAGGATGCCCTTGCAACACTATTGTTTGAGAAACACTGGGGTTAAGAAATGGAAATCAAAGAAAAGCAAGCAGAGTAGGCAGGGGTGGAGCAGCATGGAGTTTGTCTGATTTTGGAAGGACTTTAGCGATCTCTCCCTTGTTTCTTCATTCATGCAACACATTTTTGTTGAGTACCTACTTGCTTTTTTTCATTTTTAATTGAGATGAAGTTTCTCTCTTTCTGCCCAGGTTGGAGTGCAGTGGCGTGATTTTGGCTCACTGCAACCTCTGCCTCTGGGTTCAAGTGATTCTCCTGCCTCAGCCTCCCAAGTAGCTGGGATTACAGGTGCACGCCACCACACCCAGCTAATTTGGTATTTTTAGTAGAGATGGGGTTTTGCCATGTTGGCCAGGCTGGTCTTGAACTCCTGACCTCAAGTGATCCTCCTGCCTTGGCTTCCCAAAGTGCTGGGATTATTACAGGCATGGGCCACTACTCCCAGCGATATTTTATTTTATTTTTTCTTTTTGAGACAGGGTCTCGTTATGTTGCCCATGCTGGTCTCGAACTCCTGAACTCAGGTGGTCCACCTGCCTCAGCCTCCCAAAGTGCTACGATTACAGGTGTGAGTCACCGTGCCCGGCCCTGAACACCTACTTTGTGCCTTGACTCTAATATGTCCCTGCCTTCTCAACATAGATTAGGAAATGTGAAATACCTTATATGAAGGGTAGAAAAGAAACTGGGGAGTTTCTCTCTTGCCTAAGGCTTCTCAAAGAGAAAATGACCTTAAAATAAAACAATTGAAAGCCAGATTGGCGATGAGAGAGCCTTACTGTTGATTAAGATTCGGGATGTTAAAATGAGGTGTCACGTTGGATTTAGGATCTCCTTTCCAAATGGAAATCTTTAGGAATGAAGACCTAAACCACTGACTCATTTTAAAATTAATTAATTAATTAATTTTCCTAGAGATGGGGGTGTGGCTCTCACCAAGTTGCCCAGACTGGTCTTGAATTCCTGGGCTCAAGAGATCCTCTCATCTCAGTCTCCCAAAGTGCAGGGATTGCAGGCATGAGCCACCACACCCAGCTCCATTGACTAATTTTTAGTGGAAAGCTTCATGGGTAATGAACAAAGAAAGGGCTTCTGAGTGATCAGACTTAGGTTCGAATCCTGATTCCTTTCTTTTTTGAGACAGAGTCTCACTCTGTTGCCCAGGCTGGAATGCAGTGTTGCCATCTCAGCTCACCGCAATCCCTGCCTCTAGGGTTCAAGCGATTCTCCTGTATCAGCCTCCTGAGTAGCTGAGGTTATAGGCATGTGCCACCACACCTGGCTAATTTTGTATTTTTGGTAAGGTTTCACCATGTTGGCCAGGCTGGTCTTGAACTCCTGACCTCATGATCCACCTGCCTCGGCCCCCCAAAGTGCTGGGATTACAGGTGTGAGCCACGGTGCCTACCTGATTCCTTTCTTGAAATGTGTGATTTTTAGACAAATTTCTAAACCTTTCTGGGTCTGTTTCCTTTGGGTTGTGCTGAGCATTTTGTGAAGATAATAAGACCACCTAACATTTATCTTCCGGTTCTGAGCTAAGTTCTATATGTGTATCAACTCATTAATCCTCATTTAATCCTCACAACAACTGGGGAAACTGAGGCACAGGAAGATTTTTTTTTTTTTTTTTTTTTTTTTTAAATACCTTGCTGGGCAGTTGAAGAGCCTGACTTTGAATGCTGGGCTCTGCAGTCTTTGCTTGCAGCCAGATTATTTACTGACATCCCCATTGATAAAGGGAGGGATGCCTTACTCATGTGATACTGTTATCTGTTTCTACTGAGAGATGATGGTGAAGTGGTAAAATGAATGGGTTTTGGAGCTGGACTGCCATGTTTCAAATTCTAGGCTTATCCTCCATAATGTGTAACCTGATTATTATGAGCAAGTTATGTAACTTCTATATTCCTGTCTCAACTTTCTCTTGTGTAAAGTGGAGCTGATAATAATATTCCTAGGGTTTAGGGGAGGATTGAGTGAGTTAATATGATAAACTTAGAATAGTATCTGGTCCATAGTAAATGCTCAATAAATGCTGCCTACTGTTAACTTTTGAGTCTCATCATTTAGAGAGGCCTCTCCTCTGAATCTTTTTTTTTTTTTTTTGAGATGGAGTTTCGCTCTTTGTTGCTCAGGCTGGAGTGCAGTGGCACAATCTCAGCTCACTGCAACCTCTGCTTCCTGGGTTCAAGTGATTCTCCTGTCTCAGCCTCCCGAGTAGCTGGGATTACAGGTGCCTGAAACCACACCCCACTAAATTTTTGTATTTTTAGTAGAGATGGGGTTTCACCATGTTAGCCAGGCTGGTCTGGAACTCCTGACCTCAAGTAATCTGCCCTCCGTGGCCTCCCAAAGTGTTGAGATTACAGGCGTGAGCCACCACGCCCAGCCGCCTCTCCTCCTAATCTTAATTATGTTTTCTTTCCCTGTAATTCACTCTCATAGCACTTAGGATAATTTGCAGTCATGTATAAGAGTAACTAACTCATGGGGTTATTAAGATGGATAAATAATAAGATATGAGCAAAGCATGAATTTTGTGTATGTTTGGCTCTTGACATATGTGAATTGTTATTTTTGTTATTATTTACACTGAATTCCTTCCTGGGTTAAAAATCACTGACATGTCTACATTACTGGCAATTTCACCAAATCTAAGGCACCATCAATTGTAACCCACACCCTTACTGATGCGTTTCTAAGAAATAGAAAAACCGTGACACAAAACTTTCCTATCACTTAGAATTTTCATTTTATGCATGTTAAAAGAGCTCTTTTAAGTCTTATTTAGACATAGATTTTTTTTTTTTTTTGAGATGGAGTCTTGCGCTTGTCCCTCAGACTGGAGTGCAATGGCACAATCTCGGCTCACTGTAACCTCCACCTCCCGGGTTCAAGTGATTCTCCTGCCTCAGCCTCCCAAGTAGCTGCGATTACAGGTGGGCGCCACCATGCCCGGCTAATCTTTGTATTTTTAGTAGAAATGGGGTTTCATCATGTTGGCCAGGCTGGTTTTGAACTCCTGACCTCGTGCTTTGCCCGTCTTGGCCTCCAAGACATAGATTTTTATCATATGTCAAGCTGTTTGTTTCCTTAGAGTATACAATAATTTTTCATTTTAGTGCTGAATCAATGTGGAATGTTTTTGAAGACATTGTAAGTGGTGATTAAACTCAATACCTATAGTGCTAACAGTGCACCTAGCTTAAGGGAAAGGATGGCAAGAGGAAGAGCTGTGACCAGCCCTGTGCATGCGTGGGCAATGACTGTGGTCTGGCTGTCAGCAACTCCTCAGTAATTTGAGATGCCGCTGATTGCACGTCAATTTACACGTTGGTGTAAAAATGTGAAAAAAAAAAAAAAAAACAGTGTTACAAATTGATGACATATAATATTGAAGTGTGACTCTCGGGGGCCCAAAGTGGCTCCGGCCGGATGTCGTGGCGCTTGCGAAGGCGAGGCCAAGAGTTCAAGGCCAACCAACCTCAGCAACCTTACAAGCTCTCATTGATTGGCAAGAAAAAATAAATAAATAAATAAATAAAATAAAGTGTGACTCTCCCCGCTAACAGTTGTATGGGTCTCTATATGGTTTTCCCAAAGCCACCATGGTTTAAATCAAACCTATTAGGTTTTCTTATTTATTTATTTATTTATTTATTTACTTACTTACTTATGAGACAGAGTCTCGCTCTGTCATCCAGGCTGGAGTGTGGTGGTGCGTTCCGCGTTCTCTACTCACTGCAACCTCTGCCTCCCGGGTTCAAACGATTCTCCTGCCTCAGGTGATCCACCTGCTTGGGCCTCCCAAAGTGCTGGCACCTGGCTAAAATGTTATTTTTTTATCCTGCATTTTTTATCCAAGAAAACATTAAGAATATTCTTCCAGAGCAATAGGTATAAATCTGTGTCATCATTTTTTTTTCTTTTTGAGACAGGGTCTCACTCTGTTACTCAGGCTGGAGTGCAGTGGTGCAATCATACATAGGTCACTGCAGCCTCAGCCTCGAACTCCTGGTCTCAAGTGATCCTCCCAGCTCAGCCTCTTGAATAGCTAGGACTATATGTGCATGCCACCATGCCCTACTAATTTTAAAAACTCTTTTGTAGAGATAGGGACTTGTTATCCAGGGTGGTCTTGAACTTCTGGCCTCAAGTGATCCTCCTGCCGTGGCCTGTCAAACTGCTGGGATTATAAGCATAAAGCACTGCACCCAGCCTCCATTTTTTGTTTTTGAGACAGGATCTGACTCTCAGTCAGCCTGAAGTGCAGTGGTGTGATCATGGCTCACTGCAGCCTTGACCTCCCTGGGCTCAGGTGATTCTACTGAGGTGGGAACCTCAGCCTCCCAAGTAGCTGGGAGTACAGACACGTACCACCACATGTGACTAATTTTTGTATTTTTTTTTTTGTAGAGACAGGGTCTCACTATGTTGCCCACTCTGGTCTTGGACTCCTGGGTTCAAGTGGTCCTGTCTCAGCCTCCCAAAGTGGTGGGATTACAGGCGTAAGCCACTGTACCCAACTCATCTATTTTTTTTTTTTTTTTTTTGAGACAGTCTGGCTCTGTTGCCCAGGCTGTAGTGTAGTGGTGTCATGTCAGCTCACTTTAACCTCCACCTTTCAGGCTCAAGCTATTTTCAACCTCAGCCTCCAGAGCAGCTGGGACTACAGGTGCGCATCTGGCTATTTGCTTTTTTTTTTTTCATTAGAGATGGGGTTTTGCCATATTGCTCAGGCTGATCTTGAACTGCTGGGCTTGAGCAGTCCACCTGCCTAGGCCTCCCAAAGTTCTGGAATTACAGGTGTGAGCCACTACACCCGACCACACTGGCTTTTAATACATACTGCCAAACTTCCTCAAGAAGTACTGGATTCATTTCCATTCCTACCTGCCTCACAGTGTGTGAGCCTCCTGTGCCCCTCCCACCACTGTCCTTAAGTGCCAGCTCCAGGCAGCCTCTGGAGGGAGGTGTCCAGCAGTGTGTCCTCATCTATTTCCTGCTCACTCTCTCTCCTTCTGGGTTCTCTCATTGGCTACACACCTTGCCTTTCAGTGTCAGCTCTGGCCTTTCAGTCTGGCAGCCTTTGGTGCTGCCCATCTCTGGGTTGACTCCTTGACTCCAGCTTCCCGCCTGCCCTGAGCAGGCTTTTACTTTTGAGGTTCCCTGCAGATCCTCCTGCCATTCACCATGGCACCATGCAGTGCTTCCCACAGAATCAACTACCGACTCTTTGGTCCCCAAGTAGAGGCCTTAGACAACCAGAGGGCAAGAAGCAGGCTGGAGTCTGGGGCTTCATGGCTGAAGGCAGGTTTTTATCTTTTTTCTGCTTTTCTGTCCAATTTCTTTTTCTTTTCTTTTTTTGAGATGGAGTCTCACTCTTTTACCCAGGCTGGAGTGCAGTGGTGTGATCTTAACTTACTGCAACCTCTACCTCCCAGGTTCAAGTGATTCTCCTGCCTCAGCCTCCCAAGCGGTTGGGACTACAGGTGTGCGCCACCATGCAGGGCTAATTTTTTTGGTGTTTTTAGTAGAGATGGAGTTTCACCATGTTGGCCAGGCTGTTCTTGAACTCCTGACCTCGTGATCTGCCTGCCTTGGCCTCCCAAAGTGCTGGGATTGCAGGCGTGAGCCACTGCAACCCAGCCTCTGTCCAATTTCATCAGTACTCTCAGGAACCAATCAGGGTATCTTCCTTGATCTAGGCAGGAGGTCTAGCCACAGCTGAAATGAAATCTTAGCTCTTGGCCCAAGTCCTTCTAGGGCTGCAGGGATATCCCTTGGCTTCTAGGATTAGTGTGAAGTGAAGTGAGCAGGTATGCCTTTGGATAGTAGGAACAGGAGGATCAGTGGTCCTATGGAAAGAGCATTTGGATCTGAAAGTCTGGACACCAGGTTGGAACCCTGATTCTGCATGTCCTGTGTCACCCTAGCAGATAACCTTTGGGGCATCTGCCCAGCTCCATTCTACCCTCAACTGTGCATCTGCTTTCCAGTGGGGGTGCTCTTTGGTAGCCTTTTAACGTTTTTATTTCATTTTTACCTGCAGCTCTAGCTTAAAGGAGGTAGGCACCCCCCCAACCTTTTTTTTTTTTTAAGAGACAGGGTCTTACTATGTTGCCTGGTCTGGTATCAAATTCCTGGCCTCAGGCAGTCCTCTCACCTCAGCCTCCTGGGTACCAGGGACTGCCGGTACGCACCACTACACCATGTGGTAGCCATTTTTACACCATATGACTCTATCCCACATTGATGGGACCAGGGGTGGACATGGGATCCAAGCTCGGCCAATCAGATTCCCTTTGGGAATTGGGGTGTGTGTGTGTGTGTGTGTGTGTGTGTGTGTGTGTGTGTGTGTTTGAGATAGTCTTGCTCTGTTGCCCAGGCTGGAGTGCAGTGGCATGATCTCAGCTCACTGCAACCTCTACTTTCCAGGTTCAAGTGATTCTCCTGCCTCAGCCTCCAAATAGCTGGGATTACAGGAACCCACCACCACACCCAGCTAATTTTTTGTATTTTTAGTAGAGAGGGGGTTTTGCCATGTTGCCCAGGCTGGTCTCAAACTCCTGACCTCAAGTGATCCACCTGCCTCAGCCTCCCAAAGCGCTAGGATTACAGGTATGAGCCACTATGCCTGGTCTGGGAACTGGGATTTGAAATGGACTAGGAGTCACTATAAGAATATGAATTAGAGGTCAGGGAAACTGGTGAGAAGATCACAGAGATGCAGATAAGAGTGGCCTGCTAGAGAGAACTGAGAAGCAGGTGTGCAGAGAGAAAGAGAAACAGCTGACCTGGGCTCTTGGTGGTTTTCCAGTTATTGGTGTCAGGCCTTAGGGAGTCCCTGCTGTGTCCCTGCCCGGGTTGGGGGAGGTCTGTGAGACACTCCAGAGTCCTCATAATAAAGCGCCTTTTTTTGCTTAAGCTGCTTCTGTAACCTGCACACAAGCAACACAAATCTTGTTTAAGGTGGTAAATAGGGCTAAATATTAATCTTTTTTAGGGGGGATGGAGTCTCGCTGTGTCTCCCAGGCTGGAGTGCAATGGCATTATCTCAGCTCACTGCAACCTCTGCCCCCTGGGTTCAAGTGATTCTCATGCCTCATCCTCCTGAGTAGCTGGGACTACAGGCATGCACCACCACGCTTGGCTAATTTGTATATTTTTTTGGTAGAGAGAGGGTTTCAACATGTTGGCCAGGCTGGTCTCAAACTCCTGACCTCAAGTGATCTACCTGCCTTGGCTTTTGCATCTGTAAAATGTTGTGTTAGGTCATTCTTGCACTGCTACAAAGGAATACCTGAGATGGGGTAATTTACAAAAACTGATATTTAATTGGCTGAGGGTTCTGTAGTCTATTCAGGAAGCATAGTGCCCAGCATCTGCTCAGCTTCTGGGGAGGCCTTGGGCTGCTTATAATCGTGGTGGAAAGCAAAGGGGGAACCAGCGTCTCATATGAGAGTGGGAGCAAGAGACAGGGGAAGGGTGCTACATGCTTTTTTTTTTTTTTTGTCTGAGACAGAGTTTCACTGTGTCGCCCAGGCTGGAGTGCGGTGGTGCAATCTTGGCTCACTGCAACCTCTGCCTTCTGGGTTCAAGCGATTCTCCTGCCTCAGCCTCCCAAGTAGCTAGGACTACAGATCCACACCACTACACCCAGCTAACTTTTTTGTATTTTTAGTAGAGACGGGGTTTCACCATGTTGGCCGGGCTGGTCTTGGACTCCTGACCTCAAATGATCTGCCTGCTTCGGCCTCCCAAAGTTCTGGTATTACTGATGTGAGCCACCGCTCCCGGCACTACACACTTTTAAACCACCAGATCTCCTGAGAAATCATTCACAATTGTGAGGACGGCCCTCACAGACAGTGCTAAACCATTCATAAGAAATCCACCCTTTTGCTCTAACCACCTCCCACCATGCCCACCTCCAACACTGGGGATTAGATTTCAGCATGAGATTTTTCGGGGACAAATATCCAAACTATATCAGATGGGAGTAGTAACAGTGCCCGTTTCTCAGGGTTGGTGAGATGCCAAATGTATTAATGTTTGTGGGGCCGCAAGCTGATGCTCATCCTGATTCATCACAGCCTGTGCCCGACTGCCTAAAATATTTTGAGTATTACCCCTGATCATATGTCAAAGAACTTTATAAAGTTTAACATGGTATAAAATTCTGTTTTTTTTTGTGTGTGTGTTCATGTCTATACTTATATAGACAGCAGCCCCTGCTTATCTATGAGGGACATGTTCCAAGACCCCTAGGGGTACATGAAGCAGTGGATAGTACCAAACTCCATATACGCTATGATTTTTGTTTGGTTTTGAGACAGGGTTTTGCTCTGTCACCCAGGTTGGAGTACAGTGGTACAATCACCGCTTGGCCCACTACAGCCTCAACCTCCCGGGCTCAGGTGATACTTCCACCTCAGCCTCCTGAGTAGCTAGGACTACAGGTGTGTGCCACCATACCCAGCTAGTTTTTTGCAGAGATCTCAGCTCTCTGCAACCTCTGCCTCCTCTGTTCCAGCAATTCTCCTGCCTCAGCCTCCCGAGTAGCTGGGATTACAGGTGTGTACCTCCATACTTGGTTAATTTTTGTAGTTTTAGTAGTGAGAGGGTTTTACCCTATTGGCCAGGCTGGTCTTGAACTCCTGACCTCAAGTGATCCATCCGCCTCGGCCTCCCGAAGTGATGGGATTACAAGCATAAGCCACCGCACTTGGCCCTCAAAATGTCTTACTGTACCGTACTCAACCTCCTTGTGATGAAGGGAGATGATGAGCTGCCTGTGTGATGAGATGAAGTGAGGTGAATGAGGCAGGCATTGTGTTGCAGCATTCGGCTACTCTTGACCCTCTGAGAACCAGAAGGAGGATCATTTGCTCAGGTGATCCTGAAGCACTGACAGTGTCCACGGTTGGATGTCAGGAGCACACGATGTGGATGCCTGACGCTGGGTAGCATATACAGCGTGGATATACTGAACTCAGGCAGGACAGAGCAGGATGGCGAGAGATTTCTTCACACTGCTCAAAACAGTGCACAACTGAAAGCTCCGGAATAGTTGATTCCTGAGTTATTCCTGAATTTGTTCCTAAGTCATTCCTATTCGAGGGTGACTGTGGGTAACTGAAGCCACGGAAAGTACAACCATGGATGAGGGAGGATGACTATATTCCATCTCCCATCCCCGTCCTCATTCTGACTTTCCCTATACACTTTTCCAAGGCCTTACCCAAGTATTTATCCTTTTTTGGGCCTTTTTAAATCATCAGTTAATCAGGGGTTGAATGCATGACCTCTAAACTCTCTTCCAACTGACAGTCAAAAGTTGAGTTAGTTGGCTAACACCTGGATATGGCCCAGGCATGCAGGAAGCATACCTACATCTGGTTGGTGCTAAGGGCCTAAGGCGGGGAAGCCGGGAACCAGGGATCGTCCCAGATAACAAACTCCAGGGTGAGTGGGGGAGTAGGGCAGGATCCCTTCACTGTTCTCCTTTATTTAGGTTTATAATTCTATAATGTGGATGTTTTACCCCAGGCATAATGATCCCCCAGGCTGGGCCTGGCCTGCTGGTTTACGCCTGTAATCCCAGCACTTTGGGAGGCCAAGGTGGGTGGATTGCTTGAGCTCAGGAGTTCGAGACCATCATAGGGAACATGGTGAGACCTCCACCTCTGCTAAAAATACAAAACTTAGCCACGCATGGTAGCGCACACCTGTAGTCCCAGCTACTTGGGAGACTGAGGTTAGAGAATTGCTTGAACCAGGAGGTGGAGGTTGCAGTGAGCTGAAATAGCACCACCGCACTCCGGAGAGAGACTATCTCAAACCCCTCCCTACCACAAAAAGTAATTAAAATGATCCTCCAGGCCTGGCACTGTGGCTCATGCCTGTAATCCCTGCACTTTGGGAGGCTGAGGCAGGTGGATCACCTGAGATCAAGAGTTTGAGACCAGCTTGGTCAACATGATGAAACCCCGTCTCTACCAAAAATACAAAAAATTAGCCTGGTATGGTGGCAGGTACCTATAATCCCAGCTACTCAGGAGGGTGAGGCAGGAGAATTGCTTGAACTCAGGAGGCGGAGGTTGCAGTGAGCTGAGATTGTGCCACTGCACTCTAGCAAAACTCCCTCTCAAAAAAAAAAAAAAAAAAAAAAAAAGTCCTCCAAGTTGTCATTGAGTCAGTGGGAACCAGGACACCTGGGACACCTGCTGTAGTCTCATCTACATGATTAGACAATGGCCAGGTTAGAACCAGGCCCAGGATCAGCCAAGCCCGGCTTGATTCCCCAGGCCCAGAAGCCCAAGGCAAAAATGCTTCACATTCTCTCCATCTTTGGTGACTGCAAACTTCAAGACTTGGCTAAGTCAAGCATTCAAGCATATTAACATTTTTCTTCTTTTACTTTTTTTCTTTTTGAGACAAGATCTGCCTCTGTCACCCAGGCTGGAGTGCAGTGGATGATCTCTGCCCATGGCAACTTCTACCTCCTGGCTTCAAGCCATCCTCCCACCTCAGTCTCCCAGGTAACTGGGACTACAGGCACGTGCTACCACGTCTGGCTAATTTTTGTATTTTCTGTAGAGATAGGCATTTTGCCTTGTTGCCCAGGCTACTTTTGAACTCCTGAGCTCAAGGGATCCACCCATCTCAGCCTCCCAAAGTGCTGGGATTACAGGCATGAGCCACAGTGCCTGGTCGACATTTCTTAACAGCCCAGAAATGAATGGAGGTCAATTCAGAAGCAGGGAGGCCCAGAATGAGGATGATCTCATTTTCTTTCCTGCCAGTCCCACAGAGGTAAGCAAGCCATGTCAAGGAAGATGACAGGACAGAAACCTCATGGCTAAAGTGCTGCTGATTTCTAGACCAGCTGTGTTACTATTTGCAAGTCAGTTAGCCTCTCTGAGCCTCAGTTTGTTCAACTGTAGAATGAGCAGATTGGACTGGATTTCTTCAAGGTTCTTTGTCATGTGTTACATGTTAAAACTCCCTGAACCTCAGGGCAATAAACTCCAAGAGCACTGGCAGCAGCTATTAGTAGAGTAGATGCAAGGCTAAGATGTCTGATGAAAACATTGGCTGGGCGTGGTGGCTCACGCGTGTAATCCCAGCACTTTGGGAGGCGGAGGCAGGTGGATCGCCTGAGGTCAGGAGTTCAAGACTAGCCTGGCCAGCACAGTGAAACTCTGTCTCTACTAAATATGCAATGGGTGCGGTGGAAGCTACCTGTAGACACAGCTACTTGGGAGGCTGAGGCAGGAGAAATGCTTGAAACCAGAAGGTGGAGGTTGCAGTGAGCTGAGATCACACCACTGCACTACAGCCTGGGCAACACAGTGAGACTCTATCTCAAAAAAAAAAAAAAAAAAAAAGGAGAATGTCAGTGACAGAGGAAAATGAAGGCAGCTGATGAATAAGAATCCAAGGAGATGAGGAATTTGTATGTTCCTGTCTTGAAATGGTTCATTTATGATGTGCATGCAGTGAAGGCAGGGGTTTCTGTAACATGCTGCCCTTTCCAGGAAGCCAGAAGTTAAAGGACCATATAGGAGACTGCCCAGGGTAGAGGAATTCTGCAGAGCGCCCTCCTTAGGCTGGGGATGTCAGTCCTGCAAAGCTGATCATGTAGTGGTTAACACAAGCTTGGGTTTAGCCTCCTGTGTGTCGTTGAGCAAGTTACTTAAACTGCACATGCTTTAGTTTCCTTAGCCATAAAATGGAGATCATGCTAGGGCCTGTGGCACAGGGTGTTGGTAAGGATTAAATGAGATAAAGTGCATACGATAGCTTGCCCGGACCCGGGCACATAGCTAGCTGTCAGTGATGGTTTCTGCCCTCTCCTTATCTTGGGTTGTAGCTTCCAAGCAAGTAAACGGAAACTCTCTACACCATTCTGCTTAGATGTGGTAGTCTAGGCCTTTTAACATTCTTTTTGCATCACAGAAAAATGAAAACGAACAGGTGGGGCATGGTGGCTCATGCCTGTAATCCCAGCATTTGAGCGGCCAAGTCTTAAGGATCGGCTTGATCCCAGGAATTTGAGACCATCCTGGGCAACAAAGCGAGACCCAGTCTCTATGAAAAATTAAGAATTAAACTTAGCCAGCCATGGTGGTGAACACCTGTAGTCCCAGCTACTTAGGAGGCTGAGGCAGGAGGATTGCTTGAGCCCAGGAGTTCTAGGCCAGCCTGGGCAACATAGCAAGACCCTGTCTCTACAGAAAATTAAGAATTAAACTTAGCCAGGCGTGGTGATGAACACCTGTAGTCCCAGCTATTTGGGAGACTGAAGTGAGGAGATTGCTTGGGCCCGGGAGGTTGAGGCTGTGGTGAACTGTGATTGCACTGCAACACTCCAGCCTGGGTGACAGTGTGAGACCCTGTCTCTAATAAATTAATTAATTAAAATTAAGGCTGGGTACGGTGGCTCGTACCTATAATCCCAGCACTTTGGGAGGCTGAGGCGGGTAGATCATGAGGTCAGGAGTTCGAGACCAGCCTGGCCAACATGGTGAAACGCTGTTTCTACTAAAAATACCAAAATTAGGTGGGTGTGATGGCGCACACCTGTAATCCCAGCTACTCGGGTGGCTGAGGCAGGAGAATAACCTGTACCCAGTAGGTGGAGGTTGCAGTGAGCTGAGATCGGCCCACTGCACTCCAGCCTGGTGACAGAGCAAGACTCCATCTCAAAAAAGAAAAAAAAAGAAAAGAAAAGAAAAGAAAAAGGAAAAAGGAAAAATATCCAGAAAAAAATTGGGACTATTTTCTTAAGGCAGGATGGAGGAAGCTAACTGCATGTGAATTATCTGTGTGCCTCTTACTGCAGATTCCTGATCTCTCCCTCCCGACTCTGAGTCTCCTGAAGGTGGCCCAGGAAAAAGCATGTTCCACCAATCAAGACCGAGCCCCAAGCTCATAGGCAGCGTGCTGCCCTGCCACCCAACAGATGAGACTAGTGCTTCTCAAACGTTAATGTTTCTAGGAATCCGTTGGGGATCTTGTTAAAATGTAGATTCTGATTCAGCAGGTCTCATATAGGGCCAGAAATTCTGCATTTTCAGCAAGCTCTCAGGTGGTGGCCATGCTGCTATCTGTGGACTACATTTTTATTGTTATTTTTGTTGTTGTTTTTATTTTGAGACAGAATCTCATGCTCTCTGTCACCCAGGCTGGAGTGTAGTGGAGCGATCTTGGCTCACTGCAACGTCAGCCTCCTGGGTTCAAGTGATCTTCCTGCCCACCCTCCCGAGTAGCTGAGATTACAAGCATGTACCACCCCCTCTGGCTGATTGTATATATATATATATATATTTTTTGTGGTCTAAAATTCTTTTAATTGCACATTTGTGTCTTGGGTTAACTGTGGAGTGAGAAACCTCCTCCTCACTTGCAATCCCAGCTATCTGCATACAATCTAGTGTTGTGGTCTAGCTGTTGACCAGGGGCAGAGGTTGATGCCGCGCTGGCCCCTGAGTGTACCCACATCTTCAGGGCAGGGAGCTCAGACCGTGGTTGTACTTGCACTGCTTCAGGACCTCGCTGAAGCCCTCACACAGGGACAGGTCACTCTGAGTGGCGGAACAGTCCAGGAACTGCCTGATCTCATAGGCGCAGGGCCCCATCTGCAGGGGCTGGGAGGCAGCATGGGTGGGAGCCTGCTGGGCGGCAGGCTGGGTCGGCTCCGAGCTCCCCCCGCTGAAGGCTCCGGTCAGGGCGCTGCCCATGACATGTCCCACAGCCGAGCCCACGGCTACCCCTGCGGCCGTGGATGCCATCTGAGCCATGAGGCCCGGCTGGCCCGAAGGGGCGGGAGCCGGGGCTGCTGCAGAGGGTGGTGGGTGCGCGGGCGGGTGGACAGAGGGTGTGGCGGGGCGGCTGACTAGCCGGGCGGCCGCACTGCGGCTTCCCCGAGGCATGGTGGCGGCAGTGGGACCCGGGCGATCTAGAGACGGCGGCGGTGGCAGCGGATCTGATTTTTTATATTTTTAGTAGAGACAGGTTTCCAACCATGTTGGCCAGGCTGGTCTCGAACTCTTGACCTCAAACGATCTGCCCGCCTCAACCTCCCAAAGTGCTGGGATTACTGTGCCTGGCCACCATATATAATTTTTATTTGCTTATTTAGACTGCAGGGTACTTTTCCACATTACACAATTGATTCAAATTAATTTAGGGACCAAGGTGTTCTATGCATCCAGCAAAGTGTGATTAAGAATTTTTTTCGGCCTTAAAAATAAAAGAACATTCTTTTCAAGCCTGGAAAAAAATTAATTTATTTTTAGCAAGCCTGAAGGACCCAGATACAGAGAAGCCGTGGGCCTCTGGGCCTTTGCCCTTCTTGTCTTCGTACCTCTGTCCTTCCTTTGTTCCAGGCAACGGTTCTGCTGCAGGCTTGACTGCCTCCTGCCCCCTGCTTGCCTCTTCTGGGCTTTGTTTGTTTGTTTTTGAAATGGAGTTTCACTCTTGTATCCCAGGCTGGAGTGCAATGGTGCAATCTCAGCTCACTGCCACCTCCACCCTCTGGGTTCAAGTGATTCTCCAGGCTTGCCTCCTGAGTAGCTGGGATTACAGGCATGCGCCACCATATCTGGCTAATTTTATATTTTTAGTAGAAATAGGGTCTCACCATGTTGTTCAGGCTGGTCTCAAACTCCTGACCTCAGGTGATCCATCCGCTTCAGCCTCCCAAAGTGCTGGGATTACAGGTGTGAGCCACTGTGCCCAGCTCACTTCTGGGCTTTGTTCAGAAGTTGTTCTTAAGCCCTGGACAAAAGTTCCTCATCCTCTAGGCCTCAACTCTCCTTGTCACATACTCCCTGTGTTTTTGGGCACCCTGAAACCCTGAGTCCTGGGTCTGTCCTGCCAGTCATGCAGGTGCTGGGCTCACTGGGGGTTTGACTCAGGTCCTAGCAGCTCTGGAGAGGAGCTGGGGCACAGAAGCCAGTGGACTCATCATTGTGGGTATCTAACATGGGGACAGGATGGGAACTCTTGACACAACAGCCCTATTTCTGCTCTCAAAGACACTACAGGCTTTTATTCCCCTGCGTTGAAAATCTTTCACATGCAGGCCGGGCACAGTCGCTCACTCCTGAAACCTCAGCACTTTGGGAGGCCGAGGCAGGTGGATCACAAGGTCAGGAGTTCGAAACCAGCCTGGCCAATATGGTGAAACCCCGTCTCTACTAAAAAAACAAAAATTAGCTGGGCATGGTGGTAGGTGCCTGTAATCCAGCTACTGGGGAGGCTGAGGCAGGAGAATCGTTTGAACCTGGGAGGTGGAGGTTGCAATGGGCCAAGATCGTGCCACTGCACTCCAGCCTGGGTGACAAAGCAAGGCTCTGTCTCAAAAAAAAAAAAAAGTTTTTTTTTTGAGACGGAGTTTCGCTCCTGTTACCCAGGCTGGAGTACAATGGCACGATCTTGGCTCACCGCAACCTCCGCCTCCCGGGTTCAGGCAATTCTCCTGCCTCAGCCTCCCGAGTAGCTGGGTTTACAGGCACATGCCACCATGCCCAGCTAAATTTTTATATTTTTAGTAGAGACAGGGTTTCACCGTGTTGACCAGGATGGTCTTGATCTCTTGACCTCGTGATCCACCCGCCTCGGCCTCCCAAAGTGCTGGGATTACAGGCTTAAGCCACTGTGCCTGGCCTAAAAAAAAAATCTTTCACATTGCAACTATCTCTTTGGAAGTAAAACTTTCTTTCTCAACACACACACACACACACACACACACACACTACATATGCACTAGAAAAAAACTGGGAAAATGCTTAATGTTGCAAATGCTTGACATGAGAAACACAAACAGGACTGCCAAGGCCGTCCTGAGCTCTGTGCATGGGCAGGTGACTAAGTGTTTAGGGAGGAACTGAGGTCTGGTGGACAAACATGGAGTTCTAACCACAGCCCAGTTATTAGTCCACGGGAAACATCCTGTTACTATTATGAAGATGAAGTGCTACTTTTTTTTTTTTTTTTTTTTTTTAAGAATTTTCTAAACGTCTTGCTTTCCATTCTGATTCAATTCAGTCTGCAAGGCAGGAAGGTCTCAGGGCAGCCATGCCTGCAACATTAGCTAATCAGACTCCCAAGAAACATTCCATTCCGCTTAGGAGGGCTTTGGAGAACGGTTTGCTCATGGTGGCTTTTAAAATACACCGAGGGTTGCCAGGCTAAATGGACTCCCTGTGGGGCTGGTGACCTGGTTCTAGGCTGGTGCTCAGCAGAGCTGTGTCCTGTGGGTTAGTGGACTTATTGTTAAATATAGTTGCCTCACCTATTCCCTGTTCTTGGGGGATGAAGTAGAAACTCTTGTACTCTGTCCCTTCCCATTCTAAAATTGGGGGAAACTGAGGCCCAAGAGAGTAATAATATAAGAAGTAATAGCCAACACACAGATGGCTTTATGTTAACTTGTCTACAAATGTTAAGGGGAGGAATGCCATGGCATAGTGGCAAGAAAGATATAGTTTCAGATCCTGGTTTTGCCACTCTGAAACTGTGTGACCTTGTGTACGTAACTGAGCCTGAGACTCAGTTTCCTTATTTGTAAAATATTGATGATGATGCCTATTATACAGCATCATTGTAAAGAGTAGAAATAATGGATGTAAAGTACCTAGATGAGTACTGGCATTCAGTGGGTACCTAATAAATGGCCTCCCTCCCTCCCTCTCTCTCTTTTCTTTTCCTTCCTTCCTCTCTCTCCTTCCTTCCTTCCTTATTTTCTTCTTTCTCCTCTGTCTCTCTCTTTTCTTTCTTTCTTGATGGAGTCTTACTCTGTAGCCAAGGCTGGAGTGCAATGGCACAATCTCAGCTCACTGCAACTTCTGCGGGTTCAAGTGATTCTCTTGCCTCAATCTCCCAAATAGCTGGGATTACAGGCATATACCACCACACCCAGCAAGTTTTTGTATTTTCAGTAGAGATGGGGTTTCGCCATATTGGCCAGGCTGGTCTCAAACTCCTGACCTCAGGTGATCCACACCCGCCTCGGCCTCCCAAAGTGCTGGATTACAGGCATGACACCACTCCTAGCCTTCTTTTCTCTTTTTGAGATAGGGTCTCACTTTGTCACCCAGGCTGGAATGCAATAGTGAGATCTCAGCTCATTGGGACCTCTGCCTCCTATGCTCAAGCTATCCTCCCACCTCAGCTCCCCAAGTAGCTGAGACCACAGACACCCACCACCATGCCTGGCTAATTTTTGCATTTTTGTATTATTATTATTGAGACAGAATCTTACTCTGTTGCCCAGGCTGGAGTGCAGTGGCGTGATCTCAGCTCACTGCAACCTCTGCCTCCCAGATTCAAACGATTCTCCTGCCTCAGCTTCCTGAGTAGCTGACGCTATAGGCACATGCCGCCACACTTGGCTAATTTTTTATTTTTAATAGGGACGGGTTTTCACCATGTCGACCAGGCTGGTCTCAAATGCCTGACAGGTGATCTGCCCGCCTCAGCCTCCCAGAGTGCTGGGATTACAGGCATGAGCCATTGTGCTCGGCTGATTTTTGTATTTTTTTGTAGAGGCAGCATTTCATCATATTGCCTAGGCTGATCTCAAACTCCTGAGCTCAAGTGATCCACCTGCCTTGGCCTCCTAAAGTACTGGGATTACAGGCATGAGCCACCACACCCAACTGTAAAATTTTTCCTTTTAGAGAACAGGGTCTTGCTATGTTTGCCAGACTGGAGGTCAGTGGCTATTCATAGGCATGATCATGGCACGCTACAGCCTGGAACTCCTGGGCTAAAGTGATCCTCTTGCCTTAGCCTCCTGAGCTGCTGGGACTACAGGCACCCAGCAGATAAACAATATTTTCTTTTTATTTTATTTTTGAGATGGAGTTTCACTGTTGTTACCCAGACTGGAGTGCAATGGCATGATCTCGGCTCACCGCAACCTCTGCCTTCTGGATTCAAGCAATTCTCCTGCCTCAGCCTCCCGAGTAGCTGGGACTACAGGCACACACCACCATGCCCAGCTAATTTTTGTATTTTTAGTAGAGACGGGGTTTTACCTTGTTGACCAGGATGATCTTGATCTCTTGACCTCGTGATCCACCCGCCTCAGCCTCCCAAAGTGCTGGGATTATAGGTGTGAGCCACCATGCCTGGCCACAAACAATATTTTCTAATCATGCCTGACAGTAAGAATTTTCCAAGGCTCATTAAAAATACAGATTCCCTGGCCAGGTGTGGTGGCTCACACCTGTAATCTCAGCACTTTGGGAGGCCAAGGTGGGCACGGATCACCTGAGGTCAGGAGTTTGAGACCAGCCTGGTCAACATGGAGAAACCTCATCTCTTACTAAAAGTATAAAAATTAGTAGAGATGAGGTTTCTCCATGTTGGCCTCTAATCCTGGGTACTTGGGCAGGAGAACTGATTGAATCTGGGAGGTGGAGGTTGCAACGAGCTGAGATTGTGCTACTGCACTCCAGCCTGGGCAACAGAATGAGACTCTGTCTCAAAACAAAAACAAAAAACAGATTCCCAGGCTTCCCCCTCTCCAGTCTGTGGAAAGGCATGGGAATCTCTATTATAACAAGTCACTGGGTGGCTTCCATGAGGCAGTTTTGGAATGCATCCAGGAGCCCTCCACTCCAACGTCTTGGTTTGACCTTTTGGTCCTCTATGCATCTGGCCTTCTGTTCAGTAAAGCTCTAGGTTTGTTTGAAGGAGACATGATTAGAAAGTCAAATACTGTATATTCTCCAGGCGAATGTGTCCTGAACTTTGCAGAGCAGAATGGATTCCTGAAAAGCTGTTTGCAGATGGAATTTGTTTTGTGTGTGAGAGAACAGGCATATACATAATACCTTAGTTTGTTATTTAATTTAAATAAATATTATCTGAGCGACTGTTATTTGCTGGAGATATAATGATACACAAGATGCAGGCCCCCATCTTCAAAAGCCTTCGAGTCCAGCGAGGAAGATGGTCAAATAAACAGGCAATTTACAACACTGTGGTTAGATAAGGTTAAGTGCAGGGAGCTATGGTGGATGGAGGAGGATGTGCACCCAACTCAGAGTTGGGACAGCTTTGAATTTCTAGACAAAGTGACATTGGAGGGAGAAACCTATAGCCTGGAATACAGTCTCAAATCCATTGCAAAGGGAATCTCCTTCCCCAACTTATCTTCATGGAAAAATGAACTTTCACATCATCATACCCTTGGATACATTTATGCATGCATGCATCTGCACAAATGCTCAGTTCCTGCTATGGGCAAGGCACTGAGTGAGGCTTTGCAGGGCTACCAGGGTGAGGAGGATCCAATCCCCTGTCCTCCAGCAGTTGACATAACACCTACACAGGATTAATTTCATTTCTCTCAGAGGTCATTAATCCAGTGTGATCTGTTTATGGCTGAAGCGGTAGTTCATTATTCAGTTCTTCACTCCCTTTCCTGAAAGGCTGTTTATTCTGTTTCATCACCATGTGGTGGGGAAATCCAGTTCCAACCAATACTTAAGCTGGGCACATATTTTACCCAGGAGGAAACGGAAGAGCATGCAGGAGTTCACAGAGCTGTTTGCCGACCCAAGCCAGGAATTTCTGGAGACTCCGCTGGGTGGTTAGGGTTTGCAGGGTCTGTAGGCTCTGTGAGGATCTGAGGCAGCCTGCAGGCCTAGTAGCACCTTCTTCTTTTTTATAATTGGCAATCATCCTTGGCTACTTATAGCATCTTAAGTCAAGCTTTCCTTCCCTCTGGGCATCATGGACATGAATAGCTTTTATGTCTCTGTTTCAAGAGGGGAGGAGGCACAGAGAAACAAAAATCCTTATGAATTATGATAATTACATAGTGTTTAAATGAAAGTGGCAAGGTGTGTAAGTCCAGAGGTGAGGTTTCTTTTTTCTTTTTCTTTCTTTTTTTTGAGATGGCATCTCACTTTGTCGCCTGGGCTGGAGTGCAGTGGCATAATCTTGGCTCACTGCAACTTCTGCCTCCGTGGTTCAAGTGATTCTCCTGCCCTCAGCCTTCCCAGTAGCTGAGATTATAGGCACCTGCCATCATGCCCAGCTAATTTATTCTATTTTTAATTTGTATTTATTATTATTTGTATTATTGTCTTGAGATGGAGTTTTACACCGTCACCCAGGCCAGAGTGCAATGGTGAGATCTCGGCTTACCACAACCTCTGCCTGCTGGGTTCAAGAGATCCTCCTGCCTCAGCCTCCTGAGCAACTGGGATTACTAACATGCGCCACCACGCCCAGCTACTTTTTGTGTTTTTAGTAGAGATGGGGTTTCACCATGTTGGTCAGGCTGGTCTCGAACTCCTGACCTTGTGATCCACCTGTCTTGGCCTCCCAAAGTGCTGGGATTACAGGCATGAACCATTGTGTCTGGCCAATTTTTTCTTTTCTTTTCTTTTTTCCTCTGAGATGGAGTCTTGCTCTGTCGCCCAGGCTGGAGTGCAGTGGCACAACCTCGGCTCACTGCAACTTCCGCCTCCTGGGTTCAAGTGATTTTCATGCCTCCCCCTCCTGAGTAGCTGGGATTACAGGCACCCACCACCATGCTCGGCTAATTTTTGTATTTTTAGTACAGATGGAGTTTCACCATGTTGGTCAGGCTGGTCTTGACCTCCTGACCTCGTGGTCTGCCCGCCTTGGCCTCCCAAAGTGCTGGGATTACAGGCGTGAGCCGCCACACCTGGCCTCTTTTTTTTGGAGACAGGGTTTCGCTTTGTTCCCCAGGCTGTAGTGCAGTGGTGCCATCTTGGTTCACTGCAGTCTGCGTTCAAGCCATCCTCCTGCATCGGCCTCCCAAGTAGTTTGGTCTATAGCCACGTGCCACCAGGCCTGGCTAATTTTTGTATTTTTTTGTAAAGACTGGGTTTCACCCTGTTACCCAGGTTGGTCTCGAACTCCTGAGCTCAAGTGGTCCATCCACCTCAGCTTCCCAAAATGCTGGAATTACAGGCGTGAGTCGAATCCATGCTGCCTGGCAATTTCTTTATCCTCTGTGCTGGTCTGAATATGCCGTGTGGTGGGAGCCACTTAGAACCTGTAAGTGAATGTGTGTTTCCATCTTGTAGATGGTAACCTGAGGCCCAAGGGGTGTCTGGAGATAGCGCTGGACACGTGGTGGTCTGCGTCTTGCTGCACACAGAATCCACCCTAGACTCATTGTTCTGGCCTTTGAAGTCTCCCCCAGTATGAATCCCGCAGCCTGGCATTCCTGTTTCTCACAAGGCCAAGCTGAAAGCATCCGCCGCCTGGTTTCTGCCAAGTTGGTCCCACCTCCCGAGACACTTCTCCTCCCTACCGGGCTGGTGAAACTCAACCCACCCTTCAAAGGCCAGCTCAGGTGTCACCTCTCCTCTGGTTGGAATTAACCTCCCCCTTCTTAGCACTCTCTGGTTTGGCGCTTTCTCTCACGGCTTCTTCTGGGCAAGTGGCTAAGCCTCCCTGATCCCAGTGCCTTCCTCTGTGCATGGGCACAGGAGTAGTTATCTGCTGTGATGTTGAACTGTCGGTGCGCGGACCTCTTTAGTAACCTGATGAAAGCTTCCAGAAGAGCTAACGTGTGTGGATTCCCACGATGTGTCAGGGTAGGTGTTTAGGACCTCACTAACCACTGTCTCGTTTAATCGCGGGTGCAGGGACCTCTCACTCCACAGGTCCTAGTAGGATCCTCATTTCACACGGGAGGAGAGGGGGGCCTAGAGAGGAGAATTGTGTCTCCTGAATACCAGCAGAGCCGGGTCCACCATATGCCACCGCTGGGGTTCTGATCCCTGGAATGGCTTCTCCTGGGCTCTCTGCCTGCCAGGCTGGAGCTCGGGGGCTGGGGGAGAGAACGCAACTAATAGCGTGACTCCTACAATTTTGGGGTTGACGCACCCCCCAAGCCCACCCAGGGGCCAGGTTAAGCGCGCCTTCGTAGGCTACAGTCAGGCTTGGCTGCGCTCTCAGCAGGGGTCTCGGTCAGCCTCTACCTCCTACCCGCACCGTGCGGGTAGGAGGCTGGGGAGCCGGTCCCGAGGGGTATCGGTCAGCCTCTACCTCCTACTGCACCAGCCGGGTATGAGGCTGGGGAGCCGGTCCCGAGGGGTATCGGCTCGAGGCGCTAGAGCCACGGAGCCTGGTCCCGGGCCCGGAGTCCCAGGAATGTGGGAGGGCTGGGCGGAGGGGCGGGCGGGGCGGGGGCGCTTCCTCTGCCCGCCGGAGGGGAGCAGGGGCCGGCTAGGAGGGGGCGGGGGCAGCGGCGGCGAGGGGCTGCGGAGCTCGGCGGCGGCCGGGCCGGCCGGGGCGGGAGGAAGCGATGAATATTCAGAGGGGGAGGGGAAGGGAGGGGGCCGAGCGCTCGCCGCGGCTGCCTGCAGCCCCAGCCGCATGACGCGCGGAGGAGGCAGCGGGAGCAGCCGCGGGAGCCAGGACCGGGGCGCCGCGCGCTGGGGGTGGTCGCCGCTCGCTCCGCCCCGCGAAGCCCCTGCGCGCTCAGGGACGCGGCCCCCCCGCGGCAGCCGCGCCAGGCTTCGGCGTGTGGCCGCGGCCGCCGCCGCTGCCATGTCCCCGGGGAAGCCCGGGGCGGGCGGAGCGGGGACGAGGCGGACCGGCTGGCGGAGGCGGAGGCGGAGGCGGCGGCAGGAGGCGACGACGAGGGTGCCCGGGCTCGGGCGCACGGCGGGGCCCGATTCGCGCGTCCCGGGCACGTTCCAGGGCGCGCGGGGCATGAAGCCGGCGGCGCGGGAGGCGCGGCTGCCTCCTCCGCGCTCGCCGGGGCTGCGCTGGGCGCTGCCGTTGCTGCTGCTGCTGCTGCTGCGCGTCCAGGTAAGCGCCGGGTGGGCTCGGGCGGGGGGCGGGAGGCCGGGGCGGGACTGGCATCGCCTGCACCTGCCCGGGCATACCCCCCTCGGGGGTTCCGGGGAGAGGGGCGAGGGTCGGGATCTTCGGATCCCCCCTCCTGGAGGCGGCTTGCGGGGATCCCGGCTGGCCTCGCGCGCCGGCGACCGAGCCCTTTCCCGGCTGCCCAGGATCGTGGGGAGGGAGGCGGGATCCGGGTCCCGCGGTGCCCGATCCTCCCTGGGAAGACTCTGCGCGGGCTCCAGGCTGTCCCCGGCCCCGCTCTTCCCGGCGCTGGTCGCATCTGGCCGGCGCGGGCCCAGCTTGCCCTCCCGAGGCGGCCGGAGGGGGCGTGTTTGCGGAGGGCTGGGGACGCGGACCCGGCGGCCTGGCCGAGCTTTGGTCGACCCACCTCCGACCCGGCCTGCAGGGGCCCAAGGGAATGCAGGGGCGCCGGGGCAGGGCCGGCGCGCTGGGCAGTGGGCCCCGGGGCAAGGCGTGGGGCTCCCCGCCCAGGGCGCTGCTTCTGGGGAAAGTTCCCAGGCCCGGGAAAAGGTGGCCGCACGCTGGCTTTTCTCAAGGCGGCCGGCCCTCTAGGCGTCGTGCTTGATTTCATGGGTGTTTAATTCGTGCTTTGTGGGCGCCGGCTCCCCCTCCCCACCCTTTCTTGTTTCACTTTTCTGATAATGCTGTCCCTGGCGTTTTGGTGACCGACCTTTCCTCTTGCTGGCATTTCCTTAGCGGGTGAGGCAGGGCAGCTGAGGGATATTCCCATTTCACAGATTGGGAACGGAGGGAGAGAAGTGAAAGTGCGGAGCACCCAGCCCTTGCTATGGGAGTTGAGCCAGGGGGCGCGTCCTCTCAGCCTTCTGGAGCCTGTTGGGGTTTGAACCCGCAGGGGAAGCGGCCTGGGGCTGCTCTGCTGTGTGTTTGTGCAAATGATCATCTTGCTTGTTTGATACAGACACCATCTCTGAGGAAATGAGCTATTGGCTGGGGATGAAACCTGGTTTCAGGGAAAACTTCTCAAGCCTGAATACAGGATGGCCTGAGAGCAGAAGCATCACCTTGGGGTGGCAATGCCGCCCAGCAGGCAATAGGAGAAAGGGGCTGGGGCCTGGGAGCTTGGTGACCCTCGGCACCCAAGGGTCTCTCTTCTTAGTTTACCCAGCGGGTTCTGCACAGGCTCTTCTGAAGGCCGGAAGGCAGTGTGACCTCCTGCAGATAACCTTGGATTTGCTTTTCAGGCTCCTACGCCCTCAGTTAACAGCATCTGTAGAATGGGTGTAGCTCCCCCTGCCCGAAGGAATTGTTTGAGAGGCTTTCACTGGCCAGTGTCTAAAAGAGCTCTGTAAATATTAAAGGGTTTCCAGATGGGATTCTCATTAAGGTACAGTGTGTGTGTGTATGTGTGTGTGGTGTCTTCTCCCTGTGTATGTAAGGAAATTCAGGGGAGCAGTTTCTGAAGTGAAAAAGCCTTGTATTTGAAGATCTCCTGTACCAAAATTTATACCAAAACAAATAAAACCCCAAGAAAACAAACCGCAGAAAATCCCGAAACTTAAAGCTTCATTTATTTTTAAATATATATTATATATGTAATTTATTTATTTTTGTTGTTGAAGCAAAAAAAAAAAAGCACAGCTGAATAATGGTGCTATTATTTTTTTGCTGAAGCAAAAAAAAAAAAAAAAAAAAAAAAAACACCAAAAAACCCATATATTTTAAATTATATACATGTATATAATTTATTTATTGATATATTTGCTCCAGCCATGGTGGTTGCCAGCTGTGTTTTCAATCAGCAAAGTTTCTTGGGTAAATTTATTGCTTACTCAATCCTTCCTTGTATTTCATTAGCATATTGCGACTCTACATTTGTCCTGTATTTAGATATTTCCTTCCTCTATGGTTTGTTCTGTAGAACCTGAAAAGGACTTTCTTATTTCTTTCTTTCTTTCTTTTTTTCTGGATACATTATGAAATAGGAAATCTAAAAGGCTCTCAGAAGCAGCATCTTCAAAATCCACATTCAGTGGTTCATTGTGATCATGGCCATTTCAGGGAATCAGTGCATTTTTGAGCTGGACCAGACTTTCAAGACAGTTGAAACCCCTCAAAGCTCTTAGATGAAGATATTGAGGTCCAGAGAAGACAGGGAGTAGGCGGAGGTCACCCAGCAAAGTGTTAGAGAAGACAAGAGGGGAACCTGGGTCGCCTGCCTGGGCCCCGTATTTTCATAGTGCTATTTTTTTTTCCATGTTTTCATTTTGATCTTACTTTTAATGATAGGCACATATCACTGTGTCTTCTCAAAATGGTGGGTGTAAATGGAATTTTTCAAAGTCAAATCAAATTTGAGATATTTCTGAAGTTTGTTTAGGAAACAAGAATATCTGACTACCTTCCTAATAGCTGACTGGTTTTTTGAGGCTTCGATTGTGTAAATGCTTGTGTGTGTGTGTGTGATAAAATGGAATCAACCATAGCAGGTTAAACAAATGGACAAGTCATGAAAAGGACACAGCTCTGTTTGGACATTAAGAAGGGTGGGTGTGGAAGCTGGAAAGCCAGGATGCCAGAAGGCTCAGTGCTTAGTAGGCCCGGAAAAGCAATTTTTGAACTGGCATCTCATTCCCCTTTTCCAAGGCAGGAAGGATGGTCAGAGATGATTCCAACATGAGGACTTTGCTAGTTGCAGGGTCTCACTCCTCCCGTTCTCAAGCAGTTTTGCACACTAGTTTTGGTTTGTGTGTATGTTTTAGGCAATGTGACAAAGCAGTTTTCCTCCTGCCTCCTTCTCTTGAGAAATTTCATCCTGACAGCTTCTTTAAGAAGTCAGTTTGGCTGGGTGTAGTGGCTCACGCCTGTAATCCCAGCACTTTGGGAGGCCAAGGCAGGCAGATCACCTGAGATCAGGAGTTGGAGACCAGCCTGGCCAATATGGTGAAATCCCATCTCTACTAAAAATACAAAAATTAGCTGGGCATGGTGGCATGCGCCTGTAATCCCAGCTACTTGGAAGGCTGAGGAGGAGAATTGCTTGAACCTGGGAGGCAGAAGTTGCAGTGAACTGAGATCACACCATTGTACTCCAGCGTGGGTGACAGATGAGATTTCATCTCAAAAAAAAAAGGAAATCAGCTTGATGTGAGCTGATTTTCTGATTTTAAGAGTAAATGAAAAAAAAGAAGCTGGTGACTGACAGCCGTTTTATTGGTCTTGTAGTGTTTCGGGTTTGTTTTATCTCCACTTTCTTGTTTCCTGGTGAATAATAACTGTGTTTACTATCTATCACGGCTAATCCTTAAGCCTGATTTCTTACCTGCTCCATCCAGAGTACAAAATATATTTTGTCTCCTTTTTAAACTGCTTGTTAGATTCTCATACGAGTGACTTTAAATATTTCTGTTTTGCTTCAGGACAATGGGAAAACCAAATGATTATGTTCTGTTTGCAGACAGTTTAAGAAAACAGAGCAAATTGGTTTATGGTTAGACTGTGTCTTTGAGCTGACTTCAAGTTCAGCCCCACAATAAAGATGACCATGGAATACCCAAGCTTTTCTAAGCAGAGAGGATCCTGGCTCCCGAGTGAGCAATTTTGGTCAGCAAAGGGGTTATTTAGCTCCTAAAAGTAATTTTTGCTTGGTTTTGGGGCTGAGGCAGTGGCTAGATGACCATAGGCCTGGGTATAGCCAGAGCATCATCAGTAATTATTTCTCAGTTCGTTCACTTCTTGAGCTAGGGAATTATTTTGAGTGCAGGATGAGAGGCAATTTTCTGTGTATTTCCCTTCTAACGTAATGCCACTGATGATACTATAATTAATAGGTAACATTATGCATGACAGGCACTATGCTAAGGGTTTTAATGCATTATCTCATTTGGCCATTTCAGGAACACCAAGAGGTAGGTGCTGTTCATGTTTTTGTTTCTGTTTTTAAGAGACAGGGTCTTGCTCTGTCACCCAGGCTGGAGTGCAGTGTTGCAAACATAACTCACTGCAACCTCAACCTCCCGGGCTCAAGGGCTCCTCCCTTTTTAGCCTCTCAAGTAGCTGAGGCTACAGGCATGTGCTACTACTCCTGGCTAATTAAAAAAATTTTTTTATAGAGACAGTGTCTCACTATGTTGCCCAGGCTGGTCTCGAACTCCTGGGCTCAGGTGATCTTCTTGCTTCGGCTTCCCAAATTGTTGGGATTACAGGCCTGAGCCACTGTACTCAGCCATGTTTTTATTTTATTTTATATATTTGTTTTCAGATGGAGTTTTGCTCCTGTTGTCCAGGCTGCAGTGCAATGGCATGATTGTGGCTTACTGCATCCTCCGCCTCCCAGGTTCAAGCGATTCTCCTGCCTCAGCCTCCTGAGTAGCTGGGATTACAGATGTGTGCCACCATGCCCAGCTAATTTTTGTATTTTTAGTAGAGACAGGGTTAGTCAGGTTTTGCTGTGTCTGTACTAAAAATGTTGGCCAGGCTGGTCTCGATCTGCCTGCCTTGTTCCCAACGTACTGGGATTACAGGCCTGAGCCACATACCTGGCCCAGATGTTTTTTTTAGATAGTCATGTGTGTTGCCCAGGCTGGCCTCAAACTCCTGGGCTCAGTTGATTCTCCCACGTCAGTTTCCCAAGTAGCCAGGACTACAGGGATGTGCTACCTTTATTTTGGGTTGTGTTGTAAACCCTGTGGGATCCGCTTCATTTGTAACATGGAAAAACCAGGTGCCCTCTTTCCTGCTCGTATATCTTTGGGGCCTCAGTTTACAAGGCAAGTCTGCCTTTGAGGAGACAGACTGGGGTCTGGAATGGAAAGACCTGGGTTTGGGTCTTTGCTCTGCCACTTAATAGCTGCATAAACTCAGCAAGTCACTTAACCTCTGTGACTTCTCATTTCCTTATCTGGAAAATGGGACTAACACTTCCTGCTTCACTGGGTGGTTGAGAGGATCAAAGATAGAGGGGGAATTGGTATGTAGCACCTAAAGCAAGGCCCAGCTGCTAGTTGTGGCTGCTGTTGTTACTTGGAGAGAAGAAATGAGGCCCCAGATCATTAGTTCATATGATTTTTTTTTTTTTTTTTGGGACGGAGTCTCTCTCTGTTGCTCAGGCTGGAGTGCAGTGGTGCAATCTCAGCTCACTGCAACCCCCTTCTCCTGGGTTCAAGCAATTGTTCTGCATCAGTCCCCCAAGTAGCTGGGACTACAGGCATGTGCTATCATGCCTGGCTAATTTTTGTATTTTTAGTAGAGATGGGGTTTTACCACGTTGGCCAGGCTGGTCTTGAACTCCTGACCTCAGGTGATCCCCCTGCCTCGGCCTCCCAGTGTGCTGGGATTACGGGCTGAGCCACTGTGCCTGGTCCATGTAACAAATATTTATGAAGTGTTTTCCACAGAGTGGTATGGAATAACCCTGGTTGTGTGCAAGATGAACTGAGCTCAGTTGCAATACTTTTTTTTTTTCAATGTCAAGAATTTTTGGCCGGGTATGGTAGCTCATGACTGTAATCTTAGCACTTTGGAAAGCAGTGGTTGGGCGGATCAGTTGAGCCTAGGAGTTTGAGACCACCCTGAGTAACAAAGTGAGACCTTGTCTATAAAAAATTAGCTGGGCATGGTGGTGTGGCGCTGTGGTCCCAGCTACTTGAGAGGCTGAGTTGAGAGGATGGCTTGAGCCCTGGGAGGTTGAAGCTGCAGTGAACTGTGACAGCGCCACTGCACTCCAACCTGGGCAACAGAGTGAGACCCTGTCTCAAAAACAAAAACAAAAACAAACAAAAGTTATTTATTTTAGGCGGTTGTGGTAAGAAAGACCTCCTAAAAGTCCATGATTTTATAGGTAGAATGAGGCGAAATGTGGTATCATGATAAATACATTTATTTATTTATTTTTATTGAGATGGAATTTCGCTCTTGTTACCCAGACTGGAGTGCAACGGCGCGATCTTGGCTCACCGCAACCTCCGCCTCCTGGGTTCAGGCGATTCTCCTGCCTCAGCCTCCTGAGTAGCTGGGATTACAGGCACGCGCCACCATGCCCAGCTAATTTTTTGTATTTTTAGTAGAGACGGAGTTTCACCATGTTGACCAGGATGGTCTCGATCTCTTGACCTTGTGATCCACCCGCCTCGGCCTCCCAAAGTGCTGGGATTATAGGCGTGAGCCACCGCGCCCGGCCGATAAATACATTTATTTAAATTTGATAAAAAGTTTGTCTGATGAAAAACATTGAGTAAATATGTGAGTTTGATGGGGTTATGACCAAGTTGTAAAAATGATCAATTGCTTAAGTCTAGGGGACAGGCACTGAGCAGAGGCCATGCTGGGAAACAGGAGCCCGTCTTCATGGCTCTCATTGGCCACTGGGCAAGACAACTCAGGCAACTCAGATCGCACTGACCAACCAGTCACAGTTGTGATGTAGGATGTGACTGTGAATGACTTCCCTGCTGTCCCTTTCAGAGAAAGGACTGCCACTTGCCAGAGAAGGAATGGTGATACAAGGGACAGCCAGTCCCTAAGTGGAGATCCGTGAAGTGGCGAATATCTTAGGCCAGAGAAGCCCACAGCAATTTTGTTAGCACCTTGTATGGCTGGTTTCCCAGTGGCTTTACTGGTGACCCCTCGGAGGACAGGAGCTGTAGGAAGTTTGTTATTACTTCCTTATTAGTGATAGCTGCGGTCATCCTATTGTCTCAGAATTTCCCTGGCATGTAAATGCCAGGATGAGGGCTGGTGGTAAGCAGATGGGGGGCATTTTGAAAATGAAGCAGTGTCAGCTCCCACAGAAGGTCTAATTTTAAACATGCAAATAATTTTCAGTTCTACTTTTCCTTCTTCCTGTTAGAGGGAAGCTGTCCCCTGTTGCCATTTCTGAAACTTGGGCGGACAATGTCGTTATTGTGTTACAAACGATCTGTGTCTCCAGGGCAGGAATTGGGTGCCTGTGCCAGGGCCTAGCCCAGTGTTATCTCATGGTTTCTGAGAGTGAGTGAATATTAAAACTTTACATCAATATGGAGCCGACAACACAGTGGTTCTGAATCTTTCTTGTGTGGAAAAGAAGAGATACAAGACCCTTAGAGAGTATAGAGAGTATGTAAAAGGGAAGAATCCTTCCCCAAAAGGGAATGCACATATTTACAATATTGTATCCAATTTCAGGAGTTTCATAGACTTTTTTTTTTTTTTTTGAAATGTAGTCTTACTCTGTCACCCAGGCTGGAGTGCAGTGGTACGATCTCAACCCACTGCAACCTCCGCCTCCTGGGTTCAAGTGGTTCTCCTGCCTCAGCCTCCTGAGTAGCTGGGATTAAAGGTGCATGTCACCATGCCTGGCTAATTTTTGTATTTTTAGTAGAGACAGGGTTTCACCATGTTGGGTAGGCTGGCTCTCGATCTCTTGACCTCGTGATCCACCTACCTCAGCCTCCCAAAGTGCTGGGATTATAGGCATGAGCCACTGTGCCTGGCCTACTCTTTGTTTTTTTTTTTTTGAGACAAGGTCTCACTTTGTACCCCAGGCTGAGTGCAGTGGCGTGATCTTGGATCTTGGCTCACTGCAGCCTCCACCTTCTGGGCTCAAGCGATCCTCCCACCTCAGCACCCCCAGCTAGCTGGGACTACAAGTGTGAGTCACCATGCCTGGTTAATTTTTGTATTTTTTGTAGAGATAGGGTTTCACCATGTTGCCCGGGCTGGTTTAGAACGCCTAAGGTCAAGCAATCCACTCACCTTGGCCTCCTAAAGTGCTAGGTTTATAGGTGTGAGTCACTGTGCCCGGCCTCATAGGCTTTTTAAAGTAGTCCATGAAGCCCAGGTTAAAAAAACCTCCAATCTAAAATTGTATAAGGTTAGAAAATTACCAGTCCTCTTCAAAGAGAACCACTGTGGATATCCTTGGTTTCTTTCTAGGAAAAAAAAAAAGAAAATTTCTAAGTGATATACGCAAGTATCTATATTCACCTTTTTTGTTACTTTAAAGGGAACATTATATATACATTGTTCTCTACATAGCCTTTTAATTTATTCAGTTATCTTGGAGAATATTTCCTGCCTCCACCTATAGCTGTAACGCATTCTTATAAATGACTGGCTAGTTTTTTTCTTTTTTTTTTTTTGAGACGGAGTCTTGTTCTGTCACCCAGGCTGGAGTGCAGTGGTGTGATCTCAGCTCACTGCAACCTCTGCCTCCTGGGTTCTAGCAATTCTCTGCCTCAGTCTCCTGAGTAGCTGGGATTACAGGTGCACACCCCTACGCCCTGCTAATTTTTGTATTTTTAGTAGAGATGGGGTTTCACCATCTTGGCCAGGCTGGTCCTGAACTCCTGATCTCTTGATCCACCCACCTCGGCCTCCCAAAGTGCTGGGATTACAGCCACTGCGCCCAGCCTGACTGGCTAGTTTTTTTTTTTTGAGATGGTGTCTTACTCTGTCACCCAGGCTTGGAGTGCAATGGCATCATCTTGGCTCACTGTAACCTCTGTCTCCTGGGTTCAAGGAATTCTTTTGCCTCAGCCTCCTGAGTAGCTGGGATTACAGGTGTGTGTCACCATGCCCAGCTAATTTTTGTATTTTTAGTAGAGACAGGGTTTTGCCATGTTGGCCAGGTTGGTTGTCCTGACCTCAGGTGATCCACCCACCTGGGCCTCCCAAAGCGCTGGGATTACAGGTGTGAGCCACCATGCCTGACCATGGCTAGTATTTTGATGTGTGGATTTACTACAATTTATATGACCATTCTCCTATCAATGGACACTTCAGTTGTTTTAGTACACCTCCCTGCCCTGTCACAAGTCACACTTCCAAATGTCTCTGGTGGCTATTTCTTGTAACCTTCACAGGTATATCTGTAGAATAAATTTCTAGTTTCAGAGTTGTTGGATTAGAAGATGCATGCATTTGAAAGTGTGATTGCCTTGTCAGGTTGTCCTCCAAAAGTGTCACCTCAGTTTGTACCTGAATCCATAGCTTTGGAGAGTGTCTGTTTTTCCATGCCCTCTCACCGAAATGAGAATTTTTACATGTATGCTAGTCTGAGAGGTGAAAAATTGTATCTTGTTGTTATTTATTTATTTATTTTTTTTGTGGAGACGGATTTCTTCATGTTGGTCAGGCTGGTCTCGAACTCCCAACCTCAGGTGATAGTCCCGATTCGGCCTCCCAAAGTGCTGGGATTACAGGCTTGAGCCACCGCTCCTGGCCGTATCTTGTTATTTTTATTTATCTCTTTAATTTTGAGTTAGTTGAGTTTTTGGTCATTTGCCTTTGTTTCTTCTTCTTCTTTTCTCTTTCTTTTCTTTCTTCTTTTTTTTTTTGTTATGGAGTTTTGCTCTTGTTGCCCAGGCTGGAGTGCAATGGCATGGTCTTGGCTCACTGCAACCTCTGCTTCCCACATTCAAGTGATTCTCTTGCCTCAGCCTCCCGAGTAGCTGGGATTACAGGCATGCGCCCCCATGCCCAGCTAAATTTTTATATTTTTAGTAGATATGGGATTTCACCATGTTGATCAGGCTGGTCTTGAACTCCTATTCTCAGGTGACCCACCTGCCTCAGCCTCCCAAAATGCTGAGATTACAGGTGTGAGCCACTATGCCTGGCCCCATTTTTTTGCTTTTTGGGGAAAAAAAAATCTATGTATATATAGTCTTTGTTATCAATTTGTATAAGCTGTTTGGAAATTAGTCCTTTGATTGTCATTTGTATTGCAAACACATTTTCCCTCAAATTATTTTAGATGTAGCCCTTGTTCCTTAGGAATTCAGAGATAAGTAAGACCCTTGGGTGGTGAAGAGAACACAGAATTGGGAACAAGACTTCTTGGTTGGAGTCTTGATTAGCTGGGTGATCTTGGGCAAGTATCTTGACCTTTCTGATCCTTGCTGTTCATATTCTAATAATTCTATTAATAGTAGTACCTCTGACACAGGGTAGTTGGATAAGTTAAGTGTGATCATATTATGCTGAAGTTCCTTGTAAATGGATATGGAAACAAAGAGAGCATTTTACAAAATACCATGAGGTATTCCATTTACTGAAGAATTAGATCCAAAGTTAGGGCACAGGCCATAATATAATAATTATCAATAATTACGAATTGTCAAAATTGTGCCATAAGACCTCTTTTTTGTTTTGTTTTTTTGAGATGGAGTCTGGCTCTGTTGTCCAGGCTGGAGTGCAGTGGCGTGATCTTGGCTCACTGCAACCTCCACCTCTCAGGTTAAGTGATTCTCCCTCCTGGGATTATAGGCGTGCACCACTATGCCCAGCTAATTTTTGTAGTTTTAGTAGAGACAGGGTTTTATCATGTTGGCCAGGCTGGTCTTGAACTCCTGACCTCAAATGATCTGCCTACCACTGTCTCCCAAAGTGCTGGGATTATAGACGTGAGCTACTTCGCCCAGCCCCATGAAACCTCTTAAATTGGGTTTGAGATTAAATCCACAATGGATTGTGTGTATTAGATATACACAGAGACACACACAAATGTATTAAAATGTATAATGTGAAGCAGTGGAATTTCCCTGATAGCACAATTTAAATGTTTCCTTTTTGACAAATGTGCATAATTGAATAAATTAAGTGACCACCAGATGTGACTGAAGAGTGGCTAGTGGCTATTTCTAGCTCCAAAGGAATACAGGGATATTGACTGTGTCCGTTAAAAAAAACAGGCGGGCCAGGCACGGTGGCTCACAACTATAATCCCCACACTTTGGGAAACTGAGGTGG
Organism: Saguinus oedipus; assembly: GCA_031835075.1. Classification (NCBI taxonomy): domain Eukaryota; kingdom Metazoa; phylum Chordata; class Mammalia; order Primates; family Cebidae; genus Saguinus; species Saguinus oedipus. The sequence goes on along the minus strand of CM063178.1, from coordinate 62,146,522 downwards.
GCGGATCACCTGAGATCAGGAGTTCGAGACCAGCCTGTCCAACATGGAGAAACTCTGTCTCTACTAAAAATACAAAAATTAGCCAGGTGTGGTGGTGCATGCTTGTAATCCCACCTACTGGGGAAGCTGAGGCAGGAGAATCGCTTGAACCCAGCAGGTGGAGGTTGCAGGAGCTGAGATCGAGCAGCTGTATTCCAGCCTGGGAAACAAACAAAAAACCCCCACAGGACTCTCTTTGTATTGGTTTGAGCATTTCTATTTATCATGTGACCTGGCAGCTCTGGCTATGGCTGCCGCCTGTCTCGGTACATTTTCTGTGGGGTCAAGAGGAGTTATTTTAAGCCACCAATGGGAAAGTGGAAGGGCATAATCCTTGGCTGGCTGTGACTGTGGGAGATGGGAGGCTGAGAGTCTGCTGACTTGCCACCTGTTTCCACCGCAGCAAGGTGAGTGTGCATTTCCTGCTGCTGGCTGAGGGGCCAGCACATTTTCATGTCATTGTGCCATGGGGAAGTTTTCCTCTCTCGCCAAGAGCACACCATGCCGGTGGTCTTGTTCCTGTGGCGAGGAAGTAGAGAACTCTGGGGAGATTGTTCTGGGTTTGAAGGGAAATTGCCGGGCAGTGCTTAGTGCATGGGCTTTGGAGTCAGACAGACCCAGCTTCTCCATCTCCTACCTGTGTGACCTTGGGCCAGTCCTTCTAATGCGTGGAGTCTCTTCTGTCCTCATGTATAAAATGGGGACAATAAGAATACCTACTTTCTAGGATGGTTGTGGAGGATTAAATGGATCTGCAGGACAAATGTTTAGCATGATAAAAACCTCAACAGATAGTGGCTGCTGTTTTATTATTTTATTTTGCTGAGACACTGGCATAATTTACAATTTAAAAAATAAAATTTTTTTTTAACCTTATACGGTAGTTTATAAGGCCCTTTTGCATATATGAGCTTGTTCAATCCTCACAGCATCCCCAAGTCTGCCATTGTTATTCCCATTTAAAAAGGTGTGGCTCAGAGTGGCTGTAATTGACAGGTGTTGTTTGCATATTAATAATAGTGTACATTCATAGTATAGGCCACTTTTTTTTTTTTTGAGATAATATCTTACTCTTGTTGCCCAGGCTGGAGTGCAGTGGCACCATCTCGGCTCATAGCGACCTCCACCTCCTGGGTTCAAGCGACTATCTGCCTCAGCCTCCCAACTAGCTACGATTACAGGCGGCCACCATCGTGCCCAGATAATTTTTCTATTTTTAGTAGAGACAGAGTTTCTCCATCTTGGTCAGGCTGGTATTGAACTCCTGACCTTGTGATCCACCTGCCTTGGCCACCCAGAGTTCTGGGATTAGAGGTGTGAGCCACTGTGCCTGGCCTTAGGCCACTTTTAATAATTACTCAGTTAGCTTATAAGAGGTGAATCAGGAGAGTCCTCTGGTTTGGTTCACACATAATTATTAGGTTGAACCATATAAAATTACTGTTTTTGGTCCTGTGAATATTAGTATTTGTAAATTGTTCACATCTAATATGTTCCAGAAAATACACAATTAAGGTTTAGAAAACCAAATCATAGACTTACATGCTGTAAAGCAGTGTATTTGAAGCTGGATGTAACATCAATTTAGTGAGTTATGACTGGCATTAAAAAAATGGTAGAGCTGGGTACAGTGGCTCACGCCTGTAATCCCAGCACTTTGGGAGGCTGTGGATCACAAGGTCAGGAAATTAAGACCATGCTGGTCAATATGGTGAAACCCCATCTCTACTAAAAATACAAAAATTAGCTGGGCGTGGCAGCATGCACCTGTAGTCCCAGCTATTCAGGCGGCTGAGGCAGGAGAATCGCTTGAACCTGGGAGGAGGTTGTAGTGAGCCAAGATCTCACCATTGCACTCCAGCCTGGGCCACAAAGAGCAAAACTCAGTCTCAAAAAAAAAAAAAAAAAAAAAAAGAAAGAATATCAGAGTATCAGAGTTTGCTGGTAAGTACTGTGTGAAACTCATTTCAGTTATATTTGTGTGCACATGTGTGCAGTGTGTATGTGGGTATACTAAATTGCATCTAAAATGAATTTCTTATCATGGTTCAGCTGTTGCCAGAAAACACTGGAAATCACTATTCCAGGGAGTGGAATGGTGGAGGTGTCTGGTGGGAGATGGAGGTGGATTCTGTTTCCAGAGACAGTAAAAAAAATCAGTATGAAGTCCCCAATTATGCATTGTCAGTATCTCCGTGTGTAGCTGGAAACCATCCTGCAGCAGGTGGTGCAGGAAGAACCCGACTCTGGAGAGGCACTTCAGTAAGAGAAGTGGGCTGACGAAAAGCTTTGGAGGCCTGCCTTTAGGTAACTGCCTTTCTGGAAACGTCAGGGCAACCACCCTACTAAGCAAGCTGTGGGTCAGAGTTGTGTGTTCCTTTGGTAAATAGGTTTGGTAAAGAGCTAGCATTATTGCATTTGTAGTTTATTTTTATTTATTTATTTTTTTGAGATGAGTCTCACCGTGTCACCCAGGCTGGAGTGCAGTGGCGTGATAGCGCACTGCAGCCTTCACTGCCTGGGTTCAAGTGATTCTCCTGCCTCAGCCTTCTGAGTAGCTGGGATTACAGGCATGCGCCACTATGCCCGGCTAATTTTGTATTTTTAGTAGAGATGGGCTTTCTCCATGTTGGTCAGGCTGGTCTCGAACTCCTGACCTCAGGTGATCCATCTGCCTTGGCCTCCCAAAGTGCTGGGATTACAGGCATGAGCCACCGTGCCTGGTCCAGTTCATTTTTTTAAATATATAAAATTGAAAATACAGATAAATAAAAGAAAGCAAAATTACCTGTAATCTCCACTTGGCCAAAGTTAACTCTTGGTACCTTTTTGATGGGAGATCTTTGTCTTTAAATTCATGTTCTGTCTGTCTATTTATACTACCATAGGAAAACCTCCTACATGTGCTTTGTAACTTACATCTTTGATTTTTTAACAATTGAGGTAGGCTGGGCAGAGTGGCTTATGCCTGTAATCCCAGCACTTCGGTAGGCTGAGGTGGGTGGATCGCCTGAGCTCAGGAGTTCAAGACCACTCTGGGTAACATGGCGAAACCCTGTGTCTACTAAAAAACAAAAAATTAGTGGTGGCGCATGCCTATAATCCCAGCTTCTTGGGAGGCTGAGGCACGAGAAACACTTGAGGCCTGGAGGTGGAGGTTGTAGTGAGCTGAGACTGCGCCACAGCACTCCAGCTTGGGCTACAGAGCGAGACTTTGTCTCAAAAAAAAAGGCCGGGCGCGGTGGCTCAAGCCTATAATCCCAGCACTTTGGGAGGCCGATGCGGGTGGATCACGAGGTCAAGAGATCGAGACCATCCTGGTCAACAAGATGAAACCCCATCTTACTAAAAATACAAAAATTAGCTGGGCATGGTGGTGAGCGCCTGTAGTCCCAGCTACTCGGGAGGCTGAGGCAGGAGAAGTGCTTGAACCCAGGAGGCGGAGGTTGTGGTGAGCCGAGATCGCGCCATTGCACTCCAGCCTGGGTAACAAGAGCGAAACTCCGTCTCAAAACAAAAACAAAAACAAAAACAATTGAGGTGGATGTCTCCCTAGGGGTATCCCAGGAAGCCACAGGATAAAAAGGAGGCATCTTGCTGGAGGGTCACCGTTGCTCAGTAAAAATTATTTTGTAATGTTATTTCAAAGCAAACAAATAGGACATATTATGGAGTAGATACCACATTTGCATCAGGATTTTTATTCAGCCAGTACAGTACACAACAAAGAAATCTCTACCCCTCAGCCCCTCTGGGGGTGTGAGAATGCTCCTTGCTATTCTCAGGTCAATGTGTGGCTGTGAAGGACTGACAATATATTGCAAACATTTCCCCCTGCCAGTGAATATTCTTCCTTTGTATGACTTTTAGCTGTTGCATCCATTCCTTATGTGGCAATACCTTAATTTATCTGAAAAGTTCTGTGATTAGTCTTCTAGTTTGTTTCCAATTTTTTTTCTAATGATAGGCCCTCTTCAGTTGACTTTGTGATTAGATCTCTGAATACATAATCCAATGATTGCCTTAAGATAAACTGAATAATAAAAGTGACAATAGTAGCCACAATCGGTTGAATATTTATCACGAACTGTTGTCAGCACATGCTACATATTAACTCATTTAATCCTAAAATGTAGATACAGGGCAGGAAACTGAGGCTCAGAACTTCTGCCAGCTAGTTGTGGGCTTCCTTTGAGGGACTAGGGAGCTGGATGGGAGGATCTGCAAGGGCCAGGGCATGTCTGAGTCTCCAGGAAGGACAGCTGGACTTGGGCCATTCTCACAGGTGGGAAGGCTGTCTTCCTATGGGGGTGGGTGACTTATTGACTCTTGATGCCCAGAGCCGTGAAATGATTCCCAAAGCCACAGAAAACAAGAGTATCTTTGCCTTGGGGTTTAGATCCTGGAGCTGTAAGGTGGTAAGGAGGCTGTCTGACTTAGATTAAGCAATGTCATGGTATCATGTTGGGGTGTGGGCCTTCCTGTTGTAAATTTTGGGATTTCATAGAGATTGAAGTCCCACGTGGATGACATGAGTTCATGATGTCCCATAAGAAGAGGAACATGGGAAAGAGCATGGGCTTTGATGTCAGCAGGAGCCTGTGTCCAATTCCATGCTCTTCTCCTATAGCTGTGTGACCCTGCTGTCTGCTCGGGGACTTGAGCCTCTCAGAATCTGTTACTGCATCTGGAAAATGGGTAGTAACAACCAGGCCACTGCGTTACTAGATTTAAATGAGAGAAGGCATGTAAGGTGCTCAGTCCAGATCATGGCACTTGGTAGGCCTGAGCACATTTGCTCCCACCTCACCCCTCCTCGTTAACACAACACCTCCTGACTTTGGGGCTGCAGAGCGATGCAGAGCTCTGGCCAGTGTTGCCTTGAGCTCAGGTGCAGAGCCTGAAGGTATTCAAACAACTTCTGCCAGCTTCAGTGCCAGGAACTATTGTTGCATAGAGGGGTCACCGAATCCTAGGGTGTGAAGAGAAATCGTTGGAGATGGGGTTGTGAGGGTGGAAGCTCTTATTTGAGAAGATCTTGTGGGGTAAGACTTGGACCCTCAGCTTATATCTGGCCACAGAGTTTGGGACCAGCCTTTCAAAGTCTTTTGGAAGATGCACGTGGAGTGCTTAGCCTTTGCTCTTACCTGGAATCTGGCTTAGGCCTTGCAGCTATCCTACCATGTGGTTGGGGTGAGTGAGGATGCCTTTTTAAAATTTTTATTTTTTTGAGGAGTCTTGCTCTGTCGCCCAGGCTGGAGTGCGATGTCGTGACCTGGGCACACTTTAACCTCTGCCTCCCAGGTTCAAGTGATTCTCCTGCCTCAGCCTCCCGAGTAGCTGGGACTATAGACGCCTGCCACCATGGCCAGCTAATTTTTGCATTTTTAGTAGAGATGGGGTTTCATCATACTTGCCAGGCTGGTCTTGAACATCTGACCTTATGATCTGTCCACCTCGGCCCCCCAAAGTGCGGGGATTACAGGTGTGAGCCACCGCACCCAGCCAAGTGAGGCCAACTTCTTTTCCTTCATAACATGGTTTCTCAGTCTCAGCCCTATTGACATTTTGGGCTGAATGACTCACTGGCCTGTGTGCACCGTAGGATGTCCTGCAGCCTCCCTGGCCTCTGCCTGATAGGTTACAGTAGCACCCCTCCCCCACAGGTAAAAATGTCTCCAGTTGTTGCCAAATGTCCCCTGAAGGGCAGATCGCCCTTGCTGTAGGTAATACCTGCTTTGAAGGACCGGTGAGGATGGCCTGTGCAGTCTCACTAGGTGGGACTGGCTGTCCTCTCATTCTCATGGGATCTCAGCCTCATTTTTGTAGCTGACTTCCTCCTGGTGAGACCTCCCTGTGAAACTAACAAGGTTTACATATGACACAAACATCCAGGTTGGCTGGGCTCAAAAGAGGGTTCATGTCAACTCCTTTCTCATTCAGTTAAGTCCTTTTTCTGGATACTGGGGCCTGAGTTTGTACCACAGTCTGGGCATCCAGGTGTCAAGTTCCTCCGTCTGTTTTCAGCCTCAGCTTCCTTCTCTGTAAAATGGGAGTAAATGGTACTTTCCTTGTCTGGGTGGGGGAGGAACCCTGTGTTAATGTGATTGATGGTGTGGTGCTAAGCTCTGCTGCAAGGGATGTGAAGTTGAGGGAAAGGCTGGTGGTTTATTAGTAGCTTTGAGGCCAAGTTCCTTCCACACTAGAGATATGCCCTGTCAAAGGGAGATCCTATTACAAAGAGATTCACTGCCAAGTTCCCCTCCCACCAGCTCCCTGGAGCAATTTTCAGCTTTTAGAGTGTTTAGAGGCTTCAGGGCGTGAAACTAGAGAGAATGCCTTCCAGCCAGTGACATTGAGAACAGCAGGAAAGAGGCAGGAGGAGAAACTGACTTTGAAGGGTGATACCAGCCAGGGTGAGTGGAGGGAGGTAGAATTTGCTTTCTGAAATCTGGGATGTGCACACAACTTATCAAGAATACCTCACTTTGTGAGGCCAGGAAAAGCTCCTAGCACAGTGTAGAGCAGACTTGGTCAGAACATCAATCCTTGATTTTTTTTTTTTTGACCTGAATTTCATCAGGTTTTTCTGAGACATCCACTGGACTGTCATATACTGTGTGCTGGGCTCTCATTTTATCCTTACAATTATGATGTCCATTTTAAAGACATCGTGTTAGGTAAATCAGTAGGGTGACTACAGTTTGCAATAATCTACTGTATATTTCAAAATAGCTAGAAGAGAACAATTTGGTTCTAGCATAAAGAAAAGACAAATATTTAAGGTGATAGATACCCCAAGTATATTGATTTGATATTTACATATTGTATGAATGTATGAAATTATCACGTGTGCTCCAAAACTGTTCTTCTGTTATGCATGAATGAAAAAATTATCACGTCCATTTTAGAGATGAGGCACAGAGGGGTGGTGGGGCCTCTCCAGAGCCAGGTATGTGGCTCTTCTGTGATGCCACTTCTATTGCTTTGTGATCAGCAGCAACTTAGTAGCTTTCAAAGCTTGAATTTTCTTGTGTGCCAAATGGGGATAATAAATACCTCAGAGGATTGTGATCAAGATTCCGTGAGAAAATGTATGCAGCGCCTCCGGCAAGGTGTCTGGCCTACGGAAAGTGCTCTGTACACACCAGCTGCTGTCATCATTATTGTTTCCACTACCAGTGATCATAAAGGACGCCTGCTTTGATGAGCCTTTCCAGGAATATGGACTGGTCTGCCCTGATCTAATTGTATACTCTATCTCAGGCCCTATTCGGTAAATACATGTTGGAGGTACATTGCCAGGGAAGGGAGGGATGTTACCTGAAGAGGACAAAGAGTCTGAAGTTCAGGAAATAAAGCAAGAGCGGCCCTCAGGGATGGAACTTGTGATCTGATGGTCTGGCTAGCCTCAAGCCAACTGAGCTCATTGCCATGCAACTTGGTAGATAATGATATAGTAGTAAGAAGTTTAAAAGGATCATCCCTTCAAAGAAAGTCAGAGTTGGAAAAGACCTTAGGGACATTAGGCTAGGAAAGACAAATGGGTTCCAGTTTTTGTCCATCTTCAAATGATTGATAGTGGCCGTTTGGGCCCTATATAGAAGGGATTCAGATCACTTGGGATGTTCTGGCTCAGTAGAAGGCTATGCTGGGATCAATTAGTGATGTCTTCCATGGCTACAAGAGAGGCAAGGAATGGTACATATGCTTTTTATTTGCTGTCTTTGGTTACAGCTGAGGACACTGAGGCCCAAGACTTGCTTGCTAACTGGACGATCACCTAGCAAGTCATCAAACTACAAAAATCTCTTTTGGAAGGAATCTGTTAAGAATGCCCAGTTATACAGTTGCATCTTTGAGCAAGTAGTTTTTGCTTTTTTTTTTTTTTTTAATGGAGTTTCTCTCTTTTTGCCCAGGCTGGAGTGCAATGGCGCAATCTCGCCTCACCGCAACCTCCCTGTCCCCAAGCGATTCTCCTTTGTCAGCCTCCCGAGTAGCTGAGATTACAGGTGCATGCCACCATGCCCAGCTAATTTTGTATTTTTAGTAGAGACGGGGTTTCTCCATGTTGGTCAGGCTGGTCTTGAACTCCTGACCTCAGGTGATCTGTCTGTGTAGGCCTCCCAAAGTGCTGGGATTTCAGGTGTGAGCCAATTTTTGCTTGATTGTCTTCAGTGAGGAGGAACTGTCTTCGAAGAGCTCATTCTATCTTTTGTCAATTCTCCCAATTAGAACTTAGAGCATTCCGGTAGGAAGGCCTTAGAAGCCCCTTAAATAGACTCTTCTCCACTGAGGCTGCACCTGGGAGGCTTTTGGGACCTACAAATTGGAAGCTCCCTCCCCAGACCAGTGAATTCCGGGTATCTGGGTGGATGGACACCTCTCGCCCTCATTGGTGTTTTATTTTTCAAGCTCCTCATGTGTTGTTAATATGTAGCCAGGGTTGAGAACCACTGAGACCAAAATTCTTTGGAAACAGAGACCCAGAAGGGGAGAAAATGATTGTCTATGGTTATGTAGGGCTAGTGGCCCAAGGAGAAAGAAAACTAGGGGGGAAAAAGGCCTTTATCAAATGCCACCCATATGCTAGGCTCTTTTACTGTTGTGCTGAGAGTCTCCTTTTTTTTTTTTTTTTTTGAGACGGAGTTTCGCTCTTGTTACCCAGGCTGGAGTGCAATGGCGCGATCTCGGCTCACTGCAACCTCCGCCTCCTGGGTTCAGGCAATTCTCCTGCCTCAGCCTCCTGAGTAGCTGGGATTACAGGCACGTGCCACCATGTCCAGCTAATTTTTTGTATTTTTAGTAGAGACGGGGTTTCACCATGTTGACCAGGATGGTCTGGATCTCTTGACCTCATGATCCACCTGCCTCGGCCTCCCAAAGTGCTGGGATTACAGGCTTGAGCCACTGCACCCGGCCTCTTTTTTTTTTTTTGAGACAGTCTTGCTCTGTCACCCAGGCTGGAGTGCAGTGATGATCTTGGCCTACTGCAGCCTCCTCCTTCTGAGCTCAAGTGATTCTCTTGCCTCAACCTCCTTAGTAGCTGGGACTACAGGCTTGCGCTACCATGCCTGACTAAATTTTTGTATTTTCAGTAGAGATGGGATTTCACCATGTTGGCCAGGCTGGTCTTGAACTCCTCACCTCAGGTGATCTACCTGCCTCGGCCTCCCAAGGTGCTGGGATTACAGGTGTGAGCCACCACCCCTGGCCTTTTTCTTTCTTTCTTTCTTTTTTTTTTTTTGAGATAAGGTCTTGCTCTGTTGCCAGGCTGGAGTGTAGTGGTGTGATCACGGCTCATTGCAGCCTTGACTTCCTGGGCTCAAGCGATCCTTTCACGTCACCCTCCTGAGTAGCTGGGACTACAGGTGTGTGCTACTTCTCCTGGCTAATTTTTTTTTTTTTTTTTTTTTTGTAGAGATGTGGGTCTCACTATGTTGCCATAGCTGGTTTTCAAGTCCTGGGCTCAAGCGAACCTTGAGCCTTGGCTTCCCCAAGTGCTAGGCTTACAGATGTGAGCTACCTCACCTGGCTTGCTTCTTATCCTGTAAACGGAGCTGTGTTATTCCATGCTTAAAACTCTACATGGCTTCATGTCGCTCTTAGTATAAACCCTGACAGTGGCCTGCAAGACTCTCAACCTTAGATCAGGTTGATCAGACCCCTCCCTCCCCTCTACCCGCTGACCTCATCCTGGCTGCTCACTCCCTGTTCACAGACTGCAGTCATCTGGTTCGAGTACCACAGACATTTGAACCCACCCTACCCCTCTTCCTCAGGGCCTGGTATCATCCTTCCAGCTCGTTCTCATCACTTAGGCCCCCTACCCATCGTCCTTCTTCATTTCCTCTTATCCTCATCACCTACTCCTTTCTGTCTGTCCACCTCCTGGATTATGAGTTCAGGAGGGTGGGACCCTGTATGTTTGGTATCCTCATGTGTAGGACAGAGGGTTCCTCAAAAGCAAGCTTGTTTGGTGAATGAATTGAAAGAACCACCCTGACATGGAGCTGGTATTATCCACAGGTTACAATTGACTGGAATTATTATTATTTTTTAAAATTTTGAGACAGAGTCTCATTCTGTCATCCAGGCTGGAGTACATTGGTACGATCTTGTCTCATTGCAACCTCTGCCTCCCGGGTTCAAGTGATTCTCGTGCCCAAGCCTCCTCAGTAATTGAGACTACAAGTGTGTGCCATTACACCTAGCTAATTTTTGTGGTTTTGTAGAAATGGGGTTTTGCCATGTTTGCCAGGCTTGAACTCCTGGACTTAAGTGATCTGCCCGCCTCAGCCTCCCAAAGCGGTGGGATTACAGGTATGAGCCACTGTATCCGGCCCCATATCACTTCTTATTTTCTCAGAATATTCTTACCTTTTGCAATGACAGCCCTAAATTTTGTGTATGTGTGTGTGTGTGTGTGTGTGTGTGTGTGTCTGTGTGTGTGTGCGTGCGTGTGTTTGGGGCAGGAATCATAATAATCCTGAAGGTGGGGTTTAGCTTGCTCTGGTAAAAAGAACACAGATCCTTTGATTTGGGTTTGAATCCCAGCACTGCCTCTTACTAAGCTGTGTGACCTTGGGACATTGGTAAACCTCTGTGAGGTTCAGTTTTTCTGGGTTGTAAAATGTAAGCATGATACTAATAAGTAAATGACAGATGCTATGCTTGTGCCAGACACTGTACCCAGTGGTTTGTGTGTATTGGCTGAGTGAATCCTCATGACACCCTAATGAGGTACGTCTCTTCTTGCTTTCATTTTACGGGAGAGGAAAATGAGATGCAGAGAAGCTAAGCAACCAGTCTGAGGCCACACAGCCAATCAGTTAAGGAGTCAGAGTTCAAGCCTAGGCTGCTTGGTGCTAGAGTCAGAGTGTTAGGCAGGACTCTGTGAAATCATGCCCACAGGCCCTGGAACAGGTAGTGGTGCAGAGATACTTGGTAAACTGTTAGCTACCCCTCCCCCTTTGACATTTACTCTCCCAGTGGCATTTCAGTTTTCTGACTGTTTTGTTGTCAAGTTGGTGACAAAAGTACCAATTTCCTGCCTGCTCACTTGCAAGCACAGCGTCTGTTGATGAGACCGCAGGGAGTACCATGTTCAGGCCAGGGGTGTGCATGGCGTTTTGGGCCTTGGTACTCAGGGACTGTGGGCACTCCCTTCATTTTTTTAAATGGGAAAATGAGTGCATTTTCCCGTTTAAAACATTAAAAAAAAAAATTGAGATGGAGTCTTGCTCTGTCACCCAGGCTGGAGTGCAGTGGTGGGATCTCAGCTCAATGCAACTTCCACTTCCCGGGTTCAAGTGATTCTCGTGCCTCAGCCTCCTGGGTAGCTGGAATTACAGGTGTGCACCACCATGCCTGGTTAATTTTTGTATTTTTAGTAGAGACAGGGTTTCACTATTTTGACTAGGCTGGTCTCAAACTCCTGACCTCAAGTGATCCACCCACCTCGGCCTCCCAAAACGCTGGGATTACAGGTGTGAGCCACTGTGCCCAGCCTTATTCCCTTAAAATTTATAAATGGGCAAATGCACTTTTTCTACTTCAAATACTTTTTTTTTTTTTTGAGATGGAGGCTCTCTGTTGCCCAGGCTGGAGTGCGGTGGTGCGATCTGGGCTCACTGCAACCTCCATCTCCTGGGTTCAAGCCATTCTCCTCCCTCAGCCTCCCGAGTGGCTGGGATTACAGGCACGCACCACCATACCCAGCTAATTTTTTGTATTTTTACTAGAGATGGGGTTTCACCGTGTTAGCCAGGACGGTCTTGATCTTCTGACCTCGTGATCTGCCCACCTCAGCCTCCAAAAGTGCTGGGATTACAGGCATGAGCCACTGCACCCGACCCTGCTTCAAATACTTATTGAGTGCCTACTTTGTGCTAAGCCTTGTAACTATCGTAAGTACGAAAAACCCAAGAAAACGAAGAAACAGAAACAGTAACTCACTGTCCCGTCATTCCCAGCTCATCAATCCTTTGCTTTTCTGTAACTGGTAGCTGGGTGCTTTTCTTCGCTGTGATTGTTTTTATTGGAAACGCAGAGTTGTGACTGTGATTGGCCTGAGGTCAGGTCACCTTGCTGAGGCAAGTTTGCCCTGTTTTGATAAACGGAAGAAAGAGCAGCAAGATCTGCATTTCAAGTGGCTGCTGTAGTTGGGGCAGGCAGGCCTCAGTGTTTATGTGACACCGAGAAGCTTCAAAATGAGCTTGGTCATTTAGAAAAAATTGTTTTTTCTTAGTTAGGTAACAGTGGTATAACAACGTTAAAAGAAATCTAGAAACTAGAGAAAGAAAAAAAGCCGTTTATCCCCCATCACAAAACTGTTATAATTTTAAAGTAGTTAGAACATGATTTATTCCAGGTGGCTTCTTTTTTTTTGACACAGAGTCTCACTCTGTCACCAGGTGCCAGGCTGGAGTGCAGTGGCACAATCTCGGCTCACTGTAATCTCTGCCTCCAAGGTTCAAGCAATTCTCTGCCCCAGCCTCCCGAGTAGCTGGGACTGCAGGTGCATGCCACTGCGCCCGGCTAATTTTTGTATTTTTAGTAGAGACGGGGTTTCACCATGTTGGCCAGGATGGTCTCGATCTCCTGACCTTGTGATCCGCCCACCTCAGCCTCCCAAAGTGCTGGGATTACAGGCTTGAGCCACCGCGCCCAGCCTGCTTCTTTTATTTAAAATAATTATTATCACAGAGCAGGGACAGTTTCAGATCCTTTAATGCCGAAAGACTAAATAAAGAGAACTTTTTACTTTTTCCATGTGGATACATGGATGATATAAACCATGATGTTTAATACCTACAGAATGCTGCATGAAGTGTTTGTACTGTAATTCATTTAGCCTTTTTCGTAGGTAGAGATTTAAGCAGTAGTCAATTTTTCACCATTTCAAGTGGTGCAAGGACCAATATCCTCATGAATACAGCATTTTCTGTGAAGCAGAAATTCTTTCTTCAGGGTTAATTTCCAGACATCTTTCTGATATTAGACACCACTTGCATAATGACCTTCCAAAAGGAATGCGTTGTCTATGTTGCTATTAGAATGTCTGAGGCTGCCTGTTTCATTTCATCCATCCCTGCACTGGGTATTATCATTAAAAGAAAATGTTTTAAATTTATTTATTTATTTATTTGAGATGGAGTTTCGCTCCTTGCCCCGGCTGGAGTGCCGTGTGACACCATCTTGGCTGACCGCCACCTCCAACTCGCGGGTTCAAGCGATTCTCCTGCCTCAGCCTTCTGAGAGCTGGGATTATAGATGCCCGCCACCACACCCGGCTAATTTTTTGTATTTTTAGTAAAGACGGGGTTTCATCATGTTGACTAGGGTGGTATCAAACTCCTGTCCTCAGGTGATCCACCTGCCTTGGCCCTTCAAAGTGCTGGGATTACAGGCTTGAGCCACCACACCCAGCCCAGCCAGGATTTTAAGTTTAATTTGCATTTGTACACATGCCAGCTTGGCTCTGCCTCGCACCACTTTTTGTCTCTGTGTGTGACTCACATAGAACATGTTTTGTGTGATCCTTTTTAAAAAAATTAACTACATTTTCTTGAATGCTCAGGGGAGATGTCAAATCATTGTTTATGTTTCGTACTGAAATCTGCACTTGTCTGGTGGCACCCAGAAAAAGTCTAACTGTAGCCAGAAACCAGCTGAGCCTAGTTGTATATAACCTGACTGCAAAGGTCATCAGGTGCACTCATTTTATTTTTAGAGCTACATATTTTAGGGGATGTCTGCTCTCCAGTATCTAGCTTTAAACCCAAATGATGTGAATGTTGGATGAACACTTGCAGAATGAAATATGATTGACACCTACTAGCTGTCTACACATTCCTGGTTATATCTTAGGAAGGCAGTGTGTGCTAGCACTTTAGGAAGAGGATGTTGAGTTCAAATCCTAGCTTTGCCCCTTGCACCACGACCTTGATCAAATTCCTCCCCTGCTTCCTCCCTACCCTTTCCTCACTTCACACCTCAGTTTCTTTACTTGAAAATCAGGTTGATAAGGGCCAGCTGTCATTTTATCAAGGATTTTTGCATACAGGAAGTCATGGTGACAGCTGTTGTTCCTGTTGCCCTGAGGGGTGGGAACAGGAGAGGAGGGAAACAGGCTGTCCCAGGTGTCTTTCCTTTAGGAGGCTCCAGCTTAGTTGGGGAGGGAGATGGGCTGGTCAGGGAGTTTCATGTTGTAGGCAGTGCAGGCCTCAGAGGAACAACCAGGACTTGAGACAAGAATCAGGCCAAGTAACTGTTGCTGCTGTGGGGTGAATGTTAGGAGCCCAGGCCTGCAGTGGGGAAGACTCATTTGGGGTACAGTGAGGGGTCTTGCTGGGCAAATGCAGGGTGTTTGTGGTAAGGTAGGCTGGGGCTAGACTTGGAGGATGCCTGTGTGATTTATACTCTGTCTTGTAGAGAATGAGATATCATGGAAGGATTTTCTTTTCTTTTTTTTTTTCCAGACAGAGTCTCACTCTATTGCCCAGTGGCGTGATCTCAGCTCGCTGCAACCTCTGCTGCCCAGGTTCAAGCAATTATTCTGCCTCAGCTTCCGGAGTAACTGGGATTATAGGTGCCTGCCACCGTGTCTGGCTAATTTTTGTATTTTTAGTAGAGACAGGGTTTCACCATCTTGGCCAGGTTGGTCTTGAGCTTCTGACCTCGTGATCCACCCGCCTCGGCCTCCCAAAGTGCTGGGATTACAGGCATGAGCCACCATGCCCAGCCATTTTTTTTTTTTTTTGAGATGGAGTCTCCCTCTGTCACCCATATTGGAGTGCAATGGCGTGGTCTCCGCCCACTGCAACCTCCGCCTCCTGGGTTCAAGTGATTCTCCCGCCTCAGCCTCCTGAGTAATTGGAACTACAGACACATGCCACCACACCTGGCTAATTTTTTTTTTTGTATTTTTAGTAGAGACAGGGTTTCACTGTGTTGGCCACGCTGGTCTCAAACTCCTGACCTCGTGATCTGCTTGCCTTGACCTCCTAAAGTACTGGGATTACAGGCATGAGCCAACTCTCCCGGCCCACAGAAGAATTTTCTTTTCATGTTGTAAATATTAATCATTTTATTTTTTTGTTGTATTTTTGATGGCAATTAAAAAATACCAGCTTTGCTGAGATTATAATTTACATACAGCAAAATTCACCCATTTAAAAAATATATAGTTCAAGGCTGGGCGTGGTGCCTCATGCCTGTAATCCCAGAACTTTCAGTGGCTGAGGCAGGTGGATCACTTGAAGTCAGTAATTCAAGATCAGCCTGACCAACATGGTAAAACCCATCTCTACTAAAAATACAAAAATTAGCCGGGCGTGGTGGCGTGTGCCTGTAATCCCAGCTGCTTGGGAAGCTGAAGCTGGAGAATCGCTTGAACCTGAGAGGTGGAGGTTACAGTGAGTGGAGATCACGCCACTGCACTCCAACCTGGATGACAGAGTAAGACACCATCTTAAAAAATAAAAACATACAGTTCAGTTGTTTTCAGTGTATTTGGAATTGTGCAACCATCGCTGCTGTCTAGTTCCAGAATATTTTCATTACTCACAAAAGAAACCCCATGCTCACCAGTACTTGCTCCTGATTTCTCTCTTCCCCATCTCCTGGCAACCACCAATTTGCTTTCTGTTTCTGTGAATTTACCTGTTCTATGTATTTCATGTGAGTAGAATCATACACTGTGTGTCCTTTGATTCTGGCTATTTCACTTAGCATGATGTTTTCAAGGTCCATCCATACTGGAGCAGGTATCACTGTTTTGTTCTTTATTATTATTATTATTATTTTATGGCTGAATGATATTTTATCACAGAGAGATACCATGTTTTGTTTATCCGTTTATGAGTTGATGGACATTTGGATCATTTCTACTTTTTGGCCATTGTGTGTGACACTGCAAAGAACATTTGTGTACCAGCGTTTGTGTGGCCACGTGTTTTCAATGTGGGAGGATTTTGAAGTGGGGAGTGGTGTTTGAAGCCTTTGGGCGGGGTGGGCTGTGAGGAGCCTGTGTGTGTGTCTGCCCTCACTGGGCCGGGTTTAAGGCAAGCTTTATGTGCTTCCTTTCTTTCAAGTGACCCTCGGAGGCAGGGTTATTATCCTTTTTTTACAGATGAGGGCACTCAGGCTCAGTGAGGTTAAGTAAGCTGCACAGCTAGACAATGGCAGATCGCAACCCTGTCCGCCTCTTAGCCAGCCTGCAGCCACCTGCCTGCCTCTTCTGGGCTAGTCGATGGCAGTGGTCTTGCTGGGAGAGGCCCAGAGGCTGTGTGGCGCTGGGGAGAGGCAGCAGGCTGGACCTGGATGGGGTAGAATAGTGGTTGTGGGACGAGAGGAGCTGTTTCAGAGGCAGCACCCACAGGACGGCAGTGAAAATGTGATAGGAGAAAGACTTAGAGTTTGGAGAGTGGATTGGACTCTTGCTGAGGCCGGTGTGACCTTGGGCTAATCTTGTCTCTTGAGTATCTCCTTTCTCATCTGAAACCTGGGGCTCTGCTGGCTTCCTGACTCTCCCAAGGGTGATTGGGGAGGAAGAGAGGGAGAGAGAGAAAGAGAGGATGGGGGTGAGAGAGATGAGTTGGGAAAGGAGAGCAGAACCCGCTAGAACCTGCAGAACTCATAATCTAGGGGCAGGGAGGGACATGTGTGCAGCAGGTGCAGGCAGATGTGGAAGGAGGTAGGCAGGTGTGGAAGGAGGTAGCCTGGTCATCTTGATGGACATCCCTGTCCATTTAGGGGAGCTCTGAACCCTGCAGAAGCTCCCAGCTGGAGGCTGATGAGCTGGTTGGAATCCAGAGACTATCAGTTTTTCCTAGTACATATTTGAACTTCAGCCTTTGCTTCCGGGAAGAATCTGGTGTTGACTCACACAGCGTCAGCAGCCCCCTTCCATCACCTGGGACATCCCTGCCTCATTCCTGCTGGGCATTACCTTAAAACCAGTGAGGCTTTTTGGGTCTTAGAGGTCACCCAGTGTCCTTGCCTATCTGGGCCTGTCTCTGTTCAAATGGCAAGGCCGACCGTCCCCTTTATCACCGACTTGCAGCTTGCCTGGGTTTTGTAAAAAGCTTGTCATTGCCAGTTAGAAAATAAAGACAGAAACCTCCCCTTTGGCGTTGGTATGGTGATGACTTGCTTTTGTTCTAACTCTGGTATTTTGCAGGATTGTTATGAATCAGTCACTTTTTTAAAAATGTGATGAATACCTTTGTCTTAATAAGAAGGTAGGCTTATGTGATAAAGGTTAGTAGATTTTTCAAATATGAAGTCAGAATTCTACCCATACCCCTGAATTAGAGAGCAGTCTGAAGTGTCCCCCTTTCCTCTGACCAATGGCTCCATAGGGGCCCTAGGTGTGAGGCCTTTTTCTTCTGTGCGTTCCTGTTGTCTTCCCTCCAGGCAGCAGCAATCTGGGAGGAGCTGTACTTGTGAGTTGACATCATGATGTACGGTCACTGGTCACTTACAAAACTGGTTAGGCCCAAGGGCCTCATTCAGAGCTGGAAGGGTCATTGAGGGTCATCTAACGCAAACCGTTTACTTTAGAGATGTTGAAACCAAGGCCCAGAGAGGGGAAGTGACTTGCCCAAAACCACACAGCGAGTCTCAGTGTGAGCCCAGGTTCCTGGCTCCAGTTCCTTGTTTATCTGCGCTCTTGTTTCAGACACTATAGATGCAGTGATGAGCACACAGGGTGTTCAGTGACATACGTATTTTTTACCTTTTTTTTTTTGAGACGGAGTCTTAGTCTGTTGCCAGGCTAGAGTGTAGTGGTGCGATCTTGGCTCACTGCAATCTCCGCCTCCCAGGTTCAAGCAATTCCCTTGCTGCAGCCTCCCATGTGCTGGGACTATAGGCGCGCACCACCACACCTGGCTAATTTTTTTGTATTTTAGTAGAGACGGGGTTTCACCGTATTGGGCAGAATGGTCTCGATCTCCAGACCTTGTGATCCACCTGCCTTGGACTCTCAAAGTGGTGGGATTACAGGTGTGAGCCACCACACCCGGCCTTGATGTGTTTTTAATGGATGCTGAATTGGGCTTTTCGGGTTGAGTTCTGACCTGTGCCAGGTGATCTGCCGGAGGGAAATCTGTTACTTCTGGGGAAGAGTGGAAGGTGTCTACTGAATTCTGGAATCTGTTTTGAGGGGAAGCTAAGCCCATGCCTGGACCCTGTGGGTATTTGCTGTCAGATGTTTCATACCTTTAACCCAACTTATTTGTTTATTTTTTTTTTTGAGATGGAATTTTGCTCTTGTTACCCAGGCTGGTGTGCAGCGGTGTGATCATGGCTCACTGCAACCTTCGCCTCCTGGGTTCAAGCAATTCTGCCTTGTTGTGAACTGAACGCGAGCCCGGGAATCTCGTCCAGCGAAATGGCGAGGCCCATTTCTTAGGGGCCTCACATGGGAGCGTTCCCCACAGTTCTCCCTCACTGCCTCAGTCTCCCAAGTAGCTGGGATTACAGGCATGCACCACCACACCTGGCTAATTTTTTGTATTTTTAGTAGAGGTGCGGGTTTCACCATGTTGGTCAGGCTGGTCCAAACTCCTGACCTCAGGTGATCCACCTGCTTCCCAAAGTGCTAGGATTATGGTCATGAGCCACCACGTCCCACACCCCAGTTTATTGCATTTGCGCCTAATAGAGAAATCAACTCCGTAACCAAATGGATTATTGTCAGCAAAACTGGGGGATGGGATGGGGAAGGAAAGTAGTTCCTTCTATAGTAAAACTTGCTGATATTTGGTTGAAAGTCATTGTCTTACTCATCCTTGTGTGAGATAAGTTGCACAATGGGTGGTATCAGGGTTGCAGGGTTTCCCACTGTGAGGACACAATGGGATGAACTGTGTGTGGGTTGGTCTGTTAAAAGAAAAATGAGAAGCCATGTGTTAGAAACAACCTAAGTATTGAGCAGTGGATGGTTGCTGAAATTGTGGACTGCTATGCAGTCATTATCAATGCATTGAAAGAATGTTTCATGATATGGCAGGATGCTTATGATGAAAAAAATCTAAAGATGTGGGCTTCAAAGTAAAGTATAAACCTAATTTGGTCAAACAGGCTGGGTGTGGTGGCTCACGCCTGTAATCCTAGCACTTTGGCAGGCTGAGGCGGGTGGATCGTCTGAGGTCAGGAGTTCGAGACCAGCCTGGCCAATATGGCAAAACCCCATCTCTACCAAAAATACAAAAACTAGCTGGATGTGGTGGTTCATGCCTGTATTCCCAGCTACTCAGGGGGCTGAGGCAGGAGAATTGCTTGAACCCGGGAGGCGGAGGGTGTAGTGAGCCAAGATCCTGTCACTGCACTCCAGCCTGGGCAATAGAGCGAGACTCTGTCTAAAAAAAAAAAAGTCAAACAGACCTCAGACTCGAAGCCATGCTTTATATGGATATTTGGTGCACTATAATGAGGTGCTTAGAAAGCAAGTTAGGCAGACCTGGGCCAAGTCTGGGCTCTGCCATGCAACTGCTGTGTGCCCCTGGGCAGGTCACTGGATCTTTCCAAGTTCAGGCTTCTCAGCTGTAAAGTGGGACTAGCACCTTGTCTCTTTGGGTTGTTGGGAAAATTAAATGAGATATCTAGGCTTTCAGAGAAAGGGCTTCAGGTGCTGTGGCTCTGATCGGACCAACCAAGTTATCTACTACTCTGAGCCATCAAGGCTCCCCGGGCCTTTTGGATACTTTTGAGTTATTTGGCTTGGCAGGTAGTGCAGCGTTTCTGGGCATACATACTCTGGGGACTCACCATCCCAAATTTCTTACAGTCTCTCCAATGTGCCACACTAGGCCCTTGCACGTGATGGAGTAACTCTTGTTCCTTTGTCTCCCTAAATACACTGGTTTTCCCAAGGACACTGTGTCACAGGGCCTGGCAACCCAGTAGGTTCTCCGTAATTTTTTTTTTTTTCGAGACGGAGTCTATCTAGCTCTGTCACCCAGGCTGGAGTGCAGTGGTACGATCTCAGCTCACTGCACCCTACCACTCCCGGGTTCAAGCAATCCTCCTGCCTCAGCCTCCTGAGTAGCTGGGATTACAGGCTCCCACCACCCATGCCTGGCTAATATTTTATATTTTTAGTAGAGACGGGGTTTTGCCATGTTAGCCAGGCTGGTCTCGAACTCCTGACCTCAAGTGATCCTCCCCCATCAGCCTCCCAAAGTGCTGAGATTACAGGTTTGAACCACTGTGTGGCTCATTAGGTGCTCAGTAATTTGTTGAATGAATTTAGGACATGGGACTTGAGTTAGGCTTTTCTTCTTACTATTTTTACTTTTTGAGTCAGAGTCTCACCTACTCTGTAGTGCAGTGGTGCAATCTTGGCTCACTGCAATGTCTGCCTCCTGGATTCAAGCAATTCTCTTGTCTTAGCCTCCTAAATAGCTGGGATTATAGGCATGTGCCACCACGCCCGGGTAATTTTTGGTATTTTTAGTAGAGATGGGGTTTTACCATGTTGGCCAGGCTGGTCTTGAACTCCTGATCTCAGGTGATCCACCTGCCTCAGCCTCCCAAAGTGCTGGAAATACAGGCGTGAGCCACCATGCCTGGCCTGTTATTATTATTTTGGAGACAGGGTCTTGCTGTGTGGCTTTAGCTGGACTTGAACTCCTGAGCCCAAGCGATCCTTCTGCTTCAGCCAACTGAGTAGCTAGGATTACAGGCACACACCGTCCCTCCTGCAAGTTGGGTCTTTAAATAAAGAGTGGGGTTTGGTGAGCAGGGTGGGCGCATTGTTCCAAGAGGTGGCCAGGACAGAGGTCAGTGGTGGTTCCTACTGCCTGTTCAGGGACCAGGCCCCTTTGGCACAGGCAGAGATCAACATTGGCACAGTCTGCCTTTCAGCTTTCATTGTCATAGGGGAGTCACGACACTTTGTAAGACATTTAATCTATAAGGCTTGATCAGTCTTGCTACCTTTCATAGCTTGGGGCTGTATATGCCTGTTTATAAGAGAGATTCATCCAGATCAAGCCCGTGCAGCAGTAATGTATGTGCATAAGGCGTCCTGTGCTGTGCTGATGGTAAGATAGGAGCTGGACTTGGAGGTGGGAGGTGGCCTGGGCTCTGTTTCTGGCTTTAACCCTTACTAGATGGGTACTCTTGAGTGGAGTCACTTAAGAAGGTGATGCTGATTAGGGGCTCAGAGTGCACCAAGTATTTTCTCCTGCCTTATTCTCATTAAACAGCTCAGAATGTGATGGGCCCCTCTTATGTGATTGGTGTTAATAAGGCAGTAGAGAGTTAGGGGGACTCTGGCAGACCAAGAAAACCTGCTTTGTTTAAAGGAGAATGCTGCCTCTTCTCCCTCCTTTTTTGCATTTTTGGTAGAGACGGGGTTTCTCCATATTGGTCAGGCTGGTCTCGAACCCCTGACCTCAGTTGATCCACCCGCCTCAGCCTCCCAAAGTGCTGGGATTAGAGGCATGAGCCACTGTACCCGGCTCCTCCCTCCTTTTTAAATTCATACATATGATGCTCAGTAAGTGTCTGGAACCCTTTTTTCTTTTAATTTTTGGGACAGGGTCTTGCTCTGTTGCCCAGGCTGGAGTGCAGTAGCACGAACACAGTTCATTCACTGCAGCCTCCCACCTCAGCCTCCCAAGTATCTGGGACCACAGGCACATGTCACCATACCTGGCTAATTAAAAAAGTTTTTTTTTTTGTTGAGGTGAGGTCTCACCAGGTTGTCCAGCCTGATCTTGAACTCCTGGGCTCAGGTGATCCTCTTGTCTTGGCCTCCCAAAGTGCTGACATTATAGGTGTGAGCCACTGCACCCTGCCTCAGTTTTAAAAAAATCCTTGCTTAAGGAGGGAACACTGAAGAGTGCAGTGAGGAAGATTTAGATCTGCTCTGTTGAAGTGACAGAGTACAGTGGTTTCCATTTACACATGTTTTGTAGTTCGGGTGGCTTTTTGTGGCGAGTCCCATGAGTTCACACTTGGGGTTACAGTATGGGGGACCTATGAAGTGGGTGTTGCTGGGGTGAGCACAGGGCTAGTCACAGCCCCAGTTTTCTTCTCATTTCTCTTTCGTGAGTGCTTGGCTGGTGGCAGCCTTGTGGATCAGCTCGTTTTGACCCACACCCTCCTGTTAAGTGGTGCTCATTGAATTGAGCCACCACCCCAAGGTCATATTTTCAAGGTTGGCATTTTCGAGGCCATGTCAGAAGGTCTTACACCATATTCTAGCCACCCAGAGTGCTGCTTGCCATGCCTGTTCATTCAGCAGGATTTCCCTGAGCACCTGCTATGTGCCAAGCCCTGTGCTAAGCACCAGGGAAGTGAACATGGAGGGCAGTGTCCCCATAGTCCGGGAACTCATGATCTAGTTGGGGAGGAGAGGGGCACCTATTTGCCTTTTATGCAGCGAGTGTGAGCTTTGAGGAACGATGTTCCAGGACGCCTGAGGAACGATGTTCCAGGATGCCAGAGCAACACCAGCAGACCGGTGGAGCTGGGAAGGGCAAGATGCTCCTGGAGGGGCCTCGGGAGAAGAGCCCTCTGGGATTCGCTCCTTGAGAGAGGGCTCAGAGCTCTCATCTATCTTCATATCCTGGCACTTAGCCTAGGCATTAAAAGTTGCATTCAAGATGCCAGGCCCCTCGGGGCTGAGAGTACCAGCAGGCGATACTCAATTCCACTGGGGCTCATGTTCACCAACAGGCTACTTATTTTCTTTCAAACACACGAAATGGGCATTTAGAACTAGGAAGATCGTGAATCTGGTGTCTGTGTTGATGCCACACCAGGCATGGACCACTGGCTTGGAGCCCAGCAGCATCCAAGGGTCAGATGTCAAGGCCAGTGGTCTATCAGAACTCAGTCCCTGTAGGTGCCATTGCCGGTATTAGGTAGACTCATATGACTCAGTGGGCCCTGGGATCTGACGGCCAGCGGGGGAGATGAGGCCCGGCCTCCTGGAAGTGCTCCGTAAACACTTGTTAACTATTTCCTGCCTGGGGAAGCTGTGTGGTGTGCCCAGGAGAACCTTGCTTCTCGTGGGGGAGGGGGTGATTGTCATTTGGGTGGCCTGACCACCTGTCTGCTTGCTTTCTCTCTGGGAGCCGGGGTGCTGGCATCGACCTGCAGAGGTGGGGCAGTGGGGCAGCTCACGGCTGTGTGGGTAAATAAGCAGTGAGCACAGCGAGGGAGCTGTTGCCAGGAGCCTCTTGGCTTACTGAGCCAAGCAGAACCATGTGAGGCACCCTGTGGGCGGTCACCCTGGGACTCGGGGACATGCACCCAGATCCCTCCTCCTCTGCCCACTTCAAAGAAAGTGCTGACCTCCCAGCGGCGACGAGGACCTTCCACTGGCCCCAGCTTCTGGGATCTGGCCTTTACTTGGGTATTCACATGGCCCTGAACTAGAAGGCTGGGAGTTGGCTTTGCTGACATTGGGCAGAGCAAGTGGGTTCTGGAATGTGTAGGGGCAACCAGAGCATCCTTCTGTTTGGATGAAGCCAGCTATTTAGGTCTGAAGGAGCCGCTTGATTTTTAGAAACATGATGTGTTCTAGAGTTAGTAGGTGGTGGTGGTAGAGGGGATTGGCATGAAGAGTGTGGCTACTCTTCGTTTCTTTGCTGTTTTGGGGCCATCTCTTTCCTTCTTAGGATCATTTAGAGTCCCCTGGGATCATGAGAACAAAAGTGGGTCTGTCCTTCATTCTGTGTGAGGAAAAGGGGACGTTGTAGTTAAGCAAGTTTGGAGAACTGCGACCTGAACAAAATCAAACAGGTGTCTTTCTTGCAGGACTTAGAAGAAACTTAAATATGTTGGTAACTCTTTAAGAGGGACGGGGACACTGGGTGTGGTGGCTCACTCCTGTAATCCCAGCTACCTGGGAGGCTGAGGCAGGAGAATTGCTTGAACCTGGGAACTGGAGGTTGCAGTGAGCTGAGATCACACCTCTGTACTCCAGCCTGGGTGACAGAGCGAGACTCTATCTCAAAAAAAAGGAGAGAAGGGGAAATAAAACCCTTGTTTTTCCTAGATTTTTTTACTCTATAGCTGTCTCTTTTCAGAAGCATCTCGTGAGACTAGTGTTTTCAGGAACCTGCCATAAGAAATTCATTTATCCAGAAAGTGTTTGTTGAGCATCTGTTGTGTGCTAATGACTGCTCTAGGTGCTTGGGATACAGCAGTAACCACCTCCGACCAAGATGCCCTGCTTTCAGGAACCTCCATTCTAGCAGAAGTGATTAACTAATTTTTATGGAGCACCTACTGTGTGTTAGGCATGTGGGTTATCACACGTTATCTGCTTTAACCCTCACAACAGCCTGGTGAGGTAGATGTACTATTTTATTTTATTTTATTTTGAGACAGAGTGTCATTCTTGTCATCCAGGCTGGAGTGCAGTGCGGTGGTGCAATCTTGGCTCATTGCAACATCCAGCCTCCGGCAGGTTCAAGTGGTTCTCCTGCAGCTTCCCGAGTAGCTGGGATTACAGGCATTTGCCATCAAGCCTGGCTAATTCTTTTGTATTTTTAGTAGAGACAGGGTTTCATCATGTTGACCAGGCTGATCTTGAATACCTGACCTCAGGTGATCTGCTCACCTTGGCCTACCAAAGTGGTGGGATTACAGGCGTGAGCCACTGTGCTGGGCCAGATGGTCCATTTTATTTTTATTTATTTATTTATTTATTTATTCATTTTTAAATTTTTTGAGATGAAGTCTTGCTGTGACGCTCAAGCTGGAGTGTAGTGGCATGATCTTTGCTCGCTGCAGCCTCCGCCTCCCAGGTTCCAGTGATTCTCCTGCCTCTGCTTCCTGAGTAGCTGGGATTACAGTTGCACGCCACCATGCTTGGCTAATTTTTGTATTTTTCAGTAGAGATAGGATTTCACCATGTTGGCCAGGCTGATCTCGAACTCCTGACCTCAGTTGATCCACCTGTCTTGGCCTCCCGAAGTGCTGGGATTGCAGGTGTGAGCCGCCACGCCCAGCCAGATGCTCCATTTTAAACATGAGGTAACTGAGCTCTAGGGGTAAAGTGACTTGGCTGCTTTGGCAGCTGAATTATCCTTTTTGGATTATGTCATCAAATTGCAAGAGGAGCTGGTGAAATAAGGAATTTCTGGAAGAGACATTGGAGTCTGAGGTGGGGATGCTGCCAGCCTTAGCTGCTGTATCACTGTGTCCCTTTATGAAGGCCGGATGGGGAAGTTTCTCTGAGGCTCCGAGTCAGGCCGGGAAAGATGTATTTCTCTGGAACAACTGGTTTGTTTCTGTGTTATGGGCACCGAGAAGCATGTGGCTCATCATGTTTTCCTTTGGCTTTGGTTACAAGCACCTGAGAGCTAGATGTGTGGCCCATCTTGAAACTTCCATAGGAAGGGACCATATGACACACTTTTCTATGTGCTGATCTCACCCCAGCCCCCCACCCCCACCCCGCTTTATTGTCTGTATACTCATTGTTGCCTTGCCTTGTTCTCTTGACTGTTTGTTTTATTCTTTTGTGTTGTTTGTATTATTCTAAGCCACCATATATACTTGGTGACATGGAGCTGGGTATAACTAAATTTTCAGAATAATGGTGAGGGCCAGGCGCAGTGGTTTATGCCTGTAATCCCAGCACTATGGGAGGCCGGGGCAGGTGGATGACTTGAGGTCAGGAATTCGAGACCAGTGTGGCCAACATGGTGAAATTAGCCCAGAGTGGTGGCATGTGCCTGTAATCCCAGATACTTGGGAGGCTGAGGTAGGAGAATTACTTGAACCAGACCCGGGAGGCGGAGGTTGCAGTGAGCCGAGATCTTGCCACTGCACTCCAGCCTGGGCTACAGAGCGAGACTCCATCTCAAAAAACAAAAAACAAAAGGTGGGCCCTAATTTCTGCCCTGCCAGCCTCACAGGGTTGTCCTAAGAAACTGAATGAGAAGATGAACACGGAAGCCTTTTGTCTGGTGTTAACCGCATGTGCCTGTGTGCTGTGCTCCGTCTGCATTGCGCTGATGGTGGTGGTGATGTTGTTAAGAGTAATGCTAATGGTGAACATTTAAGGAACACTGACTTCTGTATTAGTCATGGTGGCAGACTTTACATACATTATCTTAATGAATGCAGAAAACAAGCAGATGAGCAGGGACCATCTATTATTTTCCTTTTTGTTTACTTTTATTTTTAAATTTTTGTAGAGACAGTGTCTCATGTTGTTGCCCAGGTCTTGAACTCCTGCACTCAAGTGATCCTCCCACCTTGGCCCCCCAAAGTGCCAGGATCACAGGCGTGAGCCACGTCACCCAGCTGTATTTTCTCATTTTTATGGCTGGAAATGAAGGCTTAAAAAATGTTATGTAATTTGCTTGAGGTCGCAGAGATGTTAGATAGTAGAGCCCAGATTTGATCCCAAGGAGGTGACCCTCCTGTGGTGTCACTGCTAACATATTGGAAACAGTAGAAGTCTAGGACCGTTTTTGGTTTGGTTGATGACATCTCTGCACATCAGTCTGGTAGGTAGGGGCCGTTTGGGGACAGGAAGTTGGGTGTGGGTAGGTGTTGGTCCTGAAGAGGCAATAGAAGCCTGGGGCTTGGCCGGATAACAAGCCAGCGACACTGAGCTTGTCTCAAGGTTTAGTTTCTCACCTGTAAGATGATATAATAATGTGCCTCGTGGGATTAAAGAAACTAAGGCATGCCGAGATACTTATACATTACTATCAAAATGTCTGTGTTAGAAGAGTGACGTGGCATTCCGCAAAATGCAGTGTAGATGTAAATTAGGTGGAATGGTGACCACACCCCTGCTGTGTTGCACTGGCTTATGTCCCACCTGGGAGTAGCATCTGAGGTCTGGCCACACTGAACAAGCCACACAGCTGACCCCAGCATCCTCTCCTGGGAGGGGAATGCTCTCTGCTCTCCCGTGTGCATGTGCCGTATTTGTGGAAGTGCTCTGTGTTGGACACAGAAAGCACCTTGCAGAGTGAGGGCCTCCCGGCCAGCCGCAAAAAACCTGACAAGTAACCGACAAGAGACAAGGGACAGTTTAGTGTGTCACACTTTCTCATAGAGCTTTGGTCAGTGACACCAGGATGAGTCTCAGGACCTCCATTGACTCCTGGTTAGTTTTTCTGTTTTCAAAGCACTTGATCAGCTGTAAAGCACTTAAAAATGTAAATTAGTTCCTGCAAAAACAAAATGCACAAAAATTGATGGATCTGCCAAGCTGGGGGAGGGGAGAGGAATGTGTATGCATGTGTGAATGGATTCATTTCTGATGATAAAAATACTTTATGCTTATTTATGTGAAACTTGGAAAATAGAGGAAAAGCATAAAATTGAAACTAAAAGTCATCCATAATCCTTCTAAGTAGCTTTATCATTTAATATTTTAGTATATTTCCTTCCTGTTTTTTTTTTTTAAATTCTGGGTATATGCAGACGGGTTTTTTAACCTTTTACATTATGGAATTTGTTCAACATGACTCCTTTTTTTTTTCTTTCTATCAAACAATTTGTAGAGAGTTCACTCTGCAAAGCTGTAGCACAGTGCCAAGTACACGTCACATACCTGGGGTGCTGCTGAGTGCAGATGAGAGTGTGCCAGCTCTGCCGAAGCTGGGGGCTGGGGGCCGTGGACGGCTGTGAGCAGTGTGAGCTTCGGGCCACAGTGCAGGCCCTGGAATGAATGGCTGAGAGACTGGGATTCCAGGAGACCCAGATTTGAGGGGAGACTTTTCATTGTTTGTTTAGCTTTTTTTTACTTACCACATGCAAGTAATCATACTACTTAAAAAAATTACTGTAAAGAGCAGCTAATTAAAAATATAAGTACAGTCCCTTTGGAGACTAGAAATAGTCACAAGAGAAGCAGGTTCAGTGAGAACCAGCTCCTCTGTCAGTGTCATCGAGGGGGCGGGGCGTCAGGGCCTGGCCAGCAAATCCCTCTCTCTGAACTGGGGGCGCGGAATGTGGCACTCCCTTTAGTTAGACTTGATGAGCTTTGGATTTGAGTGACAGCCCCTTTTATTTCCTGCTTTGTTCTCTCCCAGGTACCGATTGACCACAGTCTTCATTCATGCAGATGGAAGCTGGCAGCCACCCAGGGAGGGTTAGATACATGGGAAGATAGAGTAGAGGCCCTCCTTCCCCCCTCGCCTCTGCAGGATGGTGGGAAGGGAGGTAGGGGAGTCGAGTTAACCTCTTTCTGTGCTTTCTTTGAGTGTGTGTGTGTGTGTGTGTGTGTGTGTGTGTGTGTGTGTGTCTTGCAGGGTGGAGACCCTTCTCAGGAGGACCTGTGGAAAAGTTGGGGTAAATGGAGTGAGTCCGTGGGTCCTGCCCTTCCAGGCTGATGGGAGTTTGAAGTTGCTACCTCCTGGTCTCTGTTCTCTTTTCCTGCCTGTGGAAGGTCCTTGCTCTGTTCAGGAACGTGCATATGGCAGGGGGCTGGGCAGGCACTTGGCCTTTATAACCAATAACCACAGAGAAGGATTTTCAGTGCCCAGGAAGCCTCCCACCTTCTGGTTTCTTCTTTTCCACCTGGTCCCACTGGGACAGCCTCTCCAGGCCTTGGACTTCACTAGAATCTACCCTTCTACCCCACCTTCCCCAAAACCCTACCTCCTTTCTCTGAGCCTGAGAGATTTTCATTGTGTTAGAGTTCAAGAGAAACCTCTGGGAAGGGGCCCTGGTCCCTGTGTTGCTTGGTCAGCAAACTCATTTGCTCACGTCCAGAAAGTACAATACAGTGACCTAGGTTAAGGGGTGAAAAAATGTGATGGACATTTTGCCAGGGTACTGTGTGAACCAATCCAAGGTATCACCCTCTGCGTGAGACTTGGGAACATTCAGTTTTCTGGTTTTGCCCCTATTGTGCTGAATGCTGCCAGCTTTCCCCTTCTAATTATTTATCTTAATAATTTGAGGAAAGTTGATTTGCTTTTAAAAACTGGCATCCAAGCATCCCCTATCGCACTGCACACAGCTGAGAGATTAAGGCAGTTCTTTAGAATGACTAGCCTGGGTTGTGTACACAGCGATAGTGGTAGTGGTTCTGAGTGCAACTGGGGACAGGAGAGGAACAATAAATTTGGCAGGAAAGATTTGTGTTGGTACCCTGTTATATTTGCTTTGCATCACATATTGTTTAAAAAGAGCGATCTTTTCGTTAAAGGAAAAGGAACTGTGTACGTGAGATAAGCAGTAGAATAAAATGAAATGAATAGTTGGGTTTCGTCCTGTGGCATTCAAAATGGCGCTATTTCTGAGATCACTGTTTCCATACTTTTCCAGTATTTGTATGGAAGTTATAAAATACAAAGTATAGACATGCCCTGAGATCCTGGCTAGGTTGTTATTGATAGCGGTGTTCTTTCTCTTTTGTTTTAAACAGCTGAGTTTGGTGAAACTTCCGGAGGTTTTAGCCAGTGGGGATCCAAAGACAATAAATATTGCTTTGTGGGGACGTCTCCACCCTGTGTCTTACTTGGTGGCTGTTCAGTGGTAGGCAAATGTCAGAACCCATTATGCAAATGTGGAAATGGACAGATTTGAGTCAGTTATCTCAGCTGGCGTTACGCAATACGGTAATTTTTGGTGTTGGTGGTGGAGGGCATTGGCTTAGGGCGTGTGGATGTTCTTCGTTCCTTGCTGTTATGGGAACATCTCCCGATTGCCCCATCACCTTGTTTGGTGAGGCCCCGTTTCTTTCTAGCTTAGAGTTCCGTGGGCTTATGAGAGCCTTCCATTAATCTGCCCTCCATTAAAATGACATTTGGAGATCTTCAAATGAGCGTGGTGCAGTCTGGGGGCAGAGTGAAGGCTTAGACTACAGCCAGTCATGGCTCAGTTACCCTAGGTTGAGTAGCAGCTGAACAGGTACTGGTCTCAAAACCCTCTGAAGCCAAGCTGCTTGCTGATTCCACAGTTGCCATCTTCCAGCATGGAGCTTCTGGAAGTACCACGGACTGAGTTGAGTCCCATTGCTGGATGCCCCTCCTCTTCCTCCAGCCCCTCCCTGGTTTGAATGGCAAATGCACTAAGAACAGCCCATGGGCGAGTGAATGAAACCATAAAGAAGCATGGGATTTGGACAATCCGACTCAGAGCTTCTGACTTTATTTTGAGGGGCATGTGCCAGAGTTGGGTGAAGAAAGAGATCCCCAAATGGAGACAGAGAAAGATCCCCAAAAGGGCAGCCTGGCTACCACTGATTTATTTTTATTTTTCTTATTTTTTTTTTTAAAAAGAATGAAAGGCATTTTACTCTTCTGTGGTAGGAGAGTAGACTGGCCACAGCCCAGCCCAGAACCCTTAACACAAGGTTAAGCTGCTGCGTGCAGTGGCTCACGCCTGTAATCCCAGCACTTTGGGAGGCTGAGGTTGGTGGATCACCTGAGGTCAGGAGTTCAAGACCAGCATGGCTAACATGGCGGAACCTGGTCTCTACTAAAAATACAAAAATTAGCTGGGTGTAATTCCAGCTACTGGGGAGGCTGAGGCAGGAGAATCACCTGAACTCAGGAAGTGGAGGTTGCAGTGAACTGAGATTGCACCATTGTGTTCCAGCCGGGTGACAAAAGCAGTACTCAAAAAAAAAAAAAGACTCTCAAAAAAGAAAAAGAAACAGGTTAGTTTTGTACACAGGCCATTTCTAGTAGATGTTATGGAAGCCCCAGGGTTTGGGGCATCAGGGTTTGAAAGGAAGCCAAAAATAGGTGTGTCCAAAGGACAGATGCATTGAGAATAGGTTGTAAAATTTCAGCCACGGGTAGGTTAAGAAACACTGCACCCTGCCCCTCAGCCATTGTGTAGATTAAGAGCACTGCACCCTGCCCCTCCCCCCCAAGCATGCAGCACCCGAGAAAGAGAGCTGACCAAGGTGCTTTAATATGGGCGTAGCACGGTGAGCCTTTGACCATCACCTACAGTGCTCTTGTCTGCGAGTTTTTGTGTGTTTTTTATTTTTTACTTTTATTGGACTTTGCTTTGCTTTTTAAGGGAAACTCTGGATATACTTTATTATTTCACTTGTTAGAGGGTTAGTTACATACTATTCCCATTCCTAATTGAAGGCAGCAAGTGATTCCTTCTGGCAAACTCTTTAAGAAACATGGGCAGCCAGGCATGATGGCTCACGCCTGTAATCCTAGCACTTTGGGAGGCTGAGGTGGGTGGATCACCTGAGGTCATGGTGAAACCCCATCTTAAAAAAAAAAAAAAAGAAACATGGGCATGGAGCCAGGCTGCCTGAGTTCAAACCCCTCCTCTGCTGCTTACCAGCTGGGTGACCTTGGTCAAGTTACTTAATCTCCATGTCTCAATTTCCAATTCTGTAAAATGGAGAGAATAATAGAACCTGTGTCATAACATTATTGTGGGAATTAAATATTTTAGTCTATGAAGAGGGGTGCCAGGCCTATGGTAAGTTTTATGTAAGTGTTGGTTGTATATGAGATGATGAAGGCTGGACGTACTGGCTCACGCCTGTAATCCAGCACTTTGGGAGGCCAAGGTGGGCGGATCACCTGAGGTCAGGAGTTTCAGACCAGCCAGACCAACATGGAGAAACCCCCGCTCTACTAAAAATACAAAATTAGCTGGGCGTGGTGGCAGGTGCCTGTAGTCCGAGCTACTTGGGAGGCTGAGCCAGGAGAATCGCTTGAACCCGGGAGGCAGAGCTTGTGGTGAGCCACGATCGCACCATTGCACTCCAGCCTGGGCAACAAGAATGAAACTTCATCTCAAAATAAAATAATAAAATGAAATAAAATAAAATAAGATGATGAAGATGTAGTATTTGGCATGAGAAGAGCTCTGTTCTAGTGAGTCTGGAAACCTGGCTGCTGGCCTGTTTCTAACACTGTGTGTCCTTGGTCCAGGCATCTTCCCCTGGGGTGCTGATTTCACACCTGTAAAATGAAGACATTTGATTTGCGCAGTGCTTTTCTTAGACTGTGGGAAGAGGTGGATGTGCGGGCAGCACCAAGACCAAGGGGCTTCTGGACCCCCGTCCTTGCTTCTGCCAGAGCAGCGTGGCTTCATTTGATGTATGGATTTTGGTTTGTGGGAAGAAAGGTTTCCCTTGCCGGGGTGTGTGTGTGTGTGTGTGTGTGTGTGTGTGTGTGAGAGAGAGAGAGAGAGAGAGAGAGAGAGAGAGAGAGAGAGGTAAACAAAAGACGTGTGGAAGTGGCTGAATAAGATGACCCGAGGACTCTTTCTGGGAAGATGCAGGAGGAAGTAGGGGAGCTGAGGGGAAGCTGGTGGGGGTAGGCCTGGTGGGTGTACAGGGGGCCTGGGGAGAGGGATTTCAAGACTCAAAGTCACACAGTGCAGGAGTGCTACTAAATATAGGGTGGGATAGGTCGGAGGGTAAAAGCTGTTACAATTTTGCCCAAATGGTATGGGCTTATTTACTTATTAGGGAGGTACAAATGGCTTCGTGTTACAAAGTGTCAAGATCTCATTCGGATAAAGACCAGAGTGTGGAGGAGAGAATAAAAGTAAGAAAACAGAGAAAAATGAGTGTCTTAAGGGTGTAGAAATTCAGTTTGCTGGAAGTCTCTCCAGCCTGAACACAACAGCTGTTGGGTTTGCCAGAACTTAAACCGGAGGGTGCCTGCCAGTGGTTCCTATTCTTGCTTCCTCTTCCTCATCTCATCTCGTCTTTTCTTTCCATTCTGATGATCACGAGGAGTTTCCCTTACATGCACACCCCTTCATTCATTTGTATGATCACTTAGAGATGAGGAGCTGCCTTGCCAGGTGGAAAAACCGTTCTCAGGCTGAATCTTTGACTTTTTGAGTCAGAGTTTTCCCTGGGTTTTAGAACTTCATTCTTATTAAAGTGGGACTTAATGTCTTTTATTATTTCTTCAATTCCAGTTTTTATTAGATCCAAAACATTTTTGGTCAAAACCAGAATTTTGACTAGTGCACCGTTCTAGGCTACCTCAACATCCAAAAATCCACTGGAAACCCCTGCGCTTACCAGGAAAAGGAGATGGAAGTGAAAAAATAAAAATATATATAAAGAAAGGAAAACCCAGTGCTAGCACCCCTTATCCAACAGACTCCCCACCCGGACCCCCACCTGTATTCACATTCCTCCCACACTTATAGTTAGCAGCTTCATTCATCTCTAAGGTTCCATGTTCTGTTCCCCAAATAGACTGTTTGCTCATCGAAGACCGAAACTACACTTATATTTCTTTTCTTTCTTTTTTTTTTTTGACATGGAGTCTCACTCTGTTGCCCAGGCTGGAATGCAGTGGCACCATCTTGGCTCATTGCAACCTCCGCCTCCTGGTTCAAGCAATTCTTCTGTCTCAGCCTCCTGAGTAGCTGAGACTACAGGTGCATGCCACCACACCCTGCTAATTTTTGTATTTTTAGTAGAGATGGGGTTTCACCGTATTGGTCAGGCTGGTCTCGAACTCCTGACCTCAAGTGATCCACCTGCCTTGGCCTTCCAAAGTGCTGGGATTACAGGTGTAAGCCACTGCCCCCAGCCTTATATTTCTTTTCTATTTTTCTACCCTGACCAACCTGTTCTTTTCTGTCTCTCTCAGCGTTTCTGTGATCAAAGTAGTAGAGTCAGTTTCCTTGTTTCTGTCCCAGACAGCCATTGCTAATGGGAAGGAGCGTCAGGCACTGTATATCAGCTCTGTTCTGAAACTCTGTGCCTGCTGCCTCATTGACTAGATGGAGAGTGTTGAACATTTGGTTGTAGAATGTTTGTGGACTGCTGAGTTTCATGCATGAGCTGTGCTGTCATTTCATTCATTCTGAGTGGCATCTGCGCCAAGGCTACCTGGAGTTTTTCCAGCTCCCCAGGCCTGGCAAAGGCAGAGATCCTGTCTCATTCAGCTGCATTTCTTCAGAAGGCCAGCCACACAGTAGGGAATCAGGAAGACTTGAGTTTACAGAGCTCTTGGGTGACAGAAGAGAAAGTAAAGGTATATTAGATTTCTTCTAGGCTTGCTGCCTAATCCCCTAAGGGACTTACTGATTTCTTTCGGCAGGGCGGTCTGGCAGGGCTGAGTATGTATGGGAATAAATGAGGTGCTGGATCTTGTGGGCAGGCTGTGGGATCTGGGAGAGGGGTTACACCTGGGCCTGGAAGGACCTGGAATCTAGTGGGGCCATACATCTAAGCTAAATGTGACTGTTGCTTGCAAACTCAGAGGCCTTTCGGGCAGCCTGGTGAAATGATAAACAGGCAGTTGCCATTTATTCTCAGTCTTAGGGATTAAAAAGTGGTGCCCCCACTGGAAACTGGAGGTTACATGTTCCACCCAAAGGCTGCAGCTGCCAGTCAGCCTCTT
Source organism: Saguinus oedipus (assembly GCA_031835075.1). Taxonomy (NCBI): domain Eukaryota; kingdom Metazoa; phylum Chordata; class Mammalia; order Primates; family Cebidae; genus Saguinus; species Saguinus oedipus. The sequence goes on along the minus strand of CM063178.1, from coordinate 62,112,176 downwards.
GTGATGTGAAAAGTACAGCCCCAGAAAACCGAGGTTTTTAAAGTGATGTCCCTTAATTTTTAAAAGTTGGCAACCAATTCAACTATAAAATCATGCCTGCTGGCCTCTGAGCAGGAGGCAGGGCTGGTGAATGCCAGGGACATACGCCTGCCGTAGGGTCAGAAGAGTGGGTGTTAATCACCATCCAGATGGTCAGGTACCGGAATTGCTGCAGAAATGAACATGACATGCAGAGCAGGCAGAGCAGGTGCCAAAAGTTGGTATTAAGGAGGCGAAGGTCAAGTTCTTTGCCTACCAGAAAGCTTTCGGTTCCTTGTCTCCTTCCCTTCCTGCACCTCCAGGGACTCTCCGCCGCTTGCTGTAGTGTGAGTCTGAATTTCCCTGTCTGGCATTCAAGGTCTTCCACGCCTTGCTTACAAGTGCCCTTTAGGCACTCTAAATGGTGCCTCTGCTCCCACATGTGGCCCCAGCTCAGCAGTCCTGTGTTCCCTTCCCCTGAATCCCTCCAGACTCCCCAGGCTGCATCTGCCTCGGGCTGCCAGGTGTTCCCAAGACATGCTGCACTTTCTTTACTCCCTGATTTCGCCTATGGTGCTCCTCTTCCCGGAATGCTCATCCCTCCAGTTATGGAAATCCTGCTGTCCACTCATCCTTCAAAAGGCTCTGGACAAAAGGCACATTCTCCCTGAACTCGGCTACCTTCCCAACTCTGTAAATTTGGAATAAATCACATCTTTCTTTCAGCTTCTACAGCACTCACCCTGCATCTCCACCACAGCCCTTATGACATAGCTGTTGAGATAGGTCTGTCTTCCTTGGTAGATGATGAGGTCATTGCGGAAGGTTTGAGTCTTACTTGCTACTATATCCGCTTAGTGTTTGGCTCGGGCAACAGTCCATAGAGGCCTAGTGAGTTAGATACTTGATGGTAGAGTATGGAACACTGATTCTCATGAGGAAGGTGCTTAAGGTCTTTGGTAAGCCTGGGAAAAGGACAGCTGGCTGGAACAGTGGGTGTGAGGGGTGCAGGTAGAGGTGGATCCAGATCCCTTTCAGCCCAAGGCAATACCTAAAACCCTATCTCTGACTTGGGAAGCAGTATCCTGCTATCTTCTTGCTGTGGCCATGAGCCTCACTGGGGCTTGACTTGAATGCTAGGATCTTAGGTCTGTCTTTGACACCTACAAGAAGCCTAAGACAGGAACAGAACAAGAGAAACCCAGTTCCATCCTTTCCCCAGCTAGGATGGCTTCCGGGATATGTATATCCTCTTGCTTACCATGACAGGTCTTCTTTGGATTCTCCGAGGCTTCTGAGCAGGCAGAGACTCATCTTCCAGGAGAGTGAGCAGAGGGGGTATGTTGCGTCCAGAGATCCCTGGTTCTGGAGAATGGAGAACCGGGTTCTAGTGCCGGATCTGCCTTTCCCAGCTGGGTGGCTTTGGGTGAGACTCCTAAGCTCGGAGTTTCTTTCCTCACCTGGTTTAAGGGGTTGCTCAGGTCTCTTTGGGCCCTGACATCCTATGTGACTGAGGCTTCTGTTGAGCCAGGTAGTCATCATTGTGAGTTTGTGAGCTCCTTTGTCATTCTCTGTTCCCCACCACACACACAAGGTGTACAGCGATCCACCGCAAGGATTACAATGGGAGGGTTTAGAGAGGGAAGACACTTTTCTTTTCTTTTCTTTTTTTTTTTTTTTTTGAGACAGAGTCTTATTCTGTTGCCCAGGCTGGAGTGCAGTGGCATGATCTCGGCTCACCGCAACTTCTGCCTACCAGGTTCAAGTGATTCTCCTGCCTCAGCCTCCTGAGTAGCTGGGACTGCAGGCACACATCACTATGCTTGGCTAATTTTTGTTTTTTAGTAGAGACGGGGTTTCACCACGTTGGTCAGGCTGGTCTCAATCTCCTGAACTTGTGATCAGCCCACTTTGGCCTCTCAAAGTGCTGGGATTACAGATGTGAGCCATTGTGCCTGGCCTGACTTTTTTTTTAATATGTGTGTGTGTGTGTGTATATATATATATATATATATATGTGTGTGTGTGTGTGTGTATATACATATATATATATATATAAATTTTTTTTTCCCTAGGTTATGGGGGAACAGGTGGTATTTGGTTACATAAGTTCTTCAGTGGTGCTTTGTGAGATTGTGATGCATCCATCACCCAAGCAGTATACGCTAAACTCATTTTGTGGCCTTTTATCCCTTACCCCCTTCCCACCCTTTCCCTGAGTCCCCAGAGTCCATTGTGTCATTCTTAATTGCCTTTGCATGAGAGGGAAGATTTTTTTAAAGGGCCCTTTTCAAGGTTTGAAATAAGGCTCCATGACAATGGCCTGATTTGGATGGGTCTTGGAATACCCTTGAAATATAGCCAGAAAGGGCTGAGGAAGGGTAAAAACCGTGGGATACAGAGTCTTTTCGTAAAAGGGAGGGCACCAGGCAAGATGGACAACTTGGTCCTGATATGGATGGGGCTAGAACCTCCATATTGTTGCTAATAACGTGGAACTGAATCCCTTTCCTGTTCCCAACACAATGAAACTTCAGTGCTGTCTGGGCATGGTGGCTCATGCCTCTAATCCCAGTACTTTGGGAGGCCAAGGCAGGTGGATCACCTGAGGTCGGGAGTTTGAGACCAGCCTGGCCAGCATGGTGAAACCGCGTCTCTACTAAAAATACAAAAAAATTAGCTGGGTGTGGTGGCAGGTGCCTGTAGTCTCAGCTACTCGTGAGGCTGAGGCAGGAGAATCACTTGGACCTGGCAGGCAGAGGTTGCAGTGAGCTGAGATCGTGCCACTGCACTCCAGCCTGGGTGACAGAGTGAGACTCCGTCTTAAAAAAAAAAAAAACAAAAAAACTTCAGTGTAGGGGCTGCCTGCCCTCCAGGAAGGCTGCAGCATTGTCAGATTTGTTTCTTTTTCCCCACGAAGCTCTTCTGTGGAGAGCTCTTAGGTCCCAAATTTGCATCATCCAGGGTCCAGGCAGTGAGTGGAGAAGGAGGCTCCCCTAGTGAAAGAAAAAGGCATCCAGTGTTAATAGTATTTCTTCCCAGTTGCATGGGGCTTGCATGTTATATATAAAGGAAATATCTTTGCTTACGACTGAGCCATAAGTGGCCTCACCTTTCTTGAAACATAAGGTTCTCTTGGTTTATTGTTGTATTTTGTGCTTTTCACAGAGGCATGGACACTGAAAGACGTTTCTCTGACAGTGGAGATGTAGGGCTGAAGAGTGGCATGGCTTGGAGAGCACTGCCTGCCCGCCAATTCACACTGTCCTCTCTCCTCATGGCCAGCTGAGAATGTGGACCCACTGTAGCTCATCATACAGTTCTTCAGGAAATCTGGAAATCTTGCCATTTCATGGGAAATCTGTTCATTGCTAAAGTAGGCTTAGATTTGTTTTAAAATCTTGTGTGGGCCAGGCAAGGTGGCTTATGCCTGTAATCCCAGCACTTTGGGAGGCTGAGGTAGGTGGCCTCTTGAACTCCTGAGGTCAGGAGTTCAAGACCAGCCTGGCCAATGTGGTGAGCTGAGATCGTGCCACTGTACTCCAGCCTGGACAACAGAGCTAGACCCTGTCTCTACTAAAAATACAAAAAGTAGCCTGGTGTGGTGGTGGGCACCTGTAATCCCAGTTACTTGGGAGGCCGAGGCAGGAGAATCGCTTGAACGTGGGAGGTGGAGGTTGCAGTGAGCTGAGATTATGCCACTGCACTCTAGCTTGGGCAACAAGAGTGAAACTCCATCTCAAAAAAAATAAAAAAATAAAAAATAAATAAAACCTTGTGTGGGTGAACCAAACACATCTGCAAGCCTGATTCAGCCTGCAGCCCACCAGTTTGCAGCCCTTGTTTAGATCCACACTGGAGAAGGAGGTTAAAGCTACAAGTTAGGACCCCTGAAAATGAAAGGTGGTTTGGAAATGAATCTAAAGTAAAGTTTTAAATGGTCACTATATGTCTTCAGACCATTTTCTGGTAGTATGTGTTGTGTGACACAGGTTGTCCCTGTGTCGTGTAGTGGCTTTGAGCACAGCATTGGCCCTGGGCCTGCTGTGTGGGGTGCAGGCCCTCTGCTGAGAGCTGCAGATGCCGCCAGGAGCACAGTGGGCGTGGTCCATCCCGCGTGGAGGATGTGGGCCCGTCTTCTTGGGTCAGGCCAGCCTCTTACACCTGTGTTCATTGCTTAGCCCTTTTGATGTCACTGCGTATTGGTTCAACTTTTCCCTTTTCAGAGCCATTTATTATTTTGTTAGAGGGAAAAATGAAACTATCAAAGTAATGCATATACATGTTGCATAAAATTTACGTTATACAGAAAGGCAGAAGGAAAACAGGGAAAATTACTTGTTCTATTTTCTCTCTTCCCTTCCAATTCCTTTAATGGGAAGAATGTCTCACTAGTCATGTGACCATGTCTCACTAGTCATGTGCCCTACAACAAATCCTTTAAGCTCTCCAAACCCACATCTCTTATATGTTACAGGACAGTAATAAAAGTTAACTCCTGGAGGGGCATGGTGGTTCATACCTGTAATCCCAGCGCTTTGGAAGCCTGAGGCGGGCAGATCATGAGGTCAGGAGATCGAGACCATCCTGGCTAACATGGTAAAACCTTGTCTCTACTAAAAATACAAAAAATTAGCCGAGTGTGGTGGCATGCGCCTTTTTTTTTGAGATGAAGTTTCACTCTTATTAAGTAAGCTGGAGTGCAATGGCGTGATCTCGGCTCACCACAACCTCTGCCTCCTGGGTTCAGGCAATTCTCCTGCCTCAGCCTCCTGGGTAGCTGGGATTACAGGCACGCGCCACCATGCCCAGCTAATTTTTTTGTATTTTTAGTAGAGACGGGGTTTCACCATGTTGACCAGGATGGTCTCTATTTCTTGACCTCGTGATCCACCCGCCTCGGCCTCCCAAAGTGCTGGGATTACAGGTGTGAGCCATTGCGCCCGGCCCTTTTTTTTTAAGGTTAACATTGGGCATATAATATATGCTACGTAGGTGTCAGCCATTATTAATTGTTGTTGTCATTATATTTATTATCAGTGTGATTATTTGCTCTAAGGGGAACCCAGGCATGCTACTTGGGAGACTTAGACAGGAGAATTGCTTGAACCCAGGAGGCAGAGGTTGCAGTGAGCTGAGATTGTGCCACTGCACTCCAGCCTGGGCAACACAGCGAGACTCCATCTCAAAAACAAAGACAAAGACAAAAAGAAACAAACTTAACTCGTATTATTGTTATGTTTTGTTTAATGTGGATTAAGTGAGTTGGTATGAAATTCTCCAAATCCTATGCATATATAAGGGGTGCTCATAGAGCTTTCTTCTTCTTTTCTTGTGTAGCTAGGATTTCTTTAGCAGTCCTTTTTGTAATTATAGTAAAAGCACTGAGGTTAGATTTATGGGTTCTTTTGAGGAGGATAGACTGAATCTCTTTCTGCTTGAAGGCTGTAGTGGGTCGGCACAGTTTGTATTTGATAAACATATCTTTAGCTGCATAGAGAAAGAAGAAAAATAGTCAAGAGGAACAGTACTGTTTTCTTGGCTTCCTTCCTTCCATGCAGGAACCTCAGCCTGCTTTCCACACCCTCCCACCACCGGACTCACAAAGGCCCCTGATGAGTGCCTCCTGTAAGGGAAATGTTTCTCTTAATTAGAAAAAGGCATAGTATCTTGATTGCATGTTCTCTGGAGCCAGTGATAGAGATGATAGTGTAAGAAGTTCTGGACATTCAAATGTAAAACAGATTAATTTGTAGGAATGTTGGATTTTTATCTGGACAGATGTTTTTTAGGGAGTTGGTTGGGATTAAGATATGGGGCAGGGTCATGCTGGTGTTTTATTTTTGCTTTGGGCTTGTGTTACTTAGGATTAACTTTAGCTGCATATAACAACAGCAACAAATCAGACTTAATAGTCAGTTAACAGAGGCTTAAATGAGGGAAAGTTTTATTTCTCTCTCACATAAAATAAGTTAGAGGTAGTAGTTTAGAGCTCTTAGAGACTGTCATCTTCTATCTGTCTGCATATGGCTTTCATGATCTAGGTCACCTCACAGTCCAGGATAGCTGCTGGGGCTCCAGTCCCCTTGTCTGAGCCATTTGTTGGCAGAAGGAGGAAAGGCACAGGTCAAGAGGAGGCCTTTCAGCCCAGCGTGGTGGATCACCTGAGGTCAGGAGTTCGAGACCAGCCTGGCTAACATGGTGAAACCCCATCTCTACTAAAAATACACATATTAGCTGGGCATGGTTGTGTGTGCCTGTAATCCTAGCTACTTGGGGGGCTGAGGCAGGAAGATCTCTTGAACCTGGGAGGCGGAGGTTGCAGTGAGCCGAGATTGTGCCACTGCACTTCAGCCTGGGAACAGAGTGAGACTCTGTCTTAAAAAAAAAAAAAAGAGGTCTTTCCTGCTGCATCAGCTCTCTCTGAGCAGTGTTCCTGGGAAGTTCCATGAAATACTTCTGCTTATCTCATTGGTCATAACTTAGTCAGATGCACACACCGAGCTGCCAGGGAGGCTGAGGAGTGTAGTCTCTTAGTCCCAGATACAATATATAAAATTCACAACAGGGGTCATTTTACTAAGGCGGAGGAAAAGACTGGATGTTGTGGATACAGGCAGCAAGCAGGGTTTTCAAAGTACTGGAATAGATCGTAGAACTTTGTAAACTGGTTACCCTTTCTACTCCTCTGCTCACCTCTAACCAAAGAGCCACCTAATTGTTCTGTGTGGTGACCCTCGGAGAAGGTAAATTCTGTTGGCCTGTAGAATGAGCCCAGACCCTGGTGTCAGAAGACCTGGGTCAACCATGGTCTGTCCTATTCTGGGACTCGGTCAAGTCTCTTAGCTTTCTGAGCTTTCCACATTAGTAAGATGGGGAATGGCAAGCCTTATGGGACTGCAGTGAGGCTCAGCCAAGTTGGTGGTGTGGAAGGCCCTACTGAACTCTGAAGTGTGGTCCAGATGATGAACACTTTATGTGGCTGAGGTGCTTCCAACAGGCATGTGGGAAGCACCCATGTCAGATGGGGGTTATGTAAGATGGACTGGGATCACATCGTGGGATGAAGCTCTTGGATGAAAAGGCCTGTGTGGTCCAGCCTGAGTTTGCCCCGACACACAGGGTTGGATCCTGGCTCTGCTCCTTACTGCTGTACGTACAGAACTGCCTCAGAGGGAAAGCAGGGTTGGCAGCATGCATCTGGCCTTTCTTGTTAGTTTCCTGATACCTCTCCTGGTGTGCTTATTCTGCTATGGAGAGTGTGACTTAAGCACGTAATTTCCATAGAGCCTGGCTCCTGAATGCAAGCCACTAACGGTTATTTTACTTGTTCCAGTGTCGGGGCTGGGGGGATGGTGTGTCCTTTGCCAATGAATGCTTATGTTGGTACATTTCAAGGGTTATTTTGCTTATGCACCCTCCCCACCCCCGTCAATGTTAGAACTTCACCCCATATTAAAGGCAGCGTCCCTGTGACTGAATCATGGGGTTGATGAGGATGAAATGAAGTAACCGCAGGCAGCAGCCAGCCCACTGCCCAGTGCTCTGTCCAGGCTCAATGAGTGACCACTGCCGCTGTTGCTGCTCTATCCAGCTGGCTAGACGGGGCCGGTGGCAGAGGGTGACTCAATTCTCAGTGTGTCCTTTCCTGCCCTCTGCCAGGATGCTTCCCGTAGCCTAGTTCCCTTTTCTGTGAAATTCTTGTCCCTCAGCTCTGGACTTCAGTATACCGTTGGTTTCAAAATCTTATGAAACACAACGTCAGTGGGGGGAAGAGAGAAGAGAGAAGCTGAGAATCCTAAACCAACTCTGACAGCTGAGCATCCACAGAGGACTTCCCAGTTGGGCTGCAATACTTCTTAAGAACATTCAAGTTAGGCCTCAGATGTGATTTTGTTTGCTGATCCTCTCTCTGCTACCTTGGCTTTATTTAATTAACAAATCTAATTCATTCATTCAGCATGCCAGTTTATTCAACACCTACTTTGTGCCAGACACTGGGGATGTGCCCCAAACAGACCAAGTTCCCTCTTTCGTGGAGCTTACATTTGGTGGAAGAGAGACAAATATGGAAACAAAAGTATAAGCTGGGTTCAGTGGCTCATGCCTGTAATCTTAGTACTTTGGGAGATCGAGGTGGGGAGATCGCTTGAGCCCAGGAATTCAAGGTTGGCTTGGGCAACATAGTGAGACTCCATTTCTATTTAAAAAAAAAAAAGTATAATATCAGGTATACTTCAGGGCTGTGAGAGAAGTGTCATAGAAGGCTGGGTGTGGTGGCTCATGCCTATAAACCCAGCACTTTGGGAGGCCGAGGCGGGTGGATCACGAGGTCAGGAGTTCAAGACCAGCCTGGCCAGGATGGCGAAAACCCATCTCTACTAAAAATTACAAATAGCCGGGCAGAGTGGCAGGTGCCTGTAATTCTAGCTACTCGGAAGGCTGAGGCAGGATAATCGCTTGAACTCAAGAGGCGGAGGTTGCAGTGAGCCAAGATCACACCATTGCACTCCATCCTGGGCGACAGAGCGAGACTGTCTCAAAAACAAAACAAAAGAAAAAAAAGTGACACAGGGTTAGGGAATACAGTGTGTTCAGGGGATGGGTGCTATTTCCTAAGGAAAGCCCCTTCTGGTGGTGTCATAGGAAATAGCTGATGCCAAGGCCTGGGAGACTCACTGGCATCCTTCTGAAATAACAAGGACCAGCTTGGTAGGAAGTGGAATGAGCTGGGGGAGTGGAGTGGGGTGGATTTTGGAGTCTGAGCTTGAGATACCTATTAGACATCTACTTGGAGATGCTGAACCGTCTGCAGGAAACAGGAGCCTGGAGTTCAGGGAGGACATGAAAGCTGCAACTGTAAGTTTGAGAGAAATCAGCTTTTTGAAGCCATGGGAAGGGATGAGATCACTGTCATGTGAGAGTGTGGGACTGGCCAGGTGGTGCACGTGTCCAGGCTCAGCGGATGTTCCTGGGATCACAAGTACCTGTTCATCTTGTTGGCGACTAATCTGTATCTGGGCAGAGTGACCAAGGACAGGCCACTGAGCTGCTCCAAACCTGGCTATGGGATGGATTAACTGTGTAGGTGTGGAAATCCCTCAGAATGACGAGACAGGTAGCAGTGGAGAGGAAGGTAGCCTGTACTCGAGATCTGGCCTTGATAACTGTGATGGTTGGTGATATCCATGATGATGGCCCTTCAAGGGATTTGAAGATTGTAAAGCAGGACGAGGAGGAACTGTTTGGACCCCACAAGACAGGGGAACAAGGAAGACACCTACCCGAGGTCTTTTTTTTTTGATATGGAGTCCCTCTCTGTCACCCAGGCTGGAGTCAGTGGCACAATCTCTACTCACTGCAACCTCTGCTTCCTGGGTTCAAGTGATTCTTCTGCTTCAGCCTCCTGAGTAGCTGGGATTACAGGCGTGTGCCACCATGGCTGGCTAATCTTTGTATTTTTAGTAGAGATGGGGTTTCACCATGTTGGCCAGACTGGTCTCGAACTCCTGACCTTGTGATCCTCCCATCTTGGGCTCCCAAAATGCTGGGATTACAGGCATGAGCCACCGGGCCCGGTCCCTACCTGAAGTCTTTGTGGACCCTTTGGGATTGCGTTGAATTAGCAGATACAGAGCGTTTGACCCGTAGTTACCAGCTGACTATTCAGCAAATGCGTTACTTCCTAAAAGGCTTCTTTCCAAAGCAAACTGGCATGTGAGGAACAGGAACTTACAAGAGCTTCTTCTAGTGTGAACTCGGAGTGCTGACGCTGTTAACAGTTGCCGAGTGGAATCCTTCTCACATGGGTGGAGAGTAACGTGTAACCTTGGTCCAAGTCTCCCTTTTCCTGTCCTTTGGCCCTTCCTGCTCTGGTGCTAGATGTCGGTTCTGGCTTTTGCACTGACCGTCCTCTCAAGATGGCACGTGAGGAGGGTGTGCTGTGTTGCGAAGAACTTGGCTGGATGGGCAAAGACTTGAGCTAGAAAAAGAATAAGTGGTTATTCATTTGGTGCTTCCCTTTAACCAGGGCCTTTTTTTTTCTTTTATCTTAAAGGAAACCTTTAAGAAAGGAGAGCTCTGAGGCCTTTCTTAGAATTGAGGTCTCAATTTAACATCGTCGGATTCTGTTTTTCTTGAGTTTCAGTTAGAAGATTAAATAACATAGTGGCTATGAAAGCGTAATACAGATACTAGTAACTGTTGCTATGGTTGTATTAAAGGATACCCCTATTCCCCAGGTCCTTTACTGATTCATCTTATTTTTGTTAGTATAATAAATCATTAGAATAGTGCCTGGTGCTCTATTGCACTCACACGTGTGTACTGTATGAAGGTTTGTACATATTATTCATTTAACCTTCATACAGCCCTAGGAGTAGGTACTATTATTTTGCTCATTTTGCAGGCAAGAAAACAGGCACAGTTAAATAAGATCACCCAACTGACAAGCAGTGGAGCTAGGATTTGAACCAGGGGAGCCTGGCTTCAAGGTCTAGGTTCTTCACCATAACAGTCCAAGGCCTGTCTGTTTCCCCACACATCTTTACTGAAGAACAATGGCGATGGCCATACTGGTCATTGTTGTGCTTTATATGCTATGCACTGTGTCGTGTATTTCAGACACATGAATGAGAATCTTCATCCCTGCAAGATATTAAGAGCCCATTTTACAGAGGAGGAAATGAAGGCTCTGAGGAGTTGAGTAACTTGCTGGAAGTCCAAAGCTAAGGAGTGGAGCCAGTATTCAAACTGGAGTTTGTCTGGCTTCCAAATCCTGCTCTTTCCTCAGCACATGTTCCTTCCCTGGTGACTCGTAGCACCTGGCTGCCTCCTTTCAGACTCACTTTGTGGCCCATGGCACCCAGTTGTGTCATGACTGGACAGTGGCTCCCGTTTCTCCAGGCCTGACAGTGAGGCCACATGAGCCACCCCAGGGAGGCCAGCAGAGTCGGAGCTTGGCTTTGAAAGCTGTTAATCCAGCTGAGCCCCTCCATGTCCTGTGCTCCTTTTTAATCCCATGGCTTTCCTAAGGCTACTGCAGATCTCCTTTCCTTATGAGAAGAGATTGGGCAGATGCACACACACACGGTAATATGCAAGGGTCGAGTTTCCTGTAAGTGTCAGGAGGAGCTGTTTCTAGTGAAGAGCCTGGGCCTGGTGAGCCCCCGGGAAGGGTGGGGACCGTCTGCGCTCTCCTGGAAAGGAAATTGTGGTTTCTTTCTTTTCTTTTTTTTCTTTCTTCTCCTTTTTTTTCTTTTTAGTTTATGGGAAAGGGAGACTTGTGTCTCAATTGAGTCTTTGTGGCGTTGTATTACAGAGAGTCACAGAAAATGTTCTATGTAAATGACTATGTGCCCTGATTAGAGCTCAATAGGCACCATTGTGTCATATCGCTATTATTGGCGATTGCAGGATACTAAATGATATTCTCATCAGGCTGAAAAACTTCAGTGTTAGCATGAAACTCGGGGTTAATTATACTGCTCTGAATTAGAGCATGGAATTAAGTTGTAGAGAGAGTAAGCCTATTGCTTTCTTCCCCCCTCTGTCTTCCTCTTCAGGGTTCTGGCTGGGTGTTTGATCAGAGTAGTTTTTAACCCATGTTCTAAATCTGTACTACTGGCATTTTGTTCTTCATGAGTTACTGCCCCATTTGGGGTCGGGAAACACAGGACCAATTTATAGGACAGTAGGAGAGGCGGAGACCCGGTCTACTTAATAGTGCATTCTTCTCAGTCAATAGCTGGGTAAAAATAGCATGCAGATTGAAGTCTTAGGGGAGTGCCAGACTCTCTAGAGGGGCCTCTTTAATTTAGCTGTTGTCTCTTCTGCCTTTGAATCCTCGTCTCCTCTGATCCTGACTCACCTCTTTGAAGAAATGGCACACTGACCTACATCTCGGCTGAAACAGATAGAAGAGTCTATCTCTGTTCGGCCCCTTCTTGGCATTCTCAGCACAACCTCCAAGGGAGTCTGTCCCAGAGCTGAGGCGGGCCCTCTCGGGTTGCATGCCTTGGACTCATCTGCTGTGTTTTAATTGCAGAGTTTCCAGCGCTCTGCTCTTTTTGAGTTGCTCTTGACCGCTTCTTGCATTCCTTCCTCTCATTTCTTTTTCTGTAAATTTCATGTCACTAGTATCAGGTCTAAAGTCATTTTTTAAAAAAATCTCTTTTAATGTTACATAGGTTGTAAATATAATTATTAATATCATCTAAGATTTTTTGAAAATGATTTTTTTAGTGGCCTTGTAGCATATCATATATACATATTATTACTTTGCCATTTCTGGATGTTTAGGTCGAATCCTGGTTTTTTCTTCTTTTGCTGTTGTAAGTCATGTATTTTAGCAATTAGCCTAGGAGAGATTCCTAGAAATGAGTTCACTGAGAGTATGAGCTTAAGAGAAAGTGAGGATTTAAAGCCAGATCAGCCTGCCTTCAAATCTAGCGCTCTTTGTATGGGTGTTAGTTCTCCTGTCTCCTGTCAGAATTGTAGAGATCTCCCAGAGAAACCTGGCATATACTGCTCTACACTGGTGAGCTGCTTCTCACCTGGGTAGTCCAGGGTGGTTTGCTCTAGAATTATATTTCTTCTTTTTCTTTTTTTAACTTGGCAGTGTCTAACCATTCTCTGGAGCGGCACCAGGTAAATCAGCTTGTATCAGCGTCATCTGCGTTACCTGACATGAGCACAGGTTGTCATCTATTTGCACACGCAAGTATCACATGTTAGACAATATCATATTGTTGAAGCAAGTTACACTTGAAGGAGTAAAATAGAGTTTGGAGGCCATGTTGAGTGTCACTTAATCTGCCCGATTCAGAACTTTTGCAGAGTGCCTCATAGTTCCTATCTGGAAATATCAGTTACTAGTTTTAGTCAATATAGTAACCATACTTTCTATATTTATAATATATAAAAGAGACTTTCTGAAGCAGAACGCTGATCAACACAGGAGTCTTTTCCAAATTATGTATTCTGTCAGAACCAGGATTTAATAGGAGGTGGATGGGTAGGGGATGGTTCTTGGTCAAACAAACTGGGAAAAGCTTTATAATGAGATTCTCAAAGCACTTACAGCATTCGAAGGCTCAGAGAGGTGCTATGGTCAGGAAGCCTATTTGAGTCTGTCTGGAAGCCAGTATGTCCCACAGAATACCTCCTGATAATCCTGTGGAATAAGCAGCATATGGACTGTTACTGTGCTAGAATTAAATTCTATGCATGGCCAGGCGTGGTGGCTCACACTTGTAATCCCAACGCTTCGAGAGGCCGAGGTGGGCAGATCACTTGAGGCCAGGAGTTTAAGACCAGCCTGGCCAATATTATGAAACCCCATCTCTACTAAAAATACAAAAAATTAGGTGGACATGTTGACAAGCACCTGTAATCCCAGCTACTCAGGAGGCTGGGGCAGGAGAATCGCTTGAACCTGGGATTTGAAGGTTGCAGTGAGCCAAGATAGCGCCACTGCACTCTAGCCTGGGCAACAAGAGCAAAACTCTGTTCCTCCTCTCCCCCAAAAATCAGCACACCTAGTTTTTCAGCCCTATTCAGGCTGGCCCCATACCTGCCGTCTCCTTTTCACTTCCTGCTCTTCCCGGCCTCTGTGAGTCCACATGTGCCCTTGTCTCTGCTTGGTGTGCCTTCCTCTTTCCTCCACATTGTGAAATTCTACCCACTTTTCAAGGCTCAGTTCAAATCATCCTCCTTTGCTTTATTGTTTTGTATGCTCTGTATGGTTTGGCCTCTTGGTCTGCCGCTCTCTGTGTCTGCTGTGTGGAGCGGTTTTCTATCTAGTATTACAGTTATTTGTGTACCTATCTTTTGATTCATCTGCTTGAAGACAAGAGCTGGTCTCAGGCTGCCATTCCTGCAGGGTAGGCTCTCACATTGACTTGCACGTAGTAAGTGCTCAGTAAATGCTTGCTGAATAAGTGTTCACAGTGTAACTTAATACAGTGGTGAGAGGTCTTGACAAGAGTGTGGCAGTGAAGTTGTTCCCCTTGGCAGTTTCTATGCTGGCCTCAGGTTACTGCATGAGACATGGAATCTGTTTTCCTCCATTCAGCATCACTGGAGAGGACAGCCTTGCTGCTGAGTTTTTTTCTGATTAATTACATGATGGTTTCATCTATAAGAATACTGATAATAGGCGGCTCTGCCCATGGAGTAGTTGTTCTTTATGCCTATACTTTCTTAATAAACTTGCTATCACTTTATGCTAAAATAAAAAAAGACTGGCTGGGTACGGTGGCTCAAGCCTGTAATCCCAGCACTTTGGGAGGCCAAGGCAGGTGGATCACTTGAGGTCAGGAGTTTGAGACCAGCCTGGCCAACATGGTAAAACCCTGTTTTTACTAAAAATACAAAAATTAGCTGTGTGTGATGGTGGGTGCCTGTAGTCCCAGATACTTGGGAGGCTGAGGCAGGAGAATGGCTTGAACCCGGGAGGCAGAGGTTGCAGTGAGCTGAGATTGCACCACTGCACTGCACTCCAGCCTGGGTGACAGAGCAAGACTCCGACTCAAAAAAAAAAAAAAAAGGACTACTGATAATAGCCTTCAGTTTTTTGAGCACTTGCTACGTGCTAACTGCTTTATGCATACTATTTCTTTAATCCTTATATCTACCCATGAGATAGGGTTTGGTTATTCAGACAGTGACAAAACCTGCGACTCAGAGAGGTTAAATAAAAAAAAAACAGCTGGCTCAAACAAAGTCATATAGTAAGTGGCAGTGCTGGGAGTTAAATTTAGGTCTGTCTCGTTCAATACTACATAAACCATATAACTTTGGCCAAATACAACACTTTGGTGTGTGTCTGTGTGTGTGTATGCACATGTGTGTGGCCTTTACTGACTTACTGAATTCACCCTGAATCTTCCCCACTCCTTTCCTGTCTCTTTTCTCTTTCTGAATAACACCATTTCTTTTTCTCTGCTGGGCATGGTCTCTGTGGGGTCCACTGTGGCTAATTTACCTGTTTTACAGGTGTCTTAATTCTGTTTCTCCTCTCACCCCTCTTATTTTTGAAGCTTTATTGAGACACTGTCTGGGGCTTTAGGGCTACAACTGTCAAGTTTGACAGTAAGTGTACCCCCAGTCTCCCTTTTGCCTCCCCTGCCCGACCTTTTATGAGACAGAGTTTTGCTTTTGTTGTCCAGGCTGGAGTGCATTGGTGCGATCTTGGGTCACTGTAAACCTCCGCCTCCCAGGTTCAAGTGATTCTCCTGCCTCAGCCTCCCGAGTAGTTGGGATTACAGGCACACACCACCATGCCCCACTAATTTTTGCATTTTTATTAGAGATGTGGTTTCACCATGTTGCCCAGGTTGGTCTTGAACTCCTGACCTCAGGTGATCCACCTGCCTCAGCCTCTCAGAGTGCTGGGATTACAGGTGTGAGCCACCACGCCGGATCACTTTTGCCCTTTCTTGACATTACCAATGCATCCTGTCCCTGAGCGTCTCCGAGTTCCAGGTCTCAGATTTGTTTTCTTTGGAGACAAATTGCAGACAGGTGTTACTTCTTATGGAAGTTCCCAGATAGCACGGGCTTTGCTAAACAACAGAACACCAGGAACTCCATCACAGGGCCCTCAGGATGCTGTGTGTGTGTGTGTGTGTGTGTGTGTGTGTGTGTACACACGCATGTGCACCTAGTGAAATGTAAACATTTACTGGGAGTAAAAGAAATTCTTTCCCCAGAGCCCAAATTTGGCTAGTCTCTGTATGCACACAGCTTTGACAGGGATTCCATATGTTTTGCTCATCTTTGCTTTTTTGCAGCCTCCACAAATTTATTTTCCACACCCCTGCCACCAAGCAGAGTTGTTTCCAAAGTGCACATCCGGTGGTGCCATTCTACTGTCAAAAATTATTCTTTTGGCTCCTTTTTGCCCTTAGGGTGATAGGCCAGGTGGCTGCTCATTTCTCCAGCTCCTCTGATGGTTTTTTTTTTTTTTTTGAGATAGTTTTGTTCTGTCGCCCAGGCTGGAGTGCAATGGCGCAATCTCGGTTTACTGCAACCTCCGCCTCCTGGGTTCAAACAATTCTCTTGCCTCAGCCTCCCAAGTAGCTGGGATTATAGGTGCCTGCCACTACACCTGGCTAATTTTTATAATTTTAGTAGAGATGGAATTTCGCAATGTTGGCCAGGCTGCTCTCGAACTCTTGACCTCAAGCGATCTGCCCACTTCGGGCTCCCAAGGTGTTGGGATTACAGGCATGAGCCACCGTGTCCTCTTATGTTCTTTTCCTCTGTTCTCTGCAGCCATAGAGAGCTCTGGGTTGTCCTGCACATGTGCACTGCCCTCTCTTTTATGGGCTTTTTAGGCTGGGTGCACCCTTCGTTAGTGTCACCCCGGTCTTCTCCTTCACCTGGCTAGTTCCTGCTGGCCACTTCTGGAAATTCATGGCAGTCTAGGCCACTGCAAGTCCATCCGCTTTCTCTGTCACTCAGCTCACTGTGCTGGGTTTTATCTCTGTTTCCCTTCTGACTAGATCCTTCACCTCCTGATGGCAGGCGTCATGCCTTCTTCATTTCTGTACCTCCCAACTCAGTGCCTAGCACATAGTAGGGGCTCAGGTACTGTGTGTGGAATGAAGGACTTGTGTGAAAATGCAGGGACGTAGAAAGCTGTATGTTTCTGTTCCTTGATCATTCCTGGGTTTGACTAATAACTCTCATACGCACTGCTACTCATTGAAGGCCTACTGTGTGCATGCATTCCATGTGTGTTATGCAGTTTACTTATTGTTCACCCATGTAGAACTCCCAGACACGTAGTGTTGTTACAAACTTCGTCACAGAGATAGAGAGACCAGGGCTCTGTTTCTCTGTTTCTCAGATGAGAAGTCTCACCAGTGTCGACTGTGGCTTCTGAGCATTATGAGGCACATTCAGGACTGAAAGCTGAAAGGTTTTATCCCTGAGACTCAGGGACATATGATGACAACCTTTTATTTTGTTTTAATTAATTTGTTTGGATTCAGGGTCTTTGTCACCCAGGCTGGAGTGCAGTGGCACAATCACGGCTCACTGTAGCCTCAACCTCCTGGGTTCTAGCAATCCTCCCACCTTAGCCTCCTGAGGAGCTGGGACCACAGGCACATGCTACCACATGTGATTGATTTTTGTATTTTTTGTAGAGATGGGGTTTGCCATGGTCTCAAATTCCTGAGCTCAAGCAATTGGCCTGACTCAGCCTCCCAAAGTGTTGGGATTACAGGCATGAGCCACCGCACCTGACCTGACAATATTTTAAACAAAATTTTAGGTGCCTGGGCCCTGGAAGGTTCCCAGTTGCCCAACTCTGGAGGGGGAAGGTGGAGAGAGAGAGAGAGAGAGAGAGAGAGAGAGAGAGAGAGAGAGAGAGAGAGAGAGAGAGAGAGAGCCTTTTCCTTCTTAAATAGTTTGCATTTACACAAAGGCCAAGGTGTACTTGTTTATTGAATCAATAAAGATACAATCTCTTTGAATAGTTCAGAATCTTTGAATAGTTCAGATATCCTCATTAGACTGAGTTCACCTTTTGTGAAGGAGACAGGACAGCTGGGTTGGGTGTTGTAGCAATGAGGAGTTACATTATAAGGAGTCTCTTCGGTGTCTTTTTGGTCATATGAATTTTATTTGCCCAGTAGGACATGACTGTGGCTCTGAATAGTCAAAGAAAACATCTCTCTTATGTTTTGCTCATGAATAGAACACTCTGTGTCCTGAATTGCTGCTCTGCTGGGGCCAGCACGTGGTGTATTTTTCTAATGTTTGAACCAATGGGGTTTTTCATTTTGGGGCAATCCAGGTAAAGATTTTTTGGTCCTCCCGTGTGACAAGGAAAGCATGTCTTGTATTTTCTTTCTCTTTCCCTTCTGTCTTTTGAGTTTGGAAAATTATATTTTGAGTTACATGACTAATTTTAGCAAATTTACTAGAAATTGATGTTCTGCCAATGATTGGAAATCCCTTCCTCCCCTCTGCTCTTCCAAACCAAAATAGTGCTGTGTCTTGAAGCTAGAGGGGTGGGTATTTAGTGTTGGAGTATAGCGGTTTAGAACATTGGAGACATTTACAAGGATAAGTCTGTGGCCCTGGGTTCTGACTCTCTTTTGTGCATGCGTGCATCCGTATGTGTGTGTGTGTGTGTGTGTGTGTGTGTGTGTGAGAGAGAGAGAGAGAGAGAGAGAGAGAGAGAGAGAGAGACAGAAACAGAGTAAGAGCGAGCGAGCTGGGGTTGGGGCTGGGAAGGAAAAGTGATTGATTAGGAGGCTCTTGTGCAGAGTAGAACAAGACTTCCTGAAATGTAAGACCCAAAAAACTTAGATAACCGTATTTTCCAGTCCTGAAATCAGGCCTAAGTCTCATAAAGGTTTTCTTTTGATTTGTGATTCTGATAATATGAAAAGTCTTATAAAAGTATAGAAGCAGCTGGCAGGCTGCTTTATGAGAAAGAATGAACCCCACAGAGTGAGATTGACCTGTGAGATCTGGAACCTGCCTCAGGCACAGATCATGGTTTTCACAATCTTTGATCACTTTCCTTTTGGGTGGAACTTTCTCTTTTAGCTCCATATTTATAAATGGGTCACATTTAGTCAGGTATTTTATTTTTATTTTTATGTTTAAAGAGAGACAGGACCTTGCTGTGTTGCCCAGGCTGAAGTGCAGTGCCATGATCATAGCTCACTGCAGCTTCAAACGGGGCACAAGCCATCGTCCCATTTCAGCCTCCCAAGTAGCTGGGATTACAGGCAGGAGCTATGCTGCCTGGCTCCTAGTTGGGTCTTTTTCGTTTCTGGAAGAACAGAACCATACTCCTCAGTCCAGGAAGACCTAGGCAGAGCGAGACCAGCACCTCTTGGCTAGAGGGCTGTGGGAGCTGAGCATCAGTGAGTAGTGAGAGGAAAGCAGTGGTTTCTTTTCTTTAGAAGAAGTTCACTGTTCACTTAACTAGAACAAGTACCACCTGTATAAGACAGCAGACGGTCAAAGCAGAATAGGGAAGGAAATGCTTGAATAATTCTTTTTTTCCTTTCTTGGGTTTTTTGTTCCTTCTCCGCCCTGAGTCTCCCCCACCCCCAGAGAGAGATCTCAAAATGGCAAGGTCCAGTGAAATGGACTGTGGGATCATTGGGAAGGGGTCGGTGGGGTGGGGGGGGTCTCTGAAGGGGCTCAGCCATGGTGGGCTAACGGCACTATTTACTGAATGCATGCTCTGTGCCCAGCATTATGCTTCTTCCTCAAAACCATCCTACAGGTGGAGGAAACGGGGATTTAAAGGGGCCAGCTGTCAGCAGCCAGCAGCCAGCGACTCTCCTTTATCTTACAGCTTCGAAGTGGCTTAGAAACTGCACAGGCTGGTTACTAGAGGAACCTTTGACGTCTTCAGCTATGCAGTCCTCTCCGCTCCCTCTGAGGGAGGCATAATCTTTCACTGTTGTTTTGATACTCTGAGACATTCCAAAACTAGGTGGTCAGCTTGCTCAGAAGGCCCTGGGAGATTTTCCTCCTGCAGGAGGGACTGGGCATGTTCGAAAGACACGAGGCACCTCCGATACTCAGGGCTGTGGGAGCTTTGGCCTTGGCCCAAAGCTCTGGGATAGTGAGTCTTCTTTGGGTTTTTCACTTGTGTTTGTTTTGAGGCGTGTGTGCTTCACACGGTTGAACTCATTCCTCGCCCAGCTGGACATAGGGTTGACTGCCTCAGTGGGTCCCACCGGGCGGAGTGGGAAATGTGACCTCACAAGGGCCACTCTGTGGTTGGGCAGATTCACAGCTGCTCTGAGGTCAGGGCTGGCAGGTGGTGAGGGCCTAAGAGGAATTGGATCACCCCGGGACCTGGCTGGGGCTAGGATGGTTGCTGCAGGTGATTTTCAGCAGGACTCTAAGGGATCTCCAAAACTGGTTGGTTGGCTAGCAAAGCTGGATGAGGGAATGACTCATTTGCTTAATTTTAATATGTAGCAACTGCGTTTTGGGTCTCACGAGAGACGAGTAAGGTCGGTAGACAGGCTCAGGTGGTTTGGTATACCCCATTTCATACATGAGAACATGGAGACTTGTTTCAGACCGTTTTTTTTTTTTTTTAAAGACAGAGTTTCGCTCTTGTTGCCCAGGCTGGAGTGCAAAGGCATGATCTCGGCTCATTGCAACCTCTGCCTCCCAGGTTCAAGTGACTCTCCTGCCTCAGCCTCCTGAGTAGCTAGGATTACAAGCATGCGCCACCACATCTGGCTAATTTTTGTATTTTTAGTGGAGACTGGGTTTCACCATATTCGTCAGTCTGGTCTTGAACTCTGGACCCTAGATGATCCACCCATCTCAGCCTCCCAAAGTGCTGGGATTACAGGAGTGAGCCACAGTGCCCGGCTTGTTTCAGATCTTAAGGTAGTTGGACCGCAGCCACTCTTCTAAGGCTGGTATTCATTCTACTACTCTGTTAAAACCAGAGAGAAGACACAGGCCAAGTCAAGTGAACACAGCTAAAGGGGAAGGAAGGGCTGGCTGGACTTAGCAGTGACCAGAGACAGAGTCAAAGCCTTCATGGTTGGCATTGGTCTTGCTCACTGCTGTATGCCAAGCCCCTGACAGTATCTGGCCATTGCATGTTCTTAATAAGTGTTTGCTGAGCACATGAAAGAATATTGGTGTCGGGGATGATCTCTTTCACTTGCTCAGCACCTTCCAGAATTTTGTTCTCTTTGCGACTCCCTTTTTTCTCCTCCCTGGGTACCACCTCTCATCTTAGGAATAGGGTCAGCTTTGAGCAGCACCTTTGGGATACCCATTCAGTACATCTTTCCTCCCATAATCATGGGATTTGGGATTGTGCTTGGGGAGAATTAGATAACTTTAGGCTCAGTGTGTTAATTTGAGTTCTGGATTTTGAATGTGCTTCTGATGCAGATAGACCTTGGAAGGGAGTCCTTAGAACCTCTTTATTTTATCTCCTCTCTGGAGAGTAGTCCCAGAGAGGTTGTGGGAACAGGGGAGCTGGGCTTGAACCCCCTTCACGGCAGTGCTTTCTCTGCCCTGATCCCACTGGGTGACCCTGGACCATGAATATGGATCATGAGGGGGGCCCCAAGAGTGATCACAGACATCCTTTGAGATTGAAGTCACTTTGGTTCCTGCCACATGGAACTGAGCGGGAGAACGTCTCAGTTCAGGATGGTGGGAGTGTCTATTTGTCCAAGTAATAAATTGAAACCATTCGTTCCCGACTCTTGCAGATATCAAGGGTTTGTTTTTCTTTTCTTTTTGAGACAGTCTTACGCTGTTGCCTAGGCTGGAGTGCAGTGGTATGATCTCGGCTCACTGCAACCTCTGCCTCCCAGGTTCAAGCAATTCTTCTGCCTCCGCTTCCCAAGTAGTTGAGACTACAGCCACGTGCCACCATGCCCAGATAATTTTTTGTATTTTCAATAGAGACGGGTTTTTACCATGTTGGCCAGGATGGTCTCGATCTCCTGACCTCGTGATCCGCCTGCCCCGGCCTCCCAAAGTGCTGGGATTACAGGCATGAGCCACTGTACCTGGCCAGGGGCTTGTCTTTCAAGAGTTTGGTTTTCTCCCCCTCTCTCCGCCTCCCTTTTCCCTGCTCACCTGTGGTATTGAGTCCCTCATGGTATCTGGGCAGTGACGGGTGGAGGGGAGCTGGTACAGTGTTAGAGTAGAGAAGCTCTGCTGCGGTGAGTGTGGAGCAAGCTTCCCAAACCCTTTTTGGGTCAGGGTAGGTGGTTGCGGCCTGGTTGTTTGACCTCATAGTTTGACTTCTGCAGGCCCTGTCCTGTTGCCTGCTGGAGGGGTGAGGGCCAGTACTGAAGGAGTTTGGTTCTACATGTGTTCCTGTGAATGGAGGACAAAATGAAAATACCTCTTGATCATGTTCAGCCAGCTGTTGCAACCATTTCAGTGTTTTCTTCTGTTTGTGATCTCATCTGCGTCTTGTAAGGTGTGAATCGCTGCCTTATGGTGCTCTTGGATTGAGGCCCTGGGCTGAGCACGGTTCCATACAGTAGCTCGTTTATTTGTTTTGAGACAGGATTTCACTCTCATTGCCTAGGCTGGAGTGCAGGGGCACAATTATGGGTCACTGCAGCCTTGACTTTTCAGGCTCAGGTGATTCTCCCACCTGAGCTTCCTGAGTAGCTGGGACTGCAGGTGTGCACCACTATGCCTGGCTAATTTTTTATATTTTTAGTAGAGATGGGGTTTTACCATATTGCTCATGCTGGTCTTGAACTTCCAGCCTCAAGCGATCCTCCTGTCTCCAAATCGCCTCCCAATGTGCTGGGATTACAGGTCTGAGTCACCATGCCCAGCCAAGTTACCTCATTTAATCTTCATAGTGGTACTATGGGGTAATAACTCTGTCTTATAGGTAAGGAAATGGAGATGAACAGCTCTTTGCCAAGGGTCTCTGTCATTCATTTATTCATTCAGCAGGTAGTTATTAGGTGTCCACTGTGTGCTGGGCCCTGGCCTGAACTTGGACTTGGTAGATGACACTGGCAAGTTCCCTGTTCTCTTAGAGCTGTGAGTCTAGGGATAAAGATCCCTTATTATGGTTCCTGTTGTGGGGAGAGGGTGTGATTAGGGTTTGGGGGCTGGGGAGAGAATTAGAATTTTAGCTCATTTTACTCAAATGCTTTATATTGCACCATGGTACTACATATTCCTCTGTGCAATCCAATAATATGTGTATTATTAGCAGTTTACTTATGTGTAAACTTAAGTAATTAAGTTACTTAAATCTCAGAGAGGCTGGGTAACTTATCCCAGGTTGCACAGAAGAGGACCTGGAATTTGAACAGACTCTAGGTTGAGCTGTGTCCTTCTATGCTGCCTCTCTGAATAATAGGTTTACGTAATTTTTTTTTTTTTTTTTTTTTGAGACAGAGTCTTGCTCTGTCATCTAGGTTGGAGTGCAGTGGCAAGATCTTGGCTCACTGCAACCTCCGCCTCCCAGGTTCAAGTGATTCTCCTGCCTCAGCCTCCCGAGTAGCTGGGAATACAGGTGTGCACCACCACACCTGGCTAATTTTTGTATTTTTAGTAGAAACAGGGTTTCACCATGTTGGCCAGGCTGGTCTTTAACTCCTGACCTCAGGTAATCTACCCACCTCGGCCTCCCAAAGTGCTGGGATTACAGGTGTGAGCCACAGCACCTGACCCTACATGAAAATTGTTTAAAAAGCAGTTTGCAGAAGAATTATCAATCCTTCTGTTGACATTTTGATGAACTCTTGAACACATTTAAAATAGAAGTTCAGAGCTGCTAACGAGTAAAGGTGAAGTCTTGTGTTTGTTGTAATTTGGACTGTGGAGTGTGGGTTCTCTTGGTCTAAAGGTCAGAGTGAGGGTCTCTGCCTGCCTCTGTGGTCTCCTGGTTAGGATTGGGGTGAAAAGCTTTTTAAAACAAACCTCTCACATTTGTTGCCAACATTAACTATGGTAATTTTTTTTTTTTTTGGGACAGGGTCTCACTCTGTTGCCCAGGCTGGAGTACAGTGGTGGGATCTTGACTCATTGCAACCTCTACCTCCCTGGTTCAAGCAATCCTCCTGCCTCAACCCCCCAAGTAGCTGGGACTACAGGCACGTGCCACCGTGCCTGGCTAATTTTTGCATTTTTTCATAGAGACAGGGTTTTGCCATGTTACCCAGGTTAAACTTTGTTAATTTTTAACCGCTGCTTGAAGTTTTAGAAAACAAAAGTCTGGAAATTCCAGGTTGAGCCACTGGTGACCTCCTGTTCCGTGTGAGCATGAGTGTGGCATGGGATCGGGGGCAGATGGGGCTGCCTTGGCCTTGGCAGATGCCGGTGGTTCTGTTTGGAAACGGAATTTCCATTGCACATGCAGCCTTCACCTCTTGTGGGGCTTTTGTGGGGGCTGTGTACTTCCCGGATTGGTTATTTGGAACTTTATTGAGTTCTGGTCATTAATGGCTTTTGGGGGCCTGTTTGAGTCACCTGAACACTGCATTTTCAGTTGCTGTTATCCTTTTTATTTAAAGGACACATTGGAGGGGGTTGCAGTTCAGTCCACTGCTCTTTCTAATCCTTTTCTTTTCTTTTTTTTTTTTTGAGATGGAGTCTTGCTCTGTCATCCAGGATGGAGTGCAGTGGGGTGATCTTGGCTCACTGCAACCTCCACCTCCCAGGTTCAAGTGATTCTTCTGCTTCAGCTTCCTGAGTACCTGGGACTACAGGCATGTGCTACCATGCTCAGCTTTTTTTTTGTATTTTTTAGGAAACAGGGTTTCACCAATAGGCCAGCCTGGTCTTGAACTCCTGACCTCGTGATCCGCCCATCTCAGCCTCCCAAAGTGCTGGGATTACAGGCGTGAGCCACCGCACCTGGCCCGATTCCTCTTCTTTGATAGTGTTTGCCCTCCTCCCACCACATGCTGCACTGACAGTCTCTGGTACCTGGGCCCCTCCTCCCCTTGCCTTTGCTTAGGAGGTCACTGCCTTCATCTAGGACATCTTTGTGGGTAGGTAACCCCAAGCCGCTCTGCTAAGCTGTTGATGCCCCTTCTCACAGAACCTGGTCTGCCTCAGCTCTCCTTGTCTCCTAAGTGGCTGTGCCACGCTGCTGGGGAAACCCCTCTCTCTGATGGATCCTTCCTGCTGCCGCACAGCTTATGGCCATGACACCTGCTGCAGTGCAGAAGGCGTTTCAGTCTGCTGTTAGTTTTTCATGCATTTTGTGTTTGCAATGTGCTGGCCATTCTAAACACTTTATGGGCTGGGCGCCATGGCTCCTGCCTGTAATCCCAGCACTTTGGGAGGCTGAGGCGGGCGTATCACTTGGGCCCAGGAGTTCGAGACCAGCCTGGCCAGCACAGTGAAACCCCATCTCTACTAAAAATACAAAAATTGGCCAGGTGTGCTGGCATGTGCCTGTAATCCCAGCTACCCAGGAGGCTGAGGCAGGAGAATCTCCTGAACCTGAGAGGCAGAGATTGCAGTGAGCCGAGATCATGCAACTGCACTCCAGCCTGGGCGACAGAGCAACACTCCATCTTAACAATAAAAGTAAACACTTTATGTACACAATCTCATATCACTTTTACAGTCTTGAAAGGCAGATATTTCTGTTATCCTCATTTTACAGCTGATGCCTAAGACTTGGATAAAGTCAGCCACTGTCCAAGCTCACATTGCCAATGGTGGAGGGCTGTGTGATGTCCAGGGAGCACATGGAATAAACCTTCACTTACATTCATGAGCAGGGGGGTTTTAAAGCTCCCTTAGCTTTCCACTAGTAAGCTTCCAGGTTATGGTACAGTTCCTCAGCCTCAGCACTAGTGATGTTTTGGGGCCTGATGATTCTTTGTCGTGAGTGCGGTCTTGTACATTGCAGGACGTTAGGAGCACATTTGGCCTCTATCCACTAGATGCCAGTAGCACCCCCTCCAGACTCTGCCCAGTTGTGACAGCCAGAATGTCTGTAGACATTACCATATGTCCCTGGGGGAAAAATCTTGCCTAACTGAGAACCATCAAGTCATGGCAACCATTCCAAATCCTGAGCCAGGATGGGGATGTACATGGAGAGGGAGAAAAGTGGAACATTTAGAATTGGAACCGTTGGCTGGGCACGGTGTCTCACACCTGTAATCCCAGCACTTTGGGAGGCTGAAGTGGGTAGATCACCTGAGATCAAGAGTTGGAGACCAGCCTGGCCAGTGTGGTGAAACCCCGTCATTACTAACAAAACAAAACAAAACAAAACAAAAAAACCACAAAAATTACTCGGGTGTGGTGGTGGGTGCCTGTAATCCCAGCTACTCAGGAGGCTGAGGCAGGAGAATCACTTGAACCCAGGAGGTGGAGATTGCAGTGAGCTGAGATCATGCCATTATACTCCAGCCCAGCCTAGGCAACAAGAGTAAAACTCTGTCTCCAAAAAAAAAAAAAAAGAATTGGTACTATCTTAGAAAACCTGGACACCTGCTGTTTAACTGCAGCCCTCTGTGTGGGCAGACAGATTGGCAGTGGGTTTAATGTGGGGTAACCTTTAATCATGAAAATTAAATTACACTGCAGGCCTCTTGGAGCCCTCCTACATGAAACCCCCTTAAAATATTTTCTTTCAGCAGTGAAAGCTTGGGGGAAAAATCATAGATTTATTGAAGTTTTATGGATAAAAGCACTTTTGATTAAAAAGAACCAGGTGAAAACTCGAAGGGCTCCTGTGAGTCTGCGCACGGACACGTGGAGAATTATCTTGTCAGTGGAACATTCCTGCGCTTTCCGTAAAGCTGCAGAGGAACCTGCCTTTCAGGTTTTGTAGCCTCTGCAGTCAGATGGTTTGAGAATGCGTGTTTGTGGTATACGCACAAGACTGTATGAGTTTGTTTTTATACACATGACTGGTAAACCCGTCACGTTTTGTCAAATGTGATATTTTTTCTTTCTTCCTTAAAATAGATTTTATTTTTAGAGCAGTTTTAGGTTCGAAGCAAAATTGAGCAGAAGGTGCAGAGATATCCCATATACTGCCAGCCCTCACATATGCACGGCCTCCCCGTTAGCAGCACCTCACCAGAGTGGTACAATCAAAGAACGTACATCGACACATCACTATCACACAAAGTCCATAGTTTCCATTAGGATTTGCGCAGAGCATTGTACATTCTCTGGGTTTGGACAAGGTCTGATGACATGTAATTGTGAGTTCCTCAATTCGATGTGTATAGTTCCTATTCACACATTTCTTCACACATTTGTTCCTTAGTGCTTAAGTGTCTACTGTATTCCAGGCTGTATTTGCTGAGCATTTATTTGGAGAGTTAATTGAACATTAGAGCATGCTGTTTGCTGAGATGTCTTGTACTTATAAAATCCAATTTATGAAAAGCCTCAAATACAACAATAAATTTAGGGAAGAATTTTTTTTTCCCAATGATAAAATTAGATAAGTCCATTGCATAGATTCTATAAAACAGAGCTCCTTCCTGTTATGTCATGAATTGGGTTCGATATACAGCACCTCTTTAGGCACACTTTTTCAGCAATACATCTCTGAGCCAAGGTGCACCGTGCCCCTCTCTGTAGCAGGCAGCCTTTGGGGGGTGTCCTAGAGGTCTTATGTTTCATCCATCTCATGGGAGTGGCTGGTTTCTGGGAAACGGCTCACTTGCCAGTTTTGCCAAGGCATCTGGTGAATATTTCTGTCTTACAATCAGGACGAATATAGTACTTTTCAGGGGTGATAGCCAGTTAACTGATGACATCTTTCTATCCCATGGTACCCATTATTTTTATTCCCAGAGTTTTACTCTTCCTCCATTATAAGGTAATAATAACTGTCTTTCAGAGTTTTTGCTGTTATTAGTGGGATTATTAGCTCAGGGTCACCTGGCAGGTGAGCGGTAGAGCTGGGATTCTAACCTGGACTTGCCCACAAAGCTCTCCTGCCTTTCCTTGGTCATTGTAGAAAAAGAACTGTGGAGGCTGGGCGCGGTGGCTCATGCCTGTGATCCTAGCACTTTGGGAGGCTGAGGCAGGCGGATCATGAGGTCAGGAGTTCGAGACAAGCCTGACCAACATCTTGTCTCTGCTAAAAAAAATCCAGAAATTAGCTGGGCATGGTGGCACGCTACCCAACTAATCCCAGCTACTCAGGAGGCTGAGGCAGGAGAATTGCTTCAACCTGGGAGGTGGAGTTTGCAGTGAGCTGAGATCACACCACTGTACTCTGGTGTGGGTGACGGAGTGAGACTCTGTCTCAAAAAAAAAAAAAAAAAAAAAGGAAAAGAACTGGGGAAATGAAGGAAGGCACACCAAAGGAAAAAAAATTCCTTGGTCTACTTTCTAGATGTCCAAGTTGTTAACATTTTGCTGTATTTCCTTATGATTGTATCCCCCAGAATACATGTCTCATTGTTTGGAATCTTATTTGCCTCCATGTCTTATTGTGAGTGCTTCTCATGTTGATAATTGTCCTCTTAAAGCACCATATTTAGCAGCTGCATGATATTCCAGCATCCATTGTAACATCTCTTATTTCTTCTCTTAATGGACATTTTGTTGTTTCTGATGCTTCTTTTTCGTAAAGGGCTGTGACTGCAGTGCTGCTCCACTGCTCAGGACGTGTGTGTGTGTGTGTGATTGTGTGTGTGGTGGGCATGTGCTTTTGTGTGTGTGTAGTGGGCATGTGCATGCATGTGTACACTGATTCACAGCACTGAGGCTGTGTTGGGGCAGTTGGGATCCAGACCTGAGCTGGAAGACTCTTGCATTTGACTTAGGTCAAGCTGCTTGTGGTTTTTTGTTGTCTGTTTTTTTTTTTTGAGACAGGATCTCGCTCTGTCACCCAGACTGGAGTCCACCGGTGCGATCTCGGCTCACTGCAACCTCCACCTCCCGGGTTCAAGTGATCCTCCTGCCACAGCCTCCCAAGTAGCTGGGGTCACAGACGTGCACCACCACGCCTGGCCAATTTTTGTATTTTTGGTAAAGACAGGGTTTTGTCATGTTGCTCAGGCTGGTGTCTAACTCCTGGGCTCAAGTGATCTGCCTGCCTTGGCCTCTCAAAGTGTTGGCCTTACAGGCGTGAGCCACCGTGCCTGGCCGTGTTTTCTGTTTTTTATTTAGAGGAAGTCACTTGATCATGCTTTTCCCCCCACCCATGGCATAGGAAAATGATTCTTTTGCTGACTGTGCTAATCTGTAAATGTGCTGTGGAAAAACCAGCTCCTGGTGTTCAGAGAGGTTTTCCAGGTCACTGTGGGGTGGGTCTCATCTGGACATCAGAATCATTATGTTAAAGACAACTAAGAGCAGTTGACCGCTGACTGTGAGCCGGCCACTGACCCCAGGGCTTTGTGTAACTGTCTCCTTTACTCTTCACATCAGCCCTGTGGGCTTGGGAGTGAGACTTCTTCCTAGTTGTTAGACAAATCACACACACTTTTTGGGGCTTAGCTCCCTCATCTGAAAATCAGAAAATGGTACTGCTCTGGCATTTTGAGCATGAGTTCAGGAGTCAGACTTCCTGGGTTTGAATTCCTCTATGACTGTGAGCAAGTTACTTTAACTTGGCTAAGCTCAGGTTTCTTGTATGGCATAGGCAGTTGATAGTCGTGTCTGTATGTAACGATGAGAACGAAATGCAACCCAGGACACAGTGAACACTTGGTGAACGTTAGTGCCTTGGTAACAGTGATGATGGTGACAGTAAAGATCGATGATGATGATGATGATGATGGTGTTGGTGCTTAACCCAGTATGAAGGTGAAGTGTCTAAGATTCTTGAGGGCAGAGTTTTGTCTTGTTCTGTGCTTTCTTGTCTTGTCAGGATGGGGCTAAATTTAGAATGTTTAGAAAGATGTAAGCTCGCCCGTCTACAGTGACATCCAGCTCAGTGTGTATCTTTGGTCTATGAACATGGTAGAGGCATGATTCAACTGTGAACGTGTGCTGCAGAGCAGGGATGGACGCTTTTCAGGCTCTAGAAATGTGTGAGTGTGGTTTCCTTGCAGCAGGCATTGTCTCTCTCTCATTAATGAAGATCTTTTCCCTGCCAGGACTTTAGGAGGTTCTGGACATCCTTTGGAGCCCAGGAGTGGCCTCACCTGCTCCTTGCTTCAGCCTGGAATGCAGGCCTTCAACATTCCAGCCTTGGGTCAGTGCCAGAGCTGTGAAAGCAGAGCAGGCATTTCTACCTTGCTTGATAAAGGTTTTGCTCTCTGGGTGGTTGGGGGTGCCTCTGAGGCCAGGCCAGAGATTTCATGGGTCTGTGTTTCTTCACTGATATTTTTAAGGGGAACAACTTAATCCGTGGGAACCCAGATTGCAAAAGATAAACCCAGGGTACAGAGAAGAGCCTGGGGGAGTGTCAAGCTTATTTGCCCCAGAGGGCCGACCCTACCTTACCGTCAACAATACATGTCCTTCATGCGTCCCTGGGTAACAGGGAAGTAGTACTAAAAATCTTGCAGTGCAATAAACACTTGGCAGAAATGGAGAAACTAGTAATGGCTGAGCAGCTGTGTCCTCTCCCCCACCTCACTATACAGTGCAGTGATTGGGGCCCAGCCACTAGGGACCTGGCAGCCACAGAGATGAGGGAAGCAGGCTGAAGGCCCCGGTGTGGAGTTGGAGGGGCCATGCCCCCGAAAGGTGGCCACCACTCGTCGCCAGCCCTTACTGTCCTGTGAGAATGTGGCTCTGTGTTTCCAGATTGTCTTTTTTTTTTTTTTTCCCTCCAACAGAGGCAGGAAATTATATATATACACACACACATAATATTAATATATAATTTAATATATTAATATTATATACATATATATTTTGAAATATATATATATTCATATATATATATATATATATATATATATATATATATATTTCTCTGTATTTTTTGAAATGAGATCTCACTTGATCTACTATCCTCAAGCGATCCTCCCACCTTGGCCTCCCAACGTGCTAGGATTACAGGCATAAGCCACCATGCCCAGCTATATTTAATATGCTTAACAAATATATTTATATATAATAATATAAAACATGTTAATGATATATATGTATATATTATATATTATGTTTATAGATATTTATATATTTATATACATATTTTTGAGACTGAGTCTTGCTCTGTTACCCAGGCTGGAGTGCAGTGGTACAATCTCGATTCACTGCAACCTCCACCTCCCGGGTTCAAGCAATTCTCCTGCCACAGCCTTCCAAGCAGGTGGGATTACAAGTGTGTGCCACCACACCCGGCTAATTTTTGTATTTTTAGTAGGGATGGGGTTTCACCATGTTGGTCAGGCTGGTGTCGAACTCCTGACCTCGTGATCCTCCCGCTTCGGCCTCTCAAAGTGCTGGGATTACAGGCATGAGCCACTGCACCCAGCCAGGAAATTATATTTTTATGGGAAATATTCTGTTTAAATGCTAGTCACATTTTTTTTTGAGACAGAGTTTTACTATTGTTGCCCAGATTGAAGTGCAATGATGTGGTCTTGGCTCACTGCAGTCTCTTCCTCCTGGGTTCAAGCGATTCTCCTGCCTCAGCCTCCTGAGTAGCTGGGATTACAGGTGCAGCTAATTTTTGTACTTTTAGTAGAGGATTAATAGTAAAGTACAAGTGTGTGCCACCACACCTGGCTAATTTGGTATAAATTAGCCAGGTGTGGTGGCACAGGCTGGTCTCAAACTCCTGATCCCAGGTGATTTGTCCACCTCTGCCTCCCAAAGTGCTGGGATTACAGGCGTGAGCCACTGCACCCGGCCCTAGTTCACAAAATATATATGGCCAAACAAAACATGTCTGGGGCTGGACTTGGACAGGGGGCCTCATTGTGCAATGTCTTATATAGCAAATTAGAGTTTACCAGGAAGTTTCTGCTCTGCGGGCCCTCTGTTTTCACTGAAACTCTCTGAAGGAGGGGTCATCTTGTCCATCCTTCTGAGAAGTTGCATTGAGAGAAGTGACATCTCAGCTCCTCTTATGTGTCGAGTACTTCGTCTGCGTTATCTTCTTTTAGACTGGCTCCATCTCTCAGGTGAAGAAACAGACTTGGAAAGGTGAAGTGACTTGCCCAGCTAGTTAGAAGCACGTCATCATCTGATTCCTGTCTCATTTAGTTTCACCACTTGTTTGCTCTCTCTGTGGTCTTGCCCATGACTCGTAGTCCTTGATGTATGCCAGGCCTCTCATAATGTGGCCCCTGGGGATGCCTTTTATGAAAAAAAGTTGAGCATGAGCTGTAAGATAGTGTAGGTTTTAATTGTGCCCTACCATGGAGTCTGTTTTATATCAGAAAAGGTTATTTAACTCCTCTGAGTGTGAATTTCCTTTTTTTTTTTTTTAAATTAAAAAAAGGGCCAGTCCCTGTGTCTCTGGGGTGTTTGGAAAGAGTAACTGAAGGGGGGATATAGAAAGCCTCTAGCAGCTGGGTATGGTGGCTTACACCTACAATCCCAGCACTTTGGGAGGCTGAGGCAGGCGGATTGCTTGAGTCCAGGAGTTCAAGACCAGCCTGGACAACATGGTGAAACCCTGTCTCTACAAAAAATACAAAAATTAGCCAGGCATAGTGGTGCATGCTTGTAGTCCCAGCTACTTGGGTGGCTAAGGTGGGAGGATTGCTTGAGCCTGGGAGGTTGAGGCTGCAATGAACTGTGATTGCACCACTGTACTCCAGCTTGGACCTCACAGCTAGATCCCATCTCAAGTAAATAAAAATAAAATAAAACAAAAATAAAGCCCCTAGCATGGTGCCTAGCACATGGTAGGCCCTCAAAAGATAACCCTCCAAAGCGGCCAGGTCTCATCATGCATTTAGGGAACATGGATTCTTTCGGTGGCAGCAGACTGTTTTTGCCTAGCCAAATGCCTGCAAGCATGGGAACTTTTGATGCAACAGTAATTCTTGGGGTCTGAGAGACCCCAAATCTCCTGCCAGATCTCTGAGGTTAACATCCAGTCAATCTTTTGCTTTTCATTCTTGGCCTGTTTCCTCCCCACCCCCACCAGTGTGACAGTCACGTCCTCTCTACGTTTCTGGTTAAGTTCAGGCCTTGGAAGTCTTGAGGGCTGGTCTTATGACTGACATGCGAAGAGCAGTGCCTTCCCCTACACCAAAGTCTCAGAAGAGCCTCTGGTTTCCATACTTCAAGGCACGCTAGCTTTGAGGTGGGCTGACAGATGCCCCTATGCGGTCCTGGGGGCACAAGGATCCCATTCCACCCTGAGGCTTCAGGGTCAGGTGAGGAAGGTTGATCCCTGAAGTTGGGTCCAGAAAAGGCCACTGGGCTAGCCTGTCTTTGGTCCTGGTTGCTGACCTCAGGATCCAGCAGGACACTGCCAGCTTGCTTGGCTCAGCTCTGCCAGTGCTGGGAGTAATAAGCAGCCTTGAAGACGCAATGCAGTTCAACCCAAAGCATTCTGATCCCTTTCCGGGCTTTGGGAGAATGTTTTTCCAGCTCGGTTACTTGCTGGCATGCATGGGTCAATATACAAGGTGTTCTCGGAGAAGCTGGAGCTAAATGTTGACTTTTGCTCCCTGGGATGTGTGCTGGGGAGGAAGTGGGTTTTCAGGTTGTGGTGGGTATAGGATGTGGTCTGGGATGGTTAGTGTCACACACTGTGGATAAAGTTAACACGAATTGTGGAACTTTTTTTCTCTTTTGTACTTTTGGGCGGAGGTGCCTCAAAAGGAGCTTTGTGTATCAGGGAGGTGCCCTTGATTCTGCCTGTATTTTTAACATCTGAATAGAAGTTAGACACACACATATTGCTTTATTTGCTGCAGTAAATATGTTAACCCATAAGACCCAAGTTCAAATCCTGGCTTTGATCCATCTTAGTTGTGTGAGTTGTAGCCAGTATATTTGACCTTACTCCTGAGTGTAAAACAGGGACAAAAACTCAGTTTATTGTAAGGTTTCAGTGAGTCATTGCGTGTACAGCATTTAGTATACAGTTCTTGCCACTGAACTGGTAGCTATTATCTTTACTATTAGACCGGCAGTTTGGCATGGCACTAATAATGATGATGGTGACAGTTACTGAGTGCTTACTACCTCAGCTATTCTTCCAAGTACTTTACATCACTTAGCTGGTTTAACCCTCCCAATGACAAGGTAGGTGCTGTTCTAATCTCTGTTTTACAGATGATAAAACTCTGGCTGTCAGGCATGGTGGCTCATGCCTATAATCCCAGCACTTTCGGAGGCTGAGGAGGGTGGATCACCTGAGGTAAGGAGCTTGAGACCAGCCTAGGCCAACATGGTGAAACTCCATCTCTACTAAAAAATTAAAAAAAAAAAAAAAAAAATTAGCCGGGTGTGGTGATGCATGCCTGTAACCTCACCTACTCTGGAGGCTGAGGCAGGAGAATCGCTTGAACCCAGAAGGAGGAGATTGCAGTTAGCCGAGATTGTGCCATTAGACTCTAGCCTGGATTACAAGAGTAAAACTGTCTCAAAAAAAGAAAAGTCTCCCCAAAACCAAAAAACAGGCACAGAGAGGTTAAGTAACTTGCCCAAGGTCACCTAGCTCATAAATATGAAAAGAACATGGACTTTAGAGTCAGAAGACCGGCGGGGGGGCATGCTTGCATGCTGTGTTCTGGTGGTGTGGCCTACCGCAGACTGCCTGACTCTGACAGCCATCCCAACTGTAAAATGGTGCTAATGATACATACCACCCCCCATTGCCTGGTGTGGACAGGCCGTGAGTGCTTATTAATAGGTGCTCAGCACCATTTGCTAATTAACTGACTCTGTTCAGTTGCTGGGAAGTTCCAGTGAGCTATAAAAGATCTGGGTAAACATTAGTTGCTCTTTTAAATGTCCTCAGGTCCTTGTTGGGATTAAACAGCACACCTGCTTTTCAGATTTTGGGACCACTTGAGAGGCACAGTGTAAAGAAGACGGAGATGAGAAAGAATATCACCTTTATTCCTGATACAGGCCTGGAGGATGCGGCTCTGTTGTGGGGCAGCATCTGCTTTCTGATGCGAAGCTGAGATTAGGTGGATGTAGCCAGCTGGTCACGGGCAGGCTTGGGCACCCAGAGGCCTTCTTACATGGGTCGAGGAGGGTGGTGGAGGTGGTGGCCGTGGTGCCAGCAGCCTTCGTAAAACTTCTGGGTGAAGAGCAGACCACCTGAGTGAGAGAAATCACTCGTGTGCCCTGGGGGAAAACTGTGTGGGGAGTAGATGAGAGCCTTGAGTTTTGAGGGAAAAATCTTTCCTTTTAGAAGCCACATGTAGGGAAGAAGCATATTAGTCACAATGAGTCTTTAAAGAAAGCTCCCCAGCACCCCAGAAAAACACCCACAAAACAAGAAACTGCCTCTGCCAATGCTTTAGCCAGTATCTCCATCATAGTTTATGACTTCCCGGGAGGTCGAGGCTGCAGTGAGCTCTGATCACTCCAGCCTGGGCCAGAGAGAGAGACCCTGTCTCTTTTGCCTTTTTTTTTAAAGACTCGGCGTGGTAGCTTACACCTGTAATATATGGCACTGCCCCTCCCTGAATTACAGTGGAGGATACAGGGGAACCATGTGTTTAGCTGGCTGATGCATCGTCAGCACTTAAGACAGTGCCTGGCACAGAGGAGGAACGGAATATGGTCCTGTGACAAATGTTGAAGCTTGTGCTCTGTGCACTTGGGATAGAGCAGGAGCAAGATGCATTGTCCCTGCCCTCACAGAGTTACGGTCTCCTGGGTGATAAGGTGGCGTACACTTCCGTAGCTCTCACTCTAGGACAAGTTCTGTGCCAAGTGCTTCCTCCCAGCCCCCTGACGAGGGAGCTACCGTTATCACCTCCGATTTACAGGTAAGGCGAAGAAAGGATGAGTAATTGACCCAAGGTCACGCCTAGCGTGTGATGAAGCTGAGCTGTAGCCATGGGTCTTGGCTTCAAGAATCTGTGCTCTTACCCACCATACCTGCTGCCACCAGATTCAAACCCGAATTGCATTAAGGAATCATCATACCCAGTTTGATTGAAGCTATACAGGAACTTTGAGCATGGTTAATGGGGCGCTATATGGAAAAGGGGTTCTGGGAGCCTCTGTGGAAGGGAGGTGTTTTTGAGTGAACTCCCTTGGTAAATGGAGTGATTGGCCTCCAGGTAGCTTGCTTTTTGGATTAACTATAATACATCAGGCTTTCAAAAGTGAAGATATGCCTATTTTTTCCACTCTAGGTCTATAAAGTAGATTTTTGCTATTAGAAAAATTTAAAGTGATTGGGGGCTGTGGTTACTGAGAGTTCAACAGGTGGATTAACAGAATGACATTTGAATGCTGCTTTACTTTTTGCAATATATATATATATATATATATATATATATATATATATATATATATTTGAGATGGAGTTTCGCTGTTGTTACCCAGACGGGAGTGCAATGGCACGATCTTGGCTCACCACAACCTCTGCCTTCTGGGTTCAAGCAATTCTCCTGCCTCAGCCTCCCGAGTAGCTGGGACTACAGGCGCGCACCACCATGCCCAGCTAATTTTTATATTTTTAGTAGAGACGGGGTTTTACCTTGTTGAACAGGATGGTTTCGATCTCTTGACCTCGTGATCCACCCGCCTCGGCCTCCCAAAGTGCTGGGATTATAGGCGTGAGCCACCGTGCCCGGCTTTGCAAAACATTTTTGAGAAGTCCTGTTTTTAGCCAGGAAGCAAACTCCAGGAAAACTCTCTTTTCCATTAAAGTATGTATGGTGTGCTGTAAGCAAAGACTCAGCTCCACGTTTATATAACTTATAGAAACAGAAGCTGTTTTTTTTTTTAAAGGTCCAAACTCATGTTGCCGCACAAACAACAAAATAAACCAGTGTGTTCCAAAAACAAGCATTTGCTCTACCCACACACACAGTTGGAAAGATGCAGGATTGATGGAAGGAGAAGTCAGAAGCCAGTGAGGTAGTGGTATATTCTTTTAGGGGCTCCTGTTAATTTTAGTAAGTCTGGAAGAAGCTTCTAGGTTGTTTAGTGTTTCTATTAGAACTACTACCTCAACAAATGTGTTATTGTAGGGATTGATTAGGGGATCTTCCTCCTTCGAGCAGCCAGGATCCTCCAGCCCCAGCTTCTAGCCTGCTTCTCTTCCTCATCCCTGTTCTTCCAGCATAATGCACGGATTTCAAGTCCTGTGTGACAGGTGACTTCTTCTTTCTTTCTTTCTTTTTTTATTTTGATGGAGTCTTGCTCTGTTGCCCAGGCTAGAGTGCAATGGTGCCATCTCGGCTCACTGCAGCCTCCACCTCCTGGGTTCAAGTGATTCTCCTGCCTCAGCCTCCCAAGTAGCTGGATTACAGGCATGCAGCACCATGCCTGGCTAATTCTGTATTTTTAGTGGAGACAGTATTTCACTATGTTGGCCAGGCTGGTCTTGAACTCCTGACCTCAGTTGATCCACCCACCTCAGCCTCCCAAAGGGCTGGGATTAAAGGCATGAGCCACGGTGCCCGGCCCTTTTCTCTTCCTTTCTTATACAAGCCTGCATCTCAGTTTCACTCACACATAGAGGTGGCCATGTGACCCTGTGTTGGCAAATGATCCCAGGTTGTTTTCAGGGATGGGGCTCCTGGGAAAGCCCTCTATGGGGAATTGACTGTGGCGTGAGTGAGGTGGGGATGCCGTGCTCAGAGGTGCTGCAGTAATGGTGCTGCCGCTGCTGATAGTAACACAGGCAGTGCTGTGTCATGCACAGTAACCCTGTAAGGGCGGTACTATCATGATCTCTGTCGGGTGGAGGAGGAAACAGATGGAGGAAAGGCAACTGACCCATTCAGGCTGCACACGAAGTGCAGAGCTGGGATCCTGACACCAGCGTTTGTTCTCGCCACCTCTCCATTATGTACCTCTCACACAGGTGCGAGTCCCATGCCAGAGGGGCCGTGAGAGGCTGCCGGTGTCCTGGCCGGGCTGCCTGCTTCGGGAAGACTTATTATTGGGGAAAAATAACTCCCTTACTTATTACTAAGGGCTGACTGCTGTATGCAGTTGAGGGAAACACTCCATGTTGTGTGACTTTGGACATGTTCCTTAACCTTCTTTATGTTGTCTTCCCATCTCTGTAAAATTGGGGTCATAATGGCATCGATTTACAGGTTTTTTTTTCTTTTGAGACAGGGTCTCACTCTCTTGTCCAGACTGGAGTACAGTAGCCCTCCGGGGCTCAAACAGTCCCCCACCTCAGCCTCCTGAGTAACTAGACTACAGACACATACCACCATGCCTGGCTAATTTTTTTTTTTGGTGGGTTTTGCCATGTTGTCCAGGCTGATCTCAAACTCCTGGACCCAAGTGATCTGCCTGCCTTGGCCTCACAAAGTGCTGGGACTATAGGCATGAGTCACCACGCCCAGCCCAACTTGTAGGTTTCTTAAAAAAGTGCCTGCCTCATCCTCAGTGCTTTTGTGTGTGTGTGTGTGTGTGTGTGTGTGTGTGTGTGTACTTTTTAGTAGAAACAGGGTTTCACCATGTTGGCCAGGATGGTCTCCATCCCTTGACCTTGTGATCCTCCCACCTCAGCCTCTCAAAGTGCTGGGATTACAGATATGAATCACTGTGCCCGGCTAGTGCTTGCTCTTTTGTTGTTATTGTTAAAGTATCATTATCAGCATCATTGGCAGGTAATTGAGCAACGATTGGTCTCCTTGTCAACGTGGAGATAGAAAATTGCCCACAAGTTTGGACAAGGTGTTGGAACAGTGTCCAGGAAGAGTGATCAGTATCGAACGAGAAGACCGCTTTGCCCTTGGACAGCTTTGTGTCTGAAGCACTTTCTGATATATTCCCCTATTTAATCACCCCCTCCCCGCCAACTTTTTCAAACAGCGCACACTTAGGTCGAGCTGTTTCTTATCGGTCTGGTCCTGAGGTTTGTTTCTGGTCAGGTTATCTATGTCTCTGTCTGGATAGAGGCAGGGGCAGTGGAGTTGTCATGCATTCCAGGCTACTAGCTATGCAGAAATAGGAGCCAGGTAAGAGCAGATTTGCATGAATGAGGGTGTGGGGGAATGTCTTAGATGTCCATTTAGTTGTCAAAAAAGAGAACTGATGCCTTTATTTCAAAACCCAACTTTGATCTGGACACGGTGGCTGATGCCTGTAATCCCAGCACTTTGAGAGGCTAAGCTGGGTGGATCACCTGAGGTCGGGAGTTCGAGACCAGCCTGGCCAACATGGTGAAACCCCGTCTCTACTAAAAATACAAAAATTATCCAGGGATGGTGGTGAACGTCTGTAATCTCAGCTAATTGGGAGGCTGAGGCAGGAGAATTGCTTGAACCCAGGAGGCGGAGGTTTCAGTGAGCCGAGATCATGCCACTGCACTCCAGCCTGGGTGACAGAGTGAGACTTCGTCTCAAAAACAACAATGACAACAAAAAGACAAAAACCCCAACTTTGGAGAGGTTAGTCTCCTGAGAAGGGAGGTTTTGGTCTCTTTCACTCACTGCTCTAAAATAGTGACTGGTGCATAGTAGGTGCTCAATAAATATTTGTTGGATGAATGAATGGACAAAAGGTAATTGGCCTTCCTTGCTCTGCTTTCATTAAAAATTATGGTTTTCATATGGGTGGGCAGTGTCCCCACAGGCTGCTGCAGGGTGGCCATTTGCGATGGCCTTACCACTCTTTCCCAGAGGAGGGGGGGTACACATTTTTTAGCTACTTTTGCTCTGACTGATACACTTGGCTGCCTAACAAAAAGCCAGAGAAGAACTAAGATTTTTAGCATCATTCAAAATGCTTGCCATTCCTTTTGCTTTGTGAAATCATGAGCTAGTTATTTTGAGTTCACATAAAGGTCAGAACTTGATCTGGGGAAGGAGGTTCCCCTTGGTTTATGCGAGAGGAACTTTTTCGCCCTTGTGTTTATTTTATCCGAAGGCTTCTGTTTTTCTCCCAAGCTAAAATCTGACGTTTGTTGTAGAAAGTTCTCAGCTTGTGTGTGTGTGTTTAAAAAGAGCTCGTATTTTGGCTTTAGTTTGGATTCTCAGTGATTTTTTCTTTTTCTGCCTGAGAGTTGATTTTCTGCTCCTTGAAAGGCCAGCCTTCAAATGCCTGAAGTTGTTTTGTTTTAGAGGTGACTTAATCATTTTTTTAGGCCTTTCAAAAGTGCTGCTTCCAGCTTGGGTTTCCTTATATTTTTAGTTTTTATGTGGGACAGGGTCTCAAAGTACACAGGCTGTTTTCCCCACCCCCTGCCCTCATTTTGACTGTGTGTCAAATGAGTCCTCTATCTTCTTTGCATATAATTTTGTGAGTTGGGGGGAAGGTGGTGAAGGCCCTTGAACCCTGGCTTTGTCATGGCCCTTCCTTGAGGACCTGGAGGTCTCTCCCCCTGAGGGCTGGGTGGGTTCAGAAAGTGGGAAAGGCTGGACCTGTTGGAGAGAGGATACATCAGGGTGCAAACAGCTGGGCTGACACTGGGCAGGAGCCCAGCAGCAGTGGAAGCGCAGGGTCAGCTCACCACGGGCTGAACTTGGGCATTGCCTGTTTAGGCGGGGGCTGCCTGAGCCCTTCCTGCTCCCTGAGGATCCTTAGCATGTTTTCCTGCTGAGCGAGGAGTAAGGAATGAAGCCCTCTAGGCAGCCCAAACTGCAAATTTATTTCTTTATTGCTTTTAAGACGGAGTCTTACTCTGTTGCCCAGGCTGCAGTGCAATGGTGCGATCTCAGCTCACTGCAATCCCCGGCTTCTGGGTTCAAGTGATTCTTCTGCCTCAGCCTCCCGAGTAGCTGGAATTACAGCCACCTGCCACCACACCCAGCTTATTTTTGTATTTTCAGTAGAGATGGGGTTTCACCATGTTGGCCAGGCTGGTCTTGAACTCCTGACCTCAAGTGATCCACCTACCTCTGTCTCCCAAAGTGCTGGGATTATAGGCATGAGCCACCATGCCCAACCCCGAGCTGCAGATTTAATAGGGAAACTGAGGGAAGAGATTCTCCCCAGCAGCAGTGGGGCTGAGACCTGTTTTCCTCAACTGCTTTGGTTTCTGAGTCCTTCCTGCTTTTCTAAGCCCCCTCAGCATGTGTCATTCCTGGGAGGAGGTGGCTCTCCCAGGACCCCATGCCCAAATCTGTACTTGTCTTCACTTCTCCCCAGGGTACCCCTCAGTGTTTTCCCCATTACACTGATTCAATTTACATGTTCTAGAAGCATCTATAAGTCTTTTTCCTGTTTGTGTATTGTATAGCCTCTGTAAGATTAAAAAACTTTCAAAAGTAAGTGTCTTTCTCTGTGGTGACCTATTTGTATGGCACATTATAGGTTCCAAAGCCCTTTCATGCGTTGTTTTTCTTATAAGTAATGTTTGTAAACAGTAGTAAGGTAGACCCCATGGGGTGCTTACTATGCCGGGTCTGTTCTAAGAATGGTATACACGTTCCCTTCCTAACCCACCCCTAGCATCCACTGTGCTACTGTCACCCCTGTTACGTGGTGGAGAGAAGAAGGCAGAGAGAGGTGGAATGACACTCCTGAGGCCAGGCATTGCCAAGGGAGGTCTGGAATTTGAACCCAGGCAGCTGAACTTCAGAATCCTGGTGTTTAACTACTACACCATGCTGGCCTTCATGTTATTGAGAGGATAAGGAATTGTCACTTTTGATTTATTTTTGAAACATGAAAACCCTTCTCTTAAAAAATTCAAAAGTGGGCCTTGTGCCTGTAATCCCAGCACTTTGGGGGGCTGAGGTGGGCAGATCACCTGAGGTCAGGAGTTCAAGACCAGCCTGGCCAACATAGTATAAAACCCTGTCTCTACTAAAAATACAAAAATTAGCCAGGTGTGGTGGCAGTCGCCTGTAATCTCAGCTACTTGGGAGGCTGGGGCAGGAAGGTCATTTGAGCCCAGGAATTTGAGACTGCAGTGAGCTCTGTAATTATACCACTGCACTGTAGCCTAGGTGGCAGAGTGAGACCCTGTCAAAAAAAAGACAAAGTAATGTGTATTGCAGCAAGTACTTAAATAATGTAGATGCATAAAAGCAAAAAGTGAGAATCCCCACTCCTCCTCCAGTGCCCTGAGATAGACTGAGGAGTTAACAGGGGATGTCCTTGAAGACTTTCCACTTGAAATGCTTGTGTATTTTATACTTTAGGTATCGTAACATATGTAATTACCCTAAGGGTTCCCCACCATTACCCTGCAGGCAGTGGGCAGAAGTTCAGGAGTTAAGTCTGCTCCAGGGCACAGGGTGGTGCAACAGAAAAGTGTGACTCGAATCCAGATCTCCCTCTCCACTGTGTGTGTCTCCTGGGGAACGATCAGGGGCTGGTGTTATAGGAATTATCCAGTCATATGATTATTATTATTTTTGAGACTGAGTCTTGCTCTGTCGCCCAGGCTGGAGGGTGGTGGCGTGATCTTGACTCACGGCAACCTCCGCCTCCTGGGTTCAAG
Source organism: Saguinus oedipus (assembly GCA_031835075.1). NCBI lineage: Eukaryota > Metazoa > Chordata > Mammalia > Primates > Cebidae > Saguinus > Saguinus oedipus. Next base: position 62,070,244 of record CM063178.1, on the reverse strand, counting down.
CAGTTCTCCTGCCTCAGCCTCCCAAGTAGCTGGGATTATAGGCACGCGCCACCACACACTATTAATTTTTGTATTTATAGTAGAGGCGGTGTTTCACCATGTTGGCCAGGTTGGTCTTGAACTCCTGACCTCAGGTGATCTGCCCGCCTTAGCCTCCCAAAGTGCTGAGATTACAGGCATGAGGCATTGTCCCTGGCCTTCCAGCTGTATTCTTGACAGATGGTTTTCCACGAAGTTGTGGGAACCTCCCAGGGTCACAATTAAATAGTTAAATGAGCCACAATTGCATAATGATTGTGGATACCTCCTAGGGTCTCAGTGAAAAAGGGACTTGGCTTCAGACAAAAACAGAATAATGCAAATCTTCACTTTTGGTTTAGAAAATCTGAAACCTGTGGTGGAGAATACAGAAAAGAAGGAAGTAGAATGAGTCCCCCCAACCCCCTTCCTTTTTGTCTCTCCTCTGGAGAGAGAAGGGATTAGGAGGCCTCCTGGAAAGGAGTCCCTTTCCTGTGATCAAACTCTCCCCTTCCCTCCCCCAGAGCAATTACCGAGCCTCTGGCCTGGAACCTTCCTCGCAGGCCCGGAGGAGACACCATTCTGCGGACAATGAGGGGAAGGAAAGGAAAGCGATGCGGCTGCCAGTGGTGCGGATGACTTCCTCCATGCCAGACCTGCTTGCGCGTTCAAAGCCCCTCCTTGGAGGTCCCCTGGTAGGCTCTGGAGATAGGATGTGCTTTCACTCTCTACAGCCGATTATCCAGGAAAGAAAGTTTCAGAGTTTCTTAGGCAGGGAAGGGCCCTCTGACTGTGAATTTATTTGGAAATTTGAAAGAGAAGCGTCTTATCCCAGGAAGCATTCTTTTTCTTTCTCCCTGGATTTGACAGGCCAGGCAACAGCAATTATCCAAACCACTGCTCTGCACCAAGAGGCAAACCACAGGAAAAAGAAATCCGAACAAGCAAGGAACATAGAGGTCCCCCAAAGCCTTCTTGTTTTTCTCAGAGGACGGTCTTTTCATTCATGTTTTGCAGATTGGTCCAGCAAATGTAGTTCTTCTAGTTTCCTATCTAGATAAGCAGGATATTAGGGGGAATAGGAGAGGCCTGCAAAAAGCTATGAGAGCCAGGGTGGAGTTAGTATAGGAGAGACTGAGAAAAGGGGAGGTATGTGTTCAAACACCTTCATTGCCCTTGGGGACCCTTAACATGCTTAGTTTCTGTTTTGTTTTTTGAGATGGAGTCTTGCTCTGCCACCCAGGCTGGAGTGCAATGGCGAGATCTCAGCTCACTGCAACCTCCACCTCCTGGGTTCAAGTGATTCTCCTGCCTCAGCCTCTCAAGTAGCTGGGACTACTATGTGAGACTAATTTTTTTTTTTTTATTTTTAGTAGAGACAGGGTTTCACCATGTTAATCAGACTGGTCTCGAACTCCTGACCGCAGGTGATCTGGCTGCCTCGGCCTCCCAAAGTGGTGGGATTACAGGCGTGAGCCACCTCGCCAACATGCTTAGTTTCTTATGAGAATACAGAAGGCCCATGTTTTAATAGCCCTGAAAAATATTAATCTAGCCCAATATGACAGTCTGCTAATTATATGACTGGGCCTGCTCAGCAGATCAAGGCAATAATACTACATTCAGAGCACTCAGTTGAGGAAGGTGAAACAGTGCAATGCATACTGACTTCCATCATTTCTTTTATTCCTCATTTGGAGAGACAACAGAGCCAAGATAGACATGTTAGAAATGGCTAGATAGATTGATGTATTGGTTGAATGAATGGCCTGCTTGAGGCAGTAGGAACACTGAATAAACATTTTAAAATCAGCTGCACAGGTTGCTGAGAATAGGTAGATGAAAAGACATTGATATGATTTGGTGTGTCCCTACCTAAATTTCACCTTGAGTTGTAATAATCCCCATGTGTCAAGACTGGGACCAGATGGAGATAATTGAATCATGGGGTGGTTTTCCCCATGCTGTTCTCATGGTAGTGAATAACTCTCACGAGAGCTGATGGTTTTATAAATGGGAGTTTTCTGCACAAGCCCTCTTGCCTGCTGCCATGTAAGATGTGACTTTGCTCCTCCTTTGCCTTTTGCCATGATTGTGAGGCCTCTCCAGCCATCTGAAACAGTGTGTCAATTAAGCGTCTTTCCTTTATAAATTACCCAGTCTCAGGTATGTCTTTAGTAGCAGCGTGAGAATAGATTAATATAAACATGGATCTCGCCTGCAGGGAGTTTGCACTGTAGTGGCGGCAAGAGCTCATGTGATCGATCCACAGTAAGATAGAAGAGCGAGCTCAGGCAGAGAAACACAGAGCCAGAATGGTCCATGCACTGAACCTGGCCCTGCCCTTACTTTCTCCAGGAGCACTGGCTGGGTCCCTCTCCTCCCTAATCCTCTCTTTGCTCATGCGTGAAATGAAGATCAAGAAAATTCTACACTCAGAGGTCTCTTGTAAAGATTAAATGAGAAGAGGTGTGGAAACTGCCTTTGCACACAGCCTGGCATATACTGATGTCTGCTGATATTCTTATTTTTATGTTCCTTCACATTCCAAATTTGCCCCAGAGAGAATTCCAGGACAGCTTTGGAGAGGAAGAGATCTTTGAATCCAGTCTTGAAATCACCCTATGAGGTACAAAGGAGGTGACATCAGATGTGTTCCCGTAATCATCGTCTTCTTTCTTTATTTTTTTGAGACAGAGTCTTGCTCTGTTGCCCAGGCTGGAGTGCGGTGGGGCAATCTCGGCTCACTGTAACCTCTGCCTCCTGCTTTCAAAGGATCCTCCTGCCTCAGCCTCCCAAATAGCTGGGATTGCAGGCACCTGCCACCACTTCTGGCTAATTTTTGTAATTTTAGTAGAGATGGGGTTTCACCATGTTGGCCAGGCTGGTCTCAAACTCCTGACCTCAAGAATCAACCTGCCTCGGCCTCCCAAAGTGCTGAGATTACAGGCATGAGCCACTGCATCTAGACCAAATCTTCTCAATTCTAAGTGGCCGTGATTAAAAACTGCATTGACAATTAATTTGTTTATGGAATGCCAGTTATCTGATGATGGTGAAGATGCAACTTGACTGTATAATACTTATTTTGGTTTTGGACCAAGGTCACCATTAAAGATGCCAAGTTGTTCAAGGAAGCAGCGCATGTCGTGGAATTGCATCTCATTTGCAGTTGGTTCTCTCTGAAAAGTCAGTGCTGTGGGATAAATGATGTTTAGTCAAAATTATCAGTGAAACTCATTCCTTGAATCATCCCAGAATAGAATGAACAAAGTGGTATTTATCTGCCACGTTGAGAAACATTCACCATATCTCAATAAGCTCCCCTCAGCCAGTTAGTCCTTTATGGTTGAAAAAGGTGCCATATCCTTGGTTGGGCATCCAATAAAATATCGTTATTTAGGGGCTACATGGATGGAAAATCCATATCCTTAAAGGTTAGATCACCATGAGGATGTTCAGAAATGGCACACAGGGGCTGGGTGCGGGGTGGCTCACCCTTGTAATCCCAGCACTTTGGGAAGCCAAGGCAGGTGGATCACTTGAGGTCAGGAGTTCGAGACCAGCCCAGCTAACATGGTGAAACGCCATCTCTCCTAAAAATACAAAAATTAGCCAGACGTGGTGGTATGCACCCGTAATCCTAGCTACTAGCGAGGCTGAAGCAGGAGAATCGCTGGAACCCAGGAGGCAGAGGTTGCAGTGAGGTGAGATTGTGCCACTGCACTCCAGCTTGGGTGACGGAGTGAGACTGTCTTAAAAAAACAAAACAACAACAAAAAACAAAGAAATGGCACACAGAAATTGGGACTCAGTGAGTAGGTTTGGGTCTCCTGGCTCAGGCTCAAGTCCACAGTATGGGTGAAATAGCACCCACACTATTTAAATTATTTTTATTTCACTACCTGCATCCCCTCAGCAAGTATAGTTTGATGCACCTGAGTAATATGCTTACGTGTTGGGATTCCTCCATGTGCTCCTGCTGATAATCTGATTTTAAATGTGAACGTGCCATTGCTAGGAGTTTTTGTTCTATGTGTTATTCTGTGTGGAAAATTTCTTAAATGGGATTACTGAAGTATTCTTATTTATCCTCTGGCAGTTTATCAATGGCAGCAAATATTCATTCATTATTATTGTTTGGAGGGCAGAATTATTTTATATTCCTTAATTAAAAGTGGCTTTGACATTTTCAAATACAGAGGGAAGTTGATAATTTAGTGCTTTATGATAGGATTTTAGTTGGCCTGAATGTCACATAATTGTGCAAATTGCTGTTAAAGTATATAATTACCTGCTTTTTGAGAGGTAGAAGGATTTGGTTTTCCTGGGATTGCATAATTATTGGTTCACTAGAACTACAGATGAGTTAAAGGAAGGGTTAGATACTATCTAGTTCACTTTTCTTCCGGTGCAGGGAACATTCTACAAGGTTCCAAACAGATATAATAGCTCATAGAAACAGTGACCAGTGATTGAATTCTTCCTATTAAACAATGTGAAAAACATTAGTAGAGGTGGTGTCTTAGTCTGCCTTTGCTACTGTACAGAATACCCGAGACTGAGTAATTTTTTTTTTTTTTTTGAGACAGTCTTGCTCTGTCGCCGAGGCTGGAGTGCAGTGGCATGATCTTGGCTCACTGCAACCTCTGCCTCCTGGGTTCAAGCAGCTTTCCTGCTTCAGCCCCCATCATGAGTAGCTGGGATTACAGGCACCCTCCATCATGCCTGGCTAACTTTTGTATTTTTGTAGAGACAGGGTTTCACTATGTTGACCAAGCTGGTCTTGAACTCCTGACCTCAGGTGATCCGCCCGCCTCATCCTCCCAAAGTGCTGGTATTACAGGCGTGAGCCACTTCGCCTGGCCCAGAGACTGAGTAATTTATAATGAGCAGAAATTCACTGGCTCACAGTTCTGGAGGCTGGGAAGTCCAGTGTCAGGGTGCCAGCATCTGTCCAGGGCCTTCTTGCTGTGTCATCCTATGGCAGAAGTACAGAAGGGCAAAGAGAGGAGGCTGAACTTTCCCTTTTATAATGGCACCAACCTCACCCATGAGGGTGGAGTCCTAATGGCCTAATCACCTCTCAAAGATCCCATCTCTTAACACTGTTACAACGGCAATTACATTTCAATGTGACTTTTGGAGGGGACAAATATACAAACCATAGCAGGTGGCAAGAAGTATTAAACTGCTAGGTCCTTGACATTGTGTTTTGTACTGGGGTGTATTTTTTCCAACAATCCTAAAAAGCATTCTAATAGAGATAGCACTATATATCATACCCATTTGCAGGTGGAAATGCACAGAGATTCAGGAGCGTTCACGTAGAGACAGAAGATTTGTCTAATGATCTTCTATGATCAGAGTCTAATGATTGTGACTTTGTTTAGCAGATGCTCCCTGCAGCCTTTTATCTAATCCAAAGCCAATGATCTGTTTTTCTTGACTCTTTCTGATCTGTGTTTCTAAGTGTGTTGATATACTGCATCACTGGTGTGCAGGATGATTTTAGATGTTGCACAGGTGAACATTTAATAGTCATCTATTTTAATATGTTTTAGGAAAAAGCCCATAAGATGGTGAAACCCATTAAAACCGCATGGTTTCTTAGATAATATTACATAGGGTGAAGCTAATTTCATTTAAGTAAAAAATATGCAGGTCACTTTAAATAAAACTATTAAATAGATAATAGTATAAATGGTTTGTGGCTACAGCAAAAATGATGATGGTGCTACTTGAATGTCCCCATTAGTTTAAGTGACATATATGTTCATAGATACCATTTCATTTCAGCATGGTTCTGTTGGTCAGAAGAGTCTTATGATGGGCTGGTCTCCATGCCTCACCTTGTGCCCGCTGGCTGTTTCTTTCCTCTGGGGGTCACACACAGGGAGCTACGTATGTCTTTCTCATTTCCTTCTCTGGGTTAAACGTCCCCAGCTATCTGATCTGTTCGCTGCGTGCCTTGGCCATTCGTGCCCCGGTCTTCCCCTACCTGCAGTCTCTAATCTAAAATGTGGGCCTCCCACATGAGGTCCAGCTCCTCCTGAGATCCCCAGAGGTGCGGCTGCTGGGATGGCGACCTTGTTTAGCAGGTGCTCCCTGGAATCCATCCTCCCATTCATCATCCTACCCTTCGATCTGTTTCCCATGAACTGCTCACCTCAGTTTTCTCATCTGTAAGATGGGGAGATAACGTAAGTGCTTAGCACAGCGTTTACTAGCACAGACTACTGTCGTTCCTGTCAAGTCACTTTTCCTTTGCTGCCAATGGGTCCTATTTTCTGTTTATGGCTTCTTCAATATGAACTGATCAACTGTAACTTGAAACTTTCCAAACTTAGGACTTTTAGACTCATAGTGAAAGGATCTTCCCAATTCCCTTGGCCAGTTTTTTTTTCTTTTAAAAAAAAAAAAGATGTTTGACATCTTTTTGCTTCTGAGTTCAGTTTCTCTTCTCCTTTTGTTCTGGGTGATGGTTCATTATTTAAGAAATTTCTATGTACATGTGATTTAAAAAGTGAACCTGTGTGGCTGAAAGTGTCTTACAGGTTTTGCTTCCATTTTCAGTTGACCCATTCACTTTGCAAATCTTTAGAGTATTATTTTTTAAGACAGCTTGCAGCTGTTTTCTTATATATATTTTACATGACAGAATTATATTGAAAACATACTAAACTTTTAAAAACCGTAGTTTATAAGCCATGTGGCATATTATTTTATTTTATTATAGTTTTTTTGGAGATGAAATTTTTGCTCTTGTTGTCCAGACTGGAGTGCAATGGCATGGTCTTGGCTCACTGCAACCTTTGCCTCCTGGGTTCAAGTGATTCTCCTGCTTCAGCTTCCCAAGTAGCTGGGATTATCGGCACCCGCCACCATGCCTGGCTAACTTTTGTATTTTTGGTAGAAATGGGATTTTACCACGTTGGCTAGGCTGTTCTCAAACTCCTGACCACAGGTGATCCCCGCCTTGGCCTTCCAAAGTGCTGGGATTACAGACATAAGCCATTGCACCCAGAGCACATTTTTATTTTTATTTTTGAGACAGATCTTACTCTGTCACCCAGGCTGGAGTGCAGTGGCTTGATCACGGCTCACTGCAGCCTTGACCTCCTGAGCTCAAGCTATTCTCCTGCCTCAGCCTCCCAAGTAGTTGGGACTACAGCCACATGCCACCATGCCCAGCTAAGTTTTGTATTTTTTGTAGAGATGGAGTTTTACCATGTTGCCCAGGCTGTAATTTTTAAAAACTAAAAAAAGAAGAAAAGTGTTTAAAGCACTTTAAATTGAGAACCTTAAACATCTTCATGTGTTTGTGTTCCTAATTTATTTTGCAGCAGTAATTATTTCAGCTGTCTTTAGTATTAACATGTTGGAACCTTGGATTAATTTGTGCATGGATATATTTAGAGCCTTTTACTTGATAAGAATCATGTATATCATGACTCAATTTTTAATTTCCCTGCATGAGACTCAAATTAATAGACAGTATTTGGATTCTAGGCAACAACGAGTTATATAAACCAGCATCATTTATGGAGTGGCAAAGACTCTCTCCCCACCTATTCTGTGAACTTGGGCAAGGTGTGTAATCTTTCTGGGCCTTAGTCTAATTAGACCCTTTCTCCTGTAACCCAGAGGGGTGTTAGTAAAGTTGGTGTGAAAAAAAAATCAGTTATTTTACTGATGCAGCTTGGGTGAAACTGCGAAGTTCAGTGTGAATATGATGGCTGTGGAGACACTGAACCTTAATCCTTAGGCCAGGGATTCAAAGTTTCTTTCTGACTCTCATGTTGATCGTTCTCTGAAGTGCAGTGTGCCGTAGTTTTAAGGTAATTCTGAGAATTCTAAGGCCCTTGCTGGAATAAGTAATGAGAATATGGGATTTCAGCAAATTAGGGCCAAGAGTCAGTGCTCTCAGCATGGAAGAATCTCACCTCCAAAAATTGTATGCGGGTTTTGCACATTAAGCAAGCATGGTTGAGGCGCAGTGCCGGGCCAGTGATGGCAGCCAGGCCCTTGGCCAGGTTCCTTTGCATACAGGGGAGCTAGTGGGAGTATACCAGCCGAGACAGCTGATGGAGGAGAACATGATGAATAGTTGGGAACTATGGGATCTCCAAGATTTTTCTGTCTTTGTTAACAACTAGCAGTTGCATGCTAGCATCATTTATGTATGTATGTATTTATTTTTGAGACAGGGTCTCTGTCACCCAGGCTGGAGTGCAGTGGTGTAGTCAGTCATAGCTCACCACAGCTTGAAACTCTTGGGCTGAAGTGTTTCTCCTTCCTTAGCCTCCCAAGTAGCTAGAACTACAGGCATGTGCCACCATGCGCGGCTCATTAATTATTTATTTATTTTTTTATTTTTTTGGTGGTAGAGATGGGTTCTCGGTGTATTGCTCAGGCTGGTCTTGAACTCTTGGGCTCAAGCGATCTTCCCACCTTGGCCTCCCAAAGTGCTGCATTTACAGGAATGGGCCACTGCACCTGGCCTGTGCTAGCCTCTTAACATCTTTCCCAGATGTTATATCCCTTTCCCGGGTGGCTGATGCTTTCTGCCACATTTTTCCTTGGCGTTCTGCGACTTCTACCACGTCTCCTTTTCCAGCCTCATTCCCTGAGACATAGCTGGAGCTCTAGTTCAGCCAACCTGCCCATTGTTTTCTCTCCTGGAACTGGGTGTTTCAGTCTCCTGCATGGAGTGTTCTTCCTTCCAAGCTGAAGTCCTGGTCATCCCATTTCCATCCTAAAGGCCCCCTTGTTCATGAAGCCTCTCACGGTCCTTCCCCCTACACCAACCAGGTAAGCTTTCTCTCTATGGAATTACCCTGTAGGAAGAACATAGTGGCTTGACCTGGGTTCCAGTCCCACCCATCTGTTTACCTGGGGAGTGATCTTGGCTGGGTCAGTTTATGCTCTCAGTGCCTTACAAAATGGGGCAGAGGATACCTGACCCCTCTGAGATGGTGCAGCTGGAGGACCTTACACACAGGGCCTGACGTACTAGCTTCTCTCCAAGTACTGGTGTCTCACCTCTTCTGTTTCTCTGATGATGTTTTGCACATTCACTATTGTATTAGGGCTTGTGTTTTTGTCTTACCTTGTTTTAATAAATTATAATCTTACAGGAGATGACACTATCTTTTGTTTGATATGTGGAAAGTGTTTCACTGATTATCTGTAGAATCAAGTTGGTCTGGAGTTACTCTGGAAAAGGAATGAAATCAGGGAGCTCTTGTGTTCAAAGAGACCATCTTCTTCTTTTTTATTCTTGTATTTCTGTCTTCCTCCTCATTTTTTAGCTTCCATTTTCACTCCCTTTAGTATTGAGAAAGTACCAGGCTCACTTCAAAGAGTTGACTTCAAAGATCTCCCCTAGCCCAGAAATATTTGCTACTGAAGCCTGTAGGAATTGGCATCAGTGGAAGACCTTGTGGCGGTTGCATTTAAGAGTTTTTTGGGGACTTCTATTTTTATCATTCTTTTAAATGGTAAGAGGGGAGGGTCACAGAAATACTTGCTTCTTTAAGATATCAAACATAAGCCAGTGAAGTTCCACAAAAAAAGGTACCTTAGAGAATAAAAGGGATTTTACAATGAGTAGAAAATAACAAGTCTTTTTTTCTTTTCTTAATAAAAAAAAGATTACATTTACTGTTTTGTCCTAGTTACAAGAGCTTAGGACAGAAATAAAGCCTTAACTGGTATGTAACATTTTCCAAGATGGCTGAGTGGGGTGGCATGTTACATAGCAGAAAACAGGGGCTTGGGCCTGTTGAGACCTCACAGCCAGCTCTTCTTGGAGCTGTGGGTGTGGGCTGAAAGAGAAGACAGGGAGATTAAAGACCAGTGATTTCCCTCCATGGACCCTTTGATGTTCTTGTTTGTTGACTTTTTGAGGGTTGGAGTGACCAACTCTTCCAGGAATGAGAAATGGAATCCCTCCCAGTTTTGATGGTAGTCCCAGAATATATTTCCTGAAGGCCTACTCTGTGTCTCAGCACCAGGCCAGGACTCCCCCCACCCAGCCTTTCCGAGCATGCTAGGTACAGTCTTCCTGATCCAAGGTCCTGCCACCTGCCCGCTCGTCACCCTTGGCCCTACCCCATGCCTTTGCACAAATCTTTCTTAAATTCTGCACATAAACAATCCATCGGGCCAGGCACAGGCCCAATCTTTCCAGCCTGCTCCCAAATCCTGACCTCATACTGGCTCAGGAATCCTTACCTAACCTTCAAGACCTGGTTCAAGGGCTAAATCCTTTATGGAGACTTGTGGTTTTTCCTCAGCTGGTTGCTTTGTTCTCCAGTGATTTGTAGCCTTGTGAACAAATATAATCATTTTATTCTGCTGGAATGATCTATTTACACTTCTATCCCTGCAAATTGTATCCTGCCCTTCAATGTCTAAGTGAATAGCATAAACAGGTGCTCTAGGAATTGAGACTAAGTTGGAGCTGGGTGATCAGGGAAGGTTTTAAGGAAGAGATCTGGGGCAAATAGCTAAAGATGGATTCAGTTTTTTTTTTTTAATTTTGAGGCGGAGTCTCACCCCCTTGCCCAGGCTGGAGTGCAATGGTGCGATCTCTGTTCACTGCAACCTCTGCCACCCGGGTTCAAGCAATTCTTATGCCTCAGCTTCCTGATGGGGTGACAGGAGCCCACCACCATGGCTGGCTAATTTTTGTATGTTTAGTAGAGACAGATTCTGGCCATATTGGCCAGGCTTGTCTTAAAACTCTTGAGTTCAAGTGAGCCGCCTACCTTGGCCTCCCAAAGTGCTGGGATTACAGGCATGAGCCACTGTGCCTGGCCCGATGGATTGTTTATGTGCAGAATTTAAGAGGATGGGTTTTGGCAGTGCAGGTTGTTAGGGGTCAAGGGTGGAAAGGTGTCCTGGAACCCTACAGAGATGGGCCTCAAGTGCCAGCAGAGGTGTCTGACCATTTTTAGAAGAGAGATGTTGAAGTGGAATTTTTAGGAAGATCTGGCTGAGTAGGAGTGAGTGGGATGGATGTGAAAGGGGGAGTGGGAGGGATCGGGAAGGCCGGGTAGAAGAACATTGCTACAGTCCAGGAAGGAGGTGACGGGGTGTGGACCAGAAATCACAAAGCAGTGACTCGTCATGTGCTCTGTCTAGCCAGAGAGCTCAGAATGGTTTGTGTCTTATTAAATGGTTGAAAAAAAAATAAAAAAAATATGTGCTGCGATATGTGGAAATTCTATGAAATTTAAATGTTAGTGTCTATAGTTTTTTTCTTCTGGAATGTAACCATGCTTTTCATTTATGTATTGTTTGTGGTTGCTTCCACACAGTCATGTCAACCCTGAGCAGTTGTTGCAGAGACCGTATGGCCTCCAAAGACTGAAATATGTACTATCTGGCCCTTTCCAGAAAAAGTTAGCAGACCCCAGGTGTAGACCAACCAGGGCGAGTGAGCTTATGACTGGACATGCAAAGACAGGCAGGATCAAGGGACAGTTTAGAGCAGGGGGGTCCAATCTTTTGGGTTCCCTGGGCCACACTGGAAGAATTGTCTTGGACCACATATAAAATACACTAGCACTAATGATAGCTGATGAGTTTTAAAAAAAATCACAAAAAAAATCTCAAAATGTTTTAAGAAAGTTTATGAATTTGTGTTGGTCCACATTCAAAGCCATCCTAAGCCATCAAAGCCATCCTAGGCCACATGCAGGCCGTGGGTTGGCCAAGTTTGGTTTAGAGGAAGATGCAGTCTAGGAGAGTTCTTTCTTCTCTTCTGATGTAACTCCGTGTCTTGGTGTTGGTGTTCTAGATGCAAGCATCTTTAGGCAGGGGAGTGTGTGGAAGGGTGAAGGGGTTGTGCCTTCATGACCCTGGTGTGTGTGTGTGTGTGTGTGTGTGTGTGTGTGCGCGTGTGTGCGCATGTGTGTGATGCTGAACTAGTCTTAGAATAAACCGAAACACTGGATGGTTCCGAGTTTAGTGCAGCTTTCATGGCTGGACAGCTTGCTGCCTGCTGGTGAAGGTGGACAAGACTGGTCAGTGAAGCCAGAGGCCCACACCTCACTCTGAGGATCCCAGAGAAGGTAGGAGGGCAGAGGAGGAGGAGGAGCGGCCCTTGGGAGAATGCCTTCTACCCCACCCAGCTTCTCAAGGGTGTGTTTGTGTCTGACCTAAGGCATTGCAGCTCTTTGTTTCTGGCTGTGTTCAGGCTTTCCCCCGCTTGCCTTCTGGGATGATAGGGGAAACTGATGACTACTTTAGAGTGAAGAGAAGGCTGGGAGGTCAACTTCCCTAGAATCCAGTGCCTGCTTCTGGGTTGGGGCAGGGGAGAATGCCACCCACTGTACTCTTTAAATGTGTAAAGAAACAAAGAGAAGCCAGGCGCGGTGGCTCACGCCTATAATCCCAGCACTTTGGGAGGCCGAGGTGGGTGGATCACAAGGTCAAGAGATCGAGACCATCCTGGTTAATATGGTGAAACCCTGTCTCTACGAAAAATACAAAAAATTAGCTGGGCATGGTGGTGCACGCCTGTAGTCCCAGCTACCCGGAGGCTGAGGCAGTAGAATTGCTTGAACCCAGGAGGTGGAGGTTGCGGTGAGCCGAGATCGTGCCATTGCACTCTAGACTGGGTAACAAGAGTGAAACTCTGTCTCAAAAAAAAAAAAAAAAAAAAAAAAGAAAGAGGAAGCACAGAGTTAAAAGGAGACCCCGGAAGACAATGAAACATCCCAAAGCGTATCATCCATCAGGGAAGAGGTGTGACTTTCACCTGGCTTGCAGAATGGGCATCTCAGATGCTGTGAGTCCGAGGGCAGATGCCCCTCAGTCCAGGATAGTTCCTGGGGACAAAAGCCTCTTACTACCTTTAGAGAAATTGAGTCTTACTGCTAGAAAATATTTTAGAGAGGTTCTGGTCTAAGCTTCTCATTTTGCAGTTGAGAAACCACCCAAGGCCCAAGCTGGATGGATTTACCAAAGCTGGTTGGCGCTGGAACTTGCATTTCATCTCGGGTCTTTGATTAGTACTGTGGAACAAATCTTAACCTTTTCAAGTGCATACTGTGTGCCCGGCTACGTGCTGGATGCTGATGCTTTATCTGCAGGTTTAATCTTCACCACAACCATGGGAATTAGCTACTATCTCTCTTTTGCAAGTGAGAAAAATGAGGCTTAGAAAGGCCAGTGTGCCCGTGATCTGGTAACTCAAGAGGGAAATTGGATCGGAGTCCGTCTGAGCCTGACTCCAGAGCCAGTGTTCTTAGCCAATAGGGGCACATAAAACTGTTCTGAGTGGCTTCCTAGCTCCTGTTGCCAATGTCCAATCCATTCGGGGTTTCTGTTAATTCATCAACTGTGCACCGAGTACCTGCGAGAAGTCAGAAGGGCCCTAGGCTGGTGAGGATGGGTTGTATCCCATCTTGGGTTTGGCCAAGCCGAAGAGAATGCCAAAGACTGGCCAAGGGAGAGAATGATTGTTCTTGGCCTCAGTTCCACGCTCCTCTCCTCTGTAAAACTGCCCCTGACACTCCAGCAGGATTGATATCCTCCATTTTGTTTTTTTTTTTGAGATAGAGTCTTGCCCTGTCGCCCAAGCTGGAGTGCAAAGACGCGATCTCAGCTCACTACAACCTTCACCTTCCGGGTTCAAGCGATTCTTCTGCCTCAGCCTCCCAAATAGTAGCTGGGATTACAGGCACTCACTAACCATGCTTGGCTAATTTTTGTATTTTTAGTAGAGATGGGGTTTCACCATGTTGGTTAAGCTGGTCATGAACTCCTGACCTTGTTATTCGCCCACCTTAGCCTCCCAAGGTGCTGGGATTACAGGTGTGAGCCACTGCCCCCTGCTGATAGCCTCCATTTTTAAGCTCCCAGAGTAACTCAGCTGTCTTTAGCACCTTCACACTGTGTCATGCCTCCCCTTGGACCCTAAGGCTAAGAGCACGTGCCATTTATCTTTGTATTTCTACTTCATTGCCCAGTGCATATTGGGGGCACTCGGTAATTGTTGAGTGAATAAAAGAATGAATGAATGAAGACCCAGATTGTCAATGATTCTCAAACCTTATTTTACAAAATAATCACTTGAGAAGCTTGTTAAAGATTCAAACTCCTGAGCCTTATTCCTGGTGACTGACTTATAGGTGTGGGATGGGACCCCAGAATCTGAATTTCCCCGAAGTGGCCAGGTGTTTCTGATGCGGGTGGTCCACAAACCACACTTGCAGCCACCCTGGCACAGGTGCCCGGCCTTCTGGAATAAAGACAGGAACTAAGCATTAAAAATAGCACACCATTCATTTGCTTGTGCCCAGCTGCCAAGTGCCCCCTCCTGCCGGTGACAGGTCCGGATGTGGGCCAGTTCTCAGCCCAGGGAAAATGAACAGTGTCTTCTCCGTGGTGCCCAGAACAGTCTGAGTCAGTGGAATGTGCTGGCCAGTCAGGCAGAAGGGAACTTCCACTTCTTTTTTAAACCTTGGTGGGAACCGTGCTGGCAAGGCGAACAGGGAGGAGAGGAAGCTCCATGTGGGGCTGGGGCTTGGCTGATGACCTGGGGTGGCCGCCGAGGACCACTGCTAAATATACTCCTTTCCTCTTGAAATAGTCACTTCCCCAGCTGGCTTGTGTGTTGGTCGGTAGCCACAAATGCGTGGCTGTTGTTCAAGGAGGCCTCCTGGGATAGAAAAAGAGAGAATGGGGCCAGGCTGTGGTCGGGGCTGCGCAGGAAGACAGGAGAGCTGGCTTGTCTCCCGTCCCACCACGGACTCGTTGTCAGATTCAGAGGGAGTGGCCGCTGGGCCCTGGGCTTACTTTTCCATCTGTAAAATGGGTAGGGGGAAGAGGCAGCATCATAAAGCTTCTTTCTTCTCCTGAAAGGGGTGTTTTAAAGCCTGTGTCAAGACTGAACACAGGGCTCTGTTGTTGGGCTGATGCTATTGATGAAGTCTCAGGAAGCTCGAAGTTTGTAATTAACTCTTTCAGGGGATGCGGCGTATAGTCTCGGTATTGTGCTGATGGCGGCCCACTTGAACAGAAGGTCCTGGAGGGCAGGGCCTTGCTCTTTCTTCTTCCAGTCTGTATCCCTACTGTTTAGAATGGGCTGGGCACACAGTCGTCTCCATACATGTTTATGGGGCCAATATCTCCAAATACTGGCGCCTACTAAGCGTCAGCCCCATCTCTTTTATCTTCTTCACAGGTTTGACTTGCTGTTTGAGAAGAGGGGCTATGAGGAGCAGGGCGTTTTTGGAGAAAGAAGTTTTACCTCTGTTTTCAGTGTTTCATCCAGTTTCTCTTCTTTTTATTTATTTATGTTTTGAGACTCGGACTCACTTTGTTGTCCAGGCTGGAGGCTGGAGTGCAGTGGCATGATTATGGCTCAGTGCAGCTTCAAAACACCTGACCTCAAGTGAGCCTCCTGCTTCAACCCCCTGAGTAGCTGGGACCACAGGCTTATACCACCATACCCAGCTAATTTTTTTCTGATTGGCAGGGACTTGCTCTGTTGTCCAGGCTGGAGTGCAGTGGTATCATCATGTCTCACTGCAGCCTCTATCCCCTGGGTTTAAGCCATCCTCCTGCCTCAGCCTTTGAGCCTCCAGAACACCTAGGACGACAGGCATGTACCACCAAGCCAGGCTAATTGTTTTTTTTTGTAGAGACAGGGTCTCATTATGTTGTTCAGCCTGATAGCTGATTTTTTTTGTGTGTGCAGGTGAAGTCATCTTGCTTTATTGCCCAGGCTGGTCTCGAACTCCTGGCTTCAGGTGCTCCTCCCACCTGAGCCTCCCAAAGTGGTGAGATTACAGGTGTAAGCCACTGTGCCTGGCCCAGTTTTTCTTCACATGGAGGAATATTAGAGGTTAAATACAGATAAAAATTCATGTGGTGGAATAAACCATGTATTACTTACTAGGGGTGGCACTTGTTAACTTCTCCTAGGCTCAGTTTCCTCATGTGTAAAATAGATGAATTGTGTCCACCCTCCAGGAGTTGTGTGAGGCTCATATATCCATAGTGTTTGTGAATGTGCTGTGTGGGTGCAAGGGGTTGCAGAAGCGATAATGTGTGTAAGCAGAGGGTGTGGTTTGCTCATTGGATGGGTGGAAGCCCTAAGTGAGATGACCTCTGAGGTTTACTCTTCCTGGAGCAGCTGGAAAGCAAATCAGCCTCAAGGGTAAGCTCTCAGCTCTTTTTGGGCAGTCCTGTCTTCCACCACTCTGTGTCTGCAAGCATTTTGGTATTAAATTATTTTTCTAAGGCTGGGAACAGTGGCTCACGCCTATAATCCCAGAACTTTTGGAGACCGAGGCAGGTGGACCACCTGAAGTCAGGAGTTCGAAGCCCTGTCTCTACTAGAAATACAAAATTAGCTGGGCGTGGTGGCTGGAGCCTGTAATCCCAGCTATTGGGGGTGCTGAGGTAGGAGAATCGCTTGAACCTGGGAAGCGGAGGTTGCAGTGAGCCAAGATTGTGCCACTGGACTCCAACCTGGGCAACAAGAGGGAAACTCTGTCTCAAATTAAAAAAAATTTTTTTTTTCTAGAAAGTTCTTATTTCATTGTGAAACTCTTAAGTTAGCAAATCTCAGGCTGGCCGAATAAGGCTTCCCAGGCAAACCACATCCCACAAGTGCAAATGTCTGGTGACACAGTGCTTATGTTTTTCCATTAGCAGTTACTACTACCTGACATTAAAGTGTTAGTTTACTTGTTTGTCTGTGTGTGGTCGGCCTCCCCCAGGAGAATGTGAGCTGCCTGAGGTCAGGACATTGTTTAGTTTACTAAATGGATTCTCAGCACCCAGGACAGTGGCTGGCATGTAGTGGATACCAAGTTAGTATTTGTGGAATGAATGAATGAATGAATGAATACTTAAGTGAGTAGGAAGTTCTTGGACCTTAGTGTAGACCCATCGTTCTCAAAGAGTGGTCCTGGGACTTCTGGGGATTCCTAGGCCCTTTTAGGAATCTGTGAGGTTTGTGAGATCAAAGCTATTTTTATCATAATAGTAAACTATTTCCCCTTTCACTGTCATTCTCTCATGTGTGCAAATCTCAGTGAACTGATATTTTTCAAGTAACCAATGCATGAGGACACAAAGCCACATGGAGTAAAAAGAGCTATGAACAAAAGCTTTCCAGAAAGCAATCTGGAGGAAAGAGAGTTTATTCTAGTGAACAGGTTGCAAACTGCGAGATGCAGCTTTTGGTGTAAAACAAAGGTACATTCCAGAGAACAAAGAGAGAATCAAGTTTTTTTTTTTTTTTTGTTTAAATTTTAGACAGAGTCTTGCTCTGTTGCCCAGGCTGGAGTGCAGTGGTGTGATCTTGGCTCACTGCAACCTCTGCCTCAAGCGATTCTCCTGCTTCAGCCTCCCAAGTAGCTGGGATTACAGGTGCCCACCACCACGTCTGGCTAATTTTTGTATTTTTTGTAGAGACGCGGTTTCACCATGTTGGCCAGCCAGTCTCGAACTCATGACGTCAGGTGATCCGCCTGCCTTGACCTCCCAAAGTGCTGGGATTACAGGCATTGAGCCACCTTGCCCAGCTGACAGATTTACTATAAGCAAAAGCTCTTTGGGGTCCTCAATAATTTTAAGCACATAAAGGAGACCAAAACGTTTAAGAGGGGCTGGTCAAGACAGAGCCCCGTGGACTGTGGAAGGGGTTGAGGCCATTCTGTAGATCCTATAGGCTTCTTTCCAAGTGGATGATGAGTGTTTATTCAGCAGCCCGTCAGGTGGTTTCTGTATGAACAAGAGGTTTGCCTTTCCAGCTGCAGCCTGGCTTTGGGCAAGTTGCTGTCTCTGTGCTCCTTGGTTTCTTCATGTGTTAAGAAAATGGGTTGAATCTCCTTTGTCTCTAACATTTTCTTTTCTTTTTTCTTTGAGATGGAGTTTCGCTCTGTTGCCAGGCTGGAGTGCAGTGGCGCGATGTTGGCTCACTGCAACCTCCACCTCCCAGTTCAAGCAGTTCTCCTGGTTCATCCTCCCGAGTAGCTGGGACTATAGGCGCCTGCCACCACACCCAGCTATTTTTGTTAACATGTTTAGTAGAGATGGGGTTTCACCATGTTGGCCAGGATGGTCTCAATTTCTAGACCTCGTGATCCGCCTACCTTGGCCTCCCAAAGTGCTGGGATTACAGGCGTGAGCCACCGCACCCGGCCATCTCTAACATTTTCATATTAATCTTGGAACCTCCACATGTTATCTCTGTTCACCTCTCTGAAAGAGATTGGCGAGAACTGAAACAGTGAGAAAAGGTTTTAGAGAAAAGCTGATGCTTAAAACTGAACAAGGTTGCCTGTGAGGCAAGCAGAGAGGACATTTATTATATTTTTTAAAAGAATTGTTAATTTTTTGAGACGGAGTCTCTCTCTGTCGCCAGGTTGGAGTGCAGTGGTGCAATCTCGGCTCACTGCAACCTCCACCTCCCGGGGTCAAGCAATTCTCCTGTCTCAGCCTTCGGAGTAGCTGGGATTACAGGTACATACCACCATGCCTGGCTAGTTTTTGTATTTTTAGTAGAGATGGGGTTTCACCAGGCGGGCGGATCACCTGAGCCCAGGAGCTCAAGACCAGCCTGGCCAGCTGATCTGAGCTCCTGGCCTCAGGTGATCTACTGGCCTCGGCCTCCCAAAGTGCTGAGATTATAGGTGTGAGCCACTGCGCCTGGCTCAGAAAGGACATTTAGATGTGGGGACCACTGCATCTTGCAGATGGGTAAACTGAGGCAGCAACAGGTGAAGGCTCAGTTACATTCATCCTGAGTCCCAGGCTATCTTCAACCCGTAGCCTGAAGCTTTGTTTCCTTCCTCCATAGCCCAGGATGACAGCAGTGACCTTCCATGGGGTCTTTTCCTGGGATTTATTGAGCCACTGAGGTCGTTGGCCTCCGGCCACCTGCCTCTCTTGACTGACCAGTTAGTCTGCAAGGAAGACACTGTGTGTGTTTATTTTAGTTGCTCCTCCGTAACTTCCGGGTGCTCGTCTCAGAGCAACAGTGCTTTAAAAAATGTCTGTGTGTGCGTGTTTCCCCACTTTGAGCCATGAAATATGTCACATCTGTTTTTTTTTCTAGTCTAAAACATTTCCATATCATTATGCTCCTGGGGAAATGCATACTTGGATAGACAATGGGCAAAAAAATTGTGTTGGGAGAATTAAATGAACCAATGCATGTCAAACACTGAGCACTTTGACTCAATAATAATAATAATAATAATAATAATAATAAGGCCAGGCGTGGTGGCTCATGCCTGTAATCCCAGCACTTTGGGAGGCCGAGGCAGACAGATCACAAGGTCAAGAGATCGAGACCATCTGGCCAACATGGTGAAACCCCATCTCTACTAAACATACAAAAAATCAGCCTGGCGTGGGGGCAGATGCCTGTAGTCCCAGCTACTTGGGAGGCTGAGGCAGGAGAATCGCTTGAACCCAGGAGGCAGAGGTTGCAGTGAGCCGAGATCGCGCCACTGCACTCCAGCCTGGGCAACAGAGGGAGACTCCGTCTCAATAACACCACAACCACCACAGTGCATCATTATGATAATCAGTGTTATTTAGCCATCTTGATAGTTGACTTGTATAACTCACAGTATAGCAGCTTATTCTACAACTAAAATGCTTTGGTTCTTCCTGTGTACCAGAAACAGCAATAAATTTTATGTCCTAAGATTAGTATGGTTAGAAATGCATGTGACAGTGGTTCTCACACACTGGTGTGCAGTGGACACGCAGCCTGTGGAGTTTCCAGCGTTCTTTGTTAAAAAGAGATAAAGGATAAAGGGCTGAGATTTTCCTGAAGCTAAATGAACCTAAATATTACTTGATTCAAGGGATCATCCTTCAATGAGAATATGTCCTTCCTGTATTTTTTGGAAGAAGATATTTCCTTTTGTGAGACAAGAATGTTAGTAGGTGGTAAGTACCTTTTATTTGGCAAAGTAAAAAGTTGTGGCCCTCTGTCGACCCTTCACATTTTGGTGTGTGTGATGTTTGAAACTGCGCTGGTCTGTAAAATCCCAAACCCAGGTGGATGAAACCAAAACGTGTCAGGGCTGGAAGGGGTCTTAGGAATTAGTAAAGGAGTACGGCCTTCATTTCATAAAGAACTTCAGACTCAGAGAAGGCATGTGAGTTGCTTGAGGTCACACAGCAGATCTGAGGCAAGCCAGGGCTAGTAACCCAGAGAGGATGGTCGTGAGCACTGGTTTTGGGTCATTCATTTGAACACACCTGTGTTCAAATTTTGCTTCTGTTACTTATGAGCTGATTTCTTACCTATGAAAGTGGGATACCTACCCAAGGGGTTCACAGGAGGATTTAATGAGATGATTTGGATTAGGAAAAACTGGCAAATTTCCCCTTCCTTCTCCCCGCCTCCCCTTCCCCTGTTAATAAATAGATCCTTGGGATAGGTCATCGAGCAACCTCAGTAGGAAGGGCTTTGCTTTTAGCAAGGTCTCCGCATGTATGATTACAATGCTAAGTAATATCAGCTGTTACTTGTGCTTCTCAGCTCTTCCTTGGTCTCTCTCTTTAGTTGTTGAATGAGTTTAAAGATCTAGGAAGAGCTTTGAAACCCCTCTACCAGCGTCTGTCTCCAATCCCAGCACAGGTCTTTGGAGGATGGGATAAAAAGGGTTTTGCCCAGGGTCAAATGCCGGGTACGCAGCTTGGTCACTCTTTCCTTTCTTGAGATGACCTGTCCCCTTCTTGGAGACCCTAGATGATTGACAACAGTAACATTCCTTTATAGCGTTTGCTTTCTCATCTAGAGCACCGGGAGGCCGCCTTTTCACAGAGATATCACAGAGTAGCAAGCACACAGAAACTCTGACATCCTGGCAGCTTTCAAGACCAAAGAACATCCCATGTTCCCTCTTGAAGGCTTGTAATAACTGCCATAAATTATCTTGTGGGAATGGAATGCCCCGGCCTAAGCTGTGTGGTACGGGGCTCTCCTGGTGACAGTTTTAGTGGCTGCATATGTTTGCAGAAGAAGGAAGCGTGGTAACTTGGCAAACAGCTCCCAAGCGCCCCTGGCTCGCTGCCACAGGATTGTCTTCGAAAACTGGGCACAGCGATGTGTGAAAAATGCCCACCTTTGCTTTTGGCATCCAGTGGGCCTCCTATGGGCCCTCTTTAGAGGGCATCGCCTGGGGATTCCTGACCCTGGTCAGGTCCTGAGGTCTTTCTCTGTTACTCTCTCTATTACTTGAGTATCTGCTGCTTACAGCTCTTGTGTTCTGCAGGACGGTGAGTTCGGTACCCAGGATAGGCCTGTCTGTGCACAAGGCTGTCTCCTTCTCCCCATCCTGCTCCTCCTCCTCGGGAAAGGGGAGGAATCACACGTGGGTTCTCTACTGGGGCTTGTTGTGCTTGGCTCAGGGTGATGTTAGCAAATGCAGTCTCCACCCTGCCGTGCCATATTAGCGGAATGTAGGCTGTATTGGCTTCTGCCAAGTCAGCGTACATGCTTTGTTTTAGTGACTCTGTGAAGAGTTTATCATCTGTTATTTATTCAGGTAACACATTCTATCTCCACATTTCGGTGCTACTCCCCTTTTTCGTCGCTGGTCAGTGTGCTGTGTGGCCAGGAGGGCTGTGTGTTGGCTTCAGGAACCACTTTGGATATTTTTGCTTTGGTTATTTATTCATGTCAACATGTTGTCAAATGGCGTGAAATAAAACCCCATTTTAAAGAGAAATTGTAAAAGGAAGCCACATCCTGTGTGGAAATTATGACAAGCACAGAAACATGTTAGAAAAAATAAACATTGGCCGGGAGTGGTGGTTCACGCCTATAATCCCAGCACTTTGGGAGGCCAAAGTGGGTGGATCACTTGAGACCGAGAGTTCGAGACCATCCTGCAGAACATGGTGAAACCCATCTCTGCTAAGAATACAAAAACTATCCAGGCATAATGGCACACCCCTGTGATCCCAGCTACTTAGGAGGCTGAGGCAGGAGAATTGCTTGAAGGTTGCAGTGAGTCGGGATTGCCCTACTGTACTCCAGTCTGGGCGACAGAGCGAGACTTCATCTCAGAAACAAACAAACAAAAAATAAATATTGCCTGTTTCCTATCACCTGAGGAGCCCGTTGTTAATGGTTGTGTGTCTTTTCAGTCTTTTAAAAAATGTGTTGTCATAGTGTGCGTGTATGCATTTTTAGGTGGAGTTGATGGATTTCACGTGAAGAGCTGCTGTGTGATGAATGTAAAATTCTTAGCAAGATGCTTGGCACCTGGAGCTGTTAGCAGGAAATGGAAGGAATTTTTATGGAGGGTGTAAGGTAGAGTGGGCTCTGGAGCCAGACTGCCCCGTTCCTGGCCCGGCTCTGCCATATTTGGCTGCTGGAGCCTTGAGCCAGCTGTGGAAGTGCAGTGCCTTCATTTCCCCATCTGTAAAATGGGGGTAATTATCATATACCCCAAAGTGTGGTCATGAGGATTTAATGAAATATCCCCTCTAAGATCCTTAGGGAACTGCTTCCTGGTAGTCATCTCATAGTGCGTATTGGTTGTTATTATTAAAGAAAAGGATGGAAAGCACTTTTTTTTGAGACAGAGTCTTGCCCTGTCACCCAGGCTGGAGTGCAGTGGCGTGATCTCGGCTCACTGTAACCTCCGCCTCCCAGGTTCAAGCGATTCTGCTGCCTCAGCCTCCCAAGTAGCTGGGACTACAGGTGTGTGGCACTATGCCCAGCTAATTTTTGTATTTTTAGTAGAGACAGGGTGTCACCATATCGGCCAGGCTGGAACTCCTGACCTCATGATCTGCCTGCCTTGGCCTCCCAAAGTGCTGGGATTACAGGCATGAGCCACTGTGTCTGGCCGGAAAACACATTTTTAAACATTGCAGTGTTCAGTCCTCTGTCCCCGAACCAAAGAAACTCTCTTTAATACCCTGTCTACTGTGCGATCCACAGTCGGCCTGGGAGCAGCCCTTGAGGGCAGTCACAGCACTTGCCCCCGGCACAGAACAGCCCCTATCTGTGCATCCTTAGCTGATGCATGAGGCTCACAGCCCTGGGAGCCTGCATCCTTCCCTTTCTCCGGGTACCCTCTTTTCTCTCCTCCAAACACTTGCTCCCCAAGCCTCAGGAAGGAAGTAGGAGGTGGTCTCTCTCTCCCAGACCTCCAGCACACACCGGTCTCCTCTCTTGAAGGGCCAACAGAGGCTGGTGGCTGGTTTTCACGTGTCTCCTGAAGCCACACCTAAGGAGAAGGCTTCAGTGTCATCTTCCAGTCAGAGATGAGCATAGTGGCCCTCTTAAGAGACAGATCTGTGCAGCAGGATAGCACCTCCGTTGTCCTCCCAGACCAGCAGTGGGTGCACGCAGGCCTTGCAGGCTGTTTCCTGCCCTGGAATGCTGCTGTCATTCAGACCCAGCACACCTCAGTGTCAGAGAAGGCTGGTTTGTTTGAAATGGTCAGAATGTCATAAATACCTTGTGATGAACATTTTCCAAACGTGCTTAAATTCGAGAGGCCAGGAGTGTACCTTTCCCTTTCCTGAGAAGAGCGTGGGCCACCGGCTTTTCCATCTTCAGTCCCTTTGGGTGCCTGTGCCCTGGAGCTGTCCGTCACCTGGTCCTGCCTGCCTGGGTCCATGGCCAGCGCTCTCCACTGTGAGTCATTCAGGCCCAGTTCTTGTCCTGCTGGTGCATCCGCCTCATGACGTCAAGCATTTTGGGAAAGGCACCCAGCCTGCCCCCCTCCAAAGGATGAGCATGGGGAGGTGGTGATGCTTCCCAAACCCAAGGCTGGTTGTCACACTACATTCCAAAGACTTTGGATGAGGGCATTGACCTGTTTGCCTAGGATGGGTTCTTCAGTCTGCAATCCAGCAAACCCCTCCTTGATGCAAGGCAGAGGGTGTGTGGGCCCTTAGGGAACAATGTGCCCCGAGGAGGAAGGCGGGGCTGTGTTAGGAGCCCCCTGTGCCATGGAGCTGTGGGCCAGTTGTATGGTCTTGGGCAAGTCCCTTCCTGTGTTTGCATCTCCGCTTTCCCATTTGTAAGATGGAGATGGGAGCATCCCTTATGTCACAGAATGTTCTTAGGATTACTTAAGGTGTCGGAATGTTTCCTGGCTTTCAGAAGAGCTCCGTAGACATTTGCTGTTGCCCTAATATCATTACCATTCCAGATTTGCATTTTCTTGTTATTTCCCTGTGAGGCGTTAAGTGTGTGAAAGTGTGTGTGTGTGTGTGTGTGTGTGTTTGTGTGTGCAAAAGCTCAGGCTACAAAAGAAAATCCTTTTGGGCCTTAGCGCAGGATGGCTCTTTTTGGTTATGGGTGTTTGGTGACTGCTGAAGAAGTCACTACCCAGATGATCTCACCAATACTCTCTGCTTAATGGCAGCTCTTGACTTGGGTTTCTCTAGGGTGAAAACATGTAGTTGTTTACATAATTTTTGTTTTCCTTTTCTGCTCTGGATTTGACATTTTGTTCCTTCAGGTGGTTGAAAGTCACCTGCTTCCTCAGAATTGGTTTCAAGGCAAGACTAAGTGAACCAACCAGAGTGAAGTCAGCGTTTTGGAAATACCTCCTGAGCATCCTTGATCTTCATGCAGGACTGTGATTTCAAAGGATGGTGTCCGCTCCCCAACCACAAGAATGATCCAAACCTGTTTGCTGGGGCCCGGAGTTTGCTGGGGGTAGGACTGGGCCTGACACTTTCACTGCTGGTCTGTGGGGTGGGGTTAAGCCTCCCTGGTCAAGCTGGTAGGTTACAGGCTTTGGCAGCGTGAATTGTTATTTCGGGAGTCCCCTGGGTGTGGTTTAGAAATGCAGGTAGGTGGCCGGGTGTGATTGCTCATGCCTGTAATCCCAGCACTTTTAGAGTCCAAGGCAGGTGGATTGCTTGAGCTCACTCAAGACTGGGCAACCTAGTCAAACCCCATTTCTACAAGAAATACAAAACTTAGCCAGGCATGGCGGTGCATGCTTGTCATCCCAGCTATCAGTAATCTGAGGCAGAGGTTTCAGTGAGCTAACACCACGCCACTGCACTCCAGCCTGGGTGACAGAGCAAGGCTCCATCTCAAAAAAAAAAGAAACAACAAAAAAAAACCAGGTAGGTGCTTGTAGCTACTGCTGTGGGATAGCAAGGTACTTACCAAACTGATAAGGGTAGCTAGCATCTTACTTACTGTTGAAAAGTTCAGTGTCTTTTTTGTTTTTTCTTTTTTTTGAGGTGGGGTCTTGCTCTGTTGCCAAGGCTGGAGTGCAGTTGCGTGATCTCGGCTCACCACAGCCTCCACCTCCAGGGTTCAAGCGATTCTCCTGCCTCAGCCTCCCAAGTAGCTGGGATCACAGGTGTGTACCACCATGCCCAGCTAATTTTGTATGTCTAGTAGAGATGGGGTTTCTTTATGTTGGTTAGGCTGGTCTTGACCTCAGGTGATCCGCCTGCCTTGGCTTCCCAAAGTGCTGGTATTACAGGCGTGAGTCACTGCGCCCAGCCCGATTTTACATATTTTTTGTTTGCTCAAATTGCCTTTTTAAAATAAATTGATACTCTATAAGAAGTAAATGCTGGGCTGGGTGCGGTGGCTCAAGCCTGTAATCCCAGTACTTTGGGAGGCCGAGGCGGGTGGATTACGAGGTCAAGAGATAGAGACCATCCTGGTCAACATGGTGAAACCCCGTCTCTACTAAAAATACAAAAAATTAGCTGGGCATGGTGGCGTGTGCCTGTAATCCCAGCTATTCAGGAGGCTGAGGCAGGAGAATTGCCTGAACCCAGGAGGCGGAGGTTGCGGTGAGCCGAGATTGCGCCATTGCACTCCAGCCTGGGTAACAAGAGCGAAACTCCGTCTCAAAAAAAAAAAGAAGAAGTAAATGCTGTGAATTTGGGATTTTCAAATTAAGGCTTACTAATAACGTTACCAATTTTATCTGGGTTTATTTGGGTGTCTTATAAAATGGAATTTCTCAAGAAGATATTTCTGCTTCCGCCCCACAAAAAAAAAGGGAAGCCACTGGTTGCTAATGGCTCCTGCACCTCTGACGATCCATGATGAAGTGTTCTTTGATTAGGTGTCAAGATGGGTGGTGCAGGCCTTTGACAGACACACGATTGCGGTTGGAGAAAGCCCAGCATTAACTGCTGACCTTGCCATCTGTGAGCAGGTGTTGAATGAGCTTGGTTCCTTCCCAGCCCTTCTTTTCCCTGGTGGGTCATTGGCTCCGAGTAAGATAGATGCATGCCATAGAAGAGCTGTTAACAGCATTTACTCTTTCTTAATCCTTATTCATCCCATTCATATTTCAGTGTCTGAAACTTGGCAGGATGTCAGAAGCCACAGTGCAAGCAGGGAAATTTTTCTTTGAAAAGCAAGGACCAAGTACAGTGTTCCCCTGATATTTAATTTGCTAAAACATGTAAGAAGAAAATTCTTACATTGTTAGGTCCCAAAGAGAGTGCCACCACGAGATCTTGCCAAAATGACCTTGCTGGAGCTTCTTTTTCTTCTTCTTTTTTAAACGAATAGCAATAAAGTCATTTTGTCAAGCTAACGGAGTGCCATGATGAGATCTTTGTGGCATAAGTTTACCGAGTGGGGAAATAACTTTGACAGAGGTTGATGCCCGAAATGAAGTGTCTCTCTGTCTGATGTCAAGCGTGTGGGGAATCTGAACCTTGCACTCTTTGCTGATAAGACATTAGCCTCTGCGTGGGGTTGTCGGCCCAACTTTTTGATTAGCTGGACCTGTTTCCTTGAAGATCTAATGCAAGGATTTGGAGAACCCCGGTAAAATGCCGGAGGGTCTTAGACTGATCTCTCTTGGGATGTGTCAAATTGGAGATTTGGTGGGTTTTTCTGCTGTGTTTCCTGCGATCAGTGTATTTGAAGTTTGTATGTGGCCTTTAAGGCTGCGTTTGGTGCACAGAAGTTCTGTGTAACAGAGTGGCCCCCAAATGTTCGATTTTGGATTAGACTTTGGGTCAACTTCAGGGTAGCAAGAGGATGGATGCCTGAAAACACATTGTCTCCGACTTCCTGGCCCATCGTTTCTAAGTTCTGGGTAGTGACGGGTCTTTGGAGGGGCAGCCCTTTCTGCCATGTGAATCTTTGCCCAGCCCTGAGGGGGTGAGGCCTGGCCAAGGGAGCCGGGCCCAGTTGGAGAGAAGGCTGAGGCTCCTTGAGGAGCATTTGGAGTTTGGGTCAGTTGTGTGTTTTAAGAAAATTACCCATTTTGGACTTGCCTGTGGAAGCAATTAGAGAGATCACAGGACTGTTTCTGATTCCCAATTCTGTCCAGTGTCTATTCAGAAAAATAGAAAACAGTCAACTGGAACAGGGGATTATTTGAGCACACACAGAGTCCTGTTGTCTCAGCAGCGTGCCCTCAGACAATTTGCCTTTTAGTGAAGTTTAAGCCCATGAAAGGAAATAAAAAGTGTTTTATTAGATGGCAAAGAAAGATGGACTGGACTTACGAGACTGAGAATTTTAGCCTTTTCTTTGTTAATGCAAACTTTGGAAGAGAGCGACTCTTTCTATAATGCAATTTATTTGTACAATGTGGTAATTATTGTTAATAGTTAATAATTATCTTCAACTGGGTAAAATACCATTGTGTGTTTGAGAGGGAGAGAGGGATGGGTAGGAGGAGGGGGAGAATATCTTTTGTTCAATGCTAAATGCTGCTACTTCTGAAGATAAGTGCACCTTACGGGTATAACCAGCTATAATGTTTATTAAGTGTACACTTTGTTTTTTTTTTCTTTCTTGAGACAGAGTCTTTGCTCTCTCACCCAGGCTGGAGTGCAGTGGCACCATCTCACTCACTGCAACCTTCGCCTCCCGGGTTCAAGCGGTTTCTCCTGCCTTGCTTCCTGAATAGCTGCGATTACAGGTGCACGCCACCACACCCAGCTAATTTTTGTATTTTTAGTAGAGACGGGTTTTTGCCATGTTGGCCAGGCTGGTCTTGAACTCCTGACCTCAGGTGATCCACCCACCTCAGCCTCCCAAAGTGCTGGGATTACAGGTGTGAGCCACCGTGCCCTGTCTCAAGCATATACTTTGTTTTTTTTTTTCTTTGAGATGGAGTTTTTGCTCTTGTTACCCAGGCTGGAGTGCAATGGCGCGATCTCGGCTCACTGCAACCTCCGCCTCCTGGGTTCAGGCAATTCTCCTGCCTCAGCCTCCTGAGTAGCTGGGATTACAGGCACGCGCCACCATGCCCAGCTAATTTTTTGTATTTTTAGTAGAGACGGGGTTTCACCATGTTGACCAGGATGGTCTCTATCTCTTGACCTCGTGATCCACCCGCCTCGGCCTCCCAAAGTGCTGGGATTACAGGCTTGAGCCACTGCGCCCGGCTCAAGCATATACTTTGTACAAGTGCTTGTCGAAGTTCTTTGCTGCCACAGCTGTGGTTGGCCACATTGCTTCCCCCATGAATATGTGGAAACTGATGCTTCAGGAGAATCGATGGCTCACCTGTGGCATTCAGCTAGTGGGTTATAGGGCAGAGACTCAAACCCAGCCCTGACTCCCACAGCACTCTTCTTTTTCTGTAAATTGCTGACTTACTCAGTTGATTGCAGTTTACAGATGTGTCTGCACCCATTGTGCCTTTTTTTTTTTTTTGAGACAGAGTTTCGCTCTTGTTACCCAGGCTGGAGTGCAATGGTGCAATCTCGGCTCACTGCAACCTCCGCCTCCTGGGTTCAGGCAATTCTCCTGCCTCAGCCTCCTGAGTAGCTGGGACTACAGGCACGCGCCACCATGCCCAGCTATTTTTTTTTTTTGTAATTTTAGTAGAGACAGGGTTTCACCATGTTGACCAGGATGGTCTTGATCTCTTGACCTCGTGATCCATCTGCTTCGGCCTCCCAAAGTGCTGGGATTACAGGCTTGAGCCACTGCACCCGGCCTGAGAACCACTTCTTTGTGATTTCTTGCCTTTGAAATTTTTTCTAACCTTATTCTTCTCCTTTGTCTTTTTTTTTTTGAGATGGAGTCTTTCTGTCACCAGGTTGGAGTGCAGTGGCGTGATCTTGGCTCACTGCAACTTCCACCTGCCGGGTTCAAGTGATTCTCCTGCTTCTGCCTCCTGAGTAGCTGGGACTACAGGCACATGCCACTATGCTGAGCTAATTTTTGTATTTGTAGTAGAGACAGGGTTTCACCATGTTGGCCAGGATGGTCTCGATGTCCTGACCTTGTGATCTGCCCACCTGGGCCTCCCAAAGTGCTGGGATTACAGGTGTGAGCCACCCTGCCTGGCCTCTCAACTTCTTCTTGGCTTGATCGCTGTTTTGTGTTCCTTCCTGCTGCCCAAATCAAGTTTTCGTGCGCAGACCCTGTCCCTGCTCTCATCCTTCAGCCCACCAACCTGCTCCCCACCCAGCCAGCCCCCTGCCAGCCAGTTCAAGTGCTAGGCATGCAGTATTGAGTCTCAGGTCAATCCATAGACATTCCAGCACCTGGTGGTCAGAGGTGAGTGCTGAGCGGACCCACCGGGAAATGGTCTGGCTGAGCTGGGGTGGGAAGTTTAGAGAGGTCATCCTCACAGAAGGATGAGCAGGAGTTGAGTGGGCAAAGGAGGGAGTGAGGAAGCTCTCACTTTCTAGGTAGTAGGACTGGCATGAGCCAAGGTAGAGGATGACAGCCTGGCTCATTCAGGGAATTTGTGGTATGTCGATACATGGAAAAAGGCACCTGAAATGTGGGTCCTGTTTCGGTGACTCGCCCTTTACAGAAGCATTGATTTACAGCTGTTGTTTTTTTTAAAAGTGTGTATGTTGAAAAGTTCAGAACAAGATCAAGTGGAGACATAAAATGGTAAGATGTGAAAAGTTGTTGTTCTTGCCAAATTAAATGGTTTCACCTAAAGGAGATATATATATATATATATATATATATATATATTTGAGATGGAGTCTCACACTGTTGCCTGGGTTGGAGTGCAGTGGTGTGATCTCAGCTCACTGCAACCTCAGCCTCCCGGGTTCAAGCAATTCTCCTGTCTTAGCCTCCTGAGTAGCTGGGATTACAGGCATACACTGCCATGCCCGGCTAATTTTTTTTTGTATTTTAGTAGAAACAGGGTTTCACCATGTTGGCCAGGCTGGTCTTGAACTCCTGAGCTCAGGTAATCTACCTGCCTTGGCCTCCCAAAGTGCTAAGATTACAGGCGGGAGTCACCACGCCCTGCCTGAAAAAAATTTTTTTGTTTATTTCTTTTGTTGCTTTTGCTGACCTTTAAGTAACACAAGACGGGGACTTTCACTCGGTCCCTGGAGAGCTCAAAGGGCCTGGCTTATGGGATAGTTAGTGAACTGGGATGAATAAATGAGTTTCAGACCCAGGTATTTTGGGTAAGTCACTTTACCTTTCTGGGCCTCTTTCCTCAACACTAAGCAGAGGCCGTTGGTATAGATAATCTCTAGGATCTCGTCCCCTTTCTGACTCATCACACAGTTGCACTGCTTGCCCTGAGGCCCTGGTGTCCATGCCTGCCTATTCATCCTGGCCCACAAGCGACCAGGCCAGCTCTGTTCCAGGCCCTGAAAATCCCATTAAAACTTCCAGTTCCCAGGGGGTGCTGAATGAACATGTAATGGGGAAGGCCACGTGCTAGGCTCCGGTAGGGAGGAAGTCTGTGACTCCTCTTACCTCAACAGTTTCTACTCTAACTAGTGGGAAAAGGTAAACTCATGGAAAAGCGTGGCTTATGCTGAGGCTCACAGAGTGGGTTAAGCTGTACATGTCCTGGATACCACAGGGCCTGCTCTGAGAATGCAGCTGTGGTCCTGCCTCCTTGACCACTAGCCACCCTCCTCTGTTTCCAGTGGACCCACATTTCAAATCATTTTATCTTCTAAATAACCTATATTCATTTGTTTCTTCCCTTGTCTTACACACCAAAAATCTCCAACTGGAAATTTAGACAAGCATTGAGATCCTGTGTTCTAAAATTGGGGTGATGGAAATCTAGACGAAAGTAAAGAAACAATGACAGTAATAATAGAGCTATCCTCTCTCAAATGCCTGCCTCATGGCTGATATTATTTCACTTAATTCTCAAGGGCTTGAGGAGGGTCCTGTCATAATCCTTACTTTCAGAGGGGAAGATTGAGATTTAGCTCAGATCTCAAGCAAGTAATCATCAGAACCAGGATATAGAATCAGGACCAGACCAAAACGGTCCCTGCTCTGAGCTGCTGTGGGTCCATCCCTGTGGCTCTGTCCAGGGTAAATGCATGATTTAGGGAAGGGTCAGCAAACTACAGCCCATGGGCAAATGCAGCCACCTCTTGTTTTTGGATGACCCAAGAGCTAAGAATAGTTTCTACATTTTTAAATGGGTGAAGAAAAAATCAACAAAGAATAATGTTCCATGACATGTGAAAATTACATGAAATACACATCTAATGCTTATAAGTGAAGTTCTATTGGAACTCAGCTATGGTCTTTAGTTTACATGTCATCGATGACGGATTTCACAGTACAAGGGCAGGGTTTAAAGCCTGTCAGGCCTAAATGTTTACTGTGTGGCCTATCACAGAAGTTGTTTGCTGCCCCCTGATTTAGGGCATTCATGAGGCTTGATGAGATGTTGAAAATCACCTGTCGCTTCCTGTCACTCTTCTGATTGTGGGTAGGCTCTGATGCACCAGCTCTCCAGTGAGCTCTCTGATGCTCAGAGTTCTCTTTCCATTGCATGGATATCAAATAAATGCGTCTGCTTTGTAGCATTTCTGGCTTGAGAGTACCTGCCCAATGTGATTTGCCAAGGTGCCATTTTATCAGAAGTTTTAGGATGACTGGATGTGTTTGCCTTGAACTTGTATTTTTTTTTTTGGCTTTGCTGATGGATGTATTTAGGTTATCGTTGAAAGTGGATTGCAGAACAGCGGTAGTTTCCTGTGCTGTCTGGATTGAAGTCGAATGATGCCCTAACTTTCAGTTGAAAGGGACTGTTGTAGGCAGGAGACTGTGTCTAAGAGCTAACCTATCACCACTACCTGAGAGGTCTGAGCCTACCTTAGACTTTACTGGCATGTGGGGAGGAGGGAGCCTGGGTCCTGGGCTCCCAGCTAAACTCAGCAGACCCCACTGGCAGGTGTGGGTTGTGGGGCTGACAGAGGCTTTGTGGAGGGCATTGTGTTCCTTGGGTGGAGGTGGGGTGGTTGCCTTGGGGGCTCAGTGCAGCTCTGGCCGTGATGGGCAGCAGGAGACAAGAATGTAGCCAGTCTGAGAATTTCAGCCCAAGTTCCTCCTTTCTTTCTTTTTTCTTTTTCAGATAGAGTCTTGCACTGTTGCCCAGGCTAGAGTGAGGTGGCATAATCTCCGCCCACTGCAGCCTCCGCCTCCCGGGTTCAAGTGATTCTCCTGCCTCAGCCTCCCAAGTAGCTGGCGTTACAGGGGCCCACCACCACGCTGGCTAATTTTTTTGTATTTTTAGTAGAGATGGGGTTTCACTATGTTGGCCAGACTGGTCTTGAACTCCTGACCTTGGGATCTGCCCACCTTGGCCTCCCAAAGTGCTGAGATTATAGGCGCGAACCACCATGCCCGGCCTGTTCCTCCTTTCATGCAGCAGAATCCAAGACACCAACTTGGCCCTCTCTGCTGTTCAGGCTTCTGTGTTAGCAGAGATACCTTCTGGTGCTTCTTTATTGTAGTGAGGCTGGGCGTGGTGGTGCATGCCTATAATCCCAGCACTTTGGGAGGCCAAGGTGGGTGGATCACCTGAGGTCAGGAGTTCGAGACCAGTCTGGCCAACATGGTGAAACCCCATCTCTACTAAATACAAAAAATTAGCCAGGTGTGGTGGCATATGCCTATAATCCCAGCTACTTGGGAGGCTGAGGCAGGAGAATCGTTTGAACCTGGGAGGTGGAGGTTGCAGTGAGCTGAGATCATGCCGTTGCACTCCAGCCTGGGCAACAAGAGCAAAAGTCCATCTCGAAAAAAAGAAGATGATCAAATGGACTTTCAAGTGCCCATGTCTCAGGTTCAGTACTGATCAGCATTGACCTGCCCTTGCTTCAGCCCTCACCTGTCATTGCTCCTTGCTGAGAGTGGGTAAGGTTGCTCAGGTTGCGTAGCTGATTGGATCCTGCTGTCCTCAAAGTTCCCACACTCAGTGACTGACAATGCCAGGTGACTTTCCTTTTGGGGTCCGTGACATTTGCTGCTGTTTCTAAACCCTACTGTGTGCTGCTAATCCCCTCACCAAGCTTGCAGAGTGGATGGTAACTGACAATTGAAAAAATGCAAGAATTTAGGTTACTGCTAATAGCTGGTGGTGCCAGCTTTCAAACCCAGGCCTGACTCCAAGTCCTGCAGCTTCTCTGCCCCACCCTGTCTCTGTCCTCCTCACGTCTGTAGTGTGGTGGGGGGTCAGTGGGGTGGTTGTTTGGCTGTGGGAGCTTCTGTTGGCAAAGCCTCGGAAGGACCCGGGTGACTGCAGAGTAGTTCTGTGGAAAGTATCTGGGTCTGTTGAGCTCACTGCTGATCTTCCTCATGGGTCTGTGATAGGACTCACCCTTGGCTTTTTGGCCAGAGTGTAGACAGAGACCTGCTTAGCATTTTGTGGTCAGTCGGAGGCAGTTTGTGAACCTGGAACTTGGAAGCTGGTGTTCTGTCCTCCTCTGGGATGGATGTGGAGACTGGGGATTTGAGGGGGCATGGGCTGTATATACAGCCAGTATATCCAGCTGGACACGGGGAACGGAAGGTTCCATGGGGAGCTAGCCCTGAACACAGCAAGCATTTGGTGAATGGTGCCTGCCAGCTCTTTTTACCCATGTTCTAAGGTGGAGGAGCAGCACAGGAGAGAACTGCTAGGGTTTATGGAGTGGTTTTATTATTCAGATTTAAGTGCATGCAATCAGAAGTCTTTGACTGAAGAGCTGAGACTCTCTGCCCTGTTTTTGCTCTTTTTTGGGGGTGGTGGTGGTGGCAGTGTGAGGGGCTGGTTCAGGGGTGAGGAGAGAATGTAGTGGCAGGCAGAATGGTACATTTCACATTCACATTGTGTACCTTATTCACACCCGACATTGGCCAGAAATCCCCTCCTGAGAGAGACACTTAGAAAGTAAACAGTTTGTTAATCATTTCAGCCCGTGGACTTTGATATTAAGGTGCGCTTTGATCAAGGGAAACACCAGTGTCTTCAGGGACATTTGGGAACATAAATAAGTGGAATGGACCAAAAGATGGAAAAGCATACGGCCTCGCAGTCTTTCACATGCTCGTGTGTGATAGAGAGAATCAACAGTGTGGGGCCACGTTGCTTGGCAACTGCCATTTGTCCTCAGCGTTGGGGTGACATTACTAGGGAATGGCTATGAACTCTGAGCACTTCCCCCATGGGAAGCGGGGCTGACACTCAGATCCAATTCATGGCTTTAGTGTGGCCAGATGAGAAAGAAAGATCTGTTTTTGAGACACCAAAAAATGAGATTTAAAAAATGCTGTCTCCCTATTTTTTTTTTTTTTGAGACAGAGTTTTGCTCTTGTTGCCCAGGCTGGATGGAATGCAAGGCATGATCTCGGCTTACTGCAACCTCTGCCTCCTAGGTTCAAGTAATTTTCCTGCCTCAGCCTCCCGAATAGCTGGGATTACAGGTGTGTGCCACCATGCCCAGCTTAATATATATATATATATATATATATATATATATATATATATATATATATATTTTGTAGAGACAGGGTTTCGCCATGTTATAGGCCAGGTGGTCTTGAACTCCTGACCTCAGGTGATCCACCTGCCCTTGGCCTCCCAAAGTGCTGGGATTACAAGTGTGAGCCACTGTGCCCGGCTACTATCTCCCTAATTGTTAAATACTTAAGATTTTAAGAAACATCATGGGTCAAGCAATGCATGGCAGTGGGCTAGGTTCAGACTGGGGAACCTCAATTTTGGACCCCCAGATTTATCATACGAGGTAGAGGAAGGGTTCAGATGGGGACTTGGGGATTGCCAATTCTGACCATCTCTTTAGAAGAAGAGATTAGCCCTGTGGAGGAGTCCAGGATTTGTATTTTAGTATCGGTACTGGGTGCTCTAGGTTGAGTTGGTGAACCATTCTGGGACCCACTTTCTTCCTCCATAAAGTCAAAGGGTAGGTAGGTAGCTAGTGTTTTTTGTTTTGAGACAGAGTCTCACTCTGTCACCAGGCTGGAGTGCAGTGGCGCGACCTCAGCTCACTGCAACCTCCAAATCATGGTTTCAAGCAATTCTCCTGCCTCAGCCTCCTAAGCAGTTGGGACTACAGGCACGCACTATTACACCCAGCTAATTTTTCTATTTTTAGTAGAGATAGAGTTTCACCATGTTTACCAGGCTGGTTTTGAACTCCTGACCTCGTGATCCACCTGCCTCAGCCTCCCAAAGTGGTGGGATTACAGGGTAAATCGCTCGTTTTTAAAGTGTGCTCCTGGAGGTGTGTCAAGGGTTCCATAAGCGTTTGCTTTGTTTTAATAGAAACAACCTGTACTCTCAAATTTGAGCATATTTGAAATTATAATGAGAGCAGCTGCCCAGGATAGAGTGTGGTGGCTCCTGCCTGTAATCCCAGCACTTTGGGAGCCTGAGGTGGGAAAATCAGTTGAGGCCAGGAGTTTGAGACCAGCTTGGGCAGTATAGGGAGACCCTGTTTATACAAAAAACAAAAGAAATAGCAGGGTGTAGTGGTACACTTACAAAGGTTGAGCTACTTGGAAGGCTGAGGCTGACGGATTGCTTAAGTCCAGGAGTTTGAGGCTGCAGTGAGCTATGATTGTGCCATTGTACTCTGGCCTGTGCCACAGAGTGAGACCCTGTCTCAAAAAAAGCAAAAACCAAACCAAACCAAAAAACCAACCAATGCATTTGCCCAAATAGTGAATCGCATCAAATTTTAAAATTCACTGGAAACCATCAGCTTCTTAATTTGATTATACCTCAGTTATGTTCAAAGTAAAAAGCAAGGTAATTTGAACTTTGAAAAAGCTGCTTTATCCAGATGTATACATGATATATACACACAGAGAGATATGTATGAAATGTGGAACTCTATACACATATATATGCAGTTCTTCATAAGAGTCTTTTTGAGAAAATAGTTCTATTGCTAAAAATACCCAATGGAAACTTCTGGCCTGGGATTTCCAAGTTCATCCTCAGCTGTGTGTCTCAAAGTCCACATAGCCTCACCAAAATAGCCTTCCGGCTCCTTTTTCCTGTGTGCCATGGAAGAGGCCATCGTGCTTCCAGTTTCCCAAAGGGGAAGATGAGCCTGGGGGATCTTTGTAGGGTGGTTGGTTCTCATTCCTTCCACTGTAGCCTCCTGTGGCATTTTTGGGACCTGGAATTGTGAATTATGCTGACCCTTCCCCACAGTCCCTGATGACAGCATGAAGTTCAGAGAGTTTATTTGCAGATGAGGCAGGGAAGCCAGCCTGTTCTCAATCTGCTGTGCCTGATGCCTTGTGCTTGGGGCACTGTCCACTGTGCTGCCTGTCCCTGCCTTTTGGATGAGAGGTACTCAGGCCACCCTACAATGACACACCTGACTTCTGGGAAGCTTTCTACCATGGGTGTTTGTTGTCTGGCTTCTGGGTTCAGTGGGAGGGCCCCCCCAGCCTGTCACTTTCATGATCGATGATTTACCTTTCAGGGACCAGTTTTATAGGGAGTTGTTGGATAATCTTTACAAGGGAGATAAATGGGAGAGCAGGAAGAATGATGGCCTTTCAAAGTGGAAATCTGTGCTGCTCCAAATCCCATAAACTGCTATTTGATTTTAAATATTGCTTGAAGCGGTTCACATTTTGGTTAATTACGTCAGTGGGTAAAAATAACTATTGTCATATGGTGTGTGGGCTTGGTTTTAGAAGGATTAAGACTCTATTGTTACCCATTGTGCTATTCAGTCACTTATTACCCATCCTTAAAAGCCCAACGTGGATAACAGAAAACCTGCAGCTTTGTCACCTGCTGAAATCCAGGCTGCTCCGTGAATTTGCCCCCAAACACTGATCCCTTTGAGAAACTTGCACGAGCGGCCTTGATTCAGTCAATGCAAATGGGTTGATGGTGCCTGTCCCCAAGCCCAGGATGGCAGGGGTTTGTGACCTGTGGCCCTGGAACTGCCTTTGGGTTTCATGGTCTCAGCTGAGACCTGCTGAGGGCTGAGCCAGCTTAGAGCTCCCTGGAGGTGGTTCAGGTCAAGGACTTCAGGGTCCAGCTGGCCTGGGGCTGAATCTTAGACTTACTGGCTGTAAGAGGCTCAGTCAGGACCTTAACTTTTCCAAGCCTCAGTGTCTACATCTGTAAAATAGGGATAAACACAGTTCCTCCCTGCTGGGATTATTGTAAGGCTTGAATGAGATGATAAATACATCTGACATGCGATTGGCCAGTAGCTAAGGGTTCAGTCCATATTATAATAAGTAGAATGGACTAGCATTCGATTTTCACACAGGGTCACTCTTTTATTTTTTGGAGATGGAGTCTCGCTCTGTAGCCTAGGCTGGAGTGCAGTGGCATGATCTCGGCTCACTGCAAACTCCGCCTCTCGGGTCCAAACAATTCCCTGCCTCAGCCTCCCAAGGAGCTGGGATTACAGACGTGTACCACCATGCCTGGTTAATTTCTCTACTTTTAGTAGAGACAGAGTTTCACCATGTTGGCCAGGCTGGTCTTGAACTCCTGACCAACTGATCCACCTGCCTTAGCCTCCCAAAGTAGTGGGATTACAGGTGCGCCATCCTGCCCGGCTGGGGTCACTCTTTATGTCATGTTCTCTCCCACTCTACCCCTGCATGTTACCCTGGAGCCTGCCCCCCACCAAGCCCCTCCATCCCCATCCCTCAAGCTCACCAGGTCCTTGCGCACTTATATCTTTCACTGCTTTTCTTGCCTGTGAGCTCTTGGAGAGTGAGGACCACCTTAAGCACCCTCTGCGTCTTTGGTGCCTAGCCTGGGGCCCTGCAGGGCCACAGGAAGAGTGTCAGCAGCATGGACAGCAGCATGGATGGCGAGAGAGGGGCTCAGAGCCTGGAGAGCTCCTTGGGGGCTGGAGCAGTCACAGGAAGTCACCAAGTGAATTGAAGGGTGCTGGCCTTGGAGGTTCAGTGAAGCAGGAACAAGCTGTTAGGCCGGGAGTTAAAGAACCTGGTGTTGTTCAAGTCTCAGGACAATGCAGACGTGGGGTCTGTATTGCAGATGCACCTGCGTCATTTTACAACTGAGGAGACCAATGGCTCCCTGAGACCCTCAAGCGCCAGAGCTCATGAGTGACAGTGGAAGCTGATGTAACCTCCTAACCACCCTAGTCCACACCTGCCAGTCTGACAGGCTCTCAGTGGTGACGTGATGGAAGCTCTGTGCTGCGGATCTCCATGTGCCCCTGAGACCCACCCGCCTGTCTCCACCCTACTCTGCCTACCAGGAGGAGGTGACCTTTCTTTTTTGAGACGGAGTCTGGTCCTGTTGCCCAGACTGGAGTGCAGTGGTGCGATCTTGGCTCACCACAACCTCCGCCTCCCAGGTTCAAGTGATTCTCCTGCCTCAGCCTCCTGCGCCTACAGGCGCCCACCACCACACCCGGCTATATATATATATATTTTGTATTTTTAGCAGAGACGGGGTTTTACCATGTTAGCCAGGATGGTCTGGATCCCCTGACCTCATGATCCGCCCACCTCGGCCTCCCAAAGTGCTGGGATTACAGGCATGAGCCACTGCGCCCGGCCAAGGCTGACCTTTATGTTCTCTACCAGTGGGTGCCCTTGGCCTCCAGCTTCCAGTGGGCCAGTCCGGTGAGAGGCCCTGGCTGAAGATGAGGGGAGGCCACCCTGGCCTCTCTCCTTGCCCTTCTTCACTGCTGCTACCCCACGATTCTTGCCCATCCCTTCCTGGTTTCCCTTAACCCCACCCTCACCCTTGAAAACAGACCCTTTAAAACTCTCCTCATTCACCCTGGTTGAGTGTGTCATCTGCTCCTGCCAGGATCCTGGCTAATACTGCATGTTTCAGAAAGAGGAATTCGCAGTTCTATTTTTTTTTTTTTTCTGTGGATTGAAGAGGGAGGCAACAGGGTATATGGATGAGGGAGTAGGGCCTGGCTCTCACTACTGGTGTTCACAAAAGGCCCCGTGTAGGACCTTATATTCCAAACGAGGGGCTACAGGGAGAGTCAGGGTGATGCTCGATCAGAAGCAAAACCAAAAATAGACGGCAGCAGCTATAACCCTGTTCTGGTACTTCCTAATTTTGTGTGTGCATATGTGCATCGGGAGCTTCATAAAATGCAAATGGAAATGGCCTGAGTCTTAGCCCTAGGATGAGGCTGTTTCTGTGATTTAGGGCTGGAGGATGTGAGGACTTGGTTGATATGCACAGTACAGAAGCGGGGAAGTTCAGGTGCGCTGGGCAAGGAAACATCTTTACGAGACCAAAAAGATTGAAGGGGAGGGAAGATCCAGAGGTTATTCTGCTTTGCAGACTGGGAGACAGGTTTCATGACACAGTCATGTCAGAGAGAGGGGAGGAGGAGAGTATATAGAGGTCTGTTTTGGTGTGTATATATGTGTAGGATTTTCATGTAGATGAGTTGGGGAGAATTTTAGAAGTTTTAGGTAAATGCAGCTGGAGAAACCCTGTGACTTAGTTTCTTTTTTCTTTTTTTTTTTTTTGAGACAGAGTCTCACTCTGTAGCTCAGGCTGGAGTGTGGTGGCACCATCTTGGCTCACTGCAACTTCTGCCTCCCAGGTTCAAGCGATTCTCCTGCCTCAGGCTCCCAGAGTTCTGGGATTACTGGTGCATGCAACCATACATGGCTAATTGTTGTACTTGTAGTAGAGATGGGGTTTCACCATGTTGGCCAGGCTGTCTGGAACTCTTGATCTCAGGTGATCCACCCGCCTTGGCCTTCCGAAGTGCTGAGATCATAGGTGTGAGCCACCGCACCCGGCTTTAGTTTTTGAGTGGGAAGAATCCAGTGTTCAGAGTAGACCACCGATGTCCTGGCTGCAGGTTTGGCTGAATTGCGATGGTATAGAAAGCTGTGTTAACAGTTTCTTTTTCTCTGAGGCCTGGAGGAGGATCACTGTGACTGGTACCACATTTGGGACTGGCAGTGGTTTTTCCTGCTGGCAAGGAAGAAAAAAACAACGAAAACCAGAAAGGATTCGACTTAACAGCACAAACAAAGGAGGATGTGAAACCAGAACCATCTCTAGGGGAGGGGAGCAATGAGTAAGGCTGGACGGCTCACCAGCGAGGAGTTGCCCCTTAGGTAAGAAGACAGAGAAGACTCCTCCTCCTGTGTAGCACTGGGTGTTCCTGGGCACATCTGGTTGACTAACGGGTTTGCTGCCACAAGCTCCTAGGCTCAAGCAATCCTCCCACCTTGGCATCCCAAAGTGCTGGGATTACAGGCATGAGCTACCATGCCCAGCTTTTTTCGCATGACCTGTAGGTAACGGGAAGTCTTCGGCAGAACTGTGGGCCGTGCTGTGGGCCGTGCTGCATTCTTCCCATGCCTGTCACTGCTGAATTGTGAGCTTGATCTCTCTTCTTTTTTTTTTTTTTGAAATGGAGTCTTACTGTGTTGCCAGGCTGGCATGCAGTGGTGCAATCTCCGCCTTCCTGGGTTCAAGCGATTCTCCTGCCTCAGCCTCCTGAGTAGCTGGGACTACAGGTGCATGCCACCACGCCCAGCTAATTTTTGTATCTTTAGTAGAGGAGGGGTTTCACCATGTTTGCCAGGTTGGTCTTGATCTCGTGACCTCATGATCCACCCGCCTGGGCCTCCCAAAGTGCTGGGATTACAGGTGTACGCCACCACACCCGCCGATCTCTCTTAGTGTTTGCTCCTTTTGTCTAACCACGGGGGCCAGCAGGAGCTTTGGGTCATCTGTACTAGTGACTTTGCGAAGGAATAGTGAGAAGGAGGGTGAGCTGTGCGTGAGTGCCCAATCCATGCCAGGGTTTCAGGAAAGAAGGGGCACTGGGGGAGCTTAGGGAGGGTGGTTGAGGTCAAGATGTAGGTTCTGGTTCTTGTGCTTCCTCTCTGGCTGTGTGTCCTTGAACACTTACTGTCTCTGGGCCTTCATGCCCTCTGCAACTGAGTTGTTGCTCTATTTAAATGCTTGGAGAAAAAAGCTGGGCATGGTAGCTCATGCCTGTAATCTTAGCACTTTGGTATGCCAAGGTGGGAGGATTGCTTGAGCCTAGGAGCTTGTGACCACTCAGGGCAACAAAGTGAGAGCCTGTCCTCACACAAAAATAAAAAAAATCAGCCGGGCCTGGTGGTGCATGCCTGTAGTCACAGCTACCTAGGAGGCTTAGGTGGGAGGATCACTTGAGCATGTGAGA
Source organism: Saguinus oedipus (assembly GCA_031835075.1). Lineage (NCBI taxonomy): Eukaryota > Metazoa > Chordata > Mammalia > Primates > Cebidae > Saguinus > Saguinus oedipus. Next base: position 62,028,859 of record CM063178.1, on the reverse strand, counting down.
TCAAGGATGCAGTGAGCTGGGATTGCACCACTGCACTCCAACCTGTGACAGAGTGAGACCTTGTCTCTTAAAAAAAGAAATTATTCAAAAAGTACTTTGGAAATAAATGCTTGGGGAAAGTATGAACTTCAGATTGCACATTGGTTTTTATCAGGAAGAGCTGAGCCTTGGTGGTGTTATCTGTAAAATGGTGATAAAAACACCTCACAGGGTTGCTGCGATTGGTCATTTAACTTAATCCTCACTAAAGCAAGGCAGATACAAGGATCGTCCTGTTGGCAGAAATAGACACAGAGGAACAGAGAGGTTGATCAGGCTGCCTGCCCACAATCACACGGCCAGAAGTGGTGGCACTGAACGACTTCCTTCAGGTGGTCTGAGGCCAGGTCCCTGCTCTTAGCCATCACTCCATGGTTCTGTGCTGAGACAACGGATGTAGAAAGTGCCTGGCGCACAGTAGGTGCTTAGTAAGTTAGAGTTCCTTTTTTTTTTTGAGACAGTGTCTCACTCTATTGCTCAGGCTGGAGTGCAATGGCATGATCTTGGCTCACTGCAACCTCCACCTCCTGGGTTCAAGCAATTCTGCCTCAGCCTTCCGAGTAGCTGGGATTACAGGCATGAGCCACCATGCCTGGCTAATTTTTTATTTTTAATAGAGACAGGATTTCTCCATGTTGGTCAGGCTGCTCTCGAACTCCCAACCTCTGGATCCGCCTCCCAAAGTGCTGGGATTACAGGCGCAAGCCACCATGCCCAGCATTAGGGTTCCATTTTATCTTCAGTAGGCATTTGCAAGTGTAGCCTCCCACAGTCCTTTTACTTGAACCTTTCCCCTTGCTGGGCAAAAAAAAATGTTTGCTGCCTTGTGTGACCTGCCTAGCTATTGACTTCTCTTTTTTCTCCTTCTCTCCTATGACCCATCATAGAGTGTGGATTGAGGCTCAGCATAGATTGAATGCAGGGGCAGGAGGAGGAAGATGAGCTGTAAAGGGATAGGCCTGAGATGCCAAGGGATTGAAGGTAGGGTGGAAGGTGGGGGTGGTAAGTTTGAGAGTTGGAGGACCTTGGGGCAAGCCTTTCCCCTCTCTGGGCTCATTCCTTCCTTCCAGTGCTATTTACTAAGTGCCTGCTGCGTCCACCATTCTAGGCATGGGGCACAGACAAGATCTCTGTTCTCCTGGAGCGCACAATGTGGTTGGAGGAGTCAGTGATGGATGGAGAGTGAGGGGTGCTGGTTTCCATGGCTGCTTAGAGGACTTGCCGAGGAGGTGGCATTTTGGGCAGGCCATGAAAAGGTCCAGGCAGAGTGTGTTTGGAGGAGGAAATAAATATGTAAAGGCTCTAGGGGAGAGTCAGTTTCGAGAATGTGAGGGGGCAGTGAGTCCAGAGGGGCTGGTGTGCTGTGGCTGAGTTTGAATTTTATTCTGAGTGTCCTGGGAAGTAGGTGGATGGTTTTTACCACCAGGGTTCTTTATGATTATTTTATTCTTTGTGATGATCCTACTTAAAAAAAAATGCTATTCACCAAAAAGGTGTGTTTATGGAACAATAGAATGTACAACCTTGAAGCACTTTAGGCTTTTAAAGTACAGGGAAATAATTATGGTCACAATGAATATATCCTTGAGGGCTGCCCGCCTCCCCAGCTGACATGGTCAGCTAAACCTTTAAGGCCTCTTCTGTTTCAAACCTTTATTCTTCCCAAAGCTGCTTGATGTGAGATTAAAAAAAATTTACTGCCACCTACTGATAGAAGATTTTTTTTTTTTTTTTTTTTTTTTGAGATGGAGACTCATTCTGTCATCCAGGCTGGAGTGCAGTGGCACGATCGTGGCTCACTGGAACCTCCACCTCCCAGTTTCAAGCAATTCTCCTGCCTCAGCCTCCTGAGTAGGTGGGATTACAGGCATGCACCACCACCACGCCCGGCTAATTTTTTTTTTTTTTTTTTGTATTTTTAGTAGAGATGGGGTTTCACCATGTTGGTCAGGCTGGTCTCGAACTCCTGACCTTGTGATCTGCCCGCCTCGGCCTCCCAAGGTGTTGGGATTGCAGGTGTGAACCCCTGCGCTCGGCTGAAGATGAATCTTTGTGCAACAAAAATCCCAAACCCAGTGGATTTCTTCTGCTGTACATCTGGTTTCCACCGCGCTGTCAGGATTGGGAAATGAGTCTGGGGGCGGGGCGGGCTGCGCTGGTCTTGGTATCCATCCCTGATCTCCCTTTTTTGGATCCGACAATCTTGTCTCTGATTCTGTGTCCTCCTGCTTCAACTCATCACACAGTGTGGCTGGAGGGAAGTGCTGATCTGGGAGTTGTTCCGGGGAGGGGGCCTGAGGTCAGGGGAATGTCTCTGTGGGGGAAACACTGGGCACTGGGAGCCAGCAGCCCCCGGCCACCACAGAACGTGGTGAATCCTTTGTAATTGACCCGAGGTTGCAATGATTCCCTGTGTTTAATGTCCCAAGACGCCCTAACCCTGACCAGCAGACCTTTGCTTAATGTGCTTCTTACCACCCCACCCCCATTATTAAATCCTCAACGGCTTTATTTCTGATTTGCATTTTCCATGGCTGAATGAATCTGCTGACTTCCGTTTTCTTTTTCTGTTTCAGATCCTGTGCGCAGGTGACTGTGAGTACCGTTTCTCTCCATTCTTGTGTTGTTCGCTACTGCCCCCTAATGGACACCGAGCAGCATTAACAGCAATGTCAAAATGCTAAAACCTGCTTGGTTTCCAATTTTTCTTTACAAGTGAGGGTGAAAACAACAGATGAAATTAAAAAAATTTAATTAATTGTGCAATCATGATGAAAATTTATATTTTTCTGTAATTTTTTTCTCGCCTGATCTGTGGCCGATTTAACTTAGTTGAAATTGTAATACAGTGTTTTCATATTGCTTATGTGCTGTTATATTTTATTTTCTTGTGTTGCTATGTTGCCCTTTTGTTGCTACATTGCTACATTTAAAAAGTGGTGTGCAAGGTTGGCATAACCTTTGGAAAATGAGACCTGGATTCCTGCACGTTTTGCTTTCATGTATAGGGCTGAGTCCCAACTGCTGACTAGTGCTGGTTCGTTCTCTGGTCTGTAGTAAAATGAGAAAAATAAGGATATGACTAGAAGTTTTGTTGTTGTTGTTGTTTGTTTTTGAGATGGAATCTCACTCTGTTGCCAGGTTGGAGTGCAGTGGCGTGATCTCGGCTCACTGCAGCCTCTGCCTCCCAGGTTCAAGCAATTCTCCTGCCTCAGCCTCCCGAGTAGCTGGGACTACAGGCGTGTGCCACCACACCTGGCTAATTCTTTTGTATTTTTAGTAGAGACAGAATTCACTGTGTTAGCCAGGATGGTTTCGATCTCCTGGCCTCATGATCTGCCCGCCTCTGCCTCCCCAAGTGCTGAGATTACAGGAGACTAGAAGCTTTTACAGGAAACAAATATATTCAGTTGAAAGCACCATCCATTCCAGGATCTAAGTTTTTGGTCATAAAACATTTATATAAGAATTGAAGGCTGGGCGCGGTGGCGCACGCCTGTAATTTTTGTGCAATGAAAACAGCTGCAGGAAACAGAAATCATGAGCTATTTTAACTGAAAGGATCTGCGCTGGGAAGTGAGAGTTTACAGAATCATTGGGAGGGCTGCTGTGTTAGTTTGCTATAGTAAGACCAAGGTCTTGAGGGTTAGGACTTCAACATATGAATTTGGGGGTGGGGGAGCATAATTCAGCTCATAGCAGCTGGGGAGGAGGCTTTAGGCCTGGCCCTGAGAAATGACTTCCAGCCTAAGGCTGGAGAACTGACTCCCTGGAGAGTCGCTGCCTTGGTCACAGACAGCAGAGGGAGGAATCAGGAAGTCTCTGCTGTAGTTGCTGGGTCTGGGGGTGCATGTTCTGAGCTGTGATCCTGGGATCAGGAAGCTGCAGCCACCCCCACATTGTTGGTTCTAGAGTGAGGCAGCGTGAGTTCCAGTCATTGCATCCACGCTCCAGCTGTAAGGAGGAGGAAGGGCAGAAGGTTGAGCTCCACCCTTTAAGGACACTTCCTAGAAGTCACCCAGTACCTCTGCTCACACTCTGTTAACTAAAACTTAGTCGCATGCAACATCTAGCTGCATGGGAGGCTGGGAAATGTGGTCTTTGTTCCCAACAGCCATGCACACACAGGGCTGGAATCTCTGGGAGCATGATGAAGGGGAAATGAAGAATGGATTTTGGGGGTCAAGAATGGCCTCTGCTGTCCCTCCCTGAACAGAGGCTCTAAGAGACTAGTAATATATTCAAGATAAAGCAGCCAGTGTGGCCAAGGTTCTGCTCCAGAGCCTGCGCCCTTGACTATAGGAACTCATGCCTCCTCTCATTTCCTGTGAATGTCTGTGTGCAGTATAAGCATGGAGCTTCTGCACTCTCGAGGCCGAGTGCTCTCCCCGTGGACAGAAACAGCAGTTTCCAATGGGCATATGTTGTAGGTGATGATATGAGGAAGAGAAAGAGAGGGATCAGGTTTCCCAAGTGTGCGTTTAATTTCAGTGTAAATATTTTGTGAGGTGGGGCATCCCCATCTTCTGAAAAGTACATATATATGTACTTTTATATATAAAAGTATATATACATATGTACTTTTATTTTTTTTTGAATCGAAGTCTTGCCCTTGTCGCCTGAGCTGGAGTGCAGTGGAGCCGTCTCAGCCTCCCAGGTTCAAGTGATTCTCCTGCTTCAGCCTCCAAAGTAGCTGGGATTACAGGCACCTGCCACTAGGCCTGGCTAAGTTTTGTATTTTTAGTAGAGAAGGGGTTTCGCCCTGTTGGCCAGGCTGATCTCGAACTCCTGACCTCAGGTGATCCACCCGCCTCGGCCTCCCAAAGTGCTGGGATTACAGGTGTGATCCATCAGGCCTGGGCAAGAAATATATTTTTAATCTAATTGTTTACTTTCTTTGCATAGCCACTGATACAGGGGATTCAGGTGTTACTGCAGGGGAAAGTGGCGGAGCTCAGAGCAGCAATGACGGAGGATTTCTCATTGGGGGTGGCTCTGGAGCCAATGATAGTTCAACAACATCTGAACAAGAATCTAGTGGGACTGATGGAGCATCTCAGACAACTTCCAGTAGCCCTGGTAAGCAAATAGGCTTTTCTGCCAGTCATTTTTCTTAAAGGAAATCAGTATAATTTATAAATGTTCCAAATATTGTTCTTTTAATTACCAAAGAAAATCTATAAAACAATTTTATAATGATAGCAATGCATATTCATTATATAAAATATAGACAAGAAGAAAAGAAAAACAAGTAAACCATTAACTGGAGATGACCGCTGATTACTTGATATATGATGTTCACAATTTTAAGATACATACGTGTGTGTGCGTGCACATATGTATACACGTTACATATAAATTTTATTTTGTTTTACGAATACTGAGGTCATCCTGTATGTGTAATTTCTTACCAATATATTACAAATTTTCTTCCCTGTTAGTGTATGTATTTCAACAAAACAGTTTTAATGCCTGCCTGTCTTTCTGTTGTCTAAATCAGGTAGACAAATAATAATGGTCCATGGGCCAAAATCTGCCTCACTTTCTGTTTTCTTTTTTTTTTTGAGATGAAGTCTTACTGTCACCTAAGCTGGAGTGCTGTGGCACGATCTCGGCTCACTGCAAACTCCACCCTCTGGGTTTAAGTGATTCTTCTGCCTCAGCCTCCTGAGTAGCTGGGATTATAGGAGTGTGCACACCCCACTAATTTTTGTATTTTTAGTAGAGATGGGTTTCACTATATTGGCCAGGATGGTCTCCATCTTCTGACCTCAGGTCATCCACTGCCTTGGCCTCCCAGAGTGCTGGGATTACAGTCATTAGCCACTGTGCCTGGCCTACTTTCTGTTTTCATAAGTAAAGTTTTATTGAGTCTGCCTTTGGCTGTTTTCATGCTAGAATTGAGTAGTAGCAATGGAGAATATATGGCTTGTAAAGCCTGAAGTATTTATTCTCTGGCCTTTACAGAAGAACATTGCTGACACCTGGGTTAGATCAGTGATTCTAAAACTGTGGTTCAGAGATCTCTAGGGGGTGTCCTAGATTCTTTCAATGTATTTCTGGGTATTATGATCATACTACTACTAACATGTTATTTGGCTTCTTTACTCTCATTTTATCATGCGTATAGAGTGGAATTTTCCAGATCTATATGACATGGTATGACATTGTCACTCTAACAGCTGATGGAATGTATGCTTTCACATTGTTATGTTTAAAAAACTTAATCTTTTTTATTTCTAATACAGTATGGTAAGTATTAATACAACCCATATAAACAAAATTCTCCAAGAGCCTTAATAATTTTTAAGAAGTTAAAAGGGACCTGAGACTACAATGTTTAAGAATTACTTGTCTAGAAGAATTGTAAATTATTTGACTACTTCCTTATTGTTGGGAAGGTAGATTATTTACAATATTTAATAAAAACATTATGATGCAATAGTCTTGTTAGTTCTAGAACTACTGATAAAATCATTTCATGTAAACAGTTTAAATAAATCATTAAATTATTTCTAGGCTAGTATGAGAAACTTCTAGAAATTCCTAGGAGGCAGGGCATGATAACTCATGCCTGTAATCTCAGCACTTTGGGAGACTAAGGTGGATGGATCAACTGAGGTCAGGAGTTCAAGACTAGCCTGGCCAACAGGGTGAAACCCCATCTCTCTTAAAAATACAAAAATTAGCTGGGTGTGGTGGTGTACACCTGTAATCCCAGCTACTCGGGAGGCTGAGGCAAGAGAATCACTTCAACCCAGGTGACAGAGGTTGCAGTGAGTGGATGTGGCACTATCACACCCCAGCCTGGATGACAAAGTGAGACTCCATCTCAAAAAAAAAAAAAAAAAAAAAATTCTACTATAAGGACACATGCACACGAATGTTCATTGCAGCACAGTTTACAATAGCAAAGACCTGGAACCAATGCAAATGCCCATTGATGATAGACTGGACAGGGAAAATGTGGCACATAAACAACATGGAATATTATGCAGCCATAAAAAATGATGAGTTTGTGTCCTTTGTAGGGACATGGATGAACCTGGAAACCATCATTCTCAGCAAACTGACAGAAGAACAGAAAATCAAACACTGCCTGTTCTCACTCATAGGCAGGTGTTGAACAATGAGAACACATGGATACAGGGAGGGGAGCATCACACACTGGGGTCTGTTGGGGGCAATAGGGGAGGGACAGCGGGGGGTGGGGAGTTGGGGAGAGAGAGCATGGGGAGAAATGCCAGATATAGGTGAAGGGGAGGAAGGCAGCAAATCACACTGCCATGTGTGTACCTATGCAGCAATCTTGCATGTTCTTCACATGTACCCCAAAACTTAAGTGGAATAAAAAAAATTCCTAGGGAACTAATGTTAATTATTGTTCTAAAAATTTGGGCTTAGGGCCCTCTCTAGCACTTCAGTGGCCATTGTAATCCTAGAGGTTGGGACCATATCAGATGGTCTGTCCAGAAATCTTTGGACAGGCTTACTGTTGTAGGGCATTTCCAGAGGAAGCCAATCTACAATGACTGGAATAAGAACCGACTTCTTCAAGTATGGAGACATCAATGCAGAGTCACGGGATCAAGAACAATGATGTTACCAGAGAGACAAAGTAAAGTGCAAGTGATTGACCAGATGGGAGATTTATGGACTGTCTGATAGAGAATTCAAAATATATGTTTTAAGGGAGTCTAGGAAACTTTAAGAAAATACAGAGAAACAATTTTTAAAAATGAGGAAAACAATACGTGACTAGATTGAGACATTCAACAGAGAAGCAAACACAAATTCCAGAGCTAAAAAATACACTGAACAAAATGAAAAATGTAATAGAGAGCATCAAGAGTAAAACTGATCAAGTAGAAGAAACAATCTTTGAACCTGAAGACAGATTATTTGAAAACATATTGTTGGAGGAGGAAAAAAATGAATAAAAAGAAATAAAGAATTATTATAGGATTTATGAGACAACATCAAAAGAGATGGTATTTGAATCATTGGAGTTCATCTGGGGGATAGAAAGATAAAGGGTAGAAAGCTTATTTAAAGAAATAGTAGCAGAAAACTCTCCAAAGCTAGAGAAAGATATAAATATCCAGGTATAGGAAGGACAAAGGACTCCAATCAGAGTCGATTTAAACAAGACTACTCCAGAACATAATCACACTGTCAAACATCACAGACAATGGGGATTTGGAAAGCAAGAAGAGAAAAGAAGGAAATAACATATAAGGGACTCATGCTTGTAATCTTCAGCTAGCAGCAGATTTATTGGCAGAAACTTACAGGCCAGGAGAGAGTGGGGTAATGATATTTACTGTGCTGGAGGCAAACAATCTGCCAACCAAGATTACTATATCCAGCAGAACTGGCCATCAAAAATGAAGGTGAGATAAAGACTTTCCCAGAGAAACAAAAGCTGAGAGAGTTTATCACCACTAGACATGTCTTACAAGAAATGCTAAAGAGAGTTTTTAAGCTGGAAGAAAAGGACACTTATGATTAATTGAAAACATATGAAAGGATAAGACTCACTAGTAAAATAAATACACAATCAAATTCAGAATACACGAATACTGTAATGGTCATGCATATATTTAGTATGAAATTTAAAAAATAATACTTAAAAAATAATAACTACAATAACTTGCAGGGGGGATATGTAATATAAAAGATGTAAATGGTGACCACAAAGAAAAACTTTTAGTAGATACACAAAAAATACAAAGCAAGGAATCAAAATGTACTACTAGAGAATATCACTTAACCTCAAAGGAAGACAGTAAGAGAGGAAGAAAGGAACAAAGAGTCGAGAAAACAACCAAATGGCAGTAGTAAGTTCTTACCAATCAGTAATAACCTTGAAAGGAAAGGGTTTAAATTCTCTAATCAAAAGACATAGAGTGGGTAAATGGGTCAAAAAAAAAAAAAAAGCCTCAATAATACACTGTCTTCAAGAGACTCACTTCACCTGCAAGGACATGGATAGACTGAAAGTGAAGGGATGGAAAAAGATACTCCATGCTAATGGAAATCAAAAGAGAGCCAGGAGTAGCTATACTTACGTCAGATAGAATAGACTTTAAGTTCAAAATTTAGAAAAAAGACAAAAACCATCATTTTATAATGAATGATAAAGGGATCAGTTTATCAAGAGGTCTTAACGATTATAAATATAAGTATATGAAACAAATATTAATGGATCTGAATGGAGAGATTGACTGTAATACATTAATAGTAGAAGACTTCCAACACCCTACTTCCAGCAATGGACAGATGATCCAGACAGGAAATCAGTAAGGAAGTATCAGATTTAAACTATAGTTTAGATCAAATAGATGTATCTGACATATACAGAACATTCCATCCCACAACTACAGAATACACACTTATCAATTGGACCTGAAATGTTCTCCGTGTTAATTATATGTTAGACCACAAAACAAGTCTTAACGGATTTACGAAGTGTGAAGTCATATCAAGTATCTTTTCTGATGATGGCGTCCAAGTAGAAAAAATAGGGGCCGGGCGCGGTGGCTCAAGCCTGTATTCCCAGCACTTTGGGAGGCCGAGGCGGGTGGATCACAAGGTCAAGAGATCGAGACCATCCTGGTCAACATGGTGAAACCCCATTTCTACTAAAAATACAAAAAATTAGCTGGGCATGGTGGCGCATGCCTGTAATCCCAGCTACTCAGGAGGCTGATGCAGGAGAATTGCCTGAACCCAGGAGGCGGAGGTTGCGGTGAGCCGAGATTGCGCCATTGCACTCCAGCCTGGGTAACAAGAGCGAAACTCCGTCTCAAAAAAAAAAAAAAAAAGTAGAAATAAACAACAGGAGGAACTTCAGAAAATTCACAGCTACCTGGAAATTAAACAACATGCTCCTAATGGGTTGATGATAAAATTAAAAGGGAAAGTAAAACATATCTCGAGACAAACATCACTTCTTAAGCAATTTTGTTAACATATTTCTTCTTCTTTAAAATGGTGACATAACCTCTTTCATGAAAGTACAGTGAGGCATAAATTAGAAAATGCTTGTACAGCCGCTGGTACAGATCTGGGACGTGGTCAGCTCCCCAGTAGGTGTGATGCCGATCTTGCCATCTCTGCCACAGTAACTACTGAATAGTCTCTTAATTATTTTGTCAGAGATACTCCTGAACAATCAATGGGTCAGTGAGGAAATTAAAAGGCAAATAAAAAAATGTCTTGAAGCAAATGCAAATGGAAACACATTGTACCAGAGCCTGTGGGATGCACCAAAAGCAGCCCTCCCAAGAAAGTTGATAGCAGTAAACTCCTACATCCAAAAGATAGCTTGTCGGGCACAGTGGCTCACACTTGTAATCCTGGAACTTTGGGAGGCTGAGGCAGGCGGATCACTCGAGGTCAGGAGTTTGAGATCAGCTTGGCCAATGTGGTGAAATCCTGTCTTTATTAAAAATACAAAAATTAGTCATTTTCTGGTTTCAAGCAATTCTCCTGCCTCAGCCTCCCAAGCAGCTGGGGCTACAGGCACACACCACCATGCCAGGCTAATTTTTTTTACTTTTAGTAGAGATGGGGTTTCACCATGTTGGCCAGGATGGTCTTGATCTCTTGACCTTGTGATCCACCCGCCTCCCAATGTGCTGGGATTACAGGTGTGAGCCATCGTGCCCAGCTGAACTTGTCATTTTCTAAAGAGGAAACTCAAGCTTGAGGGGCCTTTTGGCATGGCATTTAGTGAATTGTGGGCCACAGGGTCCTTCTCTGCTTATTCCATTTTCCCTGCTCTTGTGTTTCTTTTCCTGCCTTTTTTTTTTTTGATGAGACAGAGTCTTGCTCTGTTGCCCAGGCTGGAGTCCAGTGGCATGATCTTGGCTTACTGTAACCTCCACCTCCGGGTTCAAGCGATTCCCCTGCCTCAGCCTCCCAAGTAGCTGGGATTACAGGCAGCTGCCCCCATGTCTGATTCATTTTTGTATTTTTGGGAGAGATGGGGTTTCACCATGGTGGCAAGGCTGGTCTTGAACTCCTGACTTCACGTGGTCTGCCTGCCTCAGCCTCCCAAAGTGCCGGGATTACAGGCATGAGCCACAGTGCCTGGCTTCCTGCCATTTTTATTGATTGGATGAATGTTTGCATATCCCATGAGCCAGGCGAGGCACACTGTCCATGCACATACCAAGATGGTGTCACTTACGCCATCTTTACTCTTTTGGGATCGGTTCCCAAGCTCTTTGACAATGAGGGCCCTATCACCTGGGTTTTACTCTTTGGTTTCTGGTTGTTACTCCTCAGTCCTCAGCTTAATTAGGGTGCATCCATTCGGTAGTTTTGCAGTTGGTAACCCTGATGACTTCTACTGGTTTACGATCTTGTATGTCTGAGATGATGAAACTGAGGTTCAGAGAGGTAAGATGACTTTGAGTAAAACTGCATGGTGAGCAACTCGCAGAATTGGACCCTGAAACCAGATTTCTAAATGTCTAAATCTTGTCCCCTGTTTATCATATCATGGTGGTTCAGTAATAGTTCTTTTTGTTTAGTGTGGTGTGCTAGAGCTGTCAGCAGAGGAATCTGAGACTGAGGTTTGAAGGGACTAATTCTAGGTCACACAGCTAATGGGTGGAGCAGGTCTTTGTTTGTTTGTTTATTTTATTTTATTTTTTGAGATAGAGTCTCATTCTGTCACCCAGGCTGGAATGCAGTGGTACGATCTCGGCTTACTGCAACCTCCGCCTCCCGGGTTTAAGCGATTCTCCTGCCTCGGTCTCCCGAGTAGCTGGGTTTACAGGTGTGCGCCATCACGCCTGGCTAATTTTTGTATTTTTAATAGAGACAGGGTTTCACCATGTTGGCCAGGCTGGTCTCGAACTCTTGACCTTGTGATCCGTCTGCCTCGGCCTCCCAAAGTGCTGGGATTACAGGTGTGAGCCACCGTGCCCAGCGGTGGAGCAGGTCTTTAAGCCAGATCTGGCTTCCATGACCAGTCCTTCTCTCTTTATGCTGCTCTGCCCCTGCTATCTTTATGTCAGAAAACTGCCGAGCTTCCTTCTAGATGTCAGGGTTTGGCAAAAACGTTATCATGTGCTTCTGCATCATGCAGCGTTTTCCCAGAATGGGGAGATGGACTCATTTTGCGTCTTTGGTCTCTTTTTTTTTTTTGAGACAGAGTCTCACTTTTATCTCTCAGGCTGGAGTGTAGTGGTGTGATCTCAGCTCACTGCAACCTCCACCTCCCAGGTTCAAGTGATTCTTCTGCCTCAGCCTCCCGAGTAGCTGGGATTACAGTGCTTGCTACCACACCTAGCTACTTTTTGTATTTTTTTAGTAGAGGTGGGGGTTTCACCAGGCTGGTCTCAAACTCCTGACCTCAGGTGATCTACCTCCTCTGGCCTCCCAAAATTTGGTCTCTTTTGGAATCAGCTTCTATACAGACTTAACCCCATTTTTAAGCCACAGCCAACATGGCAAACTCTATCAGTTTTGCTTCTGTTCCAAAGGCTTCTGTTTTACTAACATACATACATACATACATCTATGCAGACGGATTTAAATAAATTCTAGTGCAGGGAAATCTAGGAGGCAGATAAAGAGAGACGAAACTCTGTGATTGGAAAGTCACGTCTGGAAACTAGACATATAGAGCAGACCTTGCTCTAACATTTCTCTTTGAAGCGCAATAATTTTTTTCTTTTTAAACAATATAGGGCCCAGTCCTGTGTTTGACATTAAAGCTGTTTCCATCAGTCCAACCAATGTGATCTTAACCTGGAATAGTAGCGACCCAGCTGCTTCCGAGTACAAGTGTGCAGTAAAGAGTGAGATGGAAAAGGAGACAATTTCTGTTGTGCATCACAGATGGTGTAACATCACAGACTTACATCCAGCAACTTCATATGTGTTCGCCATTACTCCAGGAATAGACAATAAGACCTGGGGAGATCCCAAAGTCGTAAATGTCATCACAGGTAAGATGATTGGCTCCCAGGGGTGATGACAAACCATTCCTTATTGTCTTGTATCCTAGGGCCTTGTCCATTCAGGTTGCCTGTTGGAAAGAGATTGTTTTACATAAACTAGAAGAGGAGAAAAGGTGCTGTGTTGTTTCAAGCCCAGGGGTTCAGGTGGCCAGATCATTCAGTATTAAGGTCCTGTGTGTTTTGGGACATTCTATCTACTTCTGTTTGGTTTTAAAAATCTTTTGTTATTGTTGGCCAATACCTACTTTTCTGTTAACACTCAGGAGTAGAGACCTCCTTAAAAACATGTTTTTATGGTCATTACCAGCCTTTTAAGCTCCCAGGAAATTGATGCTATGTTTATATTTCCAGGAGTTTCTGTTGGGCAGGAAAGTTTGGTGTATTTTATAGAGGAGTGTGCATTTCAAATGAAACAGGGGCTTGAAGACATTTAAATTTTAATTTAGATTGGACAGATTTTTATTTATCTTAGATGTCAATACCTAAGCCATCTGTTATGGTTGCAAACTTAGCTTATTTTTTTGAGATGGAGTCTTGCTCTGTCACCCAGGCTGGAGTGCAGTGACGCAATGGTGGCTCACTGCAACCTCTGCCTCCTGGGTTCCAGCGATTCTCCTGCCTCAGCCTCCCAAATAGCTGGAAGTAGCTAATTTTCACATTTTTTAGTATAGATGGGGTTTCAACCATATTGGCCGGGCTGGTCTCAAACTCCTGACCTCATGATCCGCCTGCCTTGGCCTCCCGACGTGCTGGGATTACAAGTGTTAGCCACCGCGCCCGGCCCTTAGCTCTTTTTTTTAAGCTGAAAAGAACCAAACATTTTTAAAAACAAGTGAGAAACTTTTTAAGGTGAGGAGAACAAAAAATTGAAAAAAGAGGTCCTCTGTTAGCTTTCTGATCTTGGTTGGGGGGACTAGGGGGTGTGACCTCAGGGGCTGGAGTCGGCCATGGGTGCCTGAGCTCTTGGAGGCCACGGATTTAGGTGAGCGAGGTCCAGCCTGGCAAATCTCCTGGACGTAGAGCAGCAAACACGAAATAGTGGCTTCCAATATTTTTACTCAGGAAACTATTTCTTTAAACAAAACCTTGCCCAGGAGCCCAATAAGTAAAAATAAGAAGAACTGGAGAGAGAAGAGCCAAAGAAATGGGTGTCATGGGCACCCTCACAAAACTCGTGGAGCTCCTCAGAGCACGATTTCGGGGGGGAACCCACCATAATGGTTTGCTTCATTACACTGTGAAAGAGAGGGAAAGAAGGAGAGCACAGAGAGATGACAGAAGAGAAGAGGAAGAGAGAAAAGCACAGAATTTGGAAATGGTGACGAGGACAAGGTGATGCCAAGGGCGTGGCCACGGGATGTGGAGGTACAGGAAGCATCGGTCGAGGGGCTGAGTGTCTTTATCTACCTTAAAGCCCTGAGCACAGGGCTGAATTGGAGCGGGTCCGTCCACTGCTGCGTGTTGAGCACGGCCCATGTGTGTCGCTGTCCTTAATGTGATTTTATCCTCACAGTAACCCTGGGGGCTGCAGCAGAAGACACTGTAATGTGGAGAAGTTAAGATTCTTCCAGTGTCTCAGTTACTGAGCATCAAGTGGTGGGGCTGGAACCCAGGAGTCTAACTCCAGACTACTGTGGTGCAGTGATGCTCGTAACAGCCACCCAGAGTCACTGAGCTGGGAATTTATTGGTTCCACATTATTTAACAAAGCAAAAAGGCACATGACTGACCTGATTTAGAAAGATAGACTGGATAAGGAAAATATGGCACATATACACCATGGAATACTATGCAGCCATAAAAAAGGATGAGCGCATGCCCTTTGCAGGGACATGGATGAAGCTGGAAACCATCATTCTCAACAAACTGACACAAGAACAGAAAACCAAACACTGCATATTCTCACACATAAGTGGGTGTTGAACAATGAGAACACATGGGCACAGGGAGGGGAACATCACACACCAGGGCCTGTTGGGGGTGGGAGAACTAGGGGAGGGATAGCCAGTGGTGGGGGGTATTGGGGAGGGATAACATTAGGATAATACTTAATGTAGATGATGAGGGGATGGATGCAGCAAACCACCATGGTGTGTGTATACATATGTAACAAATCTGCACATTTTGCACAGGTACCCCAAACTTTTATATATATATGCACACACACACATATATATGTATATACATACACACACACATATATACATACACAGACACACACACATACGTATATATGTAAAAAATTTTTGCATGAGAAGCACATGCTGTGAGGAATCATCTCACCTTTTGCAGTTGGATGGTGCCCTGGACTCCTCTAGGCCAGTGTCTTCACCTTCAGGCCCCCGCAGCCCCTCAGGCAGGGTTCTCCGCTCTCTGCAGCACTGCCTGTGCTTTTCTCTAGGTAAAGCTGCAGCCCCCAGGGTTACTGTGAGGAACTGGAGAGAGAAGAGCCAAAAGAACCCAGGGTTCTCCTGTCCCCACTGCTACCGGGAGTGTGTGTTCTTGAGCAAGCTGCCCGGCCTCTCAGGGTCTCCATGTTCTTACTGGGAAAGTGAGGGCAGTGCATGTCATTTTGGCTGAAGTGGTTCGACTTATGTCACCATCAACCAAATAAGATGATGGGAGGAAGGGCCAGGATATAGTGGAGATGGACTGTCTTCTGAAAAACCCCCTTGGGGCTGGGATATGGAATGTGCTGCTTAGTTGAAATGTCTTGGTGATTTAAAATGATATTATTTGCATTATCTTGGATTGAGACCTTTAGATTAGTAAACAGTCACTTTATTTGAGGCTTTGCTCCTGCTAGCTAAAACACATGTAATTAAATGCTACCATTTAAAAGGGCTGGTTTTGAAGGTTTCTAATCACTGTTGGGGTTAATCTTGGAGAAGAGCGTAGATCCTAAACAATTTCAGTGTTAAGGTTTTTCCTTCTCTTCTGCATTATTATTTTCTCCCCCAGTCCTGCTGTGAAATGATGGAAATGCACTGGACTCTGATAGAAAGGAAGTATTTTTAGAGTCACAGTGGGACATCAGTAACCTCATTCATTCATTCTTTTTTTTTTTTTTTTTAAAAAAAACCTGCTCCCAGCACTGAACCCCAGTCATTCTTAATGAGGGTCACTGCATATATCTTCCATTAATGCATGTTGTGTTTTTAAAATAGAGCCGATTCCAGTGTCTAACCTCAGTGTTGTCAACACGGATCTGAGGAAGGTTACTCTCACCTGGAGCAATGACAATGACACTGCCTCCTGCCGGCTGCTTCTTGAAAGCCTTGGAAGCCACGAGGCGTCGATTCAAGACTTAGTGGCCAATATCTCGGACCTGAAGCCAGGGTTTAAATACAGCATCAACCCATATCATCTAAAACCAAATGAGACAAAGGGAGCCTCCCTGAGCACAAAAGGTGGCTTGAGTGAGTTACAAAGGATACCTCCCATCTCCCTTACTGGTTCTGACTTTCAGTAACTTAATGTTTTAAAAAAGAAATTGCTCTCCCATGTGTATAAAGATTTAGAATTTATAGAGGGCTTTTCCTCCACATTTTAGTTTGATCCCCACCTGCATGAGGAAGAAAACGTGTTCTGATTTTACAGGGGAACACACTGGGGCTGAGAACAGCAATAGGGCTTGAAACTTCTTAGAGTCTGGCACCCAGGAAAGTAGAGGCCCCTTTAGCTTTCTTTCAGTTGAGCAAATAACAGTGATATCAACCAAGTTGGGCCTTCGGAGGAACTTATCACATCCGCTGGTTGACGTTGGCGTTGTCATTTGCAGGTTTCATGGCATTTGCAGAGGATCCCTAGGATAACCCCAGGAGGAGGACAGGCACTTACCCTGCATGTAACACTTAAGAAAACAGCTACGGAGTGGGTGTTGGGATCCTTGCTTGCAAGTGGCAGAAACCAGACGTTGGATAGCTCAGACAGAAGGAACAATTTATTGGCTCGTGTGGATTTTCCTGCTAGGGGGAGGCCTTAGAGAAAGAGATGAGGCAATGCTCATCCCTCCCTCCTGCTTCTTTCTGTTCATCAGATTCATTCTCAGAGCAGCTCCCTCTGCACACACCCTGCAGCTGCCCCAGCAGCCGGGGTCTGGTCCAGGGAAACGTGTCTTGAGAAGGCTCTGATTAGCAAAGTCTGCTTCACAGAGCTGTCCCTGGAAATCGATGCTGGGACAGGAGAAGATAATGTTGCAAAGAAGGGAGAATGACCTGAAATAAGCAGAGTTTGAAAGAGAAACACCAGATATCTATGGTGTTTCTGGAATAATAGTACAAATGGAGATGGGGCGATCAGGCCTTTTTAGGGGCTGTATCTTTCTCTGGAGGACAAGGGGAGCAGATATTGATGGAGCACCAACTGTGGCCACTGTCTGATGGCCATCCGATGGGGCAGGGGCTCCAAAGGAAGATGGGGGATGTGTCCTTCTTGTGAATGATGTGTTTTTGTCTCCTGTGCTTCAAACAGATGCCAACGACACAGAGGGAAGCCAGGCAGGGAGCCCCACTGCCCCTGTGCACCAAGAGTTCCCATCCTCCGGCCAGCAGTCCCGAGTCACGGAAGTCCTGCTTGTCGGGTTAAAGCCTGGCACCCGATACAATGCCACCGTTTATTCCCAAGCAGCGAATGGCACGGAAGGACAGCCCCAGACCAAAGAGTTCAGGACATGTAGGTTGAACTTTGTAAAATGGTGGCAGCCAGAGTTTCCTAGTACAATGTTCTG
This sequence comes from Saguinus oedipus, assembly GCA_031835075.1. NCBI lineage: Eukaryota > Metazoa > Chordata > Mammalia > Primates > Cebidae > Saguinus > Saguinus oedipus. The sequence continues at coordinate 62,011,111 of CM063178.1, read as the reverse complement.
TCTCCGCTGATTCCGATTCTGAGTTATTTCTTGCATAACAACAAGTTTTGTTGTCAGAGGGAGCTTCCTGGAGGAGATTTTGGACAGAGCAGGTCTGGTCAGTTTCTTCTGAACTCCACGGGCCGTGCACGTCTCTCATTAAGTGCACTGAAATACATGGAACAGCCTCTGGGCACTGCCTCATACCGTCTTTCACAGTGCTACTTGGTGGCTGATGAGACAAACTGGCATAATACTTTCCTCTTTTTCTTTTTTTTTGAGATAGAGTTTCCCTCTTGTTGCCCAGGCTGGAGTGCAATGGCATGATCTTGGCTAACTGCAACCTCTGCCTCCCAGGTTCAAACGATGCTCTTGCCTCAGCCTCTCAAGTAGCTGGGATCACAGGCACCTGCTGCCACGCCCAGCTAATTTTATATTTTTAGTATAGATGGGGTTTCTCCATGTTGATCAGGCTGGTCTCGAACTCCTGACCTCAGGTGATCCACCTGCCTTGGCCTCCCAAAGTGCTGAGATTACAGGCATGAGCCACTGCGCCTGGCATACTTTCCTCTTAAAAATAGATAATTGTTGCTTATTTCTTCCCCCACTCTGAGTTAAGAAACTAAGTTTCCTTTTCTCGCCTGCCCTTGTAATTCATAGCAGCCTTTCTATGGAAACGCTTGTTGACAAGCACATTCCTGCTTCCTCACTATAATTTATCAGCACTTCCACTCTGTAAGTTCACCAATTATCTGGAGGCTTTGTCGAGAAGAGCGAGAGGGGAACATATTTGGGAATACTTAGAGGCAGTTACTGGCCAGGCTGTTATCTGTATAGGACTAGAAGTTTTGGCAAGACATTGGTGAGAAGCGGTGTCTGTGAGGAATGACAGCTTTTCTGGTATCCATGTCGAGGGAGGGTCCATTTGTGTCCTTCCTTCCCCTTGTACTGGCTTTGCTAATGTGGGGGTGGGGTGGGGAGGATGTGGCTGTAGGAGAGGCCACTTGACCTCATGGGGCCAGCAGTGACCTGGCAGGAGTGGCAAGCGGGAGGCTCTTGGGTAAGGAGGGCTTGGATTCCACAGGGTGAGGATGGAGGGGGATGAAGGGGCTCCTCCATGGGTGCTGTTGGCAGGGATGGGGTGTCTGCAATGGTAAGCTTGCGTGAGAGTGAAAGGAGCTGAAATCTAGCCTGTCTGTCCTGCACCAAGCCATGCACCCAGGGCTGGGTCTGGCCAGGGGAAGGACCCTTTAACTGATTTGCTGAAAGGACCCGTGGATTTGTGTGGGCCCCGGGCCCCTGCTTTTTAAAGCAGTTTGAGCAAAAGCAAAGTAGTAGTGATTTCATCTCAGGCTCTTGGTGGTGTGAATTCACACACATCCTAGTTTGCACTGAACTGTCTTAATGCTTGGTAAGTAATTATTATAGTAGCCTTTCCCTCTCTATAAGGGACGAGTGTGTGTGTGTTCAAGTATGTCTTAGTCAGTTTGGGCTGCTGTAACAAATGACCATGCACTAGGTAGTGCAAACAATGAACGTTTATTTCTCAGGGTTCTGGAGGCTGGCAGTCTGAGACTGGGGTGCAGCATGGCAGGGCTCTGGGTACAGGCCCTCTTCCTCTTCCGGGTTGCAGACTCCCTGGGCCTTCACATGGTTGAAGGGGTGGGGGAGGGGTCTTTCTCCAATTCTTTGATAAGGGCACTAATCCCATTCAGGAGGGAGGTAATTCATGACCTAAATTCATGACCTAATTACTTTCCAAAAGCCTCTCATCCTAAAACCATCACATTGGGGGTTAGGATTTCAACAGGAATTTTATGGGGACAGAAACATTCAGTCTGTTGCAACACACACACACACACACACACACACGCACACAGACACACAGGCATACACACACACGCACACACAGACACACACAGGCATACACAGACACACACAGACACACACACACACACATTTCCACCCACCCACTTTTTAAGTGGCTAGTTAGGTGGGGCAGCGTTAAGGAAAGCATCAGAGGACATTGGTGAGGCCTCCAGGACTATCCCACTGCAGAAAGCCACCTCTAGGGCTGAAGGACTGGGGAGGACAGAGTGTTTCTGGAGCCCAGTGAAAGCTGGGGCAGTGGAGGACAGGAGGCCTGGAGCAGGAGGTGATGGAGGAAGCACCGACTCCTTTCTCCTGTGGCCCCCCAGGGGCCTGCCCATTGGCTCATGGTGGAACCTGGTCACAGCTCCTGTAGCAAGGCCCCTGGTGACGCCTTGCACAGGATCAGCCTCCTGAACACAGAGCAGGCAAGGGAAGGACAGGGGATATGTTGGGAGGGTGGAGTGGGCAGGTGGCCAGTAACTGGCACTCAGTTTACCTTTTCTTGAGGTTAGGATCACTCTCCCAGTTTTATAGATGAGGAAGCTGAGCTCAAGTGGTTTTCCCATGGCCCAGCTGGCTGTCACAGCAGAGTGAGCCCTGGAACCCAGATCTGCCTCTCCAAACTTCTGTGATCCCAGGCGGTCACGTAGATCACAGCGTTCACTCTTGCATCATTTGTGTTTGACAACTTTTCTGGGTTGTCAAACACAAATGATGCAAGAATGAAATCATTTGGGTCAAATCTCTAAAGTCAACTTAAAGGAACAAAGAGTAACCCTGCAGGCACCATTGGCGAGGTTGTTTCTTCACCGTCCGGCGATGCCTGACTTTGGCTGGGACCCTCATGCTTTCCTAGCTGTGGTTGATGGTGTAGAGGAAGGAACAGTTCCTAGGGCAGTTTCCTGAGCTTGACAGCATGCCCCAATGACTTCTCTCTCTCTGTCTCTCTCTGTCTTGGCTGTTCTGGTTTTTTTTTTTTTTTTGAGACAGAGTTTCGCTCTTGTTACTCAGGCTGGAGTGCAATGGTGCAATCTTGGCTCACCGCAACCTCTGCCTCCTGGGTTCAGGCAATTCTCCTGCCTCAGCCTCCTGAGTAGCTGGGATTACAGGCACGCGCCACCATGCCCAGCTAATTTTTTGTATCTTTAGTAGAGATGGGGTTTTACCATGTTGACCAGGATGGTCTCGATATCTTGACCTCGTGATCCACCTGCCTCGGCCTCCCAAAGTGCTGGGATTACAGGCTTGAGCCACCGCGCCCGGCCTGTTCTGGTTATTTTTAACTTCCCTGTGTTCTCACAGATGCTCCTCAGGTTTTTGACATCACTGTTGTGAATATCAGTGCCACAAGCCTGATCCTGACCTGGAAAATCAATGATAGCGACCCGTCCTCTGTCTATACCTACAAGATAGACGTGGTGGGGGAGATGCATTCCTTCAATGGCATCTTCGGCGAGCCTCACGCCATCATCTCGGGCCTCCGCTCCAGCACCTTCTACAGCATCAGAGTGCGTCCTTTCCTAGATGGCACCGAGGGCACGCCGGGCTTCCTCCAAGTGTACACCCGTGAGTTCATGCGTAGCTCTCGTTCCCCTTTCCTGCTGTCCTGCTATATGCCAGGCCCAGACGCAGGCCGTGTGATGTAATAATGGTGATTGTTGGCTGACCACACGCCGAGCTTCGTGTGACATGCTTTCCTTGCACTGGCTCATTGTATGCTCACAACAGCCCTGTGACGTGGTTGGCAGTAGCCTTATTTTATAGATAGGAAGCCAAGGCTGAAATCGGTGCTAGGCAGGTGTCACAGCTGGAAAGTGACAGAGGTGAGATTAAAACCTCTGGTATTTCTCACCTGGAGCCCGCACTTATAACTCTTCCCAGTGTAGAAGAGACCTAGAGCGAATTGATACAGGGAGGCAGAAATGACCTGGATATTCATGTCCCCTTGTCTTTTGGGTGCTGACATTATAATAATCACTGGCACAGCTATATCTCATCTTTGTTTGCTTAAACGTCCCTTAAAAATAAGATTTCATGCAGCAAATAAAAAGCTTTTGGTTCCAAAGAAGGTCTAATAATGTAAAATAAAACAGTGATGGTGCACTAGTAGTGTGGTGGTATAATATTGATGATAGACTATTAAACAATAGTATTGACACCAGCACTGCATTTTGCACTGTTCCAGGAGCTTTATACATACGGCAGTGGTCTCTGTGGTAGGTACTGGGGTTCCCTTTTAAGGCTGTAGGAAACTACAGCCTTATGGCTGAACAGTTTGCCCAAGGCCACAGAGCTGGTGAGTAGCAGAGCAGGACTTGAACCCAGGAGTGTGTGGCTCTGGACCCAAGGCTTATCCCACAGAATGTCCATTTCTTCCCAGGAAGCACACCTTAGCATTCTTACAGATGTATTTTGGACTGGCTCTTTGGAAAAATGAAATATGCTTTTATTTCTTTACCTTTTACTGTTTAATCCGTTAGTTAGGATTAGGTTCAGCCATGAATGACACCACTGAGAACAACAACAAAAAAACCCAAAACCCAAGTATCCATGGTTTAAGCAAGACAGGGGTTTATTTCTCTCTCCTGTAATGGAAGCCCAGTGCTAGGCAGAATGGGGACAGTAGCAGTTATCTAGGGCTCAGTGGCATGAAACAGAAACTGTGAGCTGTTTTAACCAGAAGGGATTTATCCTGGGAATTGAGGTTTCACAGAGTCATTGGAAGAGCTGCTGTATTAGTTTGCTAGGGCTACCAGAACAAGTACCACAGCCTGCGTGGCTTAAACAACAGAAATAGACACTTTCTTGTAGTTCTGGAGGCTGAAGGTTAAAGATCAAAGCAACAGCGGTTGTGGTTTCTTCTGGTCTTCTCCCTGTGTCTTCACAGGGTTGTCCTTTTTTTTTTTTTTTTTTTGAAACAGGGTCTCCCTGTGTTGCCCAGGCTGGAGTGCAGTGGCATGATTTCGGCTTACTGCAACCTCCGCCTCCTGGGTTCAAGCGATTCTCCTGCCTCAGCCTCCCAAGTAGCTGGGATTACAGGTGCCCCCTACTATACCTGCCTAATTATTGTATTTCTAGTACAGATGGGGTTTCACAATGTTAGTCGGGCTGGTCTTGAACTCCTGACCTCAGTTGATCCGCCTGCCTTAGCCTCCCAAAGTGCTGGGATTACAGGCATGAGCCACTGCGCCTGGCCCACAGGGTTGTCCTTAGTCTTCATGTGCCTATGTCCTCATCTCCCTTTATAAGGACACCAGTCTTGCTGGATTAAGGCCTGCCTTTATGATCTCATGTTAACTTAATTACCTCTTTAACAACCCTGTCTCCAAAGACAGCCACATTCTGAGGTCCTGGGGACTAGGACTTAAACATTTGAAGGTTGGGGAGCACAATTCAGCTCATGAAAACTGGGAGCAGGCTTTAGGCCTGGCCCCTAGAAATGACTCCTGGACTAAGGCTGCAGAACTGACCCCTGGACAGTCACCACCTTGGTCACAGACAGCAGAGGGAGGAATCAGGAAGTCCCTGCTGTAGTTGCTGGATCTGGGGTGCATGTTCTGAGCTGCGATGCTGGGATCGGGAAGCTGCAGCCACCCGCACAGTGTTGGTTCTGGAGCGAGGCAGCATGAGCTCTAGTCATTGTATCCACGCTCCGGCTGTAAGGAGGAGGAAGGGCAGAAGGTTGAGCTGCACTCTTTAAGGACACTTCCTAGAAGTCACCCAGAACCTCTGCTCACACTCTGTTGACCAAAACTTAGTTGCATGCAACATCTAGCTGCATGGGAGGCTGGGAAATGTGGTCTTTGTTCCCCACAACTGTACCTACACTGGGCGAAAAATCCGGGTATGTATGATGAAGGGAAAACAGGAGCATGGATTTTGGGGGTCAGGAGTGGCCTCTGCTGTTGATACCTCCCTGAACAGAGGCTCTGAGAGGCTAGTACTGCATTCAAGATAAAGCAGCCAGTGTGGCCAATGCTCTACCCCAGAGCCTGAGCCCTTGACCACAGGAGCTCACACCTCCTCTCATTTCCTGGGAATGAGCGCGTGCAGTCATGAGCTTCTGCACCCTCATGATCAAGTGCTTCCTCCATGGCCAGAAACAGCAGTTTGTGAGGGGCTTGTGTGTAGGTGAGATGAGACAAAGAGAGGAATCAGGTGTCCTAAGTGTACGTTTCATCTCAGTGTAAATATTTTCTGAGGTGGGCATCCCTGTCTTCTGGAGAAACATATTTTTAACCTAGTTGTTTACTTTCGTTGCACAGCCCCTGGTCCAGTTTCTGACTTCCGAGTGACAATGGTCAGCACGAGGGAGATCGGCTTAGCATGGAGCAGCAATGATACAGAATCCTTTAAGATGTGTATCACACAGGAGGGAGCTGGCAAGTCTTGGGTAGAAACGACCACCAACCGAAGTATTACCATTGGTGGCTTGTTCCCTGGAGCCAAGTACTGCTTTGAAATATTTCCACAAGGACCAAATGGGACCGAAGGGGCATCTCAGACCGTTTGCAATAGAACTGGTAAGCAAACAGGCTTTTCTGTTAAACTGCCATGTTCCTTAATGGAAATCAGCATAATAAAATAATGTTTCCAAATATTGCTTTTCTTTTAATTATCTAAGAAAACCTTTACAAATTTTCATAACACTAATGTTTATTTTTTTATATGAAATACAGACAAGTAAGTAGAAAAAACTTATATGGAAACCACCAAGCAGAGATAATCATTTTGGATGTATGATATTTTACAATTTTTAAACATATACATATAGATACACAAATATATGTGTGAGTATAAGTAGCTGGAATTACAGGTGTGTGCCACCATGCCTGGCTAATTTTTATACTTTTAGTAGAGATGGGGTTTTGCCATGTTGGCTAGGCTGGTCTTGATCTCCTGATTAAGTATATTTTGAGACAGTCCTACCCTGTCACCCAGGCTGGAGTGCAGTGGCACGATCTTGGCTCACTGCAACCTCCACCTCCTGGGTTCAAGCAATTCTTGTGCCTCAGCCTCCTGAGTAGCTAGAATTAAGATGTATGCCTCCATGCCTGGCTAATTTTTATACTTTTAGTAGAGACAGAGTTTTGCCGTGTTGACCAGGCTAGTCTTGATCCCCTGATATCAAGTGATCGATCCGCCCACCTCAGCCTCCAAAGTGTTGGAATTACAGGTGTGTGCCACTGCACCCAGCCCACGAATATATATTTATTTCTTTTACAAACATCGAGGCCATCCTGTACATGTGGTTTTGTAATCTGCGTTTTCCCCAACTTGCTAATTTATTATGAATATTCTTTCCTCTTAATATTTCTACAGGATGATTTGAACACCTGCATGGAATTCTATTGTCTGAAACAGAGTTGGCAGATAATAATGGCCCCTGTGCCAAATTTGGCTCACTGTCTTTGTAAATAAAGTTTTATTGGATCACAACCATGTTCATTTGCTTATGTACTGTCCATGGCTACTTTGGTGCTAGAATTGAGTAGTGGCAACAGAGAATGTGTGGCTTGTGAAGCCTGAGATATTTATTTTCTGGCCATTACAGAGAATGTTTGCTGACCCCTGGGCTAAATCAGTGGTTCTCAAATTGTGGTTGAGGGCTCTCTAGGGATTCCCAGGTTCTTTCAAGGGGTCTCCAAGGTAGTATTATCATAACAATACTAAAATGCTATTTGGCTTTTTAACTTCATTCTCTTTTGGAGTTTTCCAGCTTTGATCCAATATGGGATGACATTGTCTCTCTGAGGGCTCATGGAATGTATGCTGTGGATTTTTACATCTTAAAAATTTTTTCATTTTAAATCCCTAATATAGTAAATACTGACAAATATAACCTATGTAAGTACAAATTCTCTGAGAGCCTTAGTAACTTTTTTTTAAGTTGGTAAATTAACACCAATTAGAGCCTTAATAACTTTTAAGAGCCAAAAGTTTAAGAACCTCTGGTCAAGATGTGTTAGAAATGAACTAGTGGGCTGTGTTGGGCAGGTGCATTGTTCACAGTCGTTCATAAACAACACTGTGATGCAACAGCGTGCTAGTTCTAGAAGGCTAATTGAAATTGCTCAAGTCATTTTATAGTCAGCTACGGTGGCCTGCACCCTTCGTGCCAGATACTCGAGAGGCCGTGGCGGGAAGATTGCTTGACCCAGGAACTGCAGACCAGCATCAGCCTGGGAGACCCTGTCTAAAAAAAAAAATTTTTTTATAGAAACAGTTTAAATAAATTATAGCAGAAACTTCTGGGAAATCCTAGAGAGTAATGTTCATTATTATTGTTTACAAACTTTGAGATAATTTGTGTTGGGAAAGGTTGAAAAACATACAGTCTTCCTTGATCTTTGATTCAAGATAGTTGAAATCTGTTATGCAGAGGGTAGAATAAAGAAATGGGACAGATTCCTTGAATCACACATGAAATTAGTTAGGCTTTTTTTTTTTGGGATGGAGTCTTGCTCTGTCTCACAGGCTGGAGTGCAGTGGTGCAATCTCAGCTCACTGCAACCTCCACTTCTCAGGTTCAAGTGATTCTTCTGCCTCAGCCTCCTGAGTAGCTGGGATTACAGGTACATGCCACCATGCCTGGCTAAGTTTTGTAGTTTTAGTAGATACAGGGTTTCACTATGTTGGCCAGGCTGGTCTTGAACTCCTGACCTTAGGGTGATCCGCCCACCTCGGCCTCCCAAAATGCTGGGATTACAGGTGTGAGCCACCGCACACAGCCTTAGTTAGGCTTTTGACATTCTCCTTCTAGAAGCTTTTTCAACTGTGCTGGTTGAGTTAAGTGCCAATAGTCACTCACAGGATCTGCTTCAAAATTAAGGGATCTGCTAAAAGGCATCCCCCAGATGAAATGCAGTATTCCCTTTGCAAGTCTGCATTTTAAACTGTTGACGTGAAGTCTTAACATGTTTCTTCTGTCTTTAAGGATGTGGACAATGGACAGATGATATTGTGCTCCTTGCTATTGCCCAGAACCTACTGTAACAATAATATAATATGTTGGGGATCTGCAAGGTGCAGAGTGCTCTCATACTGTATTTTACATTTTTAACACAACTTCATGGAGTAGGTATTATCACCTCTGTGTTACAGGGTAGGAAATGGAGGCTCTGTGAACTTAAGGTTCACAGACAAGGTGGCAAACTGACCTATGTCTGGTGTCTAAGACCAAGCACTTAATCACCATATAGACTGACACTTCGATGTGGTACAGCAGTGAAGTTTAGTATTAGTGAGGAGAAGGTATCTCTTTTACTACAGTTTATTATGAATATACTTTCTTCTTAATATCAGTATTTCTGCAGGGTAATTTTAACACCTGCGTGGAATTCCATTGTCTAAAAGGACCCATTTCATTCAGTGGTCCCATTGAATGAAAGTCAAGAAGGCTTGCAATAAGATCTAAACTCTTAGGAGGTTACCTTTATATTATCAAATAACCTTTATGGTTACTTGAAAATGTCAGCTTCATAGCATTAAAAGCAATTTCGAAAAAAAGAGACAAATACCGTATGATCCAGTAATTCCAATCCTATGTATATCTCCAAAAGAATTCAAAGCAGCACCTTGAAAAGTTATTTGTACACCTGTGTTCATAGTGGTAGCACTGTTCACAGGAGCCCAAAGATGGACCCAAGAGCCCATCAACAAATGAATGGATAGACAAAATGTGGAACATCCATGCAACAGAATATTATTCATCCATAAAAAAGAAAGAAATTTTGATTTATGGTACAACATGGATGGATCTCGAGGACATTATACTAAGTGAAATAAGCCAGACACAGAAGGACAAATACTGTATGATTGCACTTATGTATCTAGATTAGACAACTTCATATTCTACAGAAAGTAGAATAGAGCTTACCGGGGCTGTGCAGAGGAGGGAGTGGGCATTATTGTTGAATGGCTGCAGTTTATGCTGGGGATGATGACAGTGTTTTGATACAGGTAGTGGTGATGGTTACACAACATTGTAAATGTTGATACCACCGAATTGTACACTGACAGATGGTTAAGATGAGGAATATTATGGTATGTCTGTTTTACCACAATAAAAAGGAAAAGAAACAAATCTCTCCACTCTTCTAACCCAGCTGAATGCCTTTTCTCTCTGTGTCCATAGTCATACATTTTGCTTGCATTATTGTAATTGTTACACAAATAGTTTTATTTTGTATTCGAATCTTTTTTTACTCAGTCTATACGACAACTTCCTCCATAGGTAGTGTGGTCTTCATGTTTTTAGTGGCTGCAGACTGTTTCATCATGTAGCCAGATCACAATGCCCACAGCCCTCCCGTGTTATTGAATATGTAGGTTGTTTCTAGCTTTTAATATTTATTTATTTATTTGAGAAGGAATCTCGCTCTGTTGCCCAGGCTGGAGTGCAGTGGTGTCATCTCAGCTCACTGCAACCTCCAACTCCCTGGTTCAAGCGATTCTCCTGCCTTGGCCTCCTGAATAGCTGGGATTACAGTTGTGCACCATCACGCCCGGCTAATTTTTGTATTTTTAGTAGAGATGGGGTTTCACCATGTTGGCCAGGATGGTCTCGATCTCCTGATCTCATGATTCACCCGCCTCGGCCTCCCAGAGTGTTGGGATTACAGGCGTGAGCCACTGCGCCCTGCCGTTTTTTATGTTTATAGGCAACGCAGTCTTTGATGGTCTTTTGTCTGTGGAATCCCTTTGACATCAGGAATCTGCTGGTAGGAAACAAAGGCTCCTCCCGGTGGCTTCTCTTAAGAACCCATTTAAAATTAAAAAAAAAAAATAATAATTTTGGAGTAGACAGTATATGCACATGGCACATTTTTTTTTTTTTTAAACCAAGGTGTTTGCAGTGAAAGCATTTCCCTTTTTTGTCTCCTACCTGTGCATTTCCTTTCCCTGGAGCTGACCTTCGCTGCCAGGTGAAGAGAGATGGGGTTGAAAGCCACAGCAGAAAAGAGGCCCTGCCTCCGCTGTTACTTCCTGGCCTTGATGTAGGCATCCGTGGTGCCGTGGCTGAGTGTGCAGCGGGGAGAGGATTGGAGGGCGGGCTCCTGTGGGGACTCCACTTCTGATTGGTCTGAGGTCAGAGCGCGTGCCTGTTTTCTTCCTCTCCTCACCTGTGCTCAAATGCTTCACCTTAGGAAAGGTCAGCGCACCATTTCAGTTTTCTTCTTCCGCATATCAGGCTGTGTCATGGAAAGATGTTTCCTTCTGAGAGTGATTAAAAAAACAAAAGAAACTCTTTATTGAGATACAGTATACATACCAAAAAGGGATGTATCCTCAGTGCGTAGCTTCATGAACTTTTACAAACTGAACACATCTCATTACCAGCATTCAGCTCAAGAAACTGAATATGATTTCTACTTCAGAAGACCCCCTTGAAGGGCTTTTTTTTTTTTTTTTCCGAGACGGAGTCTAGATCTGTTGCCCAGGCTGGAGTGCAGTGGTGTGATCTTGGCTCACTGCAACCTCTCCCTTTGTGGTTCAAGGGATTCTCATGCCTCAGCCTCCCAAGTAGCTGGGATTACAAGTGTGCATCACCACACCCACCTAATTTTTGTATTTTTAGTAGAGACAGGTCTCAAACTTTTGACCTCAAGGGATCCACCCACCTTGGCCTCTCAAAGTGTTGGAATCACAGGTGTGAGCCACTGCACCCGGCCTAAGAGCTCATTTTTATGACAAGAACAAAAAACTGGAGAACTGGTAAGATGAACAGGCAAGTTTGTCTGCATCGTAGAAGAGCTAAAATTCTTGAGAGCACTGAGTGTATGCATTTCTCAGCTAGATTTTGGAGTGTGCCTTTTGTGAACTCATTTTAAAGTCTGATGTCAAAAGAGCAGGTTCTCTTGCCAGCACTTGGAGAGGAAGGTAGGCATCATGATGTCAGTAACAGGTTTCCCTTCTCCTTCCTTTCTTCTGAGCAGCTCCCAGCGCAGTGTCTGACATCCGCGTGGTTGACGTCACCACCACGGAGATGGAGCTGGAGTGGCAGAACCCAGACAATGCTTCTGAGTACGTCTACCATTTAGTCATAGAGCCCCAGCATGGCTCTAACCCCACAAGCACGTCTGACAAAGTGATCACTCTCCGGGGCCTGATCCCGGGCACCTTATATAACATCACCATCTCTCCAGAAGTGGAGCACGTCTGGGGGCACTCCACCTCCATTGCACAGTACACACGTAAGTCTCTTAGGAACAGTAAGCCCTTCTAAGGAACAGCCTCTCTGACCATCTCTTGGAGGAAGCACTGGTTAAATGATGGCCAGTGTGCTTCTGGGATCCAGATTGACCCTGAAACTGCTGAAGTTGAAAACACTGGTCTTAGCAATGGTTCTGCTGTCCCCATGGGGCACTGGTCTTCAAGCCACGTGAACTTAGAATTGTCATTTGAAGCAGGAAGTGATTCCTTAGGAATGTTCTTGTCATTCCTAAAGGACGCAGAGTAAAGAAGGGTCACCTTGTCATGTTGGCATTGGCAGATACTGCCCAGATGAGGAGCTTTGCTTGCAACAATGAGGGAGGTATTTTGCTAATATCTGAATTAAATACATGTTAGTCTGGAATATGCTTTTAGTATATTTTCTCTTTTATCTATTAGATTTATTTTTTATTTCTTTCTTTATTGACTTTTTTTTAGATGAAGCTTTGCTCTTGTTGCCCAGGCTGGAGTGCAATGGTGCAATCTTGGCTCACTGCAACACCACCTCCCAAGTAGCTGGGATTACAGGCATGCGCCACCATGCCTGGTTAATTTTTGTATTTTTTTTTTAGTAGAGATGGAGTTTCTCCATGTTGGTCAGGCTGGTCTTGAGCTCCTGACCTCAGGTGATCTGCCCACCTTAGCCTCCCAAAGTGCTGGGATTATAGGCATGAGTCACCGTGCCTGGCCTCATCTATTAGATTTAAAAAACAGATTAGAAATTATATCTTTAAAATATACTTGAAATAAATTTGAAGTATTAAAAGAAGTGTAAATTAAACTTCTTTGTAGATTTAATCTGTATAATTATTTTCTTCATGTGTTTTTGGGAAGTTTTCAATCTTTTGAGCCAGCAAATACTGGCTTTATTCATTCTTTCTAAAATGAGCCAGTCTGTTTTTGGGTGTAGAAAATAAAATAGTCCTGGAATTCTAGCTAATCTGTGCTTTTACATGAATTTCCTTTTTTTTCCCTTAAATCAAGGGCCCAGCAATGTGTCCAACATTGATGTAAGTACCAACACCACAGAAGCAACTTTAAGTTGGCAGAACTTTGATGACGCCTCTCCCACGTACTCCTACCGCCTTCTTATTGTGAAGTTTGGAGATGCCAGCAACGCGACACTAGTCACGGACGTTGGAATTACTGAAGCCACAGTCACTGAATTAATGCCTGGTTCATCATACACAGTGGAGATCTTTGCTCAAGTAGGGGGTGTGATGGAGTCACTGGAACCTGGCAGGAAGTCATTCTGTACCGGTGAGTGTAGCCCTCTGCCTCTTGGACTCCTCCCTGAGTGGTGCTGACGTTGCAGGTCGGTCCTCCACACTCTGTAGTTTGTTTGGTTTTTGTGATATGCAATGATGGACACTGAACTTTCTGAGGCATCCTGTTAGCTTATTGGTGCTGTCTCGGTGCCCTCATCACTTCTGCATTCAATAAATATTTATTGAGCATATACCACATGCCAGACAGTCAAGTCCTTGCCTTCTTGGAACTTTTATTTTGGAAGGAGGAAGTGGGATGTTTATATAGGGTGCTCAGGAAAGGCCTCAATGATAAGGTGACTTTTGAGCAAAGATCTGAAAGAAGGGAAGGAGCAGCCATGTGGCTATCAGGGCATGAGAGCATCATAGGCAGAGGCCTGTGTAGCATCACCACCATGTCCTGGAGGCTGGAGGAAGAGCAGGAGGCAAGCGTGGGAGGAGTGGACCCATGGGAACAGGAGGGTGTAGGTGGGAGGCGGGGCCTGAGTGGGGCTGGGCCAGGACGTGTATGATGCCTGGCTTTGCAGGTTTTGGTTTGTCTTTTGCACTGGAGAAGATGGAAAGGTTGTTGTTGAAATGACGCTCAGCCTTTGCATCCTTCTTGATCCTCACCTATCGCACAACTCCAAATGTGTGATAAAGAAAAGAGCCCTGTGTGTCATTGAGGATGCATTTGGGGCAGCCCAGGGAAGGCTTTGCAGACGGTGGTGGGCACTTCTGCTCACAGTGCTGACTGTGGCACCTTTATCACTCAGCACCTGTGGGGCACTCATTTTCTGCCCACCTTACTCCTATCTCTTCCTTTCTTAGCCCAGGCCATTCACATATGTTCAGGCTGATTTGGAAGTGGTGGTCTCATGGGATCAGCCTCCCTGGTAGTGTAGGAGCTCCAGCCTTGATGGCCTCTGGCCTTTCAATAGTCAGTGGGGTGGCCACAGAAATCCCTACAGCTTTGGGTCACTTCTGCTCCATCCCACCTGTCTAGACACCCATCTGTGGTATTTGGGTGGCTTCCATTGCTGATATTTATCTTAGATTTAGTTATTTGTAGCCTATAGCAAGAGAAAAACTGTATCCAAGCATTTATGACTGGGTGTGAGTGGAACAGGAGCTGTAAAAATAGGTGCAGGCTGGGTGCGGTGGCTCACGCCTGTCATCCCAGCACTCTGGGAGGCTGAGGCGGATAGATCACGAGGTCAGGAGTTCCAAGATCAGCCAGGCCAAGATGGTGAAACCCCATCTCTACTGAAATTACCAAAATTAGCCGGGCATGGTGGTGAGCACCTGTAATCCCAGCTACTCGGAAGGCTGAGGCAGAGAATTGCTTGAACCTGGGAAGTGGAGGTTGCAGTGAGCTGAGATCATGCCACTGCATTCCATGCTGGGTGACAGAGTGAGACTCCATCTCAAAAAAAAGTAGGTGCAATGTTCATGTTACCTTTCCAAGCCTTGGCTGGAGAATGTGGGAGTTGCACTAGGTGCCTTGGTAGAGCTTCTCCTGCTCTAAACTTCTGTGACATTCAATTAACAATAATACTTGTCCCCAGTTTTAATATGGAATTTTCCATTTACATCAGTTGGATATTAGTCCTCAATAAAAATCTTTTGGCCTTCAGATAGATAGAGACAAATACTCCCATTTTGAAGATGAGGAAACTGATACCATTTATCATTGATGATGCAGTTATGTTATGTGAGTAGAGAGTGTCTTGAACTTGGATTTAGAAAACCTGGGATCTAGTTTTGGCTTCACCACCTGCCACATCATCAGCCAGTTACTTAACCTCTCTGAGCCTTGGTGGATTTACCTGCAGATGGGACAGTTTGGGCCTCACCTGTCTCAGAAGGAGCATCAGGAGGGCCTCACGATGAGACGGTGCACATGAGGAGGTTGCTACCTCTCACAGGATGATGCGGTGCCTCTCATGCAGCCCTGGTCCCTTACAGGCATCTTGCTTGGTGCCTGACACCATTGTTCAATTCAGTTCTCAAAGAGTCCTGCAGCTGAGACTCAGAGCACTTTAGTGACTGACCCAAGGTCACACAATTTGGTGTTGCCCAATTCAGGGTCAGCCCCTGCCTCTTCCGCCACATCACCCACCACCTCCTCATTGCCAGGCTTCTGCTCCTCCCTGTTTCTGTGTTTGCAAAGGCAAAAGTCCTGGAATCTCAAGATGCTGTGCTTGCTTTGCAGATCCTGCATCTGTGGCCTCCTTCGACTGCGAAGTGGTCCCCAAAGAGCCAGCCCTTGTTCTCAGATGGACCTGCCCTCCGGGCGCCAATGCAGGCTTTGAGCTGGAGGTCAGCAGTGGAGCCTGGGACAATGCAACCCAGCTGGAGAGCTGCTCCTCTGAGAATGACACTGAGTACAGGACGGAAGTCACGTATTTGAATTTTTCTACCTCCTACAACATCAGCATCACCACTGTGTCCTGTGGAAAGATGGCAGCCCCCACCCAGAACACCTGCACCACTGGCATCACAGGTGGGCTGCAAGGCAGGCGCTGGTCAGATGGTACTTTGGTCACTCCCGGAGAGGCTGACCCAGTGGGTCTGCAAGTGTGGACTAGAAGTCTGTTTTTTAAATTTCCCCTAAAATATTAGTTTTTACTGGCATAGATTGGTTGCTCATTGTATATAAATCAATCTAAAAGCAGAATAAGAGAGACTCATTCTTTACATTCTAAAGGGTTCGTTTTCTTTACAGTGTAACTCATTGCCATGTTTTCTTTTGTATTTTTTTTGAGATGGAGTCTTGCTCTTGTTGCCCAGGCTGGAGTGCAGTGGCGCAACCTCAGCTCACTGCAGCTGCTACTTCCTGGGTTCAAGTGATTCTCATGCCTCAGCCTCCTGAGTAGCTAGGACTATAGATGCATGTCATCATGTCTGGCTAATTTTTGTATTTTTAGTAGAGATTAGGTTTCACCATGTTGGTCAGGCTGGTCTGGAACTCCTGACCTCAAGTGATCCACCTGCCTCGGCCTCAAAGTGTTGGGATTACCCACATGAGCCACCGCGCCAGCCATCTTTTAGCCCACATCTGTTGGTGGCTTACTGTGTGCTCTGGTGAGGGGCTGTATAGTGAGTAGGGATGACAGGGCCCCTGGAGCATATGACTGAGAAGAGCAGTGAGAGGGAGAGATTTCCAGGTCTGGTGGTGGGTGAGCTAGCATTGGCTGCCAGTTTTGGGGCAAGGACCTGGGGACGGACCCTTTCTGGCCAGCTATAGGGCATAATGCTGATGGGAAATGCAGGAGCCTGTGCTGGCAGTTGACCATCAGACATGAGAATGGCACCTCCTAGGGGTCACTGCCGTCAGGCACTTGTGAGTTTGTGAAGCTTGTAATTTAGAGCAGGACCAGGCACTAGACGTGCAATGTGAGCCTCACATATGATTTAAAGTTTTCTAGGAAAACTTTTTTAAAAAAGTAAAAAGGAATAGCTGAAATTAATAACATTTGATTTAACTCAGGATATTAAAAGTATTATTTCAACATGTAATTTCTATAAAGTATCAATGAGCGATTTTACATCTTCTTTTGTACTAAGTCTTTGATATCTGGTCTGTGTTATATGCTTGTAGTACATCTGAATGCAAACTGGTCACATCTCAGGGGCTTGGCAGCTGTGTGTGACTGGGGGCTGCTGTATCGGCGCAGGTTTGGACGATTGTGTTGTGGTTGTTTTGGAATTCAGATTTCTGTCTTCTTGAGTCTTGAATATATACATAATAACAAGAACAGCCTGGGTGTAGTGGCTCAGGCCTGTAATCCCAGCACTTTGGGAGGCCCAGGTGGGAGGATTGCTTGAGGCCAGGAAACCAGCCTGGGCAACATAACAAGATCCTATTTAATTTAGTTTTTAAAAATGTGAAAAAATAATGAGAACAGCCGAAACTATATGTGTGAGATGAATTTAGGCAGATAGTGTGTGGAGTGGATCATCTTTAATTCAGTGTGTTCTTTCTTTTGTGTTAGTTCAGAGAGTGGCTCTGCACCCTGGCTTGGAAAGGGAGGGTGCAGAATCATGGAGGCCATCCGTGGAGCGTCCTGTGGGGGCTTTTCTGGTTTCTGGGAAGAGGATCTGTTGGGTTTCTCTAGGTGATATTTTAGACCAACTCTGGGAAAAATGTGGGCACTGTTTATGAAGAACACGGAGCAGTGCTGTGGCCAGGTTTCTGTAGAAAGTGTTCTCTCCCACCTCATCTTTGATTCTTCTCCTTGTCTTTTCTCTCAGCCAACAAGCTGATCCTGGGGCCAAGCGGTGTCAGCGTGTGGTGTCAGCATGTAGCTCCCAAGGCCACACTTAGAGTTCCACGCCCTAGTCTCTTTCTCACTCTCCTCTTCCACCCCAGATCTCAGGATTAGGAACCTGGCTCATCTTGAGTCAGAAGGGACTGGGGGAGAGGACAAGGGCAGGCCATCTTCCTCATGCAAAGATACTAGCTTCTTACTCGAATGATGGTTTCTTTTACTCTGCAAAACCTTTTCGGTTTGATTTAATCCTGCTTGTCTATTTTTGCTTTTGTTGCTGTGCTTTTTGTGTGGTATCCAAGCAACCATTGTAAATACTATGTCAAAAAGCTCTTCCCCGATGTGTTTTTTTTTTTTTTTTTTTTTAAACAAATTTTACAATGTACAGCTTTAGGTCTAATGTTTAAGTCTTGAACCTGTTCAGAGTCTATTTTTGTGTCTGGTGTAAGAGAGGGATCCAGTTTATTATTTTGCTTATGAATATCCAGTTTTCCCAGCACCATTTGTGGAAGAGGCTGTCTTTTCCCCATTGTGTCTTCTTGGCACCCTTGTTGAAGATAAGTTGACTGTGTACGTGATAGTTTAATTCTGGGCTCAGTATTCTGTTTTATGGGTTGATGTCTGTCTTTATGCCTGTAACATACTGTTTTAATTACTGTAGCTTTGTAATAAATATGTCTTGAAATCAGGAAGTGTGAGTCCTCCAGCCTTATTCTTTTTAAAGACTCCTTTGGCTGTTTTTGGTCTTTCACTGTTCCATATGAACTTTAGGATTGTTTTTTATATTCTGTAAAAAATGCCATTGGGATTTTGACGGGGTAGCATTGAATTTGTAGATGATTTGAGTAGTGTGAATTCTTCCAACAATATCAAGACTTCCAATCCATGAGCATGGGATATCTTTGCAAGTATTTGTGTATTTGTGTCTTTAATTTATTTTATCAGTGTTTTATGGTTTTCACTGCACAAGTCTTTCATCTCTTTGGTTGTAGTCTAGTTATATTTCACTCAGTCTGTTAAAAATAAAAGCATGCACTGTTCAAAACAACAATAGCAAAACCAAACAAGGCTCCTGAGTGCCTGCCCTGAGAATGTGGCTGGATGCCCTGAAGGGGTCATTGTGAGTTGGGTGGGTTTCCCAGGGTCTCCCATCCCTGCTCCTCACCAGTTTCCTTCCCTGCCTTTTGCTTCTGGATTTGCTGCTTTCCATGAGCCCAGCATGTAGTTTCCAGAGTAAGAACTTGAGGAAGTTGCTGGAGCATGTTCTCTACCTACTAATGTGCTGCTTTGGTTTTCAGTGTTGGGTGATCATGTTTTGTTTTGTTTCAGATCCCCCTCCTCCAGACGAATCCCCTAATATTACATCTGTCAGTCACAATTCAGTAAAGGTCAAGTTTAGTGGGTTTGAAGCCAGCCATGGACCCATCAAAGCCTATGCTGTCATTCTTACCACCGGGGAAGGTAAGGAGGGGCCTTCGTGGGTTAAATGGCTGAGTGATGCAGTGATCAGAGCTTTCTCTGTGCCCACTGAGGGGCATTAGTGATGCAGACACATGCCTGTCTTCTCACTGCCACCTGTGCTATGAGCTCAGACTGAGAAGGAGGGTGAGCTATTTGCCTGATGGTTGACAAACTTTCTGGAAAGGGCCAGATTGCAAATATTTTAAGCTTTTCAGGTGGTATAGACTCTGTTGCAAGCAATCAACTCTGCCAATGTAGTGTGCAAGCAGTCACAAGACATAAGGAATGAGTGGTGCCATTCCCACTAGATGTTATTTATCACAGCAGGTGGCTGGATTTGACTTGTGGCCCGTAACTAGCTGACCTGTGATCTAGGTTTTTCTTCTCTTTTACATCACATGGCCTTTTAGGTGGTAGAATATTAGTTTTAACCAACTCCATCTCTATCTCTGTCTCTGTCTCCCTTAGTCACACACACACACACACGTACACACATGCCATCCTCCAAGGATGATTTTCCTTTGAAAGAAAATAGAAAAGGATTTTCATTAGCTAGTGGGAATTTGTAGAGTATCTCCTTAGCTGAGAGAAGAGGTGGATTAAAGGCTGCTTTTCCTTAAAGGGCTGTTATATTCCATTGTGGTAAGAAAGGAATTAATTTGAGAGTCTCTTTGGTAGCTTTGTGTGAGTGCTTGTATAAAGCCTAGATTTAAAAGTCCGAGTTTTGTTTTATTGTAGGCCCTCCCTCCTTCCCTCCCTCCCTCCCTCCCTCCCTCCCTCCCTCCCTCCCTCCCTCCCTCCCTCCCTCCCTCCCTTCCTTCCTTCCTTCCTTCCTTCCTTCCTTCCTTCCTTCCTTCCTTCCTTCCTTCCTTCCTTCCTTTCTTCCTTCCTCTGTTGGCCTTCCTGCCTTTCTTCCATCTACCTGCCTACCTGCCTCTCTTCCTCCCTCTCTCTCTCCCCTCCCCTCCTTTTGACAAAGTCTCACCATGTTGCCCAGGCTTGTCTTGAACTCCTGGGCTCAAGTGATCCTCCCACCTTGGCATCTCAAAGTGCTGGAACTAGACTACAGCCTTTGTGACTGGTCTGGGGGATTCTTTATGCATGAATAATGCAGTGTTTTCTCAGCCCACTCTCTCCCCTGTGGTGCTGTCCTTATCTCTTCGAGGAGGGTAGAGACCAATCACATTGTCAGGGGCTTGGGGATCTGGGAGGATAGAAATTTGCTGGTGCCATAACCTATGGCAAAATTTCAAAAAGTGAGATTGAACTCTTTCTATCTTTCTGTCTTTTAATTTCGGGTCTGTTTCCAGCTCTTAGTCATTTTGCTGTGATGCTTGTCAACAAATCCCATTGAGGAAGGCCATGTTGCATAGTAGCCAGACTGACCAGTGCTGGCCTGTGATCAGATGAAACCTCAGGCTCTGAGTGCAACCCCCTGGGTTGGGAACCCAACTCCAACCCATAGGTGGTGTGACGTTGGGCCCGGTCCTGTTAGCCTTTTGTATCTTCGTTTTCTTGTCTGTAAAGTGGAGACAATAAGCTTGTGTGATGGGAATCATGGGGATGAAATGAATTACTGTAGGTGAAGTGCTTAGAATTCAATGTAAGTCAAACCTGGCACAGAGAGATACTTGAGAGATGGCTGCTGGCATCACTGTCACCCAGTATCACCACCACGTAGATATGCAGGAGACGAAATCTCTCTGCCATCACTTCCTTATGATTCTCCTTCTGTGTGCCTTTCTTAGCTGGTCACCCTTCTGCAGATGTCCTGAAATACACGTATGAGGATTTCAAAAAGGGAGCCTCAGATACTTATGTGACATACCTCGTAAGAACAGAAGAAAAGGGACGTTCCCAGAGCTTGTCTGAAGTTTTGAAATATGAAATTGATGTTGGGAATGAGTCAACCACACTTGGCTATTACAATGGGAAGCTGGAACCTCTGGGCTCCTACCGGTAACATCTTCTGATTCTTGCTGTCTGGACGCTGAGCCTTGTGAGCCTAAAGCTCTATGCGCCTGTGGTCAGACATGTCTCAGGGACCTCGTTTTGCTCTTTGTCATCCCACAGGGCTTGCGTGGCTGGCTTCACCAACATTACCTTTCACCCTCAAAACAACGGGCTCATCGATGGGGCCGAGAGCTATGTGTCCTTCAGTCGCTATTCAGAGGCTGTTTCCTTGCCCCAGGATCCAGGTAGGGCGAGTACAACAGTCCTGGCACTGGTTCTGTGGTGTTTCGCTCCAAGTGGCCACAGAAGGCCAGCTGCGTACATGCCTCCCTCGGACCTTCAGGAGGGTTGCTGTGCCCAGCTCTCCTCTCCCAGAAGTTGAGATGTCACTGGGTCACCACACTTACTGGGCTTCCTCCTCCCAGGCCCCACATCCTGGACCCCACACTCTCCCTTCTCTAAATGCCAGTTGCCCTTCCAGTCTGCAAAGGTTATTCAGTCCCCTTGTCTCCGTGTGGTCACTAGTGTGGTCACTCCGTGTGGTCACGAATGCCGTGCACACAGCTTGATGCAGTGCATCGAATCCTTAAATACTAGCATTGGAGGAAGCCACAGAAATTGTCTTGTTCAGTGCTGTTTATTTTACATCATAATTTTAATTCTATTTATTGATTTATTTTATTTTTCTGAGACGGAGCCTTGCTTTGTCACCCAGGCTGGAGTGTAGTGGCGCCATCTTGGCTCACTGCAGTCTTCACCTCCGGGTTCAAGGGATCCTCCTGCCTCAGCCTCCCAAGTTTCTGGGATTACAGGCACTTGCCACTACACGCTAAACTAGTTTTTGTATTTATTTTATTTTTTTAGATAGAGTCTCACTCTGTTGCCCAGGCTGGAGTGCAGTGTCATGATCTTGGCTCACTGCAACATCTCCCAAGTAGCTGGGATTACAGACATGTGCCACCAACCATACCTGGCTATTTTTTTATTTTTATTTTTAGTAGAGACAGGGTTTCCCTATGTTGGCCAGGCTGATCTTGAACTCCTGACCTCAGGTGATCCACCCGCTTTGGCCTCCCAAAGTGTTGGGATTATAGGCGAGAGCCACCAGCCTATTTATTTTATTTTTGAGACAGAGTCTTGCTCTGTTGCCCAAGAGTACAGTGGCATGATCATAGCTCACTGTAACCTTGAATTCCTGGGCTCACGGGATCCTCCTGCCTCAGCCTCCCAGGTAGCTGGGACCACAGGTGTGTGCCACCATGCCTGGCTAATTTTTTGTAGAGATGGGGTCTTGCTATGTTGCCCAGGCTGGTCTTGAACTGCTGGCCTCAAGCCTCCTTCTGCCTTCTTCCAGAGCTCTGGGATTACAGGCGTGAGCCACTGTGCTCTGCCCCCTTTTTGGAAGTAAAACTGTTAAGGGCCAGAGAGGGGAAGTAACTTGCCCAGGGTTACACTGTGGCTTTAGAGGCAGGCCTGAAATTCTGGTCTCGGACCCTTGTCAAGTGCTTCTACCCTTTATCATGTAAACCAAAGTGATATAGGAGATTCGGGGATCCAAGAGGGGTGCGTCCCCTACCTTCAAGCCAGAGGCGAATGGACTGGCTCGTTAGTTTGTCTGGTGTTTCTCCTAGTTGGTGCTTGTGGGATGCAGGAAAGAATCCCTGCCCCAGAAGGAAAGTTTAGGGAGTAGTCCCCACATCCTTCCCTGGTAAACAAATGGGTTTCCTGTCGCCCGAGCATGGATGCTGCTGTATGTGGGATGCTGCCACTTCTGACTTTTTGAGACTAGCACCCACGTACTTCTGCTCGTATGTGGGTACTAGTCTCAAGAAGTCAGAGGTAGCAGGAAAAATCCCTGAAAACCCAGCCCAGTTCCCTAAATTTGCAGTTGAGGAGACTGAGACCTGGAGAGGAACAGTAGCTTTCTCAGAACCATCCAGGCAGTAATGGGTTGGGAACAGGATGCATGGACTAGTGTTAGGTCCAAAGCTATTTAACTCTCGTGTGTGTGTGCGCATGTGTCTGTGTGCACGCGCGTGTGTGCATGCGTGTGTATGCCACATACACACCTGAGCCCTCTGATGTTAGGGTCCCGGGCTGGTTATTAGCACATTGTGTGGTCTGCAGGAACACCTCTTCAAGTGTCTCCCATTTGGACTTTTCTCAGGTGTCATCTGTGGAGCAGTTTTTGGCTGCATCTTTGGTGCCCTGGTTATTGTGACTGTGGGAGGCTTCATCTTCTGGAGAAAGAAGAGGTGATGCTGCTTATGCTGATAATAGTACTCTGCTCTTTAAGGAAGCTTTCTATTAAGGAACATTTCAAACATTCACAGAATTGGAAGGAACGATATGATGAACGCCATGTTCCCTCACCCACAGCGTTCTGCATTTGGTCAATCCTCTTTCCTGTGCCCCCAGCTGGGTGATGTTGATGTGCTCCCAGCTGTCGCATCTGGCCATTGATAGATGCCAAGTGTGGGATGCTACTGTCAAACGATGTGTTCTTGTTTATAAGTCAGTTTCATAGTACTAGGATGTTGAGAGATTTCATTTTAGAGGTAGCTCAGTTTTAACACCAGCTCTGTCTTTGACCAGCTGTTTAGGAAGCTGGTCAAAGCTTCCTTAATGTCCTCATCTATGATAGGAGGATGATCATTGTGGCCAACTTGTGAAGCTGAGCTTAATGTCCTCATCTATGACAGGAGGATAATCATTGCGGCTAACTTGTGAAGCTGAGGAGGATCGAATAAATAAGGCACTTCTCAGTGTCTTGTACCTTTTATTCTATTACTATTATTTTACCTATACAACTGCCCTGTGAGGTCATTAAATGGTAAAAGTAGCAGCCCTTTTGTGAGTGCTCAGCGTGTGCCCGCATCTGTGCTTTCCATGAATTATCTCATGGATGAGGCTCTGTGAGGCAAGTCCAGTAAGTCCCTTCCAAGGATGCAGAAGCTGAGTCAGGAAGTGTGGAAACCGAACTTGAACCTGGTCTTTGCACTTCATGGCACACCCTCTTGTCTGACTGTGTCGTGTGTGAAGCCTGTGTGGGTTAGTTGCGATTTCTTTGTTATCAGGTGCTGTCAACCAGGGAATCTCCATTCTGCCCCAGGAGTCCTCATGCGATCCAGGCCAGTTCATTGTGCTGCCACCCTGCCCTGTTGAGGTGTCAGGTGGTGCTTATGCTCCAGCTTTTAGATTAGGTTCTGATT
Organism: Saguinus oedipus; assembly: GCA_031835075.1. Taxonomy (NCBI): domain Eukaryota; kingdom Metazoa; phylum Chordata; class Mammalia; order Primates; family Cebidae; genus Saguinus; species Saguinus oedipus. Next base: position 61,986,898 of record CM063178.1, on the reverse strand, counting down.
TTTTTTTTCTTTTGAGATGGAGTCTGACTCTGTCCCCCAGTCTGGAGTGCAGTGGTGTGATCTCGGCTCACTGCCACCTCTGCTTCTTGGGTTCAAGCGATTCTCCTGCCTCAGCTTCTTGAGTAGTTGGGATTACAGGTATCACTACCACACCCAGCTAATTTTTATATTGTTAGTAGAGACAAGATTTCACCATGTTGGCCAAGCTGGTCTCAAACTCCTGACCTCGAGTCATCTGTCTGCCTCAGCCTCCTGAAGTGCTGGGATTACAAGCGTGAGCCACTGTGCCTGGCCAGATTAGGTTTTGATTTTAGGGGGGAAATGGATGGGTCAGTGGCTGGATAAAACAGCTTTATTGTTTCTTGTTAAAAATCAGAGTAATAGATGCTTATGGTGAAAAATACAGAAAAGAAAAACAAAAATAAATAGGAAATCTGCAATCACAGAACCCACACAAAACTACTCTTGACATTTTGATGTGACCAAACTCACAAATGCGTGCACACACATGGAATCATGTTACACATGTTAGTATCTAGCCTGCTTCATTCAGTTCAGACATTGGTGGCAGCTTCATTTCATCATCAATTCTTTTTCTTTTTTTGAGACAGAGTATCATTCTTGTTACCCAGGCTGCAGTGTAATGGTGCAGTCTCCGCTCACAGCAACTTCCACCTCCTGGGTTTGAGTGATTCTCCTGCCTCAGCCTCCCAAGTAGCTGGGATTACAGGTGCCCACCACTAAGCCTGGCTAATTTTTTTGTAATTTTAGTAGAGATGGAGTTTTGCCATGTTGGTCAGGCTGGTCTCAAACTTCTGACCTCAGGTGATCTGCCTACCTTGGCCTACCAAAGTGCTGGGATTACAGGCGTGAGCCACCATGTCCAGCCCATTTCATCATCATTTTAAGTGGCTACAGAGTATTCAACTGTATGGAAGTACCATGATCTAGTTAATCAATTTCCTAGATGTTTTTATTTTTTTTTCCCCTTGGCCACAGTTACTTATCCTTGTGCCTAAATCTTTGGACACATTCACGATTATTTCCTTAGGCTAAATTCCAAGCTGGGCAAGTGCTGTGTCAGTAGATATGCATGCTTTTGGTTTTGATACATACTGCCAAATGACCTTCCAGAAAGTTTTTCTTAAACACTAATGCAGAATTCAGTCAACAGTGCAGGAGTGTGCAGATGCCTCATCAACTTGCCTGTTCTGGATCTGATGTGGTTTTTAGTTTACTGCATTCACTTATAGAAAAGCTTTCTCAAAAATAAAATATGAAATAACAACTCTTTCTTAACAATAAGATAATATCACTGCTATAATTTGCAGGGAAATTCTTAAAAGTGACTTGGATATGATTTTTTCCCTTCTTTTAGGTAGTAGAAAAGAAAGTAACTTCACAGATTTGTAATTGGCATTTGAAGCTTGGGTCATTAAGTTTAGTATTGGGGGCAGGATTTGGTGTCGTCTGTGAACTGATGCCTGAGGAAAAGGTGTAACACCTTTAGTTCATAGATGACATTGACTCCAGATACACAAGGGAGAAAAGCACAGCAAGGAATCTTTTTTGTCTAATGGGTCTCTTTTCTCTTAAAACAGGAAAGATGCTAAGAATAATGAAGTGTCCTTTTCTCAAATTAAGTAAGTCTCTCAAATTATGAGCTTTATTTTAGATCCTCCCTTCTGTTTAGTGACTATCTGTAAAGAATTTTTGATGGAACTTGCTGTCATTTTTCCCAATTGGCACATTTTCACCACGATCATCAGGAAGTTTTTGCTAGCTCTGTTTTCTGTGAGGAATCTATGTTTTATTAGTCTCCTGAAGCCAGCTTCCTTGTCATGTTCTACTCTTCTACCAATAAATACATACTTTTTAATTAAAAATGTCAAATAGGTTATCAAGATCCAGGGGAGAGAAGAACTTACTTAAAGTCACAAAACCAATTAGTTACACAGTAGGGTCTAGAAATCAGATTTCCTGATTCATATGTTAGTGTTTTGTGAATAATAGAACTCTGACATTCCTCTTGCCAAATTATACCCTGGGTTTTGTTGTTTTGGGAAGATGTTTATTGTCATCTGTAGAGTATGAATGAATGAGTCTTTCTAATTGCTTTTTTTTTTCTCTTTTCCTTTCTATCATGAAGACCTAAAAAGTGAGTAATCTCTTTATTTGTTTTAATAACTAGTACTTTTCTATTTGAATATGGATTTCATTGAATGTAAAAAATCCTGATAAGTTTTGTTTTCTTAGATCTAAGTTAATCAGAGTGGAGAATTTTGAGGCCTACTTCAAGAAGCAGCAGGCTGATTCCAACTGTGGGTTTGCGGAAGAATATGAAGTATGTGGCTATAAATACTGTGTTTTTAATTGTGTCAGGTTCAAACTCAGGCTGGGGTCTGAGGAGAGTTCGTAGATGGGTGGCAGGTAGCTGAAAGGACACTCAAGGGACCGTAGGCAGTTGGTACTTGGCTTTATTCTCTCTCCTACAGAGTTAGCAGTGCAGTTATATTACTCACAGACAATAGAGGCTCAAAGTCAGGTATGAGCTCACACAAACAGCTTACAGTAAATGGCTACATAATACATGGGATTGTGCACCTGCACTCCAAACCTGCTGTGTCATACTGTCCTGGATGTCTGCCTTGGCCTACTCCTGACAAGCACAGCCACTTTCCTTACAAATTGGCTTATGTTTTTCCTGAAAGTTAGAAAACTGTTACAGAAACTAGGAATTCAAGTCAGGGAACTATTAGCTAGGATACTTAGGAAACTATACGTGCTAGAAAGAAACCAAATGGGCATGTAGAAGTCTGGGGCTTGATGATGGTGTGGTCCAGGGTGGCTCGTGAGGCTCATGTGAAGGCCTACAGAAGGACTTTCTTGGCCAGTGTCCGCCTTTCAGTGCCCCATGTTCTGCTCCAACCAGCCCAGCAGCTCTGCTCCAACCAGCCCAGGAACTAGCCTTGTTCAGAGTGTCCATGTACGCTTGTCCTCTTGTGCTGCCCTGTCCAGCATCTCTGCCTTTACTCTCCTGAAATCCTGCCCAGCACTCAGCTGGGCACATGCTGCCTCCTCCATGGGCTTTCTGGGATCCCATTAGGAGGACCTGAATTCTGTGTGCTCAGACTTCCTTGTTTCCTCTGTAGCATGTTGCTTGTTTCCAAATATTCAACATTTCTTTAATTCTGCCTTGTTGTAATATTAGTTTTTTCTGTGTATACCTCTCCTTCAGGTTGCAGCTGCTTGAAGGCAAGGGTTGTCCTTTTTCCTGTATTCTGACCTCTGTATTAGTTTCCTAGGCTGCCATAAAAAAAGCACCACAAACTGGGAGGCTGGAACCACAAATCCCAAATTAAGGTGTGGGTAGGGCCACACTCCCTCCTAAGCCTCTGGCAGCATCCTTTCTCACCTCAGCAGCTTCTGGGAGCCCCAGACATCCCTTGGTTTTGTGGCAGTGACATTCTCATGTCTCCCTCTGTGTTCACATGGCTGTCTCCCCTCATGTGTCTGTGTCTCTTTGTCTCTTTTCATCCTATAAGGATACCAGTCATATAGAATTCAGGGCCCACTCTGTTCTAATATGACCTTATTTTAATTTGTTTACATCTGCAAAGAGTGTATTTCTAAATAAGATCCCACTCATAGGTACTTGTTTAGAAATAAGGTACTAGGGGTGAGAAATCCAACATATCATTTTGGGGCACAATTTAACCCATATCACCTCTACATTTCCACTTCATTCTATTATTACCAGAACACCATGGGTTTGGTCTAGGTCCTGCTCCTTGCCTTATAGAAAGCCAATCACTGAAGCAACAAGTATTGCCAGGGAAGAAAGCTTTAATTGGGGGCTGCAGCCAAGGAGATGGGAGCTCAATCTCAACTCCATCTGCCCGACTGACTAAAACTAGGGGTTTATATAGCAGGAAAGAAATGTAACAATGTGTAAGAAAACAGGAACTAAGGAGGGACAAGGAGTCATCGAGTGCAGTGATTTGATGAGTTTCAGTTCTTTGATACTTCCTGAAGATACTTTCCGGAGAAAGGAACTCAGATAAAACAAATACAAGTTTCAGGCTTTAATAGCAGAAGGGTAAATTTCTATGTTTATCCAAAAGCAACTTATCTATGGGACTATTGGGTGGTTTTACTGTCATATGCTATGCTAAGTATGAATAATATTTGAAGACTAAATAAATGAACACCTCATTTGTTTTCAGGATCTGAAGCTTGTTGGAATTAGTCAACCTAAATATGCAGCGGAACTGGCTGAGAATAGAGGAAAGAATCGCTATAATAATGTTCTGCCCTGTAAGTTGTTTTATCTACAGCATCTTCTCTTTTTTCATTAGTGGACATCAGATCTCTAACTGGAGAGGGGAAGGAATCAGTGATCTAAGTAGCCACTTCCATAACCATTCATTAGTCACTTACTTCCACAGTCATCCATTAGTCACCTACTATGTGCTAAGCACTATATTTAAGTACATTATATTTAATTTAATCCTCACAACAGCCTTACAAAGTAGGTAGTAGAATATTAATTTTGCAGATGAGGAAAATGAGGCACAGAGTGGTTAGGTGATTTTTCCAAGGTCACACAGATAGTGACAGGAAAACTAGGCTTTGGACTAGGTCTGTCTGTCCCATTGAGGGAAAAGGCCAGAGTCTGTGTTCTTCACCCTTCTGTCTCACAGCTATTTATTTCAATTCTATAATTCTGGAAGGAAATCGAGCAGAGGGAGACAGACAGGGAGTCACACTTTCTGTGTCTAGACACATGGGCTGAGTGAATTCCACAGCTAAGTATGAATTATATTTAGCTTGTTTCCTGTTTTTGAGAATTGACAATGCCTGTATTTTAGTCAACAGGGATAATAGTAAATTGAGTTTGAAATGAGAATTACTTATTACATCAAAGCATTAGATGAAATGTAAATACTTCTCTATGGAAAGTTCATCATAATCTCTCTTGGGTGAGGATTAGGGCACAAAGAGGAGTATAAGTAGATTGTAGTGATGTTGTGATGTAGCTGAAATTGATAGACTTTGCAGATAATTTTTACATCAGGACATCGTCTTCTTTATTTGAAGCTGTGTTTTTCATTCCTGGACTAAAACCTTAAGTTCTTTTTAAATTGAGCATTTTCTAGTTCCTGGGTTCTTTTTCTCCATTTATCCCTCTGTACTTGACAAGGAATATTGGCCCATGTTCTGAGGGAAACACTTTTAAAAGTAGGCTGGGGGACCTACCTCAGTACTGCCCTTTTAAGAGTAACTCGGGATTATTGGCCTCTTCTTGTGAATGTCTGTGGAGACTCTCAGATCTGGAGTCGGAGCTGGGAAGTGGGTGTTTGAGTATTGTTTTTACGGGGAAGCCTTTAGGCTGAGACTCAAGTTAGTACTGCACTTAGCACTGTAATGTTATTTTGTCCAGAGGACGGTGAGGAAGTACAATCAGAGATAGGGAAACTGAGGTGGTGCTGCTTCTGGCTCAGCCTGACACTTGCACTTCTGAGGTTATGATTTCATCTCTTGAGTTGGGCAAGTTTGTGTGTATGCTTTTGAGATGATAATAATATTTCTAAAACATATAATTCTGTGTTATAGATCCTCCCACTCATAGCAGTCTTATACATTTAATTTTTTCTTGAACTTGGAGCTCTCTTTTTATATCGACTTGTTTATATGAGAATAGAGGCAGAGTAGATAGGTTAACCTAGGGACCTACTGTGTCCTAGTGGAAGGGACACTAGATTTGGATTTTGACTGCCCCTTACCAGATATATGGATTTGGAGACGTCATTTAATCTCTATAGCCCCCTGTTTCCTCATCTGTGAAACAGGGCAGAGGCTTGTAGGGTGGTTTTAAGGATTAACTAAAATTGTTTAGCATATTCCCTCATGTTAGCTCATGGTAGATACCTGAGGATGCTCCTAGTAACAGGTTCATTTTATCTGAGAAGGCGTCTGGTGTGGTTAAGCTCTTGGGCCCTGGTGTCAGGCTGCAGGTTCAGATCCTGGCGCTGTCACTCATTAGCTCTGCTCTGGCGATCATGTGACTTCTCTGTGCCACAGTTACATAGAGTGATCACGAGGACTAAATGAGGTAGTCTGTGTGAAATGGCACACTGTGCATCTTTAAAGACAAATCCCAGTGTTGACATTTTGAATTTCTTTTTTTTCTGTTTTGTGTCCAAATTTACTAAAACATTTACTTTTAATGAGGACTTTTTTCTTTTCACGTCACAGATGATATCTCCCGAGTTAAACTTTCGGTCCAGACCCATTCAACAGATGACTACATCAATGCCAACTACATGCCTGTAAGTGGGAGGATGGTCTCATAGCACTGGCTTGTTTTAATGAAATCTTCAGAGCACTTCGCTTTTCTTTCTGTTTCTTTGAGGTTGACTATGTTCTTTCCCATTTTTAGGGTTACCACTCCAAGAAAGATTTTATTGCCACACAAGGACCTTTACCAAACACTTTGAAAGATTTTTGGCGTATGGTTTGGGAGAAAAATGTATATGCCATTATTATGTTGACCAAATGTGTTGAACAGGGAAGAGTAAGTATCTTTTTTTGTTTTTAAAATTTAAAATTACATTAAATTGTTTACTTTTTATTGTGGTGGAAGGGTATCTTAAAAACCACTTGTTTCTTAAAAAAAAAAAACCCTCAAACATTAGCACTTTATTCTTAGAAACTTGTTTTCTGTCTTTTTTTCCCTTAAGAGAAACATTTAAAAACATTCTTTAAGCAAATTCTATTTTGTCATTATCTTTTTTTTTTTTTTTCTGAGCTGGAGTCTCACTCTGTCACTCAGGCTGGAGTCCAATGGTGTGATCTTGGCTCACTGCAACCTCCGCCTCCCAGGGTCAAGTGATTCTCCTGCCTCAGCCTCCTGAGTAGCTGGGATTATAGGCTTGCGCCACCATACCCGGCTAATTTTTTTTGCATTTTTAGTAGAGATGGGCTTTCACTATGTTGGCCAGGCTGGTCTCAAACTCCTGACCTCATGATCCGCCTCCCTCGCCCTCCCAAAGTGCTGGGATTATAGGTGTGAGCCACCATGCCCGGCTGTCATCTTTTTCTGTGGACAAATATTATTGTCTTCTATTTGTTACGTTGCTGCTGGAGTTAATAAATAGCAGGAATGGGTTAGTGCTGGGGAAAAATCTCCCAGGCCTAATGCAAAATGCTTGTTCAGGGTGTGGCTCTGTCCTTCATCGCCCTGTGAACATGGGCAAGCTCATCATGTCTCTAAGCAACAAGCTTCTTCATCTGTGAGATGAGGGTTTTTCATCAACTCAGTGATTTTCAAACTTAGGTTGAACATTGAACCTCCCTGCCTCCACCCCACTTTTTTTTTTTTTTTCATTTTTTTTTTTTTGAGACAGGGTCTCCTCTGTTAGCCAGGCGGGAATGCAGTGGTGCAATCATGGCTCACTGCAGCTTTGAATTCCTGGGCTCCCTCCCACTTCAGCCTCCTAGTAGCTAGGACTACAGGTATGCACCAGATACCTGGCTAATTTTTTTTCTTAGTTTTTAGTGGGGGCAAGGTCTCGCTGTGTTGCCCAGGCTGGTCTCCAACTCCCGACCTCAAGTGATCCTCCTTCCTTGGCCTCCTAAAGTGTTGGGATTATAGGTGTGAGCCATTGCACCTGGCCTGGATCTCTTTCTTTAAGCAAAATCTCAGACTTATCCCTCAGCGGCCCCTTCTCTCCTATGATATCCTGAAATCCCTCTGCTGCTTCCATCAAAGAGAAGATTTTTTTATAGTAATAAAATTCTGTATTTCCACAAATTGATGTGAAGAGAACTAAAAACACATGCTAAGCTCAAAAATGCTGTCCCTTAGGAACGGGACTGAATGTTGCCACGTGAGTTATTTTTCAGTGTAGGTGCATTGCTTGAGGAAGGAGTTGACTCCTTAAGCCAGTGGATCTCAAACTTTAACTTCCATCAGCATCACCAGGAGGGGGCTTCTACCCTCAGAGTTTCTAATTCAGAATTGCATTTCTGCCAGTTTCCGGGTGATCCTGCTGCTGCAACTCTGGGGTGCACACTTTGAGTGGTCCCCGGTGATAGTGGGAGCCCATCAGGCATCATTTCATTTCTTTTCTTTTTTTTTGAGGTGGAGTCTCATTCTGTCACCCAGGCTGGAGTGCAGTGTCATGATCTCAGCTCACTACAATGCCTTCCGAGTAGCTGGGATTACAGGCATGAGCCACCGACCACACCCGGCTATTTTTTATTATTTTTATTTTTAGTAGAGACGGGGTTTCACCATGTTGGCCAGGCTGGTCTCAAACTCCTGACCTCAGGTGATCCACCCGCCTAGACCTCCCAAAGTGCTGGGATTACAGGGGTGAGCCATTGTGCCCAGCCCAGGCATCATGTCTTTTAATGTTCTTTATTTCACTGTAATCTAGCAGATGTTTATCCAGCCCCTGGTATGTGTCAGGTCCTGTGCTAGAGGCTGGGGATATGGAGGAGGGAAAGATAACAGAACAGTAAGAGATAACAGAGCAATAAGAGATGACGCCCATCCTCCTGTTGCTTGTGATAGAGGGTGGGTTTCTTACCCTCTTCTTGAATCAGGTGAAGAGGCTGTAGTAGAAATAAAAGCATTTTTTAAATGAATGCAAATAGGCCAGGTGCAGTGGCTCACATCTGTAATCCCAGCATTTTGGGAAGCCGTGGCAGGCAGATCACCTGAGGGTCAGGAGTTTGAGACCAGCCTGGCCAACATGGCAAAACCCCATCTCTACTGAAAATACAAAAACTAGCCAGGTGTGGTGGCACACACCTGTGATCCTGGCTACTAGGGAGCCTAAGGCAGGAGCATTGCTTCAAACTGGGAGGTGGAGGTTGCAGTGAGTCGAGATCATGCCACTGCTCTCCAGCCTGGGCAACAGAGACTTAGTCTCAAAACAAACTAACAAGAAAGAATGCAAATAAATTTTATAATACTGTTGAGCCCAGGGCCTTATACGTGAAACATTCTTATAAATCTGTTAGATAAACAAAAATGACATAATTACATAATGGAGAACATGAAGATGCATTTAAATGGTCCCTTGTTCATCTTAAGTCAAGATTGAAGTGGGTATTACTGACCCTGGGTGAATGGGGAAGGGAGCTATTGTATTTTCTGCATTAGATACTTCATATGTGTTATTTCTTTCCTGTAACAGCCCTGTGAGGCATTATGATTTATAGATGGGGAAACTGAGGCTTGGAGAGTTTAAGATCTTGCCTACAAGGTAGCAACAAAAATACACCTGGTAAGAGGCTGAGCTGGGAATTAGCTCCATGCCAGCATATATCCAGATCCTGGGTTCTTTCTTAGGAAAACACAGATCCCATAGCCAGAGTCAGAATCTCTGGAGAGAACCCAGGAATCCCTTTTTAAACAAAACAAAGCCAGGCGCAGTGGCTGAGGCCTGTAATCTCAGCACTCTGGGAGGCCAAGGTGGGAGGATCCCTTTAGGCCCAGCGTACAAAAGCAGCCTGGGCAACATAGTGAGACCCTATCTCTACAAAAATGCAAAAAAAAAATAGCTGAGTGTGATGGCACATCCCTGAAGTCCCAGCTACTCAGGAAGCTGAAGTGGGAGGATCACTTGAGCCTGAGAAGTTGAGGCTGCAGTGAGCCATGATCATGCCACTGTATCCCAGCCTGTATGACAGAGTGAGACAGTCTCAAAGCAAACAAACAAACAAACACACACAACTCCCCAAACAACTCAAACTTCTCAGGTGAGTCAGATAATCAATTAGCTTTGAAGAGTACCAACAGTAGAGCACACCTTGGAATATTGAGTATGTGTGTGTATGTACGTGTGAGTATGTGTGTGTGTGTCTGTGTGAGTGTATGGGTGTGAGTGTGTATGTGTAGTCATTTGCCAAATGGGGATTCACATATTCTTGGAGAGCAGGCATTTCCTGGTTTTTATTTCTGTTCACATCTGCCCACCAACTTTATAGAAATCAAAGACCCCAGAATGATTTAATTTGATTCTCTTTATTGGTCTGTGTATTTGTATTACAACCGATGTATATCTGAAAGCCTTGGGAAAAAGTCCTCATTTCTTCCAGCTGCCTGGGGTTATGGGAGAAGATGAGGTCAGTGTACAGTTGTGGAGTGGCTGCTCTAGGGGCCAGAGGGAGCTGGATGGGGACTGTGTCCCAGGTCAAGGGGCAGCTGCTGCTCTGCTCTAAATCAATTTTCATGCAGAAACCTGGGCCTAGTGTAGGCAGATCTGATTTTTAAAGAGAAAATAAGTCTAGATTTGTATGAGGAATTTTAAAAGAGTTGGCAAGAATTGTAAATTATAAAAAGAAAAAACAAACGATTCTGTTAGGCGCTATGGTGTGTCCTTAGACCCAGCTACTCGGGAGGCTGAGGCATGAGGATTGCGTGAGTGCAGGAATTGGAGGTCGTAGTGTGTTATAGTCACATCTGCAAATAGCCACTGCACAGCCTGGGCAACATAGTGAGACCTTGTCTCTAAAAAATAAAATAAATCAATTCTATGGGTCAAACAAAACCCGACTAGAAGGGTCTGATCCCATCTCCGATGCCAGTTTTCAATAGCGTCTCCCTTGTGAGGTTCTGGTGATGGGAGATGGCAGATCTGAGTATTTTTATAAAAAGGCAATTTGTTACAGACCAAATGTGAGGAGTATTGGCCTTCCAAGCAGGCTCACGACTACGGGGACATAACTGTAATGATGACATCAGAAATTGTTCTTCCAGAATGGACCATCAGAGATTTCACAGTGAAAAATGTAAGTAAGAAGTCAGGATCAATTGATCTCGTGTAATTACCATATGTTAATTTGGGGGTGATCCATTTTACATTGATATTAACTAGTATGTTTTCCTATGCATTGAGAAATGTTTTGCTCCCTTCTTAACAGAACAGAGCAATCCATATGCATGTATACTCCAAGGCAACCCCTTAGCTTGACTTTCCTGGGAAATTTACTTTTTTTGGGAATTTCCTAAGTCATTCCTGAATAAAATGAATCATAAGCGGGTGGCCCTGCATCAGAAACTCTTTCATTTCTTTCCACTTCCAGCAGACTTGCTCATAGATTTTACAGAACAAACTGTAGCCTTTTGGATTATTTGGTTAGAAATATGGCATGAGGAGCAGCCACGTGCTATTAGGCGCCATTGATAACAGTTACATTAATAGGATTCCAGGGCATATGCACACGGCCTCCCTTCTCCTCAAGATTTACAAAAGCAAATCCAATTAAATTGTGCAGGCATTCTAGGAATTCAACTTTATGTGCCTTTTCTTCTTTTTTCAAGGATGCTTTGAAAGTAGAGGCAGTGCCATGAAACAGCATTGGTATCTGTTGATGGGTGTGTACGTTGGTGTAACTCTTGGCTTTGTATCCGAGTCCTAAAAATGTCTATTCTCTCTCTCTCTTTTTTTTGGTGTTCTTTTTTTTTTTTATTATACTTTAAGTTCTGGGGTACATGTGCAGAATGTGCAGGTCTGTTACATAGGTATACACATGCCATGGTGGTTTGCTGCATCCATCCCCCCTGTCATCTACATTAGGTATTTCTCCGAATGTTATCCCTCCCTAATCCCCCCAGCCCCTGCTACCCCTCCCCTAGCTCCCCTACCCCCCAACAGGCCTGGTGTGAGATGTTCTCCTCCCTGTGTCCATATGTTCTCATTGTTCAACATCCACTTCTGAGTGAGAACATGTGGTGTTTGGTTTTTGTTCTTGTGTCAGTTTGCTTCCAGCTTCATCCATGTCCCTGCAAAGGACATGAACTCATCCTTTTTTATGGCTGCATAGTATTCCATGGTTTATATGTATGGCACATTTTCTTTATCCAGTCTATCACTGATGGACATTTGGGTTAGTTCCAAGTCTTTGCTGTTGTAAACACTGCCACAGTGAACACGTGTGCGTATGTCTTTATAATAGAATGATTTATCATCCTTTGGGTTTATATCCAGTAATGGGATTGCTGGGTCAAACGGTATTTCTATTCCAGATCCTTGAGGAACCGCCACACTGTCTTCCATAATGGTTGAATTAATTTACACTCCCACCAACAGTGTAGAAGCATTCCTATTTCTCCACATCCTCTCCAGCATCTGTTGTCTCCAGATTTTTTAATGATCACCATTCTAACTGGCATGAGATAGTATGTCAATGTGGTTTTGGTTTGCATTTCTCTAATGAAACATCTGTTCTCTTTGATTTGCTGGTTTGAAGTTTGAGACTATCAAAAAGGCTTTTTCAGAAAGATGAGTCTCAGCATTATTTATAATAGAGGAAAACTTTGGAAACCATGCAGGCATCTAGCTTTTGTAGAAAGGATAACTCAACTATGACTTGTCTGCTTATAATATCATTATTCAGCTATTAGAAATAATGGGCCAGGCACAGTGGCTCATGCCTGTGAGGCTGAGGTGGGCAGATTGCTTGAGCTCAGGTTTGAGACCAGCTTGGGCAACATGGTGGTGAAACCCTGTCTCTACAAAAAAGAAAACAAAACCCAAAATTAGCCAGGGATGCTGGTGTACACCTGTAGTTTCAGCTACTCGGAAGGCTGAGGTAGGAGGATGGCTTGAGCCCAGGAGGTCAAGGTTGCAGTGAACCAACCTTACGCTGCTATGCTCCAGCCTAGGTGACAAAGCAAGACCCTGCCCCCCCCAAAATGAAATAATGGATGGGTAGACTATATAATTACCATGGGGACATGGCAGGATGTAATGTAAGAGAAGCATTTTAGGAGATGAAAATTTATGCATATTAGGAATAGTGCATAAAAGGAAAGCCAGGTTGTAGATTCAATGGAGTTGAATCTTGAATCTTTTGGGTGGGTGGGGTCTAAGTTTATGACATTATCCTTGAAGGTTCCGTAAGTCATGGATAAAAATATAGTATATTAAGTTCGAATTCTTTTCTAATTGCTGTGTCTCAAAGGGTCTGGCCTCAGTATTTCAGCTCCTCCTCTGGAGATGCCATCAAAGCTGTTACCATGCACTGATCTGGCCACCTAGATAATGTAGCTCACGGTAGAAAAATGTCATGCTTATTTCTATAGATGCTGCTCATTTAAACTGACTGGCTTCTCCCTGGTTGCCTCCACTGCTTGGGGCTTACCTTTGCAGAGGGGAATTTTGGGTGGAGTTGTCCACATCATTTAAAAAAATTGCTATTAAATAATAATTATTTTTTATTAACTAAACTCCAGACTCTATTCGGACTTCATGTTTTTCACTAAAGCCTTCTTTTGTTCCAGGATCTGATCCAGGACACCACATGGCATTTAGTAACATGTTGTTTTTTAATTCTACGAAATGCATGAATACATTTTCTTTTTGAAAACTGAGAACATTGCAAATAGAGCTAATGGCGTCCTTTGACTACCACCCCTAACCTGAGCCCCTCTGCCCCGCTGCGAAGATCATACTAAGTATAACCCTCCATGCTTCTCCCTCATTCTCTCCCCCTCCTCCCCTTTCCCCCTCCAGTCATTTTCCCCTCCCCTATCCCCCTCCCTCCCTTTTTCTTCCACTTTCCCTACCTCTATCTCTCACAGCTGGTTTCTGCCTTTAGATCAGTACTTTTGGTGAAATCTGTGAATGTTAACTTTATCTCTGATGAGGTCTTCCAGCACCTCTCCCCTCATTCACACTTTTTTCCCTGCTGTTTTCCAAATGTTGAATAGTGCAGATTCATTGTTCTTATAATAAATACACATTTGAAAAAATGAGCGTCAGAGGGTGGCTGTCATAAAGGAGACAGAAATGCCTGCAGTGCAGATGTAGGTCTCATAGGTATGGTCATTCCTGGGTATGGACATAACAAGTACAGCTGAGTCAGGGTCAGGACGTGCCCCAGCTGGGGTGGGCTTCTGGTGCTTCAAGGTATATATGCTTTGGTATGAGGTAGGAAACCAGTCTGTGTAATAATGAGCTCTGTTGACTTTCAGATGTTGAAATGGATTTCTTTGGGGGGAATCCTTTCTCAGCTCCCTCCAGTTCTAAATATTTGCATGGTGCTTGGTAGTGGCCTGTCACTTTATTTGCTTCTCTAGGGGACATGGTGATTTATGAGGCCATTCTTGCCCAGAAGGCGCTGATGATCATGGTTGTATGTGCATATTATTTTTGGTTTTTATGGTCAGTGACATTCTCAGGGGGGCTTGGGGCTGTGGTTCATGAAGCGCTAAGGAGGTGCAGATGTAAGAATGTGAGTTCGTTATTGACAGGCAGCTGTTGCAGGAAGGGAAGGATCTGAATGCAGAGTTGGAGGATGAGGGATTTCTGTTGCATCTGAAATCAGCGTTGGGGAAGTGACTTCACTTCTGTGAATCTTCGCTGTTTCATCTTTAAAGGGGGATAATAAATTCTCCTTCTTGGGCATATTGTGAGGGTGTGATGAGCAAGCACTTTATCAGCTGCTGTGCAAATGTAAAGTTCCAATCTGTGGTCATTATGACTCCTGGTTGGTACTCAGGCTCTGCTTGATTTCCCCTGCCTTTTTGATGTTGTTAGGCAGCCTTTCTCTCTGGATCTAACTCATTTTCTTGGTTTTTAGATCCAGACAAGTGAGAGCCACCCTCTGAGACAGTTCCATTTCACCTCCTGGCCAGACCACGGTGTTCCCGACACCACTGACCTGCTCATCAACTTCCGGTACCTTGTTCGTGACTACATGAAGCAGAGTCCTCCTGAATCGCCGATCCTGGTGCATTGCAGGTACACAGATGGCACGTCATGTGCAACAGATTTCCAATGTCATATGTATTTGTGAGCACTTTCCAAAAACAAGGCCTAAGAGGGAATGTAATAGGCACTTACGAATTCAGGAAAGGTTTGGATAAGGAACCATGGACTTACTCCCTCAGCCCTGAGCTTCCAAAACGGGTTAGCAAACTGTAACCCATGGATCAAATCTGGTCAGCTGCTGTTTTTGTAAATACCATTCTGTAGGAACACAGCATGCCGATTTATGTATATATTGTTTATGCTTGCTTTTCTACTACAATGGCAGAAAGAGACCATACGGTTTGCAAAGCTGAAGACGTTTGCTATCTGGCCCTTTATGGAAAAAGTGTGCCAACCCCTTACAATAAGAAGTTAGCTTTGAAGCTAAAGGAATTGATTTAGGACAGAAGACAGGAGGGGCGGTGTGGCCCAGTGGGAAATAAATTGATGGAACGTGCCATCCTAGGTTATGGTGGCAACTTGAATGGGACTGAGATTGAAGAAGCTTGAGCAAGGGGTTTGACTCAGACGTGAGTTTGCGACTTAGGCCCCAGTCCCAAGCTGGTGCTGTCTGACTTGCTGAGGTTTCCATTGAGCAAATGTGTACTGGTCCTGTGCATTGCCCTCAAAGTGTGACAGTGAAGGAAAGCAAGATTATGTACAAATGGGGAACTCTGAGCAGCTCGCAGTTGAGGTTACCCACTGTAACTGGCCTATTTCCCTTTTCTCTCAGTGCTGGGGTTGGAAGGACGGGCACTTTCATTGCCATTGATCGTCTCATCTACCAGATAGAGAATGAGAACACCGTGGATGTGTACGGGATTGTGTACGACCTTCGAATGCACAGGCCTTTAATGGTGCAGACAGAGGTGAGGCCAGGATCCGTATTTGACATTCCATCCTTCTCTTCCTTTTTGTTTTGAAGTGGAGTCTTGCTCTGTCGCCCAGGGTGGAGTGCAGTGGCTCGATCTTGGCTCACTGCAACCTCTGTCTCCTGGGTTCAAGTGATTCTCTTGCCTCAGCCTCCTGAGTAACTGGGATTACAGGCATGCCCACCACACCCAGCTAATTTTGGTATTTTTAGTAGAGACAGGATTTCTCCATGTTAGCCAGGGTGGTCTCTAACTCCTGAGCTCAGGTATCTGCCTGCCTTGGCCTCCCAAAGTTCTGGGATTACAGGCGTGAGCCACCGTGCCTGGCCCTTTCCCTCCATTTTTAAAAGTTTGCATTGTGTCATGTATTTGTGTTAAAATATGTCATCCTTCCAGATCTTTCCAGCCCTTGGCTGTGAACTAACACTGGATTTCTTTGCAGACTGTAAACTGATTTGGGATTAAATTACCCAGTCAAGTGATCTAGTAGTACTGACGTCAGTAATGGAACTACAAACTGAGATAGGGTGAGGATTCTTTACCTTGCTGCCTGACTCATTAAATAATCTTAGGACATCTTTGAACTTTGGCTTCTGGTTCATAAAACTGGTATTTTTTGGCTGGGCATGGTGCCTCACCCCTGTAATCCTAGTACTTTGGGAGGCCGAGGCAGGCAGATCACCTGAGATCAGGAGTTCAAGACCAGCCTGGCCAACATGGTGAAACCCCGTCTCTACTAAAATAGAAAAATAAAAGTAGCCAGGCATGATGGTGGGTGCTTGTAATCCCAGCTACTCAGGAGGCTGAGATGGGAGAATCGCCTGAACCTGGGAGACGGTGGTTGCCCTGAGCCAAGATTGCACCACTGTACTCCAGCCTGGGCAGCTCAGCGAGACTCCGTCTCAAAAACGAAAACAAAAACAAAAAACCCTGGTGTTTTCCACTCTTTGTTTCTAAGAAGGTCTATCTTTAAAATAAGCGAATGAAACAAACTCATCAAACATTAATAATATGACATAGCATAATGCCGCTTAACTGTTAATACAGCAATTTATCTTCACCTAGCTGTGCAAATTTTAAAGAACATGAATTATTATAGCTACAGAAGGGTGGCTGACCAGTGGACAAAATGAACGCTTAATCTCTACCGTATAATTTCTGTACTACTGTTGGATTTGGTTTCACCCAAAATGTTACCGAGAAGCAGCATTTTTGAGGCATGTTTTCAACAGAACATATTGTGAAGTTGCCCTCCGCAAAGGGGTGAATGTTCCTTGACCAGGATGAGAGCAGAATATTAATTTCATATTAGGCTGTCGTCCTGTACAGATTTAGAACTCTATGAATATGTGCTGTGTTTTTGAGTCTAGCAGGGAATGTTCTAGACGCCTGGGTACATTGTGTACTCTGCGGTGAGCTTGGTGGTTGTGGTGGAAAGAGTGAAGTTCACCTCCTGTGTTGGTCAGAAAAGAGATTTTTCTTTTTTCTGCTATAATTATATAAAGTAGTATTTATCAATCTTTTATCCTTTTCTGAGAAACAGAAATCTTATACCGGCTCCTGGAGTCTAATCTCTTTTTTATGTTTAGAAAACAATACTTATTCATATGAAAGCACTTAACAATTTATTTTTGTCTTACTCTTTCTTCCCCAGTCCTGCTCCCTGGAGGTAGCCAATGTTAATAGTTTGGTGTACGTCTTTATAAGGCTCTTTATGTGTATCTGTAAACACAGAAACACACACAGACACAGACACAGACACACAGAGAGTTCTTTGAAAACATTGCATCTTTTTTTTTTTTTTTTTTTTTTTTGAGATGGAGTCTTGCTCTGTCCCCCAGGCTGGAGTGCAGTGGCGCGATCTTAGCTCACTGCAACCTCCGCCTCTTGGGTTCCAGCAATTCTCCTGCCTCAGCCTCCTGAGTAGCTGGGATTTCAGGCATGTACCACCATGTCCAGCAAATTTTGGTATTTTTAGTAGAGATAGGGTTTTGCCATGTTGGCCAGGCTAGTCTCAAGCTCCTGACCTGAGCTGATCCATTCCCCTCGGCCTCCCAAAGTGCTGGAATTACAGGCGTGAGCCACCACACCTGGCCAGATCTTGTTTTATATATGTTGCAACTCTGTGATTTTTTTTCTCTTACAGTATCATGGATATCTTTTTCTTTTTTTGAGACAGAGTCTCGCTGTGTTGCCAGGCTGGAGTGCAGTGGCTGCATCTCAGCTCACTGAAACCTCCGCCTCCTGGGTTCAAGTGATTGTCTTGCCTCAGCCTCCCAAGTAGCTGGGACTACAGGCGTGCACTACCACACTCATCTATTTTTTGTATTTTTAGTAGAGACAGGGTTTCACCATGTTGGCCAGGCTGGTCTCCATCTCTTGACTTCATTATCTGCCCACCTTGGCCTCCCAAAGTGCTGGGATTATAGGTGTGCACCACCGTGCCCAGCCATGGATATCTTTCTGTGTCAGCTTATACCCCTTTTCCTCTTTCTTTCATCACCACCTGTAGATTCCAATATGCCTGACTGAAGGGTGGTCCTCCTCCAGCTCCTCCTGATCATCTCCTTTTTGCCCCTTGCTTGAGCGTTACTGTTGATTATGACTCTGCACAGCCCCACTAGCCAACACGATCTTGTTGGACTTATTATTATTCTAATGTGTGTGTGCGTTCTTTCCTCTCCATCTCCTCCTTCCGTTGCCCTTCCCTGAGACAGTGGCATTTCTCCCTGGGGAGGGGAGGTGTGGAGTGTGCTCTTCTGGTTGAGAATCATTGACGAAGGACGTCTTGCTTCTGTGATTTCAGATCTCACCACAATGTTGTTACCTCTTGAAATATGTTCATTTCCGTTTGCTGTTGGGTGGATGGGGTTTGGGAGTGGAGTTGCGGAATGACCTGCTTGGAAATAATTTTGGGTGCTAATTTCTGGGACCTGTGTTCATTTTCTGTCTCTCTCTTTCCTTTTTCTATCAGGACCAGTATGTTTTCCTCAATCAGTGTGTTTTGGATATTGTCAGATCCCAGAAAGACTCAAAAGTAGATCTCATCTACCAGAACACGACTGCAATGACAATCTATGAAAACCTTGCGCCCGTGACCACGTTTGGAAAGACAAATGGTTACATAGCCTGATTCCAAAGGAAAAACCTTTCTGGAGTGAAGCGACCGTCGCGCCCACAGCAAAGGCCCACGCCCCAATGTCGACATGTTTTTATATGTCTAATATCCTAATTCTTTGTTTTGTTTTGTGAGAACTAATTTTGAGGGCATGAAGCTGCACATGACAGATGACAGACTGGGGCTGTCGGGGGCTGTGGACAGGGAGGGGGCAAATCACCTGCATTCCTGATGACCAATGGGATGAGGTCACTTTTTTTTTCTCCCCCTTGAGGATTGTGGAAAAACCAGAAAAAGTGAGCTATGATTTTTTTTTTTTCCAAAACAGTTTCTTTTTTAAAAAAGACTATTTTATATGATTCACATGCTAAAGCCAGGATTGTGTTGGGTTGAATATATTTTAAGTATCAGAGGTCTATTTTTACCTACTGTATCTTGGAATCTAGCTGATGGAAAATACCTAATTGTGGATGATGATTGCGCACGGAGGGGTCTGTGGCGCCTCTTCGGATGGGTTTTCTATTTGAATATGTGCCTTTTCTGAATTATGCTTCCACAGGCAAAACTCAGTAGAGATCTATATTTTTGTACTGAATCTCATAATTGGAATATACGGAATATTTAAACAGTAGTTTAGCATCAGAGGTTGGCCTCCTCGGTAACATTCCTATTCTCATTTGATCAGGGGAGGCCTCTTTGCCCCAACCCTACTTCCCCTGCCCCCTGTACATTTGTGATCCATTTTTTTCTTCCTTTTTCCCTCCCACTTTTTCCAAAGACTCTTCTGTTGTCAACATTTCAGCCCATTGGTTGGGTGAGAATGGAGACTTGAATATCACCTTGAGAATTTCTGTGGGTGGGAGTGGGAGAAGCAGAGGAATCCTACAGTGACAAAAATCTTTTCTTGTCCCTGTATTATCCTTTTTTCTCATGTCTGTATTTGGTATGAAGGATTATTTAAAGGTGCAATATGTGACTTAGTGATTCATGATGTTCTAGGTTTTTAGTAACGTTTTACTCAGGTTGGCATTTTATGCGTCTGTGTCCGTGTGTGTGTGTGTGTGTGTGTGTGTGTGTTCAGAAGTGTGGCAATCTGTGAACACTTTGGCGTGAATTCAGTGTCAGATTAACCCCTCCTTCCCCAAAGTCCACTGGCTTTAGTCTCTCTCTGCCATGACACATATTGGAATCTACTGTATATATATATATATATACTAAGCTCTCAAAAACAGTCATTCCTATGAATTGAGGTGTACAAAGTTTGAATTTGTATCAAAGATGTAATTATTATTTTTAAAACCTCTTTTCACTATACTGCTGCTGTAATTACTTTGATTTTTAAAATGTAGATTAATTTTTTTTTTTTTTGCTTCAGGTGTGTATCCAGCAAGAATTTCTGAATTTATGTGGATTTATTTTATTGGTACACAATCTGTAAACTTCTCAAGGCATTAACATGAAAAGAATTTCTTCTTCTTTTTATTTTATATTGTGGCTCAGGTTATATTTTGAAGTTTTGAGTTTATCCTCCAATAGGCAATGAAGTAGACGAGGTTTTATGAAGGAATAACCAAGTCCCGGAGTCCTGTGGCTGCTTCCACAGTAACACGTCCTGCTGTAGACAGGACAGGTATGTCCTGTTGAGAATGGGAGCGGGCTGGTCCAGTGTCCTGGTCCCTCCTGCCTCTGCCACGCCCCTCACTGGCACTTTGATAACTGACTGGATGCGTTAATGGGTCTTTTAGTTCTAAAGGGTGAACCACACTTTGAAAGCCCCGGGTGTGGTTCGGAGGGTCAGTGCTGGATGCCCCTTTTCCTCCTTTCCCTTTGAGGTACTGAAAGGATGAAAAGGGGAGAATCTTATCATGTTTTGGGGAGAATCTTACTTCTCAAGTGGAAATTGCACTTTTTCCTGAATCCTTTGCATTTTTTTGGTAGTGAGCAGTTCATTGAGTGTCAGGTCCTCAAAGGAATGAGTCGCCAGGCTAGGTCGGGTGCTCTTGACTTAACTTCAGAGGGGGCCTTGGCTCAGTAGGTGTGAATCAGGGAAGCTGTGCTGTCCTCGGGGTGTTGCATGGAGCTGAGTGTGGGTGGATTCCTCCCATTCCTTCACACTGCCTCTGACTCATACAGATCCTGGAGCGGTCTGTCCTTCATTCACAGGTCCCTGTTCAGGTGGCAGTTCTGTGGGCTGTGAACCTTTCCCCTCCAGTTTGTCCAAAACGACCATGATGGGTGGCAAATCCCAGGTAGCTCCTAAGCCCTGCTCTGCCCACATCACTGCCACAGAGAAGTCAGAGAAGTGACTTCTTGTGAAAAAAATTCTTTAAAAGATTAGAATCCTTTAAAAGATTAAAACAATATAATTGTAAACATATTGTATAAAAATGCAAAACACACTTAACCCTCTTCGCTTCCGCCTGGTGTGGGCTTGGGAAATGGGTGAGCAGCCCCAGCAATCTCGGGAGGAAGTCTTGGGGTGGGGCGGGCTGGGATTCCAAAGGGGCAGGTCACACGGAGGTCACGATGCTTCTCTGCATCCTGAAGAGGGCTGGGGACAGGGCCAGTGGGGGTGGTAAGGGTATTTATAGCACAGAGCTTGAAAAGGGAAGATGAATGTGTAAATATAAAGGACACCCAGGCTGGGGGTTGGTTGGAGGCAAGAGGAGGGTGCCTCTGAGCTTCTTCAACCCCTCCCAGAAACAATGAGCTAAAATTGGAAGGGTCCAATGGAATCGTGGGGATGGCGTGAGCACTCGTGCTCAGTCTTTGACAAATGCATACAGAGAAGCAGCTGGCATGGGTTTCACTGTCAATGGAAGGGCCAAAGATGGGTGGCCAGCTGGTTTGGGGCATTTGGGCCATTGATACCATCTCCCAAGAACAAGGACTTTTTGCTTCCAAAGTCGAATCTAGTGACGATCAGCACCAGCAGGAAATGACATTTGGTGTCTGCCCACTGCGGCCACGCTGTGACCTCCAGGCAGGCTTCGGCCTAATTGACTCCACTGGATTTGTGCTTTGTTAAGTCAGAGCCTCCTGGGGGTTGGGGACAGAGGGTCAGAGGTCAACTGTGCAGCTAGTCACGTTTGTTCTTCATCTGGGATGAAAAAGCCTGGTTCCCTTTGAAATGCTTGATTGTACTTATTAAGCTAAACTAGTCTTGGTGACTGATGTTGATTTGCCTCAAAAGTCTTAAGTTCTGGGTTTTCAGACTACTGTGTAGCAGTTGTGTGTTAAACATACTGTAGCTTTTTCTCCCTTGGGGGCACATATGAATAGGATGTGTTGATGATGTGGACTCTAAACTGTAATTTTCTTGTAACTATTTTGGAATGATGCATATTTCTAATGTTTGTTATACTTGTACAGAGTATTGCTGTTGGTTGCTTTTTTTTTTTTTTTTTAAGGAAAAAATGGCCTGGAAAAAATTTTTTAAAGACTTACAAATACCAAATATAAAAAAATGTCAATGCATTATGGCTTTGCTTCTTTCTTTCTTTCCTCTTCTTCTTTTTTCTTACAATGTACCAAGGAGTTTACTGGCCTGCATTTTACTTGGGCATCCTTAACAAAAACACATTTCTCTTTGGGATTTCCAAATTATTTTAGTTTTCTAGGACTGTCGTAACAAGTACCACAAACTGTGGTTTAAACCACAGAGATTTACTTCCTACAGTTTGGGTGGCGAAAAGTCTGAGATCCGGGTGTGGGCAAGGTTGATTTCCTGTGAGACCTGTCTTTTTTCTTTTTTTTTTTTTTGAGATGGAGTCTTGACGTGTTGCGCAGGGTGGAGTGCAGTGGCATGGATCTTGGCTCACTGCAACCTCTGCCTCCTGGGTTCAAGCGACTCTCCTGCCCCCACCTCCCTCTCTTCTTGGCTTCCAGGTGGTTGTCTTCTCCCTGTGCCTCCTAATCTCCTCTTCTTATAAGGACACAAATCATACTGGATCAGGGCCCACCCTATTGACCCAATTTTACCTTAATTACCTCTTTAAAGATACTCTTTTCAAATGTCAAATTCTGTTGTACTGGGGATTGGGACTTGAACATATGAGTTTTGGAGGGGAACCCAGTTCAGCCCATAACACACATTCAGGGCAATTTAGTGAAGAGGAGACTTGGAAGAAGTGGCTGTGCATCTTAAGACTGTGTGTGTTCCCAGAGGGGTGGAGGTGCGAGTCTGCAGGTGGATGCTCACTCAGTTGGGGGCGGGTATCAGGCCCCCTGGGATTTTTGGAGGGCTTTTGTTGGTGGACGTGAGGAATCCTAGAATTGCTGGAATACTGTGGCAATTTGGGTAGTTTTAATTTCATCTCTCTCTCTTTCTCTTCTACATGGATGCAAACTCTAAACAGACTAAGATGGCCGGGCACGGTAGCTCATGCCTGTAATCCCAGCACTTTGGGAGGCTGAGGTGGGTGGATAACCTGAGGTGAGGAGTTCGAGACCAGCCTGGGTAACATGGTGAAACCCCGTCTCTACTAAAAATACAAAAATTAGCCAGCCTTGATGGCGGGCGCCTGTAATCCCAGCTACTTGGGAGGCTGAGGCAGGAGAATAGCTTGAACCTGGGAGGTGGAGGTTACAGTGAGCTGAGATTGCATCACTGCAACCTGGGCAACAGAGCCAGATTCTGCCTTAAAAAAACATCAGACTGAGATGATTTTGTTGTGAGATCTCTTTTGTGAAACAAATTCATCCATTCATTCAACTGTTATTTAGTGTGTTCCTATCCCTTACCAGGCACTATACCTCAGTGGCTGAGGGTTAATGGTAAATAAGACAGACAAAAATCTCTACCTTTATGGAATTTACATGCTGATAAAGGGAGACAGACAAGCAGCACAGGTACGTCAAATCTTTAGCATGTCAGAGGGTGAAAACATGAAGAAAAATGGCATTTCCCGTCCTGATGCACCAACTCATCACTTTCAGGGTATAACAGTGCAGTTACACCCTGTCAAGGTCAAAGGTCTTCTGCAACACACCCTCCACACAACCCTGCTTTGGGGAAAAATGAGAGAGTTTGGACAGCAGCAGCGCACACCTCACCTCGAAGGCCTACCAGAGACAGAGTGGAATGGAGCGGAAGTCCCGCCCTTGAGGAGCCTCCAGGGAGCGGCTGGGGCCTGGGAGATGCAGATGCTAAATGAATGCCAGGAAATACTAGAGGAGGTTTAAAGGAAGACGTAACAGGGGCCCAGGGAATTATGAGTGGATGGCTTTTAGTGGGGGGATAAAGAGGGGCAAGTAAGGGGCAGCAGAGTATGGGCTTTGCTTGGAGAATGGCCAGGCTTCAGGTGATTGGACTCTGAGGAGCATGTGGGTGGGGGTGAGTGAGGTGAGTTGAGGTTGATAACTGTGGAAGGTGAGTGCTCTAGGACTGCCTGTGTGGTTGGCTGAAACTCACCCTTTAAACACTGTGTGTGTGTGTGTGTGTGTGTGTGTGTATGTGTGTGTGTACACATACACAGGTGGACTACTGTCAACATTAACAAGCTGGGTGCAGTGGCGCACACCTGTAATCCCAGCACTTTGGGAGGCTGAAGTGGGCAGATCACCTAAGGTCAGGAGTTTGAGACCAGCCTGGCCCACATGGCAAAACCTGTCTTTACTAAAAATACAAAAATTAGCTGGGCGTGGTGGTGAATGCCTGTAATCCCAGCTACTCGGGAGACTGAGGCAGGAGTATCGCTTGAACCTGGGAGGTGGAGGTTGCAGTAAGCTGAGATCGTGCCACTGCACTCCAGCCTGGGTGACAGAGGGAGACTCCATCTCAAAAATAAATAAATAAAACATAATAAGTCTATTTCTTAACACAAGCAATTATAAACATAACCTGGAGGTATCATGTGAAATAAAACAGCACATTTTGCCTATATCTGTGTTCTAAAGGCCTTCACTAAAGATTATGATGTAGTCAGCTCTCCTGGGCTTTCTGCTTAGGGGCAACACTTGGGCTGGGGATAAAGTATCCATCATCTTCCTGTTTTGATTCAGGCCGAAGTTGTCCCAGAACTCTCTGCACTCACTGTTGTTTTAGAGGAGGCAGGGAGATACCGTATTGCTGACCTGTTATCTGCATACTTAAAAAACTAACCGAACTAGGCTACCCTGCAAAATGGCACAACGTTCTCTGCTCCTAGCACTTAGTTGGATAAAAACTACTTCACCCAGGTATAGCCTAGGAACTGAGATATTGTGGGAAAGAAAAACCAAATGATCACCTGTGGTCTTATACAATGTAAAGCTTAAGTGAGAAAAACAACTTTTAAGGCCGGGCGCGGTGGCTCAAGCCTGTAATCCCAGCACTTTGGGAGGCCGAGGCGGGTGGATCACAAGGTCAAGAGATCGAGACCATCCTGGTCAACATGGTGAAACCCCGTCTCTACTAAAGATACAAAAAATTAGCTGGGCATGGTGGTGCGTGCCTGTAATCCCAGCTACTCAGGAGGCTGAGACAGGAGAATTACCTGAACCCAGGAGGCGGAGGTTGCGGTGAGCTGAGATCGCGCCATTGCACTCCAACCTGGGTAACAAGAGTGAAACTCCGTCTCAAAAAAAACAAAAAAAAACTTTTAGAACCATAAGCAGAGAACAAGCCCACTAAGAATTAAACAAGTGCATAGTAAAAAAGCAACACAACTCTAGAATAATGTAACAGTGGGATTAGGAGGGGATTTTATTTTTATTTTCAGCTGTCTATAGTTTCTAATTTCTCCCAATGAATATGGAGTATTTATTTAGGAGTCACTAGTTTAAAACTTAGCACTTTTTCCTCCTTACCTCAAAAAAATGAAGGTACAGCATAGTTTAAAATTTACTAGTCAAGTTACAAAATTCTTTAAGATGAGTGTGAACTCCAGGCTGTCTTTGGAGCACCCCCTGTTGCTAGCAGTTCGTTAAAAATGAAAGTTAAGGTTTTGGATGTTAGATTCTGAGCTGTAAAGCTGTAGTAAACAAGGGGCTGCCTATTTGCTCCTGGCTGAGTGTGGTCTGCAAGGGTCAAGGGCCTCTTCAGCATCTGGGGAGCAGAGGGAGTGGGCAGAGAGAGTAGAGAAGATTTAGGCTCCCAAGAGTTCTTTTTAAATTTTTATTTACTTATTTATTTTTGAGACGGAGTTTCACTCTTGTTTCCCAGGCTGAAGTGCAGTGGTGTGATCTTGGCTTGCTGCAACCTCTGCCTACCAGGTTCAAGCGATTCTCCTACCTTAGCCTCCTGAGTAGCTGGGATTATAGGCACTTGCCACCATGCCAGGCTAGTTTTTTGTGCTTTTAGTAGAGATAGGGTTTCACCATGTTGGCCAGTCTCGAACTCCTGACCTCAGGTGATCCACCCGCTTCGGCCTCACAAAGTGCTGGGATTACAGGTGTGAGCTACCGCACCCAGCCAAGCTTCCGAGTTTTGATAGCCGTTCCATCCCTTCTAGGGTTTCACAGCTCGTTTTGGGGCTGAACGCGGCAGATCTCTGGAGCCTCCAATATGAGAGCCTGGGCTTTACCTGTCGGATTTAGCACAGTCACCTTCCTGCAGGCAGGTGAAACCTTCTGACCCAACAGGTGAGTAGCGGGCAGCTGTGGGGATTAGCAGTTTTGGATGCTGCCACGAGATGGCGCCAGAGAACGGGGCTGTGGAAGCGATCCTTGGCTAGGCTGTGGCACGGCAGTGGAGCACGTAGGATTGGAAAAGGAGCCAGGAGAGCCATGAAGGAGGGCTAGAAACCAACCACAGGGCTAGGAAGCGCCCTTGCCAGCAGCTGGCAGCTTGCCATATAATTTGTTACCTAATTTGTTCATGGTAAAACATTTAGGAAAAAAAAAAAAAATCTATGTTGTCACCATTTAACAAAATGGTCCCCAAATATCCTCCTGCTTGGAATTCACACCTTTGTGTAGCCCCTCCCCCACTGCAGCAGCCTTGGTCTGTGTGGCTGGTAGATTGCAAAGAGGTGATGGCATCCCACTTCTGATATAAAACTGTGCAGTTTCTCTCTTGGTTTCTCTCTCTCTCTCTCTCCCTCCCCGCTCCCCCCCCTCCCCCGTCTCACCAAAATCAGCTGGCATGTTCTGAGCAGCCTTACGAGAGGCCCACGTGGTGAGCTTCTTCTGAATCTCCTGCCAACAGCTACATGAGTGAGTCTGGAAGCAGGTTCTCCCACCCTAGGTCAGCCTTTGGATGACAGCAGCCCTGGCTGGCAGCTTGACTGCAGCCTCCTGGGAGACTTCGTGCCAGAACCTACCCACACTCCCTGACTTGCAGAAAGTATCTGAGATGATAAATGTTTACTGTTTCAAACTGCTCTGTTTTGGAATAATTTGTTACAGAGCAGGAGATAACTAATATAGACTAATACACCCTACCACATGTAATGCCACTCTTAACATTTTACTATAAATAATTCTGTAACCTCTAGAATTCTCACAAACACCACACACACACACACACACACACACACACACACCCATGCATACATCTTCATGTATTTGTTTTCATCTTTGTGCAAAACTGGAATCAAACATATTCATATTTCTTTCTAAGATGAACGTACTTGTTTGAGTAGTATTTCTTTTTCTTTTTTTCTTTTCCTGAGATGGAGTCTCACTCTGTTGCCCAGGCTGGAGTGCAGTGGTGCAATCTCAGCTCACTGCAACTTTTACATCTTGGGTTCAAGCCATTCTTCGGCCTCAGTCTCCTGAGTAGTTGGGATTACAGGCATGTACCAACACACTAAGTTAATGTTTTTGTATTTTTAGTAGAGATAGGGTGTCACCATGTTGACCAGGCTGGTTTTGAACTCCTGACCTCATGATCTGCCCACCTCGGCCTCCCACAGTGCTGGGATTACAGGCGTGAGCCACTGCACCCAGTCTTCTTTGAGTAATATTTCTACTGAAGCGTGATACAGACAGAAAAATGTACTAATCATAGAATGGTAGTTTGAGAAATTTTCCCAAAATGAACACACCCGTATAACCAGCATCCATATAAAAACAGCAGATACAACCAGTCTGCCAGAAGCCACCTGTTAGGTCTCCATATGTAATCCTGGAGCCTGAAAGCCTGAAATCCTGTTTGCCTTGGCTGATCATCTCCCACCCCTGCCTGTGTTCACCACTGTCCATGATTGCCCAGCGGAGCTTCCCCAGACAAGCCCCCCTAACCCAACCCTGCCATCTTAACTGTCCTTATGATAATGTGAATTCCCCTCACCCATCCTGCCATCTCAACTGTCCTTATGATAATGTGAACACCTCTCACCCACCCTGCCATCTTAACTGTCTTTATGATAATGTGAACACCCCTCACCCATCCTGCCATCTTAACTGTTCTTATGATAATGTGAATACCTCTCACCCATCCTGCCATCTTAACTGTCCTTATGATAATGTGAATACCCCTCAGCCAACCCTGCCATCTCAACTGTTCATATGATAATGTGAATACCCCTCATCCATCCTGCCATCTTAACTGTCCTTATGATAATGTGAACACCCCTCACCCATCCTGCCATCTTAACTGTTCTTATGATAATGTGAATACCTCTCACCCATCCTGCCATCTTAACTGTTCTTATGATAATGTGAACACCCCTCACCCATCCTGCCATCTTAACTGTTCTTATGATAATGTGAATACCTCTCACCCATCCTGCAATCTTAACTGTTCTTATGATAATGTGAATACCCCTCACCCAACCCTGCCATCTCAACTGTTCATATGATAATGTGAATACCCCTCATCCATCCTGCCATCTTAACTGTTCATATGATAATGTGAACACCCCTCACCCATCCTGCCATCTCAACTGTCCTTATGATAATGTGAATACCCCTCACCCATCCTGCCATCTTAACTGTCCTTATGATAATGTGAATACCCCTCACCCATCCTGCCATCTTAACTGTTCATATGATAATGTGAACACCCCTCACTCATCCTGCCATCTCAACTGTCCTTATGATAATGTGAATACCCCTCACCCATCCTGCCATCTTAATTGTCCTTATGATAATGTGAATACCCCTCACCCATCCTGCCATCTTAACTGTTCTTATGATAATGTGAATACCTCTCACCCATCCTGCCATCTTAACTGTTCTTATGATAATGTGAACACCCCTCACCCATCCTGCCATCTTAACTGTTCTTATGATAATGTGAATACCCCTCACCCATCCTGCCATCTTAACTGTCCTTATGATAATGTGAATACCCCTCACCCATCCTGCCATCTTAACTGTTCTTATAATGTGAATACCCCTCACCCATCCTGCCATCTTAACTGTTCATATGATAATGTGAATACCCCTCACTCAACCCTGCCATCTCAACTGTCCTTATGATAATGTGAACACCTCTCACCCATCCTGCCATCTTAACTGTTCTTACGATAATGTGAATACCCCTCACTCATCCTGCCATCTTAACTGATCCCTCTCAAATTTTCCTTTCTTCTCTCCCGTCCACGCTCCCTGTCCCTGCCACCAGTGCAGTCTGCCCTCTCCAGACCCTTCTGACCTTTCCCCTCCTCCTCAGGCTCTCCCTTAGGCTGTTCCCCAACAGGCTGAGTGGAATCCTGCCCTCCCTAACACCCCTTCCCGCCTCTCCTATGCCTCCTCTGCACTTCTTCCCATACTCACTCCTGGCACAATTCAGTGTAAAAACTATCTCCCCCTCCCCAGCTCAGCAATTTCCCCTTCAAGAGGTGGCTGGAGCCACAGGCATAATCAGGGTTCATGTTCCTTTTTATCTAATCTGTCTCAAATAAATCAGTGCTTAGGATCCTTTTCATCAGACGCTACTAAATATATCCAAGAGTTCCAATATCTAACTCAATCCTATAATTTAACCTGGAACGACTTAAATGTCATTCTAACTTCCACTCTTTCACCAAATGAACGAGATAGAGTTTTTCCTCTGGCTCAGTCTTATGCTACATCTGCAAACACCACAAGCCAGCCCTTCAAGAGGGCGTCAGTGCAGTACCTGAGGAGGAACCCCAGTGGCAATACCAGGTGGGCTCACCTGACCTTGCCAGGTGTAACTACATCATCTCTTGCTTAAAGGTCTTAAACAGGCAGCTTACAAATCTGTCAGTTATGACAAGCTTAAAAAAACCACCCAAGGCAAGACTAAAAACCCTACCCAATTCATGGCCTGCCTGGCTGACACCCTTAGGCGCTTCACTGCGCTAGATCCAGAAGGGCCCAAAGGCTGTCTCATCCTAAATATGCACTTTATTACACAGTCTGCCCCTGATATTAGAAAAAAGCTCCAAAAGTTAAATGCAGGCCCTCAAACCCCACAGTAAGAATTAGCCAGCCTTGGCTTCAAGGTATTTAACAACAGGAAGGAGGAGGCAACCAAGGGGCAGCGCATTTCAGACCTGGAGATTCCGTCTGCGGTAAGAGGAACCCCTGCTCCGTCAGCTAAGCCGCAACTGCCAGGCAAGTTACCAAAACGCTCCCCTCAAGGACCTTGCTTCAAGCCAGAAACCCGGCCATTGGGCCAAGGAATGCCGGCAGCCCGGGATCGCATGCTGCTACAAGTGCCTGAACGATGGCCACTGGGCAAACGCCTGTCGGCAGCCCCCTGCCCCTCACAAGTCATGTCCTATTTGCAAGGGGCCCCATTGGAGGTCGGACTGCTGAACCCGCATTACTGATGCCTCAAAGGCACCTGGAGCCCAAGCCAGCTCCTTCCTGGGTCTGCTTGGCTGGGCCACTGAAGATTGACGCCACCTGGACGCTCCTGGAGCTCCCGGTAACATCACGAACGCAGAGCTACGGGTAACTCTTACCATGGAGGGTAAGTCCGTCCCCTGCCTGGTCAACACGGGGGCTACCCACAACACTTCACCCTCCTTTCAAGGGCCAGTTTCTCCGGCATCTATGACTGTTGTGGGAATTGACGGCCAAGCTTCTAGACCACTCCAACCCCCCAGCTTTGGTGTCAGCTCGGGCCACACTCTTTCCCACTCCTTCTTGGTCATTCCTACCTGCCCGATCCCTTTACTAGGCCAAAATAGCTTAACTAAATTGTCTGCTTCCTTAATTATTCCTGGACTCCAGCCCCATATTATAGCCTGTCTTTTGCTGAGTTCTAAGCCTTCCCCACAAGCCCCTCTCGTATCCCCAAATCTCAACCCGAGGGTCTGGGATACATCTACTCCTTCGCTGGCCACTGAACATAAGCCTATTATTATCTCATTAAAATCCAATCATCCCTGGCTCAGTCTTATGCTACATCCGCAAACACCACAAGCAAAAGCAGTACTCCCCATCCCCAACAAGCTTTGCAAGGGCTAAAACCTGTTATCACCCGCCGGTTATAGCAAGGCCTCCTAAAACCCACCAATTCTCCTTCCAACACCCCTATCTCGCCTGTCCAAAAACCGGACAAGTCTTACCGGCCAGTTCAGGACATCCGCCTTATCAAAGTGTCCTCCCTATACATCCAGCGGTGCAAAACCCATAGACTCTTCTGTCCTCAATTCCTCCCTCCACAACCCGTTATTCTGTCCTTGATCTCAAAGATGCCTTTTTCACCATCCTCCTACACCCCTCCTCTCAGCCTCTCTTTGCCTTGACCTGAACTGACCCTGATACCCACCCTTCACAACAACTCACCTGGACCGTCCTGCCTCAGGGTTTCAGGGACAGCCCACACTGCAGTCAGGGCCTCGCTCGCAATTTACTCTCTTTCTGCCCCTCGTCTTCCCACCTTATTCAATATGCAGACGACCTTCTGCTGTGCAGCTCCTCTTATGAAACTTCTCAGCAAGACACCCTCCTGCTTCTTCAGCACCTGCTTTTAAAAGGATATCAGGTGACCCCTTCTAAGGCCCAGATTTCTTCCACGTCTGTCACCTATCTGGGCATCATTCTCACCTGTGCTCTCCCTAGTGATGGTCCAGCTAAGCTCTGACACCCCAACACCCTCTCCCAAACAACAGCTTCTCTCCTTCCTGGGTGTGGTTGGCTATTTCGCCTCTGGATACCAGGTTTTGCTATCCTAAGTCATTGTATAAACTCACTAAAGGAAACTTATCCGACCCTGTTGATCCTAAATCCTTTCCTCACTCCTCCTTTCGCTCCTTAAACACAGCTCTGAAAACGGCCCCCATTCTAGCTCTCCCCAATTTGTCTCAACTCTTTTCATTATATAGTGCTGAAATCCAGGGGTGTGCGGTTGGAGTTCTTACACAAGAGCCAGGTCCGTGCCCTGTTGCTTTTTTCTCTAGACAACTGGACCTCACTGTCCTAGGCTAGCCCCAATGTTTGCAGGCCACCGCGTCAGCCGCTCTAATTCTTCTGGAAGCTTTCAAAATCACAGGCTACGCTTCACCGACTATACACTTCCCACAATCTCCAGGCTTTAACGTCCTCTTCTCATCTTCCACATCTGCTACCCACCCCACATCTAGTCCAACTCTATTTGCTCTTTATTGAAACGCCCGATGTGACTATTGCACATGGCCCCGATTTTAATCCAGCCTCTCACCTAATACCAAACATGAATGCTACTCCCGCCCTGCATAACTGCATCTCCCTAGTACATACTGCTGTTTCCCCTTTTTCCTACATCTCTCTTTCCCCTATTCCAGACTCTGATCACACATAGTTTATTGATGGCAGCTCTTCCAAACCTAACCAGTCCTCTCCAGGAAAGGCTGGCTACGCTGTTGTTTCCCATACTTCTATAAGTAAAGCTGCCACTCTCCCTCCATCTGCTACTTCTCAACAGGCTGAATTAATAGCACTCACATGTGCTCTTACCTTGGCCAAAGGGCTCAGAGTAAATATCTATACTGATTCCAAATATGCCTTCCACATCCTCCATCATCATGCTGTCATATAGACAGAAAGAGGTTTTCTCACTACACAAGGATCTTCCATTATCAATGCTTCTTTCATAAATGCCCTCCTTAAAGCTGCTCTTCTCCTAGCTAAGGCTGAGGTCATCCACTGTAAAGGGCACCGAAAAACTTCAGATCCCATTGCTCAAGGAAGCGCACTAGCAGACGAGACCACTAGGAAAGCAGCCAACGCACTGCTACCGCCACCTAGTGGACAGTATTTTTCTTTTTCATCAATTAATCCTCTTTATTCAACCTCAGAATCATTAAAGTATCAGTCCCTCCCCACTCAAGGTAATTGGTTTTTAGATCACGGAAAATTCCTTCTTCCTGCCTCGCAAGCTCATTCTATCCTTTCTTCCTTCCATAACCACTTTCGTGTAGGATATAAGCCTTTAGCCTGTCTCTGAGAGCCTCTCATCTCTTGCCCCTCATGGAAGTCCATCCCCAAAACAATCAATCTCAGTGCTCCATCTGTCACTCTACCAATCCCCAAGGATTTTTAAAACCTCCTCCTTTTCCTACCTGTCAGGCCGAGGATTTACTCCCATGCAAGACTG
Source organism: Saguinus oedipus (assembly GCA_031835075.1). Taxonomy (NCBI): domain Eukaryota; kingdom Metazoa; phylum Chordata; class Mammalia; order Primates; family Cebidae; genus Saguinus; species Saguinus oedipus. The sequence continues at coordinate 61,953,715 of CM063178.1, read as the reverse complement.
GCAAATTGACTTTTTAACTCTTATGCCCCATGTCAAAAAATTTAAATGTCTTCTTGTATGAGTGGATACCTTCACAGGGTGGATTGAAGCCTACCTACCCTACTGGAGCAGAAAAGGCTACTGCTGTTATTTCTTGCCTATTAAATGATGTCATCCCCCAGTTTGACCTGCCTACTTCCATACAATCAGATAATGGCCCTGCTTTCATTAGCCAAATCACCCAAGTGGTCTTTTTGGAAGCAGGCTTTCGGAAGCAGGAGTCCTTTTGACTGAGTGTTCCTGGGAAGTTCTTGGCCAATTTGGGATAGAGATGGGGTTTGGCATTGTGTGCGAGATAATGGACTTCCTGCTAACAAGACAGGCGAGGCCTTGAGACATTATTTGAATTAAAAAAAAAAAAAAAAAAGATGTGGCCGGGCGCGGTGGCTCACACTTGTAATCCCAGCACTTTGGGAGGACAAGGTGGGCGGATCATGAGGTCAAGAGATTGAGACCATCCTGGCTAACATTGTGAAACACCGTCTCTACTAAAAATACAAAAATTAGGTGGGCGTGGTGGCACGCGCCTGTGGTCCCAAGTACTCGGGAGGCTGATGCGGAAGAATTGCTTGAACCTAAGAGGCAGAGGTTGCAGTGAGCTGAGATTGCACCACTGCATTCCAGCCTGGCAACAGAGCAAGACTCCATCTCCAAAAATAAATAAATACAAAATAAATAAAAGATGTGATTTAATTTTTATTTTGCAGTTGGTGAGAGAGATTGTAGGAATTGGGGTAAATTAATGGCTGCCATCACAACCCCTTGATCTCAGTGTTCTTGTATCTCAGTTTTATGTGGTTGGCAGCCACTCAAGAACGTAGGCTGGTAGGAGTTGTACGACTTTTAACCCGAACCTCTCAGAGTGTCACCATTCAGCTTGTAGAAGAAGAGAAGGCCAAAGACAATGTGTGGGAGGCTTTTGTGGCCAAATTTGGAAGTGACATATAGTCGATTCTCTGTACTCACGGGTTCCGCATTCGAGGATTCAACCAATTGCGTATTGAAAATATTTGGGGGAAAAAAATCCATCAATAAAACCCATAAACGTCTAAAATAAAAAATAAAAATAATAGCAATATAATAATAAAACATAAAAGATACAATATAACACCCATTTATATAGTCTTTGCACTGTATTAGGTATAAGTAATCTAGATGATTTAAAGTATGAGGAGGATGTGCATAATTATATAACAATGCAACACCACTTTATAGAATGTGCGTAATTTATGGCAATGCAACACCACTTTTATATCAAGGGCTTGAGCATTCCTAGATTTTGGTGGCCACCAGGGTCCCGGAACCAATCCCCTGTGGGTACCATGGCTATCTGTGTATGACTCTCATCCACATTCCATTGAAAGGAAAATGGCATTTAGCTGCCTGCCCAGGAAGAAGTTAACTGTGGATGTTGGTGGATATTGACATTCTCCACCACATTTGTTAGGACTTTGAGTAAAGTGCTTAGCCCAGTGTCTAGGGCACAGCAGGGATTCCATAAATGCCAGTGTCCTCTCCCCTTCCATCCAGAGCAACTTGTGTGGGGAAGGAGCAGGGGAGAAAGGAATGGTCTCTGTTTTTCTGCCTTGGCGCAGTGGCCCAGCTTCTTCCAAATGCGTTGTTGTGGACCTAAAAGGGATGCTGGTAAAAGATTATGTCTTAATTTCAGCTCACAGTATGGTTACAGGAGGAATCTGGAACCCTAAGTCCTGGCTTATCAGTGACTTGAACATTTAGTGAGGATGTGTTTTCCCAACCTCCAATCATGCCTTCAATTATGAACCTGAAGCTCCTGAGAATCTCAAGGACATAAAAGAAAAGTTCTCAGGTAGCTCTGAAGAACCCCCAAGAGATGACATTAATTTGCTTCTTTGAAAACTTTTCTTAACTCTCTGCCTCAACTCCTTAGGGAGTAATTAGTTTCCAAAGGCTGTCTCCATGCCATAAAGCCAGGGTGTGCGCCCAGAGGGCAGAGGGTTGAATGATCATCAAACTCACAGAAAGGAGAACTAATTGGCTCTTTTCTCCCCTTGATAATCTATGTAGCAGCAGAGAACATTTTCCACTAAATTCAAAGAGGTCAATATCTGAGTTGTGGAGGTTGGTAGAAACAACTGAATACATGGATTCAATCCACAAGTTTTTTTATTTTTTATTTTTTATTTTTTTTTTAATGCTTACAGTGTTACATTTTGCAAGTTGCTTTTTTGGTTAACTAACAATATATTGTGGAGCTTTTTCAATGTCAGCATATGTAGATATAGCCATTCTTTTAACCATTTTATAGTATTTTATTTTACACATGTAACAAAATGTGTGTGTGTGTGTGTATCAATCTCAAAATTGAGCTAATTATACTCTTTGTTTCATCATTGATCCGCGTACAGTCTCATTTATTTTTATTTTGTATTCATTCTTTTTTTTTTTCTTTTTTCTTTTTGAGACAGAGTCTTACCTTGATGCCTAGGCTGGAGTGCAGTGGCACAATCTTGGCTCACTGCAACCTCCGCCTCCTGGATTCAAGCGATCCTCCTGCCTCAGCCTCCCTGGTAGATGGGATTACAAGTATGCTCCACCATGCCTGGCTAATTTTTGTAGTTTTAGTAGAGACAGGGTTTCAGCATGTTGGCCAGGCCAGTCTTGAACTCCTGACCTCAAGTGATCCACCCGCCTCGGCCTCTCAAAGTGCTGGGATTACCGTTGTAAGTCACGGCACCTGGCTTATCTTCATTATTCTCTTATTTCCCATGTCTTCTAAATAAGCAATGTTCTATTGTGTTTAGGTAGATCTTTTTTTGGGCACATTACAAATAATGTTTTATATAATAAGCAATGCTATAGTGTCTTTGTATAGCTCACTCTTGGGCCACTTGCAATATTACTTTAGGAGAGGTAACCAGGAGACTTGCTGGCTCCCTGGAATGCACATTACATTTTAAAGGAGGAGGCCAAATTGTCCTGCCAGAAAGCTAAACAACTCCGTTTGTTAAGTTAGGATAGGTCATGGCAGCAGATGGTCCAGAAAACTCCAAGGGCTTAATCAACATGAGGTAGCAATGCTGAACAGTGTCAGGTTGATGGGTGGCTCTTTTTTTGTCATTCAGGAATATCAACTAATGTAGGAAATAAGAATAAATAAAAGGTTCCTCTTCAAAGTCTTCCTCTCAGTTCATTATGAATAAGTAATAGTTTCTTCAAAGGTTTATTTACTTTAAAGCTTTTGCTAATAATCTTAAAGTAGCTGTTAGTCATAATAAATAGATAAAGGCATCCCATGTTCTTAATTCTTACACTTTAACCTGGATATTTGCCCTGACATGCAAAGTTTTTTCTCCTTCTTTATTTGAAAATGTTATCGCTTCTCTAAGCATTCCTCAAGTTACTTCCCCTTTTCCTTTGTTCTCCTCTGACTTTACTTCTTTAGAAAATTTCAAGTTTTTAGCCAATCGGGTTAAGCATAGAATGTGAGGTCCCACTCTGGCCAATGGAAACTGGACGCAGCAGTAGGGCGACTGTGTCAGGTTATGAAAGTTATAAATGGCCCTGTCTCCTTGTCCAGGTGTGCTCTCATGGCAAGGCTGCCGGCGAGTTGCACCTTTACTTCCTTCCTGCAGGAAGTAAACTAGCCTTGCTGAGTGATCCATTGTCTCAGTGCAGATTTTCCCCAATGTTATAAACCCGTTTCCAACAACTTAAAACTTTGAAAACATTATCTGCACCGAGGCAGTGGAAGAGGAAGGGGTTGGAGTGTGTGCACAGAAGGCTTTTAGCACCAGGTCTGCACGCACGTGACTCACGTCACTTCTCATGTTCTGTTGGAGAGAACGTATTACCTGTACTCCTGACTACATTAATGCCCAGCATTGTAGTCTAGCTGTGTGCCAAAATGAGGGGAGAGTGGGCTTTGTTGGATAATGAGTGGTCTCTGCCCTGGTTATTAACTTACAGGCTGCCTTAGGCCATTTGTGTTACTATAGAGAAATACCTGTGGGAGGGTAATGTGGACTAAGGTCTGAATTTTTTTTTTTAAATTTTGCCCAAATTTCTATCTAAGGGGCCTGGGGAGTCATGCCCTACAAACCATAAATTCTCATCAGATGGGTTTCATTTAACCCTATAGATCACGACTGACTTTCTAGTCTGACTCTGGCATAATATTAGGTAACAAAGAAGAAAGTCAAAATATTTTACCTCAAAACATGTTTCTTTGGCTTGTTTTGAAATGATCCTGCAAAGCTGTCCGTTGTGGGGGAAAATGTGCATCTGTAAAGAATCTCTAATAGCACAGCTAGATCTTTTTCTTCCATGCCCTCCCAATTCTGAGGAGATTAAGAGTCTATCACCTTTTAAAGGTCTGAATAGGGAACATTGGTCATTTATTGTCTCCAAGGGTAGTCACTATAAGACTTCAAAAGAACCTTGGTCTCTGCAATCTTTTATCTTAACGGGAACATTTCCTTTCTATTGATCCCAGGTCTTTAGACAAATTCAACCAATTGTCAATCAAAATGTTTAAATTTGCGTATAGCCTGGAAGCCCCCTACTCCCCACCCCCACATTAAGTTGCCTACCTTTCTGAACCAAACCAGTGTATTTCTTAAGTGTATTTGATTGATGTCTTGTGCCTTTCTAAAATATATAAAACCAAGCTGTACCCCAACCACCTTGGGCACATGTTCTCAGGGTCTCCTGAGGGCTGGATCATGGACCATGGTCATTCATATTTGGCTCAGAATAAATCTCTTCAAATATGTTACATACTATATAGTATGGGTTATAATTATTTTTGTCAACAGTCATTTATATGTGTATATGTATATATATATATATATATATATATACTCTTTTTTTTTTTTTTTTTTGAGACGGGGTTTCACATATTGGTCAGACTGGTCTTGAACTCCTGACTTCAGGTGATCCACCCACCTTGGCCTCCCAAAGTGCTGGGATTACAGGCGTGAGCCACTGTGCCTGGCCTTACTCTTTTTACTGTTGACAAAAAGATTCAAACTCTGTAAAATATTTATATATATATAGTTTTATTTGGGTCATGGTTTTGCAGGATGTACAAGAAGCATGGCTCCAGCATCTGCTTCTGTTGAGGGCTTCTGGCCACTTCCACCATGGCCGAAAGGAAAGGGGAGCCAGCAGGTGCAGATGTCAACATGGCAAGAGAAAGGAAGCAAGAGAGAGAGAGGGGGAGGAGGTGCCCAGCTCTTTTCAACAACCAGTTATCACAGAAACTAAGACTGAGAACTCACTCACTCTCATGGGAATGGCACCAAGCCATTCATGAGTAATCTGCCCCATGACCCAAATGCCTCCCATCAAGCCCCAGCTCCAACACTGGGAATCAAATTTCAACATGAGACTTGATGGAGCCTAACAAATCATATCCAAATCCTAGCACAGTTTCCTCCAGGAATATATGAAAGTACCATCATTCCATGCTGTACCAACAATGAATATTATCAACGTTTATATTTTATATTTTTGTCAAACTAGTAAAAATAATAGAAAAGTGATGTATTTTAAAGCAATCTATTTTCCCTGACTATGAGTTGAGATTTTTTTCATATTTTGTTGGCCAGATTTTCTTCTATGAATTATCTTTTCATAAGCTTTGGTTGTTGACCTTTTCCTTATTGGTATATAGAATATACTGTATCGTATGGGTTATAATTCCTCATTCTCCTTTGTTGATGTGGGCCCATCTTGGCTATACAACCCTCAGAGGCCATCTCTGGATGGCCCTTGGTTTAGGCTGTTGGTCTTTCAGTGCCTGTGGTAGGGTATTCTCACCATTGCTGCCCTCCTGGAAGATCCCCTGACTCTCAACTTAGCCACCCTCCACTTCCCTGATAAGGGATATCAGGAATTAATGGATATTTGCATGTCACATGGAAGTGCTATACATTTACTATTTTACTATATTTTGTATCTATCTGTGTACCAATACTTCCCTTATTTCATTATTGTAATTTTTAATATGTTTTGATATTTACTTCTTATCTTTTGCCATTAAAAAGAAAGTTTGTGAAGGCAGAACTACCAGAAAAGCTGCATAAGGAGCTTATAAAGTTTATCTCCAAGAAATAACAACAAAAAAATCCTGTATAAAATTATCGAAAATAATGATTAAAAGACTCTGGATATTGAGTAAAAGCATACAACAAATTTGGAAGTGTTTATTGAAGAAAATTTACCTGACCTTGGAAAGAACAGTGGGAGCCTCTGGCATTTTATACTGAGGTTGCTCAGCCCCTTACCCTCTGGCTCTTGGTGCAGAAGTTCCATTAGGGCCGAGCAGTAGGCTGTAAGGACAGTAAGCTCCACTGCTATAGGGGGCTGACTTTACTTGGAGCAGATTAAGGAAAATTTCATGCCTGGGACATTGTCAAAAACAATAGTGAGCTCAGTGGCAAGCAGTCAGACAAGTGCAACATTTCAGTAGCCTGAAACCTTGAGTCCTGTAGGGGCAAACAACAGCCTGGTAGACAAGCCAGGAATGTAACAGGAAGATCCAGAAAATGAGAAAGGCAAAGAGGGCCTTGATGAGATCCTGCTTATCTGCTGTGATTTGGAACACTGTGTTCATGTGAAGGCTGCAGGTATGGTCTTAAGAGACCAGAGGGAACCCTAAAAAGCTATTTGTCTCTAGCTGAATGTGAGCCCTCACAAATGCAGAAAGTAAAAGCTAGGGCAGACGTATAAATGGTCTGAAACCATCTGAGTCACGCACAGATCCACTGGCAAGGGGGAGGAGCCTTACTGGCCTGAGGTGTTTAAATTTGTCCTCTGACCAAGCATTGACTTACCACAGAGCTATAATGACTTAGAAATGACGTATGTATCTTAACTTTTCACAATCTACTTCAGGCTTAAAATATAAAGCAAGAATAAAAAGAAAGCTGGAAAAAACATAGGTAGTTGTACACTTTTGGAGAAACAGACGCCACAATATTAGTTCAGGCAAGTCACTAAACAAAAAAACAAAAGTAACAACAACCCTATCCTTATACATCCAAAATGTTCAACAAACTCCAAGTAAGAAATGCAGAGATTTACATCTATACACAACGTAGTCAAATCCTTGAAAGTCAAAGACAAAATCTCAAGAGCAGTAAGAAAAAACTTTAACTCATCATTTATAAGAGAACCACAATGAGATTAACAGCTGGCTCCTCATCAGAAACAATGTAGAACAGAAGGCAATGGTATTGCATATTCAAACTGCTGAAAAATAATTATCAATCAGAAATCCTATATCCAGAAAAGCTATTCTTAAAAAAGAAGACAAAATAAAGACATTTCCTATTACATAGAAATAATTTTTTTTTTTTTTTGAGACAGAGTTTTGCTCTTGTTACCCAGGCTGGAGTGCAATGGCGCGATCTTGGCTCACCACAACCTCTGCCTCCTGGGTTCAGGCAATTCTCCTGCCTCAGCCTCCTGAGTAGCTGGGATTACAGGCATGCGCCACCATGCCCAGCTAATGTTTTTGTATTTTTAGTAGAGACGGGGTTTCACCATGTTGACCAGGATGGTCTCGATCTCTTGACCTCGTGATCCACCCACCTCGGCCTCCCAAAGTACTGGGATTATAGGCGTGAGCCACCACGCCCGGCCAATTTTATTGTTAATAGATCTGCTTTACAAGAAATATAAAAGGAAGCTTTTTAGGATCTGATATCACATGGTAACACAAATCCACATGAAAAAATTTAAGAACAGTAGAAGTAATTATAAAAAGACATTATAAAAGATAGTATGAATATTTATATATTTCTTTTTTCTCTTAACTGACTTAAAAGACAACTAGATAATTAATAATTATAAAATTATATTGTTGGGTTTGTATAACGATATAATATATTTTAAAATACTAGCACAAAGAAAGGGAGAGGAAATAAGCCTATATTAGCAAAGGAAAATGACAGCAGATGAGAACCTGAATCCATAAGAAGAGATGAAGAATATAGGAATTGATGAATATATAGGTTCATATAGAGAACTCACTTTTGCTTTTTTCTCTTAGCTTCTTTAAAAGGTATAAAATTGCATAAAACAATAATTGTAACACTGTTGCATTTATAACATAAGTACTAACATACATGACAATAATAGCACAAAGGAGGGAGGAGAGAGTGAAGATATATTGTAATAAAGTGTCTGTATTTTCTGGAATTTAGTGTTAAGTTGAAGTAGACTGTGAAAAGTTAAGATACATATTATAATTCCTAGAGTAATGCCTCACCCCTTCCTCCACCAAAACATTAAAAAAGCAACAAAGGGATTAAATGGTCCACTAGAAAATATATGTTTAATAGGCAATAGGAGAAAAGGACATAAGACATATGGAAAACGTAGCAAACTGTCAGACATAAACCCAACCGTACCAATACTAGCACTAAATATGAATGGAGTAAACACTTCAGAGGCACAGACTGTCAGACTGTGGAAAAACAAGATCCAGTTATATGCTTTCTACCAGAGGCACATGTTAGATTCAAAGACGCCTTCCTTCCCTCCTTCCCTCCTACCCTCCCGCTCTCTGTCTCTCCCTCCCTTCCTTTCTTACTCCCTGCTTCTTTCTTTCTTTCCCTCCCTCCCTCCCTTCTTTTCTTTTCTTTCACAGAGTCTTGCTGTGTCACTGAGGCTGGCGTGCAGGGGTGAAATCTGGGCCCACTACAATTTCCACCTCCTGGGTTTGAGCAATTCTTCTGCATCAGCCTCCCAAGTAGCTAGGACTACAGGCACCTGCCATCATGCCTGGTTAATTTTTGTATTTTTAGTAGAGACGGGGTTTCACCATGTTGGCCAGGCTGATCTTGACCTCCTGACCTTAAGTCATCTGTCTATCTTGGCCTCCCAAAGTGCTGGGATTAGAGGCATGGGTCACCACGCCCAGGCGTTTTTAGGGTTTTCTGGGTTTACAGTTATATCACTGGTGAACGGTGACAGTCTGACTTTCTTTTTACTGGTTTCAATACCCTTCATTTCTTTCTGTGGTTTGACTGCTCTGGCTAGGACTTCCAGTACTATGTTGAATAGAAGTAGTAAAAGTTGACATCCTTGTCTTGTTCCGCTTCTCAGGGAGAATGCTTTCAACTTTTCCTCATTCAGCATAATGTTGGTTGTGGGTTTGTCATAGATGGTTTTAATTTATTTATTTTCGAGATGGAGTCTTTCTCTGTTGCCCAGGCTGGAATGCAATTGCGCGATCTCGGCTCACTGCAATCTCTGCCTCCCAAGTTTGAGTGATCTCCTGCCTCAGTCTCCCGAGTGGCTGGAATGACAGGTGCACACCACCACACCTGGCTAATTTTTGTATTTTCAGTAGAGATGGGGTTTCATCACGTTGGCCAGGCCGGTCTCAAACTCCTGACCTTGTGATCTGCCCACCTCGCTTGGCCCAGATGGCTTTTTTTACCTTGAGGTATGTCCCTTCTATGCCAGTTTTGGTGAGGGTTTTAATCATAAAGTGATGCTGAATTCTGTCAAGTGATTTTTCTGCATCAATTGAGATGATGATATGATTTTTGCTTTTAATTCTGTTTATGTAATGCATCACATTTATTGACTTGTGTATGTTAAACTTTCTGTGCATTCTTGGTGTGAAACCCACTTGATCATGGTGAATTATCTTTTTGATATGCTGTTGGATTTGGTTAGCTTGTATTCTGTTGAGGATTCTTGCATTTATTTACATGAGGGCCATTGGTCTGTAGTTTTCTTTTTTTGTTATGTTCTTTCCTTGTTTTGGTATTAGGATGATACTGGCTTCACTGGATGATTTAGGGAGGATTTCCTCTTTCTCTATCTTGTGGAATAGTGCCAATAGGATTGGTACATGTTTTTTGAATATCTGATAGAATTCAGTTGTGAATCCATCTGGTCCTAAAGTATTTCAGTGGAAAGATCTGGAACTCAAGGACTGATGTTCAGATTCTTTTGTGTCACAGGGTGATCCCTTGATGTGGTGATCTCCCCCTTCCCCTAGGGATGGGGCTTCCTGAGGGCTGGACCGTAGTAATTTTTTATTGTCTTCTGTGTCTAGCCACTCAGCAGGCCTACCAGGCACCAGGCTGGTACTGAGGAATGTCTGCAAAGAGTCCTGTGATGTGATCCATTTTCATCAGTTTTGGTAAGGTGTTTAGAGTAGTCTGTTTCTGGGATTGATAGCACTGCACAATACTGACAAGGAGTTTGAAGTTCTCCCCAGAGATTGATATCAGTTTGTGGTGAACCTGTTTTACACAAAGACACTGTGACAATACAAAATAGCTTGAAGTCATCCAGGAAAAAAGGCATATTATATGCCTAGAAGAATATATAAATTTTAGCAGACTTCTTTTTAGAAACTATACATGCAAGCAGGTAAAACAGTGATGTCTATTTTGATAAAGATTTAAAATTTTATTGTTGTAAAATGAATGAGGCAATAAAAAATACCTTGGTAATGAAACTACCATTTTTACACTAAGTCATATTAGCAAAATATTAGAAATATATTTTCTAATTCTCATTATTTATACTTATATTTATAACATATAATAATCTAAATATTCATTGTTATGTTATTCATTGCTTTAAAGTGTTTTTACACATGATGTCATTAGTGTTTCTAACTAGGTATGATATATACTATGCATATTAGTATTTCCATTTTGCAGATGAGAAACAACTGAAGCCAAGATGGTTAAGTGGCTAGCAGAGTTAGTCATGGTTAGTCATAGTTAGTCATAGTGAGTGAGTAATAATCAGAGCCAGATCTTTAGCAAAGTTGTCTCTTTTTTTTTTGATATTATTTATGACAAAGACAACTTTATTAGGGCCTAGTACATTTTAAGCATTTCACTTTGTCTTGCCTCCTATGAAAAGCATTTTAATCCTTATTCTTATAAATTGGGAGTTTTATGAAAGAGAGAATTCCCCATGCCAATCCCTAATTTTATGCCAGTTAATATATTTTCCAAACATAAAGACAAAATAAAGATTTTTTGACAAAAGTTTAGTGAATTTACACAAGCAGATCCACACTTCATGAAATTATTAAAGTTTTTTTGTGTAAACAAACAAATAAAAAAACCTGATAAAACTTCAGTGTATACAAAGAAACAAAAAGCTCCAGAATGATTACACAATAAAATAAAGGACTCTTTGAAGTTTTTAAAAAAATTGCTCTTAAATGATTGTCTAAAGCAAAAGCAGTAGCAACATATTGCGGGTTTTTAGCACACATAAAAGTAAATGAGGAGAACTACACAAAATGTGGATAAGAGGAACGAAACATATACCGTTGCATGGTCATGAAGTGGTATAAAACTATTTAAAAGTCAGCTGGGTGCAATGGCTCATGCCTATAATCCCAGCACTGTGGGAGGCTGAGGCAAGCAGATCACTTGAGGTCAGTCATTAGAGACAAGCCTGGCCAACATGGCTAAACCCCTCCTCTACTAAAAATACTAAAATTAGTGGAGTATGGTGGTACATGCCTGTAATCCCAGCTACTAGGGAGGCTGAGGCAGGAGAATTGCTTGAACTCTGGAGATGGAGGTTGCAGTGAGTCAAGATTGTGCCATTGCATTCCAGCCTGGGCAACAGAGCAAGACTCTGTCTCAAAAAAAAAAAAAAAATAATAATTTAAAGGTAGACTGTGACTAATTAAAAATGTATTATATATGCTAGGAAAGCCACTAAAGAGTTTTAAAAAGAGGTATAAATAATAAACTGATAGGGAAGTAAAATAGAATAAAAAAGGCAACAAAACACACTGCCATGTGTGTACCTATACAACTATCTTGCACGTTCTGCACATGTTCCCCCAAACCTAAAATGCAATAAAAAATGCACATAATCCAAAATTAGGCAGCAATGAGGAAAAAAGGAACAAAATTAGACAGAAAAATATGCAATAAGAAGACATTTGATTTAAATTAAGTCAGCCCATAATTACACTAAATATAAATGGTATAAACACATAAATTTACACAATTTCAGATTATATAAAATAACAAGTTCAAGTTATCCTGCCTATAAGAAGCAAATTTTAAATATGAAGGCATACATAGGTTAAGAATAATATTATAAAAAAAGATATACCATAAAAACATGAATCGAAAGAAAGCTAAAACAGCATGTTGATATCAAAGTGTATTCAATACAAAAAATATTACCAGGGATAATGAGGAACATTGCATAATAATAAATGGATCAATTCACCAAGAAGATATAATAACCCTAAATGTATATGAACCTAACAACAGAGTCTCAAAAATACATGAAAAAAACCTGATGAAACTGACAGTTCTTTCATTGAAGTTTTCCTAGTAAACTTTTGGTGTGATGAAGCTGATTATGTAGTAGATTCCTTAGAAAAGGTGCTTGTATACAGTATTTACTGAGTTATTGCATGGTCAAAACTGTTTGCTATAGTTTTGTCTATTAAAGGACAGCTTAGCTGGCTATGAAATTCTGGTTTATACTTTCTTACTTTTCATGATAGCTGCTACACTGTTATTGCCAGACTCCATATGCTGTTTCTTTTTTATTTTTGAAAATCAGATGCCACTAGAATTATCTTCCTTTTGTAAATTATTTCACAGGTCACACAATTTTGTAACTTCCTGTATTTAGACCATTTATATTTAGTGTAATTATGGACTGGATTGATTTAAATAAAACATCCTCCTAATTATTTTCTCTTTTTGTATCTGATTTTTCTTCCCTTTTTTCCCTAATTTTGCTGAGAGTTCTTGAGGATTTCTCTCTTTAGCTTTAATGTCCAATAGTTTTACTAGAATACGTCTTTTGATTGATTGCTTTAGGTGAGTTTTTCCTGGTACAGTAGATCATTTCAATGTGTAGATGCAGATATTTTTTAAATTTCTCAAATATGTTTTGAATTATAAATTTAAGTATTGGTGCCATTTCATTATCTTAATTGTTTTCATGAATGTCAATTATATATATGTTAGACTTACTTGGTCTTGGACATTTATACCTTGTTCTCTCTTCCTCTGTGACATTTTTCACTTCCTTTTTTTTTTTTTTTGAGTTGGAGTCTCACTCTGTGACCCAGGCTGGAGTGGAGTGGAATGGCATGATCTCGACTCACTGCAAGATCTGCCTCCTGAGTTAAAGTGATTCGCATGCCTCAGCCTTCTGAATAGCTGGAATTACAGGTGCCTGCCACCATGCCTGGCTAATTTTTATATTTTTAGTAGATATGGGGTTTCATCATGTTGGTCAGGCTGACCTTGTGTCTCAAACTCCTGACCTTGTGATCCACCCACCTCTGCCTCCCAAAGTGCTGGGATTACAGGCGTGAGCCACCGTGCCCAGCCTCACTTCTTTTAAATCCTATTTTAAGAGCCTGAATAGCCAAAGCAATCCTATGCTAAAAGAGCTAAGCTAACCTCAAACTATATTATAAGGCTATAGGAATCAAAATAGTATTATGCTGGTACGAAAACAGATGTACAGACCAGTGGAACACAACAGAGAACCCAGAAATAATGTTTGCACACCTACAACCATTTGATCTTTGACAAAGTCAACAAAAATAAGCAATGGGGAAAGGACTCTCTATTAAATAAATGTGCTGGGATAACTGGCTAACCATATGCAGAATGAAACAGGATTCCTATGTTTCACCATATACAAAAATTAATGCAAGATGAATCAGAGACTTAAATGCAAGACCTAAAACTATAAATATCTAGAAGAAAGCCTAGGAAATACCATTCTGGACATAGGCCCTGGCAGTGATTTCATGTTGAAGATGCCAAAAGCACTTGCAACAAAAACAAAAATTGAAAAATGAGACCTAATTAAATTAAAGAGCATTCTGCACAACTAAGAAACTATCAACAGAGTAAATGGACAACCTATAGAATGAGAGTAAATATTTGCTAACTATGCATCTGACAAAGTTGTAATATCCAGAATCTATAAGAAAATTAAACAACTCAACAAGCCTAAAAGAACCAATTAAAAAGTAGGCAAAGGACATAAATAGACACTTCTCAAAAGAAGACATGCAAGCAGCCAACAAACATATGAAAGATGCTCAACACCATGGATCAGAGAAATGCAAATCAAAGATATTATCTCACACCATTGAGAATGGCTATGATGAAAAAGTAAATAGCAGGTGTTGGCAAGGCTGCCGTGAAAAGGGACCACTTGTGCAGTCCTGGTGGGAAAGCAGTTTGGAAATTTCTCAAGTAACTAAAAATTGAACTACCATTTGACTCAGCAATTCCATCACTAGGTACATACCCAAAGGTAAAGAAATTGTTCTACCAAAAAGACACATGCACTCATATGTTCATTGCAGCACTATTCACAATAGCAAAAACATGGAATGAACCTAGGTGTCCATCAGTGGTGGAGTGGATAAAGAAAATGTGGTGCATATACACCATGGAACACCATGCAGCAATAATATTCATGTCCTTTGCAACAATGAAATCATGTCCTTTGCAGCAACATGGATGCAGCTGGAGCCTACTATCCTAAGTGAATTAATGCAGGACCAGAAAATCAAATACTGCAAATTCTCACTTACAAGTGGGAGCTAAACATTGGATACACATGGACATAAAGATGGGAACAATAGACACTGGAGTTACTAGATGGGAGAGAGAGAAAGGGGAACAATGGCTGAAAAACTACCTATTGGGTACTATGATCACTTCCTGGGTGACAGGATTATTTATACCCTAAACCTCAGCGTCATGCAATATACCTGTGTAAGAAACCTGCACATGTATCTCCCGAATCTAAAATAAAAGTTGAAATCAAAAAAATTTTACTTTATTTCCTTTGGTTGATTTTCTGCTCTACTTTTATACTCTTTATTATATTTTAATTTTAATTTGAATATTCTCCCTTTGGTGCTTTAACCTTTATTATTGATATAATTTTTCTTTCTGTTCTATATTTTCCTGAATGGAGTCAACTCTCATTTCATCTCTTTGTGATTTTAAAAATCCATTTCTGTTCTTAATTTTTGTATTTCTCCATCAAAATTTTATTTTTATATACAAATTTTTGTTTGAGGGTATTTAATTCAGTTTTGAGTAATGTGTTGCAGATTTCTTCAGCTTTGTGTTTGCATTTTAAAAAAGAACTTAAATCATTTTATTAGCTGAGTGCTTTTATTCACATTTTCATGTTTTTTTTTTTTCACAAAACTTTTGTTTGGATCTAGTTTTCCACCCTTTTTTCCTATGGGCATGGCTTTGATTTTATTTATTTATTTATTTACTTTGCAAGAGTGAATAGCTCCTGCTCTTCTAGTGTCATGTCTATACTGTGGGCAGGAAGAAGGACGGGAGAAGAGTCAAGAATGAAGAGCAGAGTGCTGACTAAGCAAACCAATTAAGTCTGAACATTTTAGAAAATTTCCAGATGCTCTATCCAGTGACCTTTGCTTTTGTTTCATTGGCCAGACTTGGATCACGTTGCCACATCTAGCTTCAAGGGAGTCTGGAAAAGGTGACTGTTTTCCCCTGGGCAGGATTAGAGAGGAGTAAAGTCAGTAAAGGCATTAGCAGTATTTGCCATACAAGAGGAAAAAATGTTTTTATTAGACACTTCCTTGTTTCTGAAAGAAATGTTAGTAATTATTTTTGGTGCTACTGATTTGATTTCTCGTTTATTGGCTTTTTGCTATAAAATGTGATGCAAAGATCCACACATTAAACTGGTTAATAGTCCAACTGCATAATTTCAAAATCTGAATGAACATTTATGGAACACACACTATGTATCAAACATCCTGTTTGAGAAACATTTAACATAGGTTATTTCATTTCCCATCTAACAATCCTGAAGGTCTGCATTATTGTGGCCATTTAACAGATGAGAAAGGTGAGGCTAAAAGCTGCTAACTCAATTTTCTAGAGTTGCCAAGCGACTAAGTGGTGGAAACAAAATCTGACATGGTTTTTTCTTCTCCCTTCAGTTTCATATTTCCGTGGTTAACTCAGAAAACTCTCCTAATATCTCTAGCTTCCTTCTTTCAGAGTACAACTACCAGAGGATTGGGACTTCTTAAATATCTCTCAATGAATTAATTGAAACACATTTTGGAACTTTTCCTAACTCATAGTTTATTGGCAAAGTTTCATGCTAGAACCAAGAAATTCCATTGGGAAATTTGGTGCCCTGATTATGGCTCGTGGCTCAATTTATTTCAAATAGTTCAAAGCATCTCAATGTTGAAAAACAATCATTGGTCTTCTAGTGAGTGGGTGGGTTTTCTAAACTCAAAAACAGAATTTAAAAATCATTATTTAGTACTTCCTGTATTTTAGGTTTTTTTTTTCTGTTTCTTAATAGTTGATCCAAAGATTGGCCAGGGAATTGATTTCCTGAATCTTTCCTTTTGTAATTTATCCATGTTAACATAAGCTGTTCATTTTGTGAACGATCACAGGACCCAGGGAATTTTGTTGTGTGGAAACAAGATTTACTTGTTAATTGGTAATAAGAATCATAAAATTAAGATCACTAGAAAGGAATTCCAGTGTTACGGAAACAACACTATTTGTACCTCAGCAACTTCATCAGTAAATAACGAGCTGTGTGACTTTGAAAGGTCAGTTAAATGATCTGGCCCTTTGTCGCATCATCTGAAAACTAACGATATTGAGTTAATGGTCTACAAATTTATTCAGCTCTGAAATTTATGTGATTTCACCTGGTTCCTCAGCTGAGATGAAGTGGTTTAATCTCCCGGGTGCCTTCAACGCAGATACAGACGCTGAGTGGGAGATCTTGTTCTGAAGAGGGGCCTCCTGTGTTCCAGGTCACATTCCTTCATTCCCCTCAGCCCTGGACACCTCTCTGAATGATAAGCACTTGCAATGGAGGAAGAAAATTTTCCTCAGCCTAAAGAGAAGACTCCCATTCCATTTTTTGTTCTAAGGCTAAATACCCAAGGCAGGTATGTAAGCGCTAACCAGAAAGAGTTCTCCGGTTCACTGAGCATGAGTTAGAGGCACCACATTTCTGTGTGATCAAGGGTAAGTCTCTTTCCCTTTCTTAGGCTCAGTTTCTGACTCTGTAGAAAGGAGAGGGCTGGACAGAATGTGTCTTAAAGTTCTTTCCGGCATTCACTTTCTGGGATTCCATGCAGTGCAACTTGGGGGTCCAAAGCGGGTGGTGGGAAGGAGACATTGTGATGGGGCTTTGAGCTCATAGCAGTGGGTCTTCCAGGCTCCCTCTCCCTTACTGTTCTGTCTCGGTCAGATTTTTCTCATTGGGGCTTCACGTTAGAGGATAAAATTCTACCTAGTTACTATTTAGATGATAATTTTCCTACCTAGGCTTTTACATGTAATCCACGACCGCAGGGTGAGAGATTTATTTGGGAAATGCTGGAAGAAAGAGGAGGTAATTTGTTATCAAATAACTGTCTTTCTCTTGGGGAAGGTGGAAAGAGAAAGCAGAAAGAAACGTAAATAAATGCCAGAAAATATGAGCTAAGAAAAACTGCTATTTATTGAAAGCTTTCTATTTGCTGGGGTTCCCTGTGAAGTGCTTTATATATTTTATCTCACATCTGATTCTTCCAACAACTATGCAAATATAAATTGCTACTCTATTAAAAAAACCTGTTAATAAGAACACATGATAGGTGGGCAGTAGAGCTAAGAGTTGGCTCACAATTTCAACACTCACCCTCCTAACCACTGCTTTAGACCAATTCCTGAGAAGAGAGAAAGGCAGCTTAGACAGGGTTTCTTGCTTTGTTTTCCTCTGTACTTTAAAGAACCCTGAACCTAGAACTGTCTTCTTCACTAAAAGAAAGGTCACTTGCCCTTTTGGATTCATCACCTCTGTTCTCTCACTATGACTTCATTAAGTCATCTGACATAATTATATTAAATTCCCCTAATTGACTTTTTCTTTCTTTTTCCCAGATGGACTCTTGCTCTGTCACTAAAGTGGTGTGATCTGGGCTCACTGCAACCTCCACCTCCTAGGTTCAAGCGATTCTCATGCCTCAGCCTCCAAAGTAGCTGGGACTACAGGCATGTGCCACAACGCCCAGCTAATTTTTTTGTATTTTTAGTAGAGACGGGGTTTCACTGTGTTAGCCATGTTAGAAGTATAACAATCATAATAGCTTACATTCTTTGAGGGCTTGCTATGAGATGAGTACTGTGTGCCTTCTTGCAGAAGGATGACTTAAACTGACTTCTGGAGTTGAGAGCAGAGATAAATGAATCAGTGTTGAAGGAACCAGAGAAAGCTTCGTAGACAACAGACATTGTTGAGTAGGTGGCACTTGGAGAGGGAGGCAAAAAGAGGTGACACATTGGGTAATGTGAAAAGTAGAAAAGAGGCATCTGGGGTGGGGATCAGCTTGTATTTATAAGAAGGTGAGGAGACCTCTGAATAGAGCTGAGATTGTGTGCAGTTTAGTGCCCAGTACAGAGGATTCAAAGGGGGCTGTGGAAGTCCTGCAGAGGTTTCTAAAAGTCAGGTGGAAGAATTTAGGATGGATTGCCAGCCAACATGGAGATAATGGCAATTTTTGAATGACTTGGAACCAAGCGAAGATGAAGAATTTCTAACTTGAGTATGCAGAATAGACTGGGGATGAAGACTGGGGAGGTCTGGGGACAGAGGGAGCATGTAAGAGTCTGTGGTCATCATCCTCACATGAGTTTATGTCCTGCTTGAAGATGGCAGCTGCAGGAAGACAGAGGAGGAAACTGGTGAAATCAACAGGACATAAAGATTGTGTAAATATGGCGGGTGGAGGAGGCATGAATTAGATGTGACTCCATGGTTTGAAGCCCGAGGGAGGGGCAAGTGATGGTGCTGCTGTAAGGCCCACTGTGAGAGGAGTTTCTCCAGCTCACCTGTGCTGGGAGAGAATGACAGATTCCACAGCTCTGTCTCACCAGCCGCAGTGCTACCTCCCATCCAAATCCCTGCCCTGGGGTAAAGTAGGAGAGGGCAGTCCCTGAGTCTCACACTCTGCTGAGGTTCCCACATGGTTTCTTGATCTTGGATGATCCAGAAATGGTGGAAATGGAACACCCCCAATAACATGGAGTTTTCTATGATGTGCTTCCTTCACA
Organism: Saguinus oedipus; assembly: GCA_031835075.1. Lineage (NCBI taxonomy): Eukaryota > Metazoa > Chordata > Mammalia > Primates > Cebidae > Saguinus > Saguinus oedipus. Next base: position 61,934,567 of record CM063178.1, on the reverse strand, counting down.
GCCTTCGTGGGCTGTTTTTGATGCCTCCCTTATTTCCATTCCTCTGCACCAGTAAGAGGGCCCATCTTGCTTTCTCTCTCCCATTCAGTTGTTTTCTTGGGTACCTTTTTTGTTTACACCTATTAAGACTCTACTTCACCTCCAGTTTTAGCCCACCACCTTACTGAGCCTCTTTCAGTAGAGTTTTACCTTGTGTTTCTCTCCAAATTTTCTCTGTGAGATAAATTGGGAAGGAGAAGGTATTGAATCTATTTTCAAATGGAAGTACAAGTGGAAGAAGGAAAAGTAAGTTGAATAAGAGATACTTCAAAATAATTTTATTTAATTTTTTTTTGAGATGGAGTTTTTCTCTTCTTGCCCAGGCTGTAGTGCAATGGTGAGATCTCAGCTCACTGCTACCTCTGCCTCCTGGATTCAAGTGATTCTCCTGCCTCAGCCTCCTGAGTAGCTGGGATTCCAGGCACTCGCCACCACACCCGGCTAATTTTTGTATTGTTAGTAGAGACGGAGTTTCACCATGTTGGCCGGGTTGGTCTCAAACTCCTGACCTCAGTTGATCCACCTTGGCCTCCCAAAGTGCTGGGATTACAGGCGTGAGCCACTGAGCCTGGACCAAGATACTGCAAAGTGATTTTAAAAGCAGAGAACATTTTGAAGGTTCTTTTCTTCATTTCATAATTGTGCTGTTTAATTATATGAAGTTACAAGCCTCCTTGTGACTGGATGTCAAGGAAAAAAAAAACAACCACAAGCCTCTTGAGGCCAGAGCCGTGTTTCACTCTCCTTTCCTATGTCTTGAGTTGCCTAGGCACATGGTAGTTGCTTAGCAAAACCTTTGGTTCCGAGAGTTGTATTAAAAGAAATCCTGCACCTTCTGCTGGCAAAAATATTTGCTAATGGCAAGCAAACTGGAAGACAGAAACAAGGAAAGTGGTGATGTCCATATGTTGTATTCAAACTATTGTTCCACAGGGAGCTCTACTCCAAATAACTTCCAGATGTTCACTTAGCTCTCAGCTGTCAACATTTTCTCAAAATGGTTGTAAAAATTCATGAAGCTGTAGGACTGGGCAAAAACCATAGGATCTGAAAAAATTCAGAAACGGAGGTAGTTTATGTAAGGAAAATATCAAAGAGATTCTTTAAAATGGAGACGTTTCAATTAGACTGGCATTTCTGGGCAATAAATAAATAGAGGAAACAAAAGAGTGAGGAGCAGAAGGTCCCTATACAATCTCTAACACAAAGGCGTGACCAGAGAACTTGGAGAATAAGGTAAATGTTAGTAATTAATATAAACGGTTTTCATGCTAAAAGTGGTGATTTTTTTTTTTTAGTGGGGTATACTTGAAGTAATGTATGAGTTGGAATAACGTGACATGGGAGGCTTGGCTAATTTACAACCTCTCTGTTTTTTTCATTGTTGTGTGGGGATCATGGAGTTTTTGTGGGTTGCTACACCAGTGTCTTGCATAGGGTAGGCTATTGAGCACCAAATGAATGAACATTGACTATATAAATAAATAAACGAGTCAGAAAATACACATGAAAGGGTTTTATTAATAGGCAAGTGCTAAATAAATGTGAAGGATTAGTGTTGTGATTGCATGTGCTCTGTCACAGGCTCTTCTCTGAGATCTGTATTCTCCAAGTGGAATCCATGGCCAGTACAAGTAATGTGACTGAGTTGATTTTCACCGGCCTTTTCCAGGATCCAGCGGTGCAGAGAGTGTGCTTTGTGGTGTATCTCCTCGTGTACTTGGCCACGGTGGTGGGCAATGGCCTCATCATTCTGACGGTCAACATCAGTAAGAGTCTGCATTCCCCCATGTACTTCTTCCTTAGCTACCTGTCCTTGGTAGAGATCAGTTACTCCTCTACTGTCTCCCCTAAATTCATCACAGACTTACTTGCCAAGATTAAAACCATCTCCCTGGAAGGCTGTCTGGCTCAGATATTCTTCTTCCACTTCTTTGGGGTTGCTGAGATCCTTTTATTTGTGATGATGGCCTATGATTGCTATGGGGCCATCTGCAAGCCTCTTCATTATATGACCATTATGAGTTGTCAACTGTGTCACCTTCTGGTGGCTGGTTCCTGGCTGGGGGGCTTTTGTCATTCCATAATTCAGATTCTCGTCATCATCCAACTGCCCTTCTGTGGTCCCAATGTGATTGACCACTATTTCTGTGACCTCCAGCCTTTATTCAAGTTTGCCTGCACCGACACCTTCATGGAGGGGGTTATTGTGTTGGCCAACAGTGGATTATTCTCTGTCTTCTCCTTCCTCATCTTGGTGTCCTCTTATATGGTCATCCTGGTCAACCTGAGGAACCATTCTGCAGAGGCCCTCTCCACCTGTGCTTCTCACATCACGTGGTCATCTTGTTTTTTGGACCTGCTATCTTCCTCTACATGCGACCCTCTTCCACTTTCACTGAAGATAAACTTGTGGCTGTATTCTACATGGTCATCACCCCCATGCTGAACCCCATCATTTACACACTCAGGAATGCAGAGGTGAAAATCGCTATAAGGAGATTGTGACGCAAAAAGGAGAACCCAGGGAGGGAGTGAAAAGAGAGCTTAGGGATGAAAAACTGATACAAAACGTATGTCGGATTACTCTCTGTGCTTGAAAGGGATTTTGATTTTAGTGGGACATTCAAGAATGGCAGAAACAAATATAAAGGTTTAATGGCACTGCTGCTGTGATTCTCCTTAGTCACCAAAGACACTTGGTATCCCGGTGTAACGTTCGAAGCACAGAGGTCAGATAATCTGGTTGAATCTTAGAGAATTTGATTGGCTTCATGATATCCAACACTATCGTGGGCTTGGGTAATATGAAGCCTCAAACCAAGTGCAAATGCAAAGGAGAATATGTTGACAAATGTTTTGTAGATTAAATCACCTCTTCCTTTTACCTCCTCTCTTCCTCACCCTTTTCTTTCTCCCTTTTGCTCTTCCTCTTCCTTCATTCTCTTCCTTCTTTTCTTCCTTCATTCTTCTACCCTCTTTGTTCAAACTCTCTCAGGATAACATACTTACTTCATTAAAAAAGAAAACCAACTGGAGGAATTATCAGGCAACATTTAGGAAGGAGGGTACCAACATGATCTACAGTGTGGACAAGTATGTCTTTGAAAATTGTATCCAGGGACTTTTTTCTGTTCTTCTGGTTGGCTCTTGGTATCTTGTGCCATAGACCATCTGGTCATGAGCCCCAGAAAAGTCCCTGGAGCAATTTAGTTCTTTTGACATATTTTCACAAGAGATAGTCCTTAAATCTCTCTGGTCTTTCTCACGATGTCCAACAGTCATAAACAAAATAATATCAAAATGACATAGATTCTACCTGTCAATATGGAGTGATCAAGTCAAACATTTTCACAAAACATTGTTAGTCTTTTCCAGATGTGACAAATACATAATGTTAGAAAATGCTTATTAGGCCTAACTTAAAGAATGAAGGGGAAGGTGAAACTGTCCAAGCATGCTTCTACTCCAGACCTCTGTCCCTTATTCTATGTGATCATGCGAGGCCATTTCTTTTAATGCCTATTAGTATCTCTTGGTGAAGGGAGATGAGATCATCTGTGTCTGCACTTGTGGTTAACTTCTCTGCGCCTCCACCTTACCCCGTTGTTTCATATAATTGTACATAATTTATAGCATATTATAAAGTCGGCCCCTGATGGCTTTGAAATTGCACATATTGGCACTGCATTTGCATGGTGTCCTCTACTTTTTCTTGAGAATCAGGCGAAATAATTCAGGCAGCTTCCCTAGCATAGGGATGGAGTATCATGGGTACGCTATAGATCTTAGGGCCCGTTTCCTCTCTATTGTAGGTGCTGGTTAAACATGTAGGTAAATAGTGGTTCTAAAGGTACCAGCAAACTTTGCTCCCTTCCTTTAGTGTTCCCATTAACTCTATCCATAGACGACCATCATGAATCCCTGAGAAAATGCGAGAAAATGCTGCTGCTTCTGCTTGGAATGACTTTACCTCCTTTTTTAATATGACAAAATCCTAAACATTCTTTAAGACCTAGGTTCAAGTCATCTTCCTTATAAGGCCTTCTCTGACTTCCCTCTTCTTTGGGTTGAATTTGTGTCTCCTTTCCACACTCATTTTTACCTATTCATATCATTGCCATATCACTTCAATTCTAATTATTTGATGTGTTTTTCTCTCAATAGATTGTCAGCTCTCAAGGGTAGGAAAAAAAAAGAATAAAACTTCTTTGCAGCTCTACATTTCATGCACATAGTTGATACTTCTTCTTTTTTTTTTTTTAAAGATGGGGTTTCACCGTATTGATCAGGCCAGTCTTGAACTACTGACCTCAGGTGATCCGCCCACCTCAGCCTCCCAAAGAGCTGGAATTACAGGTGTGAGCCACTGCGCCCAGCTCATAGTTGATACTTCTTAGGTGCATGAGGAATAAACAACCCTTTAGGGTCATGCACAGTTCTTGCTATAGCAATTCTTATAGATTCCTTTTGAACACTTTCATGGTGAGGAGCACATCTTCAGAATAATCTCTTTTTCTTTCTTTCTTTCTTTCTTTTTTTTTTTTTCTGAGATGGAATCTCACTCTGTCACCCAGACTGGAGTGCAGTGGTGCTATCTTGGCTCACTGCAAACTCCGCCTCCCAGGATCAAGCGATTTGAGCTTCCCTCTTTGTTCAAACTCAGGCTCAGCCTCTGTCATTTGTTTGGTTGTTCCAATTACCTGTGAGCCACAGCCCAAGATCCAAAGTACTTAACTTCCCTGAACAACTGTTTTGCATAAATATAATGACTAACAATAATGGGAACTTTATAATCCCAGCACTTTAACCCGAGGTGGGCAGATTACTTGAGTTTGAGACCAGCCTGGCCAACAGGGAGAAGCCCCATCTCGACTAAAATCTGAAAAATTCGCCGGGCATAGTGGCGCGTATCTGTAATCCCAGCTACTCAGGATGCTGAGGCAGGAGAGTCCCTTGAACCCAGGAGGCAGAGGTTGCAGTGAGCTGATATCGAACCATTGCACTCCATCCTGGGTGACAGAGCAAGACTCTGTCTCAAAAAAAAAAAAGAGAAAAGAGATTATTCTGAATATTAACTTAGAAAATATACTTGCAAAGCTTTTAGAAAAGAGCATGGTCATCAATAAATATTAGTCATCATCATTTTTATCATTCGTACTGGTTATTAATTTTATTTTGCATGACGACTGCATCCCTGCCCACACAACTATCATTGTGTCCTGTAGAGCTACTCAGAACAGGCCTTGATTCCACCCCGAAAGCATTCGAAGACAGTTCAATAGACACCCTCTCTTGCATGCTGCGTTGCTTCTCTGAACATAAACATTCTCTGTTAGACTGTTTACCTGGCGCATCATAGGTGCTCACTCAGTATTTGTTAAATAGATGTTGACTGTAAAATAGCTGTCCTATAATCTTTTATGCTAAGTGCTTTTATATCTTGTTAATGTATATTTTAAAGCATTTGCTCCAGAACTAAACACAGTGAAGGCCCCCCTCCTTTCTCTTGATGTCTTGCTTGTATTAAAGCAGGCTGGGCCTTTAGGCTGCAGGTTGTGATAGGAGTCCCTTACTCATGGACAGGCTTGGTTTCCTCTCTGAAGAGCTATGAATAGAACACCGTCAATGAACTCTGAATGGTTGGATACTTCATAGGCAGATAGTATCTCATCTAACTGAATGGTCAAAATTCTTAGAGATTATGTCACCTACTCTCAACCCTCAAGAGAATTGAGTCTTAGGTCTGTTGACAGCTGATGACTCACTTTTTGTTCTGGCCTTGCTGAAAGAAGCACAGAAGTTAAAGGAAAATATTTTCTCATTGTTTTAAGAGACAGAGAATTTGTAAAATTTTAAAAATGTCTTCTCACTTAACAGAAGTAGTAATAGTCTAATCACACCACTTAGCACTAGAGAGGATGTAGTTAAATCTTGGTTGTTGATTTTATCATAATATTAAAAAATGTATTTTTAAGAGAACCAATATAATATGCTTTCTTTAAAGAAAAATTAGTAGAGTGCTGTAAACTACTCAGACATATAATTTTGTATCCTTTGTCTATTAATTATTTGTATCTATTTAGGTATAGGTTTGACTGCATATGACAGGGAAAAAATCAACTTTTAATGAAATAGAATTAGAAAAGTTGGGAGGTAGAAAGAGAGTCCAGCCCTGATGGAGATACCTGTGCAGTCCAATATGGCAGTGCTTCTGAGCATTAAGGCATAGGGAAAAAATATGATAGTGTCTATTGAGCACTTGAAATATGGCTGGTGAGGCTCAGGAAGTGAATTTTAAATTTATTCACTTTTAATAAGTTAAATTTCAATATCCACATGTGGATGACACTGGAAACACAGCTCTAGCATTGCATTTCTGTTCCAGGGGACAGGAAAAGAGAAAGAAGGAGGAAAAACTGATCACTTTCCCTTTTTAGGAGATTTCCCAAAGGTGCCGTATAGCGTTTTTGCTTTCAGTTTACTTGATAACAGTCAGTAGCATGGCCAAACTTGATTATAAAGGAGGCATGGAACTGTAATTTTTTTTTTTTTTTTAGGTAGAGTTTCGATCTGTCGCCCTGGCTGGAGTACAGTGATGCTATCTGGGCTCACTGTAACCTCTGCCTGCTGGGTTCAAGTGATTCTCATGCCTCAGCCTCCTGAGTAGGTGGGACCACAAACGTGTGCCACCATACCTGGCTAATTTTTATATTTCTAGTAGAGACAAGGTTTCACTATGTTGGCCAGGCTGGTCTCGAACTCCTGACCTCAAGTGATCCACCTGCCTCAGCCTCCCAAAGTGCTGGGCGTGAGCTACCATGCCCGGCCAATCATAATCTTTTATAGTGTGTGGAGTTGTGTTCAGCAAAACCTCAGGATTTTGTTCTGTTCTGTTCTGTTTTGTTGATTCTGTTCTTTGCTATTCAAGGTATATTTTTAGTTCTTTAAAATTTATTTTAAAAAAATTTTATGTATGAAATAAGAGGTAATGGAGAAAATGGGGATATATTTTAAGGAGAGAATCAAAGTGTATCAAATCATATATATGGACATATATCCATATAAATATGATTTGATATACTTTAGTAGTGATGGGCCAGGCTGGTCTCGGACTCCTGACCTCAGGTGATCCGCCTGCCTCAGCCTCCCAAAGTGCTAGGATTACAGATGTGAGCCACCATGCTCAGCCCATATATATATTTTATACTTCTCATGGATCATATGTGGTGAAAAATTCCCAGTGGGCACTTTCATCTAGAGAATATTGTTTTGAATCATATGATACTGTTAGCTTAAGGTATGTTTTGGGATCTGTATTCTTTTGTGTAATCTGGTGAGTGTTTAGATGTATAAGAGGTTCTCGGTAGGTGTTTGTTTCAGCGAAGTAGCTTAGAGAGAAACCCTTTTCTTTTTTTTTTTAAATTTAATTTCATTGTTTTCATTTCTTCTAAACAAAAATGGGATACATGTACAGAATGTGCAGGCTTGTCACTAGGTATACATGTGCCATGGTGGTTTGCTGCACCTATTGACCTGTCCTCTAAGTTCCCTCCCCATACCCCCCACCTGCAACAGGCCCTAATGTGTGTTGTTTTCCTCTCTGTGTCCATATTGAGAGAAACTCTTACTCTTGCTGCTGTGTGCTTTGCTGCTGACTGTCAATCTGGGACCCTCCATTGAGAGTCAGAAAGATTGGTCCTGAGTCCCAGAATTCACTAATTTTCTGTGTGACCTTGGGCAAATAACCATTTCTCTTCAATTTCATTTTCTAATAATAAAATTAAATACATTAAAATTGGCTGGGTACAGTGGCTCACACCTATAATCCTGGCTTTCGGGAGCCGAGGCAGGAGGATTGCTTAGGGGTTTGAGACCAGCCTGGACAACAGGATGAAACCCCATTTCTACAAACAGTACGAAAAACTATCCAGGCATGGTAGTGCATGCCTATAGTCTCTGCTATTTGGGATGCTGAAGTGGATCATCTGAGCCACAGAGTTGAGGCTGCAGTGAACCATGATCACACCACTACACTCCAGCCTGGGTGACGCTGTCTCTCTCTCTCTGTGTGTACACACACACATATATGCACACACACATACACACACATGCACGCATGTTAGATTACTAATATTTAATGCTGAATGAGTACACAGTGGCTTCATGAGTGAGTAATAAGTATATTATAGAGTGGTTTACACTCTCTAAAGTGCTAGACATGATGTGAATTATGGTTGCAATCATTGTTTCGTTGCAGGGCACTCACTGCTTGGCATCCAGCACACCTGCATTGAATCCATGGCCAGTACAAATCATGTGACTGAGTCAATGATCAGCCTTTTCCAGGATCCAGCAGTGCAGACAGTGTGCTCTGTGGTGTTTCTCCCTGTGTTCTGCCCATGGTGGTGGGCAATGGCCTCGTTGTTCTGACAGTATCAGCAAGAGTCTGCATTCTCCCGTGTACTTCTTCCTGGCTGCCTGTCCTTGGTGGAGATCAGGTACTTCACTGTTGTTGCTAAATTCATCACGGACTTGCTTGCCAAGATTAAAGCCATCTCTCTGGAGGGCTGTCTGGCTCAGATATTCTTCTACTTCTTTGGGGTCCCCTGGATCTTCCTGGGTACCATTGACCAGTGATCAATATATGGCTAACTACAAACTTTATTACTACCCAACCATCATGAGCTACCTGTCTGTCACCTTCTGGTAGCTGGTTCCTGGCTGAGGGGCATAATTCATTCCATGGTTCAGATCCTTGTCTCGATCTCTTGATCTCGTGCAGAACGGTTCCTCAACTTGACTAGGATGATGGTAATATGAGGACACATCTAGATTGGAACCCCCCACCCTGTCGGCTATGTGACCTTAGATTTATTAGTTCACCTGTTGGTGATAGCCTGCTGTGGGATGTGGAAAGATTATGGCCCTTGGAAACCAAAGTTTATGTTTTGCTTTGTGCCTTCTTACCCGTGTGATCTTGGGGGTGTTCCAGGAAGCCTTATTTGGTATCCCTCACCCCATTAACCTGATTCTAATGGCTGAAATGCCATGGCAGGTGCTTTAGTTCATGGGAAATAGTGGCATTGTTAGAGTGCACATGTCTCTGGGAGGTGAAATAAAAGCTATGATTAACCCCTGGTGTCTTAATCTGAATGATTTTATAAGACCTTCTCTTTCTAGACAGTTGTTATCCGGGCATTGCAAGGAGAGTGATGTAGTTGAGAAAACATTCAGTTATAAATATGATACAACTTATATCATACTTCTATCATACATTCAATGCCTTAAGCTAAATCCAGCTCACTGCCTGCTTTTATATTGCCTGAGAACCAAGAATGGTTTTTACATTTTTAAATAGTTCAAAAAAACCTCAGAAAAATGTTTTGTGACACATACAATAATAATTCAAAGCGTCCATAAATAAAGTTTTTTTGAAGCAAAGCCACGCCTATATTTTATCTATTATCTCTGTCTGTTTTCATGCTACAATGGCAGAGTTGAGTAGCTGACAGAGACTGTATGGTTTGTAAAGCCTAAAACATTTACCATCCAACCCTTTGCAGAAGAAGTTAGCCCACCCTGGGTTTAAGCCATAAAAGCAATTATTACTTACTCAAGGGGAAGTTTGGAGGTCAGTGGTTGCAGGATTGCTTTGCTAATTCTATGATGCCAGCACACTGGGCTGGCGCCTCTTCAGTTCTCCAGGTTGTCCCTTCATGGTTGCAAGATGCAGATGGCAGCAGCTCTGGGCATCATGGCCTCACACAAGGGACGGGAGAGGCTCACTTTTTATTTTGGGAACTATTTCCCAGAAATTCTCCCGTACGATTCCTTTTATTTGTATTCTTACTGGCCAGAACTAGATCATATCTACCCTGAGATGCAAAGGAGGGTTGGGAAGAGAGTGTTGGAAAAGGGGAGGGAATGATAAGATTGACTAAGATCAGGTGCAGCTTTCCCCCTGGGCAGGGCACATTGCTGCTTGAACAGCATCAGAGTTCTGTTACTAAGGAGGTGTGTCTGCCACAGGGAGTTTTGGTGGAGGAGGTCTCCTGGAGGGTGGTGCACATGGGCATAGTGCTGTGGTTGAGGGATTTGACTCTGGTGCCAGGCAGACTGAACGCAACTCAGCTCTACTACTTCCTGACTGCACAACCTCAGGCAAGTGACTACAGCTCTCTGTGATTCAGTTCCCTCGGCCTGGAAGTTTGGGCAAGTGTAAGAGCTGTTTCAATGTTCACAGCTTTCTTGAGAGTGAGCCCTACATTAATTTCCCTGTGGAGGATTTAGAAGAGTGGCCCTGGAATGTGAGTGCCTGGGAGTTGTGAGTAGGAATCAAGTCATCGTTGGAGTCCTTGCAGGCAGGGCTTGGGTCTTGTTTGCATATGTGTCCCTGGGTTCTGGTTCTACAATTCACTACACATAAATTTGCCAAATAACAATTTGCTAATTTAACTGAATTACCATATAACGAATTTACTGAACTTCTGATTCATCAAAACCCAGTTGTGTTAACCGTTTGTGAAACTTATAGCACTTATTGCAGATGCCTGCATTAAGCAATTTGGGGGAGGAGGATTTTTGTGTATTCTCAATTTTCTTGGAAATAATGAATATCAAGAATTTTATGTACGTTGGTTTCACTCTTCCAGTGAATTTTCAGTCTAGTCAACTTTCTTATTTTTCTTCATTCTTGAATTGACTTTTCTCAAGAAAGGGACCTATGTACAGGTAATAGATGAGGAATTATACCTGTGTATGTTTTCATGTGTGTTAACCAGACTTACTCGAATCAGATTGAATGATCTGCCTCAGTTCTTTAATTCTTGTGTCTGTAACCTGTTCTTTGTCACTTTGCAGTTCTTCCCATCAGATGTAGAATATATGTTTCCATCCCCTGATTTTAGGCTCAGCCACGTGACTCCCTTTGGCTAACGACATGGGGTGGATGGAAATGACACTGCATCAGTGACAGCCTAGGCCTTACCAGGCCTTTGTATTTCTGTTTGCTTCCCTGTGTCTCTGTCATGATCATGAGATGATGGGCAGCAGCTGCACTATAGTCTGAACTGTGGAATGAACACACATGGAGCCGAACTTCTCTAGCCGACCCACCAAGCTGTGGCCTGAGGCAGAGCTTCCCTAGCCCACTTGCAGACCCATGAACTTGAGAATAAATGCTTCTTGTTGTATACTACTGAAGTTCTGTGGTTGTTAATGTTGTACAAACTCTCTAGACTTCACCTGTGCATATCACAGGAGAGCAGAAAAGTCAATGGTCTGGATTAAAAGTGGTTCATATTTACTAGACTTGGCATACTTACCTCACAGTTCTTTATAATGACTTTGCTAAGTATGAACATTGAACATGGTCTTTTTGCTGCCTTGAGGGCTTTGCCCTTGATTTAACTGTCTGGAAATTGTGTTTGCAAATTTCTGCCAAGTTGGCATAACTCAATTGCTTTTTTATGTTCAATGGATTTGTCGATCCAGATGTGGTGGATGCTGACTTTGTGTATATTTTACAATCCAGAGTTCGTACAGCTTCTTAATTCAGAGGAAAAGGATTAGCTGAGATTGGAAGTGGAAGCATATCTTTGGTGAATTAATAATTCAGTGAACTGGCCATATGCCTCATAGTGAAATTGTTGAATTGGTTAATCTTATGAATTGACTGTTGGTAATTTGGCCATCTGGAAAACTATCGTTGGCAAGCTGATTTTAGGTGAATTGCTGCTTTTGCATCTAGTGTGATGAGTGACAGGTGGTAGATGCTCCAGAGCTGCAGAATGGATAAAATATATTGAAATGATGTCAGCATTATTAGTCTGTATCATTTGGGGAGGGTTTGAACCAGAAGTGAGATTGCTTGAAGCAGCCAGAAAAGAACTTATTTGAGAGATAGAAATAGTGTTCATATATTATCTTGCAACAAAAAATACCAACTGTCCAAACCAATACATTAAATCCATATTTGAACTTATTAATTGATATAGCCTGTATTTGCATAACACCTTCTGCATATTTCAAAGCCCTTTCACATTCATTACTTCACTCATGTCTCATTGCAATCCTGGGACATCAATGAAGTATGAATTAATCATTCCCAATGTACAGTTTGACATGAAACATCATTTAGATTAGGTTTTAGCTGCAAGCGTCAGATTCTAAACCAAGATAAAAGTCAAAAAGTTAACGATCTGGATTAGAAATGTTCTCTATGTTGTTTCTCCATCCTTTACAGTATTCGTTCCCAAGGTCACTGCATGGCCCCAAATGGTTGCTGGAGCTCCAGTCATAATGGCAGCATCCTGTTATCAGAAAGCAGGAAGAGACGAAATAAGGCATGTCCCATTCCTTGAGGTTTCAAGGGAGGCTGGGTAGTGTAATTTTCACTCCAGGTGGGCATGTGCCCTGCTAAAAAATTCAGGGGTTCTAATACTATAGAAGGAAGTAGGAGAAAATAATTATTAGGAACACTAGCGATTTCTGTTCCACGGTAAATCCAGCACAAAGCCTGGGCGCAAATTAGGATATTCTGATTCCCAGATCAGAGGTTTCCTTCATTGTGGTTTCTCATCCCTGTTAGATTTTACTTTATGAAAATAATTTTGTTTAATTTTTACTTTTAAAAAAGTTGACAGATAAAATTTGTGTATTTATCATGTATGGTACATTTTGAAATACATATATATGTGTATATATACACACGCTCACATTATGGAATGGCAAAATGTAGCTAATTCACATACATTACTTCAGAAAGTTACTGTTTTTGTGGTAATAACATTTAAAATGCATTCTCAGTAATTGAAGTCAAATTCACATTCAGCAAAATGTATAGCCCTTAAGTGTACAATCTAATGAGTTTTGAAGAATTTATATTTCTGTGAACCAACTTCCCAACCAAGATGTAGAATATTTCTATCACCCGGGAAACTTCTCTCCCGACTCCTTCCAGGCAATCTCCACCCTCCTCAGGCAACCACTGATCTAATTTCTCTCATCATGAATTAGTTTACCCTGTCCTAAGTTTGTTTAAATGAAAGCATGTACCCTTTTCTGTGTGGCTTCTTTCACTTTCTGGGTGAGATCATTCTTTGCTTGTCCTGTGCATTGTAGGAGCTTTCACAGCATCCCTGGCTTCTACCCACTAGATGTAAGTAGCACTCTTTTTCCAGCCAGGTTGTGACAATGGAAAATGTGCCAGACCTTGTCGAATATCCTCTGGGGGCAAAATTGCCCTCGTTGAGAACCACTGATCCATAACTCATTCATACCAGACACAGAGAAGTGCTCTTTCAGTTTCCTAACACTGGTGGTCTCTATTCCATGGGCCCCCTATTCTGAATGGTGTCATTTTATGTAAGGCCATGTGACTGAGTTCTTGATAAGCAGGGGCAATAGCTCATGGACCTCTGAACAGCCACATGTAGAGTAAGTGCAAACATGAGGTGAATTGAATTTGTTCACAATTTCTGTTTCTTTCCTAACTTGTTCCCTATAAGGACGTCTGAGATTTTCCTACAAGTGTGAGTTGTTTTCTGCAAGTTGTTTCCTACAAGGAATTTGAGACCCTGCTTCCCATGAGGTGGTCTGCCTGATTAGGAAGGGGAAAGGGTACAGGTCTCTAGGGACCCAGTTTCTCTCACCTGATCACATGCCTCCTCCCCTGGTGTCTTAAGCACTGTGAACTCAGGGCTGAGCTGCCAGGTTCTAAGTTCTCTGCAGAACACCTTGGGAGGCAAGTCTACTTTGCTGTTCTTTTAAAGCAGGTGTAATTGAAACCCCAGTGGCTTAGCATTTCTCAGCATTTCTAAGCCTGAGGCTGCAGGGGAGCAGATCTTCTCTGTCTTGTGACTCCACTGAGGCAGGAGCTCTGGTTGGTACTATGGCCTTTTGTAATGCTTCTTGATTGGTGAACTGGGAAACCTGTGTGAGCGTAAGGCTGTTCTCAGGGTGTTATTTACCTCTCCGTGATTAGAACAGAATAGATAACTGTGGTTAGAACAGCAAAGCCACAGAAACATGGGTGAGTTTTGTTTTGTGACCATGGGCTTCTTTGGTAGTGATGATTGATTCCATCTTGAAAGTAAATAGAATGTGTCCAGGAAGTGTATAGCACATTACAAGGGGCTTTCACATCCATCTGATCTTTGAGGTGAACACAGGTGCTAGGCTCTGGGATTCAGAGATGGAGAAGGTGTGATGTTAGTCCTTGAGGAACTTTCTTCTCTTAATATTTACTGAACACCAACAGTGTACCAAATACTGTGCTAAGAAGGCTGGGAAGATACACATCCAGTATTATTCATTCTTTCTACATTCACCGAATGCTATTGCATGGCTGGCACTGCAGTAAGCATTGGAGATGGAGTGGTGAGCAACCGTCAACTCTGCCTTAAGGAAACCCACACTCCAGTGGGCAGATAACCACTCAAAAACAATGATAATTCAGTATGGTAAGGGCTGGAATTCCAAAATGTCCTGAGAGAAGAGGGGCCCCAGGCTGAGAGGGCCTGTAAACTGGGGAGATGGACTTCCTGTCTTGGAGAGGAATCCAGGGCAGCACATAGGACTGGCCCTTAACTTATCTTGGGATGGACTGGGAGTGGGATTGAGGGACCTACCTGTGAGGGAGGTATTATCTGCATGTTACTGTTAGACCTTGAGTCTCTGAGACGTTAAAGAACTTTCTAGATCTTACACAAACACTCCCTGAAAAATCTGACTACAAATCCAGGAGTTCAGACTGTTAGTGCTTTCTTCTGTGAGAAACTTCTTGGTAAAGTTCCCCAGCTGATCTGAGAGTTTGGGGCTGGCCTTTTTTTGTTTCTGTAACTATATGCCCTATCAGTGGTTTCCTTCTGGCTCATGGTGGTCTTTAATCACTTGAGATTGCCCCACTCATGGAAGCAAGGAAGCTTTGTGGTCTGAGTGGAAGTGATCTGGCTCCCAGGCTCAGATGGCCGGCAGTGTTACTGTAGGAGAGACTATGTGGATATACAAAATCTCAGCCACCTTGGACAGAGTTTAGCGTGGACCAGGACAGCCTGCCAGTCAGTCAGTGAGCAGTCTTGGTGATGCCCTGAGGTGTTAAAAGCCTGGGCTATGAAGAAGGATGTGTGAGAGCATGAGGGGGTACTGGGATATATGTGTGTGTGTGCGTGCGTGCGTGCGTGCGTGTGTGTGTGTGTGGCGGGGGTGGGGTGGGGTTGGGGGGTGTTGGACCTTTGTTGCTACTAGAGGATGTGATTGGAGAAAGTGAAGGTGCCAGTAAAGAGGAGAATTTTGCATGGATTGAGTTGAGCTGGGCCCTTGGAAGAGGACAAGCTCACCAAGTGACCAAATGTAGTATATGAGAATTAGAGGGAGAAGTAGAAATAAGAGGAGATGTTGATTGTCAAAGGAGGTCCACCAGGGAGATCTCTTCTAAAGGGTCTGAATGATACATGGAGAGGTTGAGGACATGGTTCTGTAAACCAAGGATGGAAAAGAAGGCCAGGAGCAGTGGCTCACGCCTGTAATCCCAGCACTTTGGGAGGCTGAAGTGGGTGGATTGTTTGAACTCAGGTGTTTAAGACCAGCCTGGGCAACATGGTGAAACTCTGACACTTCAAAAAAATATAAAAATTAGCAGTGTGGTGGCACATGCCTGCAGTCCTAGCTACTCAGGAGGCTGAGGTGGGAGGATCACTTGAGCCCGGGGAAGTCAAGGCTGCAATGAGCCAAGATCACGCCATTACCCTTCAGCCTGGGTGACAAAGACCCTGTCTTAAAAAAAAAAAAAAAAGAGAGAGAGAAAGAGAAAGAGGTGGAATGAAAGAAAGCTGTAGGCACAAGATAATTTAAAACACTCAAAGGCAATAGAAAGACATCTAACATGGAGACATGGAGACAGTAACACTATCCTGGCTGTTTCCACATCGTCCAATGAGGGGACTTACTAACTTCCTGATAGAGTTCCTCCTCTGATCTGTTTCCACTGGACAGAGCTTTCTCTACTTTTGGTCTCTACGTACTACAGACTTTGTCTGATTCTGCAGACAATGGAAAATCATCAAGTATGTTCATCAACTGGAAAGTAAAATTACTTTGGGACAGTTAGGGTCCCCAAAGGCCCTAACAGTCCTTCACAAATTGGTACTAATGTCTATCTACAGCTTTATTTTCTGCTATTCTTCCCTTTTTCCAGCCACACACAAGGCCTTTGAACTTGCTCTCGGCCTTCTTGGAATGCTCTTCCTTTCTACACATAACTGACTCCTACGCATGTCTCCGTTTCTAAGTCACAACCGTCTCAGCTATGCAAGCGCTTTTATGTAATTCACTCACTCGGCGAAGAAGTCTTTTCTATCATTTCAGGTCACACCACCCATATTGCTGCCTCTTGGTGACAACCTCATGGCTAACATACACAATGTGACTGAATTCATTTTTCTGGGACTTTCTCCCAATCAAAAGGCGCAGAGGGTTTGCTTTGTGATATTTCTGTTCTTGTACACAGCAATTGTGCTGGGGAATTTCCTCATTGTGCTCACTGTCATGACCAGCAGAAGTCTTGGTTGCCCCATGTACTTCTTCCTCAGCTACTTCTCCTTCGTGGAGATCTGCTACTCCTCTGTTACAGCCCCCAAACTCATCTCGGATCTGCTGGCTGAAAGGAAAGCCATATCTTGGTGGGGCTGCATGGCACAGCTTTTCTTCATGCACTTCTTTGGTGGCACTGAGATATTCCTGCTCACTGTGATGGCCTATGACCGCTATGTGGCCATCTGCAAGCCCCTCAGCTACACCACTATCATGAACCAACAGGTGTGTGCTGTCCTTGTAGGAATAGCATGGGTGGGAGGCTTTGTGCATTCCTTTGCCCAAGTCCTTCTTGTCTTCCACTTGCCCTTCTGTGGCCCCAATGTGATCAATCACTATTTCTGTGACCTGCTTCCCCTTCTCAAACTTGCCTGCTCTGACACCTTCCTCACTGGTCTGCTGATTGTTGCCAATGGGGGGGCCTTGTCTGTGATCAGTTTGGGGGTCCTCTTAGCATCCTATTTGGTCATATTGCTCCATCTGAGGGCCTGGAGCTCTGAGGGGCGGCGCAAAGCTCTCTCCACCTGTGGGTCTCATGTCACAGTGGTTAGCTTGTTCTTTGGGCCCTGCATCTTCATCTATCTGAGGCCTTCTACCACTCTGCCCGTAGACAAGGTGTTGGCTGTGTTCTACACGGTGATAACCCCGCTCCTGAACCCTGTCATCTACTCCCTGAGAAATGCTGAAATGAAGACGGCCATGAAGAGGCTGTGGATTAGGACACTAACACTCAATGAGAAGTAGAGGCTGAGACTTGGTATTGATGCTTGGGTTCAGAATGATTGCTGAGTCCAAACTGAAGACACAGAATGGGTTGAAGGGAAAGTTCACAGGACTTGTTAGTTCCAGATTATTCTACCTGGCCTCCCTCTTTTAAAAAAAAGTTCATTTTAATCATTTGGATAATATTTCCTTTTGTGGATGTACTAATTTAAATATACTTTTATTTCTCTTTCTGCCCCCCATATCCTAAAACAACCTATTATTAATTTGATTGAAATCAAATTTATATTTTATGTAAATACTTACATATGTATTTAGAAATAATAGACACTATAATGCTGTGAGTCTTCCCATCCAAAACCATGATATGTCTTTCCATTTGTTCATGTCTTTTTTTGTGTTCTTCAGTAGAGTTTTAATGTTTTTCTCCCCTACAGGTCATGCACATTTCAAGGGTTGCCTGTCTGTCTATTATAGGGAATTGTTTGACATAGGTATAAAAGCCACTTATTACACATATTATTTTTTTGCTACACATAATACATGTCAATGCCAATAGGCATACAACTGTCATACAGCAAACTCAGTTAAGCCTCCACTCTTTCCTTTGGCATTCTGATGAATACCTTGAATAAAAAAGTCATTCCGGGCTGGGTGCGGTGGCTCACGCCTGTAATCCCAGAACTTTGGGAGGCCAAGGCGGGTGGATCACGAGGTCAAGAGATCGAGACCATCCTGGTCAACATGGTGAAACCCCGTCTCTACTAAAAATACAAAAAATTAGCTGAGCATGGTGGTGCGTGCTTGTAATCCCAGCTACTCAGGAGGCTGAGGCAGGAGAATTGCCTGAATGCAGGAGGCGGAGGTTGCCGTGAGCCTTGATCATGCCATTGTACTCCAGCCCGGGTAACAAGAGTGAAACTCCGTCTCAAAAAAAAAAAAAAAAGAAAAAGAAAAAGAAAAAAAGGAGTCATTCCAAAATAGTCTGCAGAGTTAGCCAACCATCTAGTTGAATTAGACAACAGAATCACCAGTTGAACTCACAGGACCAAATGGATCTCTTCTTGAAAGTCATCAGGCTGTGAAGCTTGCTGGATTCATTTTGTAACCTTCTTATTATTGAAAATATAAACAAGTATCAAAATAGATGGTATAGTATAAAGAATCTCTTTTACCCATAACACAATTTCAACAGACAACTCACGGCCAAGCTTGTTTCGTTTATACCCCCATCTACCTCCTCCCACTTTATAGTCCTCAGTGTCTATTGCTCCCATCTTTGTGACCATGAGTACCCAATGTTTAGCTCCCACTTATAAGTGAGAACATGATGTATTTGGTTTTCTGTTCCTGCATTAATTTGTTTAGGATAAAGATCTTCAGCTGTATCCATGTTGCTGCAAAGGACATAATTTTGTTCTTTGTTATGGCGCATAGTATTCTATGATGTATGTGTACCACATTTTCTTTGTCCATTCCACCATGGATGAGCACCTAGGTTGGTTCCATGTCTTTGCTATTGTGAATAGTGCTGCAATGAACATACAAGTGCACATGTCTTTTTGGTGAACAATATATGCCCAATGGTGGGATTGCTTTTAGTATAGGTTGAATGACAGTTCCATTTTAAGTTATTTGAGAAATCTCCAAACTGCTTTCCACAGTGGTTGAACTAATTTACATTCCTACCAGCAATGTATAAATGTTGCCTTTTCTCTTCAGCCTCCCCAGCATGTATTATTTTTTAATAACCATTCTGACTGCTCTAAGATGATATCTCATTGTGGTTTTGATTTGTATTTCTCTAATTATTAGTGATGTTGAACATTTTTTCATATGTTTGTTGGCTGCCTGTGTGTCTTCTTTTGAGAAGTGTTTGCTCATGCCCTTGGCCCACTTTTTAGTGGGGCTGTTTGCTTTTTTGCTTGTTGATTCGTTAAAGTCCCTTATAAATTCTGGATATCAGACCTCTGTTGGATGCATAGGCTGAAAATACTTTCTCCCATTTTGTAAGTTATCTGTTTGCTCTGTTGATAGTTTCTTTTGTGGTGAGAAGCTCTTTAATTAGGTCCCATTTGTCAATTTTTTTTTTGTGGTTGTTGAGATTGCTTTTGAGGTCTTAGCCATAAATTCTTTGCCAACGCTGATGTCCAGAATGGTATTTCCTAGGTTGTCTCCAAGGATTTTTATAGTTTGAGGTCTTATATTTAAATCTTTGAGACTTCTTGAGTTAATTTTCGCATATGGTAAAAGGTAGGAATCCTATTATTCTTCTGCATATAACTAGCCAGCTTTCCCAGCACCATTTATTGAATAGGGGATCCTTTCCCCATTGCTTATTTTTGTCAACTTTGTCAAAGATCAGATGGCTGTAAGTGTAAGGTTTTATTTCTGGTCTCTCTATTCTATTCCATTGGTTGGTCTACGTGTCTGTTTATTACCAGTACCGTGCTGTTTTGGTGACTGTAGGCTTTTAGTATAGGTTGAAATCAGGTAATGTGGTGCCTCCTGCTTTGTTCGTTTTGCTTAGGATTCCTTTGGCTATTCAGGATTCTTTTGGGTTACATTATAAATTAAATTTTTTTTTCACTAAATCTGTGAAAAATGATATTGGTAGTTTGATAGGAATAGTATTAAGGCTGTAGATTACTTTGGGGAGTATGGTCCTATTAAGGATACTGATTCTTCCAGTTCATGAGCATGGACTCTTACCCCTTTTCTTTGTGTGATCTCGGATTTTCTTCAGCAGTGTTTCGTAATTCTCCTTGCAGACATCTTTCACCCAGTTGGTTAGAGGTTTTCCTAGATTTTTTATTTTTTGGTGGCAATTGTGAATGGGATTGTGTTCTTCATTTGGCTCTCAGCTTGTATGTTGTTGGTACGTAGAAATGTTATTGACTTTTGTACATTGATTTTGTATTCTGAAACTACAGAAGTTGTTAATCAGTTCTAGGAGCCTTTTGGTGGAGTCTTTAGGGTCTTCTAGGCATAGAATCATACCATAAGCAAAGAGAGTTTGACTTCTTCTTTTCCTTTGTGGATGCTTTTATTTATTCTTTTGCCTGATGGCTCTGGCTAGAACTTCTGGTACTATGTTAAACAGGAGAGGTGAGAGCGAGCATTCTTGTCTTGTTCCAGTTCCGAAGGGGATGCTTCCCTATTTTGTGCATTCAGAATGATGTGAGCTGTGGATTTGTCATACATGGCTCTTATTATTTTGTGGGATGTTCTTTGATGCCCAGTTTGTTGAAGGTTTTATTGTGAAGAGATATTGGATTTTATAGAAAGCTTTTCCTGTGTCTATTGAGATGATCACATGGCTTTTGTTTTTATTTCTTTTTACGTGGTGAAACACATTATTGATTGGTATATATTGAACCAACCTTGCATCCTAGGAACGAAACCTACTACATTGTGATGAATTAACTTTTTGATATGCTTCTGGATTCATTTTGCTAGTATTTTGCTGAGGATTTTTGCATCTCAGTTTATCAGAAATATTGGCTTGTAATTTTCTTTTTTCATTGTGTTTTTGCCAGATTTTGGTATCAGGGTAATGTTGGCTTCATAAATATTCTGTTTCCTTTTTCTGCTTTTCTTAGTTGGGAAGTTACTTATTATTTCAGTTTTTCTTTACGTCTATTCTAGAGACGAAAACTTTATCCTCAACTTATAAAAGCCTAGTGTTGATTAGTACTTTAGTTTCTCTGTGATTAGCTTACAGTTCACTAATTTTCTTTAGTCCTGTCAAATGTGCTATTGAAACAATCCACTGAGATCTCAATTTTAAATATTGTATCTTTAATTTCTGGAATTTATATTTAGTCATCTTATACAGCTTTCAGTTCTGTTTTGAAATTTTCAAACTTATCATTTAAGTATTTTTTTCCAAGAAAGTAAATATATTTTCTGAACTCTTGTCTGAGTAGTATACTTTTGCTTTTATTCAAGAATTTCATGCTCAGTGAAATTTTTCATATGCAAACCAAAGTAAGTTAATCTTATTTCCTTCTTTGTGTATTCCACTAGGATCATTCTTGATTAAAAATATTTTCTAGAAAAATAAAAGAAGACTGAAAATATACAATTTGCATATGGTATAGGATATTATGTGGATTTTTCTGAAATTGATGTTGGAAGTATAATTTTATAAAAAGCTTTTTGAAAGCAATTTGACATTATCTAAATGAAAAATGTTTACATCCTTTGAACTAGCATGCCACTTGGGAAAATGTATCCTAGAAATCTATTCATACATGTGAATCAGAATTTTCAATGTAGTAATGCTTATAATAGTAGACACCTAGAAACACCCTAAATGTCTATATATTTAAGAGCTGTTAAATAAATGTTTACATGCATCCATCTGAAATACCACATATAATTAAAAAACTATTAAGCAAATTCATACATGCTGCTTTGGAAGACCACCAAGATATATCCTTAAATGAAAATAATAAAAATATACCAGGGAGCTGATAACTCTGGATAGCGTGTGTGTGTGTGTGTGTGTGTGTGTGTGTGTGTGTGTGTCTCTGTAGGAAAGAGAGAGAGAGTGAATACACGCTTTTTTTTTTTTTTTGAGACGGAGTTTTGCTTTTGTTACCCAGGCTGGAGTGCAATGGCACGATCTCGGCTCACTACAGTCTCTGCCTCCTGGGTTCAGGCAATTCTCCTGCCTCAACCTCCTGAGCAGCTGGGATTACAGGCATGCGCCACCATGCCCAGCTAATTGTTTGTATTTTTAGTAGAGATGGGGTTTCACCATGTTGACCAGAATGGTCTTGATTTCTTGACCTTGTGGTCCACCTGCCTTGGCCTCCCAAAGTGCTGGGATTACAGGCTTGAGCCACTGCGCCCAGCTAAATACATGCTTTTAAAGCTATTTGTGCATAATAATTCACGAAGGTTTATAGACACACAGAATATTTCATTTTCAGTAAGGACAAAAAAATTCTTATACTGCAGGCTGTGACATTCTAAAACAAGGAGATATGAATAAAATGAACATCTACAGTATTCACTAACACTGGGGTAAATTACATTTACTTCCAGCATTTGTCCCTGCCTAAAAAGATCTACCTGTGGCACTATCCCTACCAGGGATAATGTGCTGCCACGAAACTCCCCCATTGCTCTTGAGTGTCTCCTATTTTTATTCAAGTTATTTTCTAGATTTTGAATACTCTTAGATGTAGAGAGAAAGGTGCTGATAGCAGGTAGGGGCAGGTAAAATGTTGGCTTTTAAAAAATCAGTATGGCCTCATTACCTGTTTGAGTCTACAGCACAGGCTCTGGAGTCAGACTCCCTACTTTTAAATTATAACTCTGTCACTTGGCAAGTGTGATCATCAGAAAGTTTCTTATTAGTTTATGCCTCAGTTTTCTTATCTACATAATGGGATAATGTGAGTACTCATTTCACAGTGTTGTTTGAGAATTACATAAAGTTTCACCTAAAATGTTTAGCAGAGTATTTTAAAAGGAAGATGAGAAAAGCTGTGGCTATGACAGCAGCCAATGCTATTTCATTTGAAACTGATAAATTGGGGCGTTATTAATGTAGCATATAAAAGGACCTAACATAGATTTCTTTAAATAGGAGAATACCCTGGGATTTAAAAAATAGAGCTTGAGTTTTAATAGTGTTTCAGGAGGGATATGGAGAAAAGGAGGAGGCCACACTTACACCCTTGTTTCATGCTTTGTTTAGCTAAGGGCACAGAACTTTCAAGAAGTAGCATGGCTGTGCAGAACAGAGGCAGATGGGAGTGGGGACACGGCTGCGCAGAACAGAGGCAGATGGGAGTGGGGACATGGCTGCGCAGAACAGAGGCAGATGGGAGTGGGGAAACCTTGTTCAACTTTCCACTGGCTTGTTTGCTTCCTAAAAAGACATCAGCTTTTAGGAAGATTCTGAGTGAGCAAGTACTAGAACGCCCCGTCATTCGACCTGACTGGGCAATTTATTAGTTTTATAGGTTTGAACCATTCTCTTAACTCTTATGAGCCTCAGTTACCTAATCTGTCAAATAGGAATACTAGTTACTCCAATAGAGTGTTACTTTCACTGTACGTGAGACATTGGAAAATTTGAATGATGTGATAATGCCTAATGCCAATGTAATGTGCTGTTGCTTAGGAAACTATGTCTAGCAGTTGACACAGTCAACTTGAGTCTTTCTGAAGCCCCTGCATGTGAAAACCACGTGTTGAGAATACATCATGAAATGCTTAGAACTTTAAGAACAAGCAGTTGGATGACTCTTATAGTAGAAGTTAGGAGAGAGCTGGTTTAGCCAAGCTACAAATACAAGTAATTTTTTCTCTTTGGATGTTTTCCCATCTTTAAAGTGAATGAATTGGACATGGTGAATTTGAGGGGGCTAATCATGAGGGACGAAGTAGAAGTTCATCAGTGTGAGAGTGTGTGTGTGTGTGTGCACGTGTGCATGTGTGAGAGTGTGTGTGCATGTGTGTGTGAGAGAGACAGAGGGAGAGGAGAGAGAACAAATACATGCCTTTAAAGCTATTTGTGCACAATAATTCACAAGGGTTAATAGACACATAGACTAGTTCATTTTCAGTAAGGACAAAAGAATTCTTACACTGTAGGCCATGACATTCTAAAACAAGGTGATATGCATAAAATGAAAATCTACAATTCACTAATACTGGGGTAAATTACATGTCTAGCATGCTGTGATTCAAGTGACATGTCCAACATTTATACATGAAGTGGTCCAGGTCCACTTAGTTAGAGTCTTCCTGGCATTCACCAACATCATTGGTCCAATGATGCATGATGGCAGAAGAAGTCGCCAAGGGCCCCTTGAGTGTATCTGTGGTGGGGACAGGGGATGATGGGATGTTAGATTCTCCTCCGTCAATTACTTGAGAATGGAGTGGGAAACCCGTGGGGGCCAGAATATGAGGGGACTAATCATGAAGGAGGAAGTAGAAGTCCCTGGTTTATAATTGGATTAATGAGAGATAGGTTCCCTAACCTCTGAATGAAGCCATTGGGAAATTGACTTTTGCTCTTCTCAGAAACTCCCCAGAGGGAGGGTGCTAGAAAAGTTCAGAGAATTAAATTCTCTGACTCAACTTTCCATTTCATGTATCTTAAATGCTTCTGGCTTCTAAGTCCAGCAAACATTTCCCTCAATTCTCCTTTTAGTGGGTTTTAGGGCAGACTGACCCTGTTCTATTCCCCTACAACTTTCTTAGCAAGAAAGTCATTAAGGGCTGGACTTGGCACATGGAGGGCTGGCACAATGTCACATGATGAATCCTTAGGGGAAGGATCAACATTTAGCAGTACCTTTTAGGGGAGGAAAGATTCCAAGTCAGTTACATTTACTGAGCCCTTACCATGGATGGGAAGACCTTCAGGTGGGGTCTTTCAGACACATCGATGCCTTCTGTTGTCACTTTTGCTTCGACATGGTTTCACCCATGGTGAACCTTCTTAGATTTGCTCACTCTTTCAGCGGATGAGACAGACCTTAGATACCATCTTGTTAAAGCCTTGCCTGTCTAGTTAAAGGACAGGGTGACAAAGTTACTTTATAGTTTGGCTTAGAGAAGATGTTACAGTCATTCTAACCAGAGCCACTGGTAAAATGGCCAACAAGGAATAGTTTTCAAAACTAGTTTTCTGTATCAACAGCTGAATTCTGTATTTTTCAGCAATATTCTTTTGATAAATTCAATATTCTTGTGATAAATAAGATGCTCTCACATCTGGCCCTCTATGGGAGAAAAAAAGTGTTAGCCTATCTGAGCCTGAATGGAGATTGGCCTATATGGAAATCTAAAATTTGTTGAGAAGCAATCTTGAACCAAATTCTCCAAGTTTTAGGCTAGTGAACACTAACACACTATTTAGATTTCTTTGATCTCTTTGTCTTTAGACTTTGTCAGTGAAATAAAAGTCTTTCTTGGGATGAGTTGGTGCAAGTGAATTAGTTTCCTGACTACAAAAAAAATCTAGAAGGTAAGTTAAGAATCAAGACAACAAACAACATTCAAGGTAAGTTCATTCACCTAATCTTTAGTGGGGCGTGCTCGGAATCAGTCTCAAAAAGAGGAGCTTATTTTTTTCAGATTAGATACCCTCCCTGCATGTACTTTAACCTTTGTGCTGTTTATAGGACACCTCTGGTGTTACCTTGGCTTAAAAATAGATGTAGTAGCAGATGGAGGATTCAGGGATCACTCTAACACCACTTCTTAATATCTACTGTATTCTCAGCTGTGTGCAAGGTGCTATAGAGGATGTAACAGACACTTAACCAGCCTTCAGAAGCTTACGTCTTCACTGAGAGACCTGACAGATCTAGTACATGAACTAGATAGAGAACAATTGGTAACAAAGTCTTAGAGCTTAGATCTCAAGTCCCAAAGGCAAACATTGCGAAGACTTCTTTCCCTGGATGCCCAGTTTGACTGGCTTCTGAAACATCCTCTCCTCTCCAGTGCCTCTAAGCTCTGCACAGGCTGCCTTGGAAGAAATTACACCAAGTAGATAACTGAAGTTGGATCACATTTTTTGTTTCTCCTAAAAGTTCTATTTGTACTTTTAAAAATTTAAGTTAATTTTAAATTCTGGGATACATGTGCAGGATGTGCAGGTTTATTACACAGGTAAATGTGTGCCATTGTGGTTTGCTGCAAATATTAACCCAACAAAGACCTAGAACCAGAAATACCATTTGATCTAGCAATCCCATTACTGGGTATATATCCAAATGAATAGAAATCATTCTGTTATAAAGATACATGCCTACACATGTTAATTGCAACACTATTCACAATAGCAAAGACATGGAATCAATCCAAATGCCCAATGCCCATCAATGATAGACTGGATTAAAAAAATGTGGGATGTATATGCCATGGAATACTATGTATCCATAAAAAGAAATGAGATCATGTTCTTTGCAGGGACATGGATGGAGCTGGAAGCCATCATCCGCAGCAAACTAACACAAGAACAGAAAACCAAACACTGCATGTTCTCACTTATAAGTGGGAGCTGGACAATAAGGACCACATTTTTGTCATTTTTCTTTCTTACTGCCTTTTTTTTTTTTTTAAATATTTTACTCTTCCACTTGGCTCTGCATTTGTTGTAAACGTGATTCTCTTTTCTGTCCATGTTATTACTGCATTCTGGAAGCTGGATTTGGGTGAGCACCAGGTGGAAGAGTCAATGGATCTGATGATCTTTAAAGCAAGCCTTGCCTGGGAAGCTGAGACACCTAGTTCTACTTCAGGCTGTACACCAACCAGCCGTGTGACTCTGGGCCCCAGATTCATCTTCTGTAACACGAAGAATCCATCAGCCTCCTTCCAAATTTGACAGCTTATGATTATTCTGTAGAGGAAACTAGGAAGGAGAGAGTCCTCTGCATCTGACTTCTCTGTGATAGGATATCTTTGGAGAGAAGAGTGTTGGAAAAGGCCAGTCAGACCAATCTTATTTTCAAAACCTCATAGTACATGAGGTTCTATGACAGAAAAAGTGAAATAAGAAACCAAAGTAGGGACTGGATTCATTTTAAATATTTAAAAATTGGAGGTGGGAGGGGAATAGAAAAATATTTAAAAATTTTCACAGACGTTGTTTACTGAGGTCAGGCCCTCCTTAAGATTCTGTGTTCATCCTCAGTTTAGGTTTTCTTAACTATGAACTCTGGAAATGTTCATTTAATGAGGTGTCTGATCAGAACAGAGACTTATAGTGGATCACATGAGGTCGGGAGTTTGAGACCAGCCTGACCAACATGGAGAAACCCTGTCTCTACTAAAAATACAAAAATATTAGCTGATTGTGGTGGCGCATGCCTGTAATCCCAGCTACTCGGAGGCTGAGGCAGGAGAATTGCTTGAACTTGAGAGGCGGAAGTTGTGGTGAGCCAAGATTGTGCCATTGCACTCCAGCCTGGGCAACAAGAGTGAAACTCCATCTCAAAAAAAAAAAAAAGTCAATATTAAAGTATTCTAGACATCACAGGCAAAATGTCACTACCACTGTCTGTGGTTTGCAAATCTACTGATCTCATTGTGAAATGATCTCTCAAAGGTTTTTCATTTCCATGCAGAGGTTTAATACATTTTAATTTCCTTTTAAAAATTCTACTCTAAGTCCATTCATTTTTTTAGCTTTTTAAGACAATTTGATGATTATATTGTATATAAATCTTGTTCTGTTAACCCTTAATAGCCTTGGATTAAAAATACAACTCATCTTTTAAAATAAGAAGACTAAAGTGGTCCTTACAAATCCTCTGAGAGGACCTCTCATTGACACCCAAAACCAGAAGGAGTGTTAGAAACAGAGAACATTAGCTTTCAAGTCAAATTTCACAGAAAATATTCACCTAGTGATAGAGTCATTGTTCCCGTGATGATGAAACCTGCCCATGTAAGATTTCTGCCTTCTGCATAAACCTCCTGTGTGAAAGATTTGTATATGGCAGAAGGATCAGCTGGCTACACAGAGGAGCATGGTGGGGAGCGAAAGGGAGGACACAATAATGAAAGGATGGCATTATGGCTGTTTCGTAGATCAGGAAACTGGGGCTCAGAGAGGTTTGATCTCTTCTCCCAGGCCACACAGCTCCTCTTTGAACCAAGGTCTGTATTTTCAAAATGTAAATGCTTCTACCACATCTCTGACTTCTGTGGAGTACCTTATAATGCTTCATCATATCAATCTTGCCTTATACTATCACATGGAACAAGTTTTCTACACTGAGTGCTAACATTTCTCAGCCCCAACCTCAAATCTGTGAAGCTAACCAGGTTCCCTAACAGGCATAAGGAAGAAACTGAGAAGGGGAAATGAAAATCACAAAGCTTCAAACACTGTCCTTGGAGGAGGGTATGGAGAAGAGGAAATTTATGAGGAGGTAACAAGTCAGAGGCATTTCAACAATTAGTTAATTAAATTGGGGTAAAATACACAACAAAATTTACCATCTTAACTGTTTTTAAGTGTATAGCTCAGTAGCATTAAAATACATTCACAGAGTTGTGCAGCCATCACCACCTTTCATCTCTAGAATGTCTTCCATTGCCCCAAACGGAAACTCTACCATGAAAAACGGACTCCATATTCTTCCTCCCCCCGCAGTCCCTGGCAACTGCCATTCTACCTACTTTCTGTCTCTGTGAATTTGACTACTCTAGGCACTCTATATGCTGTCTGAATGGACTTGTACAGTATTTTCATTTCTGTGACTAACTTAGCACGTCACTTAGCATATTCAGTCTCATTTAATAATGTAGCTGACTGTTCAAAGGGCTTGTTGTGGATGCTTAACCCTGGGACCCTTTAATGAGAACCCTAGGACTTTACAATTCTGCATAAGCAGAGGTAGATGTCAGACACTCTTTAGACATAGGAGATGTAGTGAAAGCATGTACATTTTGAGGAACACAGATCTGGGCTCAAATAAAAGCTGTATGGCTTTGGGCAAGTGACTAAACCTCTCTGAGTCGCAGTTTTTTCTTGTCTGTAAAATGCCCTCTGATTTTTCTTGTGAGCATTCAGTCAGCACATGCTAGGATCAGCAAAAACACTTCAAGGCAGCAACACTACAAAATCGAGGCCTCTGCCGGGAATAACATCAAGCAGTTGATATTTGCTGTTTTGTTCACTTGTCTCAGAACATGTTTTGGGGAAAACCAAGGGAGAGAACAAACTCAAGAGGGAGCAGAGTGACGACAGTCCTCCAGGTCTGGGAAGGATATTTCTAATGACTGAGGACCGTTCTTTGATTTCTATGATTCCAGGCTGTCAGCTCCTGCGCTTTAAAATATGGCTGCTACAAGCAGTGTGACTGAAATAATTTTCTTGGGGTTCTCCCAGAATTGGAATGAGCAGAGGGTCATTTCTGTGGTGTTTCTTCTCATGTACATAGCCGTTGTGCTGGGCAATGGCCTCATCGTGGTGACCATCCTGGCCAGCAAAGGGCTCACCTCCCCCATGTATTTCTTCCTCAGCCACTCATCCTCTGTGGAGATCTGTTACTGTTCTGTCACAGCCCCCAAGCTTATCTTCAACTCTTTTACCAAGAAGAAAATTATTTCTCTCAAGGGCTGCATCACACAGATATTTTTCCTCCATTTCTTTGGTGGCATTGAGATCTTCCTCCTGACGGTGATGGCCTATGATCGCTACGTGGCCATCTGCAAGCCATTGCACTACACCGCCATCATGAACCAGCGGATGCATGGCCTCCTGCAGGCAGTAGCATGGGGAAGGGGCCTGCTGCATTCTGTTGGGCAAACCTTGCTCATTTTCCAGCTACCTTTCTGTGGGCCCAACAATATTGACTACTACTTCTGTGATGTCTACCCAGTGCTGAAGCTGGCCTGCGTGGACACCGTCCTCATTAGCCTGCTGATCATCACCAATGGTGGCTCCATCTCTGTGGTCAGCTTCTCAGTACTGATGGCTTCCTACCTGATCATCCTGTACTCCCTGAGGAGCCACAGCTCGGAGGGGTGGCAAAAGACCCTCTCCACCTGTGCCTCTCATGTCACAGTTGTGGGCCTGTTCTTCATATCTTGCTCCTTTGTCTACATGGGGCCCTGTGTCACCCTCCCTGCAGACAAGATAGTTGCCATATTTTACACGGTGGCCACACCTCTCTTAAACCCTGTCATTTACTCCTTCAGGAATGCTGAAGTGAGAAATGCCATGAGGAGACTCATGGGGAGAAAAGTAATTTGGGAAGAGATGTAGATGATTTAGTTAGGGAAAATAAGAGATGTAGGTGAGGGGAAATGGGGGCACCTAAGATCTCACTCTGTGTCTACCTTGCCCAATGGAGTGAGTGGCCTTGGGCCAGTCACCTTTTTCTAGAAGTTTCAGTTTCCTCATCTTATAAGATTGGATAAGATTGAAGGGGTGTCTAGGATAGAGAAAGAGGGGTCTTCTAGTGCTGTGCTTCCAAATCTGACAGAGGCCTCAAGACAGATTGGTTCATGTAGAGAGAATAAACTCTTCCAGAAAACCAGGTCATTCTGGGAATGGTGTTGAGAACGACTGTCTCAGGGAGCAGTGGTCACTATGTCCTTCCAGTTCGAACAGTCACTTGATTGGAAAGTCTCTTGAATGGAGGCACTGAGGTTTTGCTGAGAGGGTTTGGGAAAGGCAAGCTGACTGAGAAGGGTGTAGTCCTGAGAATGGAAGACGTTGACTCTTGTCAACGGATTCATATGAGCTCATGCTAGCATTAGACTCAGGGTTCTCAAGATTCCAGAATAACCACAGGGAGCTGCAAAGCAAATTGAAAGCACTGGATGATAATATCCACTTTGTAGGTGCAGGTTTTATTTTCCATGTTTTATTAACATTTTGATTCATATTATAAAAATCTCTCCTGTTCACACTTGTTCCCCCTTCACCTCCCTGTTTTCCCTCCTTCTGCCTCTTATTGTTTAACCTTTTCATTTTCTCAGTCTGCTGGCCTCTTGGATTCTTGTGCTTCTCAGCCTTTCCAATGAAGCCCCCAGGGAATCCCTCTCTTATGTCACCACATGGCTTTGTGCTGTCCCTCCACCAGTACTCCACCCCTTCCCATTCTTCATGCCTGCTGATTAAGGTATGGGCTTACCTACTGTTGGGTCTGCCGTCCTATATTTTAACCAAACTTCTTTTGAGTCTTATTCCAGTAGTCATTAGACTGTAAGAATGTGTCTAGAACCCTAACCCTAACTCTACTCACTGTCATTGGATAAATTTTCTTCCACATGCTATCAGACTCATCACTTTTAAGCAGCTCTCTGATTTCATCAGTCTCCCCCCTCAAGAATATTCAATGACTCCCTATTGCCATCTGAATCAACTGTAAATTCCTGCTGGCTATGAAATGCCCTCAAAGCATGACCCTCTCATAATGTTAGACTTTCATTTTCAATTTCACTATTAGAGTGTGCTGTTTTCTGAACATCCCCTTGTGCCCTCCGCCTATAATATTTTTCTTATCTCTACCTATTAACATTCTACTTGCCCTTCATGGCCCATCTGAAATCTCCTACCTTTAGGAAGCCTCCACGATTATGCTATTTGGGTATGTCATTTTCCTTCTTTGAATTCTCATGGCACTCAGTGGGAATCCTTTAAGGCTGTTGCTACCTTTATTTCAGTGTTTAGTTCTCTCCATTAGACTCTGACTCTTTTAAGAATATGGCTTAAATTTTATTCATCTATGTATCTCTAAATAGCAGATAGTGAAACAATAAATATTTGGTTGATTAAATTTCTGAAAGTCAGTAGTGCTTCAGATTGTAAGTGGACAGTGGTTGTTGTATCTCTCATTTCATCTAAATAATCTAAATAATATGTCAGTTACATCACTCAAGACAAACCAATAGCCATTCCTGATATTGTTTCTAAGAATAACATCTCTATAAATAAGGAGCTGTATGTATTTGTATATTTTACAATTAACTAAGTGATTTAATGCTTTATCTACTTTGATTCTAAAATACACTGGTGAAGCGGGTATGAGTACAGCTGAAGAGATTGGAGACTGGGGAGGCAGATGTCTTCATCAAGGTTACCAGTTAGTAACCCATGAAGCCTGAATTCAAACCCACTGTGTCTGACTTCTCAGCCCATGCTCTTCTCTGCTTCTTTTTAAAGGTCACCACACACAAATATATGTAAGTCTTTGAATTTCAAATCTGAGAGCTGAGAATATCCTTATTGTCAGGTAATTTCCTTTGGTACTTCAGATTAAATAAAAAATGTTTGAAAAAATATAACCGGAAATGCCTTTTGGGTGTTCACAGGTATTTCTGGGTCCACAGAGATCCAATGGCCAGGATGCTGGATCTGGAAGTGGGGGAAGGAAAGCAGGAGGCTATGACGCTTCTGCATGTCAGGCTCTTTGATTCTCAGGAGGAAAAAACCTGGGCATTGACTGGATTAGGGTGGGTCATATGTTGCTCAGATATTTTATGTTTCTATAGATTTTCCTGGTTAAAAAAAAAAAAAAAAAAAAGAGTGGCCTAATGCCTGACATCAAAACTCAGTGTGCTGGCCAAGACAGCTTTTTTTTTTGTCTTTTTTGTTTGTTTGTTTTAATTTTTTTTTTAAGATGGAGTTTTGCTCTTGTTGCCGAAGCAGGAGTGCAATGGGACCATCTCGGCTCACTGCAACCTCTGTCTCCTGGGTACAAGCGATTCTTCTGCCTCAGCCTCCAGAGTAGCTGGAATTACAGGTGCACGCCACCACGTCTGGCTAACTTTTTGTATTTTTAGTAGAAATGGGGTTTCACCATGTTAGCCAGGCTGGTCTCGAACTCCTGATCTCAACTGATCCACCTGCCTTGACCTCCCAAAGTGCTGTGATTACAGGCACGAGCCACTGTGTCTGGTCAAGACTTTTTTCTCTAGTGACATAATGCTGGAAAAGGCAGCTTTCTTCAGAATACCATAAAGATCAGAAAATGGGAAAAAAGAGGCAAAAGATTAATATGAATTGTGCATCCAACAACTAAGTTTCCCAACATTTAATTCTCAGGACTGCACTGTCGCATTGGTGGTGCGATTCCTTTTGCAGGTGGGGAAACTGCAGGTCAAGGACTCCTCCTAAACCCCCAATGTTTCTTCTACACCAGTTGTTTGTGAACTATGTAGGATTCAGTGTCCAGAATTCTGCAGGTACCTGAGGGACTGAGGCAAGAGCAGAGCAGGAAAGGACAGGAGACATCTGAGTGCGTAATCAGCTGCTGATTACCTTAAAAAATCTGTTTTATATAAGATTACTTTGATAAAAATAAATCCTTAAAAAAGCTTAAAAAAATCACTATAATAAAACATGCTTATACTTTAAATTTTGATTGGTCATTAGGAAAGGACCTCCATTTCCAGAAGGGGAAGCAGAATCAACCCTTCTTCCAAAATTCCAATCCCAGAGACTCAGGCAAGAACCTCTTCAATGACAGTTAAGGCATGCCTCAGAAAATGCAGCATATCCAATCCCGGTGAATGCCCTTGAACATGATACATTGACCCAGCCAGCTCTGAAATGGCCTCACTTCCTGGGGTGGTGCTGCACCCAAATTGCATCTTTCCATTACATTTGCAGACTAAGTCTCATTGCCACAAGACTCAGCATTTCAAGTTTTCATATGTATTTTTGAAAAATTTGTGACTTGCAAAAAAGTTCTGCACTTTGACTACTTATCTGTATGGTTAGTGTCAAGAAAACTTGAGTGGAAGTTATATTATTATTATTTATTATTTATTTTGTTTTATTTTTTGAGACAGAATTTTTGCTCTTGTCTCCAGGCTGGAATGCAGTGGTGTGATCTTGGCTCACTGCAACCTCCACCTCCTGGGTTCAGGCGATTCTCCTGCCTCAGCCTCCTGAGTAGCTGGGACTACAGGGGTGTGCCACCATGCCTGGCTAATTTTGTATTTTTAGTAGAGATGGGGTTTCACCATGTTGGCCAGGCTGGTCTCGAACTCCTGACCTCAGATGATCCACTTGCCTTGGCTTCTCAAAGTGCTGGGATTACAGGCATGAGCCACTGTGCCTGATATTGTTTTAGTTTTTTCTTTGAGATAAGGTCTCGCCTTATTGCCCAGGCTGGAGTTCAGTGGCATGATCTTGTCTCACTGTAACCTCTGCCTCCCAGATTCAAGTGATTCTTGTGCCTCAGGCTCCCAAATAGCTGTGACTACAGGCGTGTATCACCACGTCGGCTCATTTTTGTATTTTTAGTAGAGGGGGTTTTGCCCTGTTGGCCAAGCTGACTTAGAACGCCTGAGCTCAAGTGAGCTTCCCAAAGTGTTGGGCTCACAGGCGTGAGCCACTGCCCCTGGCCTAGAAGTTATATTATTCCTACATTATTCTGAGAATTCTAGATGCCCAGACTTTTTACCAGTATGGAAAGTGATCTCCAGAGGTACCTTCCTGGTTCTCTCATTTCTAATCTTTGCTCATATCCACATCAAGTGATATTCCTGGGAAGCAGGAGTATCTTAGATGGAGACATAGCTTCTCTTGGAAAAGTCTAAGAAGACGGGTGTTGAGATGGAATAAATACCATAAGTAGTTATCACTGGGTGTATCTTCTGGAGATAGTGTCTCTCTCAAACCTTTCTTAGAGACTGGGAAGGGTAGTGGAAGAGTGAGGTGGATGTGGGGATGATCAAGAGAAAAAAACAGAATGAATGAGATCTACTATTTGATAGCACAACAGGGTGACTATAGTCAATAACCTAATTGTATATTTTAAAATAAAGAGTGTAATTGATTGTTTGTAACTCAAAG
This sequence comes from Saguinus oedipus, assembly GCA_031835075.1. NCBI lineage: Eukaryota > Metazoa > Chordata > Mammalia > Primates > Cebidae > Saguinus > Saguinus oedipus. The sequence goes on along the minus strand of CM063178.1, from coordinate 61,899,907 downwards.
GATAAATGCTTGAGGGAATGTATAACCCATTTTCCATGATGTGCTTATTTCGCATTGTATGTCTGAATCAAAACATCTCGTGTACCCCATAAATATATCTACTGTGTACCCACAAAAATAAAAAATAATTAAAAAGTTTAAAACTATAAGCTTTAAAAAGCAATACTTTAGCTGCATCCCACAACATTTTACACGTATTTTTATTATCATTCAGTCTAAAATATAATCTCATTTTTAGTGATTTCTCCTTTAACCAATAGGTTATTTAGAATTGTGTTGTTTAATTTTCAATTATTTGGGATTTTTTCCTGGATATCTTTTTGTTATTGAATTCTAGTTTAATTCCATTATGGTCAGAGAGCATTCTGAATAATGCTATTCCTTTTACACTTGTTAAAACCTGTTTCATAGCCCAACCTGAGGTCTATCTTAGTGAATGTACAATGTGTGCTGGAAAAGAATGTACATTTTTCAGTTTTAGGGGATAGTGTTCTATAAATATCAATTAGGTTAGGTTGGGCCATATGTTGTTCAGATCTTTTATGTGTCTACAGATTTTCTTGGTCTAATCATACTTCCACTTCTTGAGGCAGTTGAGTTGTTTCTGCAAAGGGATCCAATTCTGTACCCCAAGAGAGGGTTCTTGGATCTTTGGGGCCATTCCACAGAGTAAAGTGAAATTAAGTTTATTAAGAAATTAAAGGAAGCTGGGAGCATTGGCTCACGCCTGTAATCCCAGCACTTCGGGAGGCTGAGGAGGGTGGATCACCTGAGGTCAGGAGTTTGAGACCAGCCTGGCCAACATAGTGAAACCCCGTCTCTACTAAAAATACAAAAAATTAGCTGGGTGTGGTGGCGGGTGCCTGTAATCCCAGCTACTAGGGTGGCTGAGGCAGGAGAATCACTTGAACCCGGGAGGCAGAGGTTGGAGTGAGCCGAGATTTTGCCATTGTACTCCAGCCTGGGTGACAAGAGTGAAAATTCATCCTAAAAAAAAATAAAAATAAAAAAGTAAAGGAATAACAAATGGCTCCTCCATAGACAGAACAGCCACTTGGGCTGTGGGACTAAGGATACTTATAGTTATTTCTTGATCATATGCTAAATAAGATGTGGATTATTCATGAGTTTTCCGGAAAAAAGCTGGGCAATTCCTGGAACTGAGGATTCTTTCCCTTTTAGACCATACAGGGTAACTTACTGTTGTTGCCATGGCATTTTTAAACTGTCATGGCACTTGTGGGGATGTCTTTTAGCAAGCGAATACATTATAATTAGCATATAATGAGCAGCGAGGATGACAAGAGGTCAGTTTCATTGCCATCTTGGTTTTGGTGAAATTTGGAGGGCTTCCTTACTGCAACTTGTTTTGTTAACAAGGTCTTTATGACATGTATCTTGTGCTGACCCCCATCTCATCCTGTGACTTAGAGTGCCTGACTTCCTGGGAATGCAGCCCAGGAGGTCTCATCCTCATTTCACTCAGCCTCTATTCAAGATGGAATTGCTCTGATTCAAACACCTCTGACAGAGTTAATTTCTTTAAACCTGAGAAAGAAAAATTGCAGATGAAGAAATGACATCAAGAGAAGTTAAGTCACTTTTGAAGGTGATATATTTAGCAAATAGGAGAGTCAGTTTTTAAACAAGGCAGGTTGACTCCCTGGTCCATGGTTTTAAGCACCATGTTATATCACTGCTCATATGTCTTACCTACCTCACAGGGTGAAAACACTTCAAAATGCTGTGTTAACATAAGGCAGTAGTCAAGGAACTAGTTTAGTTCAAACTTGTTCGGGATACTCACAAGAAAACCAGATCACTTCATGTTTAGTACCAGCAAATTGTAACCGAGTGAGCACAAAATCATCAGAGACAAAGAATAGACCAAATTTTGGGGTCTTTATTGCCGGCGGCCACGGAGGACTCACGTGTCTCTAACCCGTGGCTCCAAAAGGAGGGTAAGACCTTTTATGCCCGTAAACCACCTCCTGGGCGGGGGTGAGGGCGAGGGGCTTTGGACATTCCGATTGTTACTTAAGTGGTTCACAGAAGTCAAGGTAAGTGTTAGTTTACACATTGTCTGAGTAGGGTGAAAAATTACAGACTTAAGTTACTTATTACAAGGTTTAGTTTTTCTTAAAATGGTACAGGGGCCAAAATGGCATTGGTTTGGACCACTTGCCTGTCACATTAGGGTTACAGAGAGCAGTTTCAACAGAAAGCCGAGGTATGGTGGAGGTATGCAGTTTATGGGGCGATTACCATGTCACAAACAGATAGCACAAAACCGTGCCCTGTGTATTGTAGTTGCTTAATAACTACATGCAGAATGAATGAGTTTGTGATGACTGAATACAGGTGTCTAAAGTGAAAATAAAAACAGTGGCTTTCATAGCTTCCAAAGATAGTTTTTCATAGCGTCCAAAGTTAGTTAAGTTAATGTGACAAAGGGTTATGTGTCTCCATGGCCCACTCCTCTAATTGGAATGCAATGTCCCTGGGGTCTCATTAGCAAGCCTCAAGGTACTTTTATTAAAAACGAATGTGCTATAACTCCCAAAGCAGTGGCACCAAGTTTAGTGATGGTTTTGGCTGGGATGATACCACATGAGCTTCCTTGAACCCTCTGTGCTTAAAAGTTCACTGCAGCTCTCTAGTTCTCTGGTCAGGCTTCTTGACTTTGGCTGCTCACTGGAGGAGGGTGGAGCTCACTAAGGTCAGTTCTTGTGTAGGCTTTGTCTTTTGGGGACTCTGTCTAGAATAAACCTGAACTGGCTAGGGAACCTTATAGAAAACAGATGTCTTCACTTGCTTTGCTCTCTCTCTGTTCTGTTCTCAATGCCCACATGGAAGTCCTCTTGCATAGTATCTGAGTGTTTCTCAGGATTCTGCTTTCAAATGCATCAAGTGGGAGTTTTTTTTTTATTGCATTTTAGGTTTTGGGGTACACGTGAAGAACATGCAAGATAGTTGCATAGGTACACACCCGGCAGTGTGATTTGCTGCCTTCCTCCCCTTCACCTATATCTGGCATTTCTCCCCATGCTATCTCTCCCCAACTCCCCACCCCCTGCTCAAGTGGGAGTTTTATATCTGAGTTGATTTCTTTTTTCTTCAGATTCCCACGGTATCACTGAAATTCTTCTCCTTAACTATTTTCTTAACCGTTACTCATTAGTTGCTGACGACATGATCTCTTTGGGTGATCAGGTGGTCTCACTTCCTTGGTTAAGAGTATTGTATAGTAACTAAGAGGATAGCATTAATGCCCTGGAAGCTGGGTTGCATTTCCCGCTCTAACCCTTACCACTGTGTGAACCTGACCCAGTCATTCAGTCATGTGAATCCTCCTGTTCCTCATCTGAAAAGTAGAAACAGTCTTAGTAGCTTCCTCAAAATGATGGTGAGTGGATTAAGTGAGATGAAGCATTTGAAGTGCTCTGCACAAGTCCTGGCACACAGCAAGTGCTCAATAGGTACAAGCACACATTCTGCCTGCTGTGGTTCCTGGTCTCTACTTGTGTCCAGGTTAAAGCTCAGAAAGTGCTTTCGCATGTATTTATTCTTTAGATGCTTGCTAGATGGATGCTGAACCATGGCTGGAGGCTGCTGAAGGCACAGGACTGCATGTGTAATTAAAGTAGAAGGGGTCAGAATTTTCAGACCAGGGAATGGGCTGCTCTGGCATGTCCCTGATGCCACATTAACGTTTTGGAAATGAGAGTAATCTGAGAGTGTATTTTCACTGAGGTGTAGTCTTTGAACACTTTCCCCAAAGCCCAGACCCACCCAGCAAGGTGCTTTTACATGTAAATGAGTCCTTTGAATACCTGAAGCTTAAAAGGCATTTAGAAGACTTATTACATTTTAATCTTTTAAGGTAGAAGTGTTTCTAAATCGCATTACAAATTTCTTTTGTATTTCAAGACAATGTATTTGAAAACTGGTGAGAGGACAAATTCAGTGTAATGGGAATCTCAATCCCCGACCAGTTCCCAGGAAAAGTAGTGAAGGGAATTAGTAAAGATGAAAGCAACTTCCTTGCTTTCTAGTTGTTCTTAAATTCATCAAATACTAATTCATCGTTAAAGTCATCAATATCAGTAAAATTGATTTTTAGGGATATATTTCTATTTTTCCAGGTTAGAATCCCAGCACTTAGTCTAATCATCTTTTTGTCACTGCTGCCTCCTTTGTGTAAAGTCAAGTCCAGTGTTTATGTCTCTAAAGTTTTCAGTGGTTTGAAACCGGGACAGTAGAAGGGTGTAGCAAATGAGCTTTGGTTTGGAATCAGGCAGATTTGCTTTCAATTCCTTTATATGGTACTTGCTTTTTCTCACCTAGAGCAAGTCGTTTAAAGCTAAATTTTTGAGTTTCCTTTTCATCTGTATAGTGAAGGTGTTGTTAATTATCTTAAAGAATTGTGAAAAGAGTGAACCAGGATAGTGGGCGAAGCTCATGAACAGTGCCTAACCCACTCCAGCTCCAGCATCATGGTAGCAGCGTGAGGTATAAGAAGCGGGAAACCTTTTTTTATGCTATGCTCAGTCTTGTTCAGGTATTCACAGACTACAAGCTTCAAGGGGATGTTTATGGCTTAAGGATAAAGTGAGGATTTGGGAAAGTAGGAGAGAAAAGGAAATGGATAGAAATGAGTCCTTGAAGAAGAGGTTGAAGGTGCTGAAGACCTTTAGGCCCGAGAAGGGTAGTCTGGGTTGGGAGCTAATGATCATCGTTTTATTAGTGTCTTCTTTAATTTTTAAAATGGCAGATGACATTGTCTTTACATCGTATTGAGATTCTATCTGGATCCTAAATAAAGTTCATGGCTTCACCTCAACCTTCCCAATTTAAGGAATTAATCCTAGGGATTCATTCAAACTGAAAACTGTCCAGAGAGCCACAGAGCAAGGGCATTTACTATAGTATGAAATTGGGAGTAATTAAAAGCTCATATGGAGAGAAATTTTTAAATAAGTTATGGAACTTTTTAATAATGCACCATTAAAAACATCTTTTGAAGAATATCATCTTGTGGGAATGCTTAAAGTGTTAAAAGAAAAAGGCTGAATATAAAACTATGTATATACTTCATTCAACATTTGTAACTCAGATTCTGGTAACCAACCTTTTATTCTCTGTTTTCACAAGTTTGATTTTTTTAGATTCCACATATAAGTGGAATCATGCAGTATTTGCCTTTGTGTGCTCAGCTTAACACAGTACTCTCCAGATTCATCCATGTTGTTGTAAATGACAGGATTTCCTTTTTTATAAAGGTGAAATGATATTTTATATGGTATATATACCATATGTACCACATTTCCTGTATCCATTCATTCATTGATGGACATTTGGGTTGCATCTGTATCTTGGCTATTGTGAAAAATGCTGCAATGGATATGGAAGTGCAGATACCTGTTTGACATGCTGATTTCCTGGCTTTTGCATATACATCCAATAGTGGAATTACTGAATCACATGGTAGTTCTTTTTTAAAATTAATTACTTATTTTTAATTTTGTAGGTACATAGTAAGTGTATATGTTTATGGGTTACATGAGATATTTTGATGCAGGCATGCGATGTGTAATAATTACATCAGGGTAAATGGGGTATCCATCACCTTAAGCATTTATTCTTTGTGTTACAAACAGTTCATTTATACTCTTTTAGTTATTTTAAATTGTACAGTTAAATTATTTTTGATTATAGTCATCCTGTTGTGTTAGCAAATACTAGGCCTTGTTTATTTGATTTTTTTTTTGGTCCTCATTCACCATGAATTAGTATTTGATGAATTTAAGAATAACTAGAAAGCAGAACTCTCTGTTTTCATAAGTTTGATGTTTTCAGATTCCACATATAAGTGGGATCATGCAGTATTTAAGCAGGTAAGTAGCTTTACGTGGTTGACAGCTTCCTTGCCAATCTCCACTACCCTTCTAGCCTCTGAAAACCATCATTCTGCTCTCTACTTTCATTGAATCTCAATCAGTTCAATTGTTTGAACTTTTAGCTCCCACATGTAAGTGAAAATACGTGAAGTTTATCTTTCCGTGCCTGGCCTATTTCACTTAAAATAAGTTCTTCAGTTCCATCCATGTTGTAAATGACAGGATCGAATTCTTTTTTATGGCTGGATAGTACTTCATCGTGTGTGTATACCACATTGCCTTTAACCATTTATCTGTTGGTGGACACTTAGGTTGTTTCCAAATGGTGGCTATTATAAATAGAGTTGCAATAAACATGGGAGCATAGCTATCTATTTGATATGCTAAGTTCCTTTCTTTCGAGTATATACCTAAAAGTAGGATTGATGGATCACATGGTAGCTCTATTTTTAGTTTTTTTTTTAAAGCCTTGAAACCATTTTTCATAGTAGTTGTACTAATTTACATTCCCACCAACAGTATACAAGAGTTAGTTACCTTTTCTCCATATCCTTGCCACCATTTGTTATTGCCTGTCTTTTGGATATAAGCCATTTAAACTGGGGTGTGATCATATCTCATTGTAGTTTTGATATGCATTTCTCTGATGATCATAATGTTGAGCACCTTTTCATATATCTGTTTGCCATGTGCATGTCTGTTTTTGAGAAGTGTCTTTTGCCCATTTAAAATCAGATTATTGAATTTTTTCCTACAGAGTTGTTTGAGCTACTTATACATTTTGGCTATTACTCCTTTGTCAGAGAGTTTGCAAATATTTGCTTGCATTAAGTGAGTTGTCTCTTTGTTGATTGTATCCTTCACTGTGCAGAAGCTTTTTAACTTGATGTGATTTTATTTGTTCGTGTTTTTCTTTGGTTGCCTGTGCTTATGGGGTATTACTCAAGAAGTTTTTGCCTGGTCCAATGTCCTGGAGAGTTTCCCCAATATTTCTTGTAGTAGTTTTATAGTTTGAAGTCTTAAGTTTAGGTCTTTGATCTCCTTTGATTTGATTTTTGTATATAGTGAGAGATAGGAGACTAGTTTTATTCTTCTGCACATACATATCCAGTTTTCTAAGCATCATTTATTGAAGAGACTGTCTTTTCCCCAATGGATGTTCTTGGTGCCATTGTCAAAAATGAGTTCACTGTAGACGTATGGGTTTATTTCCTGGTTCTCTATTCTGATCCACTGGTCTATGTGTTGGTTTTTATGCCAGTACCATGCCATTTTGGTTACTACAGCTCTGTAATATAATGTGAAGTGAGGTAATGCAATTCCTCCACTTTTGTTCTTTTTGCCTAGGATAGCTTTGGCTATTCTGGGTCTTTTGTGATTCCATATAAATTTTAGGGTTGTTTTTTCTATTTATGTGAAGAATGTCATTAGTATTTTGATAGAGATTGTATTGAATCTGTAGATTGTTTTAGGTAGTATAAACATTTTAACAATATTGATTCTTCCAATCTATGAACATGGAATGTATTTCTGTTTTCTGTATTCTCTTCAGTTTCTTGCATCCATGTTTTATAGTTTTAATTGTAGAGAACTTTCACTTCTTTGGTGATGTTAATTCCTAAGTATTTAATTTTATTTGTAGCTATTGTAAATGGGATTACTTTCTTGATTTCTTTTTCAGACTGTTTGCTGTTGGCATGTTGATTTTTGTAAGTTGATATGATATCCTGCTACTTGATTGAATTTGTTTATCACTTCTAATAGTTTTTTGGTGATGTCTTTAGTTTTTTCCAAATACAAGATTGTATCATCTGCAAACAAAGATAATTTGACTCTTTCCTTTCCAATTTGGATGCCCTTTATTACTTCGGTCTGATTGCTCTAGCTAGGACTTCCAGTATTGTGTTGAATGACTGTGGTGAAAGTGAGCATCCTTGTTGTATCACAGATCTTAGATGAAAGGCTTTCAGTTTTTCTTCAATTAGTACAATATTAGATATGAGTCTGTCACATATGGCTTTGTTATATTGAAGTATGTTCCTTTCATACCCAGTTTTTTTTTTAACATTTTTATGATGAAGAGATGTTGAGGTTTATCAAATGCTTTTTCAGCATCGGCTGAAATGATCAAATGGTATCCTTTATCCTGTTGATCTGATGCATCACAATGATTGATTTGTGTATGTTGGCCCAAACTTGCATCCCTGGGATAAATCCCACTTGATCATGATGAATGATCTTTTAAATGTATTGTTGAATTCAGTTTGCTATTTTGTCGAGGATATTTGCATCAATATTCATAGTGATATTAGCTGGTAGTTTTTTTTTAATAATCTGTCTTTGGTTTTGGTATCAGGGTAATACAGGCCTTGTAGAGTGAATTTAGAAGTAATCCCACCTCCTCTATTTTTCAGAACTAGTTTGAATAGGATTGGTATTAGTTCTTCTTTAACCCATTTCCCATTTGCTCTGAGAATACTATGCTGGCAACGAGCTGCACTTTTATTTTCTAAATGGGAAATGAGTAAAATGCTTGGTAGAATTCAGCAGTGAAGCCGTGGGGTCCTAGGCTTTTCTTTGCCGAGAGATTTTAAAATTATGGCTTCGATCCTGTTACTGTTATTGGTCAGTTTAGATTTTTGACTTCTCCATGGATCAATCTTGGTAGATTGTATGTGTCTAGGAATTTATCCATTTCTGTGAAAATTTCTAATTTATTTGCATGTAGTTGCTCATGGTAGCCACTAATGAGCCTTTGAATTTTTGCAGTATCAGTTGTAAGGTCTCCTTTTTAATCTCTGATTTGATTTATTCAGGTCTTCACTCTTTTTTTTTTCTTAGTTATTCTAGTTAAATTCTTTGTTATCCTATTCAAATGTTTGTGAATTGTTTATCTTTTCAAAAAACCAACTTTTTGTTTTCATTTATATTTTGTATTATTTTCTTCATTTCAGTTTCATTTATCTTTGCTCTGATTATTTATCTTCTACTAATTTTGAGTTTGTTTGCTCTTGATTTTCTAATTCTTTAAGATGCTTTGTTAAGTTGTTTGTTTGAAAATTTTCTTCTTTTTTTATGTAGGTACTTATAGCTATAAACTTCCCTCTTAGTACTGCTTTTGCTATATCCCATGGGTTTTGGTATGTCCTGTTTCCATTATCATTTGTTTCAAGAAAATTTTCAATTTTACTCTTATTTTATTTACTGACCCACTGGTCATCAGAAGCATATGTTTAATTTCCATGTGTTTGTGTAGTTTCCAACATTCCTCTTATTTCTAGTTTTAGTCCATTGTGTTCAGAGAAAATGCTGAATATTAACTCAGTTTTTTGGATGTTTTCAGATTTGTTTTGCAACCTAACATATCCTTGAGAATGATCCTCATACTGAGGAAAAAAATGTTTATTCAACAGCCACTGAATTAAACATTCTGTAAACATCTGTTAGGTTTATGGCATAGGTTAAGTCCAATTTTTTGTGTTGATTTTTCTGTCTGGAAAATCTGTCCAATGCTGAAAGTAGGGTTATTGATTTCTCTAGCTATTACTGTGTGGGGTTGGTCTCTCTTTTTAGCTCTAATACTATATGCTTTATATATATATATGGCTGCTCCAGTATTGGGTGCATATATATTTACAATTGTTATATTCTTTTCTGAATTGGCTTTTTATCATTATAAAATAAACATCTTTGTCTCTTCTTACAGTTTTCTCTTGAAATCTATTTTATATAAGTATAGCTACTCCTGCTCTATTTTTGGTTTTTATTGGCATAGAATATCTTTTTCCATTCATTCATTTTCAGTCTATGTGTTTCTTTATAGGTGAAGTGTGTTTCTTGTGGGCAGTAGTTTATTGGATCTTGATTTTTATTGATCCAGCCACTCTATGTTTTTTGATTGGAAATTTTAGTCTCTTTACATTCAATATTATTATTGATAAGGACTTACTCTTGCCATTTTGTTACTTGTTTTCTCTCTCTCTCTGTGTGTGTGTGTGTGTGTGTGTGTGTGTGTGTGTGTGTTTTGGTGGTCTTTGCTTCCTTTTTTCCTGTCTTCCTTTTAGTGAAGGTAATATTTTCTGGTAGCATAATTTAGTTTCTTGCTATTGATTTTGTGTGTATATCTTGTATGTTTTTAGATTTGAGGTTATTATGAGGCTTGAAAATGCTTATAACCCATTATTTTAAGCTGATAACAACTTAACACTGCTTGCCTGAACAATCAAACAAACAAGCAAAAGGGTACTAATAAAAACTCTAAACATTAACTGTCTCCCCTGCTTTTTAACTTTTTGTCATTTTTATTTATATCTTCTTTACCAACTATATCTTGAAAGTTGTAGTTCTTATTTTTGATTGGTTCATGTTTTAATCTTCCTACTTAATTAAGAGTAGTTTACACACCACAGTCATAGTGTTATTTAATATAATATTCTGTGTACTTACTATTACCAATGAGTTTTTAACCTTCAGATGATTTGTTTTTAAAAATTAATTAATTTATTTCAATAGTTTTTGGGGAACATTTTTTTTTGTTATATGGATGAATTCTTTTATTGGTAATTACTGAGATTTTGGTGCATCCATCACCCAATTGGGTACATCACTGTATCCAATGTGTAGGTTTTTTTATCCCTCACCCCTACCCTCTTCCCCTTGAATCCCCAACGTCCATTCTATCATTCTTATGCCTTTGTATCCTCATAACTGAGCTCCCACTTATAAGTGAGGACATACAACATTTGGTTTTTCATTCCTGAGTTACTTCACTTAGAATAATGGTCTCCAACTTCATCCAGGCTGCTGCAAATGCCATTATAATTCCTTTTTATGGCTGAGTAATATTTCATGGTGTATATATGCCATATTTTTTTTAATCTACTCATGATTGATGGGCATTTGGGCTGGATCCATATTTTTGCAATTGTGAATTGTGCTGCTATACATGTGCATGTGCAAGTGTCTTTTTAATTTAACGATGTTCTCTGAGTAGACACCCAGTAGTGGGATTGCTGTGTCAATGGTAATTCTACTTTTAGTTCTTTAGGGAATCTCCATATTGCTGTCTTTAGTGGTTGTACTAGTTTACATTACCACCAGCAGTGTAAAATTTTTCCCTTTTCACCACATCCACACTAACATCTATTTTTAAAAAAGTTTTTGATTAAGGCCATTCTTTGAGGAGTAAAGTGGTATCGCATGATAGTTTTGATTTGCTTTTCCTTGATAATTATGATGTTGAGCATTTTTTTTATGTTTGTTGGCCATTTGTATATTTTCATTTGAGAATGTCCTTAGACCACTTTTTGATTGAATTATTTGTTTTTTCTTGCAGATTTGCGTTTCTCATAGATTCTGGATATTAGTCCTTTGTCAGATGCAAAGTTTGCAAATATTTTCTCCCATTCTGTGGGTTGTCTGTTAACTTTGTAGATTATTTCTTTTGCTGTGTAGAAGCTTTTTAGTTGTATTAAGTCCCATCTACTTGTTTTTGTTTTTGTTGCATTTGCTTTTGGGTTCTTGGTCATAAACTCTTGGCCTAAGCCTACGCGTAGAAGAGTTTTATTGATGTTATCTTCTAGAATTTTTTTTTATGGTTTTAGGTATTACATTTAAGTCTTTGATCCATGTTGACTTGATTTTTGTGTAAGGTAACAGTTGAGGATCCAGTTACGTTCTTTTACATGTGGCTTGCCAGTTATCCCAGCACAATCTGTTGAATAGGCTACCCTTTTCCCACTTAATGTTTTTGTGTGCTTTTTGAAGATCAGTTGGTGGCAAGTATTTGGCTTTATTTCTTGGTTCTCTATTCAATTCCATTGGTCTACATGCCTATTTTTATACCAGTACCATGCTGTTTTGGTAACTATAGCCTTATAGTATAGCTTGAAGTCAGGTAATATGATGCCTTCATGTATGTTGTTTTTGCTTAGTCTTACTTTGGCTATGTGGAGTCTTTTTTAGTTCCATATGAATTTTAGAATTGTTTTTTTCTAGTTCTGTGAAAAATGATAATGAATACTTTGATAGAAATGGCATTGAATCTGTAGATTGCTTTTGGCAGTGTGGTCATTTTCATTATATTAATTCTACCCATCCATAAGGAAGGAATATGTTTCCATTTGTTTGTGTCATTTATTTCTTTCAGCAGAGTCTTGTAGTTTTACTTGTAGAGGTCTTTCATGTTCTTGGTAAGGTATATTCTTAAGTATTTTATTTTATGTTTTGTAGCTGTTGTAAAAAAAAAGATTGAGTTCTTGATTTGTTTCTCAGTCGTTGTAGGTGTATAGCAGTGCGACTGTGATTTATGTACATTGATTTTGTATGCTGAAACTTTATTGAATTCATTTATCAAATCCAGGAGTTTTTAGATGAATCTTTAGGTTGTTGCTTTTTTTTTTCTTTTTTTACTATTTCTTTTATGCTGGAGTGGTTCTCATCTTTAGGTGTTTTTTTTAAGTATACAATCGTATTATTAGTGAACAACAACAGTTTGACTTCCTCTTTACTAATTTGGATACCCTTTATTTCTTTCTCTAGTCTGATTGCTGTGGCTGGAATTTCCAGTACTATACTGAATAAAAGTGGTGTAAGTGGGCATCCTTGCTTTGTTCCAATTCTCAGGGAATGCTTTCAACTTTTCTGCTTTCAGTATAATGTGGGCTATGGGTTTGTTAGAGATGGCTTTTATTACCTTGAGGCATATCCCTTCTATGCTAATTTTGCTGAGATTTTTAATCATAAAGGGATTCCAGATTTTGTCAAATGCTTTTTCTGCATCTGTTGAGATGATAATGTGATTCTGTGTTTAATTTTGCTTATGTGATATATCACGTTTACTGACTTGTGCATGTTAAATCATCCATGCATACTGGGTATGAAGCTCACTTGATCATGGTATATTATCTTTTTGATATGTTGTTGAATTTGGTTAGCTAGTATTTTGTTGAGAATTTTTGCATCTATGTTCATCAGGGATATTGATCTCTATATATATATTTTTTGTTGTTATGTCCTTTCCTAATTTTGGAATTAGGTTGATATTGGCTTCATAGTATGATAAAGGGAAGATTCCCTTTTTCTCTATCTTTTGGAATAGTATTAAAATTGTTCTTTAAATGTCTGATAGAATTCACCTCTGAATCCATCTGGTCCTGGGCTTTTTTTTGTTGGCTTTTGTTTTATTACTGTTTTAATCTTGCTTCTTGTTATTGGTCTGTTCAGAGTTTCTATTTCCTTCAGATTTAATCTGGGAAGGTTATATATTTCCAGGAATTTATCCATCTCCTCTAGGTTTTCTGGTTTGTGTGTGTAAAGGTTTTCATAGTAGCCTTAAATGATCTTTAGTATTTCTGTTGTATCAGTTGTAATATCTCCTGTTTCTTTTCTAATTGAGCTAATTTGGTTTTTTCTCTTCTTTTCTTGGTTAATTCCTCTAATTATGTAAATTTTGCTATTTAATTTTCACCTGAGTTGTTTTGTTCAATGTACAAATTTAAGGCTATATAGCTGACAACTGCATAGGATTGTAAAACAGGGTATCATAAATCTGAAAGTCTAAGATAGGAAAAAAAGGGGTCTTTATAAATCCATAAAAGGTACTTACATTAGCATACCTAATATGTCTTTATGCGTATTTATGTTTCATGTACACAATATTTTACTATTAAAGGTATATAAAAGAGCTCTAATTAATTGCTTAAGGAAAAATAAAAATGCTTAAATCAGATACTAAGAAAGACTAACCAAATGCTATTTCAAGTTTATATAACTTAAGTAAAATCTTTAATAAATAAGCTAGCTTTAAAATTATTGGTAAAGTAATGTTGGAAATGTCTTAAGAATTGCCAGCATATACTTTATATTTGCATCTATTAATCAAGAAGTTTCAATCATGCTTCCTGCCAAATACTATAAGGTATCAAAATTTGGCATAGGGGTTAAAAAACTATAAACCCAGCACAAAACAGAGTGATCTTTTCTTATGTAGTTTTTAATAAATAAGACATTGATATGGGTTTAATGAAAACAGCTGCATCTTGAATTTAGTGAGATTACCATAACTTCTAATCCTGTGGCTTTAGGCAGTGTAGTCCACAGACAGTAAGAAGGTTTGCTTTGGGAAAGGACTGCTATCATCATCATTGCTTCAAAGCTAAAATATAAACTAAGTTTCTCCCAAAGTTAGTTTGGCCTATGCCCAGGAATGAACAAGGACAGTTTGGAGGTTAAGAGCAAGATGGAGTATGTTAAGAGAAAATTGTTTTTCACTGTCTCAGTTTTAATTTTGCGATGGTGGTTTCATAGCTTTAAATCATGGCAATCACAATTTTCACAAATAATCTGAACAAACAGTTAATTATGTGAATGCAATCAGAAAATACCCAAACTTTATATTCTAAATTATGACCAGTTTGTCTACGATAAAAACTGGTCATAATTTAGAATATAAATTTTGGGTATTTTACAGTAATTGATATTGTAGGAAAATATTCTTGCTAAAAAAAGTGTGTGTGTTTTTTTAAAGATGAACAAGTTTTGTCTAATTAAAGCTTATTTAAAGATTATGTATAAAATAAGGTAAAAGGAATCAGGAAATTAAAAAAGATGTAAAGAAAGTTATAAAAATAAAGAGGTTTTGTTTTTGAGGTAAACAAATTAAAGAGAAATAATTTCATATAAGGAAAAATCTTGTATAATAAATGTAGTCCTAAAATAAAATAACTGGTTGCTTAAAAAGGAGGAGGGATGTTTGAGACAAACCAGAAAGTCTGAGCATGTCATGAGCAGTTGGTGTAAGTCACAAGAGGATTTACATATTAAAAAACCCCAAAACCTTTTACATAATGAAGTTGTCATATTATCATTAAGTTTTGGTTTGCTTAGGAAAATAAACTGAAACAAAAAAAATTTTTTTAAATTAAGGTTACTGGCATCTGTGTATCTTCCTGCATGTGCTTTTAAAGTCCTTATAACATTGAATGACAAGGCTTTAACTCCTGGGTCTAAAAAGGAAACCATGTTCTACTAAATCTTAAATACTGACCATAGCTAAAGTCTCGTCTTCAGGCCCTGTAGAAGTTGCCAATCATAATAAACTGCATTCCTGAGACAAAGGGCAAGAAATTAAAGCTATTTAACTCCTCAAAGCCCAGGGATTGTCATTGAAGAGGGGCATGTAAAATTATTAGGGCCAATGTAAATGACTTTACAATGACCTGTAATTTTATTTTGTAATATCAAGTGTTTAAAACATTTTATATTTGACAAAACTTTCCAAAATCAAATTATAAATGTCTTTTTATAAACTAATTAACCTTTCAAGACAGTAGGTTCCCTAAAGTCCAAAAATGACATAATTTGATTTATTTGGTATAAAAATTATACAGAAGGCATTGTCAAATATAAAATGGTGTTTTTTTTAAAAATGTGTATATATATATATATTTTATTGTACTTTAGATTCTGGTGTACATGTGCAGATCATGCAGAATTGTTGCATAGGTACATACATGGCAATGTGGTTTGCTGCCTCCATCCCCCCATCACCTATATCTGGCATTTCTCCCCATGTTATCCCTCTCCAATCTCCCCACCCCCTGCTGTCCCTCCCCTAGTCCCCCCCAACAGACTCCAGTGTGTGATGCTCCCCTACCTGTGTCCATGTGTTCTCATTGTTCAACACCCACCTATCAGTGAGAACATGTGGTGTTTGATTTTCTGTTCTTGTGTCTGTTTGATGAGAATGATTGTTTCCAGATTCATCCATGTCCCTACAAAGGACACAAACTCATCGTTTTTTAATGGCTGCATAGTATTCCATGATGTATACATGCCACATTTTCCTTGTCCAGTCTATCATTGATGGGCATTTGGGTTGGTTCCAGGTCTTTGCTATTGTGAACAGTGCTGCAATGAACATACGTGTGCATGTGTCTTTATAATAGAATGATTTATAATCCTTTGGATATATACCCAGTAATGGGATTGCTGGGTCAAATGGAATTTCTATTTCTAGGTCCTTGAGGAATTGCCACACTGTCTTCCACAATGGTTGAACCAATTTACACTTCCACCAACAGTGTAAAAGTGTTCCTATTTCTCTACATCCTCTCCAGCATCTGTTGTCTCCAGATTTTTTAATGATCGCCATTCTAACTGGTGTGATATGGTATCTCAATGTGGTTTTGATTTGCATTTCTCTAATGACCAGTGATGATGAGCATTTTTTCATGTTTGTTGGCTTCATATATGTCTTCTTTTGAAAAGTGTCTGTTCATGTCCTTTATCCACTTTTGAATGGGTTGGTTTTTTTTTTTTTTATTTTGTAAATCTGTTTTAGTTCTTTGTAGATCCTGGATATTAGCCCTTTGTCAGATGAGTAGATTGCAAAATATTTTTTGCATTCTGTTGGTTGCTGGTTCACTCTAATGATTGTTTCTTTTGCTGTACAGAAGCTCTGGAGTTTAATTAGGTCCCATTTGTCTATTTTGGCTTTTGTTGCCAATGCTTTTGGTGTTTTAGTCATGAAGTCCTTGCCTATGCCTATGTCCTGAATGGTTTTACCTAGGTTTTCTTCTAGAGTTTTTATGGTGTTAGGTCTTATGTTTAAGTCTTTAATCCATCTGGAGTTAATTTTAGTGTAAGGTGTCAGGAAGGGGTTCAGTTTCTGTTTTCTGCACATGGCTAGCTAGTTCTCCTAACACCATTTATTAAACAGGGAATCCTTTCTCCATTGCTTGTTCTTGTCAGGTTTGTCAAGGAGCAGATAATTGTAGATGTGTGGCATTGCCTCCAAGGCCTCTGTTCTGTTCCATTGGTCTATATCTCTGTTTTGGTACCAGTACCATGCTGTTTTGATTACTGTAACCTTGTAGTATAGTTTGAAGTCAGGTAGTGTGATGCCTCCAGCTTTGCTCTTTTTACTTAGAATTGTCTTGGCTATGTGGGCTCTCTTTTGGTTCCATATGAAGTTTAAGGTGGTTTTTCCCAGTTCTGTGAAGAGGGTCATAGGTAGCTTGAGGGAAAGAGCATTGAATCTGTAAATTACTTTGGGCAGTATGGCCATTTTCACGATATTGATTTCTTCCTAACCATGAGCATGGAATGTTTTTTCATCTGTTTGTGTTCTCTCTTATTTCCTTGAGCAGTGGTTTGTAGTTCTTCTTGAAGAGGTCCTTTACATCCTTTGTTAGTTGTATTCCTAGATATTTTATTCTCTTTGTAGAAATTGTGAATTGGAGTTTGCTCTTGATTTGGTTCTCTTTGAGTCTGTTATTAGAGTATAGGAATGCTTGTGATTTCTGCACATTGATTTTGTATCCTGAGACTTTGCTGAAGTTGCTTATCAGTTTAAGGAGATTTTGGACTGAGGCAATGGGGTCTTCTAAATATACAATCATGTCATCTGCAAATAGAGACAATTTGACTTCTTCCTTTCCTAATTGAATACCCTTTATTTCTTTTTCTTGCCTGATTGCTCTGGCTAGAACTTCCAATACTATATTGAATAGGAGTGGTGAGAGAGGACATCCTTGTCTAGTGCCAGATTTCAAAGGGAATGCTTCCAGTTTTTGCCTGTTCAGTATGATATCATACTGTGGGTTTGTTGTGAATAGCTTTTGTTATTTTAAGATGTGTTCCATCCATACCAAGTTTATTGAGAGCTTTTAGCATAAAAAGGCTTTTGAGTTTTGTCAAAGCCCTTCTCTGCATCTATTGAAATGATCATGTGGTTTTTGTCTTTGGTTCTATTTATGTGGTGGATTATGTTTATAGACTTGTGTATGTTGAACCAACCTTGCATTCCCAGGATGAGGTATCAATTACCCAACTCCCATGCAATTGATAAGGCTGGTCTTGTTCCTGCAGTGTCCCTTCCAATCAGACCTTGCCCCAGGCCATGAGCTACCCCACTGAGAAAGCAAGCTGTCTGACCTCATTTCTCCCTATCTGCTCTTTCTGTAGGTGGCAACCCCTGTATTCCTGTGCTTGCTCACTTGTATCCACAGCAGCTCCCACTTGTCCTTGAGATCCTGCTCAAGAAAATTTGTGCCCAGACAAAATCACTACCAATTTCAGTTGGGAATTTTCTTTGCCCTACGAACTCTCCCCAATTTCACTGGCTGCTTTCCCCAAGGGCCCTGAGAGATATAGTCAAGGATGGCTTCTCAGGGCTCCTGGAGGCTGGGAGTGCATCCAAAGCACTTCTGCTGCTACTTGTACTTTTATATTTTTTTGACTCTATAAACTCATTTCCTGTCTAGCTAAGGTTAAATCCTACTCCTGTGATCTGTATTTTCAGATTTCCCAGTGGGGATGTGTGTTCAGAGGTAGTTTTCTCCCTCTCGCACTATGAGAACTCACAGTTTTTTGCCTTTGTTGTGAAATTGGCAGTGGTGTGCCGCTTGTTTCAAAGGATATGTGAATTCTTTGGGCTTTCCTGGTATATTCCTGCAGTGTTTGTTGGAGCAAAAGGCATGTGGAGATATGAGTCTCCACATGCTGCTCTGATTTGTCTATGTGAGAGCTAGATGTTATTCCTGTCTCCTATTTGCTATCTCTCCCTTCAGATGATTTCTTATTGCTCATTAATGTCCTTTTCTTTCTGATTGAAGTACTCCCCTTAGCATTTTTTTGTAGGACAGGTCTAGTCTTAATGAAATCCCTCAACTTTTGTTTGGGAAACACTTTGTTTCTCCTTCATATTTGAATCATATTTTCACCAGTTATACTATTCTAAGGCAAGAGTTTTTTTGTTTTCTTCCTTTAGCACTTATGTCACACCACTCTCTCCTGGCCTGTAAGGTTTCTACTAAAAAGTCTGCTGTCAGATGTATGACACTCCAGTGTATGTTATATTATGTTTTTTTTTTTTTGTCTTGCTGCTTTTAGGATTCTTTCTTTATCCTTGACCTTTGGGAGTTTGATTTTAAATGTCTTGAGGTAGTCTCCTTTAAGTTAAATCTACTAGATGTTCTATGACCTTCTTATATTTGGATATTTATATCTTTCTCTAGGTTTGAGAAATTCTCTGTTATTATTCTTTTGAATAAACTTTCTACGTCTATCTCTTTCTCTACCTCTTCTTTAAGGCCAGTAACTTAAATCTGTCCATTTGAGGCGATTTTCTAGATATTGTAGGAATGCTATATTCTTTTTTATTCTTGTCTCTTCTAATTGTGTTTTCAAATACCCTGTCTTCAGTCTCACAAATTCTTTCTTTTGCATGATCAAGTCTAACTATTAGAGACACTAATCCATTCTTCAGTATGTCTGTTGTATTTTTTAACCCCAGGATTTCTGCTTGACTCTTTTTAATATTTTAATCTTCTTGTTAAATTTTCCGATAGAATTCTGAATTCCTTCTCTGTATTATCTTGAATTTCTTTCAGTTTTTTCTAATCTGCCAGGACCGTGTCATTCCTTTCAAGACAATGGGTTCCCCCCTGCCCCAGGGTGTGTCTAGGAATGTCACCTGGGATCTAGGGCCTGGAATGGGGTCCTTATTTCTGTGACTGATGCCCTATTCTACTGTGGTTGAGCAGTATCCAAGACGTGAGACAAAAGTCCTATTTATCCTTCCCTCCTCTTCTCAAGTGGAAAGAAGGGTCACTTTTGGAGTCACAAGCTGTGCTGCCTGGGTTTTGGGGAAAGGTGGCCAAGCATTTTCTTAGCTGCCCAGGCAAGTGTCACACTAGGTTGTGTGCCCTTAAGTCCATGAACTCCAAGCCCAGCTCAGCACTAGGTTTTGCAATCCTTGTGGTCCAAATTGCCTTTCAAGTGTATTCAGGGCCCCAGAGCACTTTAGCCCATAGTGGCTGAAGGAACATTTTTTTGAGGAACATCCATACTGTTGTCCATAATGACTGAACTAATTTGCATTCTCACCAACTGTGTGTAAGGACTCCTTTTTTTTTTTTTTTTTTAACATCCTTGCAACACTTATTATTTTTTGTCTTTTTGGTAATAGTAATTTTAACATGTGTGAGGTAATATCTCATTGTGGTTTTAATTTGCATTTTTTGATAATTAGTGATGTTGATCATTTTGTCACATATATGCTGGCCATTTAAATATTTTTTTTTTGCTCATTTTAAAATTGATTATTTGCTTTCTAATATTGAGTGGTTTGAATTTCTTATATATCTTGTATATTAACCTCATCATATTTATTGTTTGCAAATATATTTAGGTTGTCTCTTCAGTCTTTTTTTTCTTGGCTGTGCAGAAGATTTTGTTTAATGCAATTCCATTTGTCTACTTTTGCTTTTGTTCCCCGTGTTCTTGGGTCATATTCAGAAAAATTATTGCTCAGACCAGTGTCATGGAGCTTTTTCCCCATGTTTCTCTTTTAGTGGTTTTATAGTTTCAGGTTTTACTATTAACCCTTTAATCTATTTTGAGTTGATTTTTTATGTGGTGTAATATGAGAATCTAATTTCATTATGCTGCATTTGGATATCCAGTTTTCCCAGCACCATTTATTGAAGAGATTGTTCTTTCCTTATTGTGTGTTCATGGAATTTTTTCCAAAATCAATTGACGGTAAATGTGTGTATTTATTTCTGGGCTCTATGTTCCATTGGTCCATATGTCTGTCTTTATGTTAGTATCATGCTATTTTGATGACTACAAATTAGTAGTAGATTTTGAAATCATATAGTGTTATGCTCCCCATCTTGTTTATAATTATTTAAGTCTTCTAGGTCTTTTAAAGTTCTATATGAATTTTAAGATTTCTTTCTATCTTCATGAAAAATGTCATTAGACTTTTGATAGAAATTTAATCAAATTAAATCTGACTCTGCAGATTGATTTGGATAGCATGAATATTTTAGCAATATTAATTCTTCCAGTCCATGAAGATGGAACATCTTTCAATTTACTAATGTCTTCTTCACTTTATTTTACCAACATTTTATAATTTTTCATGTACACATCTTTCAACTCTTTGCTTAAATTTATTTCAATTATTATTATTTTTCATAGTGATTCTAAACTATTGTTTTCTTTACTTTTTTGATAGTTTATTGTTAGTGTATAGAAATACTACTAATTTTTGTATGGTAATTTTGGATATTATAACTTTACTAAATTTGTTTATTAGTTCTAACAGCTTTTTTTTTTTGGCAGAGGTTGTGGGGAGAGAGACTTTAGGATTCCTGTATATAAGATCACACATCTATAAACAGAGACAATTTAACTTCTTCCTTTCTACTTTGGATTACTTGTATTTCATTTTATTGCTTAATTACTTGGGGTAAGACTTCCAGTATGATGTTGAGTAGAAGCGGCAAGAGTAGAAATTCTCATCTTATTCCCAATCTTAGAGGAAAAGCTTTCAACTTTTTGCCATTGAATCTGATGTTAGCTGTGGGCTTGTCACGTATGGTCTCTATTGTGTTGAGAGTTACATTCTTTCTGTAACTAATTTGTTGAGAGTTTTTATCATAAAAGGATATTGAATTTTGTCAGTTTTTCTTCATCCATTGAGATGACAATATATTTTTTGTCTTAATTCTGTTAATGTAGTATTTACATATGTTGAACCATCCTTGTATCTCAGGGATAAATCCCACTTGATTAAGGCAGATGATTTTTTTAAATGTGCTGTTGAATTTGGTTTGCTAGGATTTTGTTAAGGAAATTTGCATCTATGATATTGGCCTATAGTCTTCTTTTCTGGTAGTATACGAGTGTGGCTTTGGTATTAGGGTAATGTTGGCCTCATAAAATGAGTTTGGAAATATCCCCTCCTCTTCATTTTGTTTCAGAAGAGTTTGAGAAGGATCAGTGTTAGTTTCTTAAATGTTTGGTAGAGTTTAGTAGTAATCAGTTCCTGGGATTTTCTTTGATGGAAAACTTTAATTACTTATTCAGTCTCTTTGCTTATTATTGGTTTGGTCATATATTCTATTTCTTCATGATTCAGTCTTGTTAGACTGTATGTGGCCAGGAGCTTATTTCATCTGGGTTATTCATTTTGTAGGTCTATGATTGTTCATAGTAGTCTTTTGTGATTCGTCATATTTCTGTGGTACGAATTGTAATGTCCCTTCTTTCATTTCTCATTTTATTTATGTCTTTTTTATTTGTTTTTTAAAGTAATTTCACTATCTGTTAAATTTCTCATTTTGATTGTTTATTGTCTTCCTAATTTAAAAAAATGATTTCTCTGTATTTTCCTTTACTTTGTGAAGCTTTAAAAGCAGTTATGTTGAATTATTTTTCAGACTGTTTACATACCTCCATTTCTTTGGGGTCAGCAACTTGGAAATTACTGTGTTCTTTTAGTGGTATGATTCCTTGGCTTTTCATTGTTTCTTGCTACCTTCTTGTTGATGTCTGCACATTTGGTGGAGCAGTCGCAGTCATCCCTTGCAAATTTCATTGGCTAATTTCAGTGTGGAAAGATTTTCTCTTACGGGGCATGATGGTGCTTTGTAATCCTTGTGGCCCAGACTGCCACAAGGATTAAATGGGATGGATTGGGTGGGTGGGATGGATAGATTTTGGCACCAATGGGGTGCAGATGTATAGTGTTTGGGTGGCTCTGTTAGCTGAAGTCAGTGGTGACACAGGTTTCAGGGATCCTCAGTGGCCAATGCTGTGGATGTTTGTAGTGTTGTTGGATTTATTGCTGGTGGTGGCTGCTAGGTTCTTCTCAATTTATTTTCCTACTGGGGAAGTTGTGGCTTAGGGAATCCTATTTAACATGGGTCTGTCTTGTGTGCTTCCTCTTGGTGTTGGTGGCACAAATGTATTATGGGTGGCACCTATTGTGCAGCCATGTAACTGAGGCCTGGAGCATGGGCACACATGAAGGAACTATGATTCTGGGATCCAGAATGATAATGACACTGGTGCTTAGGACGAAGGCCCTCCTGCCACCACATAGGTTACAGTGCTAGAGGTATGAATGCGTTGAAGCAGCCAGGGAATCAAGAATGGGAGCATAGGTATATGCAGAGTTACAATGGCTATAAGTTGGGGTGTGGACTAACTCTCTGTCGAGGATGAACTGGTGCCCAAAGTGTGGGCATGCTCAGACAGACCTTGGCTCCAGGGCCCAGCATGTGAACTAGCTTGCTCTAGTGATGGCCCAGTGTCTGATGCATGGGTGGGTGCAGGGCAGTCACAGACCCTGGGTCAGAGTGTAAGCCCTCAAGGAGAAGCTGCAGTTTGGTGTTAGGGAGGTGGCGGCTCCTTTTCCAAAGCAGCTCAATAGCATCTGCTTCTTGCAGGTGGACGGAGTATGGTTGTGTCTCCCTTTCTAAGATTTCCTGGTGGGAATGGCTTTTGGTTATCTCAGTGGCATAAATGCCAGTGTTCTCTGCAAATCAGGGATTGTGGTGGTTACCACCACATGGCTGATCTAATTACCTCAACCTTTCCTCTTTGTTCCTAACCATCTCCTGGCATCTCAAGTATGCAGATATCACCAACAATCCTCTGTGTATGGTTATTCTCCATGTTCTTGCTCCTCTGTATTGCTGCAGATTCTTTAATGGGTCCTCGAGCCCTCTCAGAGCTATTTTGGTTTGTGGATGGCTGTATATATATTATATAAATAATATAAATACACAAATATAAAATATATATTATAAATAAATATATATTATAAATTATAAATAATATATATAATATGTATAACATAAAATATATAAGTAATTATATAGTATATAAGTAATATATATTATATATAAATAATACATAATATATATTATATAAATAATTACATAATATATTATTTTTATATATTATATAAATTATATATATATTATGTATATATTTGGTCATAGGGATGAAGGCTAGTGTCTTTCTTACTCCATAATCTTGGTGGTATCTAAGAAAGCTTTCTTATATCACATAATTTATGTCTTTGCAGAGCCAGCCAGCCCCTGTTGGTCTCGGGGCAGATAATCCATGGGTGTCAGAAGCAACGTGACTGAGTTTATTTTATTTGGCCTTTTTCAGAGCAGAGAGATGCAGTATGCATGCTTTGTGATATTCTTCCTCTTTCATGTGCTCACTGTCCTGGGGAACCTTCTGGTCATCACCACCATCAATTCCAGCAAGACCCTGAAGTCTCCCATGTATTTCTTCCTGAGCCACTTGTCTTTTGCTGACATATGTTATCCATCCGCTACCATACCCAAGATGATTGCTGACACTTTTGTGGAGCATAAGATCATCTCCTTCAATGGCTGCATGATCCAGCTCTTTTCTGCCCACTTCTTTGGTGGCACTGAGATCTTCCTCCTTACAGCCATGGCCTATGACCGCTATGTGGCCATCTGTAGGCCCCTGCACTACACAATTATCATGGATTGCCGGAAGTGTGGCCTGCTAGCGGGGGCCTCCTGGTTAGCTGGCTTCCTGCATTCCATCCTGCAGACCCTCCTCACGGTTCAGCTGCCTTTTTGTGGGCCCAATGAGATAGACAACTTCTTCTGTGATGTTCATCCCCTGCTCAAGTTGGCCTGTGCAGACACCTACATGGTGGGTCTCATTGTGGTGGCCAACAGTGGCATGATTTCCTTAGTCTCCTTCTTCATCCTTATCATTTCCTATGTTGTCATCTTACTGAACCTACGAAGCCAGTCATCTGAGGGCCGGCGTAAGGCTCTCTCCACATGTGGCTCACACGTAATCACTGTCCTTTTGGTTCTCGTGCCCCCCATGTTCATGTACATTTGTCCTTCTACCACCCTGGCTGCTGACAAACTTATCATCCTCTTTAACATTGTGATGCCGCCTTTGCTGAACCCTTTGATCTATACGCTAAGGAACAACAAGGTGAAAAATGCCATGAGGAAGCTGTTTAGGCTCAAGAGGAGCTTAGGGGAGAAGTGACACTCCGAGAATCTCAGTCCAGCCAGGAAATTGGGAGACTTTCCATCTTGTAACATCTAAAATAGACTTTGTATTTCCAGTTTGATGTTTGCAATGGAAACTGTCCTCCTAGCTCTTGTTGTTATAATAATCCCACATTTTCTTTCAATTCTTTATTCATTAAATATGTATTGAATGTTTACAGTGAGTGAGAAGTAAGATATAATCTTTCCCTCAGGGAGAGTACAGTCCAGGAGGCTCGTAGGGTGATATTTAAGAGCTCATTCAGGAAACCTGTGACGGCCTGTGAATGAGGGAGCGTCTTGACAGTCCAGGTATCTCATTGATAAATGAAGAAAATCACTACACAATCCCTTTGTGTTGGCTAACACAGTGCTCAATGAAATTCACTCTTTTAAGAATAAAAAGCCACTTTACTCTTATCCCTTCATGCTCTCAGCAGGCAGATAAAAAAATAAATAACAAATAATGTGGAGAGGTTAAGGGATTTACTCAAAGTTACACTTTAACTCCAGAGCAGGGTGAGGGCTAGAATACAGGGCCCTAAGTTAGCTTTCAGGGCTTTTCCCACCTCAGGATCTCCTGATAAAGTGTGACCAAAGGGACACCAAGCAGGAATGACCAGGAACTTCTGAAGGACCAAGGAATGATAGTGATGATGACTTGGGATGATGAAGAGAAGAGCCAGGAAGAATACGTTGTCAACACTTCTTTCAGTGGTGCTCATTTTTCTCTCCAGCAAAACAGCCAACTGCTGCCCTCTGTAGCCCCTGTTGCTTTGCTCCATTTTGCCGCTGGAGGGAGCCAAGTTTGTGCAGGATGCAATTACAAGAGCTGGGTTTGGTATCTTGCTTAAACGTTCATGGGTCATTTAACCTCACTGGGCCTCAATTTTCACATTTACAGAAGGAGACATTGATAATACCAGCTTCAGAAGGCTGTGAGAAGCCCTATAAGACTTTGTAAAGACCTACTTCAAAGTCTGTTGTTCAATGGTGGCTGCTAGCTCTGTTTTTAAATAATATCTTCTATTCCTCTTTCTCTTCCTCTTCACCCCTCTATCCCTGCCTTCCCTCAAAGCCCTGGTTACCAAACTATCAGATTATTTCACGTACACTTAGCATGTGCTGGGTGATATTCCTGGGGCTAGAAATACACAAAAAAGGAAGCAGACAAAACTCCTTGTAATTGTGGAGTTTACATTTTAGTGTGTGATAAAAGCTGACCCTTGCTGAATTCTTCCAATCTGCAGAGACTCTCCTAAATGTTTTAATTCTATTAACTCCTTTAATCCTTTCAACAACTTCATGAATGAGATGTAATCACCAGGAATGTGATGAGGTTTCGGTGAAAGTGGTGGTAATAAAGAGGACTCATTAGACTATCTAATGCCGAACAAACATGGATGCAAATGTTGATCCTGATTCTGAAAAAATAATAGCAATAAAATGGCAGTTGACACCTTGAAAGCATAATATTCTCAGAAATTTTTACATGTCAGCTTAATCTGTTGAATAAACCCCCTTTTAAAACTCCTTGGAACAATGTGGGAACATGAATGGTTATTCAGGTTTAAAGGTAAGTGGAGATACAGATGGGCTAAACTATGTACATAGGTTGCACACAGGACTTCTGATTGCTAGTTTAGTGCTCTTTCTACTACTGCCTTCATACAGTATTTTAAAGTAGAGTGATAGTGATATGTAAGTCTTACACATGTATGCAGGCTTATATGCATATATATTCATGTAAATGAAGACAGGTATATAAGGACATTTTTGTGAACATATGGATGAGTACATATCAACATGTATCTACTCTACTAGGTAAAATTTCAAAGTTTAATTTACTCAGTTCTAACAATGAGTTATCATGCATCTGAAAATTCGACTCTTTTCTTTCTTTCTTTTGTTTTTTGAGACAGAGTTTTGCCCTGTCACCCAGGCTGGAGCACAGAGGTGCAATCTCAACTCACTGAAACCTCCACCTGCCAGACTCAAGTAATTCTCATTCCTTAACCTCCCTAGTAGCTGGGACCATAGGCATCTGCTACCACATCCTGTTAATTTTTATATTTTTGGTAGAGACAGGGTTTCATCATGCTGGCCAGGCTGGTCCTGAATGCCTGACTTCAAGTGGTCTGCCCACCTTGGCCTCCCAAAGTACTAGTATTACAGGTGTGAGTCACCACGCCTGGCTTCTACTCTTTTCTTTGAGGAAATTGAAGCACTTACATCATGGATTTGTCAGATCACAGGTGACTGGGATACTCAGGAATCCCACTCTTTGCCTAGACTTCTGTTTACAGAAGATTGACCAACTCAGGAAGCATTTTAGGAGTGGAATCATAGGTGTGCTTGCTTCCTATGGCAGATGGTTCTTCCTGCTTCATGCTGGGGTGAGAAAAGAGGGACAAATTGGGTTGGAGGGAGTAGATCACATACTTCAGGGGAGAAAAGACATCTGAGTTTCAGCTGAAGGTGAGGAGACTGGGTGAGTACTACAGGAGGAGCTGTGTAAGGTATAAGAACGTGGCATTAAGAGATGAGGCTGCTGTACGATACAGTGGAAATTGCACTAGATGGCAAGTCGGGGAACAGGGTTCTAGGTGCAGGGCCATTGGCACCTCTGTCCAGCTTCTCAGGGCTTCCAGTTCCTGACGTACACAATCACGGAGATTGGTTCGAATCTCTAAGGACTTTCAGCTCAGATATCCTATGATTCTATTTTGTTCAGGACTATAGACTACATGAAATCTGAGTCAATCTTATTTTTTTTTCTCACTTTAGTGACATATTTCCTTCGAATTATTTATTTATTTATTTATTTATTTATTTATTTATTTATTTATATATATTTTTTGAGACGGAGTTTCACTCTCGTTACCCAGGCTGGAGTGCAATGGCGCGATCTCGGCTCACCGCAGTCTCCGCCTCCTGGGTTCAGTCAATTCTCCTGCCTCAGCCTCCTGAGTAGCTGGGATTACAGGCATGTGCCACCATGCCTAGCTAATTTTTTGTATTTTTAGTAGAGATGGGGTTTCATCATGTTGACCAGCATGGTCTCGATCTCTTGACCTTCTGATTCACCCGCCTCAGCCTCCCAAAGTGCTGGCATTACAGGCGTGAGCCACCACCTTCGAATTATTTTTAGGTGATTTTATAAAAAGAAAATATTGCATAGAGTTTCCACAGATTTATGGAGTTGACACAATTATCAGAAGAGGGAAAAACATCAGATTAAGAAGATTTAATTGTATTTCTCTGTACTCTTCTTCCTTAAGACACAACCCCATTTTAATGTTCCTACCACAGGTATTCTGAAAGTCACTAGTAGATGAAGCTCATTGACTGGTCACTCAGCTACCCTGTCGGTATATTTACTCGTCAGTACTGAGTTTTTCTGAAGGACTTCTCAGTTATAAACAAGATGTAATTGTTATTATACATTTACTTATTCTGCTGTGGTTGGAGAGTGAGCAGAGAAAGGATATGGTGGTAGGTATGGTACTGGGTAAGGGACCATGAACTCCTTCTTGGGAGGTGAAAGTGTCCACAGTGAAGGCAGAAAAGGAAGGTAGCCTAGAGGTGAGAAGGAGTCCCATGGCTGATTTCCTTCATAAAATATTCTAAAATACTGCTTCTTAAAAATGTTTGGTACAAATAATATATGTATTATTTAATATATGTAATAAGTAATAATAAAATTTTATGTTATAAAACATAATTATTTAATAATCATCTATGAACTTGTTATCAACTTAAGAACATTCCTAATAATTTGCATCATATGTGTCTTCTGTATTCTATTTCTTTGCCTTCACAGTGATAACCAATATACTCGTTTGGTTTACGACTTCCTTACTTTAGGAAAATAGCTTTAACCTATGTGTATATGCACCTAACCAATATATTGCTTATTTTTTCTTATTTCTAATTTTATAAAAATGGTGTTATACATAAAAATTAACTCAAGATGGATTAAAGTCTTAAATGTAAAACCCCGAACTTTAAAAACCTTAGAAGAAAATCTAGGCAATACCATTCAGGATATAGGCATGGGCAAAGACTTTATGACGAAAACACCAGAAGCAACTGCAACAAAAGCAAAAATTGACAAATGGGATCTAATTAAAATAAAGAGCTTCTGCACAGCAAAAGAAACTAGCATTAGAGACAGCCTGTAGAATGGGAGAACTTATGGAATGGGAGAAATTTTTTGCTATCTATCCACCTGACAAAGGTCTAATATCCAGATCTAAAAGGAAATTAAACAAATTTACAAGAAAAAAAACCCCATTAAAAAGTGGGCAAAGATCATGAACTGACACTTCTCAAAAGAAGACATTTATGCGGCTAACAAATATATGAAAAAAAACTCTACATCACTGGTCATTAGAGAAATGCAAATCAAAACCACAATGAGATACCATTTCATACCAGTCGGAATGGCTATTATTTTATTTATTTATTTTTTAAATTGCATTTTAGGTTTTGGGGTACATGTGAAGAACATGCAAGATAGTTGCATAGGTACACACGTGGCAGTGTGATTTGCTGCCTTCCTCCCCTTCACCTATATCTGGCATTTCTCCCCATGCTATCTCTCCCCAACTCCCCACCCTCCGCTGTCCCTCCCCTATCCCCCCTAACAGATCCCAGTGTGTAGTACTCCCCGCCCCGTGTCCATGTGTTCTCATTATTCAACACTTGCCTATGAGTGAGAACATGCGATATTTCATTTTCTGTTCTTGTGTCAGTTTGCTGAGAATGATGGTCTCCAGGTTCATCCATGTTCCTACAAAGGACATGAACTCATCGTTTTTGATGGCCAGAATGGCTATTATTAAAAAGTCAAAAAACAACAGATGCTGGTGAGGTTGCAGAGAAAAAGGAATGCTTTTACCCTGTTGCTGGGAGTATAAATTCGTTCAACTATTGTGGAAGATGGGGTGGTGATTCCTCAAAGCTCTGGAGGCAGAAATACTATTTGTTCCAAGCAATCCCATTACTGGGTATACACCCAAAGGAATATTAATCATTCTATTATGAAGATATATGTGCACTTACGTTCATTGTAGCACAATTTACAATATCAAAGACATGGATATTCTAACTTATAAGTGGAAACTGAATGATGAGAACCCATGGACACATGATGGGTGGGAAGAACACATGCTGGAGCCTATTGCTGCCTGGCCTGGGACTCACGCTTTTGGGAGTGGCCTCCTCTATGGCCCAGGGTTTTGTCTTGTAGCCACCACAGCTAGGAATGTGCTGAGTCTCACTTGAGGGTATTGGGGGTAGGACTGGTGGAAGCAGAGCATCGAAGAATAGCTAATGGATGTTGGACTCAATACCTAGGTAATGGGTTGATCTGTGCAGCAGGCCACCGTGACACACGTTTACCTACATAATGAACCTGCACATCCTGGACATGTACCCCAGCACTTAAAATAAAAGTTTAAGAAAAACGATATCTCATGCCAGTCTCTCCTGGCCTGTAAGTTTTCCGTGGAAAAGTATGCTGCCAGATGTATTGGAGCTCCATTGTATGTTATGTTTCTTGTCTCTTGTTGCTTTAATATCTTTTCTTTATCCTTGACCTTTGGGAGCTTGATTTAAGATGTCTTGTGGTAGTTTTTAGGATAAATCTGCTTGGTTTTCTATAGCCTTCTTGCACTGAGATACTAATCTCTTTCTCTAGGTTTGGGAAGTTCTCTGTTATGATCCCTTTGAGTAAAGTTTCTATCCTATCTCCTTCTCTGCCTCCTCGTTAAGACCAATAATTCTCAGATTTACCCTTTTCAGGCTATTTTCTAGACCCTGAAGGTGTGCTTCATTATGTTTTATTCCTTTTTCTGTTGTCTCCCCTGACTATATTTTCAAATAGTCTCTTTTTAAGTGCAGCAATTCTTTCTTCTTCTTGATCAATTCTGTTATTAGAAGACTCTGATGCATTCTTAGTATGCCAATTGCATTTTTCCACTCTAGAATTTCTACTTAATTCTTTTTAATTATTTCAATCTCTTTGCTAAACTTACTCGCTAGAATTCTGGATTCCTTTTCTGTTTTATCTTGAATTTCTTCGAGTTCCTCCACATAGCTAATATGAATTTTCTGTATAAAAGGTCGTATATCTCTGTTTTTCCAGGTTTGGTCCCTAGTGCCTTATTTAGTTCATTCGATGAGGCCGTGTTTTCCTGGAGTGTCTTGATACTTGTAGATATTCGTCTGTGTCTAGGCACCGAAGAGTTACATATTTATTGTAGGCTTGGGAATCTGGATTTGTTTGTACTCATCTTTCTTCGGAAGGCTTTCCAGATATGCACAAGAACTTGGGTGTTGTGATCTAAATTGTATCTGCTTTACAGGGTTCCCAAGCCCAGTGGTCCTGCGGTTCTTGAGGACTTGTTGAGGTACCACCTTGATGGTCTGAATAAGATCCAAAAGAATTCTCTAGATTACCAGGCAGAGACTCTTGTTCTCTTCCTGTACTTTCTCCGAGATGAATGGAGTCTCTCTTTGCTCTGAGCCAGCTGGAGCTGCGGGTGGAATGACACAAGCCCTGCTGTGGCCACCACTTGTAGGACTGTGCTGAGTCAGACTTGAAGCCAGCACGACACTGGGTCATGCCCAAGTCCTGCTATAACCACTCCCCGGCTACCACTTATGTTTGCTGAAAGCCATGGGACTCTACAATCAGCAGGTGGCAAAGCCAGCTGGGCTTATGTCCTTCCCTTCAGGGTAGTGAGTTCCCTCAGGCCCTGAGCTGGTACAGAGGTGCTGTCCAGGAGCCAGAGACAAGAGTCAAAAACCTTAGGAGTCGACCTGGTGTTCTATTGTAATGTGGCTGACTTGACACTCAAACCATAAGATGCAGTCCTTCCATTCTTCCCTTCCCTTTCCAAAGGCAGAAGAGTCCCACCCCAGGACCTCCCAACACCTCTGGCCCACAGGGAGTACTGCTTTACTACTGCCAATGTTCCCTTAAGGCCCAAGGGCTCTTCAGTCAATTTGTGGTAAATGCTGCCTGGCCTGGGACTCACCCTTTTGGGAGTGGCCTCTTCTATGGCCCAGGGTTTTGTCTTGTAGCCACCACAGCTAGGAATGTGCTGAGTCTCACCTGAGACCAGCAAGTCTTAGTGTCTCAGCCAAGGTCCTTGATGTAGTACCTTGATATTTCTGTTAGTTGTTCAGGGACCAAGGGCTCCTCATTTAGCAGGTGATGAATGCTACAAGGACTGGGTCATTTCTTTCAAGGCAGCAGGTTTTCTTCTGGCCTAGGATATGTGTAGAAATATCCGAGGTCTAGGCCTGGAAAGGGACCTTATGCCTCTGACTGGTTCCCTCTCCTGCTTGGGGGGATTTGTTTGTACTCAGCTTTTTTGAGAAGGTTTCTAGATGGTCTAAGTGTTTATCAATAAGTTGGTAGCCAAGATGCAAGACAAAGTCATTCCTACTCTTCCATCTCTCTTCAGCTGGGGGTCTCTTTCGGAGCCTCAAGCTGTGCAGCCTGGAGTTATGGGAGGAGTGATGCCAGCACTCTCAGAGCCACCCCAGCTAGTGTCTCAGTAGGTCACATGCTCCCTAAGTCCACTGTCTCTGGACCCAGTTCAGCCCTGGTACTCACCTATATGTTGCAGTCCTTGTGGCTAGACAGCCTTTCACGTTTATTTGGAGCCCTAGAACACTTTAGCCCACAGTGGTTAGGCTTGTGGGAACTCAAGTTCCAGCCACTGGGATTGGCAATTCCCCTGTGGCTAGGGCTGGTTTAAATGCACCCTCCATGCATAGGTGCTAGTTGAGTTCAGTCTGCTTCTGCTTTCTGCTATAACAAGGGCAGAACTGAGTTCAACGCCTTACAGTTACTGGCTATGCCTCTACTCGGCACAAAAACACTCTTTGCACCACACTGCTCCTGCCAGAGGATGGGGCAACAGTGGTATTGGTGATTCAGGACTGTTTCTCCTGTCTCTTCAGTGTCCCTTTTAGCACTGTGAGTGTTCATTTGATTTTGGTTCCTATAAAGGTGTGTGTGTGTGTGTGTGTGTGTGTGTGTGTGTGTATGTGTGTGTGTAGGTAGCTGTTAGACTGGTGTCCTTGCCAGGGGGATAATTGGTGGAACCTATTTCACCATTTTGCTTCACCCCAACCAATGAGAATCTCAAGACATTCTCTTTAATAAATGTTGTTGGAACAACTGGGATATCCACATGCAGAAGAATTAAACTGGACTCTTATCTCACACCACAAGCAAAAGAAGAAAAGTAACTTAAAATGAATAGAGGTTTAAATGTAAGAGCTGAATACCCTTTATTTCTTTTTCTTGCCTTATTGCTCTGGCTAGAACTTCCAGTACTATGTTGAATAGAAGTGGTGAGAGAGGGCATCCTTGTCTAGTGCCGGATTTCAAAGGGAATGCTTCCAGTTTTTGCCCATTAAGTATGATATTGGCTGTTGGTTTGTCATAAATAGCTTTTATTACTTTGAGATATGTTCCATCAATACCAAGTTTATTGAGGGTTTTTAGCATAAAGGGCTGTTGAATTTTGTCAAATGCCTTCTCTGCGTCAATTGAGATAATCATGTGGTTTTTGTTTTTGCTTCTGTTTATGTGGTGAATTACATTTATAGACTTGCATATGTTGAACCAGCCTTGCATGCCCGGGATGAATCCTACTTGATCATGATGGATAAGTTTTTTAATGTGCTGTTGCAATCGATTTGCCAGTATTTTATTGAAGATTTTTGCATCTATGTTCATCATGGATATTGGCCTGAAGTTTTCTTTTCTTGTTGAGTCTCTGCCAGGTTTTGGTATCAGGATGATGTATTCAAATAGGAAAGGTGGAAGCCAAATTGTCTCTATTTGCAGACGACATGATAGTATACCTAGAAGACCCCATCACCTCAGCCCAAAAGCTCCTGCAACTGATAAGCAACTTCAGCAAAGTCTCAGGATATAAAATCAATGTGCAAAAATCACAAGCATTCCTATACACCAATAACAGACTTAAAGAGAACCAAATTAAGAATGAACTGCCATTCACAATCGCTACAAAGAAAATAAAATACCTAGGAATACAACTCACTAGGAATGTAAGGGACCTCTTTAAGGAAAACTACAAACACCTGCTCAACGAAATAAGAGAGGACACAAACAGATGGAGAAACGTTCCATGTTCGTGGTTAGGAAGAATCAATATTGTGAAAATGGCTATACTGCCCAAAGTAATTTACACATTCAATGCTATCCCCATCAAACTACCATTGAATGTCTTCATAGAACTGGAAAAAAACACCATGAATTTCATATGGAACCAAAAAAGAGCCCGCATAGCCAAGTCAATTCTAAGCAAAAAGAACACAGCGGGAGGCATCACGCTACCAGACTTCAAACTATACTACAAGGCTACAGTAATCAAAACAGCATGGTACTGGTACCAAAACAGAGATATAGACCAATGGAACAGAACAGAAACACCGGAGGCAACACAACATATCTACAACCATATCATCTTTGATAAACCAGACAAAAGCAGGCAATGGGGAAAGGATTCCCTATTTAATAAATGGTGTTGGGAAAACTGGCTAGCCATGTGCAGAAAGCAGAAACTGGACCCCTTCCTGACACCTTACACTAAAATTAACTCCAGATGGATTAAAGACTTAAATGTAAGACCTGACACCATAAAAACCCTAGAAGAAAATCTAGGCAAAACCGTTCAGGACATAGGAGTAGGCAAGGACTTCATGAACAAAACACCAAAAGCATTGGCAACAAAAGCCAAAATAGACAAATGGGACCTAATCAAACTCCACAGCTTCTGCACGGCAAAAGAAACAGTCACTAGAGTGAATCGACAACCATCAGAATGGGAAAAAATCTTTGCAGTTTACACATCTGACAAAGGGCTGATATCCAGAATTTACAAAGAACTCAAACAGATTTACAGAAAAAAAACAAACAAGCCCATTCAAAAATGGGCAAAGGATATGAACAGACACTTTACAAAAGAAGACATACATGAGGCCAACAAACATATGAAAAAGTGCTCATCATCATTGGTCATTAGAGAGATGCAAATCAAAACCACATTGAGATATCATCTCACACCAGTTAGAATGGCGATCATTAAAAAATCTGGAGACAGCAGATGCTGGAGAGGATGTGGAGAAATAGGAACACTCTTACACTGTTGGTGGGAGTGTAAATTAGTTCAACCATTGTGGAAGACAGTGTGGCGATTCCTCAGGGACCTAGAAATAGAAATTCCATTTGACCCAGCAATCCCATTACTGGGTATCTATCCAAAAGACTGTGAATCGTTCTACTATAAGGACACATGCACACGAATGTTCATTGCAGCACTGTTTACAATAGCAAAGACCTGGAACCAACCCAAATGCCCATCGATGATAGACTGGACTGGGAAAATGTGGCACATATACACCATGGAATATTATGCAGCAATCAGAAATGATGAGTTTGTGTCCTTTGTAGGGACATGGATGAATCTGGAGAACATCATTCTCAGCAAACTGACACAAGAACAGAAAAAGAAATACCGCATATACTCACTCATAGGCGGGTGAGAAAAATGAGAACACATGGACACAGAGAGGCGGTCTACTATACACTGGGGACTGTTGGGGGAAATGGGGGAGGGACAGCGGGGGGGGCTGGGGGGGGATAGCCTGGGGATGAATACCAAGTGTGGGTGAGGGGGAGGAAGGCAGCAAAACACACTGCCATGTGTGTACCTATGCAACTATCTTGCACGTTCTGCACATGTACCCCAAAACCTATAATGCAATAAAAATTAAAAAAAAAAAAAAAAAAATGTAAGAGCTGAAACCATAAAAGTAGAAGAAAATGGGAGAAGCAATGGTTTCTTGGATATGATCCTGAAAGCACAGGCAAAAAAACCCACAAAAATATAGACAAATGGGATTACATCAAACTCAAAAGCGTCTGCACAGGAAAGGAAACAGAGTGGAGATTCAATTCACAGATTGAGAGAAAAGATTTTCAGGCCATAATTTGATGGCTTGCAAATCATAATATATTTTGGTTTATATCCAAAATATGTTAGGAACTTAAATAACTTAATAGCAAGAAAAAATGATGTGATTAAAAAATGGAAAAGTACCTAACTTGACCTTTCTCAAGATATACCAATAGCCTGTAGGTATATGAAAAAATCATCCATACTTTTAACCCTTAGGAAACGTAAATTAAAACCACAGTGAGATACCACCTCATACCTGTTACAATGGCATCATAAAAATGATGGAAGATAACAAGTGTTAGTGAGTATATGGAGCAAAGGGAACCCCAGTACACTGTTGATGAGAATGTAAATTAGCATGGTTCATTATGGGAAATGTAAAAAGGTTCCTCAAAAAACTAAAAAATAGAACTACCATATAATCCCCAAATCTCACTTCTGGTTGTGTTTTTAAAGGAAATAATGTCAGTACGTTACAAAGATATCTGTGCTCCCATGTTTATTGCAGCATTACTCACAATAGCCAAGATACGAAATCAAGCTAAGTGTTTACCAATGAATGAGTGAATAAAGGAAATGTGGCCGTATGTACACAGTAAAACATGATATGTCATTGACAAAGAAGGAAATTCTGTCATTGGCAACAACCTGTGTGAACATGGAGGACATGATGCCAAATGAAATAAGCCAGGCATAGAAAGACAAATACTGCATGATCTGACATACACGTGGAGTCTAAAAAATCAAACTCAAAGAAGTGGAGAGTTGAATTTTGGTTACTAGTGAATGGGGGCAGTGGCTAGAGAAGGGAGAAGTTGAGCAAAGAGTACAACATTTTAGTTAGCCACAAGGAATAAGTTTTAAAAGATCTACTGCATAACATGGTGACTCTAGTTAATAATGTATATTTCAAAATTGCTAACATGGTAGATTTTAAAATATTATCACTACAAAACATAAGTAGATGATGTGATAGTATATAAATTAGCTTCATTTGTTCATTTCACAATGTGCACATATATCAACCATCATGTTGTACAAATAAATAAGTAAAAAATCTATTTATAGCATCATTTGTAAAGCAAAAAAAAAAAAAAAAAGACAAAATATTTGAATTATGACATGGCACACCAATATAGCCACAAGTAAGGTCAAGAAGTAGAAGGCTGCTAGTCCTTCCTGGACCCAGTCTTTTTCTTCCCAGTCATACGTCTATCATTCCTCTAAAAGTCAACAGTAACGTGGCTTTTATGATGAAACTTCTTTACTTTTCTTTATACTTTTGTACATTTACCACTAAGTGCACACCCTCAGTTTTGCTTATTTTTAAAGTTTAAATAAAGAAGTAATACAGTTTGTAATCATTTGCATTTAGATTCTTTGACTCAACCTTGGGTTTGTGAGATTCATTCACGTTGTTATCTGTGCCTGTAGTTCATTTATTTTCATTGCTGTATTAGCTCATTATATGAATATACCATCACTTTTTAAATCCATTCTATTATTGATCAACATTTGGCTTGTTACCAGTTTTGTGCTGTTACAGATCATGCTTTATTAACACTCTTGATGATGTGTCTTCCAATGTACAAGTGCACACATTTGTTCTGGATTTATACCTAAGCGTGGAGTCTGGGTCATAGTTTATACATATATATTAACATTAGTAGATAATCTCCAGTAGTTTTCCAACATACACTTAAAAAACAAATACACATTTCTACCAGCAGATATGAGAGATACGACTCCTCTACATTGACAACGAACAGTGGGTATTGACAGTTTTTAATTTTAGCCATTCAGAGAGAGCATTGCTGTGGTATTTTATTGTGGTTTTGCGTATTTTTTGATAACTAAGAGGCGAACCACCTCCCAACATTCTTACATGTTTTCTTTCCATCTTTTCCAAAGTGCTTGTTCAAGTCTCATATGGTAGTCTGTCTTTATCTTATTTATCTTATAAGGTCATTCCTTATATATTCTGTATCAGTCCTGGTTCTCTGAGAAACAGATGCTAAAATAAATATGAAAGAGATTTATTAGGGAAAAAATAGTGAAGGAAGGTGGGAGAAGCTACCAGGAATAGTTCATGTCTAACTCCTATGAAGGAGAGAGTGAGGAGAAAAAAGGAAGGTAGGTTCTAGAATACAGTGCAGCTCTAAGAAAATTTTGTCAAGACGGACAGGGAGTCTTTGAGTTAAAGGTGCAGAGTGGAGATTGCAGGTTGGGGAAGGGAATTTTGAAGAAAGTGAGAAAGGTTGTACATGGTTCTTGAGAGCTGGGAACACGTGTTGATTAAAGCAATATACTAGAGTTGCTGAGCAATGTTGATGTGCCTTTTGAAGTCGGTGACACAAATTTATATGAATTAAATCTTCCCTATTTTGTGATTTTTCTAGATGCTTTCAGGAAATAGGTGTGGAGAAGGCTTGGAATAAAATTCATCTAGTATTGGAGGATTTCTGGGTACATGTGGCAATGCAGTCAAGGGTATCAGAAATGTCAATGGTTACAAATGTAAATTTTTACAAAGTTTGCTGCATATATGAATACGTATTAAATATATCTATCCCTCTTACTCAGCAATTCCGTTGTATATGCATGTGGGACTATATCTGTTGGATTAATTCCTAAAAGTGGGATTGTTGGGCTTAGGCAGGAAGGTAAAGCGATGCTGCCTTTTTGGAGAGAAATTTATCAATGAAACTGAGGGTGGATTTAATTAGATCTTCCTGCCTTGCTTGCTTTTGGTTGTTTGGTTTTCGTTATTTGTTTTCCTTTTCCCATGAAGCTGAAGGCCCGGGTAGTTGAAAAGAGTAAAAGAGTTTATAGAAAACTTGATAGAGTTCCAATTTAGTAGATGTTTTCTATTTTGTGAATAAAGTTCATAGGTCACTGTATCAATGGTTGTTTTAGTTGTTTTTCAGGAACTTGCATCAGCTCCTGTCCATTTCAAACCAGTTGAGACCACTGACCCTTGAATTGGACCTGCATAGTATTGGAGAGGTGTCCTTTTGACATTGGAGGCCAAACACCTCCACCTTCAGGTTATGCTAATGTTACAATTATCTGTACATATGTCCTATGAAATGCCCTGAACCCCGACTATGCTTGCTCAGAGCGAACCTATCACCTCATTTTCCCCAACCACTAGTCACTTTTCCCCATGCTTTACACCAGTTCACTTCCCTAACCCATAAATACCACTAAGCCTTATTTTTGAGGAGGCAGATTTGAGAGCTGTTCCTCCTGCCTGCTTGCTTGGTAGCTTTGCAAATAAATCTTTTCTCCTTATAGTAGAACGATTTATAGTCCTTTGGACTGGGAAAATGTGGCACATATATACCATGGAATATTATGCAGCAATTAAAAATGATGAGTTTGTGTCCTTTGTAAGGACATGGATGAATCTGGAGAACATCATTCTCAGCAAACTGACACAAGAACAGAAAATGAAATACCACATATTCTCACTCATAGGCGGGTGAGGAAAAATGAGAACACATGGACACAGGGAAGTGGGTACTACACACTGGGGTCTATTGGGGGGAATAGGGGAGGGACAGCGGGGGGGAGAAATGGGGAGGGATAGCCTGGGGAGAAATGCCAAATGTGGGTTAAGGGGAGGAAGGCAGCAAAACACACTGCCATGTGTGTACCTATGCAACTATCTTGCACGTTCTGCACATGTACCCCAAAACCTAAAATGCAATTAAAAAAAATCTTTTCTCCTTGGCAAAACCTGAATTGCAGTGATTGATTTACTGTAGGTGGGCAGAATGGACCTGGACCTGACCAGTAATATCAGCAATAAAAATATATGTACAATTACCCCAGCAATTCCATATATTTGACTTTGTAATGATTTTATTTGTTTACTTTTTCTTCCTGCTTTGTTTGGGAGGTGGCCACTGCCCCTTTTAGAATATAAGCTTCAGGCTGCTGGGAGCCAGGTTCATCATATTTGCCATGATATCCCTGGCATTTAGCAAAATATTGTCTTTTATTAGCTCCGGCCTGAGTAATATATACTTACTGAATGATTGAAATGGTGGAAGTGTAATTCCAATTCAGATTTTCTGACTGTAGTTCCCTTCATGTCTTAGCACGCCACACAGTAGAGGTGTGGATAACAGTGATTCTTCTCTCAAATTTTGTAGGAGGGAGACAAAAGAGAGGACAGATTTGGGAGGGCCTAGGACCCATGCCTAGAATGCAAGAGATCCTCAATAAGGGCTGTTGATTTTGTTGTTGTCCAGTGATTTCCTTAAAAACACTGACCCTTCAATATCAGGTTCTGCAATATCCTGGTTTCCTTTCTTCTGGATAATTTGTGAACTCTCCCTAGAGAGCAGACTAGAAGGACATTTGGTACTTTTAGAAGGAAGAATATGTTGTTTCCTTGTGAGACCAAACTCTATTCCCAGGGACTAATTAAATGATGGCATCAATGTTGTTCTCACCCTCGGAACAAGGCTTGTTCCAACACTGCTTCAGCAAGAGATCCTGTGAGAGGAGCGTTTGTCTCCCTTGGAGAGGTAGAAAGCATACAGTAGTAGTACTTATAATCATAATTTATAAGGTACTTATTTATAATAGTACCTTGTAAATAATAACTCTTTTCAGTGGAGGGAGAGTTATTATTTCTAA
This sequence comes from Saguinus oedipus, assembly GCA_031835075.1. NCBI lineage: Eukaryota > Metazoa > Chordata > Mammalia > Primates > Cebidae > Saguinus > Saguinus oedipus. The sequence goes on along the minus strand of CM063178.1, from coordinate 61,859,485 downwards.
GACTTTGCTGATGAGTATTCTTAGCAGAAAACAGAGCTAACAAGCCTGCTAGCCCTTTTCTGAGGCTTTTCTCCTGAATGTTAGTGGCAATGCCACTAACATTTGACTTGTCAAAGCCTGAGGAGTCCAAGTGGAAGGTGGTGGCTCTATTGGAAAGGGCACAGTCTGGGTGACAAGCCACCCAGGTTTCAGCGGTGTGCTGTCACCCATCACTCATGTGACTTTAGATAAACTGCACTTAATCTTTCTGAGTCTCAGGTCCACCATTTACATGGAGGTGATTGAAAAAGATAGTTTGAAATGTCATAGGATTCTTCAGCAAATGAAAGGGAAATAAGATGCTACTCTTGGAGTAAAGAGGGTGAAGGGCTCATGAGATTCTCTGTTATCTATTTTTTGTGACTTCTCATGAGCCTATATTATTTCAAAAGCAGGAGTTGAAAAAAGAAAATGAAATATTAACTTTTTCAGATGTACAAAACTAAAAGAATTCATCACCAGCACACCTGCTCAAGAAATATTGAAAGAAGTGCTCCAGGCAGAGGCAAAAATAATACCTAAACAAAGGAATAAAGAGCACCAGAAATGGTAAATATGCGGGTAAATATTAAAAAAAAATAATGAAGGGAAATGGATGATGGAACAAATTCCCAGTGACTTATAAATAAATAACCCCGCTTTGGGTTTTTAATTAGTACTATTCTAAGAGACTCTTAGCTTAGCTGAGCTTCTATAATCAATAGCAACTTCCCAATCTATGCCTTGCCTTAATGTAAAAAGCAATTTGAATCTCACCAGGAATTTAAACATGAAATAATGAAATTTGGGATCAAATGCTTGAAGTTGGCCTTGATGACACTTTAAAAACTCCTCCAGGTACACCATTCCATGAAGTTCAAAAGAAATCTGGAGACCTGTGGTTTGATGGTGTTCTTAGATCCAGTCAATGTAAGTTTTCTATAATGTATTTTTATAATAAAATGCAAGAAAAAGCCAGGCTCGGTAGCTCATGCCTGTAATCTAGCACTTTGGGAGGTTGAGGCAGACAGATCATGAGGTCAGGAGATGAAGACCATCCTGGCTAATGTGGCGAAATCCCATCTCTACTAAAAATACGAAAAATTAGCCGAGCGTGGTGGCATGTGCCTATAGTTCCATCTACTCAGGAGGCTGAGGCAGGAGGATCGCTTGAACCTGGGAAGCGGAAGTTTCAGTGAGCTGAGATTGCACCACTGCACTCCAGCCTGGGCAACAGAGCAAGACTCCATCTCAAAAAAAAAAAAAAAAAAAAAAAGCAAGAAAAGTGTAACCCAAATAAAAATGCAGTGGAATAAATTTATTAGAATTCTTATTATTTTCCACAAAATAATTTTATTTCTCATAGATAATTCAAACAGGAGATTTTCTTACTTTACTAATTTTTAACAAACACTTTATTTGACACAAATTGGAGTCACAGAGATGAATCAGCTTATCATTTTTATTTCTGGGCATATAAATTCATTATTTGGCTACATTGTATACTACTCACACTGATTGCATTTTCTCTACCCCGTTGTGTTCTGTATGAGGATAAGTATTAGAGAATTTTCATATTTATACCCATTTTAATATCTGCTTAGTTTAGAATGCATACATTTCAGTCTTTGCCTCCTTACGCTGTATGAAGGATTTATTGCCCAGGATGTTGATGATGGTGATAGAGACTCCATGTATTGAATGTTTATCTGTACAAACGCTTGATATGAATTATTTTTTATACCTTTCTGCAGCCTCAGGGTGTTGCTGTACTCGTCTTTGTTTTACAGATAAGAGCATTGAGTCTTGAGAAGTGGTTCATAGTAACACAGCCAATAAAATGGCAGAGGAGGGATTCAAACCCAGATGTGTTTAAGTGACAGTGTGGTACCATGAAGCCCACAAACTCTGTGGCAAGACTGCCTGGGTACAAGCCCCAGTTCCGCCCCTCATTAGATGCATTTCTTACTTTCTTACTCTGAAAAATGAGGATGTCAACAGTACTCTACTTCATGGAAATAATGTGAGGATTGAACAAGCCTAAATGCTACGTTTTTTTGGCCATAATGTTCTACCCTGAAAAAGTCCCCATCAGACTTGTCACTTGCAAAGGCTATATTTACCTTCTTGCAATAAAGTGCAGAGAGAGAAAAAGGTAGCTGTTTCATGGTCAGTACATGAATTTTCTCCCCAGTGTTTCTATATGTCTAGGTACCTCTTTTTTCTTCTGACATTTGATGTTTTTCCTTAATTCTTATCATACGGAGCATTAAATCTTCAGCAAGTTGAAGGATTCAGCTACTTTAAGACGATCTATGTTTCCAGGAAAAGGACAGGGTGGTGGAGAGGGTTAGTGACAGTTTTAAAATTCAAGATAGGCACAGGTGTCACCAAAGTGCCAGGGGTTCTGTGTAGGTCCTGTTCACTGCATAGAAAGCCAATTACTGAGACAAGGAGTGTTCTTGGGGAAACATCTGGATGTTGAGCTGGAAGATAGATTAGTCTCAAAACCATCTCCTCAACTAACTGAAATTAGAGGTTTAGCAGGGAGGAAATGTAACTGTGTGTGTGGGAAACCAGGAGTTAGGGACAGGTAAGGAAGAGGAGTTGGACAATAAGAAATAGGTGGTTGGTTAGGAAAACAGGGAGGGCTGAGGAAGCAATTATGATAATGTGGGGTCTGGTATCTTACTGTCTGGATTCAGTGATTTGGTGAGTTTTAGTTCTGTAATCCTTTTTGGGATATCCGAGGGTTAATGTTTTGAGGAGGGAATTCAGATAAGAATTTAAAATGTAAATTTTAAGTTTTAAGACCAGAAGGGCAAGTTTTATGTTTATCCACCTATATTAGGTCTATTTCACAGACATTTCCTTAGTGTCATTAGGGGAATGAAGGGTGAGTAGGGATATTCTGTCATATGAGGTTATGATTGATAACTGGTTAAGACAAGGCATCTGTTCCCTCTGCCCTTGTAGCTTCTCTTATGCAGTTATAGGCAGATAATCATCTAATAGTACATTTTACTGATGCTCCCCATTTTTTTTTTATTTTGTTTTTTAGTTTGAGTCCTCCCTGTAGATTGCAGAGGGACTAGTAGTCCTTAACTAAAAGGATTACACCAAGGTCAGAGAAAGCAAAACTCAGAAGTATGTAAAATGTATAAAGCAAGGTGGAGGAGAAAGTTAAGTTGTCATCCTAGGTGTGACGCCGTTGACAGCGTGCGGATGCGGTAAACGAGAAAGTACAGAAGCAGAGAATTTGGTAAGTCTCCAGCCACAACCAAGTCAGTTTCTTCCAATCCTGCTCTAGTTAGTTTTCATCAATTTGTATTACCATTGGGAAAACTGACAAAAAGTAAAACCAAGCTCACTGCAAACTTCAAGAAGAAAGCTTTAATTCAAAGTATGGACCATACATGCAGAGACTTCAGGAGGTCCTAATTCTTCTTGGTTTTCTCAAGTGCGATCTTATCTGTGCTGAAAGTGATCGGAGATTTATTCCAGTTTGAATTAGAAAATAAACGTCTGTTAAATGTTCAATCCCAGCAGCCACAAAAATGCAAATTTAGATAATTGTTATTATTTTCATCTAATAATTGAGATATGTAGTGCCTCGTGATGCTTAAGTTAACAGATATACATATGCTTACAATTTGTGGTCAGCAGATTAAATTTGTATAAGAATTTTGGAACAGAAGTGGGTTAAAAGGGATGAAGGGTATGTTAAAGGAAAACTTGCAATGTTTCCCCCCCATGCAATTCTCCTTGTCTTTATAGGCAATACTGCACCTGCATTCTCAGTGAACTTGGAATCTATGGAAATATCACACAATATCACAGAATTTTTCATGCTGGGACTCTCACAGAACTCAGAGGTACAGAGAGTTTTCTTTGTGATCTTTCTGATGATCTATGTGGTCACGGTTTGTGACAACATGCTCATTGTGGTCACTATCACCTCCAGCTCCACCCTGGCTTCCCCCATGTATTTTTTCCTGGCTAACCTATCTTTTATTGACACCTGTTATTCTTCTTCTATGGCTCCTAAACTCATTGCTGACTCCTTGTATGAGGGGACAACCATCTCTTATGAGGCCTGCATGGCTCAACTCTTTGGAGCTCATTTTCTGGGAGGTGTTGAGATCATTGTGCTCACAGTGATGGCCTATGACCGCTATGTGGCCATCTGTAAGCCCCTGCACTATACCACCATCATGACCAGGCATCTCTGCGCCATGTTGGTAGGGGTGGCTTGGCTTGGGGGCTTCCTGCATTCATTGATTCAGCTCCTCCTGGTCCTTTGGTTGCCCTTCTGTGGGCCCAATGTGATCAATCACTTTGTCTGTGACTTGTACCCTTTGCTGGAACTTGCCTGCACCAACACGTATGCCATTGGTCTGCTGGTGGTTGCCAACAGTGGTGTAATCTGCCTGTTGAACTTCCTCATGCTGGCTGCCTCCTACATTGTCATCCTGTACTCCTTGAGGTCCCATAGCAGAGATGTGAGACACAAAGCCCTCTCCAGCTGTGGAGCCCACTTCACTGTTGTTGCTTTGTTCTTTGTGCCCTGTATATTTACTTATATGCATCCATTTTCTACTTTATCTATAGACAAAAGCATGGCATTGTTTTATGGTATTCTGACACCTATGTTGAATCCACTCATTTATACCCTGAGAAATGAAGAGGTAAAAAATGCCATGAGAAAGCTCTTTACATGGTAAGAAATTGCAGATGGATAATGAGTGGTAAAGCAGGAAATAAAATTGACTTTAGTTTTGTAAGTGAAACAAACCAAGGCTTACGTTTTTGTATCATGTATCATCGTATTCCATCTTAAGCATTATTTCATCTTCACTGACTTTTTTTTTCTTTGAGATGGAGTCTCACTTCATCACCTAGGCTGGTGTATAGTGGCACAATGTTGGCTCATTGCAACCTCTGCCTCCCAGGTTCAAGTGATTTTTGTCCCACAGCCTCCTGAGTAGCTGGGATTACAGGCACCAGTCACCACGGCCAGCTAATTTTTGTATTTTTAGTAGAGACGGAGTGTTTCCATGTTGGCCAAGCTGGTCTCGAACTCTTGGCCGCAAGTGATCTGCCTACCTAGGCCTTCCAAAGTGCTGGGATTACAGGTGTGAGTCACCATGCCCAGCCTTCATTGACTTTTATTGTTTATTATTTTCACTTGAATTTCATAATTTAATTATAATATGAAATATACATGGTATGAATGATTATTATTCCTATTTTAGAAATCAAAAACTCTGTTTACTGATGTGGTTAGTCAATTAATCAAGATTTTCTAGTTTTGAAATGCCTAAACCAAATTTGATCCATCATCTAGATCTTTAAGTAGCAATTCATGTTGACATCATTTGAGCCTGTATGATAATTAACTGAGATGTAGAAACACGAAGCAAAATGTTACTTAACACTTAGCCATATATAGCAGGCTCTTCTGCATCCAGGCCTGGCTTCTGTTTCTTCTCATCACTCTGTGTGACATTAGCAATACCACTGCTACACTATAGCAGAGAGGTTAGGAGTTTGGCTCTGGAGACAGAGCAGTCTGAGTTTGACTCTTATTTTCTTTCTTTTTTACAAGTTCCGGGGTACATGTGTAGGATGTGCAGTTTTGGTATATAGGTAAACATGTGCCATGGTGGTTTGCTGCACCTATCAACCCCTCACCTAGCTATTAAGCCCAGCATGCATTAGCTCTTTTCTCTAATGCTCTCCCATCCCAACCCTCCCCTGACAGGCTCCAGTGTGTGTTGTTCCTCTTCCTGTGTCCACCTGTTCTCATTGTTCAGCTCCCACTTATAAGTGAGAACAGGAGGTGTTTGGTTTTCTTTCCTGGGTTAGTTTGCTGAGGATAATGGCTTCTAGCTCTATCCATGTCCCTGCAAAGGACATGATCTTGTTCCTTTTAATGGCTGCATAGTATTGAATCTTATTTTCTATGCTTACTAGTGGCATGACCTTGAGTAAAGTGATGAGATTTCTACAAACCTCTGACGACTGTCTTTAAAATAAAAGTCAAGATATTTTAGATTCCACATATAAGTGAGATTATGCAGTACTTGTCTATCCGTGTCTGACTTATTTCACTTAGCATAATGTCCTCCAGGTCTATCTACCTTGCTGCAAATGACAGAATTCTTTCTTTTTTAAGGTGTCACCTATATACCTCAATAAAGCTGGCGAAATAAAAGGTAATGATAATACACGTCTGAAAGAGTTATTGGAACAATTATTAATCTCTCCAAAGTTCTTAATGGAGTTTCTGGCACATGGTAAACTCTCAACATGCTTATTTGAAATTACCATGTCTCCCTCAACGCTTTCCTAACCTTCTATAAAGAAATTGCTTTCTTTTGTTTTTCTATGTCTTTTAGGCTTGAAATACTTGCTGCCTTTAGAGTAATTTTTTTTGTCAAGTAATATAACATGGCATATATTTTTATTTTTCCTAAGCCTTCTCATTTCAAACTCTGGAATCTAAAATGTAGGTCTGTTTTCATTCCATCTTTTTCCTGGTTTTACAGACTCTAACCATATCCCTTCCAAACTTCACCTTTTAAGATTGCAGGCTCCCATAATTTATATTAAACTTACCCTTGGTTTGACAAATAGTCTATAATTCCTCCTATTACAACATATTCACTTTTTACACTGAGCAAAAAAAAACTAGAAATTCATATGAAAAGAAATTTCTCTGTTATAAGAAGAAATATTCAAAATTAATCTCCAAGAGGACATCATCTTAAGTGAACTAGCACAGGAATGAAAAACCAAAACTGCACATTCTTACTTGTAAACGGGAGCTGAACACTCAATACACATGACCACAAAGGAGGGGACAACAGACACCAGGGCCTAGTAGATGGTGGAAGGTGGGTGAGGATCGAAAAACCACCATTGGGTATTATGCTACGCTTATCACCTGGGCGATGAAATAATCTGTACACCAAACCCCATGACGCCTATTTAACAAACCTGCACATGTACCCCTGAATCTAAAATAAAAGTAAAAAAATCACAAAAAGCACAGAATTAGTGTCTAAGAAATTAGTTTCCACATTTGGGAGATTATCAGGAAATATTTCTCGTCTTATCCCTATAACTCTATGTCCGATAAAAACGACAATTGCAGAATTTTTAGCAAAAGAAATACTGCCGTCTTTCACTTTGTCAAATTTTGGGAAGCTAATTAAGAATAGCTAGCTGTAACTGAGACCTTGAATTCTGTACCCATTCATTTCTGCTGTTAGATGATAAAAATATTATTTAATTAACTAAGAAATATGAAATCATGATGAGGATCACTAAAAAATAGCCTGTCTTTTGACCAGCTTGCTATGATTTTATCTCAAAAAGCTTTTTAGAAAAGCAAACTTATTTTACTTGTAATTTAAAGGTACCCTGATTTTCAGTATTAAAATATCAAATAGCAAAAGGACTAATATTAGTGCACCACTATTTTTATTGTCCAAATTATGAAGAACATCCCCATTAAGTTATAAATATTGCTTATTTTTGAAAAATTTCAACTTGCTAAATTAAATACATGGGTAAATATTATGAGTTGTTTTCTAGTAATTAAAAATTATTACTAATCTGGTTTATAAAGGTAGTTGTATCATTTATTTTAGAGACCCTATAAAATGTCTTTCCTTCATATTCCATATTTGTTTTAGAAAATTTAGAAAATAAGAAAATAAAGATGGTCAAATACATCCTCCAACACACATGTATAAATCCACCTATAAGCCCATGAGAGATAATCACTATCAATATTTTGGTAGATATTCTTCTAGTCCTCATCATCTTTTTCTTCTCCTTTTCCTCCCCTTCTTTCTTCTCTTCCTCCCTTTTCGTCTCTATTTCCTGCTCCCTCTTTATACAGTATATCATATGATATGTGTATGACATAAATATATGTGATATGTTATATATGGGATATTTTATTTCCATACTGATTTGTTTAATCTGATTTTCATATTTCAATTTATGCCTGTGATATATATCTGTATAATGTAAATTTTTTCTGTGACATCAATATATGGATGACTGTTTAGTATTTATTGTATAGCTTTACTAAATTTATTTAAACGAACCCCTATTGATGAATTTAGATTGGTTCTAGTTTTTGCTATTTTAAAGAACACTGCAACAGATATTCTTTTAAACAAATATTTTTATACATCTTAGAGTGCATGTTGAGGGAAAAAAATACTTAATAGAGTCAGAGTTAATCAGGAACAAAAGTAGAAAAGAACATTCTCATTCTAGAGGAATAAGCTCTTTCATAAGTTAGAAGCAAGAAGACACAGTAGGGTAGTCATCAATTACGTGGTATTTTGGAAGCAAGAGTTGAATCTTGGCATGTAAATGATTTCTCGATGTGGTGAATGCAACAATAATGTATGAGCCAGGTATAGATGAGTAAAAGGTGTTCAACCCTGTTTGAGTGGATCAAGGAGTATTACATGCAAGAGGCTATATTTCACTAGATTTTGAAGTATGAGTAAAAGGAGTTGGATAAGTCAACTAAAAATGTGAGGAATGAAAAGTGAATTAGTCACAGAAACAGCATGTGCTTTCAGGATACAGTGTGTTGGCCTCAGTCCTGTAAGAAAATGTTAAGCCACTTGAAGCTTTTAACATTAAATTAGGTTTCTACTTTACATGAGTATGAAAATAAATTCCAGATGAAAAAAATCCTAAACTCAAACATTTCTTTTTAAAAATTAATTGAAGATATTTTTTGAGACTATATTCATGATCTAGGCCAGAGAAAGCTTTCTGAAATGAAAGATAAAATTTGGATCAATAAATTTGGCCATGTAATAAATAAATTGCTTTTGAATGATAAGAAGACATCATAAACAAAGTCAAAAGATCAGTCACTGCCTGGGAGAAGGTATTTGCAACATGTATAGTAGGCAGAGAATCAGAATATAAAAAGCACTGCTACAGTATAAGAAGAAAAAGTTAAATAACCAATAGACAAATAGGTAAAAGTATAAACAAAAAATTTACTGTTTATATAAACATTTAAAATATGCTCAAATTTGGTGGTAATCAGGGAAATGCCAATTATAGTTACAATAAGAATCAATTTTTGGGCCGGGTGTGGTGGCTCACGCCTGTAATCCCAGCACTTTGTGAGGCGGAGGCAGGAGGATCACAAGGTCTGGAGTTCAAGACCAGCCTGACCAACATGGCGAAACCCTTTCTCTACTAAAAATATAAAAATTAGCTGGTTGTGGTGGCTTGTGCCTGTAGTCTCAGCTACTCAGGAGGCTGAGACAGGAGAATCGCTTGAACACGGAGGCAGAGGTTGCAGTGAGCCAAGATTGTGCCACTGCACTCCAGCCTGGGTGACAGAGAGAGACTTTGTCTCAAGAAAAAAAAACAAAAACAAAAACCAAAAAGAATCAATTTTCACATATGATCTTGGCAAATACTAAAACCCTTGACAATATCAAGTGTGGCCAGAGATGGGAAGTGGCAGCTCTGTCATACACTGATGGTGGCACAGTCAGCATGGAAAGCTCTTTGATGGTATTTGTTAAAAATAAGTACAAACCATTTGATTTGCTCATAGGTATCTATTTAGAGAACACCTAATTTAGGTATTTCTACTTAACACCTAAGAATTTCATGAATTCACACATGGAAACATGTACAAGGATTTTCACCATAGAATTGCTTGTAATAAAACATAGACCTAATCAACTAGGGGATTGCTTAAGCAACCATGGTGTATAATGGGTTACTGTATAGCAGTTAAAAGAAAAGAATTGTATTTTTATTTGTTAATACAGATAAATCTGAAAAACAGTGTTGAGTGTAAAGTAAGTTGAAAATGATGCATCTAGTATAACATTAATAGGAAAAACCACTGAACACCAATAATATGTTCTTTGTGTGTGCATGTGTGAGTATGTATTTGTGTGTATGAGGGCAGATAATAGCTTTTTTTTTGTCATGAGAAGTAGAAGAGAAGAGGGGTCTTTTAATTCTACTTTTTATATACTAATTTAATAAGCACAATATATCATTACATGACTTTGTGTAATTAAAAATGGAAAGAAGCCCCATAAAACAGTTATGTTAGACTTAAAAGTTGTTGCTTATTGATTATAAGAAAATAGCACTTGTTTTTTCTCTTCTTTGTATTTTTACGTATTTTTTAAACCTATTAATAAGACAACTTAGATTTTTCTTTTTCTTTTTGAGATGGAGTCTCACTCTTTCCCAGGCTGGAGGGCAGTGGCGTGATCTCGGCTCACTGCAACCTCCACCTTCCAGATTCAAGTGATTCTTCTGCCTCAGCCTCCCGAGTAGCTGGGACGACACACACGCCACCAAACCTGGCTAATGTTTTGTATTTTTAGTAGAGATGGGGTTTCACTATGTTGGCCAGGATGCTCTCGATCTCCTAACCTCATGATCTGCCTGCCTCGGCCTCCAAAAGTGCTGGGATTACAAGTGTGAGCAACCACGCCCAGACTAGATTTTTCTTTAGTTGAAGTCAAAATAAAGATATTGTGCTGGTGACCCTCTCCTGGGACCATGGATTCCCTATGCCCTTACTTACACTGCCAGTTACTCTTACTTCTCCTATTCAAGGTCAGTCTTTCCATTGGACCCCATGACCCCGACCCATGACATTACCTCCAAGACTTCTTCACTTCCCAATTATTATTTATTTATTTTTTGGTCATAACTTCAGCTTAATCTATACACTTGGTTAAGCCTCTGCCAACCTAAAAGGTGGAAACTACACTCTAGGGCTGAATTATTTATTTGTTCAGTTTACAAGTAATCTTAGGCAAATAAATTTATCTGATGCTCAGTTTCCTCATCTATAAATAGACATTTTATTCCTTAGGTCATGCCTTTGTAAAAGGAAAGTGTGTAAGAAGAACACAGTATTGGGCAGGTGATAGTGTTACCTGGCGAAGGTTCCCACATCTGATGTGTTTTTTTCCAGGTCCTTGGGCTCTCACTGAGCCAAGAATGGGGAGGAGACAGCGGAGGCCATGATATCGTTCAAGTAAATATCAGACCCAAAGAGTTTTGCAGAAAAGTGATTTTTTAGGCAGAGATTTAGAGAGAGAGGGAACTCCCCCTATGTCATGGGAAGGGATCCAGAGGTGGAGTCAGCACAAGTGAGGGGCAGGGGGTCTTTTAATCTGGGAGTTCCTCCCGCCCATTCAAGTTCTTCCAATGAGAGGAGTTCTTCTTAATTTCCTCTGGAGTGATTGATTTATTGACTTTGACATCTGATTGGTTGTTGGACCCACAGTCCTCCCATAGCTTTTTGTAGGCTTTCTAAACAAAGCAGCTCACCTGGGGAGTTTACTTCCGGTGGCTGGAAAGTTAGGCAAAGACGTCTAAGCTCGTGGATGGGGACGTGAAAGAAGGCAGGTCAGGCGTGTTGCTGGAAAGTTCTTGCCTTTGAAACCATGCGCTTGTGGACTCGGGAAGAGAAGTTAACACATTCCCTCCATAGGAGCCTGATAAATGTGAGTTTCCTTCCTTGCCAGTGAGAAAAGGGTAACAGAAGAATAAAGGTTAGAAATAATATAATCCTCTGAATTTTAAGTACTGTGGAAAATATACTGGTCAAGTAAAAAGAGGACACCTGTGTTTGAGATTTTTATTCTGCAACTGATAGGCGGCCACTGCAAGCTACTTTAAAAAAACTTTTTTTCACTTCTCTTGAATGCCTTTCCCTTAAGTGGAATTTTGTTTTAATGAACAACAGCAAAATGAATGCATACTCATATAAAAATATTTGCTAATTTTTTCTTTTGTTATTTATCACAGGAAAGTATCACTGTATAAGTTATGGGCTGTTCTTTCATGTACAGAGTGGTGCAGGTGGAGAAAAAGAGTTAATTTCAAAGAAGTTTTCTGATACATATGATATATTACTGACAAGTCACTAGCTGGTTCTTTGCAGACACATTTTCAGCCTGTTCTGTCTTTGAAAACTAGTTCACCTGCAAATTAGTTCAAAAAGTGATATGCACAATAAAATTTATTAAAAAAAAGAAGGTCAAAGAATTTCAAGAAAACAATTTCAATGTAAATGTAAGAAATTTAAGACAAATTAACTTGTTTATTTATATTAAGTGGAAGCAGAATAGAATTTGGCAAAGCATGAGGGTTTGGGTTGTACAGGCTTAGACCCAAGTTCTATCTAAGCCAAATTTTAGCTAGTTACCTTTGAACACTATAATTAACCTTCTGTCTCTTAGTTTCTTAACTTATGAAATGGGAATATCAAGGTTATTGTGTTTATTGGGCTGTAATGAGAATTATCAACAAATAATAGAAAGAATATAAAATACTTTGCACATAGTAAACACTCAAAAATAACCATCATAATTTTAAATACTATATTATTTTGTTGGTACTCACACCTTTCTGTGAGTAGGATCACAATTATGTTCAAATAATGAAACATTTTAGACAGAGGTAAATTCCATGCTTTAAGGCTTAAAAAGAGTAAGCGCAGACTGGGCGTGGTGGCTCATGCCTGTAATCCCAGCACTTTGGGAGGCTGAGGACGGTGGATCATGAGGTCAGGAGCTCAAGACCAGCCTGGCCAAGTTGGTGAAATCCCGTCTCTACTAAAAATACAAAAATTAGCCAGGCGTGGTGGCATGTTCCTGTAATCCCAGCTACTCGGGAGGCTGAGGCAGAGAATTGCTTGAACCCAGGAGGTGGAGGCTGTAGTGAGCCGAGATAGCAACCATGCATAGCCTGGGCAACAGAGCGAGACTCCATCTCAAAGAAAAAGCACAGAAATAAGGTCATGGATTCGCTGCCTTCACAGTGTAGGTCAAAGGATACAAAATTTCAGTTAGATGGGAGGAATAAGTTCAAAAAATCTATTGTACAGCGTGGTGACTATAGTAAATAACAATATCTTGTATTCTTAAAAAATGCTAAGAGGGCAGATTTTAAGTATTTTCACCACAGAAAGATAACTCTGTGAGCTAATGCATATGTTAATTAGCTTGATTTAACCATTCTGATGCAGGCAAACCCCCAAATTGGGGCTTTGACCAGCTGCGTGACAGGTGGAGTTGTGACTCGTGCTTGTAATGCAAGTCCTGCTGGTCTACCTCATCCCCCCTCAGAGATTATATACTCCTTAAAGAGTTGCAGAAGGGCGGAAGTCCTTGAACTTAGAGTTCAACTAACCCTGAATTGTTAACATAACAACAGGTGTGGTTTATTACTGCACATCCTTCTCGTCATGTTACTTGTCTGTGTGTTTGTGAAACAACAGCTTTAAATCTTCTAGGGGTTCACAAGTGTAGGCCATGGTGTTCTTCTCCTGCACCTGCAGGGACTCATGAGAAAACAGGTTTAATTCTATCCACGTGTACCCAACTAGTGACTCCCTGAAGCTTCATAGCAGCAGGGGAGGGGAGTATTTAATAACACCTGATGGGGGTCTTCCATTTTGGTTGTAATAGATCCTTGGGGGAGCCTTCTTTCCAAGTTTTTGGTAAGGCTAAGTCTCCAGATTAAAGAGGGGAGTATTCTTTTCCTTTGGGGGAAGGAGAAATATTTTATTTCCATATTCTTGAAAGGCCTTTTGAAACTGGCTTAAGTTGATAATAGGAGTGAGCAAGCATTCTAGGTGTCTCCTCATCAAACAGGAAATCTGAAGTTAAGGGCCTCCCATAGGTTATTTATTTATTATTTATTTTTAAGACAGTCTTGATCTGTCACCAGGTGCCAGTCTGGAGTGCAGTGGTGTAATCTCAGCTCACTGCAGTCTCCACCTCCTGGGTTCAAGCAATTCTCCTGCCTCAGCCTCCTGAGTAGCTGGGACTCAGGCGTGCGCCACCATGTCCAGCTAATTTTTGCATTTTTTAGTAGAGACGGGGTTTCACCATGTTGGCCAGGATGGTCTTGATCTCTTGACCTCGTGATCCACCCGCCTCGGCCTCCCAAAGTACTGGGATTATAGGCGTGAGCCACCATAGGCCTCCATAGGTTATTTCAAATGGACTAAGTTTTAGAATACTCCTGGAGCCCTCCTTATGCACAAGAGGGCTATGGATTGGAGAAAAACTCAGGCCTCTGAGGTCTCCCAACAGTTTTGCTAATGTCTGTTTAAAAACATGGTTGGCTGTTTCTATCTTAGCAAAGGATTGAAGTCTCCAGGTGGAATGAAGATGACAGGTAATGCCCAGGGCTGAGGAAACCTGCGGGGGTCACCTTAGCTATGAAGGAGGGTCCATTACCACTTTGCAAGCTTTTTGGTAATCCAAACCTTGGGATGAAATTCTTTAAGAATTTGGACCCTTCCACTACTTCTTCTGTCCTTGCGGGAAAAGCTTCTATCCCCCTGGTGAAAGTGGCTATAAGTACTAGCAAATATTGTAGTCCTCTGTAAGGTGGTCTGAGTGGAATCTATTTGCCAGTCTTCCCCAGGGTATGTTCCTTGATGTTATAACGGTTTGAGTGGGTGGCTTCCTGGGTTATGGGCACATAGTTCACAGGCCCTGGTGACCCCCTTTTCAGTCTGGAAGAGTCTCTTCTCCAAGAATATTTGGGAAACCAAATATTTGGTTTTGAAGAGTGAATTTCATTCCAAATGTGAGGAGTTACGAAAATGCTTAATGGGTCACTGCTGTGGCTCACGCCTGTAATCTCAGCACTTTGGGAGGCCGAGGTAGGTGGATCACCTGAGGTGAGGGGTTCGAGACCAGCCTGGGCAACATGGTGAAACCCCCGTCTCTACTAAAAATACAAAATTAGCCGGGCATGGTGGTGTGTGCCTTTAGTCCCAGCTATTGGGGAGGTTGAGGCAGGAGAATCGCTTGAACCTGGGAGGTGGAGGTTGCAGTGAGCCGAGATCGCACCATTGCACTCCAGCCTGGGCAATCAAAGCAAAACCAAAGAAATGAAAAAAAGAAAATGTTTAATGATTTTCCACTGCTTAGCTTTGGGGAGAAAGTTTATTGTTTTCTAGCAACTACCATGAGGGACCATTTTGTAAGCCTTTCTGTTCTGTTCATTTAATTTCCTCAGGTGTATAGTATGGTTCTGCTGACATGGGTGGAGTATCGGGCATTAGTGCAGTGGCTGGTGGTCCTGATCTTCCTGTAGTGGTGGTCTTGGTGGCTCTGTCTGCCAGAGCATTTTCTCTAACAACAGACATGTCTCCCTTTTTGTATACCCTACAATGAATAACTGCTGTTTCTTTTGGGTGTTGGACAGTTTCTAAAAGTTCCAAGATCTCAGAGTGATGTTTTATGGGGAGCCCCCTTAGCTGTTAATAGTCCTCTTTCTACAAGGCAGCATGAGCAAGGAGAATCAGGAACCCATATTTAGAATCAGTAATATATTGACTCTTAAGTTTTTTCCCAGTTTGAGGGCTCTGATTAGAGTGATTAATTCCACTTTTTGAGCAGAAGTCTGGGACAGTAATGCTTTGGCCTTGGTAACTTCTTATTGGCTAACCATAGCATTACCTGCCTTCTTTACTACTCCCTTGTGAATAAAGCTACTCCTGTCTATGGGCCACAAAACAGCAAAGCTATCAGGGGCTCATCTTTAAGGTCAGATCTGCTAGAGTAGATCTGTTCCATGGTTTTCACATAGGAGTGGATGCATTGGGGATCTGTTTCTTCGGATGTGGAGTCTGGTAACAGGGTAGCAGGGTTTAAAACTTAACATACCTTAGGGGTAACATCTGAGGGGGGGGTCAAGCAGCAGGGCCTGATATTTAAGTAACTGGTCCCCTATTAGCCATCAATGTCCTTTGCCTCTAGAAACTCCTGTACTTGATGGGGAGGTCATAACATCTAACGGGTACTCCAAGGTAAACCTCCTGCCTCATTAACTGTCCTCAGGTCTTAAACAAATCTGTATTCCCCATTTTCTTTTTTTTGCAGACAGGATGGGGGTGGTACATGGAGACTGCCAGGGTTGTTATAGTCTATACTTTAGAAACTTCGCTATCGGGATTGTATACCTGATTGTGCTTCAGGTCCCAAGGGTATTGTTTCTTCCATGGGTAACAAGCATTGGGCTTCAAGGTAACCTGGACTGGGGGTACATTAACAGCTTTACCAGCAACTTCTATTTCCCAGCGGGGTCTACTTGAGAAGTAACATGCAGTGGAAGGGAGATCTTTTATGTATCTATCAGTATTAAGGTATGTACTTAGAGCCAGGAGCAGTGCCCCTGCCTGGCCTATTGCCTTATCATAAGGCTCCTCAAATTGAACTGTGGCCTGTCATTGGGAATGTAAGTCTCTTCCCAGTAAAGTCATAGGGCACTCAGGTTTAAAACCAATGGTCCCGCACATTGCAACCAAGGCAGTGGGTGAATCTCCTGTGGTATAAGAGCACGAAGACATTGGCCCTGAGAAATGGGTCAGAACTTAGAAAGAAGCTCCTGTGTTTAGTCAGAACTCGGTCATCTTACCTACCACATCAAGAGTTATCCAAGCCTCCTCTATGGAGATGGCAGAGTGTCCAGTGGGAAGGTGGACGACTTTGGGCCCCTTCCATCCTCTTTTCTCTCAGCCATTATGATTGTGGGTGGCCAAAGCGTTCTCCAGAGCCTGAGGAAATCCCTTTCCCAGTGGCCCTTTTGCTTACAGAAAACAAGGGGACAGCAGGGGACAGCAAGTCAGGGACTCTCACCTGGGCATCCCAGAGGCTGATTTCATGACACTTTCTCAGAATGGGTAACCCTGAGGAGGCACATGGTTTAAGACAGCCATTAACAATTGTGCAAATTTGCTTAAAATTTTTTTTTCTTTTTTAGTTTTTGAAAAAAATTTAACAATTAATTTTTTTTTTTTTTTAACCTCCTCTGCCCTGTCCCTATTGTTGCAAACTCCAAAGGCCATGCTTAAGAGTTGGCTCTTGGGTGTTTGAGGTCCCATTTCTGCCTTTGTAGTTTCCTTCTAAGTCAAGGGCAGATAAAGTAATAAAAGGGATACCTATGAGAACTTGCCCTTCCCTGGAGTCTGCGTTTGCATTAGTATATTTCCTGAGTGTCTCAGCCATACTGTCCTGAAACAGAGCAGGTTGTTCTTCCTTCCCCAAACTTACTTCTCTAACCTTGTCATAATTAACTGGTTTAATCACACATTTTCCCATACCTTCTATTACATAAGTTACCATGTGATTTCTGCATTTGAGATCTTGGGAACCTCTCTGGCAATGCCACTGAGGGTCCATGTCTGGAGCTGCATCTCCCTCCACGTGATAAATGGCATGGCTTCTGTTACAAGCAGCTACTCCATCTGCATATTCATGGACGGTACCCAGAATCCTTTGTTTCTCTCTTATGGTTAGGTGGACTATAACAGTTGCAGATCCTGCCAAGATAAGTCAAAGTATGTGGTTAACGTAACAAACTCCTCTATAAACTTCCCTGGGTCCTCCAAAAATGAGCCAAATTTTTCCTTGCATAAAGTCAGATCAGTCACGTGTACTCTGATTGTTCCGCTATCTCTGTCAGCTACCTCTTGCAAAGGACACAGGTTCAATTTTAGGGGGTGATATGGGGCCTCACTCCTGGTAGTACTGCTGGGTTCATTTCCTCAAGCAGCAGGAGGTATAGACTGGGCCTCATTGACTGAAGGGGAGGGATGTCTGATGACCTTAGGGTGGAATCCTGCACTGGAGAACTAGTGGGACTCCCCCAAGAATTGGGGAACTGAGGAGGCTCCGGGGGCACGTGGTCCTCCTAGGGGGAGCAGCTAGGAGGGGATCATCTAGGAAGCGCAACTTCTTGTTATTTAGAAGTAACATGAGCCAGACACATCCTACAGCTCTCCATTAAGTGAGGGTCCTGGTAAAGGCCCGTAAACACCCTTACATAAGGGACCTCTCTCCATTTTCCCTCCTTTTCACAGAATAAGTCCAATTGTAAAATCGTATTATAATGTAAAGAAACATTTTTAGGCCAGATTTCTTGGTCTTCCAATTTGTATTGGACCCAAATTTTGTTGCAATAGGAAATGAATTTCTTTCTCTTGAAGCTGTCTGATTTGGATTTGCTCCAATTGCCTAAAAGGCATCCTAGTGATGAGTCCTTCAGGATTCTCACCATTGTCCCTGCGTCTAATGAGCATCTCTACAGAAGTTTTTCCAAGTCTAGTGAGAGCCCAGTTATCTTCCCTTTCAAATTCTCACCTTTTTTCCTCAAGAAAGGTCAGTAGGGAAATTGCCACCAGTTTGGGCAAAGAGGGTGTAAGTACAGTTAGCAGGGTGTAATGAAAGTGAATTATGAGACATGAGCGGGCAGTGGTATGCTGAGTGTGTCCACTGGCAAGTGGAATACAAGAAAAGAGGTGTTCTAGTAAGCAGAGTATAGAAGGAGAAGTGAAAATGGGGTGATAATAAAAAAGAATGAATTGGCCAGGCGCGGTGGCTCATGCCTATAATCCTAGCACTTTGGGAGGCCACGGTGGGTGGATCACGAGGTCAACAGATTGAGACCATCCTGGTCAACATAGTGAAACATTGTCTCTACTAAAAATACAAAAATTAACTGGGCATGGGGGCGCATGCCTGTAGTCCCAGCTACTTGGGAGGCTGAGGCAGGAGAATTGCTTGAACCCAGGAGGCAGAAGTTGTGGTGAGCTGAGATCACGCCATTGCACTCCAGCCTGGGTAACAAGAGCGAAACTGTCTCAAAAAAAAAAAAAAAAAAAAAAAAAAAAAAAAGAATTCATGTCCTACTATTGTTTGCATGTATTTATAAAATAGGCACTCATAAGAAATTATGACAATACATTTATTTTCAAAAAGGCATTTTATGTGAGATGCAACCTGATATAATGTCCCAAGAAAACAAAAAATGTCTACATCTGGTGACATGTAACTCCTTGGGTTAGAAATGTCCTGAAAACATGTTTCTGAGCTCTCCCACAGGAACCACAGGCTCAGTACAGAGACAGATCTTTTGGTCCCTGACACTCACTCTCCTTTCTCCTTTCAGAGGACCAAACCAGGATGGAATCTGTCATTCATCAGAGCTTTTAAACTTAGTTCTGCTCAGGCATCTCATAGTGGCTCCCACCAGCTCCCTCATTTGTAACTGCAGAGACATTTAAGAGTATTTTCATCTCCGAAGAGAAAGTAGGTGATGGGATAGCCTTTAATTTCCAAAGACCTGGTCCCTGGCTCCAGTGAGCATCCTAGGTGAGAAAACAACCTATCGTTGTTCTGTCTGTATGTGTAAATGAATGACATTAATGATAGATTTTGAAGTATAGTGGTCTGACACGGACATTGAATCCTGCTGTGACTCTGAGGACTGAAGAAGGGTAGTGATGTTCTTGTCATCCTTTATCAGGAACTGCACGCCTTAGTCCCTGGAGCCACCCCTGAGGGGTATTCAGTGTTGGAGCAATTTTCACAACTTTTCAGCTGACTCAGTGTTTCAATTTAAATCATTTAATTATTATTGAAAAAAAACATGCAATGCTATTTTCCTTTTACTGATGAAGAAACAGGTAGAGAGATGAAACAATTTGCCTACGTTTATAAGGCTAATTAATGCTGGAGATCAGATGAGAAATCAGGTCTGTTTGATCCAAGGCTCTTAATCCCTAACTTCAAAGCATCTGACTATATCTGAATCTTTTAGCCTTTCATTACATTCATGGCATGGACTCTTTTCTATAATGTAGGTTCCTGATCATTGTCATCCAGTTTCATGACACAAACTTATTTCTCCATCACCGGCAAATTTTCTATTACAGCTGTTTTGTTTACAGAGCTTTCTTTTCCTTTGCTGGCACCTAAACCCAGATTTTAATGTACAGATTTTTTTCTTGCCGTTATTGTTACTTTTATCAGTTATATTTATCAATTATATTTCTTTTGCTCCAGCCAATACTACTTTCAATTCTTGCTGGATGCAGTGGCTCACACCTGTAATCCAGGCATTTTGTAAGACTGAGGTGAGCTGATTACCTGAGTTTGGGAGTTTGAGACCAGCCTGGCCAACCTGGTGAAACCCCGTCTCTACAAAAAATACAAAATTAGCTGAGTGTGGTGGCGTGGGCCTGTAATCCCAGCTATTTGGGAGGCTGAGGCACAAGAATTGTTTGAACCCAGGAGGCGGAGGTGGCAGTGAGTTGAGATCGTTCCACTGTACTCTAGCCTGGGAGACAGAGGGAAACTTTGTCTCAAACAAAAACAAAAGCAAACAAACAACTTTCAATTCTTTTTGTAGATAATTGTATACTATAGGGAGTGGAGATAAAATTTTTTAAAAGTAAGTTTTTGGTTGGGTGCAGTGGCTCATGCCTGTAATCCCAGCATTTTGGTGAGGCTGAGGCGGGCAGATCACCTGAGGTCAGGAGTTTGAGACCAGCCTGGCCAATATGGAGAAACCCTGTCCCTACTAAAAATACAAAAATTAGCCCGGCATGGTGGTGGGCACCTGTAATCCTAGCTACTCAGAAGGCTGAGGCAGGGAGAATCGCTTGAACCCAGGAGGTGGAAGTTGTAGTGAGCCGAGATTGTGCCATTGCACTCCAGCCTGGGCAACAGAGCAAGACTCTGTCACACACAAAAAAAGTTAAGCTTTCATGAAAATGCTCTGTTTTTAGTCCTTTCATATGTAGTTGTTCATCCTCTTGTAAAATAAAACTTTATTCTAGCTGTAGTGCTGGGTATGAAAGGTGTCAAGAATATTGCTTTTGATCTGTTTCATACCCACAAGCAGGACAACAATATACATTTTGTAAGCCCTTGAAACTTTTGCCCTTGTGAGTTCTTTCCTCCATAAATAGTATTGAAAATTATATTTTATGGCCAGGCACGGACATGGTGGCTCATGCTTGTAATCCCAGCACTTTGAGAGGCCTAGGCGGGTGGATCACGAGCTCAAGAGATTGAGACCATCCTGGCTAATATAGTGAAACCTCATCTCTACTAAAAATACAAAAAAATTTAGCCAGGCATGGTGGCACACACCTGTAGTCCCAGCTACTCGAGAGGCTGAGGCAGGAGAATAGCTTGAATCTGGGAGGTGGAGGTTGTGGTGAACTGAAATCGCTCCATTGCACTCCAACCTGAGGAACAAGAGTGAAATGCTGTCTCAAAAAAAATATATATACTTTATGAGTGTATTGGCATAAAGATAAATATTAATCCAGTTGGACTTAGATTATATTTGTGTTCTTCTTTTAAAGAAATTAAGCATTTCAGGGGCCCCTAAAATATCATGGGCTGTTGGGACTACTACTGTCCCTTAATGAATATGTCAGCCCAGTTTACTATATGTGCTTCTAATAAAAATTGATGGAGGCAAGATAATTGACTGTTCTAAGTTTAATCAATCAAGAATTAGAATAAATCTCCATAAAATGTCATCAGATATTCTTGCCTAAATGTTTGTATCACACGACTTATTTATCATCAGTTTTCATTATTTGCTTCCAGAGTTGCTTAATGACGTTTTTCACTTCTTCATTTCTGAGTGTGTAGATTAAAGGGTTCAACATAGGTGTAAATAGGGTGCAAAACACAGTCACGGCTTTGTCAGTGGGGAAGGAGGTTAGAGGTCTTAGATACAGGTATGAACAAGGGACAAAGAATAGGATGACAACGATGATATGAGAGGCACATGTAGACAGAGCTTTACGACGCCCGCCAGAGCTGTGAGTCCTCAGGGAGCTCAGGATGATGACATAGGAAGCAACCAACATGGGGAAAATGAGGAAGCACAGTGACCCACTGTTGGCAGCAATCAGAGGCCCCAAGGTGTGAGTGTCCGTGCAGGCCAGCTCCAGAAGAGGTACTAAATCACACATGAAGTGATCAATGACATTAGGGCCACAGAATGGTAACCGGACTATGAACAAAACCTGGATGCCTCCATGCACAAATCCCAGAATCCCAGCCACCCCCAACAAGAATCCACACATAGGTCGGCTCATGATGGTTGCATAGTGCAAGGGCTTACAGATGGCCACATAGCGGTCATAGGCCATGACACTTAATAAGACGATCTCAGCTGCCCCAAAGAAATGTTCTGTGAAGAGCTGAGTCATGCAGCAATTGAAGGATATGGTGTTCTTTTCAGAGATCAAGTCAAAGATCATTTTGGGGGCTATGGAAGAAGAGTAGAGACTATCTATAATGGATAAATAGGACAGGAAAAAGTACATGGGAGAACCCAGGGCTGGGCTGATGAGGATGATCGCTGAGATGAGCAGGTTACCTGCCAATGTGATCAAGTAGGTGATTAAAAACATAACAAACAAGAATTTCTGCAGTTCTGGATTGTGAGTGAGGCCCAGCAGGATGAATTCTGTTACATTGTTCATCTTCTTCACAGGTGTAGCTCAGGTTGTGGGTATATGGCCCATCTGAAAAAAAAAATAGCATTTCTGTGCCAGAGATAGGTGAAGGGGAGGAAGGCAGCAAATCACACTGCCACGTGTGTACCTATGCAACTATCTTGCATGTTCTTCACATGTACCCCCAAACCTAAAATGTAATAAAATGTTTCACGGTGGCTCAAGCCTGTAATCCCAGCACTTTGGGAGGCCGAGGCGGGTGGATAAAAGATCGAGACCATCCTGGTCAACATGGTGAAACCCCGTCTCTACTAAAAATACAAAAAATTAGCTGGGCATGGTGGCGCGTGCCTGTAATCCCAGCCACTCAGGAGGCTGAGGCAGGAGAATTGCCTGAACCCAGGAGGCAGAGGTTGCAGTGAGCCGGGATCGCGCCATTGCACTCCAGCCTGGGTAACAAGAGCGAAACTCCGTCTCAAAAAAAAAAAAAAAGTTTCAGCCCCATTATAATATTATGGAACCATAAGATTTTTTTTTGGACACACCGACATAAAAATATCAGTAGAAAAGCTTATGCATAATGTTGCCTGACCCGGTGTGCTAAAAACTACTGCAGTTGCTTTTAAAACATCCTGGTTAACATTTATGTCTTGCTGAGTATACTGATTCTGTAGATTTCAGTTTGTCATGACTTGAAATGCTTTTCCCCTTTTTGTGAAAACAAGCTGAAACAGCTTGTTTTCTTAGTAAATTCAGACTGACAAAAAAAATAGGATTTCTGAATGATGGTATTTTAAATTCAATACTAAAATATTTCGTTACCTCTTTAGTCTTAGTTTTTGGGGGTGATGGAGCTACATTGCCCCTCACCTCTGCTGTTTTGCAGAGAGTTGTAAAGAACAGAAGATTAGATTTCTCCTAATTCATAGTAATGAAACAGTGACAATATCTTACAAGTACCACAATAAAACAAGGTCTTGTTATAAACGTTGACTTCCAAACTTCCTTTCTGGCTCTAAAGTTTCACATATGTCTTTCTTTCATTTTTGGGGAGGAGAAATCTTATCAATAACAATTGTTTTGAAATTATACTTTCTATTGTTATGGTTATTTGTAGGTATATGAACCCAGTATGTGTATTAGATACTAATTTGCGTAATATATACTAAAGTGCAAAGCCTTATGAAATCAAAGCTAGCTGTGTTCTATGGTCTATTATCCTTTTCTATCATATAAACACACATGTACACAGATGGAGACAGAGCTGCAAAGGGAGATATTTTTCTTTTGGAATGCCAAGTAACTATCATAATAACAGCTCATTGAGCATTATTCATTCAGCATCCCTGAATGCTGCATCCTGTCCCTTTTCTTCATGCTCTTTCTGCATCTTTGACTGTGGCTATGTAAATGGTGTGAAGTTATAAAATTTAATATTTCATAAATAAGTTTTCCTCACAGTTGACTTCTATCACATATAGAATTATGCACTGGATTAGATCTATTTCTCCATTCACATCTTACAAATGGAATTAAATGAGTCATGATGAGTTTTCTATTGGCAAGACCGAAATATCAGGGTATAATGAATTTTCTGAGATAATGCAGTTTTCTCTTTTGGCATAAGTTCAGTCAGTTAAGATGAACTTGTAGTTTTCATTGCTAACTGATAAACAACTGGAAATTTCTATTGCTAACTGAAAACATTGTATATGTAAGAATATAGATATTTTTGAATAATCTAGACAGAGTTTCAAGAGTAAGTACATGTCGCTACAAAAGAGTATAAGATATTTTATTTCTTCTCCTCCCCCTTTTCTCCTTCTTTCCCTAATCCCTGGCAAAAATATAACCACAGAGTTTTCCTCACAAATTTCTAGAAACAGAAATCAGTCAGCATCGTGACCTCTCAACTTCATTAAAGTAAAAATATCTTCGGTTTTCAGGAAAACTCGGTCACTAAGTTGCTTCCCCTTTATTCATGGCTTCTGTAGATGGTGACTATATGGTTAACCATTCTCAATGGATTTAATTCACAAATTCTAACCTCCATGTGGCAATATGGAACTCACAAAAAGGGGAAAAGCATTTCAAGTCATGACAAACTGAAATCTACAGAATCAGTATACTCAGCAAGACATAAATGTTAACCAGGATGTTTTTTTTTTTTAAATTTTTATTGCATTATAGGTATTGGGGTACATGTGCAGAACGTGCAAGATAGTTGCATAGGTACACACATGGCAGTGTGTTTTGCTGCCTTCCTCCCCTTCACCCACACTTGGCATTCATCCCCAACCAGGATGTTTTAAAAGCGACTGCATAGTTTTTAGCATACCGGGTCAGGCAACATTATGCATAAGCTTTTCTACTGATATTTTTATGTCGGTGTGTCCAAATTCATTTTCAGAGAAAAATACTAAACTTCAAGTCAAGTATGTAATGACAAAAACTACTTCACTGAAAACAAATTGGCTAAAACAAGTTAATCTACTTAAAATTTGGGAAAAAAGATTTAGTTTTCACTGACCAGGATGTGTTAATTGTGGATTCCTCCATTTTTAGATTGAGAGCAGTCACTGCTTTCCTCCGTGTTCCTCTAGGTGTGGAACACGGCCACAAATAGACTCCATGAGCTGTCAGGTGGTACACTGGAATTTTCTAGACGGCTCTCCCAATTCTGACATTTTAGTTTATTTTGCTTTCCATTGTCAGTCTGAATTTACTAAGAAAACAAGCTGTTTCAGTTAGAAAACTTCAGTATCTCTAGGATTTAGTGTCTACTCACTTTCTGGGTTCTGATGAATGTATAAGCCAATCTTCAAAATATATCTGTTTTTCAGATCTCTTAGGACTATATTCAATCCAAATTAAAAATTAGGAATAATGCAAAATTCTTCAAATCTGGAAAATGCAACTATAAAATGAATAAGTGAATTGAGTCCACTTGATTGGGTATTGTTTTCTCAAATCTATTCTGATGAGTCCTTGAGTCCCTGAAAAATGTGATGAGAGAATTCCTTTTATTTCTGATTCAAGTTCTTCTTTCAACTCTGTTTCCCTAGAAACGCACTAAGCTCAGGAGTGGTGCTTCCCAAACAGATCTTCATCTTTTTGGTTCCCGTCTCTGCTGCTGTCATTTGCTCACAGGCCCTTCTTTGTAATTCTTTCTTCATTGGTGCTAGAGAAATATTTAAATAGACTTTCACAGACTGCAGGATTTGGCAATGCATTGACCTTTCAAGTACCCAGAGGATTCGTAATTGGCCTTGCTGGAATGTTTGGCAAAGCAGTAGTCAGGTCCTTCATTTACTCTCACGTGGCACCCACAAACATCATTAGTGGCTAGTTTTAGAAATGCAGTTGAACTTGGGTTAAAGAGATGTCTGTGGCTATTGTTTAGGATAAGATTTGGAACCCTTCATTATAGGGCTGTTTTGCTAACTGTGGCATTGCTGAGCCTAGCGTAGGATATGGGGTAGTTTTAGGTGGAGGTCGGAGTTTAGAGAATAAATTTAGAGATAGGCGTCTTTCTGAACTCCTATCTGGTCTAAATGGTATGATTTCTCTGAAAAAATGGGGAATACCAGTATTTAAGGTCATGTGTCTGATTACTCTGGGAGATTGTGAGATTTTTATTAATGACTGACTGAGGGAACTTACCTGGCAGGATTTTCATCTACCAAAGATTGGGTAATTTCAAGTGACAGAGATAACTTTCTGTAGGATGATTCCTAGATGACATGTTCTTATGATGAATTCAAAAGTATATATGTTTTCTTTCTACCCTATAAAGAGGGAATGGTGTGAGTTGGAGCAGGTATCATGTTTTCCCACATTGCCAGTGATAATCAATTGCACTCAGCCAAGCACTCATATATGATGACATCCAGAGGTAGAGAATAGAGGCTCTAGAAGAAGGCTCCTCTACTATCTTCTCTCCTTCAGTTTCTGAAGTGATGAAGAACTGCCTGCAGTTTTACATGGAATCACCTTTTCTGCTCTCAACTTTTGCTTTTAAAACAAACTTACACTTCCCAAAGTCCAGAATCAGGAAACAAAAGCAAAACTTTCCTCTATTCTCAATAGAATGGGGTCCTTCTGGACTGACTTGGAGCCTGGAGCTAGCCTGGTGCTGGGGCAAGAGTGGACCCTGGATCTACAAAGACTAATCTGGAGTCTGGGATTGCAGGGGCTGGTCTGGTACCTGGATTCATGAGGTTCTGGAGTATGGAGCTGTGGGGATCTGCTTAAGACTAGGGTCTTCAGGGGCCAGCCTGGAGACTGGATGTATAAGTGCTAGTCTGGGTGTTGAGTTCATGATGGATGAATGGGTCCTAGGGCCTCAGGTACTAGGCTGAAATTTGAGTCCACAGTAGCAGTCCTAGAGTCCGGGTCTAGTGGACGTGGCCCATTGCTGGGTTTTATTGGGATGGGCCTGGACCCTGGGTATTCAAGAAGCTCTGAGTCCTAGGTCTGCTAAAGTATAGGAATTCTGGGGTCAGCCTGATGGGTGGGGCCACAGGGACCAACCTCATACTGTATAAGCCTGGAGCCTGTGTCTATGAGTGCTAGCCTAGTATCTGAGGTCAGGGGTGCTGACCTGATGCTGGAGTGGGCCTGAAGCCTGGGGCTGTGTGGGCCCACCTTGCTCTGAGCTGGTCTGTAACCTGGTGCAGAGCTGGAAACTCAGGCCACAAGGGCTGGCCTGGTACTGGGCAGGCCTGGAGCCTGGACCTTAGGGTCAACTTGGAGTCTGGATCTGTGGATGTGGACCTTATGACTAAGGCTATGGGGCCTGCCTCACACCGGGGTAGGCCTCAAACCTGGAGCTACTGGTGTTGCCTTGGCAATGTTGCGGGTCCAGAGACCAAGTCAGCAGGGGAGTCCTGCAACCTGGGGTCATGGGGTACTGGCCAGTGCTGAATTTTACTGAGGCTATTCTGATGTTAGAGTCTGAGGAAAAGTGTAGTGCTCACCTCTCTCCTTCCTTCATGCAGAGGCTATTTCTCTCCATGGCATGCTGCCTGGGATTTGTGTACTAACCCCGGGGCTATATCTCAGCTGATTTCCTTAGCTCTTGTGAAGGTATTTTTGAATGTAGATAGTTGAAGCTAATGCTTCTGTGGAGGGACAACAGTTGTCTGGTGAGACTTTTCATACCATTATTGAGGAAGAAGCTTAAGGTTGAGAGATTCAGGTCATAAAGACCAGGATATTTATGAAGAAAAGAGATTTAATTGACTCACAGTTCTGCAGGCTGTACAGGAAGCATGGCTGAGAGGCCTCAGGAAACTACAGTCATAGTGGAAGGTGAAGGGAAGAAAACACATCTTACTGTGGTGGAACAGGAGACAGAGTGAAGGGGAAAGTGCTACACACGTTTAAACAACCCGATCTCATGAGGACTTACTATCATGAGAACAGCAAGGGGAAAATCCACCCCCATAATCCAATCATCTACCACCAGCTTTCTCCCACAACATTGAAAATCACAATTCAACATGAGATTTGTGTGGGGGCACAGAGCCAAACCACATAATTCCACCCCAACCCCTCCTAAATCAAACATCCTTATCACATTTGAAAACACAGTCATGTCTTCTAACAGTCCCCTGAAATCTTAACTAATTCCAGCATTAACTCAAAAGTCCAAGTCCAAAGTCTCATCTGAGACAAGGCAAGTCCCTTCCTTCTATGTGTGTATAAAACCAAAAAACAAGTTAGTTACTTCCAAGATACAACGGAGGTACAAGCATTGGGCAAGCAAATGTTCCCATTCCAAAAGGGAGAAATTGGCCAAAACAGAGTGGCCACAGGTTCCATGCAAGTCTACACAGCAGGGTGGTCATTAAATCCTAACCCCACAAGATAATCTCCTTTGACTACATGTCTCATATCCAGGTGACACTGATGCAAAAAAAAGTTGGGCTCTCAAGGCCTTGGGCAGCTCCATCCCTGTGGCTCTTCAGGGTACAGTCCCTGTGGCTGCTTTCATGGGTTAACATTGAGTGCCTGCAGCTTTTCCAGGTGCATAGGGCAAGCTGTGGTAGATATATCATGCTGGGGTCTGGAGGATGGCAGCCCTCTTCTCACAGTTCCATTATGCAGTACTTCTGTAAGGACTCTGTGTAAGGGCTCCCACTCAACATTTCCCCTTGCCATTGCTTTAGTAGAGATTCCCCAATGAGAACTGCAGCTGATGTCTGCTTGGATGGAAATCAAGCCATTTCCTTATTTCCTTTGAAATCTAGGCAGAGGCTCCCAAAACTCACTCTTGCCTTCTGCACACCTGCAGGCCCAACACCATGTGGAAGCTTGGGGCTTGCACCCTCCGAATCAATGACCTGAGCTGTACTTTGGCCCACTTTAGCCATGACTAGAGCTGGAGCAGCTGAGAGGCGGGTTGCTGTGTCCTGAGGCTGCTCACAGCAGCGCGGCTTTGGGCCTGGCCCATGAAACAATTTTTTCCTCTTATGCCTCCAGGCCCGTGGTAGGAGGGGCTGCCGCATTAAGTTCTCTGAAATGTCCTGGATTTTTCTCCATTATCTTTGCTATTTTCTCCATTATCTTCCCTATTAGCATTTGGCTCTTCTTTACTTATGCAAAATTTCTGTAGCCTTGAATTTATTCCCAGAAAATGAGTTTTTTCTTTTCTACAGCTTGGTTGGGCTGCAAATTTCACAAGCATTTATGTTCCACTTCCCTTTTTAATATAAGTTTTATTTTCTGGTCATTTATGTGTTTATGCAAATGAGCATAGGCTTTTAGAAGCAGCCAGGCTACATTATAAATGCTTTGCTGCTTAGATTTTTTTTCTGCCAGATACCCTAAACAATGTCTGTCAAGTTCAAAGTTCCATAGCTCTCTAGAACAGGGGCACAATGCTGCCATTTTGTTTTGCTAAAGCATAGCAGGAGTGACCTTTACCCTAGTTCCCATCTCCATCAGATACCTCATTAGCTGGGCCATCTCTGTCCATGTCATTATCAGCATTTTGGTCAAAACCATTCACAAGTCTCTAGGAAATTCCAAATTTGTCCACATCTTCCTGTATTCTTCTGAGCCCTCTATCTGTTCTAATCTCTTTCTATTGCCTAGTTCCAAAGTTGCTTCCACATTTTCAGCTATCTTTATAATAATGCTCCATTTCTCTGATACCAATTTTCTGTCTTAGTCCATTCTCACATTGCTATAAAGAACTACTTGGGACTGGGTAATTTATGAAGAAGAGAGGTTTAATTGACTCAAAGTTCTGTAGGCCGTGCAGGAAGCATGGCTGGAAGGCCTCAGGAAACTTACAATAATGGCAGAAAGTAAATGGGAAGTGTGTGTGTGTGAGAGAGAGAGAGAGAGAGAGAGAGAGAGAGAGAGAGAGAGCGAGCAAAGGGGGAAGTTCTAGCCACTTTTAAACAACCATATCTCATGAGAACTCACTATCAACAAAAAACAGCAAGGAGGAAATCCGTCCCATGAACCAATCACCCCTTCACTATGTCCCTCTGCCAACAATGGGAATTACAATTTGGCATGAGATTTGTGTGGAGACACAGAACCAAACCATATCAATAGGTTATGAAATTGGAAGAATCTGTAGAAAATAGAAAAACATGCCATGCTCATGGATTGGAAAAATCAGTGTGAAAATGACCACATTACTCAAAGCAATCTATAGATTCAGTGCAATTGCTATCAAAATACAAACATCATTTTTCACACAATTAGAAAAACAAACCTAAAATTCATGTGGAACCAAAAAAGAGCTCAAATAGCTTAAACAATCCTAGGCAAAAAGAACAAAACTGAGGCACCACATTACCAGACTCTAAATTATCCTACAAGGTTGTAATAACCCAAACAGCATGGTACTGGTATAAAAGTAGGCATATAGACAATTGGAAGAGAATAGAGAACCTAGAAATAATGCCAAATATCTACAACCAACTGATCTTTGATAAAGCAGACAAAAAAACCCCAAAAAAACAAACAAACAAAAAATGTACCTGGGAAAGGACAACCTATTCAATAAATGGTGCTAGGAAAATTGGATAGCCACATACAGATGAATGAAACTGGATTCCTTTCTCTCATATAAAAATTAACTCAAGATGGATTTAAAAAATTAAATGTAAGACCCCAAACCATAAAAATTCCAGAAGAACTTAGGAGAAACTCTTTTGAACATTGACCTACGCAAAGAATGTATGTCTAAGACCCCAAAAGCAAATGCACAAAAATAAAAATAAATAAATAGGACTTAATTAAACTAAAATAATTCTGCATAGCAAAAATATAATCAACAGAGCAAGTAGACAACATACAGAATCAATAAATATTTACAAACTTTACATTTGAGAAAGGACTAATATCCAGAATCTACAAGGAACTCAAACAAATTAGCAAAAAATAAAAAAACCAAATAATCCTTTCAAAATGTGAGCAAATGATATGAATAGACACTTCTCAAAAGAGGATATACAAATGGCCAACAAACATAAAAATACTCAACATCACTAATCATCATGGAAATGCAAATTAAAACCAACAATAGATGGTGTGGATGAGGTGAAAAGGGAATGCTGAAACATTGTTGGTGGAAATGTGAATTAGTGCAACCTCCATGGAAAACATATGGAGATTTCTCAAAGACCTAAAAGTAGGTCTACCATTTAATTCAGCAGTCCCACTACTGGGAATCTAACCAAATGAAAATAAGTCATTACATTAAAAAGAAACTTGCATGTGTATGTTGATCACAGCACAATTCACAACTGCAAACATATGGAGTCAACCTAAATGAACATCAACTGATAAAGAAAATGTGGCATGTATATACCATGGAATACTACTCAGCCATAAAAGAGAACTAAGTCTCTTGCAGGAACTTAGATGGAACTGGAGGCCATTATCCTAAGTGAGGTAACTTAGGAAGAAAAAAACCAAATACTATATGTTTTCACTTGTAAGTTGGAACTAAGCTATGGATACACAAAGGTATGCAGATTGATATACTGGACATTGGAAACTCAGAAGTGGGAAGGGTGAGAGAGAGACAAGGGATAAAAATGTCAGCTATTGAGTACACTGTACACTATTCAGTGACAGGTATGCTAAAAGCCCAGACTTCACCTTTATACAATTTACCCATGTAAACAAAACCACTTATACTCGTAAAGCTATTGAAATTAAGAAAAACGATGTTCTAAAAGGTAAAATAATGATAGTCTTCTAATTTTTTTGTTAGAAAATCTATTTGTGGATAATATATCAAAGAAATGATATCAGAAAAACTTCCAAATCAAAGGACATGTGTTTCCAGATTAAAATGACCTTCTGATGCTTAACACAGTAAATGAAAAACAGAAAGAGAAGGAGATAAAAAGAAAAAAAAAAAACTCACACAGGCCATGTTATGAAATTTCATCACACTGTAGATCTCATGGGCGGCACAAGGTCAGAGATAGCCAACACTGTGCACACTTGTGTCTCTCCATGGTGTCCGACTTTTATTGATGGCATCTCAATTATAAAAGCCTCAAGCTACATGGATTTCTCAAGGAGGCAATTCTCCTTAGTACTTCCCATTCATTTGGTAGTCAGAGCTGCAGGCACAGAGCCCAGCAAGCCATTCCATAAGTCAGGTAATATTGCAAATCCTACTTAATAGTACATTTAATCAAAATATAAATGTTATAGATTAAACATTCCACAACAAACAAAGTAATATTTAACATCCAGAGAAAGGGGATAGGAGGAGAGATTAACTAACCAGTACAGTGAGAGCAATGTAGACAAAAAGAATTTCCTTGTCTGGGCCAAGTGGTCCATTGGTCTTGCAAGAAAGCATCTTTGATGTGGGCAGAGCCTTCAGTGGAAGATGCCAGGTGGTTCTCACAAGTGACAACAAGACAGTGTCTGTTAGGACAGCTGATTCGAGCTGTTTTTTTTAATGGCCTGTTTTTAAGTCCTGTTTTTTTTTTTTTTTTTATGGCCACAGAGTCCTCTGGTGAGGACTGAGAGTGGAGGCATGTGCTTGGTTATGTCCTTATCTGTTTGTATGCAGTCTTTATTTATTTAATTATTTATTTTTGAGACAGAGTCTCACTCCATTGCTCAGGCTGGAGTATAATGGTGAGATCTTGGCTCATTGCAGTCTCTGCTTCCCAGGTTCAAGTGATTCTTGTGCCTCAGCCTGCCAACTAGCTGGAATTATAGGTGCCAGCCACCATGCCCGGCTAATTTTTGTATTTTTAGTAGAGGTGGAAGCTCGCCCTGTCGACCAGACTGGTCTCAAACTCCTAACCTCAGGTGATCTGCCTGCCTTGGCCCCCCAAAGTGCTGGGATTACAGGTGTGAGCAACCACACCTGGCCTGGGTGCAGTTTTTATTGATCAGGCAAAACATCTGGTCTCAGTTGACGAAGTGCCTTATGAAATATTAAGGTGGGTCTTTTTGTAAGATGGAGTTACTTACGTCAAGGGTGCACTATACAATAGATAAGTAGATTCTGAAAGATTTCAGAGAAGAATATGAGATCACATATAAAGAGGAACAGAAATCAAAATGACATTACCCTTGTCAACAGTACTGGAAGCTACAAGACAATGCTTACCAGGCAAACAGTCAATTGTGAGTGCAGAGGAAAGGCATTTTTAGACATCATATGGGGGATTGTTATAATAATGATCTCAAAGAACCACACATCTTTGTATCCGCACCACTTTGCAATGGGACTTTGCTGTTTCTCCCAGTGAGTAGTGTCTTTACCCTGTTGATCTGGGTTGGCCTTATGACTTGTTTTGACCCAATAAGACAAGAAGGGACATTGTGTGATTTCCATTGCTGAGGCTTTAAGAGGTCTCAAAACTTCCCCTTTCACCTTCTTGGACCCCTGAGACCACCATGATCTGAGAAACCACTGGAGAATGAGACATGTCTAAAACTCATACATCAAAACACAGCAATATAAAGTGAAGTTCTTAAAGCAGCTGAATGCCAGTCTCTATTTGACTTTTTCTTTAGAATTATTTACATATTTAGGGCATGAGATTTTTGTTATATTTTGCAAGTACTTTCATTATAACTCTTCTTTTAATTGTGGCCTTTAAAAAATAATGCAGAAGGTTTTAAAAATTTTTTGGTGGTCTTTGTGCTTTTGAGGTTTTGTTTCTTTGAGTAGGAAGGATTTCTCTGCAATGATTTAATCTAATTTTAAAAAAAAGCAAAAAAAGGAAAAAACTAACAGTATAAGCAACTGGTTGGTGCAACATGGTGGTAGCTATCAAAGAGAAAGCTAGGAATCTAAAGTAGTTGTCTCTAAGGAGTGTCTGGAGAGGAGGGCCACGCAGGAGCCTGCTGCTTTTCTATATGCCTTTCTTTCCCCAGCATCTCAGCCTGAAAATTGCACTGATAAAGTGTGTCCTATAAATCGTTCTACTATAAGGACACATGCACACGAATGTTCATTGCAGCACTGTTTACAATAGCAAAGAACTGGAACCAACCCAAATGCCCAACGATGATAGACTGGACTGGGAAAATGTGGCACATATACACCATGGAATATTATGCAGCAATCAAAAATGATGAGTTTGTGTCCTTTGTAAGGACATGGATGAATCTGGAGAACATCATTCTCAGCAAACTGACACAAGAACAGAAAAAGAAATACCGCATATACTCACTCATAGGTGGGTGAGAAAAATGAGAACACATGGACACAGAGAGGCGGTCTACTATACACTGGGGTCTATTGGGGGGAATAGGGGAGGGACAGCGGGGGGGTGGGCTGGGGAGGGATAGCCTGGGGATGAATGCCAAGTGTGGGTGAGGGGGAGGAGGGCAGCGGAACACACTGCCATGTGTGTACCTATGCAACTATCTTGCATGTTCTGCACATGAACCCCAAAACCTATAATGCAATAAAAATTAAAAAAAAAAAAGTGTGTCCTGAGTATGACCATTTACTATCCTCACTTCTACTAGTCTGCTTAAGTCCATCATTTCTTCCCTAAATGACTGCAAAAGCTGGCCCACTGGTGTCCTGCATCTGTCTTCTACCTGTGCCCATTTCAGTTATCTATTGCTCTGAAATAAACCACTTATAAACAAAAACAAATAAACAAGAATGTGTAGAAAAAAGGACCTGTCTCTAATAGCCAGAAATTTTGCTCAGGAAGATCTGAAGACAGTCCATATTGGAGTTCACAATTATTTTGGTACCCCCTTAGTGTATAATTTTCTTCAGTATTGCCTTACATCTTAGGTAGAGGGAAAAAGAAGATGGTTTATAAATTTATGGTTTAAATATATCAGTTACCGTAGTGTGTTACACCAAAGCTGAAAAAGGCTCTATTTGGACTTGATTTTGTAAGGATTGCTATTCACCCATTATGCTATTTGAGAATTAAGATGATTGCAAAAGTTATGTTAACTGCTATAAGTGTATAAGTCTCTTAAAATATAAAGTTAGTTGTGTCATTAGTCAGCATAAGTTGCATTTTGCTGTGGTAACAAATGAATTCTGAACTCTCAATGGTTTAACGCATACAATTTTATTTCTCGTTTAAGCCAAATCCGTTGAGCTGAGGGTTGTGTGATCCTCTAGGGCAGCTGTTCTCCCAGTAGTTACTCAGTAATCCAGGCTGTTGTTCCTGTGTGGCTGTACCATGTCAGTTTGTGTCTCCCAGGTTTGCGGCAGCCACTCCCCGATAAAGCTGGGGAGTGGCTCACTGGCTCCTAAGTGGTTATTCCTGAATGTGACTTATATCACTTCTGTGAACATGGCCCTCCTTAAAAAGGAGTGGCTGGAAATCATGGTGGTAGCACATAGATATTTCCAGAAAATGGGTTAGCCACAGTTGAGAAAAACTGATCCCCTATTTGGAATAAATTGTTTACTAAATTGTTGAATATTAATTTATATGTAATATATACTGAAGATTTAAGCATGGTTGTAGAGTCCTGTGGGTTAGTTCACTTCTTACGAAGGTAGAGATGAAGTTGTTGAGATTTGCTGGACCCTGACCCTGGTCTAGATGTT
Source organism: Saguinus oedipus (assembly GCA_031835075.1). Classification (NCBI taxonomy): domain Eukaryota; kingdom Metazoa; phylum Chordata; class Mammalia; order Primates; family Cebidae; genus Saguinus; species Saguinus oedipus. The sequence continues at coordinate 61,824,098 of CM063178.1, read as the reverse complement.
TTAAAAAATATGGATGATTTTTCTTAGGATTGCACTATATCTGCATCTCAAATTACTTCGCATCTCAGTGGTCTGCAGTTGGGCAGCATTCTTTATTCAAATTTGAATGTGCAGAATTTCTGCCTTAATTACTCACATATCACCAATTCCCTTTTTCCCCCCCTTCTTTTTGAGATGGAGTCTTGCGGTATCACCCAGCCTGGAGTGCAGTGTCATGATCTTGGTTTACTTCATCCTCTGCCCCGCAGGTTCAAGTGATTCTTGTGCCTCAGCCTCCCAGGTGGTTGGGATTACAGGCAAGGACACCATGCCTGGCTAAGTTGGTATTTTTAGTGAAGATGGGGTTTCACCATTTGGCCAGGCTTGTCTCAAACTCCTGGCCTCAAGTAATCTGCCTGTCTCTGCCTCCTAAAGTGTTGGGATTACAGGTGTGAGCCACCACACCCAGCCACCAGTTCTCTCTTGTGTCAGCTACTTTGTTCCTATTAGCTAAGGTACAAATCAATCCAATAAAAGCCATTTTTGAGGTGAAGTGGTGTATAGGAATATTTTTGACAGAAAAGTAGTGTTTCAGGAAATATCTTCTACCTGAGAAATAATGTCCGAGATTGTTCTAGGATTGAACCTGGATGAATTTTCTATTCCTCTTTGGCTTTACACAGAGAAAATAATTTAGTAATAAATTATTTAATAATATTATTATATAATATATAATTAATATAAGATTATTATATAATATAATATAATATTTAATATTATATATTAAATAAAATATTAGGAATCAATATAATATTGAGTGGGATATTACATAATTGATAATAATATAATAGTATTAAATAATAATTTATTTTGGAGAGAGCCAGATTATAATGTAAATGAAGTTGTGCAACATGACAGCATTACTTTTGGATGAGTTCTTCCTTAATGACTCTCATTCCTCAAATCCCAACCATTTCTGATCAGTTTCTCTCTCTCTCTCACAATAATAGTTCTACTTTGATTTTATTAGTTGGAATTAAAACTGTGCATTTTCATCAAAATATTTAGCCATTAGGCCTTTTTGTTTATTTTAATTATTTTGCCTGTTAGTTATATACTCTATACTGAAGCTTTGCAGATAATTGTTCTATTAAACACATAAACTCATGGATTTTCCATATACTGTAACATTTTTATGTTGACTAGCAATGTCCCCCTGATTAATATAAGTGTGAAGAAGTTTCTAATTGGTAGAAACTTTAGTAGTCATTTAATCAAATATTGATCTTTTATGAAAAAGTATTATCAAAGATTCCAGAAAACAAGGGGAACAAAATATATTTAAATGCACATATTCTGACCTCAAGACCTTTTCATTAGTCATACCTGTGGTTAAAAGATGAGTAGGTTTTCTTTTTATCTTCTCTAATCACACAAATTGTTATCCCAGATTATTTGGCTCCAGAGCTTCTTCATGGCATTTTTCACCTCTGTGTTTCTGAGGGCGTAGATTAAAGGGTTTAACATGGGTGTTACCACAGTATAAAACACAGACAAAGCTTTATCAATAGGGAGGATGATCACGGGACGAAGGTACACGAACAGACAGGGAACAAAGAACAGGACGACTACAGTGATATGAGAGGTGCAGGTAGAGAGAGCCTTCCACTGTCCTTCTGTGCTGTGAGTCTTTAGTGAGCAGAGGATTAGGACATATGAGCTAATAAGAAAAGAAAAAATGAGCATACACATCAGCCCACTGTTGGCAACAACAGAGAGTCCGAAGATGTGAGTATCAGTGCAGGAGAGTTTTAGCAGAGGGAAAAGGTCACAGATGAAATGGTCAATGACATTGGGGCCACAGAAGGGCAGCCAGACTATCAAAAGCAGTTGAATCAGAGCGTGAAGAAATCCCCCGACCCATGCCATGGCCACCAGGAGGTCACACACCTGCCTGTTCATTGTGATCAGATAGTACAGGGGCTTGCAGATGGCCACGTATCGGTCATAGGCCATCACCACGAGCAGAATGATCTCAACTCCCCCAAAGAAATGTCCTGCGAAGAGCTGGGTCATGCACCCACTGAAGGAGATCGTTTTCTTTTCAGTGAGTAAGTCAAATAGCATTTTGGGGGCCACGGCAGAAGAGCAGCAGCCATCTATGAAGGACAAGAAAGACAGAAAAAAATACATAGGAGAGTCCAGGGTTGGGCTGGTGGTGATTGTCACCACAGTGAGTAGGTTGCCTACCATAGTGAGAAAGTAGATGAGTGTAAACACAGCGAACAAGAGTTTCTGTGCCTCTGCGTTCTGTGTCAGGCCAAGCAAGATGAATTCCGTTACGTTGTTCACTTGCTTCATACATCCAGTTTGGCATTTGGATAATTTATCTGTGAATAGCACAAGGAGTGCAATTTGGCACACACATGTTGAATAATAAAATAATTTTAGTCAGGATTATTTTCTGTAACACTAATGTAATCCCCAAATCAATAAACCCAAGACTTTAAGTTGCGCCATATTATTCGAGACATAATGAACACACATTCCTCTTCTGTCTCATACACAGACACAGAGACACACACAGACACAGACACACACATACACACATTCATTTATACACACAAACATGATTTTATGATGTTGACATGTCAGGCATTTTTCCTATAATTGTACATGGATGGATATTCTCACAATCACATTATAGCATTTTTTTTCCTCATAGATAAACTGGAGTAAAAAGAGGAGGAGCAAAGGTTTGAATTCGTGAGTTGATTTCCTAGTTTCTTTTTTCTAGCCAATCATATTCCTGAGACTACAGTGCAGAGTTTGGTATTCTTGTTATTTTCAACTTGTTTCAGGGTAACTATAAAACATCAGGTGGGTTCAAATTGAAATTAGGAATGATGCCACCACATTTCAGATCAACTGAACTGAGTGACTGTTTGAGGCTGTAGTAAGATAAGCCCTGGCAGTTAGATTTGTGAATTTATGCCACATCCAAACAGGAATTGTCTAAGAATACAATCAAACACATCAGGAAGAATATCCTGGAAGAGGATAAAACAGTATGATGCAAGGCAACATTCCCCAAATGTACTGGAAACTTGAGAATTAAAAGCAGAACTGCCATGTTTAGATTTTAGGGCATTTTGCAAATCAATACCCAACTTAAGAATGACTATGAAAAATTACATGGACCTGTTTAGAAAAGATAATTTTAAGGCAAGGAAACAAAAACACCATATTTTATTGGACAGAGTGTTTTTTAGAATCAGATGCTGTATTTTACATTCTATTTTCACTATTAGCCACATGATATTGTGTACAGATCTTAGTCTCACTTTGCTTAAACGTTTTCATATATAAAATGGGAAAAATAACAAATGGTATGGAGGAATTAAGGAATATCATAATTAAATATATCAAGCTTTGTGTCCTAAAGGTAAACCCATACCTTACCACATATTCCATGTCTTGATAAAAGAACACAAATGAAAAAAACCTTGCATATCATTACTTTTATCTTTAAATTTTTTTACTGTGTTAATATTAAGAGAGAAAATAAATGAACTAAGTACTGAACTCAAGATAAAGAACAAGCAATTATTCCAGAAAAAAGAATACAGAAGCACATTAGGCAATGAAAAAATTAGACTTGATAACAAAATTCAAAAGCTTTGTGATATTTTAAAAATACAAATAAAACTGAAGAAAACAAATGAGCTCGATAAGAAACAAATATAGCAATACCACGAAAGAATATTATTTGTGAAGAATATTTAGAAAGGTATTATGTATAGTTTATAGAAGATTTCTAAATAATTGGATAGGTGTTTTTCAAAACAAAATAAGTCTCTTCTTAATGCCATCATAAAAAAAAAGAAAAAGAGAAAAAAGAATAGCATGTAAAGACTTCAGATAAAATATAGATCTTTACAAAACCAAAAAATAATAAAATCGATATATATTTCTTCCATTGTGAATACAGGATATTTTAAAATAAAAACATAATGGTATAAGATGCAAAACAAAAGTGATGAACTCAGCTACTTGGAAATATGGAACACCCTGGAAAAACAATTGCAACAAGTATGACAGTTGTTATTATAGAAGCAGGTTTTAACAAATTAAAACATTTACTCACTTCATTAAGGTAAAATAAGGGTAAAAATAATAAGAAGACAGTTCTCAGAAAAAACATTAAACATCTAAGAAGTCCTCTATTTCATAAGTTACCAAAGAATTGCAATTTAAAAACAGTGAAATACTGACAAATTGGCAAAGATTTATGACAGTTGTGTTATTCAGTAGTGGTGAATGTGTGTTGACATAAAACATTCTAGAAAGAAGTTTGGCCCCTTATAAGAAGGGTTGTATAATTAGTTATGACCCTTGGTACAGTGTTCCTTATGTTTAGAAATCTACTCTAGATAAAAAAAAAATAGACAAAATTATATATACAAGTTGTATTTCACAATATTTTTATATTAATAAAAACATAAAATACAAATATACATAAAGAGGAACAGTTAAATGAATTATAGTTATTATATGTCAAGTGGACATTAAAGTTATTTGCAAAAGAATTGATGTGGAAAGTCTTTGAATATAATATTGAATGGGGAAATACAACATATAAAATAGTTTATATGTTATGACCCAAACTGTTTAAAATGCCATATATCCACTAAAAATATATCTGAAAAAAGTAAATCAAGGTTAATAATGCTTATATGAATAATGGGATTAAGGGAAATTTTAATGTTCTTTTAAAAAGTTTCCGATCTCAGTTTTCTACAGAGGGAATATATTACCTTTGTAGTCGGTAAAATAATTTAATAAAAGTTTTATTTTACTATCAAGTCAGACTCTGTAATGTGGAAATGTGTTTCTTAGTGAGCTGAGTATTTTGGTCATTATTCATACAAATCTGTAACAGTAAAACACATTTAAATATAACTCACCTGTAAATTGAAGACCCTAGTATTATCTTGAGAAAAAATTAGTAAGGTGAAGTAATGGGGTCATTCAGTAGCAAGGCATCTTATTGTAGAGAGCAGTTTGCATGGAGTTAGCATTCACTGGCTCATCACTAACTGCTGCTTTGCAGATTTCATCCATTTTTAAATTAAGTATTTTAGATATTTTCCTCAACTGGTGACCTAAAATGATGGTAAGAGACTTCCTAAATACAGCTGGGTTCATGGGCTGGATTTATTTTGCTCTATTGAGTCACACCATCCTGTGAGTGTGAGACATAAGCATCTGAGCTCAGAAATGAATCTGAATTTCTTTCATCAGCTTCCAAAGGCTGTCTTAGGTTTCCATTGGTCTTCAACAGATATTGATGGGAAAAATACCTAGCCATTGAAGGACATCTTTCTCCAGGTTGCGTTATAACGCATTTGCCAGGCTTTCTTGATGACCAGATGAAGAGTATTATAAAAATCACTTGATCTGAGGTCTAAACCACTTTAAAGCCCTGAATATAGAAAACTAAGTTAAAATAGAAAAATTTGGGATTGAAAGCATCATGAAATCAGCAACGAACAAAAGCTATCTTGAAGTAGCAGGTCTCTCTCTGTCTCTCTCTCTCTGTTTTTTTTTTTTTTTTTTCAGTGAGCTTGTGCTCAGGCTGGAGACAGCTTCTTTGGTCCTGGAAGTCTGGGTCCAAATTTGGAAATTCAGAATGAAACAGCATCTGTGATTTGTGGCTGGTTATGCTTATGTGGTCTTCCTGGGGCAGAAATCCTTAGTCTGTCCTTATCAACGTTTTCATATGTGGATTTGGGAAAATATTTAATGGATATTATTAAAGTGTGAGGAGTTGGGAATGCTCAACATCTCCCAGGTGACTGGAATTAGCATCTGCCAAGGTGGTAGCCAAACCAATTTATCCTGTTCTCTCTCTTGTGGCCATGACATTTGTGACCAAAGGGTTGGGGGAGAGCCAGCTAGGCTAACAGCCTCTCTTATGACTGTGATTAGGAAGTGATCTTAGATCCTGAGACCCTAGACCCAGAATGTTCTAGTCATGGGGGTATGGATGCATGGGCCAGTCAGAGCCTATAAAACAACCCTAATAATACCTGCCTCATAGAGTTACAGGGAGAGTTGAGCAATATAACATGAAAATGTCTACATCAGTGAAAAACTGCTATTTTTAAAATTAATACTCCAAAGATGCCCTTTAATATTATAAATCTGAATCATGCTTAAGAGTAAAAGTTCTACTGACTCTTCTTTTTTTTTTTGAGACAGAGTTTTACTCTTTTGCTCAGACTAGAGTGAAATGGTGCAATCTCAGCTCACTGCAACATCTGCCTCCTGGGTTTAAGTGATTCTCTTGCCTCAGCCTCCTGAGTAGCTGGGATTATAGGCACCTGCCACCACGTCTGGCTAACTTTTGAATTTTTTTTCTTTTTTAGTAGAGACGGAGTTTCATCATGTTGGCCAGGCTGGTCTCAAACTCCTGACCTCAGGTGATCCATCCGCCTCAGCCTCCCAAAGTGCTAGGATTACAGGCTTGAGCCATTGTGCCCAGCCTCTACTGACTCTTCTACTTACTAATTAGGTAACCTTGTTTCCTCAGCCTTGAGTTTCTACATCTGTAAAAAGGGGGCTGATAATAGTTCTTGTTCCTAGGACTTTTGTGGTGGTTACTGAGATAATGCATGTTAAGTACTTAGTTAGAATGGTGCTTAAGTAAGCATAAAGGCTTACTGTTATCTGTTTTCATTTTCTGTACAGGAAATCAGAACTCATGGTGTGACTCAATACTTCTGGCAAGTATTGTCTGAACTCATATATATAGCTTGTTTTCTTTGCTCTTATGGTTGAGTTCTAGAAATTAGGAGATAAAAGCCACATTTTGAGGTATTGAATACCGATTCATAAGTTATAATTGTGAAATATTCCTATGAGTGTTTGATCTTCTCTCCACTAAAAAATCTGACAATGAAGCGATGATTCCTTGAAATGGTTGCAGGAGATAAAGGAAATGAGGATATGCTGAGAATTAACAAATAATCAGCATGATCACTCTGGTAAGTGTGGAATCTCATCTAATTCACACTTAGTCCCCATGAGGAAGGTATTCATTCCATTTTATATGTAAGGAAATTGATGCTTACTCTGGGTATCATTTGGTCAAGGTCAAAAAGCAAAAAACTGGCAGTTCAAATGTAAATCCAGATTGATTTAATTCTAAGCCTGATCTCTAACTATTAGGTCATTATGTGTGATTAGATACTGATTCCAGAATGTGTCTCATTCATTGGGTGGTGATGGGAAAGGAGGTGCTGACACATACCAGCTTTGCATTGCTTTGCAAACTTTGATTTGACCACCAATGGCAGGCAGAACAAATTCCTCCGTCAGATAACATGGGCATCAGTAGTTTATAAAAGAGACATAGAGAAAAGAAATGCCTTTCATCTTCCTTTCCTACCTTTGGGTCTCATCCTAAGGAACTGCTTCAACATTATAGTGGAAGATTTGATTCTGGAAATTTCCTGATGCCTGTAGAATGGAAGGGAAGACTGAGCTGAATTCAGACTTAGGACCAGGGACATCCTCTACATAAATGGGATCTGGTAGGGTCTTGGAGAAATAATACACAGTAGACATAACCTTGGTATAATTTCAAATTCTTCTATTTACCATATAGCTCTATGCTTGTCACTTAAAATCCTTTAATATAACAAGCCTGTAAAGCAGCCTTAAATAAAGGTTGTTGGGGAGAATTCCAAAAGCTAGCATGTGAAATCCATCTAGTACCTTAAGAATGGAAAATATTTGGAAAGTATTTTCTGAACTAAATTGAGAGATGTTTGCGTTTTCCACCAGTGATATAATGTTGGTTATCTTTATTAACTACTGGCCAAACTGTATGGTTTTGGGCAAGTCGTTCAAATTCTCTGTACCTCAGTTTCCTCTTGTACAAAACAGGGATAATATTACTACATGGGGTTGCATAGAATCACATTAGTCACTAAAAAGGGAAGTGGGGTTAAGGATAGCTATATATATATATATATATATATTTTAATTTTTATTGCATTTTAGGTTTTGGGGTACATGTGCAGAATGTGCAAGATAGTTGCATAGGTACACACATGGCAGTGTGTTTTGCTGCCTTCCTCCCCTTAACCCACATTTGGCATTTCTCCCCAGGCTATCCCTCCCCCGTTCCCCCCCACTGTCCCTCCCCTATTCCCCCCAATAGACCCCATTGTGTAGTACCCCCTTCCCTGTGTCCATGTGTTCTCATTTTTCTCACTCGCCTATGAGTGAGAATATGTGGTATTTCCTTTTCTGTTCTTGTGTCAGTTTGCCGAGAATGATGTTCTCCAGATTCATCCATGTCCTTACAAAGGACATAAACTCATCATTTTTGATTGCTGCATAATATTCCATGGTGTATATGTGCCACATTTTCCCAGTCCAGTCTATCATTGATGGGCATTTCGGTTGGTTTCAGGTCTTTGCTATTGTAAACAGTGCTGCAATGAACATTTGTGTGCATGTGTCCTTATAGTAGAACAATTTATGGTCCTTTGGATATATACCCAGTAACGGGATTGCTGGGTCAAATGGAATTTCTATTTCTAGGTCCTTGAGGAATCACCACACTGTCTTCCACAATGGTTGAACTAATTTACACTCCCACCAACAGTGTAAGAGTGTTCCTATTTCTCCACATCCTCTCCAGCATCTGTTGTCTCCAGATTTTTTAATGATCGCCATTCTAACTGGTGTGAGATGGTATCTCAATGTGGTTTTGATTTGCATCTCTCTAATGACCAGTGATGATGAGCATTTTTTCATGTGTTTGTTGGCCTCATGCATGTCTAAACAGAGATATAGACCAATGGAACAGAACAGAGGCATCGGAAGCAAATCAACATATCTACAACCATATAATCTTTGATAAACCAGACAAAAACAAGCAATGGGGAAAGGATTCCCTGTTTAATAAATGGTGTTGGGAAAACTGGTTAGCCATGTGCAGAAAGCAGAAAGTGGACCCCTTCCTGACACCTTACACTAAAATTAACTCCAGATGGATTAAAGACTTAAACATAAGACCTGGCACCATAAAAACCCTAGAAGAAAATCTAGGCAAAACCATTACATAGGAGTAGGCAAGGACTTCATGACCAAAACACCAAAAGCATTGGCAACAAAAGCCAAAATAGACAAATGGGACCTAATCAAACTCCACAGCTTCTGCACGGCAAAAGAAACAGTCACTAGAGTGAATCAGCAACTAACAGATTGGGAAAAAAATCTTTGCAGTTTACCCATCTGACAAAGGGCTGATACCCAGAATTTACAAAGAACTCAAACAGATTTACAGGAAAAAAAAACAAACAAGCCCATTAAAAAATGGGCAAAGGATATGAACAGACACTTTACAAGAGGATAGCTTTTTTTTTAGGAGGGGGAAAAATTTATGTTTAAATCCTAGTAGGAAGAAGCTAGGGAGAGAGAGGGAGAGAGAAAGAAAAGTTAAAGATACAAGAGGACCCAGAGTTATCAGCGAAGGCCTGTTGGATGGGTAGGCAGTTATTTACCCACAAAGAAGCTATTTTCTGTCTTATTCCTCTTTAACAGAAATCCATGTTCTGGTGTGAGGTGGTCATGTGTTTGGGGCAAAATGGAATCTGTCCAGTCCATAGGTATGAATCAGGATTAGTTGAAACCAGTTATAATAATGCTCTTCACTTTCTAGTGATTTACGTAGGCATGTGACACAATTCCAGCCCGTGAGACAAGAAAGAAAAACTGCTGGAGAGCTTCCATGCGATGCTTCTCCAATCCTAAAAAGGGAGTCATGAGGAAAAATGTCTCTTCTGAACAATGCCTTCTGCAAAAGATTTGGAATTAACAGTGGTAACTATTGGCATTTTGGACTGTGGAGTTTCCTGAAACAGCTAAAAAGTACACACTTATTTGAAAACTGATTGCTCATTTATTATTGGACTTTAGTTGAAACTACTTTTACTGAAGGAGATACATTGTTATTATTTTTTACTTTTTTTCCTTTCTGACTTTCATTTCAGGTTCAAGAAGTACATGTGAAGATTTGTTACATGGATAAATTGTGTCTTTTGGGGATTTCGTGTTCAGATGATTTTGTCACCCAAGTAATCAGCATAATACCCGATAGGAAGCTCTCAGTTCTTACCTTCCTCCCAACCGTCATCAAGTAGGTACCAATGTCTATTGTTCCCCCCCCCGCCCCCCCCCCCCCCCGCTTTTTGTGTTTTGAGACGGAGTCTCATTCTGTCTCCCAGCCTGGAGTGCTGTGGCTTGATCTCGGCTCACTGCCACCTCTGCCTCCTGGGGTCAGGTGATTCTCCTACCTCAGCCTTGGGATTACAGGTGCCCACCAAATTGCCTGGCTGAGTTTTTGTATTTTTTGTAGCGATGGTTCACCATGTTATGTTGGTTACGTGGTCTTAAACTCCCGACCTCAAGTGATCTACTCCCCCTCAGACTTCCAGAGTGTTGGGATTATAGGCATGAGCCACTGTGCCCAGTTACTGTTCCCTTCTTTGTGTCCATGTGTACACAATGTTTGGCTTCCATTTATAAGTGAGAACATGTGATATTTGGTTTTCTGTTCCTGCATTAATTTGCTGAAGGTAATGGCCTCCAGCTCCATCCATGTTGGTACAAAAGACATGATTTTATTTATTTATTTTTTTTGAGGATTTCATTCTTTTTTTATGGCTGCTAGAACACATGTTATTTTGAGATGGGAAATACCCATATATCTTGAGCTATATCAGACAGTCAGCAGGTAGGAAAATGAACAGGAGAACTCCCTTATAAAAGAGAAATAAAAACTCGAAAACTTGTGAAAGGTGGGACAACACATTGACTCCATAAACGCATGGCTGCTCTGCCTCTGAACTCCCTGTTTGATGCCCCTGAAGAGTTAGCTAACATCAAGGTTGAATGAGCCCCTGCCTGTGATCAGTTATTAGAGGATGTCTAACAAACAGCATAGTTTACAGATGACCTGGGGATTAGTGACAATTAAAAAAAACTTGCAGATGAACCATTTATCCTAGTGACATAAAAAATTAAAAAAAAGTTATTAATGCATAGAATACAAGTAGATACTAGTCTATTTTATCGTTTATTGTAAAATATATACAAATCTATTATAAAGTTAAAATTTATAAACACAGAAACACAGACCACATGTGTTGTCATTCTAAGTGGAGATAAATGTAAACAAATGTAAAGATGCAATATTAAATCATAACAGCAAAGATTAACTGTATAATTAATGGAATTGATAATCCCTGACCAAGACTAACCAAGAAAAAAAGAGAAAACACAAATTATCCATATCAGAAATCAGAAAGGGAACTAAATTACTAAAGATTCTATTGACACTGAAATTTTTTTTTGTTTTATGCTTTTGTTCTTTAAAACGTAATTAATTTATTAAATTGACAAAAATTGTATGCATTTATCCTGTATAACATAATGTTTTGAAATATATATACATTGTGGAATTGCTAAATTGAACTAATTAACAAATTCATTGCCTCACATACTGATAATTTTTTGTGATGAGAACACTTAAAGTCTATTCTCTTTATAATTTTAAAGAATACAATACATTCTTTAAACTGAATTTTTAAATATCCATCTTGATTTCCTTGTTGACCCAATGATTATTCAGGAGCAAGTTATTTAGGTTATATGTACTTGCCTGGTTTTGAGGATTCTTTGGAGTTGATTTCCAATTTTTTTCCATTGTGGTCTGAGAGAGTACTTGATATAATTTCAGTTTTCTTAAATTTACTGAGACTTATTTTGTGGCCTATCATATGGTCTATCTTGGAGAATGTGCTGATGAATAGAATATACATTCTGTGGTTGTTGGGTAGAATGGTCTATAAACACCTGTTAAGTCCATTTGTTGTAGGGTGTAGTTTAAGTCTGTTGTTTCTTTGTTGACTTTCTGTCTTGATGATCTGTCTAGTGCTGTCAGTGGACTATTGAACTCTCCCAATATTGTTGTGTTGTCATGTGTTTTAATTCTTAGGTCTAGTAGTAATTGTTTTTTTAAATTTGGGAGCTCCACGGTTAGGTGCATATATATTTAGGATTGTGGTATTTTCCTGTTGGACTGTTCCTTTTATCATTATATAATGTTCCACTTTCTCTTTTTAAACTGTTGCTGCTTTAAAGTCTGTTTTGTCTGATAAAAGTATAGCTACTCCTGCTCACTTTTGGTGTCCATTTGCATGGAATATCTTTTTTTTTTTAATCCCATTTACCTCAAGTTTATGTGAGTTCTCATGTGTTAGGTGAGTCTCTTGTAGACAGCAGAAATGTGGTTGGTGACTTTTTATCCATTTGTCCATTCTGTTGTCTTTTAAGTGGAGCACTTAGGCCATTTACGTTAAATGTTAGCATGGAGATGTGACGTACTAGTCTATTCATCATGCTATTTTTTTGCCTGAATACTTTTTTTTAATTGTACTACTGTTATATAGATCCTATGAGATTTATGTGTTAAGCAGGTTCTGTTCATTTATTTCGAGGATTTGTGACAAGATTTGCAGGTTCTTTTAGCAGTTCTTATAGTGCTGGCTTGGTAGTAGCAAATTTTCTCAGCATTTGTTTGTCTGGAAAATACTATCTTTCCTACATTTCTGAAGCTTAGTTTCACTAGATACAAAATTCTTGGCTTATTTTGTTTAAGGAGGCTAAATATAGGACATCAATTCTGCCTAGCTTGTAAGGTTTCTGCTGAGAAATCTGCTGTTACTCTGATAGGTTGTTTTTTTATAGGTTACCTGCTGCTTTTGACTCACAATTCTTAAGATTCTTTCCTTCATCTTGACTTTAGATAATCTTATGACTATGTGCTTAGGTGATGATCTTTTTGCAATGAATTTCCCAGGTTTTCTTTGAGCTTCTTGTATTTGGATAGCTAGATCTCTAGGAAAACCTCAATGATTCTCTTAAATATGTTTTCCAAACTTTCAGATTTCTCTTCTATCTTAGAAACACCAATTATTCTTAAGTTGGATGCTTAACATAGTCCTAAACTTCTTGGAGGCCTTGTTCATTAAAAAAAAATATTTTCCATTGTCTTTGACAGATTGGGTTGATTTGAAAGCCTTGTCTTTGAGCTCTGAAGTTATTTCTTACGTTTCTTTGATTCTGTTACTGAGACTTTCCAGTGCATTTTGCATTTCTCTAAGTGTGTCCTTGATTTCTAGAAGCTGTGATTTTTAAAATTTATGATATCTATTTCAATAACAATTTTCCTTTCATAGCCTTTATCATGTTTTTGATTTCTTTAAGTGGGACTTCACATTTCTCTGTTGCCTCCTTGATTACCTTAATACTCAACTTCTGAATTCTTTTTCTGGCAATTCAGATATTTCATCTGGGTTTAGATCCATTGTTGGTGAGCTGGTGTGATCTTTTGGGGATGTTAAAGAACCTTGTTTTGTCATATTACCAGATTAGTTTCTCTGGTTCCTTCTCATTTGGGTAGACTATGTCAGAGGGAAGATCTGGGACTCAAGGGGTGCTGTTCAGATTTTTTTGTCCCACAGGGTGCTCCCTTTATGTGGCATTCTTCCCATTCCCCTATGGATGGGCCTTACTGAGAGCTGAACTGCAGTTAATTGTGTTTGCTCTTTTGGGTCTAGTCACCCAGTGGAGCTGTCATGCTCCAGACTGGTGCTGGGAGTATCTACAAAGAGTCCTTTGATGTGGTCTGTCTTCAAGTCTTTCAGCTGTGGTTACCAGCACCTTGCTCCAGTGGAGTTAGCAGGGGAATGAAGTGGACTCTGTGAAGGTCCTTGGTTATATTTTTGTTGGGTGCACTGGTTTGATGTTGGTTGGCCTCCAGCCAGGAGGTGGTGCTTTCAAGAGCACATAAGGTGTGGTACTATAGAGAGGATACAAACTTGCCCTAGGGTCACCTGATGAAGTATTCAGGTTTCTCGGGTGGTGGGCAGGGCCATAATCTCTTGGGAAAGAGATTATGTTCTTGTCTTTGGCATTCAGGGAGGGTAGAGCAAGGCCACCAGTTGGGGCAGGATTAGGTGTGACTGAGCTCAGACTCTCCTTGGGTAAGGCTTGCTGTAGCTGCTGTGGGGATGGGGGTGTGGTTCTGAGGCCAATGGAGTTATGTTCCCATAGAGATTACGGCTGCCTTGCTGAGTCATACAGGTCACCAGGGAAGTTGGGCAAAGCTGGCAGTTACAGACCTCACCCTGCTCCCACACAGCCTGCAGTCCTAAAGGCCAGTCTCATTCTCACTGTGCCCCCACAACAGCACCAAATCTGCTGGTTACCAGGGCTGAAAACTTTCCCCATACCACCAGCCTCCCTATTGAGAAAGCAAATAGACTCACAATTTTTCAGCATCTCAGGGGGTCTGCAGCAGTGATCCAGTTCCTTCAGAGAGTCCATGATTCTCTCAGCTTTCCTCGAATGTTCCTGTGGTAGTTCCTGGAACAAAAGGTTATGATATGCATCTCCACATGCTGCTCTGTCTGTCTGAGCAGGAACTGCAAGCTAGTCCTGCCTCCTATCCACCATTCTCTATTACCACATTCGAATTCATCTTTCTGTTTTGTGGTCTTCTCTTCAAACAATGGCATTGTTTGGGATGAATACTCAAGGTTTGTCATCTCACACCAAGGAACTTGAAGGTGTGAATACACAAGAAGTGAGTTTAATAGTAGAGATTTAATAGGTGAGAGAAAAGAGAAAAGCTCTCTCCTGCAGAGAGAGGGGGGCTCTTGAGTGGGTCTTCTGGTTTTGTAGTGAAATGCATGGGGTTTTATAGATGAGTTTGAGGAGGTGGTGTCTGATTTACATAGGGCCCAAGAGATTGGTTGGACTGGCTGTGCCATTTACATAGCATGTAAAGAAGGTGGCCGCCCCATCCTAATCGTTTATTATGTGAATGGGTTCTCTACCTGGTAGGTGCCACATGGCCTTTTTCTTTACTGCACGCATGGTTGACAAAGGAAAGGGAATATGGAGTCTCCATGGAGAACATGCCTGGCCCCCAGGTAGACTTTTCCTATTGGCATACCTGCTGGCATTTGCCCATACAAGCTGCTGGTTTGCTTTTCTATGTCTTCAGTTTGATTTTTCAGGCTGCTCTTTGTTAGGAAAGAAATGATTTTGGGACTGCTTTTTATTAAAAGGGAAACCTTACCAAGGACTCTCTAACTCTCATTATCTGCCTAAGTAATTTCTTTCTAGCTCCTGTATTATTTCCCCCGTTAGAAGTGGTAACCCTAACTACTGTTAGTGGGTGCTGGATTATGACTCTTTCTGCCTACTTCCTGCTGAAAAAGGGGTGCTGTGTGGGGAACAGCAGCTAGGGCTCCTCCTGGGGTTGACCTAAGGATCCTCAGAAGAATGGCATGTTCATGGATGTTCCCTCTGCAGTACCATTTGGAGTTTAATAGCTTCTTGGTGAGAATAAACAATTTGGGTGATTAGAGGACATGTATCAAAATAAAACAAGGCGGGGTAAGGACAGCTCACAAAATCCTGAGGCTGCTGTAACCCCTTGATAACTGGTAGCTATGGTTATGCTTGTTAAGATTTAGGTGTGTGGGGCTTGGCTTTTGTTAACCACCTTGGTTTTATTTTCCCAAAGAAACCTCTGGGTTATGGGTATCCTATTTACTTTTATTACCTGGCAGGATTTGCAGGATGATTGCCAAGAACTAGCATATTGATCCAGATTTTTACATTACCCATCCCTTTTTGTTTCTTCTCAGCCGAGGAGTTTACTACTTAATTCACAGGAATAAGCAAGGTTAGTCTAAAATGTATGCAAAAAACTTAAAAACAACAAATGAGACTATAATTTAATTACAAATATATGATAAGTTTTGGAGCATAATTTTTCTATGTCCAGTCCTAATTTTCAGTAAAGCCAAATTTTGATAGGATGTGGTGTTTGTGGAAAAGATTACTCCAGGCTTCTATTAGTGTAGTTCACGCAGTTAACTCCTGTCTGATATTCATGAGCATATCAGCTCTGCATGAGTCTTGTCCATTTTTCTCTCTTCCAATTTTACAACATTCAAAGCTATAGAAAAACCTGCATTTGAGAACATCTGTTAAGGTCCTATAGCCTGATTATAAACCATCTTTTGAAAAGAACAAAGCAAGGCAACAATTGTCTGTGAATGACAAAATTTCCAGGGTAGTTACAATTTGGTTTACAATAACTTAACATAACCTTAATTACAACTTTTAGCATTTACTCAGATAGTAGAATTTTACAAATTTCACACGATTATGGAGCATATATTAATATTATTCACGAAAATATAACCTGAAGAAGATTAAACATTATTTCGGCAATCTCACGTGCCTAAATGTGTTAAATAAACCTGCTTACCTCTCTTTTGAATGCTCTAGGAGCCCTCTGTAGAGGTCAGGAAGACAACCTTGAAACAGGTTTGATTTTAGGAAGTCTATTACCTATGTGAGAGGTTTAAAATACTTGATATTATGAAATAGAATTACAGATTACCATAAGTCATTAATTTTGCCATAATGATAAAAAAAGGCAGAATCTTTTATTAACCTTTACTATTACGTGAAAATCCTGTTCAAAGCCAAATTTTACCCTTGTATTAGTTTATTAATGTGAACTCAATTTTTAAATGAAACCTCATAGACAGTTCTTTCTAATCTTAACCAGTTTGACCATTATGTGAAATTTTTATAAACCTTTTCTAACCCTTTTGCTAAAGGGCAGATTAATGTCTTAAGACAGCTTTGCTGTGCTTCTATTTCAGTGCTCATTTTAGGGAAAGACCATGTAAAATACCCTTTTGAAATTAGTTCATATTTACACATGGGATTTTTTGCAAGATTAATTTTTACAGTCTTTCAATTACTTGCTTAAACCTTCAGCTTTATCATATGTAATTTAAGACAATCCTTTATCCCTAGGCAAAATGTGTACATTTCTATGCTTTCTTATAGTCTTTTACTAAAAACATATTTTAGTGTTTATACACACCTTGCATCTAAATCTATTTTTAGTAGTTTAAATTTCAAATTATAATGGTGACTTTTAGCATTTTTTAACTTTAATGTGAAACCTGGTAAGTTGTTTTATGTAGAAGGCACAGATAAAGTTGACTTTTTCCAGCATAGTTAGGGACATGGTTAATTTTGTATATCCCCAGGCCTTACCAAGTTGTAAAGCAGGTAGTTTACATGGAAACAGTTAGTAAACTTAGTAGCTGACTTACATGATTTAGACCACCTATTTGCATTTTAATGACACCTGTATTTTACTAATCATCCTTAAAGCTATTTTTATTTTTTAAAAATTAAAGTCACTTGAATTAAAAGGCATTACAGATTTTATCTTTCATTTAAAAAACATTTGATTTAAGTTCTCATTTTTTTTTAAGTCAGTCAATTAGAGTTCATTTTATAGACACTGCATGCAACACACATAACTACACAGCAAACAGAAAAAGACTCAGTTGTTATAAGATTTATCCCTAATTGGATTATCGGTCTCTGGGTGAGGACCTCTAAGAGCATGGCTAGGAGAGCATGCAGTTTTTAGGGAAGACAAAAACAGATTTTGAGAGGGATCTATCCACCGTTAATTCCTGGAGTTCCATGAGGAAAAACAGATTTCTCCCAAAATGGGACTTGTGGTGCCTTTTCTGTTTTCCCAATGAGTTTCATGATATCAGAAGTTATCTTGGGGCCTCATGTGTATGTGTGCATTAAGTAATGCATGCATTAAGAGTGACAAAACAAAATGGAGAAAAGGAATTTAGTTGATTGAGAAAAAACATTTTTTCAGAAAAACAAGATCTGAGAAGAAAAAAACATAAAGGCCTTTTAAACATACCTGTAACGTGGATATTCACTTTTAATTAAGCTGAGTGCTCTTTAAGAAAATCCTTTTAAATCCCTTGTTACTCAACTTTAGCCACACCAAGCAGTTATGATTTTCAGCTTTCAAACGTTACCAAAAGTTACCTCACAGGTGAAACTGACAGGCCTTAGTTAGGTTATGACTTCACCGTGAGTATACGAGGTGTTTTCCAAGGAGCGATAAGTAGCTTTTGAAACTGTTTTTGCAAAATTGTGACTGAGACAGTAAAAGAGATCCAACCCAACCAATTCCATCTTGCTTCCAGCCCCCAAGCTGTCCTTGCCCATCCCTGGGCATAGGTGGAACCAACTCTAGGAGGAGCTTGGTTTAAAGTCTAAAACAAAGTCAGTAACAGCCCTTCTCAAAATATACCTCCCTTTTGCCTAGGGACCAGACCAAGAAACTAGCCACGAGATTGGAAAACATGGTTCGGGAGTCATGCAGCTGGAGGCTACAAGATTTTGACTCTTCCTAAACTGCTTCCAAGATCAGTGCTTAAGATATTTTGCAAACCCTGCTCTTGTTGGATGAACTGGCATCACCCAGATTGATAAACTGGCTTATCTGATTTTGTGGTCCTCACCCTGGAACTGATTTAGCATAAGTAGACAGCTTTGACTCCCTGTGATTTCATCTCACTCTACCAGTCAGTATTCCGGGCTCATTGGCTTTCCCTCACTACTAAGCTTTCCCCAAAAACTCTGCTCCCCAAATGCTTGGAGAGACCCATCTGAGCAACAACGTAACTCCCGTCTCCCACACAGCTGTCTCTGTGTGAATTACTTATTCTCTACTACAATTCTCCTGTTTTGATAAATCAGCTTTGTCTAGGCAGCATGCAAGGTGAACCCATTGGGCAGTCACACTGTTGCAAAATCTAGAACATTTAAAGGCAACTTAGAGGAAGATTTAAGAAAGGCAGATAGAAGTTTTTCATGAAGGGGGAAGAGAATTGGCAAATGGTAAAAGTAAAGTATTCATTTCCCAAGCCAGAATTGAATCTGGGCCACCACTGTAAAATGGTGGAGACTAAAATGTAGTATTGCCACATGGTTACAGGTCATGTTCCCAAGGACATCAAACAAGGTAGAGGCCTGCAGCAAAGTTTGTTACTGACCATTTGTTGGGACTGGGTTCAACAGCAGGCTTTTGGGGTCCTAGACCTGTATCTTAGGCTGAGATATGCTTTCTTTTGACAAAACCATACAGAAAGACACATAAAGCACAGCACATTGGCTACAGCTTGAGATCAACCTTACAAATAGTTTTTCACTAATTAAAATTTTGCAGAAAATGTAAATAGTGATCCTTTTTATTCCTTTTACTGGTTTGCACAGGGAGAGAGAAGCCAAAATCCGACTGGTTAAAAAAAAAAAAACAAAAAAACTTTTACCCTTTTGCTGGCCTGTCAGGTTTCTGGGTTCCCTCCCCTTGAGCTCAACTTTTAGCCAAGCAATTTAACGTTTGGGGAAATTAACTTTTCCAAGTTTGGAGGAACACTATAAAAGAAGAGATAGGAGCCATTTTAAACCATGAATGGAGGAAGGAAAAATACCATAGAAAAGTCTAAGGGTTTGTGTGGTAGAACTGGAGTAGTTGATGATGTGAATAGAGGGAATGGGAAAAGCTGGGGCATCTGGAAGTTGCATTTGAGAATTTCCTGGGGGTTGTTTCTCTAGTTTGGGGGAATCATTCCCATTGGGCCCACCTGGTATGACTGCTAAAAGAGCTGAGTCAATTGTGCAATGCTTGCAAAGGTTTCGTAAGGACGCCATGCCCTTATGCAAAATAAAATGATTTTCTTCAAAGTCTCAGGGCCGAAGGAATCCCAGTGCTTCACAATGCACTTCAGAGGAGTACAGGTTGAAGATGTTTTTTTACCCATCCAGAAAGAGAAGCCAGAAAAAAGGCATCCCTTTAATCTCCTTCCTTTTGGTGTGACCCAAGATGGAGGGGAAGACAGTGGGGGTTTATCCCCCACTGTTTTCCCTCTTTGGTTCCTGGGGCCCCAGCGCCTTGTTAAACATGCTGTCCGTAGTTGAAAGCGTGACCCGCAGCCATGGAGGTGGAGGAACTAAGCAATTGGGATTACTCATAGTTACCCATGTGACTCTAGTCTTCTGTTTAGGATTTCCCTTTGACTTCTTTTTTTTTTTTTTTTTTTTTTAAATTTTTATTGCATTATAGGTTTTGGGGTACATGTGCAGAACGTGCAAGATAGTTGCATAGGTAAACACATGGCAGTGTGCTTTGCTGCCTTCCTCCCCTTCACCCACACTTGGCATTCATCCCCAGGCTATCCCTCCCCAGCCCCCCCCGCTGTCCCTCCCCCATTCCCCCAATAGACCCCAGTGTATAGTAGACCGCCTCTCTGTGTCCATGTGTTCTCATTTTTCTCACCCGCCTATGAGTGAGTATATGCGGTATTTCTTTTTCTGTTCTTGTGTCATTTGCTGAGAATGATGTTCTCCAGATTCATCCATGTCCTTACAAAGGACACAAACTCATCATTTTTGATTGCTGCATAATATTCCATGGTGTATATGTGCCACATTTTCCCAGTCCAGTCTATCATCATTGGGCATTTGGGTTGGTTCCAGTTCTTTGCTATTGTAAACAGTGCTGCAATGAACATTCGTGTGCATGTGTCCTTATAGTAGAACGATTTATAGTCCTTTGGATAAATACCCAGTAATGAGATTGCTGGGTCAAATGGAATTTCTATTTCTAGGTCCTTGAGGAATCGCCACACTGTCTTCCACAATGGTTGAACTAATTTACACTCCCACCAACAGTGTAAGAGTGTTCCTATTTCTCCACATCCTCTCCAGCATCTGCTGTCTCCAGATTTTTTAATGATCGCCATTCTTTTTTTTTTTTTTTTTTTTTTTTTATGATCGCCATTCTAACTGGCGTGAGATGGTATCTCAATGTGGTTTTGATTTGCAGCTCTCTAATGACCAGTGATGATGAGCATTTTTTCATATGTTTGTTGGCCTCATGTATGTCTTCTTTTGTAAAGTGTCTGTTCATATCCTTTGCCCATTTTTGAATGGGCTTGTTTGTTTTTTTCCTGTAAATCTGTTTGAGTTCTTTGTAAATTCTGGATATCAGCCCTTTGTCAGATGCGTAAACTGCAAAGATTTTTTCCCATTCTGATGGTTGCCGATTCACTCTAGTGACTGTTTCTTTTGCCGTGCAGAAGCTGTGGAGTTTGATTAGGTCCCATTTGTCTATTTTGGCTTTTGTTGCCAATGCTTTTGGTGTTTTGGTCATGAAGTCCTTGCCTACTCCTATGTCCTGAACAGTTTTGCCTAGATTTTCTTCTAGGGTTTTTATGGTGTCAGGTCTTATGTTTAAGTCTTTAATCCATCTGGAGTTAATTTTAGTGTAAGGTGTCAGGAAGGGGTCCAGTTTCTGCTTTCTGCACATGGCTAGCCAGTTTTCCCAACACCATTTATTAAAAAGGGAATCCTTTCCCCATTGCTTGTTTTTGTCTGGTTTATCAAAGATTATATGGTTGTAGATATGTTGTGTTGCCTCCGATGCCTCTGTTCTGTTCCATTGGTCTATATCTCTGTTTTGGTACCAGTACCATGCTGTTTTGATTACTGTAGCCTTGTAGTATAGTATGAAGTCTGGTAGCGTGATGCCTCCCGCTGTGTTCTTTTTGCTTAGAATTGACTTGGCTATGCGGGCTCTCTTTTGGTTCCATATGAAGTTCATGGTGGTTTTTTCCAGTTCTGTGAAGAAATTCAATGGTAGTTTGATGGGGATAGCATTGACTGTGTAAATTACTTTGGGCAGTATAGCCATTTTCACGATATTGATTCTTCCTAACCACGAACATGGAATGTTTCTCCATCTGTTTGTGTCCTCTCTTATTTTGTTGAGCAGTGGTTTGTAGTTTTCCTTGAAGAGGTCCCTTACATTCCTTGTGAGTTGTATTCCTAGGTATTTTATTTTCTTTGTAGCAATTGTGAATGGCAGTTCGTTCTTGATTTGGTTCTCTTTTAGTCTGTTATTGGTGTATAGGAATGCTTGTGATTTTTGCACATTGATTTTATATCCTGATACTTTACTGAAGTTGCTTATCAGTTTCAGGAGCTTTTGGGCTGAGGTGATGGGGTCTTCTAGGTATACTATCATGTCGTCTGCAAATAGAGACAATTTGGCTTCCACCTTTCCTATTTGAATACCCTTTATTTCTTTTTCTTGCCTGATTGCTCTGGCTAGAACTTCCAGTACTATGTTGAATAGGAGTGGTGAGAGAGGGCATCCTTGTCTCATGCCAGATTTCAAAGGGAATGCTTCCAGTTTTTGCCCATTCAGTATGATATTGGCTGTTGGTTTGTCGTAAATAGCTTTTATTACTTTGAGATATGTTCCATCAATACCAAGTTTATTGAGGGTTTTTAGCATAAAGGCCTGTTGAATTTTGTCAAATGCCTTCTCTGCATCAATTGAGATAATCAGGTGGTTTTTGTTTTTGCTTCTGTTTATGTGGTGAATTACATTTATAGACTTGCGTATGTTGAACCAGCCTTGCATCCCCAGGATGAATCCTACTTGATCATGATGGATAAGTTTTTTGATGTGCTGTTGCAATCGGTTTGCCAGTATTTTATTGAAGATTTTTGCATCTATGTTCATCATGGATATTGGCCTAAGTTTTCTTTTCTTGTTGAGTCTCTGTCAGGTTTTGGTATCAGGATGATGTTGGTCTCATAAAATGATTTGGGAAGGGTTCCCTCTTTTTGGATTATTTGGAATAGTTTCAGAAGGAATGGTACCAGATCCTCTTTGTGTGTCTGGTAGAATTCAGTTGTGAATTGTGAATTCAGCTGTAATGACCTTCTTTGTCCCTTTTGATCTTTGTTGCTTTAAAGTCTATTTTATCAGAGACGAGAATTGCAACTCCTGCTTTTTTTTGCTCTCCATTTGTTTGGTAAATCTTCCTCCATCCCTTTATTTTGAGCCTTTGTGTCTCCTTGCATGTGAGGTGGGTTTCCTGGATACAGCACACTGACGGGTTTTGGCTTTTTATCCAATTTGCCAGTCTGTGTCTTTTGATTGGTGCATTTAGCCCATTTACATTCAGGGTTAATATTGTTATGTGTGAATTTGATACTGCCATTTTGATGCTAGCTGGCTGTTTTGCCCATTGGTTTATGTAGATTTTTCATTTTGTTGATGCTCTTTAGCATTTGGTATGCTTTTAGGATGGCTGGTACTGGTTGTTTCTTTCTATGTGTAGTGCCTCTTTCAGGAGCTCTTGTAAAGCAGGCCTAGTGGTGACAAAATCTCTGAGTACTTGCTTGTTCATGAAGGATTTTATTTTTCCTTCACTTATGAAGCTCAGTTTGGCTGGATATGAAATTCTGGGTTGAAAGTTCTTTTCTTTAAGGATGTTGAATATTGGCCCCCACTCTCTTCTGGCTTGTAGAGTCTCTGCCGAGAGATCTGCTGTGAGTCTGATGGGCTTCCCTTTGTGGGTGACCCGACCTTTGTCTCTGGCTGCCCTTAGTATTTTCTCCTTCATTTCAACCCTGGTGAATCTGACGATTATGTGCCTTGGGGTTGCTCTTCTTGCGGAGTATCTTTGTAGTGTCGTATTTCCTGGAGTTGAGTATTGACCTGTCTTGCTAGGTTGGGGAAATTTTCCTGGATAATATCCTGAAGATTGTTTTCCAGCTTGGATTCATTCTCTTCATCACATTCTGGTACACCTATCAAACGTAGGTTGGATCTCTTCACATAGTCCCACATTTCTTGGAGATTTTGTTCATTCCTTTTTGCGCTTTTTTCTTTGATCTTGGTTTCTCATTTTATTTCATTGAGTTGATCTTCAACTTCTGATATTCTTTCTTCTGCTTGGTCAGTTCGGCTGTTGAAACTTGTGCATGTTTCACGAAGTTCTCGTGTTGTGTTTTTCAGCTCCTTCAATTCATTCATATTCCTCTCTAAGTTGTCCATTCTTGTTATCAATTCCTCGAATCTTTTTTCAAATCTTTTTTCAAGGTTCTTAGTTTCTTTGCACTGATTTAGAACATGTTCTTTTAGCTCAATGAAGTTTCTCATGATCCACTTTCTGAAGTCTGATTCCATCATTTCTTCACACTCATTCTCCATCCAGCTTGGTTCCCTTGCTAGTGAGGAGTTTTGGTCCTTTGTAGGAGGTGAGGTGTTTTGGTTTTGGGTGTTTTCCTCCTTTTTGTGCTGGTTTCTTCCCATCTTTATGGATTTATCCGCCTGTCGTCTTAGTAGTTGCTGATTTTTCAATTGGGTCTCTGTGTGGACGCTGAGATTGTTGATGATGAAGTATTTCTGTTACTTAGTTTTCCTTCTAATGGTCTAGCCCCTCTGCTGTATGAGTGCTGAGGTCCCCTCCAGGCCCTGCTCATCTGGGGTATACCTGTAGCAGCTGTGGAATAGTGAGGGATGATACCAGTTTCTTCTTCTGCTGTCTTTGTTCCAGAATGATGCCCGCCAAATGTCAGTCTGATTAGTCCTTTTTTGGGGTGACTCTTTGGATATACAGGGGTCAGGGAACTGCTTAAGGAGACGGTCTGTGCTTTATAGGAGCTCCAGTGCTTAGCTGTGAGCTCCGTTGTTCATTCAGGGTTGTTGGGAGGTTGTTTATGTCTGCTGCAATAGAACTTATAAAACACCACCCTTTTTTTTCCCTCCTTAGATGCTCTGTCTCAGGGAGTTGGGGCTTTCTTTATGAGTATCTGTTGCACTGTCCTGCCCCACTAGGAGGCAGTCTATTCACTATTTGCCTGCCGGGGCTCTGACCTGCTAGCGCGGGTCCGCCCTGTTGCTGCTGGGCTCCCATCTGCTGTGGAGCGCTCCACCCTCCTGGCGGAGTCTCTCTGTTATGGCAGGTTGCCTTGGCAACAGCAGGCTGCATCAGCTTTGGGTGGTACTTCAGTAGGGGCAGATTGCGTCAGTAATGGCGGACGCCCCCCCCTCACCGGGCTGCACCATCCTAGATGCCGGCAGCAAAACTCTCAGCCCCGAGCGCCTCCAGTCGCCGCCCTGCTTGTCCCCGTGAGGGTGGGACCCGCCGAGCCCGATCACCCAGCTCCCTGCCTCAGAGTCCATCCTCTCTCTCTCTCTTCCTCTCCGCAAGCTGAAAGGTTGACTCTCTCACTGGCGCCCCAGTAGCCTGCCGATAGGGCACTGGGATCCATGCAGTCTCCCGTTCTGCTGCCCACTGCACCAGCTCAGATCATGCTTCCCAGGAAACTCCTGGTCTGGCTCATTGTCCAAGTCCCGTTCAATCAGATGGACATGCCAATCTACCCTTTTAAATCTCAGATTGCCGGTTTAACAGGGCACCCAGACCAGTGAGTTCCGTGCTGGGTCCCGCTGCGGTGCCGGCCGAAGCGGCCGTGCGAGCCGGCTGCGCTAGCCGACTGTACTAGCATCCCGTGTCTCTCCCACGCCTGGGACTTTCAACGCTCTGTGGGCGAAAAATGTCCATCCGAGAATGTGGCTAGGACTCACCCTCTGCGCCTTCACTGAGAGCTGCAATCCTGAGTCGCTTCTACGACGCCATCTTGTGAGTCCCCCCCCCCCTTTGACTTCTTAGACTTACGTGGCCTGTGTGGCTCCAGCCAGATGGACCTTGAGAAAGACTGTGTAATAGTTGTATTTGGGCAATCACCCTTTAATGGAGGGGGTGTATTAGATTGAATTCTAGATCCTGCTATTATGGGTCATGCTAAAGTGTTTACCCTTAAGTCTCTTTACTATGTAAGTGCCATTTTAATTGGAGGCAGAGTAGATGCTTTAAAAGAATGTAGGGACCAAATGGTGGTTTTCCTGCTGATGGGACACTATTGAGACTAAAATTTGGCTTCAGAGGACATTTTCCTCCTCCTTGTTGAAGGAAGAGTTTTTCCCTTTTGCAGAAAAGGCATAAAGCTTGGTGTCTAGTAGAGGAGCACAAATAGGGAGGAAAATGGTGAAGTGTTTCAGCAAAGGGCCAACAATGTGCTTCATGGAGAGGATTCGTATTCCACTAGGTGGCGATGTTGACCTTGAGATACTATGTGCTCTCCAGACCTAGCGCAGAGAGATGCTCACTGTGAGGAAAGAGAGGAAGACCCTCTCTTCCTAGAAGAGCACAAAAACAGCATTCCCTTGAGCTGTATTTCCAGTTACTATTGCATTTGCTGATCTTTCCTAACAGGACTATTTCCCTGGACTGTAAAAATTTCCAGAGCACTGCATACAGAGAGATGATAGGAGACATGGCAATTGCAGATAGGAAAGGAGGAAATTTGAGACAGAGAAGCTGATCTTATTGTGAATGGCTGGTCTGGCAGTCAAAGGCTGGGATTGGTCCAGAAGCCTTCAGATAACACCAGGGCATAGTCCTGGCCACAAATTCCCAGTCACTCCAGGACCTCTTTCAGCCCCATGTGACAGCTGGGTCCTTCATGAAGGGAAACTGGTTCAAAACATAGGTAATATGCCCAGCAACCCTAGGGCACTGGAAGATTTTCCATGTTTTCCCCAGCAAGCTTGTCCCCTGGTCTTGGAAGGCTGGCAGCCATTCTAACCATTTTTAAATGGCTGATGGGGCCCAGTATTTGCTTTGATTTGATTTAAAAATGGAGGCCAAGAGCCTCAAAATGCAAGGGCAGAGTTGGGGTCCACTCCTATACTCACTCTTCTGATGATTATACCTGCATCCCAGATGGGGCCCCAAAGTGAAGCAGCATTGTTTGTCTCAGGTAAATACCCTAGGCTCATTGTCTTACGTCAAGGAAATTGAGGGTGTAGACACACAAGAAGTGAGTTTAAAAGCATAGGTTTAATAGGTGAGACGAAAGAGAAAAGCCCTCTTTTCTGCAGAGACAGAGGGACTCTGGAGTGGATCCTTTAGTTCTGTGGTGAAATGCATGGGGTTTCATAGATGAGCTTGAGGAGGTGGAAAGCACACGATCGAGGCACCAGCAGATTTGGTGTCTGGTAGGAGTCTACTTTCTGATTCTAGATGATCATCTTCTTGTTATAATAATTTAACATGGAGGAAGTAGCAAGGCATTTTTCTGGGGGTGAGAGATCTCTTAGATAAGGGTCCCTATCTTATTAGTGAGCGCTCTGCTTTCATGATCTAATAATCTCTCAAAGCCCTAACCTCCAAATACTTTCACATTGGAGGTTAAGTTTTAACATGTGAATTTTTGGAAGGACACAAACTTTTTGACCATAGTGTATGTGCGTGTGTGCGCGCGCGCACACACACACACACACATACGTATACTTTTATATAGACATGTATATATATGTATATTCTAGTTTTCAACAAGAAAAATGTGACACATGATAAAAAACAAAGTATGACCCATACATAGGGAAATAATGCAGTCAGTAGAAACTGTCTCTGGGGAAGGCTGGACTTCAGACTTACTAAACAAAGACTTTCAACTAGCTATTTCAAATATATTTAAGAAAATAAAGAAAATTATACGTAAAGAACTAAAGAAAATTATCAGAATGATGTCTCAACAGATAGATCATTTCAATAAAGAGACAGAAATTATAAAACAATGAAAATTCTAGAGGTAAAAAGTAGAATAATTGAAATGACAATTCACTAGAGGAACTCAGTAGCAGATTTGAATAGGCAGAATAAAGAATCAGTGACCTTGGGTAGACCAATGGAAATCATCCAGTCTCAGGAGCAGAAAGAGAAAGAAAGGAAGAAACAATGAACAGAACCCCAGAGACCTATCAAACATCGTCAAACATATATACAATGGGGTTTCCAGAGGTAGAGGAAAGAAAGCAGCAGAAAGAATATTTGAAAAGAAAAGTTGGTTTAGAATTTCTCCAAGTATTACGCATCCAAAAACCTCCTCAAATTCTAAGTACGATAAATTCAAAGAGATTATGGGATCATAATGAAAATATCAAAAACCAAACACAGTGGGAGAATCTTGAAAGCAGCAAAAGAAAAGTAGCTTATCATATCTAAGAGATTCTCATTAGCTAAACAGCTGATTTCTTGTCAGAAATGATAAAGGTCAGGCAGCAGTGGGATAATATATTCAGAGTACAGAAAGGGAAAGATTGTCAACCAAGAATTGCCTGTCCAATAAAATTATCCTTTGAAAATGAAGGAGAAATTAAGATATTCATAGGCAAACAAAAAACTGAGGGGCTTTATTGTTAGGAGGTCTTCTGTTTAAGAAGTGCTAAAGGAGTCCTTCAGGCTGAAATAAAATTCCACAAGACGATAATTTGAATTCACCTGAAGAAAACGAAAGTTCTTGTAAACATAACTACATAGGAAAATATAGAAGACAGTATTTACATATTTTAAATTGTTACTTGTTTTCCTCTCATCTGATTTAAAAGACAACTGCATAAAGCAATAATTATAAATATGTATTGATGGATATGAAATGTGTAAAGATGTAATTTGTATGGCAATAACAACACAAAGTAGAAGGGAAGAAATAGAGCTATATAGGAGCGCTATTCTTACGTACTATTCTATTTAAGTTGGTGTTAATCAGAACTAGATATAAAAATGTAATCCAAATATATGTTGTCTACAAGAGTCATCCTTTAGATTCAAAGTCCCAAATAAGTTTAAAGCAAAAGTGTGAAAAAAATATAAACCACACAAACAGTAAGCAAAGGATAGCTGAATGGTTATACTTTAACTAATAGTAATGTCAGACAGAATGAACTTTAAGACATAAACTGCTGTCAGAGAGGAAGAAGAACATTTCATAAGGGTATACTAGTCAGTTTACCAAGAGCTGCTTATAAACAACAGAAATTTATTTCTTACAGTTCTGGAGGCTTGGGAATTCCAAGATCAAGGCATCAGTAGATTTGGTATGTGGTAGAAAGGTCCATTTCCTGGTTCTAGATGGCCATTTTGCTATAATCTCAGATGGTAAAAGGGGCAAGAGATCTCTGGAGATTTTATCTTTTATGAAGGTGCTAATCCCCCGTTATAATGTCTATAATTATAGACATATATGCATCTAACAACAGAGCCCCAAAATATATGACGTAAAATCTCACACAGTAGAAAAGAGAAATAGACAATTCAACAATAGGTGGAGACTTTGATATCCCACCTTCAGTAATGGGTAGACAACTAGGCAGAAGTTCATCAAGAAAACAAGACTTACACAATGCTATAAGCAACTGTACTTAACAGCCCTTTGTTAGGTGTACACCTAACTACATCTATACTATGCTCTCTTCAACAACAGCAGAATATACAGTCTCTTTAAGTGCACATGTAACATTCTCGAGGTTAGACCATATGTAACCTTCAACAAGACTCAATACACTTAAAATAATTAATTAGACAAAGTATGTTCTCCAGAATGTAATGAAATTACAAATCATAATAGGAGGAAATTTGGGAAATTCACAAATACGTAAAATTTAAACAACACGTTTTTAAATAACCAATGTGTCAAAGAGGAAATCATGAGGGAAATTAGAAAATACTTGGAGATAAGTGAAGATGAAAACACCATAACATAACCTATGGAACGCATCTAAATCAGTGTCTAGTGGGAAATTTGTAGCTGTTAATGTGTGTATTTAAAAAAGAAGACGGATCTCAAATCAATCACTTTACCTCCCCCCATTAAGACATTGGAAAGTGAGAGCAAACTAAACCTAAAGCTAGCAGAAGGAAGGAAATAGCAAGAGCTAAAGCAAAAACAAATGAATTAGAGAATTGAACAGAGAAGAGAAACAACAAAACGGGAGGGGATTTTTTAAAAAGATCACCAAAGTGACAAATCTCTAGCTAGACTGACCAAAGAAGAAGAGAGATGGAAGACTCAAATGACTAAAATCAGGAATGAAAGAAGGATCTTACTACTGACCTTTCAAAAATGAAAAGGATGATAAGGCATACTATAAGCTGTTACATGCAACAAATTATATGACTTAGATAAAATGAATACATTCTTAGAAAGATGCAAGCCACTGAAGTCGACTTAATAGATTATCTGAATATATTATAACAAGTAACAATACTGAATTAGTAATAAAAATATTTATCACAAAGAAAACCTGGGGCAAGATGGCTTTACTGGTGAATTTTAGTAGGCATTTAAGTAAGAATTAACACCAATCCTCCATAGGTTTTTCTAAAAAATAGGAGAGAACAGTTTCCAGTTTATTCTATGATACAAGTATTACCCTGATACCAAAATCAAAGATATCATAAGAAAAGAAAACTACAACCATCTCTTAGGAAAATAGATATTAGTACAAAAATTCTCAGCAAAAGTCCAGCAAATGGCATTCAGTAGCCTATGAGAAGAATTATACATCATGACTAAGTGGAATTTACTTAGGAATGTAAGGTTGTTTCAATATATGAAAACCAACCAATGTAATACACCATGTCAATAGAATAAAAGTCGTAGTGTTCAGTGATGATAGCTGCTATTATTGCTATTTTTCTTAGTTCTCCATTCATTGCTTACCCATGTTTTAAAATATAGCAGTAGTTACAACTCTTATGATATATGATTTAAACAGCATTCTATTCTTGAGACTGAGGAGTAATTGCTATAATGTATGTTTGCAAGGTGGAAAAACATATTTGGTTCGCAAATTTTCACTGTCCTGAAAATTATGAGGGAAGACAATCTGAAGTGTGTTTGCCTACGTGAGGCTTTTTCCATTGAATGGCTGGTGGAATTTCTAGACTTCCAAGTTTCAAGGTTCATTTCTATGGAATGTGTCCTGATGTGTTTATAGTACAGTTGAGAGATTGATTCAGAATCTCAGCCTCCTCTGTGACCTCAGACAGTGGAGAAACTTCCTTAGAGATATCTAGCCTGAATGAAATCCCCTTTTTTTAAAAATCCCCAAGCATTTAGAATCCTTCATGATACCTAAGGGCTTATAAAAGGAATGCTCTATTGCATAATATTCCAGGCTGGAGATGTAGGATGTTAATAGATTAAAATACAGGGGCCAAGCCTATGGCTCATGCCTGTAATCCCAACACTTTGGGAGGCTGAGGTGGGCAGATCACGAGGTCAGGAGTTCGAGACCAGCCTGGCCAACATGGTGAAACCCCCATCTCTACTAAAAATACAAAAAAATTAGCGAGGTGTGGTGGTGCACACCTGTAATCCTAACTGCTCAGGAGCTCAGGCAGGAGAATTTCTTGAATCCAGGAGGCAGAGCTTGCAGTGAACTGAGATCATACCACTGTACTCCAGCCTGGGCAACAGAGTGAGACGCTGTCTCAGAAAAAAAAAGGCAGGGAAAGAACTAATCAGGTGAAGATGTGTTATTAATAGATGAATACTCCCAAATATCTGTTTCTAAGGAAAAATCTTTTTAAAAAACAGAGATAATTAATCCCCGGGAGGGCAAAGCCTTACATATAATGATAGATCCTTTAATGTTCTCAATATCTTCTCTAAACACTATGATTCAAGAGAAGCTGTTTTTCTTATTTTAAAGGCCGAGCAAGAGAGGTGGTGTTGTTAGAATATTTGTGTCCCTTGTTCTATAATATAGATCTAGATGCTGGAGAAGATCTGGAGATTCTCTTTAGTAACTAAGGACTTTGGGTTTCAAATTCAACTAACATTTTCTTTCCCTTTAACTTGAACTTCAAAGGCACTGGAGCTTTGAAAATGCTTGCTGAATCCATTTGGAGAAATTGCTGTCATCTTGACATTCTGTGCTTTTTGTAAAATTGTCCAGTCAGTGGAGTCTTGGGTATATACATTATGTAACATGCTGTTCGAACAGGTACATATAATGGTTACTTCGTATTTCTGAATACATTGGCCATTCTCCTAAACTATAGAGGCAATCACAGTAAGTTATTTTTAATCCAGTTCCTTACATTTCTTCTTTCTCCCAAGGGGTTTATAATTAAAATCATTAAACTATTACATCTAATATTTGATGGACAATGACTTCTAAATGTTTCAGGAAAATTTTCAGAAATATTTATTCTCCTCACTGTGTATTGATATAACTACAATTTATCAGGAAAATGTTAACATTTTATGGATTTCTGAGTCAATTTCTAGGCTTTTAAGTGTGAAGAGAGTGCAGTAGGTGGATGGGTTACTAAAGGTTTCCTCCAGGTGTAGGGCATATGATGTAATGATTTATGTACATAAACAGATTGGCTTTTGTACAATCACTCATTTCCTTGAAATAATACTCTAACTTTGAAAGTCTCCAGGGATGAAAAAGAGGTAAAATTTCACCTTGTACTAGTAGGAGGAGGTGTGAGAAACAACTAAAAATGAAGAAAGGCAAATTTAAAGTAGAGGAAACGGTGTGTGACTTTCGCTGAGCTCAGGACAGGTCAGTATGGGAGGGAAGAGAAGGAGAGAATTTGGATTCTGTTTTTCAAAAAAAGCTTCAGCTCTAAGCCTGGAATCCAAAAGGCAAATGCATTAAAATACAGGTTCTGCAAGTAAAGAGTGTACCCTCTGCTGTAATTGGGAATCTATGTTAAACTGCAGGCTTAGGGGTATTTTTTATTTTGATTCTATTCATGTGTTCCCAGATATTGTTTTAACCAGGTGAGAACTTGTTTCTTTTACAATGGATGTGGTCTCATGGCTGAATTTCTGCATCTCTGAACTCAGACGTAGCCGTCTTTCTCAGACAATTAAGACAGGTATTGGAAAAGATAAGAAAAAATGAAAGGTAATTTTGTCACTGTAGGGTGATTTTTTCTTGTCTACACTCGTATTAAGGTATGTTAAGGAAGGCCAGATATGATGGAAAAACCTCACTGTGTTGGGCAGGCATTATTAGACCTGGACTTTCTTATTATTCTCTGTCACAAATAAGTTAGCTGTGTTTTCTTGGACGTTACCTCTTGAGACTTCAGTTTCTTCATCTTTACAGTACAGACAAGTTGATGCAATGTAAGATGCCTGAGGATTTTTAATGTGTAACAATTCTAGAGTCTTGCCCAGTTGGACCCTTGAACTCATTACATCTGACTCTGCATTTCTTAGCTTAACAAAAGGAATGCCATTAATTTCTTATGGACACAGGTGGTAGCTTTAGGTACTAGTTCACTTGTCCAAACTCTGGCACTGCTGAGTCCCAGAAGTAAACTGGACTGATGCTAGAGAAGCACTGGTTAAGTGCTGAAGAGCTAGAGGCAGACGTCTTATGCTTGAATACAGGCTTCTCTCTCTCTTTTTTTTTTTAACTATAATTTTGGGTAAGTTGTTTTTCTTTTCATCACAGTTTACTTTTCTTTAAAATGTGGATAATTGTGTACCAACTTCATTGTTGTGAGAATTAAGTGAAAAAATGCATGTAAAGCATTTACTGTAGCACCAAGTACATGGCAAGCACTTAATAAAATGAACAATTATTATAGGAAGTACAGAGTATAAAAATAAACCTCTGCAGGCTAGAAAGTAAGAATGGGGAAAATCAGAGTTATAGTAAATGTTTGCATTTCAAAATGAGTATATGAAATTTAAAAACTAACAAAAGTTTCTCTGTTTGAGAAGGAGTTGGTTTATGTCCTGACCTCTCAATTGCAGTCTGAGGGCCCTTTTATGGGATATCAGGGTCTTTCTTCTAGGTTGACACTTTTCTCCAGTTCTAATTTCTGTAAAAATATGGGTATTAGAGGATTGAAGTGGTAATAGGCACACTATTGACATTTGGACTAGGACAGAAAAAGAAACTGATCCTGTGCTCGAGTCTCCCAATTAACAGTGAACATTAAAGATGTCAATTTTGACATGAGACCAAATTATTCTGTTTGTATGTTTGTGTCTGCAGGGAAATAGGAAGGAGATGAAAATTGCAAAACAAACAAACAAACAAACAAAAAAACTCTGTTCTTTAAATATATTCTAATTACTTCAAGATATGCAAGAAATTGAACTACTAAGTGAAATAATGAAAATGAATGAGTCAAGTTTGGGGTTTTCTGTCTGGTTTTGATCAGGAAGTTTAACCTTTGACGTAGACCTTCAGGAAGTGGTAAAAACATTAGTTGATTGTTGGTTCTCTCAAAGGCCATCTCCTCTAGGGAAAAGTTGGCAATTAGAAGTGCATTCAACCTTATTCTCAAGAGTTCCTGTCCCTGAAAGGATTCTCTGGAGCACTGGGCTATCCAGAAGGGAGACCATGATCCTGGAGCTTGGAGCTCTTAGGCCAACTTCTCAGTGAAGCATTTGTGGGATCACCAGGAAAATGGTACCTTTTCATGCACCTCATCAGGTGTCATAACTACATGTAACAGGGCAGTTCATCTTACCTGTCACTGCTTTTGTGCTTTAAGATCACATAAAGATAAAAAAATTGAAATCTAGGAAAAAGTGAGAATTAATAATAGCAAAACTTAGTTTTAAGTACTGTCTTAAAGTTAATTGAATGGAATGTGTGTTCTTCATTAAGTAAATGAAAATGGACTATGTATTAAACAGATTATCATTGATTATTCAGACTTGACTTACTGACTATTGTATCAATGATATAAAACCAGAGTTCAAAAATCTTTGACTGGTAGACTAAAAATTATATTAGGAAGATTCTAAAAGATCCATGGGCAGTCATGGCAGCCTCATCCTCTGTGCTGATCTTCTCAGAGCAGTTAGTTAGGGTCCAGTCAGGCTCTCTCCCTATGTCCATTTGGTGACTTGGCGAAAAAAATTTCATAAGCACATTACAGCAACTATATCCAGATATTTCCTGGATTCCCATCATGTACCAATGTATAATTCCCTATATTTGTTTTTCCACATATTCCACTCAATTTAAACATTTATGATTTCAGCCTTAGGACTGTAAGAAAAAAATAGAAACTGTATTTCTTTTCTGACTATACAATTAATTATGCAAGCTGTAGAAAATACTAAAAAGCATAAAGAAATAAAAATCACCCTTAGTTTCACACCCAGAAGTAAATGTCCTAAATATATTATTTCCTTATCAACTTTTTTGTACACATATGTTTTAATATAGGTAAAACAAAACCTACATAAGCTTTTATAAGTGAAATTTTTGAACTTAAATTTTATTAAAATATACATATAAAACCTGTAATCTTAAAATACTGAATCTATAATTATCACTAACTTTTAACCTATAGAATTCTTGCATAATTATAATTAAGATATACAGACTATTTTGTGGTTTTTTAGTTCATATCATTTCATATATACATTTCAAAGTCTTATTAGTCTCCAAAACTGTTACCTCTAATGACTGCATTAATTCATCATATTGATGTCCAAGTGAAGTTTTACAACAGCTACCCTCTAGGAAATGAAATCTCTCTCTTCAGTGTGTCCTATGTCTTCTAGGAATATTTTTGAGGTCAGGCTAATTAAAAGCTAAGAAGTCAGCTAAAGAAGTTTACAGGTATCTTAAAAATCATGTGTTTGGGGGAATGAAAGAGAAAAGAAGTTTACAGGTATCTATTCCTAGGGAGTTTTCGGAATAATCATCTGTGAGATGGCAGAGTACTGAAAAGGCAAAGTTTTGGACTATTTAATTATATCATGCTTCTTTTTTTTTTCTTTCTTTTTTTCTAAAGGTAAAATATTTCTTCCTGCAGGTTTTATCACCCACACTACATAGATGGAGCATAAAAAGAATGTGACTGAATTCATTTTAATAGGTCTTACACAGAACCCCAAAATGCAGAAAGTCATGTTTGTAGTATTTTTGGTTCTGTACATGGTAACGCTTTCAGGCAATCTGCTCATCGTGGTTACCATCATCACCAGCCAGGCTCTGAGCTCCCCCATGTACTTCTTCCTGACCCACCTTTCTTTGATAGACACAGTTTATTCTTCTTCTTCAGCTCCTAAGTTGATTGTGGATTCCCTTCATGAGAAGAAAATCATCTCCTTTAGTGGGTGTATGGCTCAAGCCTATGCAGAACACATTTTTGGCGCTACTGAGATTATCCTGCTGACAGTGATGGCCTATGACCGCTATGTGGCCATCTGTAAACCTCTGCACTACACAGCCATTATGAGCCACAGCCTATGCATTCTCCTCGTGGCAGTGGCCTGGATGGGAGGATTTCTCCATGCAACTATTCAGATTCTCTTTACAGTATGGCTGCCCTTCTGTGGCCCCAATGTCATAGACCACTTCATGTGTGACTTGTACCCTTTGTTAAAACTTGTTTGCATGGACACTCATACCCTTGGTCTCTTTGTTGCTTTCAACAGTGGGTTCATCTGCTTATTAAACTTCCTTCTCTTGGTGGTATCCTATGTGATCATCTTGAGATCTTTAAATAACTATAGCTTGGAGGGGAGGCGTAAAGCCCTCTCCACCTGTATCTCTCACATCACAGTAGTTGTCTTATTCTTTGTACCCTGCATATTTGTGTATCTGCGCCCAGTGACCACTCTGCCCATTGATAAAGCTGTTGCAGTATTTTATACTATGGTGGTCCCAATGTTAAATCCTTTGATCTACACACTCAGAAATGCTGAGGTAAAGAGCGCAATAAGGAAGCTTTGGAGAAAAAAATGATTTCAGGTGATGATTAGTAAGACTGTTGAGCACTCAGCATAGAGGTAATAGGTATCTAAACTTCTTGATTTGTAGATGAATATATTGACTCTAACAAGGGTTTGGCTAATGTTGCAGATAGTCACTAAAGCATAAAATGAAAGTTTGGACTCTAAAGCTTACTGTTCTCTTATTCCATACTCTTGTCATCCCCACTATTGCTTTTTAATCAATATGTATTCATCAATTGCCTGGAAATTTGAAACATCTCTAGATGCTAAAAAGTATAAATGTAGAATATTAGATTGATGTTGAAACAACCTCATGATATAATGAGCTGTTGGTTACTGCTGATTATTGAAATTTACATGTTTAATAATATTTCTTTACTTTGGACTCTGGCTTAATATATACACACTTTCTTTTGTAAATTTTCTTGGTCACTATGTATTGGTCGTATTATAAAAAGATGTACTGTTCATCAAATGCCTGCAAGGTTGCATTATATTAAGTTTTTTTTCCATACTGTATCAGTTAGGGATCAAACAACTTCCCTGATTTGAACAGTGAAAATTTATATAAAATTATTAATTATATTGAGGGATTAACTATAAAGAAGTAAAGAATGCCCTGTGACTGAGAGATGAGCATCTAAGAAAGGAACACATTCAGGGCTGGGTGCTGTGACTCATGCCTGTAATCCCAGCACTT
The DNA here is from genome assembly GCA_031835075.1 of Saguinus oedipus. Lineage (NCBI taxonomy): Eukaryota > Metazoa > Chordata > Mammalia > Primates > Cebidae > Saguinus > Saguinus oedipus. The sequence continues at coordinate 61,786,969 of CM063178.1, read as the reverse complement.
TGGGAGGCTGAGGTGAGTGGATCACAAGGTCAGGAGATCAAGACCATCCTGGCCAACATGGTAAAACCTTGTCTCTACTAAAAATATGAAAATTAGCTGGGCATGGTGGCACGTGCCGGTAATCCCAGCTACTCGGGAGGCTGAGGCAGGACAATCACTTGAACCAGGGAGTTGGAGTTTGCAGTGAGCTGAGATGGCACCACTGCACTCCAGTCTGGCAACGGAGCAAGATTCCATCTGAAAAAAAGAAAAAGGAACACATTTGGGAGCTGGGCTCCCTTTCTAAGGCTGAGATTCCTATATTTTGGAGAAAGTGTAGTTGTTGCCAGTCGGATGTTGGAGAAGTTCACTGGGTAGTCTTGGGCCAGAACTAGTTCATGGTAGCTGGACAGAAGCTGACACACAAGAAAGTTGTCTGGGACTGGCCAGCTGGGAGCCTCCCACTGGGATGCTGGTGGGCTGAGGCTGGTAAATGAGGAACTGTAGCCTGGACCTGCAAGCAGGAAACAACCCTTTGGGGTGTAGGTGGACCAAGGCTACCCCATCACAGATAGGCAATTTTGGAAAACTGATTGCTGGAGTATCTGTGTGATTCATTGGAATCTCCCTTCAGAGGTACCACTGAAACTTGATGAGAAATTGTCCATGAAGTTGTCAGTGAAACTCAATGGAAGTGAGCACCTCTGAATGTCTCTCCCTCCCCCTGCCCTGCCCAGTCAAACACACATGCTACTGGAAGCTACATAGAGCAAGATGAAAACAGAAACATTTAAATCAGAAAGACATGCACCTTTTTGATTCCCTATACTGACAAAACTTAACATCAAAGCAGACTGTGTGCAGAGAATAAATTCTTACAGGGCTTATTTTCATTATGGAGCAGGCAACGAAGGTTGTATCTGGAGCTGAGCGGCAATACATTGATAACTAGCACTCAAGTTTTATCCTTAATTCTTATAATACATTTTACAGATATTGAAGTGCATATATGTTACGTGATTTGACCAGACCTCAAGTTAGAGGCAGAATGAGGTATAAATTGAGATATGGCTCCTTATTCTACGTACTTTGTTGATAGTAGGTAGCTGCAACTAGCTTTTTTATTGTAAAGCCTAAAAATGAACACAATTTATTAAATGATTCTGTATAAGCTAATGTTATAATTTCATTTAATTTTACTATTATGCACTGGAATCTGATTAATTCTTTCACTGAAGATAGAGGATGAACAATCACTCAGAAGTGGTTTTATAGAAAAAATTTTTAACATTGTTATTGAAACATTTTTTAGAGTCTTACTCCATCACCTCGGCTGGAGTGCAGTGGCACAATTTCAGCTCACTGCAACCTCTGCCTCATGGGTTCAAGCGATTCTCCTGCCTCAGCCTCCTCAGTAGCTGGAACTACAGAAGTGTGCCACCATGCCTGGATAATTTTTATATTTTTAGAAGAGATGGGTTTTTGCCATGTTTGCCATGCTGGTCTCAAACTCCTGACCTCAAGTGATCCATCTGCCTTGGCCTCCCAAAGTGCTGGGATTACAGGTGGGAGCCACTGCACCTGGCTTATTTAAACTTTTAAGTAAATTTTCATGATTTGGCAATTGTACTTCTCTTCAAAGCATGAAAAATCTAGTTTCTGCTCCTTTATCAAAAGGTGTATGATGGATCCTTAGGCATTAGACTTTGGCACCAGAATGTAGAAAGGTAAAGTTATGAGAAAATCTGAGATACATAGCATCTAAGGACAAAACCAGAATTGATATCCAAAGGCGATTGAAATTTCAATCTGGCTAAAAGGCAAAATCACACATAAGTCACCAAGACAGGTACCTGCCTCGAGCTACCCAAGAAAGCTTAGATGGTGGGTGGAAGATGGATCCAGCAGAGATCCCTGGGACACAACTCTAGAGTGTCTTTTGACTCAGTCTAGAGTAGTGAAGAAATTAATAAAGATGAACAGACAGTTTGAATAGAAAGGTTGTCAATGAAGCTGGTAATGCTTGTTAAAACTTTGATACACACTTTCAAACCACAGCAACTTGAGATTTCTTTTTAGCATGAATATATTTTCCTTTGTGATAATAAAAATACATGATCTGACAATGCTATTAGAAGTTGTGTACTCATCAACTCATTCAATAAATATTGAATGAGTTTCTACTATGTGCAATGTAAGTCAATACCTGACTTTTATAAAATTATAATTATTGGCTGCCTCTCTTATATCTGGTGTACATTTTAAATACAAATCATGTTGCTAGACTTCCAGCCACAGTATTGAAGCAGAGAGGAGATAAAATTTTTTTTCTCTGTTTTTTACTATCAAATCTTGTATCACACTTCTGTTTTCCCAATATTTATAGCAACTTCCATCATTGATAGTATAGCTGCTTTGTTGCAGAAGTTGGTAAAACCAAATAGTTGTTACCTTTAGTCTCCCTTCTTTCTTTCTCCTTTCTCTCTCTCTCTCTGTCTCCCCATCCTCTCTTTTGTGCACACACATGCACACATGAGCCAAAAAACATGTGATGTTATTCTTGACTAAAAAGCAAAAAGCTCCTCAAAGTTAGAAAGTTTAAAAAGCAAAGGAACCAAAACTGATGTAGGGAAACTGGGTTAACTGGTTATTTGAAAAAAATTAAAAATAAAGACAGGAAACAACCATTTGTGCAATTAGATAAAAATCTGAAAATCGGGATTCTTAAGATGTTTCATAAATAAAATAAGTTTAAAAAAAAATAAAAAAAAAAATAAAACTTTGATAAGGGTTCCCCACTGAGCATATACAGGTGGTCTTAGAGATGATCATTAGGTAAACAACCTTAGTAAAGATGACTTGTATACACAGTGCACTTCATCGTTTATGTGAGTTTAACTTTTTTCCATGCATTTCTGTTTCCTTCTATTACTCATGGAATTAAAAAGATTAAAAGCCGTTATCAGAGATAGCTCATTCTCCATTCTGGTTTGTATCCCTGAATCTGTGTTCCTCAGACCACCATGCCTCAACTTCCAGCTCTACCATCCATATTCAGCTCATTCCTGAATGTTTCTGTACTTTGACTTAGCATTAATAGTTCCATCAACTGTCATAGAGAAGCCAAACTACATTTAACATATTATGCTTTTCGTGAGCAGTTTGCATTTAGAAAGATATTAATCACAAATAGTAGCATCGTTTCTTCTTGGTATAATCCATTGTATGTGTTTAAAAAATTTTTTGTCATAAGTTATTGGGGTACAGGTGGTATTTGGTTACATGAGTAAGTTGTTTAGTGGAGCTTTGGGAGACCCTGGTGCACCTATCACCAGAGCGGTATATGCTGCACCAGACTTGTTGTCTTTTTTTTAATTATTTTTTTTTTTATTTTTTAATTTTTATTGCATTGTAGGTTTTGGGGTACATGTGCAGAACGTGCAAGATAGTTGCATAGGTACACACATGGCAGTGTGTTTTGCTGCCTTCCTCCCCTTCACCGACACTTGGTATTCATCCTCAGGCTATCCCCCCAGTCCCCCCCGCTGTCCCTCCCCCATTTCCCCCAACAGTACCCAGTGTATAGCAGACCGCCTCTCTGTGTCCATGTGTTCTCATTTTTCTCACCCACCTATGAGTGAGTATATGCAGTATTTCTTTTTCTGTCTTTTTAATTAAATTTTTAAAATTTTTATTTCATTATAGGTTTTGGGGTATATGTGCAGAATGTGCAAGATAGTTGCATAGGTACACACATGGCAGTGTGTTTTGCTGCCTTCTTCCCCTTCACCCACATTTGGCATTTCTCCCCATGCTATCCCTCCCCAGTTCCCCCCCGCTGTCCCTCCCCCATTTCCCCCAATAGACCCCAGTGTGTAGTAGACCCCCTCCCTGTGTCCATGTGTTCTCATTTTTCTCACCTGCCTATGAGTGAGAATATGCGGTATTTGTTTTTCTGTTCTTGTGTCAGTTTGCTGAGAATGATGTTCTCCAGATTCATCCATGTCCTTACAAAGGACACAAACTCATCATTTTTGATTGCTGCATAATATTCCATGGTGTATATGTGCCACATTTTCCAGTCCAGTCTATCATTGATGGGCATTTGGGTTGGTTCCAGGTCTTTGCTATTGTAAACAGTGCTGCAATGAACATTCGTGTGCATGTGTCCTTATAGTAGAACGATTTATAGTCCTTTGGATATATACCCAGTAATGGGATTGCTGGGTCAAATGGAATTTCTATTTCTAGGTCCTTGAGGAATCGCCACACTGTCTTCCACAATGGTTGAACTAATTTACACTCCCACCAACAGTGTAAGAGTGTTCCTATTTCTCCACATCCTCTCCAGCATCTGTTGTCTCCAGATTTTTTAATGATCGCCATTCTAACTGGCGTGAGATGGTATCTCAATGTGGTTTTGATTTGCATCTCTCTAATGACCAGTGATGATGAGCATTTTTTCATATGTTTGTTGGCCTCATATATGTCTTCTTTTGTAAAGTGTCTGTTCATATCCTTTGCCCATTTTTGAATGGGCTTTTTTGTTTTTTTCCTGTAAATCTGTTTGAGTTCTTTGTAAATTCTGGATATCAGACCTTTGTCCGATTCCTAAACTGCAAAGATTTTTTCCCATTCTGATGGTTGCCGATTCACTCTAGTGACTGTCTCTTTTGCTGTGCAGAAGCTGTGGAGTTTGATTAGGTCCCATTTGTCTATTTTGGCTTTTGTTGCCAATGCTTTTGGTGTTTTGGTCATGAAGTCCTTGCCTACTCCTATGTCCTGAATGGTTTTGCCTAGATTTTCTTCTAGGGTTTTTATGGTGTCAGGTCTTATGTTTAAGTCTTTAATCCTTCTGGAGTTAATTTTAGTGTAAGGTGTCAGGAAGGGGTCCAGTTTCTGCTTTCTGTACATGGCTAGCCAGTTTTTTCAACACCATTTATTAAACAGGGAATCCTTTCCCCATTGCTTGTTTTTGTCTGGTTTATCAAGATTATATGGTTGTAGATATGTTGTGTTGCCTCCAATGCCTCTGTTCTTTCCATTGGTCTATATCTCTGTTTTGGTACCAGTACCATGCTGTTTTGATTACTGTAGCCTTGTAGTATAGTTTGAAGTCTGGTAGTGTGATGCCTCCCACTGTGTTCTTTTTGCTTAGAATTGACTTGGCTATGCGGGCTCTCTTTTGGTTCCATATGAAGTTCATGGTGGTTTTTTCCAGTTGTGTGAAGAAATTCAGTGGTAGTTTGATGGAGATAGCATTGATTGTGTAAATTACTTTGGGCAGTATAGCCATTTTCACGATATTGATTCTTCCTAACCACGAACATGGAATGTTTCTCCATCTGTTTGTGTCCTCTCTTATTTCGTTGAGCAGTGGTTTGTAGTTTTCCTTGAAGAGGTCCCTTACGTTCCTTGTGAGTTGTATTCCTAGGTATTTTATTTTCTTTGTAGCAATTGTGAATGGCAGTTCGTTCTTGATTTGGTTCTCTAGACTTGTTGTCTTTTATCCCTCAACCCCCTCCCACTCTTCTCCCCAAGTCCCCAAAGTCTATTATATCATTCTTATGCCTTTCAATCTTCATAGCTTAGCTCCCACATGTCAGTGAGAACATATGATGTTTGGTGTTCCATTCCTGAGTTACTTCACTTAGAATAATAGGACAGATATTAGTATCTTTACAATAAAAAATCAACTACATATTATAAAATAATTACATCACACAATTTAATTTCCAGTATTTCTTAGCTTTATTGAAGTAATACTGACAAATAAAAACTGCATATATTTAAGGTATGCAATATGATGTTCTGAAATATGTATACACTGTAAAATCATTACCACAATCAAGCTAGTTGATGTAGCTCTCACCTCACATGGTACTTTTTTTGGTAAGATTTAAGATCTATTCTCTTAGTGAATTTCAAGTATATATTACATTATTAATATTAACTGTAATCACCGGGCTGTACATTTGATCTTCAGAACTTTATTCATCTTGTTGAACTGAACTCTGCACTTTTAGAGCAACATCTCTCCATTGTGCCCATTCCTCCAACCCCTGCCAACCACTATTCTGCCTCTATGCCTTGCCTCCAGGTTTTGCTTCTGCAGATAGGTCCTAGCATCACCTACGTGTGTAATATTTAATACTACGTTGAGACTTGAACATCATTCAACATATTTGAAACCTCATTAATCTTTTCTCTCTCTCCCTGACATCCAGTGATCTAAGCCAGGGCCCAAGTTTTATCTGTGACTTCTCTCTCTCTCATCTTCATCCTATATCAAGTTCTTTTGTTTAAGAGTTCAAAAATATTCTTCGAGACCTTCTATATCTTTCCATGTTAGTTTGATTTCTCCAGATTCAGAGGATGATATGAGAATTTTTTTCCTTTTATCAAATTTATTATACAATTGGTACATAAATTAATAGTTTAAATATAATAAAAATTATATTTTTTTGTCATGAGAATTTTAATAAAAGTTGGGGTTCAGTAAATAATTGCTGAATGAAGGGGTGAATTAATAATCATGGCCTTATTGTACCGACTAGGTCTCCTGCGTACTCTTTTCACTTTCTGGCCTATGTGTTCTCTTTCCTAGAAGCACTGCTCTCAGCTTCATGCCTATTCATTCTGCTGAGTCCTTTTCATCCTTCTGTTCCCATTTTTGACATATTTTCATCTAGGAATCCGTTTATAACCCCTCAGATCTATGTGTCTTCTCTTTTGCTTGTTTCTCAATGAATCTTCAGCTGTGTGAAGGCAGGACCTGGGTTTCTCTTTATTCACCATGGTTGCTCTAGCAATTTTCAGTGTACCTGATGCATTCCTTGGGCTCAAAATGTTGTTAATCAATGAATAAGAAATAGAAGGAACGAATGAAGAATATTTATTCTGAAATGGCTTTGGGTGTAGACAGAGCTACATAGTCATAAAAAGAGTTTTTATCTTGTGAGGTGCTGTGGGAGTGGGGCCTGCAGATCCAGGCAGCTTGGCTTCCTGGATTCGGCCCCCTTCCTATGGGTACGCGGGGACCTCCCACCTTGCCTGAGTTGCAGATACGTTTGTTGCGGATCCTCAGGTCAGAGTGTGTAAAGCTCCTGGGTCTTGTGTGTGCCTGAGCAGCTGCTCTGTGGAGACTCCACACAGCTCTGTGTTTAGGGTCCAAGGTCCTGGTGGTCTGGGCCCGCCAGGGGATCGCCTGATCTGTGGGTTGCAAAGATCCATGGGAGAAGCATGGTTTTCTGGGGTTGCATATTCACTCATCGCATTGTGGGGGTTACCTTGGGTCCCTGTTGCTCCTAGGTGGGTCATACCCCTGTGCTGCTTTTCTTCATTCTCTGTGGGTGGAGTTGTTTCCCTGATCAGTCCCAAATGCGAGTACTGGGATCTTTCAGTTGAAGATGCTGTATTCACTTGTCCTTTTTTGCCCTCTCCGTGAGTGCCACAGACCTCAGCTGCTTCTAATTGGTGATCTTGGACCTCTCCTCAAAACAGCTTTTAATAATAAAATGTTACCAAAAAGTAAGCTGATTGACAGAGAAAGAGAGCATAAATAGTGCATAATCATAAGATAAAATATTGCTGAAAGCAGAAAATTTCAATATTAACTACTTGTTCACATGCTAGGAATTTGCTTCTATTTCTTTTGTATTCTTCAGCATAAGAAGTAAAAACAAACTGTGGTTCCCCTAAGAAGTCCAGTTAGAATTCTCCTTAGTGCCTGCGTCAGATAAGGAAAGAATTTCCATCTCCAGCACTATTTTTTTTAGCTCTACTTTTGTTGAATTCATTTACCTTTTTTAATACTTCTATTCATTCATACAATGTTTATTGTGTACCAGACATTGTGCTACCTTGTGGCAATTATCATTATCTAGTAGGCAAGCAGTTTCTGGAACATGATTGTATATTGAATAGAAATTTCTGCCTGAAATTCAAATGCTCTTTGAATTATTGGAGTCATCACTCTTTCTGATGGGTTTTTGCATAACATGGATGACATGAGCGATACAAAGTGGTTCAGAAGCCTACACTGACATTTGGAAACATGATGGAAACTTCATTACCTACCCCTGAGAGTTTAAATGGCCCACTGCTATTACAGCCTTAAAGTGGTTAGATACCCTAATGTTTCACATATGACCATCAATAATGATGTATAAAAAAGTAGAGTGGTTAATACAAATTCTTATATTTTTAGTTAGATAATAAATGAATATATGCAATGTGCCTAGCATAGTCTCTGGTTCCAGAATGGTAAGTAGTATAATTAACTGACCTTTTCATTCTCACTCTGTGGCAAAATATCATAGCAGTTAAGAGTATGGTCTGGAACATCAGTCACAGTTTGATTACCGGCTCGTCAGTATATCTATTTTGATATCTTCCTTCATCTGTCAGTTTCCTCACTTGTAAAATGAAGATAATAGTAGTGCTTACCTCTTTGAAGTGTTACAGACATTACTTCTAGATACCAATATGTTCTATTATTTCTTTTGTTTGTGAGAGGAAAGCCTATGAATCCATATACAGGATGAAGCTAGTAAAACTGAGCTCCAACTTGGTAGAATTTCCCAAATAGGCAGAGTTGTCCTGGGTCATTTTCTCTCTTTCCTTGAACCATTTCTGTACCCCTCCATGCAGAATCTATGAGTCATACGGGTAATGTTTTCTTTATCCAATCAGTTTGCCCCAGTGCGATTATCTAAAATGTCCTTTTGACCTTTCCTAAATGGAATCAATGTTGGGCCCTAGTTACATTTATTTGCCACCTGAAATGCCCTTTCTACTACACAGTTTCTGAATGGCATTTTTCATCTGGGCATTCCTCAAGGTATAGATTAAGGGGTTTAACATAGGAGTTATCATGGTGTAGAATATAGTAACTGCTTTATCAATAGATAAAGTAGCTGCAGGTCTCATGTACACAAATATGCAGGGCACAAAGAATAAGATGACAACTGTGACATGGGAGACACAGGTGGAGAGGGCTTTGTGCCTTGCCTCCAAGCGATGGGTCCTTAGGGAGCGCAAGATGACCACATAGGAGATCAGCAGGAGGACAAAGTTTAACAAGCGGATGAATCCACTGTTGGCAGCAACGAAGAGTCCCAGTGTGTGGGTGTCAGTGCAGGCAAGATTGAGCAAAGGATTCAGATCACATATAAAGTGATTTATGATATTAGGACCACAGAAAGGTAAGTGGAAGATAAAGAGGATCTGTATGGTTGCATGAAGAAAGCCTCCCATCCACACCACTCCCATTAGCAGGGCACACACGCCGGTTCATGATAGTCATATAGTGCAGGGGCTTGCAGATAGCCACATAGCGGTCATAGCCCATCACAGTAAGTAGGATGCCCTCCGCACCTCCGAAGAAATGTTCTCCAAAGACTTGAGTCATGCATCCATTGAATAGGATGGTCTTCTTTTCATAGAGTGAATCTGTGATTAGCTTAGGGGTATTTACAGAGGAATAGCAGGCATCAGAAAAGGAGAGATAGGCCAGGAACAAGTACATGGGGGACTCCAATGATGGGCTGGCAGTGAGGTTGAACACAGTGAGCGCATTTCCCACCACAGTGGTGATGTAGATGACAGAAAACACAACAAATACGATTTCCTGCATCTTTGGATTCTCTGTAAGCCCCAGTAGAACAAACTGTCACGTTATTCCTATTCTCCATGCATTTCATGTGATGATTAATTACATTACCTGAAAAAAATTTTTATTAATAAAACTTGGAATTTATTACACATCTCCATTTTAACAAATAATAAATGTTTGAATTTTATTGAACTGTAAATTCTTATAAGATTTTTCTTGAGGCGTTAGTAAAGTTTCAGTTTCTCAGTTTTTGAAGATTACTTGGTGAAGACTCTGTTAAGAGTATAGCCATGAGGAACTCTTGTGAACAAAGTCAGGATGTTGTCTGTATACTCAATCATCTGGGATGCCTAACAGTCTGATTTGAAGTAGTAGATTGGATACACAGTAGCAGCTAAACCTGAAAAGGGAGATTGACGATGAATTTAAAGGCCATGGTTGTAAAGCTAAGGAATTTTCCCTTTATTCTTTAGGAAATGGGGAACATTGGTAGGTTACTGTGAATGTGAGTGGGAAGATGAAGAAGTTGAAGAGTAGGAATCTTGGAATATTCCACCACCAGTAAAAGTCTTTGTGTGTCTTGGATGAAGTGGGCTGAGGTTAGCCAGAGAAGGGAATCCCAGTGGGCAGAGTATTTAGAGTGCTTGACATAAGAAGTAACTGGGAGTTGGTGACAGAAATGTAAAAAAAGGATATAAGAGCTACTAAAAGAATTCATAATGCTTATTTTTGAAATCTGACTTTATAATGGCAAATATTATATGCCCTTTAATAATTGATTGCCTTGCATGAGACATAGTAGTGCTTTGCATGCATGATTCCAGTGAACATTTATTTCATCCTAGGTGGTTGGTATTATTTCTTCAATTTTTCAGATAAGGCAGCAATATTAGAGACTGTTAATAGTTATGTTAACATGATGGTATTTATATTGCACAAAATATAGTATTATTTATGTTAACATTATACTACTCACGGTTATAGTATTGATAATATTAACTAAAACATACTGAGCATTAGTGTCTTCTAAATGTTTTTTGCAGGCAATCATAAAATAAACCCAGAAAATAGTACTATCATTTTTATACTAATTTTATATATTAGGAAATAGAAGCATAGGGAAGTTAAAGATCCCATCCAAGATCAAACAGTTTAATAAAGGGCATAGCCAAGATTAGTCACATTGTACGAGTTATTTTTTTTCTCCCCAAATTCTGAGCCCTGTGTTGCTATAATAAACAATGTTGAACTAATAATCTCCTTTTGATATGACCATTATGATTATAATTACTTTAATACTCCTTCAGAGGCAATTTTATGGGGCAATTTCATCAGCAGCAACCCCCGCCCCTCCCACAGCACAGTGACATCTTTGAACTCTCAAATATTAAGAAAAATATGGTATTGAATCATTGAAGATACATCTATCGTAGCTTCTCCCCTAGTCCCAGCTCTTTCCTCAACACCACCCCTCACCAAATCATGGGCTCCCAGACTCTTTGGCAAACTGTTGATAATGACAGCTACAGTGGCCAATTATATTAGATTTAGAATTAGAAATATATTTGATTAGAATCATTGTTTTTCCACTTGCAACTTTTTAAAGGCAGAGCACGTTTCTTGGCACCTTTCGTGTTGTTTCCTCGTCTATAAAGTGTGAATAACAATATCATCTTACAGGTTGTTATGAAAATTGATTGAGGGAACATATAAGAAAACGTCTACCACAGTGCTGTAGATGCACATAGGACTTTCTTTACTTTTGTAAGTGTGTATACAGCTAGGAGATAGTAAGAATTGATCATTAGAACAATAAACAGAATCATTATCCATGCAATAACCTCAGGAAGAATAATTGTCAACTTACTCTTGAAGAAGCCACAGTGACTCATATTGTCTGTAGCGGTTGATCCCAGGAAGGATTCTTCATGTTAGTGCTTGGACTAAACAGCTACAGGACGATGCCATTTAGTATTCATATTTATGTCCTTTGTGTTTATGATGTGTGTTCAAATTTTGTTTTCATCTTTATGACTAGTCTACTTATTAAAGGGGTATTTCATGGCAGAAGCATGGTACCCAGTGTCAGAGAGCTGGATCCTACAAATTGATTAATTTCTAAGAGCCTCAAAAATTTCAATTGTCAAATTAAGCGAATTATGTTTACTATCTTTTAAAAAATTTGGATAAGGATGAAAGACTCTATTTACTCTGTTTGAGATGTTGAAAAATAATGATTGGCCAGGCGCGGTGGCTCATGCCTGTAATCCCAGCACTTTGGGAGGCTGAGGAGGGTGGATTACGAGATCAAGAGATCGAGACCATCCTCGTCAACATGGTGAAACCGCGTCTGTACTAAAAATTACAAAAAATTAGCTGGGCACGGTGGCGCGTGACTGTAATCCCAGCTACTCAGGAGGCTGAGGCAGGAGGAGTGCCTGAACCCAGGAGGTGGAGGTTGTGGTGAGCTGAGATTGCGCCATTGCACTCTAGCCTGGGTAACGAGCGAAACTCTGTCTCAGAAAAAAAAAAAAAAAGAAAAAAAAAGAAAAATAGTGATTACTGACTATGTAAAGTAACAGTCTTTAATAAACATCAGTACTATTGGAAAACTTACCTTAGTAGCCTTAGTAGTTAGATGATCTTAATGATGTTTGGGAGTGTTCAGAAACAATCTTCTTCAAACTGATCTTCTCTTTAGTAAGTCTCAGTGTGAAAGACTGGACAATTTTTGGAAATAGCCTATTCAGATAATTCAATGTTAAATCAACAGCTGTTAAGAAGCTGTATACATTAAATATGTAGTTTTTTGGTGTATCAGTTATAATTCAATAAACAAAGTGTTCTTATAAGTATAAATCTTTTTATTTGGCCTAAGTCTCAAAAATTTTCACAGAAAACCTGGAACTTGACTTAAAATGGATTCACTGGAAACACCATGAAGAATTGATTATATGTTGCTCTGGTTGCACAGTGCAAGACCCTGAAGGTGCGGGGAAAATAGCTATAAATGGATCACTTTGCCCCTGATTAATCTTGCTGTGGATAAGTGAACAAGAAAAACATTTCTGTATTGCACTGCATGAATATTTAAAGAGGTTTCCGTAAAGATTCAGGGATCTTTTTTTTTTTATAGCTGCTGATTTCTCTCCTAGGAATTAATTATCTCCTTTGACGGAAAGACTTTGGCACAGAAGCAGTATTCTGGAGAGAGATGTTTGAAAAAAACATAATAATTCCTGAATGGGGAATTTCATTCCTTACACTTGGAACCTAAAACTATGAGTCCTCTTTCTCTATCTGAACCTGGGTTGTTAAGCATGCTGAATGCTATGTGAGTAGCAAAGTAGTGTAACTTGTATGTGGACTTGTCATATAGTTTCTCTGTTGATACATGTCACAGGAAGCTTCTATTTAAAAAGAAATCAACATTACACCATTTTCTGGAAACCTGTTATTAATTGCTTGAGATCTAGAGCAGTGAGGGCATGCTAATTGTGGCCATTTAATTAATTTAAAATTTTAAATTTAAATATATTTAATTGACAAAGTTTGTATATGTCCAAGGTGGACAACATGTTGATTTGATTGCTGTGTATGTACATTGTGTAAGAGTTATTATAGAAAATTAACACATACATTACTAATCATGCTATACATGAGATCCTTAGAACCTGTTCATCTTATGGATGAAAGATTGTTCTCTTTGATAAGCACATTCCCATATCCCTCATACCCCAGGCCCTGGCAACCATCATCCTACCATCATTCTCTCAGTTTCTATGAGTGTGACTGTTTTGGATTCTGCATATATGTGGGGTTATACAGCATTTGACTTCCTATATCTAGCTTATTTTACTTAGCATAGTGTCCTCTAGGTTTTCTACATTGTCACAAATGACAGGATCTCCTTAAGGTCAAAAAAACTTCTTGTAGAATTTAAAAAAATTATACTTTAAGTTCTGGGGTACATGTGCAGATCATGCAGGATTGTTACACAGGCATACACATGCCATGGTGGTTTGCTGCATTTATCCCCTCGTCATCGACATTAGGTATTTCTGCTAATGTTATCCCTCCCCAATCCCTCCATCCCCTGCTATGCCCCTAGCCCCCCCCACCTCAAACAGGCTCCAGTGTGTGATTTTCCCCTTCTTATGCCTATGTGTTCTCATTGATCAATGCCCACTTATGAGTGAGAACATGCGATGTTTGGTGTTCTGTTCTTGTGTCAGTTTGCTGAAACGATGGTTTCCAGCTTCATCTATGTCCATGCAAAGAACAAGAACTTTTTTTTTTTGTGGCAGGGAGGAGCAGTAGAGTGGGGAGGGGCCAGCACGCCTGCGCACAAGGCCCCTCATGGGGCCACACCGGCCTGGATGGGAAGAGGCGGGCTGGCTCCATGGTTTCCTTCCATTCATACGTTTGCCCCTCCTCTTGTGACCCTTCCCTCTCTCTCTCTTTTTTATTTTTATTTTTTATTGCGTTTTTGGGGTACATGTGCAGAACATGCAAGATAGTTGCATAGGTACACACATGGCAGTGTGTTTTGCTGCCTTCCGCCCCTTCACCCACATTTGGCATTTCTCCCCATGCTATCCCTCCCCAGCTCCCCCACTGCTGTCCCTCCCCTATTCCCCCAATAGACCCCAGTGTGTAGTACTCCCTTCCCTGTGTCCATGTGTTCTCATTGTTAATCACCCGCCTATGAGTGAGAATATGCGGTGTTTCATTTTCTGTTCTTGTGTCAGTTTGCTGAGAGTGATGTTCTCCAGATTCATCCATGTCCCTACAAAGGACACGAAATCATCATTTTTGATTGCTGCATAATATTCCATGGTGTATATGTGCCACATTTTCCCAGACCAGTTTATCATTGATGGGCATTTGGGTTGGTTCCAAGTCTTTGCTATTGTAGTAAACAGTGCTGCAATGAACATTCTTGAGCATGTGTCCGTATAGTAGAACGATTTATAGTACTTTGGATATATACCCAGTAATGGGATTGCTGGGTCAAATGGAATTTCTATTTCTAGGTCCTTGAGGACTTGCCACACTGTCTTCCACAATGGTTGACCTAATTTACACTCCCACCAGCAGTGTAGAAGTGTTCCTGTTTCTCCACATCCTCTCCAGCATCTGTTGTCTTCAGATTTTTTAATGATCGCCATTCTAACTGGCGTGAGATGGTATCTCAATGTGGTTTTGATTTGCATCTCTCTAATGACCAGTGATGATGAGCATTTTTTCATGTGTTTGTTGGCCTCATGTATGTCTTCTTTTGTAAAGTGTCTGTTCATATCCTTTGCCCATATTTGGATGGGCTTGTTTTTTTTTTTCCCTGTAAATCTGTTTGAGTTCTTTGTAAATTCTGGATATCAGACCTTTGTCAGATAGGTAAACTGCAAAAATGTTTTCCCATTCTGTTGGTTGCCGATTCACTCTAGTGACTGTTTCTTTTGCCGTGCAAAAGCTGTGGAGTTTGATTAGGTTCCATTTGTCTATTTTGGCTTTTGTTGCCAATGCTTTTGGTGTTTTGGTCATGAAGTCCTTGCCTACTCCTATGTCCTGAATGGTTTTGCCTAGATTTTCTTCTAGGGTTTTTATGGTGTCAGGTCTTATGTTTAAGTCTTTAATCCTTCTGGAGTTAATTTTAGTGTAAGGTGTCAGGAAGGGGTCCAGTTTCTGCTTTCTGTACATGGCTAGCCAGTTTTTTCAACACCATTTATTAAACAGGGAATTCTTTCCCCATTGCTTGTTTTTGTCAGGTTTATAAAAGATTGTATGGTTGTAGATATGTTGTGTTGCTTCTGATGCCTCTGTTCTGTTCCATTGGTCTATATCTCTGTTTTGGTACCAG
Source organism: Saguinus oedipus (assembly GCA_031835075.1). Taxonomy (NCBI): domain Eukaryota; kingdom Metazoa; phylum Chordata; class Mammalia; order Primates; family Cebidae; genus Saguinus; species Saguinus oedipus. The sequence continues at coordinate 61,771,514 of CM063178.1, read as the reverse complement.
TACCATGCTGTTTTGATTACTGTAGCCTTGTAGTATAGTTTGAAGTCTGGTAGTGTGATGCCTCTCACTGTGTTCTTTTTGCTTAGAATTGACTTGGCTATGTGGGCTCTCTTTTGGTTTCATATGAAGTTCATGGTGGTTTTTCCAGTTCTGTGAAGAAAGTCAATGGTAGCTTGATGGGGATAGCATTGATTATGTAAATTACTTTGGGCAGTATAGCCATTTTCACGATATTGATTCTTCCTAACCACGAACATGGAATGTTTCTCCATCTGTTTGTGTCCTCTCTTATTTTGTTGAGCAGTGGTTTGTAGTTTTCCCTGAAGAGGTCCCATATGTTCCTTGTAAGTTGTATTCCTAGGTATTTTATTCTCTTTGTAGGAATTGTGAATGGCAGTTCATTCTTGATTTGGTTCTCTTTAAGTCTGTTATTGGTGTATAGGATTGCTTGTGATTTTTGCACATTGATTTTATATCCTGAGACTTTGCTGAAGTTGCTTATCAGTTGCAGGAGCTTTTGGGCTGAGGTGATGGGGTCTTCTAGGTATACTATCATGTCGTCTGCAAATAGAGACAATTTGGCTTCCACCTTTCCTATTTGAATACCCTTTATTTCTTTTTCTTGCCTGATTGCTCTGGCTAGAACTTCCAGTACTATGTTGAATAGAAGTGGTGAGAGAGGGCATCCTTGTCTAGTGCCGGATTTCAAAGGGAATGCTTCCAGTTTTTGCCCATTAAGTATGATATTGGCTGTTGGTTTGTCATAAATAGCTTTTATTACTTTGAGATATGTTCCATCAATACCAAGTTTATTGAGGGTTTTTAGCATAAAGGGCTGTTGAATTTTGTCAAATGCCTTCTCTGCGTCAATTGAGATAATCATGTGGTTTTTGTTTTTGCTTCTGTTTATGTGGTGAATTACATTTATAGACTTGCGTATGTTGAACCAGTCTTGCATCCCTGGGATGAATCCTACTTGATCATGATGGATAAGTTTTTTAATGTGCTGTTGCAATCGATTTGCCAGTATTTTATTGAAGATTTTTGCATCTATGTTCATCATGGATATTGGCCTGAAGTTTTCTTTTCTTGTTGAGTCTCTGCCAGGTTTTGGTATCAGGATGATGTTGGTCTGATAAAATGATTTGGGAAGGGTTCCCTCTTTTTGGATTATTTGGAATAGTTTCAGAAGGAATGGTACCAGATCCTCTTTGTGTGTCTGGTAGAATTCAGCTGTGAACCCATCTGGACCTGGGCTTTTTCTGTGTGTTTTTTTTTTTTAAATTTTATTTCTTTATTTTTGGAGACAGAGTCTCTGTCACCTAGGCTTGAGTGCAGTGGCAAGATCTCTGCTCACTGCAACCTCTGCCTTCTGGATTCAAGCAATTCTCTTGCCTCATCCTCCCAGGTAGCCGGGACTACAGACATGCGTCAACCTGCCCAGCTAATTTTTGTAATTTTAGTGGAGACAGGGCTTCGCCATGTTGGCCAGGGTCATCTCAAACTCCTGGCCTCAAATAATCCATCTTCCTTGGCCTCCCAAAGTGCTGGTTTTATAGGCATGAGCCACTGTGCCTGGTCAGCTTCTGTTCTTGGTGTCTTTTCATCTAGGAATCCTTTTTAGATCTCCTAAGTCTTTGTTGGGTGCCCTTCCAACATGCTTTCACAGCACTCTGTAATTCCATAATCTTACTATTTATAGTATTGTGTTGTAATTCTTTGTTCTCTTCTTGAAGTTTCTCAGGGTATCCTAACTTTTGTGAAAAGAGGACCCTGGTTTCTCTTTATTCACCACTGAGCCCCAGGAACTGTCAATGTGCCTGATACATATCTTGGGATAAAAAATATTTATTGATTAAAGAATAAGAAATGCAAAGAATGAATGGAATATAGTTATCTTGAAATTGCTTTGTGTGTATCTATATAATTTTAAAAACAGCTTTTAATATAAAAATGTTTCAACAAGCAAACTGATTAACAGAAAAATATAAAGAGCCCTTATAAATAAGATAATAAAATCTTACTGGGGGTAGGAAAAATATCAAGGTAAACTATATGTTCACACGCTGAGAACTGCAGTTTTAACTTCTTTCTCTTTGTTTCAATAAGAGTGAAAAAATGTTGTTTCCCTGTAAGGTCCAACTAGGATTCTCAGACTGAAGGTAGAAAAAGCTTTCCTAGCCTCCAGTACTATTTTTGCTTTATATTTTATTGAATTTATTTATTTTCATTAATCATTTTATTCATTGATTGAATGTTTATGGTATACCATGGTATACCAGACATGGTATTTTGCAGGAACTATTGTTATCTAGCAGGTAAGTACTTTATGGAGTATAACTGTATATTTAATAAATAGAAATTTCTCCTTGGTATCAAAACATCTTCTTTTTTTTTTTTTAAATTTTTTATTGCATTATAGGTTTTGGGGTACATGTGCAGAACGTGCAAGATAGTTGCATAGGTACACACATGACAGTGTGTTTTGCTGCCTTCCTCCCCTTCACCCACACTTGGTATTCATCCCCAGGCTATACCCCCAGCCCCCCCTGCTGTCCCTCCCCCATTCCCCCCAACAGTCCCCAGTGTATAGTAGACCGCCTCTCTGTGTCCATGTGTTCTCATTTTTCTCACCCACCTATGAGTGAGTATATGCAGTATTTCTTTTTCTGTTCTTGTGTCAGTTTGCTGAGAATGATGTTCTCCAGATTCATCCATGTCCTTACAAAGGACACAAACTCATCATTTTTGATTGCTGCATAATATTCCATGGTGTATATATGCCACATTTTCCCAGTCCAGTCTATCATCGATGGGCATTTGGGTTGGTTCCAGGTCTTTGCTATTGTAAACAGTGCTGCAATGAACATTCGTGTGCATGTGTCCTTATAGTAGAATGATTTATAGTCTTTTGGATAGATACCCAGTAATGGGACTGCTGGTCAAATGGAATTTCTATTTCTAGGTCCCTGAGGAATCGCCACACTGTCTTCCACAATGGTTGAACTAATTTACACTCCCACCAACAGTGTAAGAGTGTTCCTATTTCTCCAAACATCTTCTTTATTTGAACCATCATTCTTTCTGGTGGATTATCAGTATAAAAAAAGTAATGTGAGTAATGCAAAGTGGTTCTGAAGCCTACAAAGAAATTTGGAATCATGGTATGAACTTCACTGTTTACTCATCAGATGCTAAATGGTTCTTTGATTTTATAGCCCTGAAGTAGTTAGATATGATAATGTTTCAGAAAACAAAGACCATCAATTTTGATATATAAAAAAGAATTATTAATAAAAATGTTGTATTTTTAATGAACTAATATATACAATGTGTCCAGCATAGTCCCTGTCCCAATAAATGACAACTGTTAAAATGATCTGATTATCTATCATCATTGCCTGGCAGGGTATCATGGTAGTTAAACATATAGTTTGGGAAATCGGTGGGATTCCGGTTGCTGTCTATTTAATACTTCTGTTTTGATACTGTCCTCTTCTCTCAGTTTCCTCACTTGTTAAATGGGGATAAGAGTAATGCCTCCCTCAGTGTGTTATGGACATTATTGCTTAATATCAATATATTTATTTTATTACTAATTTAACAGTTATTAGAAGGAAGGCCTATAAGTTTCATACACATGGATGAGGCTAGTGAAACTAAACCCTAAATTGATAGTATTTTCCCAATTTGTGAGAATGATACTTGGTTAGGTTTTCTCCCTTTTCTTAACCCCATTTCGACTCCCGTCAAGGCATAATCTATTGAGCACAGTGGTTAATTATTTTCTTTATCCATAAGTATTCCTTGCTGACATTATCCAAAATATTCTTTTGCCCCTTGTCTCTGTTGAATCCTGTTGGGCTCCAGTCACATTTATTTGGCACTTGAAATAGCTTTTCTACTATATAATTTTATAATGGCATTTTTCATCTGAGCATTCCTCAGGGTATAGATTAAGGGGTTTAACATTGGAGTTATCATAGTGTAGAATACAGCAACTGCTTTATCAATAGGCAGGGTAGCTGCAGGTCTCATGTACACAAATATGCAGGGCACAAAGAATAAGATGACAACTGTGATGTGGGAGATACAGGTAGAGAGGGCTTTGCACCTTGCCTCCAAGCTGTGGGTCCTTAGGGAGTATAGTATGACCACATAGGAGACCAGGAGCAAGAGAAAGTTTAGCAGGCATATGAGTCCACTGTTGGCAGCAACGAACAGTCCTAGAGTGTGGGTATTAGTGCAGGCAAGATTGAGCAAAGGGTTCAGATCACACATAAAGTGATCTATGACATTAGGACCACAGAAAGGTAATTGGAAGATGAAGAGGATCTGTATTGTTGCATGAAGAAAGCCTCCTACCCATGACACTCCCACTAGCAGGCTACACACACACTGCTTCATGATGGTGGTATAGTGCAAGGGCTTGCAGATGGCCACATAGCGGTCATAGGCCATTACAGTAAGTAGGATAACCTCAACACCTCCGAAAAAATGTTCTCCAAAGACTTGAGTCATGCATCCACTGAAGAGGATGGTCTTCTTTTCATAGAGTGAATCCGTGATCAGCTTAGGGGCATTGATGGAGGAATAGCAGGCATCGATAAAGGAGAGATGGGCCAGGAAAAAGTACATGGGGGACCTCAGTGATGGGCTGGCAGTGATGGTGACCACAATGAGCACATTTCCTATCATGGTAGTGATGTAGATGAAAGAAAACACAACAAATATGATTTTCTGCATCTTTGGATTCTCTGTAAGCCCCAGTAGAATAAACTCTGTCACATTGTTTTTATTCAGCATGTATTTCAAATGATCATTAATTACATTACCTGAAAAGAAAATCTTTATTAATACATGTTTAAATTTGTAAAAATTCTCCATTCTAATATGTAATATAATAAATTCTTGAATTCTATTGGGTTGTGCTTTGAGGATTTTTTCTGATATAGGAAAAAAGTTTTGAATTTTGGAAGTTTACTCAGATTGCCTCCCTGGTGAAGACTGTGCTAAGAGTATTGACACGAGAAACTTTTGTGACTACATAGGCAGGAGACCATCTGTGAACACTTAATCATCTGAGATGACTGAAAGTTGAATGATTGCATATGTAATGGCAACTAAGCCTCAAAAGTTTATATACATGTAAAGCACATGAATGCAAAGCTCAAAATTTGATTTTTTAAAGAAAATAATAAACTGTGAAGTGTTATGCACAATATGAGTGATAAAGAGGATAAAGAAGGAGAGAGACCCAAGATGGCCTTCTAGCAGCAGCTCAGGGTTGCAGCTCCCAGTGAAGGTGCAGGGAGAGTGTGGACGCCAGACTTCCAGATGAATTTTTGTTGCTTAGGAACCAGGAGATTTCCAGCAGAGGAGCGCCATGGGTCACCAGCATGACTCTTTTGGCTGGTGCAGCTGTTTTGCCGGCGTCCCGGTGCAGCGGTTCTCAGTGCAGAGTATGCGGGACTGGGTGCCCTTTTAGTTGGCGTTTGGAGCTCTGAGAAGGCAGAGGCACCCATTTAGCTGATTGGGAGGGGGACTGAAGCCGGGAGCTAGACTGGGAGATTCCCGGGCAGAAAAGCGCCACAAATCTCAGCGCTGCTGTTTCAGCTGGCGCAGTTGCCACATGGGAAATTGCATAGATCCCAGTGCCTTTTTGTTGGGCGGCTGGGGCACCTGGGAGAGAATTGACAATTCAATTAGGAAAAGAAAGAAAGGGGGCTCCGAGGCAGGGAGTCAGGTGATTGGGCTCAGCTGGTCCCACCCCAACAAAAAAACAGCAATTGGAAATGCTGACCGGTTGAGAGTTTCACAGCAAGCACAGCTGAACCTGGGAAGGTCCAGCTCTGTGGGGGGGGGGGGGGGTGTTCACTGAAGGAAAACAAACAGAAATAACATCACCATCAACAACCTGGATGTCCACTCAGAGACCCAATCTGAAAGTCAGCAATCACAAAGACGACAGGTGGATTAATCCACAAAGATGGGAAGAAACCAGTGCAAAAAGGCTGAAAACATCCAAAATTAGAATGCCTCTCCTCCTTCAGGGGATTGTAGCTCCTCATCAGCAAGGGAACAAGGCCTGTTGGAGAAGAGTGTGATGAATTGTCAGAATCAGGCTTCAGAAGGTGGATAATAAGAAACTTCTGTGAGCTAAAAGAACATGTTCTAACCAATGCAAAGAAACTAAGAACCTTGAAAAAAGGTTTCATGAAATGCTAATGGGAATAGACAATTTAGAGAGGAATATAAATAAATTAATGGAGCTGAAAAACAACACGAGAACTTTGTGAAGTATGCACAAATTTTAACAGTTGAATTGATCAAGCAGAAGAAAGGATATCAGAGGTTGAAGACTAATTCAATGAAATAAAACGAGAATACAATATTAGAGAAAAAAGGATAAAAAGGAATGAGCAAAGTCTCCGAGAAATATGGGACTATGTGAAAAGACCTAATTTACATTTGATAGGTGTACCTGAATGTGATGGAGAGAATGAATCCAAGCTGGAAAATACTCTTCAGGATATTATTCAGGAAAACTTTTTCAACCTAGCAAGGCAGGACAATATTCAACTCCAGGCAATACAGAGAACACCACAAAGATATCATCAGATTCACTAGGGTTGAAATGAAGGAGAAAATGCTAAGGGCAGCCAGAGAGAAAGGTCGGGTTACCCACAAAGGGAAGCCCTTCAGACTTCAGCAGAAACCCTACAAGCCAGAAGAGAGTGGGGGCCAATATTCAACGTCCTTAAAGAAAAGAACTTTCAACCCAGAATTTCATATCCAGCCAAACTAAGCTTCACAAGTGAAGGAAAAATAAAATCTTTTGTGAACAAGTAAGTACTTAGAGATTTCATCACCACCAGGCCTGCTTTACAAGAGTTTCTGAAAGAAGCACTACACATAGAAAGGAACAACCAGTATCAGCCTTTCCAAAAATATGCCAAAAAGTAGAGAACATCAACATAATGAAGAATTTACATCAACTAATGGGCAAAACAGCCAGCTAGCATCAAATGGCAGTATTAAACTTACGTATATTATTGTTAATCCTAAATTTAAATCGACTAAATTCCCCAATCAAAAGACACAGACAGGCAAATTGGATAAAAAGCCAAAACCCTTTGGTATGCTGCATTCAGACCCATCTCACATGCAAGGATACACAAAGACTCAAAACAAAGGGATGGAGGAAGATTTACCAAGCAAATGGAGAGCAAAAATAAATAAATAAAAAGCAGGAGTTGCAATTCTTGCCTCTGATAAAATAGACTTTAAAGCAACAAAGATCAAAAGAGGCAAAGAAGGACATTACATAATGGTAAAAGGATCAATGCAACAAGAAGAGCTAACGATCCTAAATATATACACACCCAATACAGGAGCACCCAGATACATAAAAGTTCTTAATGACTTATAAAGAGACTTAGACTCCCACACAATAATAGTGGGAGAATTTAACATCACATTGTCAATATTAGACAGAACAATGAGACAGAAAATTAACAAGGATATCCAGGACTTGAACTCAGACTCAGAACAGGTAAACTTAATAAACATTTATAGAACTCTCCACCCCAAATACACAAAACATACATTCTTATTAGTACCACATCACACGTACTCTAAAAGTGACTACATAATTGGAAGTAAATCACTCCTCAGTAATTGTATAGCATTTCACAGGTTTAAATGAAATATTGGTTGGCTGCTTTTTTCTTATTTTCCTCCCTTATTCCTTCCTGTCTCCATTGTTAAGCACAATTATTGGAATAAAAGAGGTTTTCAATACCCATTTTTAGACTGCATTCTAGTCTGGGCAATAAAACAACACTCCCGTTCTCTCTCCCTCTTTCTGTTCATCTTTCTTCCTCTCTTTCATTCTTTTTTTTAAATTTTCTTTCTTTTTTTAAAAAAATGATAAAGAGGAATCTGAAGAAGGGAATTTTTGGGATATTTCTTTAGTGAAGGTCTTTGTGTGTGTGTGTGTGTGTGTGTGTGTGTGTGTGTGTGTGTGTGTGTGTGTGTGTGTTTTATGAGGAGAGCTGAGATTCAGTAAGGAACTGGAAGCCAGATAAGGGAAATTAGCTAGCAGGTTATTTAGAGTAGTTGACATAAGAATAGCAGTGCATTTGTATGAAAATATAAAGAAAGAATGTAAGAACTACTGTAAAATAATTTATAATCTATTGTCTAAGTCCTAACTTTGTAATAGCTAATAATATATACCTTTTAATAATTAATTGCTGTGATCATGACATTGTAGAATGTGCTTTGCACACATGATCTCATTTTATCAATTTTACAGATGCGGGAACAATCTTAGTGACTAATGTTAATAGTTATAATGATAGTGATAATATTAACTAAAACTTAACACAGCATGTTGAATGTGGTTTTACAGACATTTGCTTATTTAATTCCTCTGAAAATAAGGATTTTGTATTAGTTACTACTGAAAACCTTTGTATTAGTTACTACTGTCTTTTTATACTTATTTTACAGATTAAGAAATAGAAGCACAGAGAAATTAAGGTTCCTCTCAAGATAGAGCAGATAATCAAGGATGGAACCAATATTAAGTTTCAGATTATGCTTATTAATTTTATCCCTACAAATTCTTAACTCCTGCTTTAGATTGGTATAATAAACAATGTTATAGTGGTAATTTCCCTTTGATATGACCATAATTATAATTACTTTAATACTACTTCAGAAACAAATTTATATGAAGCAACTTTGTCAACAGACAGACACACATGCAATGATGTATTGAAACTCCTAAATATTAAGAAAAATGTGGTATTACATTCGTTGAAGGGCTGTTTTTGCTTAGCCGCATCCTCAGCACTATCCATTCCTTTTCAGTCCCCTTCCAAAGCATGTGACCCTAACCAGAATCTTCTGCAAAGTGTTAAAAACCATGATTATAGTAGTTAAGTGTGTTAGTCTGAGTATCAGAAAGACCAGATGAGAATCCTAGTTCTTCCACCTATAACTTCTTTTACCTGGGGTGTATTTCTTGGCACCTTATGTCTTAATTTTATCATCCATAAAATGATAATAATATTATTCATCTCACATACTGTTATGAGAATTAACTGGAAGAACATATATTAATATATCTACCCCACTGTTAGGGACATTCACAGGACTTTACTTTTATGGCTGTATGAGCCTAGGAGACAGGATAAATTGACAGTGTGATCAATATTATACAGAGAAACATTTGGCCATGCACTATGTTCACAAAATGATCTCTAATTTTCCTTTTAAAGAAGCCACAGGGATTTCTATTATTCATAGCAAGTGATGCCAGGAAAGCTTCTTCATGTTTGTGCTTGGACTAATCAGCTGATGGGTTGTCATTTAATACATATGTATTTACATATTTTGTGTGTGTGAAGTGTGTTTAAATTTTGTTTTAGTCCTAATAACTAGTCTCACTCACTAAGGAGGTGTCTCATGGCAAGAGCATGGTACCTGATATCAGAGAGATGGGTTCTACAAATTGCTTAATCTCTATAAGCCTCAAATATTTCACCTGTAAAATTGGGTTAATGGTATTTACCAACTACTTTTTGAAGAATTGGAATGAGAATGCAAGACTCTGTTTTTCCATTTGAAAAGTGTTGAAAAACACTGATTACTCTATATAGAAAGTAACAATCTTTGATAAGCTTCAGCACTATTGGAAAACTTACCTTAGTAGTCTTTGATGATCTTAATGGTGTTTATGGGTGCTCAGACACAATCTTATTTGAAACTATATTTTCTTGGAATAAGTAAGATTTAATGTGAAAGGCATTTTACACTTCAAAAGAGCCTATTCAGATGATTCAATATCAAATTAACGGTTGTTAAGGAAGTCTGCTTGTAAGTCTAAATATTTTCTTCTAGCCTAAATCCTCTAAACATTTTCACCAAAAATGGAGCTTTACATGGCTCCAGTCCCCTCAGGGCAAGATGAAGAAAGTGTGGAGGAAATACATTTAAATGAGTCACTCAACCCATAATGAATCTTGTTCTGGAGATGTGAAAAACAATAACAAAGAACACTTTTACCTTGTCTGCATGTGTATTTAAAGAAGGCTCTGTAAATATTCGGAGACCATGTCTTGTAGCTATTGCTTTCTCTCTCAGGAATTAATTATCTCCTTTGATGGAAAGATTGGTCTTAGAGGCAGATATTCTGGAGAGACATGTTTGAAAAATACCCAACCTGCATGAATTCTCTATATTTAAAACTTATGCCTGTGAGAGTCCCTTTTCCCCATTGGAACCCAGGATTCTAAGAAAGCTGAATGCCACGCAAATGGCAAGATGGCTTAATTCCAGAGTGGGCTTAATTCCTCATGTAGTTTCCCTGTTGACTCATGCTACAGAAAGAGCTGCTGTTTTCTCATCTAATAAGAAATGATTTTTGGAAAACTGTTATTGATTTCTTGAGATCTAGAGCAGTGAGGGTATGAAATTAATGGTAGCCATTTTAAAGAACTTGACTCCAAATGCTGTTTTTCTTTCCCTCCTCCTACTTTATTGAGGTATATTTGACAAAAAATTTTTATATTCAAGGTGTACTACTTGATGTTTTTGTATATGTGTACATTGGGTAATAATCACCATAATCAACATAATTGATATGCTCATCATCTTATATAGTTAATCACTTTTATTGGTATGATGAGAAACTTAAGCTCTACCTTCTTAGATCTACTGTACTGCATACAATACTGTAGTAATAACTATAGTCACTTTTCTGTACCTTAACTGTGTAACTTATTTTATATAAGTGCAACATTATACCCCTTGACCAACATTCTCATTTCTCCCTGCTCTAGCCCCTCACAACCACCATTCTATTCACTGTTTCTATGAGTTTTATTATTTTAGGTTTTACATATAAGTGAGGCATGCAATATTTGTCTTTTTGTGCCTGGCTTATTTTGTTTAGCATAGTGTCCTGCAGATTTATCCATATTTTTGCAAATGGAAGAATGTCTTTTCTTTTAAAGTTCAATAATATCTATATACATATAAATCACTTTTCTTATCCATTTAGTTACCAACAGGCAATTAGATTGTTACTATATCTTTGTATTGTGAATAATACATCAATAAACAGGGAATACAATTTTGGGGGGAACCCCAATACTGTGTTCCTAAAGGCTGTACCAACTTACATTCCCACCAACTGTGCACAAGGGTTTTCCTTCCTCTACTTCTTTGCTAACATTTATCTTTTTTTGGATGTAGCTATCCTACATGTGCAGGGTGATATTTCATTGTGATTTTAATTTGCATTACTATAATAATAAGTGGTGTTGAGTATCTTTTCATATACTGGTTGGACATTTATATATCTTCTTTTATTCTCATTCTTTGTCCATTTTTTATTTTTTTGAGAAGTTTTAGGATTCTAAAATGAGTATCATGCCATGTTTTTCTTTTTATTATACTTGAAGTTCTGGGGTACATGTACAGATCATGCAGGTTTGTTACATAGGAATACATGTGTCATGGTGGTTTGCTGTATTCATCCCCTGTTATCTACATTAGGTATTTCTCCTAATGTTAGCCCTCCTAAATCTCCCCAGCCCCTGCTATCCCTCCCCTAGTTGCCCCAACCCCCATCAGGCCCCAGTGTGTGATGTTCCCCTTCCCTGGATCCATGTGTTCTCCTTGTTCAACTCCCACTTATGAGTGAGAACATGCGGTTTTTGGTTTTCTGTTCTTGTGTCAGTTTGCTGAGAATGATGGTTTGCTATTGAGTTGTATGTGCTCCTTTTATATTTTGGGTATTAACTACTAATCATATACATGGTTGCAAATATTTTCTCTCATTCTATAGATTGTCTTTTCACTTTGTTTATTGTTTCCTTTGCTGTGAAGAAGGTTTTCATTTGATGCAATACTACTTTGTGTTTTTTGTATCCTATTAAAATATCATTGCCCAGACCAAAATCAAGATTTTCTTTCCCCTGTTTTCTTCTACTATCCTTAATAGTTTCAGGTATTGCATTTAAGTCCTCAATCCATTTTCATTTGCTTTCTGTATATAGTATGAGATAAGGGTTCAATTTCATTTTTCTGTTTGTGGATATCCAGTTTTTCTAACACCATGTATTGAAGAGACTCTTCCTCCTACTGTGTGTTCTTGGCACTTTTGTTAAAGATGAGTTGATAGTAGATGTGTGGGTTTATTTCTAGGCCAGTATAGTATTGGAATATTCTATCTTTACCAATGAGTTTATGCGTTCATATGTTTTCATGTTGTTATTTAGCATCCTTCCATTTTAGCTTTCTTTTGTTTCAATTGTGAAAATTTCCTTTAGTATTCCCTTTAAGGCAGATCCAGTGGTGATGAACTCCCTCAGGTTATATTTGTCTGGGAAAATTTTATCTCTCTTTTCTTTCAGAACAGTTTTGCTGAGTATTCTGGGTTGACAGTTCTCCGTCTTTTTCTTTCTACACTTTGAATATGTTATCTCACACTCTCCTGGCCTGCAAGATTTCTGCTGAGAAATCTGCTAATAGTTTCATAATTCCCTTGTATATGATAAATCACTTTTTCCTTAGTGCTTTCAAACTTCTCTCTTTGTCCTTAACTTTTGGCAATTTGATTCTACTGTGTTTTGGTGAAGATATTTTTATGTCCTAACTTTTATAGTTCTTTGGGCTTTATGGGTGTGGATGCTTATTTCCCTTCCTACATCTGGGGACCCTTTTCTTTTATCATTATTTCTTTTCATCATTTTTTCTTTATCATCATTTCTTTAAACATACTTTTGGCTTTTCTTTCTTTCTATGTTCCTTCTGGGTATACTATAATACAAAAACTAACTTTTGTAGTTCTTTGAGCTTCATGGGTCTGGATCCTTATTTCCCTTCTTACATCTGGGGACCCTTTTCTTTATTATCATTTCTTTAAACATACTTTTAGCTTCTCTTTCTTTCTCTGTTCCTTCTAGGTATACCATAATACATATATTGATATATATGTTGGTGTCCCAGAAATACCAAAGGCTTTTTTGATGTTATTTTTCCTTTTTTCCCTCTGAGTGGACAAATTAAAAGCAATTTGCCTTCAAGCTTGCTGGTTCTTTCTCCTGCTTGGTTGAGTCTGATTTGCGTCTCTCTCTCTATTGAATTTTTCAGGTCACTGTTTGTGTTCCTTTCTTGAATTTCTGTTTATTTTTTTAAAATGGTTTATATATTTTTGTTGAACTTCTAATTTTGTTCATACATTGTTTTCCTATTTTTTAAAGTTGTTTATCTGTGTTATCATATATTCTCATGAATTCTTGAAGACAATTATTTTGAATTCCTTGTCAGACTCTTCATTTATCTTCATTTCTTTAGGGTCGATCACTGTTGATTTATTTATTTCCTTTAGTGGTATGATGTTTGTCTGATTCTTCATGATTCTTATAAACTTGATTTGGTGTCTTTGCATTTGAAGAAGTTGTCATCTCTTCTAGTCTTTGCAGTTTGGCTTTTGCTGGGAAAGTCTTTCATCAGTCAGCCTGTCTAGAATTTCTATGTGAGCCAGCAGTTGAAGAGACTGTGGGAAGTTTGACTGTAGAGGTCTCTAGGCAGATAACCTTGCTGTCTGTGTCCACAAGGTTGGCCTTGCATGAGAGTCCAGTGGGGACAGATCTGAAACATGGGTCTGCAGGTGTAAGCCAGGAGCCTGGGTCTACCAGGGTGAGTTTAGAACTTGGGTTTATGTGGGCTGGCCTGGCATTGGAGCAGGACTTGAGGGCATTTTTGAGGGCAGCCTGGAACTGCAGTAGGATGGAGAGTGAGTCCTCTAAGGTGGAGCTCGACCTGGGTTAAGCCTAGTGCCAGGGTCCATGGGTACTGGCCTTCCACAGATGCTCATTGGGACAGACATGTAGGTTGAGTCCATAGGGGTTGGTCTAGTGCCTGATTTGCATTCCTGGACTGGTGATGAGGTGGGCCTGTAGCCCATTTTCATGGGGACTGGTATGGTATTGAGGCAGGCCTAGAACCTAGATCTACATGGGCTGTCTGACCACAGAATAGACCTGGTACTGGGGCCAGTCTGGCAGTGGGTCTGGTTCCTGTGTCTACATGAGCTGGCCTTGCAAAGGGCTGGCCTGAAGCTTTAGTATATGAGGGGTGGTGTGACGCTGGTACAGCTCTGGTGGCTTATGTGCTTGTGCCAACCTGGATTTGAGTTACTGAGGACCTCATTGGTACTAGGACTGATTTGGTGCCTTGGTCTAGAAGTCAATGCTCACTTCACTTTTCCTTTTTACATAGGAGAGCTCTGGAACAGAGCCTTGTGCTGTATGAGCTTGAGAGGGGTAACTTGGGTACAGTGAAGCTGTTTTTCCTACCCTGTTCAGTGCATCTTTTCTTGATTGTGTGCTCCACTTGGGTACTGTAATATCTCACCTGTGATCTAGAACTCTTGTGAAAGTATTTTCATGTGTAGATGAGTATTTATTTTGGTGTTTCTGTGAGAGAATTTGGTGTAGAACCTCCTATTCTACCATCTTTTGACATCACTCCCTTTGTGCATTTTTATTATTTATTATTATTATTATTTTTAAAATATTTATTGCATTTTAGGTTTTGGGGTACATGTGCAGAACGTGCAAGATAGTTGCATAGGTACACACGTGGCAGTGTGTTTTGCTGCCGTCCTCCCATTCACCCACACTTGGCATTTCTCCCCATGCTATCCCTCCCCAGCTCCCCCTGCCACTGTCCCTCCCCCATTCCCCCCAATAGACCCCAGTGTGTAGTAGGCCCCCTCCCTGTGTCCATGTGTTCTCATTTTTCTCACCTGCCTATGAGTGAGAATATGCGGTATTTCCTTTTCTGTTCTTGTGTCAGTTTGCTGAGAATGATATTCTCCAGATTCATCCATGTCCTTACAAAGGACACAAACTCATCATTTTTGATTGCTGCATAATATTCCATGGTGTATATTTGCCACATTTTCCCAGTCCAGTCTATCATCGATGGGCATTTGGGTTGGTTCCAGGTCTTTGCTATTGTAAACAGTGCTGCAATGAACATTCGTGTGCATGTGTCCTTATAGTAGAATGACTTATAGTTCTTTGGATATATACCCAGTAATGGGATTGCTGGGTCAAATGGAATTTCTATTTCTAGATCCTTGAGGAATCGCCACATTGTCTTCCACAATGGTTGGACTAATTTACAATCCTACCAACAGTGTAAGAGTGTTCCTATTTCTCCACATCTTCTCCAGCATCTGCTGTCTCCAGATTTTTTTATGATTGCCATTCTAACTGGCGTGAGATGGTATCTCAATGTGGTTTTGATTTGCATCTCTCTAATGACCAGTGATGATGAGCACTTTTTCATATGTTTGTTGGCCTCATGTATGTCTTCTTTTGTAAAGTGTCTGTTCATATCCTTTGCCCATTTTTGAATGGGCTCATTTGTTTTTTTCCTGTAAATCTGTTTGAGTTCTTTGTAAATTCTGGATATCAGCCCTTTGTCAGATGGGTAAACTGCAAAGATTTTTTCCCAATCTGTTGGTTGCCGATTCACTCTAGTGACTGTTTCTTTTGCCGTGCAAAAGCTGTGGAGTTTGATTAGGTCCCATTTGTCTATTTTGGCTTTTGTTGCCAATGCTTTTGGTGTTTTGGTCATGAAGTCCTTGCCTACTACTCCTATGTCCTGAATGGTTTTGCCTAGATTTTCTTCTAGGGTTTTTATGGTTCCAGGTCTTATGTTTAAGTCTTTAATCCATCTGGAGTTAATTTTAGTGTAAGGTGTCAGGAAGGGGTCCAGTTTCTGCCTTCTGCACATGGCTAGCCAGTTTTCCCAACACCATTTATTAAACAGGGAATCCTTTCCCCATTGCTTGTTTTTGTCTGGTTCATCAAAGATTATATGGTTGTAGATATGTTGTGTTGCCTCCGATGCCTCTGTTCTGTTCCATTGGTTTCTATCTCTGCTTTGGTACCAGTACCATGCTGTTTTGATTACTGTAGCCTTGTAGCATAGTTTGAAGTCGGGTAGAGTGATGCCTCCCGCTGTGTTCTTTTTGCTTAGAATTGATTTGGCTATGTGGGCTCTCTTTTGGTTCCATATGAAGTTCATGGTGTTTTTTTTCAGTTCTGTGAAGAAATTCAATGGTAGCTTGATGGGGATAGCATTGGTTATGTAAATTACTTTGGGCAGTATAGCCATTTTTCTCAATATTGATTCTTCCTAACCATGAACATGGAATGTTTCTTCATCTGTTTGTGTCCTCTCTTATTTTGTTGAGCAGTGGTTTGTAGTTTTCCTTGAAGAGGTCCCTTACATTCCTTGTAAGTTGTATTCCTAGGTATTTTATTCTCTTTGTAGCAATTGTGAATGGCAGTTCATTCTTGATTTGGTTCTCTTTAAGTCTGTTATTGGTGTATAGGATAAGTCTGTTATTGGTGTATAGGAATGCTTGTGATTTTTGCACATTGATTTTGTATCCTGAGATTTTGCTGAAGTTTCTTATCAGTTTCAGGAGTTTTTGGGCTGAGGTGATGGGGTCTTCTAGGTATACTATCATGTCGTCTGCAAATAGAGACAATTTGGCTTCCACCTTTCCTATTCGAATACCCTTTATTTATTTACTTTTTTGCCTGATTTCTCTGGCTAGAACTTCCAGTACTATGTTGAATAGGAGTGGTGAGAGAGGGTATCCTTGATTAGTGCCGGATTTCAAAGGGAATGCTTCCAGTTTTTGCCCATTAAGTATGATATTGGCTGTTGGTTTGTCGTAAATAGCTTTTATTACTTTGAGATATGTTCCATCAATACCGAGTTTATTGAGGGTTTTTAGCATAAAGGGCTGTTGAATTTTGTCAAATGCCTTCTCTGCGTCAATTGAGATAATCATGTGGTTTTTGTTTTTGCTTCTGTTTATGTGGTGAATTACGTTTATAGACTTGCATATGTTGAACCAGCCTTGCATCCCCGGGATGAATCCTACTTGATCATGATGGATCAGTTTTTTCATGTGCTGTTGCAATCTGTTTGCCAGTCTTTTATTGAAGATTTTTGCATCTATGTTCATGATGGATATTGGCCTGAAGTTTTTTTTCTTGTTGAGTCTCTGCCGGGTTTTGGTATCAGGATGATGTTGGTCTCATAAAATGATTTGGGAAGGGTTCCCTCTTTTTGGATTATTTGGAATAGTTTCAGAAGGAATGGTACCAGCTCCTCTTTGTGTGTCTGGTAGAATTCGGCTGTGAACCCATCTGGACCAGGGCTTTTTCTGTGTTGTAGGCTCTTAATTGCTGCCTCAACTTCAGACCTTGTTATTGGTCTATTCGTAGTTTCAGCTTCCTCCTGGTTTAAGCTTGCAAGGACACAGGTGTCCAGGAATTTATCCATTTCTTCCTGGTTTACTAGTTTATGTGCATAGAGTTGTTTGTAGTATTCTCTGATGATGGTTTGAATTTCTGTGGAATCTGTGGTGATTTCCCCTTTATTGTTTTTTATTGCATCTATTTGGTTGTTCTCTCTTTTTTTTTTATCAGTCTGGCTAGTGGTCTGTCTATTTTGTTGCTTTTTGAAAAAACACCTCTTGGATTTATTGATTTTTTGAAGGGTTTTTCTTGTCTCTATCTCCTTCAGTTCTGCTCTGATCTTAGTTATTTCTTGTCTTCTGCTAGGTTTTGAGTTCTTTTGATCTTGCTCCTCTTGCTCTTTCAATTTTGATGATAGGGTGTCAATTTTGGATCTCTTGACTCTTCTCATGTGGGCACTTATTGCTATATATTTTCCTCTACAGACTGCTTTAAATGTGTCCCAGAGATTCTGGTATGTTACGTCTTCGTTCTCATTGGTTTCAAAGAACTTCTTTATTTCTGCCTTCATTTCATTGTTTATCCAATCAACATTCAAGAGCCAGTTGTTCAGTTTCCATGAAGCTATGTGGTTCTGAGTTAGTTTTTGAATTCTGAGTTCTAACTTGATTGCACTGTGGTCTGAGAGACTGTTTGTTATGATTTCAGTTATTTTCCGTTTGCTGAGGAGTGCTTTACTTCCAATTATGTGGTCAGTTTTGGAGTAGGTGTGATGTGGTTCTAGAAGAATGTATATTCTGTGGATTTGGGGTGGAGAGTTCTGTAAATGTCTATCAGGTTTTCTTGTTCCAGGTCTGAGTTCAAGCCCTGGATATCCTTGTTAATTTTTTGTCTGGTTGGTCTGTCTAATATTGACAGTGGAGTGTTAAAGTCTCCCAGTATTATTGTGTGGGGGTCTAAGTCTCTTTGTAAGTCATTAAGAACTTGCCTTATATATCTGGGTGCTCCTGTATTGGGTCCATATATATTTAGGATCATTACTTCTTCTTATTGTATCGATTCTTTTACCATTATGTAATGACCTTCTTTGTCTCTTTTGATCTTTGTTGCTTTAAAGTCTATTTTATCAGAGATGAGAATTGCAAATCCTGCTTTTTTTCCTCTCCATTTGCTTGGTAAATCTTCTTCCAACCCTTTATTTTGAGCCTTTGTATATCCTTGCATGTGAGATGGGTTTCCTGGATACAGCACACTGGTGGGTTTTGGTTTTTTATCGAATTTGCCAGTCTGTGTCTTTTGATTGGTGCATTTAGCCCATTTACATTTAGGGTTAATATTGTTATGTGTGAGTTTGATACTGCCATTTTGATGCTAGCTGGCTGTTTTGCCCGTTAGTTGATGCAGATTCTTCATTTTGTT
This sequence comes from Saguinus oedipus, assembly GCA_031835075.1. Classification (NCBI taxonomy): domain Eukaryota; kingdom Metazoa; phylum Chordata; class Mammalia; order Primates; family Cebidae; genus Saguinus; species Saguinus oedipus. The sequence goes on along the minus strand of CM063178.1, from coordinate 61,752,783 downwards.
GATGCTCTTTAGCATTTGGTATGTTTTTAGAATGGTTGGTACTGGTTGTTCCTTTCTATGTGTAGTGCCTCTTCTAGGAGCTCTTGTAAAGCAGGCCTGGTGGTGACAAAATCTCTGAGTACTTGCTTGTTGGCAAAAGATTTTATTCTTCCTTCACTTATGAAGCTCAGTTTGGCTGGATATGAAATTCTGGGTTGAAAATTCTTTTCTTTAAGGATGTTGAATATCGGCCCCCACTCTCTTCTGGCTTGTAGATTTTCTGCTGAGAGATCTGCTGTGCGTCTGATGGGCTTCTTTCTGTGGGTGACCCGACCTTTCTCTCTGGCTGCCCTTAGTATTTTCTTCTTCATTTCAACCCTGTTGAATCTGATGACTATGTGCCTTGGGGTTGCTCTTCTTGTGGCATATCTTTGTGGGTTTCTCTGTATTTCCTGGAGTTGAGTATTGGCCTGCCTTGCTAGGTTGGGGAAATTTTCCTGGATAATATCCTGAAGAGTATTTTCCAGCTTGGATTCATTCTCTTTGTCACATTCTGGTAGACCTATCAAATGTAGGTTAGGTCTCTTCACATAGTCCCACATTTTTTGGAGTTTTTGTTCATTCCTTTTTGCGCTTTTTTATGTAATCTTGGTTTCTCGTTTTATTTCATTGAGTTGATCTTCGACTTCTGATTTTCTTTCTTCTGCTTGGTCAATTCGGCTTTTGAAACTTGTGCATGCTTCACGAAGTTCTCATGTTGTGTTTTTCAGCTCCTTCAATTCATTCATATTCCTCTCTAAGTTGTCCATTCTTTTTATCATTTCCTCGAATCTTTTTTCAAGGTTCTTAGTTTCTTTGCATTGATTTAGAACATGTAGTTTTAGCTCACTGAAGTTTCTGATTATCCACCTTCTGAAGTCTAATTTCATCATTTTGTCACACTCATTCTCCATCCAGCTTTGTTCTTTTGGTGGTGAGGAGTTTTGTACCTTTGTAGGAGGTGAGGTTTTCTGATTTTGGTTGTTTTCCTTTTTTTTTTGCTCTGGTTTTTTCCCATCTTTGTGGATTTATTCACCTGTCTTCTTAGTAGTTTCTGACTTTTAGATTGGGTCTCTGAGTGGACACCCAGATTGTTGATGATGAAGTATTTCTGTTACTTAGTTGTCCTTCTAACAGTCTAGCCCCTCTGCTGTATGTTTGCTGAGGTCCACTACAGGCCCTGCTTGTCTGGGGTACACCTGTAGCAGCTGCAGAACAGTGAGGGATGCTACCAGTTTCTTCTTCTGCTATCTTTGTCCCAGAATGATGCCTGCCCAATGTCAGTCTGATGAGTCCTTTTTTGAGGTGACTCTGTGGATATACAGGTGTCAGGGAGCTGCTTGAGGAGACAGTCTGTACTTTATATGAGCTCAAGTGCTGAGCTGTGAGCTCAATTGTTCATTCAGGGTTGTTGGGGGTGTGTGTTTGGGTCTGCTGCAGCAGAACTTATAACCCCCCCCTTTTTTTTTTCCTCAGATGCTCTGTGTCAGGGAGTTGGGGCTTTCTTCATGAGTATTCGTTGCAATGTCCTGCCCAGCTAGGAGGCAGTCTATTCACTATTTGCCTGCTGAGGCTCTGCCCTCCTACCATGGGGTCCGCCCTGCTGCCATGGGGCTCGGCCCTGCTGCCACGGGGCTTCGCCCTACTATCGTGGGCTCTGCCCGGTTGGCGGAGTCTCTCTGTTATGGTGGGTTGCCTTGGCAATGGTAGGCTGCTTCCGCAATGGGCGTGTTCCTCAGTAGGGGCAGAATGTGTCTGTAGTGGCAGATGCCCCTCCCCCATCGAGCTGCACCATCCTGGATTCAGCTGATCCCGCAGTAAAACTCTGAACCCCCAGCATTTTGAATCGTTGTTTTGTTTGTCCCTCTGGGGGTGGGACCCACCAAGCCTGATCACCTGGCTCCCTGCCTCAGAGTTATTTCTCTCTCTCTCTTTTTTTTTAAGTTGAATGGTTGACTCTTTCACAGCTGTTTCAGTCGCCTGCTGAAAGGGTGTTGGGATCTGTGTGATTTCCCATGCCGCTACCCAATGCACCGGCTCAAATCACGCTTCCCATGAATCTCCTGGTCTGGCTCACTGTCCAAGTCCCGTTTAATCAGATGGATATGTTAATCTGCCCTCCCAAATCTCAGATTGTCGGTTTAACAGGGCACCCAGACCAGTGAGTTTCGTGCCACTGTGCCATGGCGCTGGCCCAAAGGGCCACGCAAGCCGAAAGGGCTGCGCTGGTGTCCTGTGTCTCTCCTACACCTGGGAATTTCCCCATTCTGTGGGCAACAAAGGTCTGTCTGAAAATGCGGCTAGGACTCACCCTCTGTGTCTTCACTGAGAGCTGCAATCCCTAGTTGTTCCTACCACGGCATCTTGGAAAAAAAATGATATGTTTATTAATGGAAGATTCCCTCAATTGAAAAAATGATCCTCTTACTTTCATTTTTACACAATATATCTATTTTTTATTGTATACATTTAAGGTATGCAACATAATGTTTTGATATACATGTACATGGTGAAACTATTACTACAGGTATGCAGTTTAACATATATATCATCTCACATAGTTATCTTTTTTCGTCTTAAAATTTCTTTTTGGTAAGAGGATCCAAAACCTACTCTCTCAGAAAACTTACAGTATACAATACAATATTATTAACTATAGTCTTCATAGAGTACTTTATTTAGATATTTAGATTCATTCATCCACGTATCTTTCCATTTCTTCAACCCTCTGCCTCTGATAACCACTGTTGTTCTGTTTTCTGTTTCTACATATTCAGCTATTTATTTATATATTTTTAGATTCCACATATGAGAGCAATTATGCAGTATTTTTCTTCTGAGTCTTGCTTATTTCACTCAACATGATGTCCACCAGAATCATTCATATTATTGCAAATGGCAGGATCTCCTTGCTTATAAATTGATATAATATTTGTATACATGAATATTCATTTTTATATGTATAATATGACATATACTATTATAAGTATATTTTAATATAATAATATAAAGATTATTACTTACATTCTTGTTATATTAATTAATATATAATTAATATACCATTACATTATATTCCAACATATTATTATATTATCTTTATATTAATAATATACTATATTAATATAATTCATTATTTTAATAATATTCACATTCATATTTTATTATTCTTTTTAAAAATCTAGTCATTTGTTGAGGAACATTAGCTTCTTTTTAGATGGTGGTTATTGTGAATAATGCTGCAATGAACATGTGAGTGCAGATATATCTGCAAGGTACTACTTTCATTTCCTTTGGGTATATACCCAGAAGAGGCATTGCTGTCCCATATGGTAGTTTTTTTTTAATTTTTCAAGGAACCCTCATACTGTGTTTTATAATGGGGTTCCAATTTACATTTCCACCAACAGTATTCCAGCGTTGTCTCAATTCCACATCCTCAGAAACACTTATTATTTTGTCTTGTTGACAAATCCATCCTAACAAGTGTGAGGTGATGTCTCATTTTGATTTTAATTTGCATTTATCTGATGATTAGTAATATTGATAATCTTTTATCTATTGGCCAAGTTTTTGTTTTCTTTTGGAGAAATATCCATTCAGGTTCTTTGCTAATGTTTGAGTTACTAAGTTTTTTGCTGTTGGGTTATATGATTTCCTTATATATTTTAGATATTAACTTGTCAACAGATTTATGGGTTACAAATATTTTCTCTCAATTTCTAGGCTGTCTTTTAATTTTGTTGATTGTTTTCTTTGATATGCAGAACTTTTAGGCTTGATGTAATCCCACTTGCTTAGTTTTTGCTTTTATTTTTTGTGTCTTGGTGTCCTATCCAAAAAATTATTGGGAAGACCAATTTCATGAAGCTTTCCACTATGTTTTCTCCCAGGAGTTTTATAGTTTATAGTGTTTTGTTTAGTTCTTTAATTCATTTTGATTTGATTTTTGTTTATGGTATAGGTTAAGAGTCCAGTTTTATTCTTTTTTTTTTTTTTTTTTTTTTTTTTTTTTGAGATGGAGTTTCACTCTTGTTACCCAGGCTGGAGTGCAATGGCTCGATCTCGGCTCACCACAACCTCCGGCTCCTGGGTTCCCGCAATTCTTCTGCCTCAGCCTCCTGAGTAGCTGGGATTACAGACATGTGCCACCATGCCCAGCTAATTTTTTGTATTTTTAGTAGAGACGGGGTTTCACCATGTTGACCAGGATGGTCTCGATCTCTTGACCTCATGATCCACCCACTTTGGCCCAGTTTTATTCTTTTGTATGTGAATATCCAGTTTTCCCAACACCATTAATTTAAAAGTATCTTTTTAGATAAGTTTTCTTCTTGGTGCTTTTGTCAAAGATCAATTAATAGTATATGCCTGGGGCCACGTTCAGTGGCTCATGCCTGTAATCCCAGCACTTTGGGAGGCTGAGGTTGGTTGATCACCTGAAATCAGGAAAAAAAGTATATGTGTGGCCTTATTTCTGGGCTCTCTATTCTGTTCCTTTGGTCTATTTTTCTGTTTTTATGTTCATACTGTTTTTATAATCACATTGTTTTGATTATAATAGTTTTGTGACATAATTTTTATTTTTTATTTGCTTTGTTTTATTTTTTTGTAACAGTCTTTTTCTGTCACCCAGGATGGAGTACAGTGATGTAATCATGGCTCACTGTAGCCTCTGCCTCCCAGGTTCAAGAGATTCTTGTGTCTCAGCCTCTCAAGTAGCTAGGATTACAGATGTGTACCACCATGCCTGGGTAATTGTTGTATTTTTAGTTGAGAAGAGGTTTTGCCATATTAGCCAGGCTAGTCTCAAACTCCTGGCCTCAAGTGATGCACCTGCTTTGGCCTTCCAAAGTGCTAGGATGATAGGTGTGAGCCATCACACCCAGTTGCTTTGTGACATAATTGTTAATCAGGAAGTATGATGCCTCCAACTTCTTTTTCCTCAAGATTGCTTTGGCTATATGAGCTCTTTTGTGGTTCCATTTGAATTTTATTTATTTATTTATTAAAAAATGTCTAAACTTTCTAAAATGTCACTGGAATTTTTACATGATTACAATGAAATAGATTACATTGAATTTGTATATCACTTTGGTCGGCATGGACATTTTAACAATATTGATTTTTTCTATCCATGAACATGAAATACTTTTTCATTTGTCTATGGCCTACCATGCTGAACACACCTAATCTCTGATTTCAGAAGAAAAGCTAGGTTGAACCTAATTAGTACTCTTATTAAATTGATTGGTGTAAAGTAAGATATCTGATTAACCAAATTTACACTAAAGCTAATTGGCCTTTTCATGGACTGTAAGACTACATACAACCACTCCATCCTCAAACATGCATTTCTTTGACCTTATCTGGCGCTACTCCTTTCTTGTTCACTGTGCTCCAGCTGCATTGACCTCATTCTTGCCCTCAGGCTTTTTAAATTTTGTTTTCTGTTGCATTATGGAATTCTCTTCATAATCTACAGTCCGGATAAAAACAATCTTCTGAATAATAATAATAACATTCTGAAGACTTTATGGAGGAAATGGGTAGACATAATTGAATCAAATCAACTATATCCTCAAAAAGTAATGCATTTCTTGTCCTCTGTTGTCACACTGGATGGAAGAGAAATTCCACGTTTTTACGAGTGAATAAAATCGTCCTTCAGATCATGAACATGCCTTCAAAGGCTAAGATTTTGACAGAAGACAGTAGGAGTCAGGCTTCACAATTGTGCAAATTTCTTTATTACGTAAGATATTAGTTTTGAAATAAACCAAACTTAGGTTTCATTTCCAGTGTTATAATGAAAAGATGTGTGACCTGGTAATAATTAATTAGTCCTTCTGATTCTCAGTTTCTTCAGCTCTGAAATGGGGATTACAGTACTTTTTACAGGAAAATTTAAATGTGAGAAATTAAATGTGGGAATGTAATTGGAATTTATCCTAGGGATTTTGAATGGAAGAGTGATATAAATGGAATAAGATTATTTTTTGATGATTTAAAGTTTTATTGATTAAATGTCACAAATGGGCATTTTGATTGACATATCCAGGTACTCATTACAAATCAGACAACCAAAGCTTTATTTTAAAAGTGAAAGCAATCTTGCTGCTCATAAAATTTTTTTAAAGGCTTCAATCAGTTCGTAATCAACATTTAATTTCATTCAGTGATATCTATCCATTGCTAGATACCTCCTTTCCAGAAAGAACCTAAGGTACTGTTTTATTCCCATTACAAAACTCCATCTATACCACCACAATGATTCATGGAAAGAACATCAGAAATAAGATTTTAAAAGGATCACTTGGGCTGCTTATGAGAACAGATTGTTGGAGGCTAGAATAAAAGCAGAGAGACTTGGTAGTAGGTTATTGTTGTGGACCAAAAGGTAATAAGAATGCACCCTTTTAGTGAAAACATAAAATTTGTGATGTATTTTGAAAGTAGATTCAATAGGAATTATTAAAGATACCAATAAGTAATTTTGGAGAAAGAGTTAAATATTAAATTTGAACTCAATTGAACATGGACACGAACAATGATCACCAAGTCCCAGAACAGGTCGTGCAAGCCCCTTGAGGTGTTTCCAGTGCTGTTTTGGAGAAATCTCTGTTTCCATCTATTCCTATATATTAGTTATTGAAAAACAATAGACAATTGCAAAAAACAAGTTGACATTTTTGTGCTCCTTAGCCCAGTCATGAAGGCCCCTTGTGACTGGGTCTCATGTCAAACAACTCATCACAAAAAGAGCTAGGGTCCCAGACTGCACTGAAGCTTCATGAGACCTCTCCTAATCTGTGCAGTGGCCAACTCTGGAGCCCAAGCTGTTGCTTCCCAGTCTGATGGTGAATCCTCCATAGTCTGGTGAGTGTAAATATGTATATATCTTTTCCCTTCTCCCCTTCCCATTGCAATTTCCTTATTACATCTGCATTGTCATTTACATGGGATAAAGGTTGTTTACCCTTAAAGGTGTTGAGTGTGTGTGTGTCTTTTCTTCTCCCCTCATGTGTCTCTTGCACAGAACAGTAATATAATATGAGAGCACAAAAACAGTGAAGGGCAATGTGAGAAATATGTTTTTTTTTCCCCAAACAATAACATGGAGATAGTCTCATTCAATGAGATGGGGAATACCTAGGTTTCTTGTGGAAAATTAAACACTTAGTTTTATAAATAATTGATACATAGTTGGAGATATTCTTCATTGGAGATATTGCCTATATACGTTTGAAAATTAGGAGAAATATAGGAGTTGGATACATAAAATTGGAATGCGTCAGCATTTATTTATTGGTCAGGAAAAGCAAGATTTGACTAAAGAGCTTAAGAAAGATCCCAGTGAGGTAGAAGGAAACCAAGACAGTAGTCTTTGATTTGTAATTTGTTCTGCTGACTTTGAGTATGTAAATTATCTTAAATGAATCTCAAGTATTACACTTTTGTGATTTTATAAATGGTACACCTGATAATGGAATTCCCTTTCCATTGTCTCTTATTCTTTCCCTTTCTGTTTAAAACTCAGCTAATATATTTCTTCCTCTGAGAAACCTCTGATTACAGTTTCAGATATATATTTCTGCATTATGACCCTTAGTATCTTGTGAATATTTTTGTGATGGCACTGATGACTTTGGTCTGTAACTGTTTGATCCCAGCATTATGTATCAAATCATTGAAGGTAGGGAATGATATCTTTTTCAACTTGGCAATTCCAAAGTCTAGGACAAATCTGACATAAATAGACACTTCATACACACTTTTAAAATTGAATGAGTAAATAAAAGATTAAAATAGTACTACACTTGAAGTTTTTCTCCTTGTTTTATGGATAAAGTGCTTCCACAATCTGGAGTTAGCACCTGTAATGAATAGACAGAACTAAGAAACAGTGTAACTTTACTTTGTGCTCTTGGGTTTACCCAGAATCCAAAGGAACAGAAAGTACTTTTTGTTGTATTCTTGCTCTTCTAAATTTTGATTCAGGGAGACACCTGGTCTTCATCATGACTGTAACTGTCAGTGAGACCTTGGTTTGCTGATGTGCTTCTTTCTTGCTTGCCTATCATTTATGAATGTCACTATTTCTCAACCATTTTCCCCAAATTGATTTCAGACTTGTTCTTTGGGAAGAGTATCATCTCTCTCCAATCTTGGATGACCCAGCACCCAGCTTTTTACAGCACATATTTTTCTTGGTGAGTCACAGATTTTTCTTCTGTTGGTGATGGTCTGTGATCACTATTGGGCCATCTGCAAATCCTTGTAGTATTTGATTGTCACAGAGCAATGGCTGTGTGTTGTGCTGCTTGTGGTGTCCTGGGCTGGAGGACTTTTGCACATGGTAATTCAAGTTGGTCTTATGTATGGGCTCCCATCTTATGACCCCAATGTTGTTGGTCATTTTATCTGTGACATGTACTCCTTAATGAAGCTTGTCTGTGACTATACACTGAACAGGGTTGCCTATTTTGCAGGTCATGATGTAAATAATAGGTTTTGTAGATTTCATTATGCTCAGACTGGACTTTTTCCTTTTGGTAATTTGACCTCAAGTTATTCTTTTGTAATTTTTTCCCTAGAGGACATGGTTCTATAAATCTTGTTATACATAGTTATTATCCTTGTGGCATCTCTGGAGATAAAGAGTCTACCCTCAGAATTATGATAAAGGTCCCAATGAATTTAATTAGAGAAGAATCACCTTTGGAAATGCACCAGTTGAATGACTTAACAATATGTGCTGTAGTTCAAATGTAGATAAAGCATCCACAGACTTCTGCCCTTACTTTGAAGAGTATTGTCTATATCAGTATTAACATGGCTGATTTTTTTAGGAATTAAAATGATAGACTCAAAATGTGATAAAATATGGATTTAAATTATTCTTCATCCTTCAGATTACCCAAGGTCCAACTATGCAGCATGAATACAGGTTTGTATAACTGATTGAGAATCAATATGTTGTAAAGGCTATTTCATTATTTTATTTTTATTGGCATAAAATACAAATATTTATATTAAAAAGTCTCAATTCTCTCTCCCACAAATTTGAGTTTATTTTTAACTTCAAAATGCTTATTTAACCTATTCATCTTTTGATGAACAATTAGGTTGATTCCATATCTTGGCTATTGTGAATAGTGCTCCAAAAGTTATGGGAATGTAGACATCTCTCTGATACACTGCTTTCAGTTCTTTTGGATATGTAATTACCAGTGGGATCGCTAGATATATGCTAGCTCTATTTTTAATTTTCTGAGGAACCTCCATACTGATTTCCATAGTGGCTGTACTAATTTGCATTCCTACCAACAGATGATGATCATTCCCCTTTCTCTACATCCTCATCAGTATTTATTTTCTGTTATTTTCATAATAGCCATTTTAACTGGAGTGAGTTGGTAACATAATGAAAAGGATAAAATTCTGCCATTTGCAGCCATGTGGATGGAACTGGAGGATATTAAGTAAAATGTGGCAGGCACAGGAAGACAAATATTGCATGTGTTCACTCATGTGGGAGATAAAAAAATTGACCTCATGGCAGTAGTGAATAGAGTTAACTATATATTTCAAAACAGCTAGAAGAGATTTCTTATCATAAGGAAATGATAAATGTTTGAGGTGATGGATATCCCAGTTATCCAGATTTAATCATTACACATTGTGAGCTTTTGTCAAAATATCATGTGTACCCCATAAATATGTACAATTATAATGTATACATATAAATAAAAATATTTATTTAACATGTTTTTGTTATTAGGACAAATTTTGGCAGCAATAAAGATTTTGGGTGTCAGTTCACAATCAAGATTCAGATTTCTTTAAGTTACAAAACATTCTTGATGCTCAGTTTGAAAATCCCAACAATTTAAAAGGTAACTTTTTCCTCCATGAAAGTCTGAGATAAATCAGACTTCCTGCAAGCATGGAAAGTGTTGGTCACATGGAAGCATTTCAAGGTCCAGTGATGGTTCATATGTTATTTTGCTCTCTGTGCTCACAGAGATGGTATCAGTGTACACAGCTTTTTTTTTTTTTTTTTTTTTTAGGACAAGAGAGAAGATATCATTATTAGAACTTGGACTGAATGACTGTCTTCTTATGCAGGTAACTCAGGAAGTGTATTTATACATAAGATTCTGAACTAGGCTTTACATTATGCAATAACACTGATGATGTGAGAATTCTGTCTTTCAATAGTTTTCCTAAGTGATTCTGATAATAAGCCACATTAGTCGTTCTTCATGATTGCTACACTAAATGTGAATTGACTCAATTCTATAATACTCTTTTGGATATTTTAAAATTATAAAAACCCATAATAAATTTACTTTCTCTAAATCAGTGTTTTTAGAAACTAATTTCAAGTGTAAATATTTGGGGGATATTTTAATGGGCAGGTATTTATAAATCTCTTTACAGTATCAAACAATATGTTCTCTAAGCATTGATTAATAAGCTAAAAATTAGATGATGTAGCATCTATAGAAGCTGAATAAGTGACTTTCAAGAAACCTAGGTAAGACTTAAGGAAGCAAGGTGTTACTTCAATTCATAGGAATGATAGGTCAAGTAAGAAGAGTACTGAAATTGACCATTGGACTTAGTAAAGTGAAGGCATCATTTAGAAAGAATAACAGATAATCAAGATGAGGTGGTTGCTTGAAAGAGATGTGGGGTCAAAAGGATGGATTTTTTTTTTAACATGGGGATAGATCATACAAATATGCTAAAAGAATGATACAATGTATGGAGGAAACTTGTTGTTGGAAGTAGAGGAGAAAATTGCAGGAGCACTGTTTTTAAGAGTGGTAAAGAGCATGCGACCTAGTGCATTAACAGAAGTTTGCTGTAGTTAGCAACACAGACAATCTGTATATTTGACGAGCAGATGAGACACTATGAGGTCAGATTGAAGTAAAGGTCAGCAGAGACTTAGAGAGTGACTAGTTGTCATTACTAAGATTATTTTAAAAGATAGCTGGACTAGTGAATATTGATACTACATATGAAATAGTTTTTTTTTTTTTGTGTGTGAAGCCTTCTTTTCCTATCTCTCTCTTCTTCCCTCCCACCCTTCCTTCTACCCTATGTCTTTCCCTTCCTCTCTTCTTCTAGCTTCCTCCATCTCCTCCCTCCCTCCCTCCCTTCCTTTCTTCCTTCTTGCCTTCCCTCCCTTCCTCCCTCCCTCCTTTCCTTCCCCTCCCTCCCTCCCTTCCTTTCCCTCCCCTTCCTTTCCCTTTCCCTCCCTCCATCCCTTCCTTCCGTCCCCTCCCCTTCCTTCCCCTCTCTCTCCCTCCCTTCCTTCCTTCCCTCTCTTTCTCCCTCCCTCCTTTTCTTCCCCTGCTTCCCTCCCTCTCTCTGTTCCTTCTCCTCTCTCCTTTCCTTCCTCTCCCTCCCTTCCTTCCTTCCCCTCCCCTTCCTTTCCCTCCCTCCCTTCCTTCCTCCCTCCCTTCCTTCCTCTCTTTGTTATTTTTATTCTTTCACACACTTCTCACCTCCCTACATCACCAATGCAAATGTAAATTCTGCTTACAACAAAAAACGTATATCCTTCCTTATTTTCCCATGCTTATATAATCATACAGAAACATTTATAAATGAATACATGTATAGTATTTTATTTTGCTTGATGAATCATATTATACTGAAATGGTTGTAATTAATTCTTTTAACTGTCTGTATTTCATGTTTTATTTTTCTGTTTGTTTAATGCGATTATGAATAATGTCACAAAAACATGCCATGCGTCTTTCCTTAGGTATTAGGAAATTTTAATTTCTAATTTCTTTAATTTCTGTGGAATAGCTTTTGAAGGCAGCAATTGTGTCGAAAGTTATTTTTACTTTCAGTAGAGATTGCTAACTTGCATTCCAAAAATATTATAAAATTTGCATTTTCACTATCAGTGTAAGAAAATACACTTTTATTTTTACTATCTATAGCTACTATTACTTTTAAAATATTTTTGTCAGTTTGATAAATATAAGGTGATGTTTGTTTTTTATTTTGCATTTTTCTGTTTATAGATGAACCTCAGCATCCTATTATATTATATCTTGGCCATTTGGATATACTGTTTTTTCTTTTTTTTTTTTTTTTTTTTTTTAATTTTTATTGCATTATAGGTTTGGGGGTACATGTGCAGAACAAGCAAGATAGTTGCATAGGTACACACATGGCAGTGTGCTTTGCTGCTTTCCTCCCCTTCACCCACACTTGGTATTCATCCCCAGGCTATCCCCCCCAGCCCCCCCTGCTGTCCCTCCCCCATTCCCCCCAACAGTCCCCAGTGTATAGTAGACCGCCTCTCTGTGTCCACGTGTTCTCATTTTTCTCACCCACCTATGAGTGAGTATATGCGGTATTTCTTTTTCTGTTCTTGTGTCAGTTTGCTGAGAATGATGTTCTCCAGATTCATCCATGTCCCTACAAAGGACACAAACTCATCATTTTTGATTGCTGCATAATATTCCATGGTGTATATGTGCCACATTTTCCCAGTCCAGTCTATCATCGTTGGGCATTTGGGTTGGTTCCAGGTCTTTGCTATTGTAAACAGTGCTGCAATGAACATTCGTGTGCATGTGTCCTTATAGTAGAACGATTTATAATCCTTTGGATAGATACCCAGTAATGGGATTGCTGGGTCAAATGGAATTTCTATTTCTAGGTCCCTGAGAAATCGCCACACTGTCTTCCACAATGGTTGAACTAATTTACACTCCCACCAACAGTGTAAGAGTGTTCCTATTTCTCCACATCCTCTCCAGCATCTGCTGTCTCCAGATTTTTTAATGATCGCCATTCTAACTGGTGTGAGATGGTATCTCAATGTGGTTTTGATTTGCATCTCTCTAATGACCAATGATGATGAGCACTTTTTCATATGTTTGCTGGCCTCATGTATGTCTGCTTTCGTAAAGTTTCTGTTCATATCCTTTGCCCATTTTTGAATGGGCTTGTTTGTTTTTTTCCTGTAAATCTGTTTGAGTTCTTTGTAAATTCTGGATATCAGCCCTTTGTCAGATGCGTAAACTGCAAAGATTTTTTCCCATTCTGATGGTTGCCGATTCACTCTAGTGACTGTTTGTTTTGCTGTGCAGAAGCTGTGGAGTTTGATTAGGTCCCATTTGTCTATTTTGGCTTTTGTTGCCAATGCTTTGGGAGTTTTGTTCATGAAGTCCTTGCCTACTCCTATGTCCTGAATGGTTTTGCCTAGATTTTCCTCTAGGGTTTTTTTGGTGTCGGGTCTTACGTTTAAGTCTTTAATCCATCTGGAGTTAATTTTAGTGTAAGGTGTCAGGAAGGGGTCCAATTTCTGCTTTCTGCACATGGCTAGCCAGTTTTCCCAACACCATTTATTAAATAGGGAATCCTTTCCCCATTGCCTGTTTTTGTCTGGTTTATCAAAGATAATATGGTTGTAGATGTGTTGTGTTGCCTCCGATGCCTCTGTTCTGTTCCATTGGTCTATATCTCTGTTTTGGTACCAGTACCATGCTGTTTTGATTACTGTAGCCTTGTAGTATAGTTTGAAGTCTGGTAGTGTGATGCCTCCCGCTGTGTTCTTTTTGCTTAGAATTGACTTGGCTATGCGGGCTCTTTTTTGGTTCCATATGAAATTCATGGTGGTTTTTTCCAGTTCTGTGAAGAAATTCAATGGTAGTTTGATGGGGATAGCATTGATTGTGTAAATTACTTTGGGCAGTATAGCCATTTTCACGATATTGATTCTTCCTAACCACGAACATGGAATGTTTCTCCATCTGTTTGTGTCCTCTCTTATTTCATTGAGCAGTTGTTTGTAGTTTTCCTTAAAGAGGTCCCTTACATTCCTAGTGAGTTGTATTCCTAGGTATTTTATTTTCTTTGTAGCAATTGTGAATGGCAGTTCGTTCTTGATTTGGTTCTCTTTAAGTCTGTTATTGGTGTATAGGAATGCTTGTGATTTTTGCACATTGATTTTATATCCTGAGACTTTGCTGAAGTTGCTTATCAGTTGCAGGAGCTTTTTAATTGCTGGTTTCTATCATTTGCCCACTTTACTATTGGCTTGTTTGTGCTTTATTTATTAATTGCTTAGAGCACTTTGTCTATTTTAAATATTAAGTCTGTCTATGTTCTCAAAAATGTAAATCTTTTTAAATGGTATCTTTTTGCAATTTCTTAAACAATTTTGAAGTAGTCATATGTGTTTACTTTGGATTTCAATTATTAGTTAATAAGATTCCCCATCCACAGAATGTAGAAAATCCCAATTTCCTTTATTAACTGGAAAGTAAATATAAAGTAAATCTAGCTTTAGTTTTATATTAAACCTTTAATTCAGTTAAAAACTTTTTTATTGGTATTAGCTATATGTATAGTTTCATGATCTTCCATATGTAGAACTAGTTTTGGCAAACTCATTTAATTGTCTTGTTTTCATATACATCTCAAATTACTTATTTCTGTCTCCATTAATCTGTAAGATTGCTGAGGTTGGGGACCATACTTTAATCGGCCTTATATTCTTATAAAGTCTTGCAATTCTGGAACATAATAACTCGTAGCACCTATATGTTGAATAAACAAACAGATTATCCTAAAATTTCATGAAGTTACCAGTAATAATTGTATTTGCAGGTAATTTTGTCCTGAACATTGAAATAAATGACATAGAGAAAGACATATGGAACAAAGGAAAAATGTGACTGAGTTTGTCCTTGTGGGGCTCACTCAGAACCCTCAGGGACAGAAAATATTATTTGTTGTGTTCTTGCTCATCTACGTTGTGACAATGGTAGGCAATACACTCATCGTTGTGACCGTGGTGGTCAGTCCAACTTTGGATGCCCCTATGTACTTCTTCCTTGGCTACTTATCATTTATGGATGCTGTTTATTCTACTACAGTTACCCCAAATATGATTATAGATTTACTCTATGAGAAGAAAACGATTTCGTTCCAAGCTTGCATGACCCAGCTTTTTATAGGACACTTATTTGGTGGTGCTGAGATTTTACTCCTGGTTGTCATGGCCTATGACCGCTATGTGGCCATTTGCAACCCCCTGCATTATTTGACCATCATGAACCAAAGGGTGTGCATTCTACTGCTGTTGTTGGCATGGGTTGGAGGTTTCTTGCATGCTGTGGTTCAACTTCTTTTTGTCTATAGCCTTCCCTTCTGTGGCCCCAATGTCATTGACCATTTCATCTGTGACATGTACCCTTTATTAAAACTTGCCTGCACTGACACCTACGTTATTGGCCTCACTGTGGTTGCCAATGATGGGGCAATCTGTGTGGTCATCTTTATGCTCTTACTCATTTCCTATGGGGTCATTCTGCACTCCCTGAAGAACCTTAGTCAGGAAGGGAGACGCAAAGCCTTATCTACCTGTGGCTCCCACATCACAGTGGTGATCCTCTTCTTTGTCCCTTGTATTTTCATGTATGTGAGACCCCCTTTGACCTTACCCATTGATAAATCCTTGACTGTGTTTTACACTGTTATCACCCCTATGTTGAACCCTCTAATCTACACGTTAAGAAATGCAGAGATGAAAAATGCTATGAAGAAGCTCTGGACCAGAAAAAGAAAATGAAGTGACAGACAAATGTATCATCTATTTTCAGTGAAGAGTTGCTCCCTCCAGGAAAGCCTTGTGTGATTATTTAATTGTAGTAAAATTTTGCTCAGGTTTAATAACTTGTATGCAGTGAAAATCATTTATTTTGTGAATACTTGCAATGATCAAAATATATTTGGAAGATTTTCATAATTTATTAGGAAAATATGTTTACTTTTTGTCTGCAGAATGGCTGAGATGATAAATTTATGTGTTATTAATACTGTAAATTTATTTTAGTTTCTGAAAGCCTTTCTCATGTTTGTCTTTTAAGTAAAGTTAATCCTTCTTCAGAATTAATAATGCTCATTAGAGATTTCAGAAGAATGAATTAAGAAACAAGACACAAAGGGCCGGGTGTGGTGGTGCTTGGTGTAATCCAAGCACTTTGGAGGCCAAGGTGGGTGGATCACCTGAGGTTGGGAGTTCAAGACCAGCCTGATCAACATGGTGAAACCCTGTCTTTATTAAAAAAAAAAAAAAAGACATAAAAACTTTGTTTAGTCCTCCCCACACAAATACAGAACACGTTAGTATTTGAAGTGTATATTTTATTTTTGTATTTTAAGATACTTTACATATATAATTTTGTTCACTGTTTTTAGCATATTAAGGCTGAAGAGGAATAATGCTTCTTTTATTATGAAGTATAATGCCAATCATAAGGAGACTGAGTATACAAAAAGAATCTGAATGAAGAAGGGAGACATGCAGGAAAATAACTAAATCTTACTTATTTTTCCAAATGATAAGTCATATTAAGTCCTCAGGTGAAGCAGCTTGATTTGGTACCATGTTTTTATAAAGATATCCATTAATCTCCTCAGTGTGTGATGCTCCCCTCCCTGTGTCCATGTGTTCTCACTGTTCAGCACCCGCCTATGAGTGAGAACATGCAGTGTTTGATTTTCTGTTCTTGTGTTAGTTTGCTGAGAATGATGGTTTCCGGGTTCATCCATGTCCCTACAAAGGACACGAACTCATCATTTTTTATGGCTGCATAGTATTCCATGGTGTATATATAATTTTTCCTGTCCAGTCTATCATCAATGGGCTTTTGAGTTGGTTCCAAGTTTTGCTATTGTAAACAGTGCTGCAGTGAACATTTGTGTGCATGTGTCCTTATAATAGAACAATTTATAATCTCATGGCCTTCTAAAAAAGAGCCAGGTTCTATTTTTCATAGGTAAAAATAGCATCATCTATAATCTGTGAGCTTTAAACATGCACTGCAGAAGTTGTTAGCAATATTTTGGAATACATCACTGTCAAAAAGGTAGGCAGGCCTGGTGGTGCATGTCTTGGTTCCATCTCCACAGGAGACTGAGGTGGGAGGATCTCTTGAGCCTGGGAGGTCAAGACTGAAGTGAGCCATGATCATGCTACTGCACTCTAATCTGGGTGACAGAGCAAGGCTGAGTAAAAAAAAAGAAATAAAAAGAAAAGAAAGATGCTGGCAATATATGATGCTTCTATTCTTACTTTCTTTATTGATAGAATCCAGATTATTAGGTAATAAAAGGATGAAAACATATGGTTTCATTGGAAAGAAACTTCATTTATAAAATGTTTGTGAAAATTTATTTTTTTTAACATCTAAAACATTTCTAAAATTTTATTACAAAAATGCTGTACCAATTCACATTCTCATAAAAATCACAAATGAGTTAAAATTCTGAAATCTGGACAGGACATTTCTTCTCTGCTTTTACAAGGATTTGGTCAGACTGAACAGGAACCAGGGAAGGAGAGGAGACAGAAGACACTCAGCTGGTGAGGAAGATTGGGGGGATCTGGAGGAGAGCACTTGCCAACGTCCATGAGAAAGGCCACATGTGCAACCAAGTCCACTGAGCCCCAGGTGGGCTGGCATTCAGAGCTCTGAATCTAGCGTTTGGCCTGGTGGGGGCAGAGACCGTGTTAGTGGACTGGTAGACTTAACCTAGTGAAGATATCAGTTCTCACTCAATTGATCTATGAGTGAGTATATGCAGAAAATTTCTTTTGAATTAGGCTTGAAATAAATTTTTATCTGCTCCTGACTGCACATAGAAAACATGTAGTCAAAGAAACTTACTGTTCCTGCTTCTCCTGTGTAGTCTAGATTCATGAGGGACTAAGGCTAGGGAAAAAAATAAGTCAGTTTCACTGGTAAACCATACTATATGAGTTCATTTTGTATTATTTATTTTTATCTGTATTATTATTACATGGAGATTTCTTATCTCATCCAAACTTTTCCAAAGCATAGCACTATTCTCCAAATAATATCAAGCATTTGGTGGTACCAAAGGTTACATACCTAGGTCCTGCATTTTTTGACGTGTATTTAATTTTCAAATTTGTATGGTTCTATTTAGTGATGAAATAAAAAAAAATCGTGGTTAATTGTCTGCTTATGTTTATTGGTCTGAAAGTTTCCTGAAGTCAGGGAAAGTTATCTCTCTTTGTGCTCCCTGTTCCTTGCACAATGGCTGGCACATAGAACCCACTACATAAACTTTGTCAATTATTATTTGTATCCTTGAATTCTTAATCTATTGGAGTCAGAATCTTTATGGATACATTCTGATAAACTTTTTTCTGTATCAAAGATGCATATATGTTTATACCATTTTTTGATATTTGCTATAAATAGTTACCTTACTCTGTTATTGATGCTACAATTATGAATGTTTTTATATATAAATGTTTTATCTTTTTAAACTTTTAATTTTAATTAATTATTATACTTTAAGTTCTGGGGTACATGTGCAGATCGTGCAGGTTTGTTACACAGGTTTACATGTGCCATGGTGGTTTGCTGCATCCATCACCCGTCATCTATATTAGGTATTTCTCCTAATGCTACTACTCCCCAATCTCCCCATCCTCTGCTATTTCTCCCCCAGACCCCCATCCCCCAGACCCCGTATGTGATGTTCCCTTCTGTGGGTCCATGTGTTCTCATTGTTCAATACCCACTTGTGAGTGAGAAAATGTGGTGTTTGGTTTTCTGTTCTTGTGTCAGTTTGCTAGAAAGATGAATACCAGTTTCATTCATGCCCCTGCAAAGGACATGAACTCATACTTTTTTATGGCTGCATAGTATTCATTCCATGGTGTATATGTGCCACATTTTCTTTATCCAGTGTATCATTGATGGGCATTTGTGTTGGATCCAAGTCTTTGCTATTGTGAACAGTGTCACAATAAAATACCTGTGTATGCATCTTTATAATAGAATGATTTATAATCCTTTGGGTATATACCCAATAATGGGATTGCTGGGTCAAATGGCGTTTCTATTTCTAGATCCTTGAGGAATCAGCTCACTGTCTTCCAAAATGGTTGAACTAATTTACACTCCCACCAAAATGTAAAAGCATTCCTATTTCTCCACATCCTTTCCCGCATCTGTTGTCTCCTGCTTTTTTAATGATCACCATTCTCACTATGTGAGACTGTATCTCAATGGGGTTTTGATTTGCATTTCTCTAATGAACAGTGTTGATAAGCCTTTTTTTCAAATGTTTGTTAGCTGCATAAATGTCTTCTTTTTTTTTTTTTTGAGACGGAGTTTCGCTCTTGTTACCCAGGCTGGAGTGCAATGGTGCGATCTCGGCTCACCGCAACCTCCACCTCCTGGGTTCAGGCAATTCTCCTGCCTCAGCCTCCTGAGTAGCTGGGATTACAGGCATGCGCCACAGTGCCCAGCTAATTTTTTGTATCTTTAGTAGAGATGGGGTTTCACCATGTCAACCAGGAAAATGTCTTCTTTTGAAAAGTTTCTGTTCATATCATTTGCCCACTTTTTGATGAGGTTCTTTGTTTTTTTTTCTTGTAAATTTGTTTAAGTTCTCTGTGGATTCTGGATATTAGCCCTTTGTCTGATGGATAGATTGCAGAATTTTTTTTCCCATTGTTAGTTGCTGGTTCACTCTATTGATAGTTTCTTTTGCTGTACAGAAGCTGTTAAGTTTAATTAGATCCCACTTGTCTATTTTGGCTTTTGTTGCCATTGCTTTTGGTGTTTTAGTCATAAAGTCCTACCCATGCCTATGTCCTGAATGGTATTGCCTAGGTTTTCTTCTAGAGTTTTTATGGTGTTAGGCCTGATATTTAAATCTTTAGTCTATCTAGAGTTAATTTTTGTATACAGTGTAAGGAAGGGATCCAGTTTCAGCTTTCAGCACATGGCTAGCCAGTTTTCCCAATACCATTTATTAAATGGGGAATCCTTTCTCCACTGATTGTTTTTGTCAAGTTTGTCTAAATGCCCACCAGAGAAGCGAGGGAAGATGTAAAATTGACACCCTAACGTCATGATTAAAAGAACTAGAGGAGCAAGATCAAACATTCAAAAGCTAATAGAAGGCAAGAAATAACTAAGGTCAAAGCAGAAGTGAAGGTGATAGAGACACAAAAAACCCTTCAAAAATCAATAAACCCAGTAGCTGGTTTTTTTGTAAAGGTTAACAAAATAGATAGACCACTAGCCAGACTAATAAAAAAGAAAAGAGAGAAGATTCAAATATAGAAAATAAAAAATGATAAAGGGGGTATCACCACTGATCTCACAGAAATACAAACTACCATCAGAATACTATAAACACCTCTGTGCAGAAAACCAGTAAATCTAGAAGAAATGGATAAATTCCTGGACACTTACACACTCCCAAGACCAAATCAAGAAAAAGTTGAATTCCTGAATAGACCAATAGCAAGGTCTGAATTAATTGAGGCAGCAATTAATAGCCTACAAACCAAAAAAAGTCCAGGACCAGATGGGTTCACAGCCGAATTCTACCAGATGTACAAAGAGGAGCTGGTGCCATTTCTTCTGAAACTATTCCAAACAATACAAAAAGAAGGAATCTCATTAACTCATTTTATGAGAGCAATATCATCCTGGTACCAAAACCTGGCAGAGACAACTAAAAACAAAATTTCAGGCCAATATCCATGATGAACACTGATGTAAAAATCTTCAGTAAGATACTGGCAAACCAAATCTAATAGCACATTAATAAGCGTATCTATCACTATCAAGTCAGCTTCATCCCAGGGATGCAAGGCTTGTTCAACATCCACAAATCTGTAAACATAATCCACCACATAAACAGAACCAAAGAAAAAACCACATGATTATCTCAATAGATGCAGAGAAGGCCTTTGACAGAATTCAACAGCCCTTTATGCTAAAACCTCTCAAAACACTAGGTATCAATGGATTGTGTCTCAAAATAAGAAGAGCTATTTCTGGCAAACCCACAATCAATATCATATTGAATGGGCAAAAGCTGAAGGCATTCTCTTTGAAAACTGGCACAAGACAAGGATGCCCTCTCTCGCCACTCCTATTTAACACAGTATTGGACATTCTGGCTAGGGGCCACCAGGCAAGAGAAAGAAAGAAAGGGTATTTTTTTTTGCCAATTAATGAGAGCTTGTGAGGTTGCTGAGGTTGGTTGGCCTTGAACTCTTGGCCTTGCCTTCGCAAGCGCCACGACATCCGGCTGGAGCCACTTTGGGCCCAAGGAAGGGTATTTGAATAGGAAGAGAGGATGTTGAATTGTCCCAGTTTGCAGATGACATGATTGTATATTTAGAAAACCCTATAGTCTCAGCCCAAAATCTCCTTAAACTGACAAGCAACTTCAGCAAAGTCTCAGGATACAAAATCAATGTGCAAAAATCACAGGCATTCCTATACAC
Source organism: Saguinus oedipus (assembly GCA_031835075.1). Lineage (NCBI taxonomy): Eukaryota > Metazoa > Chordata > Mammalia > Primates > Cebidae > Saguinus > Saguinus oedipus. The sequence continues at coordinate 61,731,431 of CM063178.1, read as the reverse complement.
CAATAGTATACAAACAGAAAGCCAAATCACGAGTGAACTCCCATTCACAATTGCAACAAAGAGAACAAAATACCTTGGAGTACAACTAACAAGGGATGTGAAGGGCCTCTTCAAGGAGAACTGCAAACCACTGCTCAAGGAAACGAGAGGACACAAACAGATGGAGAAATATTCCATTCTCATGGTTAGGAAGAATCAATATTGTGAAAATGGCCATACTGCCCAAAGTAATTTATAGATTCAATGCTATCCCCATCAAGCTACCAATGACTTGCTTCACAGAATTGGAAAAAACCACCTTAAAATTTATATGGCACCAAAAAGAGTCCACATAGCCAAGACAATCCTAAGCAAAAACAAACAAACAAACAAAACACCAAGCTGGAGGCATCACACTACCTGACTTTAAACTATATTACAAGGCTGTTATAATCAAAACAGCCCTGGTACCAAAATAGAGATATAAACCAATGGAACAGAACAGAGGCCTCAGAAGAAACATCACACAACTACAACCATCTGATCTTTAATTTCTTCTGTCATATCACACTTCAGAAAATTCCATTCCCCTCTAGTGACTTTATCCATTTGAACATATTTCATTTATTTATTTTTCTTCCAGTTTTCATTTTAGAATCAGGAGGCACATGTGCAGGTTTGTTGCAAAGGTATACTGCATGATGCTGAGGTTTGGAGTATGATTGAACCCACACCCAGGTTGTGAGCATGGTACACAGCAGGTAGTTTTTGAGCCCTTGCCCACCTCCCTGTCTTCTGCCTCTAGTTGTCCACATTAAAAAAAATAACTTTACAAAAATATTTGTTTTCCAGCCCACCGATAATTTATTTTTATTTACGATAAGAAAATATTGAAGTATATTTTGCCTCAACAGGTATAAAACATGCCAACCCAATCCATTAATTATTTTCAATAGTAATTTGGAATTTCTCCTTTTATTTATTTATTTTTTTTTTATTGCATTATAGGTTTGGGGGTACATGTGCAGAACGAGCAAGATAGTTGCATAGGTACACACATGGCAGTGTGCTTTGCTGCTTTCCTCCCCTTCACCCACACTTGGTATTCATCCCCAGGCTATCCCCCCCAGCCCCCCCCTGCTGTCCCTCCCCCATTCCCCCCAACAGTCCCCAGTGTATAGTAGACCGCCTCTCTGTGTCCACATGTTCTCATTTTTCTCACCCACCTATGAGCGAGTATATGCGGTATTTCTTTTTCTGTTCTTGTGTCAGTTTGCTGAGAATGATGTTCTCCAGATTCATCCATGTCCCTACAAAGGACACAAACTCATCATTTTTGATTGCTGCATAATATTCCATGGTGTATATGTGCCACATTTTCCCAGTCCAGTCTATCATCATTGGGCATTTGGGTTGGTTCCAGGTCTTTGCTATTGTAAACAGTGCTGCAATGAACATTCGTGTGCATGTGTCCTTATAGTAGAACGATTTATAATCCTTTGGATAGATACCCAGTAATGGGATTGCTGGGTCAAATGGAATTTCTATTTCTAGGTCCCTGAGGAATCGCCACACTGTCTTCCACAATGGTTGAACTAATTTACACTCCCACCAACAGTGTAAGAGTGTTCCTATTTCTCCACATCCTCTCCAGCATCTGCTGTCTCCAGATTTTTTAATGATCGCCGTTCTAACTGGTGTGAGATGGTATCTCAATGTGGTTTTGATTTGCATCTCTCTAATGACCAATGACGATGAGCACTTTTTCATATGTTTGCTGGCCTCATGTATGTCTGCTTTCGTAAAGTTTCTGTTCATATCCTTTGCCCATTTTTGAATGGGCTTGTTTGTTTTTTTCCTGTAAATCTGTTTGAGTTCTTTGTAAATTCTGGATATCAGCCCTTTGTCAGATGCGTAAACTGCAAAGATTTTTTCCCATTCTGATGGTTGCCGATTCACTCTAGTGACTGTTTGTTTTGCCGTGCAGAAGCTGTGGAGTTTGATTAGGTCCCATTTGTCTATTTTGGCTTTTGTTGCCAATGCTTTGGGAGTTTTGTTCATGAAGTCCTTGCCTACTCCTATGTCCTGAATGGTTTTGCCTAGATTTTCTTCTAGGGTTTTTATGGTGTCGGGTCTTACGTTTAAGTCTTTAATCCATCTGGAGTTAATTTTAGTGTAAGGTGTCAGGAAGGGGTCCAATTTCTGCTTTCTGCACATGGCTAGCCAGTTTTCCCAACACCATTTATTAAATAGGGAATCCTTTCCCCATTGCCTGTTTTTGTCTGGTTTATCAAAGATAATATGGTTGTAGATGTGTTGTGTTGCCTCCGATGCCTCTGTTCTGTTCCATTGGTCTATATCTCTGTTTTGGTACCAGTACCATGCTGTTTTGATTACTGTAGCCTTGTAGTATAGTTTGAAGTCTGGTAGCGTGATGCCTCCCGCTGTGTTCTTTTTGCTTAGAATTGACTTGGCTATGCGGGCTCTTTTTTGGTTCCATATGAAATTCATGGTGGTTTTTTCCAGTTCTGTGAAGAAATTCAATGGTAGTTTGATGGGGATAGCATTGATTGTGTAAATTACTTTGGGCAGTATAGCCATTTTCACGATATTGATTCTTCCTAACCACGAACATGGAATGTTTCTCCATCTGTTTGTGTCCTCTCTTATTTCATTGAGCAGTTGTTTGTAGTTTTCCTTAAAGAGGTCCCTTACATTCCTAGTGAGTTGTATTCCTAGGTATTTTATTTTCTTTGTAGCAATTGTGAATGGCAGTTCATTCTTGATTTGGTTCTCTTTAAGTCTGTTATTGGTGTATAGGAATGCTTGTGATTTTTGCACATTGATTTTATATCCTGAGACTTTGCTGAAGTTGCTTATCAGTTGCAGGAGCTTTTGGGCTGAGGTGATGGGGTCTTCTAGGTATACTATCATGTCGTCTGCAAATAGAGACAATTTGGCTTCCACCTTTCCTATTTGAATACCCTTTATTTCTTTTTCTTGCCTGATTGCTCTGGCTAGAACTTCCAGTACTATGTTGAATAGAAGTGGTGAGAGAGGGCATCCTTGTCTAGTGCCAGATTTCAAAGGGAATGCTTCCAGTTTTTGCCCATTAAGTATGATATTGGCTGTTGGTTTGTCATAAATAGCTTTTATTACTTTGAGATATGTTCCATCAATACCAAGTTTATTGAGGGTTTTTAGCATAAAGGGCTGTTGAATTTTGTCAAATGCCTTCTCTGCATCAATTGAGATAATCATGTGGTTTTTGTTTTTGCTTCTGTTTATGTGGTGAATTACATTTATAGACTTGCGTATGTTGAACCAGCCTTGCATCCCCGGGATAAATCCTACTTGATCATGATGGATAAGTTTTTTAATGTGCTGTTGCAATCGGTTTGCCAGTATTTTATTGAAGATTTTTGCATCTATGTTCATCATGGATATTGGCCTGAAGTTTTCTTTTCTTGTTGAGTCTCTGCCAGGTTTTGGTATCAGGATGATGTTGGTCTCATAAAATGATTTGGGAAGGGTTCCCTCTTTTTGGATTATTTGGAATAGTTTCAGAAGGAATGGTACCAGATCCTCTTTGTGTGTCTGGTAGAATTCGGCTGTGAACCCATCTGGACCTGGGCTTTTTTTGTGTGGTAGGCTCTTAATTGCTGCCTCAACTTCAGACCTTGTTATTGGTCTATTCATAGTTTCGGCTTCCTCCTGGTTTAGGCTTGGGAGGACACAGGCATCCAGGAATTTATCCATTTCTTCCTGATTTACTGGTTTATGTGCATAGAGTTGTTTGTAGTATTCTCTGATGATGGTTTGAATTTCTGTGGAATCTGTGGTGATTTCCCCTTTATCGTTTTTTATTGCATCTATTTGGTTGTTCTCTCTCTTCTTTTTTATCAGTCTGGCTAGTGGTCTGTCTATTTTGTTGATCTTTTCGAAAAACCAGCTCTTAGATTTATTGATTTTTTGAAGGGTTTTTCTTGTCTCTATCTCCTTCAGTTCTGCTCTGATCTTAGTTATTTCTTGTCTTCGGCTAGGTTTTGAGCTTTTTTGATCTTGCTCCTCTAGCTCTTTCAATTTTGACGATAGGGTGGCAATTTTGGATCTCTCCACTCTTCTCATGTGGGCACTTATTGCTATATATTTTCCTCTACAGACTGCTTTAAATGTGTCCCAGAGATTCTGGTACGTTGTGTCTTCATTCTCATTGGTTTCAAAGAACTTCTTTATTTCTGCCTTCATTTCATTGTTTATCCAATCAACATTCAAGAGCCAATTGTTCAGTTTCCATGAAGCTGTGCGGTTCTGAGTTATTTTCTGAATTCTGAGTTCCAACTTGATTGCACTATGGTCTGAGAGACTGTTTGTTATGATTTCAGTTGTTTTGCATTTGCTGAGGAGTGCTTTACTTCCAATTATGTGGTCAATTTTGGAGTAGGTGTGATGTGGTGCTGAGAAGAATGTATATTCTGTGGATTTGGGGTGGAGAGTTCTGTAAATGTCTATCAGGTTTGCTTGTTCCAGGTCTGAGTTCAAGTCCTGGATATCCTTGTTAATTTTCTGTCTGGTTGATCTGTCTGCTATTGACAGTGGAGTGTTAAAGTCTCCCACTATTATTGTGTGGGAGTCTAAGTCCCTTTGTAAGTCATTAAGAACTTGCCTTATATATCTGGGTGCTCCTACATTGGGTCCATATATATTTAGAATCGTTATCTCTTCTTGTTGTATCGATCCTTTTACCATTATGTAATGACCTTCTTTGTCCCTTTTGATCTTTGTTACTTTAAAGTCTATTTTATCAGAGATGAGAATTGCAACTCCTGCTTTTTTTTGCTCTCCATTTGCTTGGTAAATCTTCCTCCATCCCTTTATTTTGAGCCTTTGTGTATCTTTGCATGTGAGGTGGGTTTCCTGGATACAGCACACCGATGGGTTTTGGTTTTTTATCCAATTTGCCAGTCTGTGTCTTTTGATTGGTGCATTTAGCCCATTTACATTCAGGGTTAATATTGTTATGTGTGAATTTGATACTGCCATTTTGATGCTAGCTGGCTGTTTTGCCCGTTGGTTCATGTACATTCTTCATTTTGTTGATGGTCTTTAGCATTTGGTATGCTTTTAGGATGGCTGGAACTGGTTGTTTCTTTCTATGTGTAGTGCCTCTTTCAGGAGCTCTTGTAAAGCAGGCCTAGTGGTGACAAAATCTCTGAGTACTTGCTTGTTCGTGAAGGATTTTATTTTTCCTTCACTTATGAAGCTCAGTTTCACTGGATATGAAATTCTGGGTTGAAAGCTCTTTTCTTTAAGGATGTTGAATATTGGCCCCCACTCTCTTCTGGCTTGTAGAGTCTCTGCTGAGAGATCTGCTGTGAGTCTGATGGGCTTCCCTTTGTGGGTGACCCGACCTTTCTCTCTGGCTGCCCTTAGTATTTTCTCCTTCGTTTCAACCCTGGTGAATCTGACGATTATGTGCCTTGGGGTTGCTCTTCTTGCAGAGTATCTTTGTGGTGTTCTCTGTATTTCCTGGAGTTGAGTATTGACCTGTCTTGCTAGGTTGGGGAAATTTTCCTGGATAATATCCTGAAGAGTGTTTTCCAGCTTGGATTCATTCTCTTCGTCACATTCTGGTACACCTATCAAACGTAGGTTGGGTCTCTTCACATAGTCCCACATTTCTTGGAGATTTTGTTCATTCCTTTTTGTGCTTTTTTCTTTAATCTTGGTTTCTCGTTTTATTTCATTGAGTTGATCTTCAACTTCTGATATTCTTTCTTCTGCTTGGTCAATTCGGCTGTTGATACTTGTGCATGCTTCGCGAAGTTCTCGTGTTGAGTTTTTCAGCTCCTTCAATTCATTCATATTCCTCTCTAAGTTGTCCATTCTCGTTATCAATTCCTCGAATCTTTTTTCAAATCTTTTTTCAAGGTTCTTAGTTTCTTTGCACTGGTTTAGAACATGTTCCTTTAGCTCACTGAAGTTTCTCATTATCCACTTTCTGAAGTCTGATTCCGTCATTTCGTCACATTCATTCTCTGTCCAGCTTTGTTCCCTTGCTGGTGAGGAGTTTTGGTCCTTTTTTGGAGGTGAGGTGTTTTGGTTTCGGGTGCTTTCCTCCTTTTTGCGCTGGTTTCTTCCCATCTTTATGGATTTATCCGCCTGTTGTCTTAGTAGTGGCTGATTTTTCAATTGGGTCTCTGTGTGGACACTGAGATTGTTGATGATGAAGTATTTCTGTTACTTAGTTTTCCCTCTAATGATCTATCCTCTCTGCTGTATGAGTGCTGAGGTCCACTCCAGGCCCTGCTTGTCTGGGGTATACCTGCAGCAGCCTCTGCGCCTTCACCGAGAGCTGCAATCCTGAGTCACCTCTACGACGCCATCTTGCCTCCCTCCCTTTTATTTATTTTTATTTTTATTTTTTATTTTATTTTATTTATTTTTTTATTTTATTTTATTTTTATTTTTTTTTAAAATTTTTATTGCATTATAGGTTTGGGGGTACATGTGCAGAACGAGCAAGATAGTTGCATAGGTACACACATGGCAGTGTGCTTTGCTGCTTTCCTCCCCTTCACCCACACTTGGTATTCATCCCCAGGCTATCCCCCCCAGCCCCCCCCGCTGTCCCTCCCCCATTCCCCCCAACAGTCCCCAGTGTATAGTAGACCGCCTCTCTGTGTCCACGTGTTCTCATTTTTCTCACCCACCTATGAGTGAGTATATGCGGTATTTCTTTTTCTGTTCTTGTGTCAGTTTGCTGAGAATGATGTTCTCCAGATTCATCCATGTCCCTACAAAGGACACAAACTCATCATTTTTGATTGCTGCATAATATTCCATGGTGTATATGTGCCACATTTTCCCAGTCCAGTCTATCATCGTTGGGCATTTGGGTTGGTTCCAGGTCTTTGCTATTGTAAACAGTGCTGCAATGAACATTCGTGTGCATGTGTCCTTATAGTAGAACGATTTATAGTCCTTTGGATAGATACCCAGTAATGGGATTGCTGGGTCAAATGGAATTTCTATTTCTAGGTCCCTGAGGAATCGCCACACTGTCTTCCACAATGGTTGAACTAATTTACACTCCCACCAACAGTGTAAGAGTGTTCCTATTTCTCCACATCCTCTCCAGCATCTGCTGTCTCCAGATTTTTTAATGATCGCCATTCTAACTGGTGTGAGATGGTATCTCAATGTGGTTTTGATTTGCATCTCTCTAATGACCAATGACGATGAGCACTTTTTCATATGTTTGCTGGCCTCATGTATGTCTGCTTTCGTAAAGTTTCTGTTCATATCCTTTGCCTATTTTTGAATGGGCTTATTTGTTTTTTTCCTGTAAATCTGTTTGAGTTCTTTGTAAATTCTGGATATCAGCCCTTTGTCAGATGCGTAAACTGCAAAGATTTTTTTCCCATTCTGATGGTTGCCGATTCACTCTAGTGACTGTTTGTTTTGCCATGCAGAAGCTGTGGAGTTTGATTAGGTCCCATTTGTCTATTTTGGCTTTTGTTGCCAATGCTTTTGGTGTTTTGGTCATGAAGTCCTTGCCTACTCCTATGTCCTGAATGGTTTTGCCTAGATTTTCTTCTAGGGTTTTTATGGTGTCAGGTCTTACGTTTAAGTCTTTAATCCATCTGGAGTTAATTTTAGTGTAAGGTGTCAGGAAGGGGTCCAGTTTCTGCTTTCTGCACATGGCTAGCCAGTTTTCCCAACACCATTTATTAAATAGGGAATCCTTTCCCCATTGCCTGTTTTTGTCTGGTTTATCAAAGATAATATGGTTGTAGATGTGTTGTGTTGCCTCCGATGCCTCTGTTCTGTTCCATTGGTCTATATCTCTGTTTTGGTACCAGTACCATGCTGTTTTGATTACTGTAGCCTTGTAGTATAGTTTGAAGTCTGGTAGCGTGATGCCTCCCGCTGTGTTCTTTTTGCTTAGAATTGACTTGGCTATGCGGGCTCTTTTTTGGTTCCATATGAAATTCATGGTGGTTTTTTCTAGTTCCGTGAAGAAATTCAATGGTAGTTTGATGGGGATAGCATTGATTGTGTAAATTACTTTGGGCAGTATAGCCATTTTCACGATATTGATTCTTCCTAACCACGAACATGGAATGTTTCTCCATCTGTTTGTGTCCTCTCTTATTTCATTGAGCAGTTGTTTGTAGTTTTCCTTAAAGAGGTCCCTTACATTCCTAGTGAGTTGTATTCCTAGGTATTTTATTTTCTTTGTAGCAATTGTGAATGGCAGTTCGTTCTTGATTTGGTTCTCTTTAAGTCTGTTATTGGTGTATAGGAATGCTTGTGATTTTTGAACATTGATTTTATATCCTGAGACTTTGCTGAAGTTGCTTATCAGTTGCAGTAGCTTTTGGGCTGAGGTGATGGGGTCTTCTAGGTATACTATCATGTCGTCTGCAATTAGAGACAATTTGGCTTCCACCTTTCCTATTTGAATACCCTTTATTTCTTTTTCTTGCTTGATTGCTCTGGCTAGAACTTCCAGTACTATGTTGAATAGAAGTGGTGAGAGAGGGCATCCTTGTTTAGTGCCAGATTTCAAAGGGAATGCTTCCTGTTTTTGCCCATTAAGTATGATATTGGCTGTTGGTTTGTCATAAATAGCTTTTATTACTTTGAGATATGTTCCATCAATACCAAGTTTATTGAGGGTTTTTAGCATAAAGGGCTGTTGAATTTTGTCAAATGCCTTCTCTGCATCAATTGAGATAATCATGTGGTTTTTGTTTTTGCTTCTGTTTATGTGGTGAATTACATTTATAGACTTGTGTATGTTGAACCAGCCTTGCATCCCCGGGATTAATCCTACTGGATCATGATGGATAAGTTTTTTAATGTGCTGTTGCAATCGGTTTGCCAGTATTTTATTGAAGATTTTTGCATCTATGTTCATCATGGATATTGGCCTGAAGTTTTCTTTTCTTGTTGAGTCTCTGCCAGGTTTTGGTATCAGGATGATGTTGGTCTGATAAAATGATTTGGGAAGGGTTCCCTCTTTTTGGATTATTTGGAATAGTTTCAGAAGGAATGGTACCAGATCCTCTTTGTGTGTCTGGTAGAATCTGGCTGTGAACCCATCTGGACCTGGGCTTTTTTTGTGTGGTAGGCTCTTAATTGCTGCCTCAACTTCAGACCTTGTTATTGGTCTATTCATAGTTTTGGCTTCCTCCTGGTTTAGGCTTGGGAGGACACAGGCGTCCAGGAATTTATCAATTTCTTCCTGATTTACTAGTTTATGTGCATAGAGTTGTTTGTAGTATTCTCTGATGATGGTTTGAATTTCTGTGGAATCTGTGGTGATTTCCCCTTTATCGTTTTTTATTGCATCTGTTTGGTTGTTCTCTCTCTTCTTTTTTATCAGTCTGGCTAGTGGTCTGTCTATTTTGTTGATCTTTTTGAAAAACCAGCTCTTAGATTTATTGATTTTTTGAAGGGTTTTTCTTGTCTCTATCTCCTTCAGTTCTGCTCTGATCTTAGTTATTTCTTGTCTTCGGCTAGGTTTTGAGCTTTTTTGATCTTGCTCCTCTAGCTCTTTCAATTTTGACGATAGGGTGTCAATTTTGGATCTCTCCACTCTTCTCATGTGGGCACTAATTGCTATATATTTTCCTCTACAGACTGCTTTAAATGTGTCCCAGAGATTCTGGTACATTGTGTCTTCATTCTCGTTGGTTTCAAAGAACTTCTTTATTTCTGCTTTCATTTCATTGTTTATCCAATCACCATTCAAGAGCCAATTGTTCAGTTTCCATGAAGCTGTGCGGTTCTGAGTTATTTTCTGAATTCTGAGTTCCAACTTGATTGCACTATGGTCTGAGAGACTGTTTGTTATGATTTCCGTTGTTTTGCATTTGCTGAGGAGTGCTTTACTTCCAATTATGTGGTCAATTTTGGAGTAGGTGTGATGTGGTGCTGAGAAGAATGTATATTCTGTGGATTTGGGGTGGAGAGTTCTGTAAATGTCTATCAGGTTTTCTTGTTCCAGGTCTGAGTTCAAGTCCTGGATATCCTTGTTAATTTTCAGTCTGGTTGATCTGTCTGCTATTGACAGTGGAGTGTTAAAGTCTCCCACTATTATTGTGTGGGAGTCTAAGTCCCTTTGTAAGTCATTAAGAACTTGCCTTATATATCTGGGTGCTCCTACATTGGGTCCATATACATTTAGAATCGTTATCTCTTCTTGTTGTATCGATCCTTTTACCATTATGTAATGACCTTCTTTGTCCCTTTTGATCTTTGTTACTTTAAAGTCTATTTTATCAGAGATGAGAATTGCAACTCCTGCTTTTTTTTGCTCTCCATTTGCTTGGTAAATCTTCCTCCATCCCTTTATTTTGAGCCTTTGTGTATCTTTGCATGTGAGGTGGGTTTCCTGGATACAGCACACCGATGGGTTTTGGTTTTTTATCCAATTTGCCAGTCTGTGTCTTTTGATTGGTGCATTTAGCCCATTTACATTCAGGGTTAATATTGTTATGTGTGAATTTGATACTGCCATTTTGATGCTAGCTGGCTGTTTTGCCCGTTGGTTCATGTACATTCTTCATTTTGTTGATGGTCTTTAGCATTTGGTATGCTTTTAGGATGGCTGGAACTGGTTGTTTCTTTCTATGTGTAGTGCCTCTTTCAGGAGCTCTTGTAAAGCAGGCCTAGTGGTGACAAAATCTCTGAGTACTTGCTTGTTCATGAAGGATTTTATTTTTCCTTCACTTATGAAGCTCAGTTTCGCTGGATATGAAATTCTGGGTTGAAAGCTCTTTTCTTTAAGGATGTTGAATATTGGCCCCCACTCTCTTCTGGCTTGTAGAGTCTCTGCTAAGAGATCTGCTGTGAGTCTGATGGGCTTCCCTTTGTGGGTGACCCGACCTTTCTCTCTGGCTGCCCTTAGTATTTTCTCCTTCATTTCAACCCTGGTGAATCTGACGATTATGTGCCTTGGGGTTGCTCTTCTTGCAGATTATCTTTGTGGTGTTCTCTGTATTTCCTGGAGTTGAGTATTGACCTGTCTTGCTAGGTTGGGGAAATTTTCCTTGATAATATCCTGAAGAGTGTTTTCCAGCTTGGATTCATTCTCTTTGTCACATTCTGGTACACCTATCAAACGTAGGTTGGGTCTCTTCACATAGTCCCACATTTCTTGGAGATTTTGTTCATTCCTTTTTGTGCTTTTTTCTTTAATCTTGGTTTCTCGTTTTATTTCATTGAGTTGATCTTCAACTTCTGATATTCTTTCTTCTGCTTGGTCAATTCGGCTGTTGAAACTTGTGCATGCTTCTCGAAGTTCTCGTGTTGTGTTTTTCAGCTCCTTCAATTCATTCATATTTCTCTCTAAGTTGTCCATTCTTGTTATCAATTCCTCGAATCTTTTTTCAAATCTTTTTTCAAGGTTCTTAGTTTCTTTGCACTGGTTTAGAACATGTTCCTTTAGCTCACTGAAGTTTCTCATTATCCACTTTCTGAAGTCTGATTCCGTCATTTCGTCACATTCATTCTCCATCCAGCTTTGTTCCCTTGCTGGTGAGGAGTTTTGGTCCTTTTTTGGAGGTGAGGTGTTTTGGTTTCGGGTGCTTTCCTCCTTTTTGCGCTGGTTTCTTCCCATCTTTATGGATTTATCCGCCTGTCGTCTTAGTAGTTGCTGATTTTTCAATTGGGTCTCTGTGTGGACACTGAGATTGTTGATGATGAAGTGTTTCTGTTACTTAGTTTTCCCTCTAATGATCTATCCTCTCTGCTGTATGAGTGCTGAGGTCCACTCCAGGCCCTGCTTGTCTGGGGTATACCTGCAGCAGCTGCAGAACAGTGAGGGATGATATCAGTTTCTTTTTCTGCTGCCCTTGTTCCAGAATGATGCCAGCCAAATGTCAGTCTGATTAGTCCTTTTCTGGGGTGACTCCTTGGATATACAGGGGTCAGGGAGCTGCTTGAGGAGACAGTCTGTGCTTTATAGGAGCTCCAATGCTGAGCTGTGAGCTCCGTTGTTCATTCAGGGTTGTTGGGAGGTTATGTCTGCTGCAATAGAACTCATAAAACACCACTCTTTTTTTTTTCACCCTTAGATGCTCTGTCTCAGGGAGTTGGGGCTTTCTTTATGAGTATCTGTTGCACTGTCCTGCCCCACTAGGTGGCAGTCTATTCACTATTTGCCTGTCGGGGCTCTGACCTGCTAACGCGGGTCTGCCCTGTTGCTGCCTGGCAGACTCTCTCTGTTATGGCAGGTTGCCTCGGCAATGGCAGGCTATGTCAGTCCTGGGCGGTACTTAAGTGGGGGTGCACTTCATCAGGAATGGTGGACGCCCCTCCCTGACCAGGCTGCACCGTCCTAAATGCTGGCAACAAAACTCTCAGCCCCATGTGCCTCCAGTCGCCGCCCTGCTTGTCCCCGTGAGCATGGGACCCGCCAAGCCCGATCACCCAGCTCCCTGCCTCAGAGTCTGTCCTCTCTCTCTCTCTTCCTCTCCCCAAGCTGAAAGGTCGACTCTTTCACTGGCGCCCCAGGAGCCTGCCGATAGGGCACTGGGATCCGTGCAATCTCCCGTGCCGCTGCCCACTACCCCAGCTCAGATCACGCTTCCCAGGAAACTCCTGGTCTGGCTCATTGTCCAAGTCCTGTTCAATCAGATGGACATGCCAATCTGCCCTTCCAAATCTCAGATTGCCAGTTTAACAGGGCACCCAGACCAGTGAGTTCCGCGCCGGGTCCCGCTGCGGCGCTGGCCGAAGAGGCAGCGGGAGCCAGTTGCGTTATCTGGCTGCTAGCGTCCTGTGTCTCTCCCACACCTGGGACTTTCAACGCTCTGTGGGCATAAAAGGAACATCCGAGAATGCGGCTAGGACTCACCCTCTGCGCCTTCACCGAGAGCTGCAATCCTGAGTCACCTCTATGACGCCATCTTGCCTCCTCCCCCAATTTCTCCTTTTAATATGTCAAATTCTTTACATCTGGAAGGTTCAATCTTGGGACATTTCTTCTATTTCTTCTTTTCTTTTTTTCTTTTTCCTACCAACACATTATCCCAGTGGTTAAGGATTTGAAACTTATTTATACTTAATAGAGATAGTCTCCCCTAATTACTAATCATTTTTAAGTCTTTTTTTTGCAATTCCTAAGTATTTGTTCTTCCTAATAAACCTTACAGCAATTTTTAAAGCTTGAATACTTTTCATAAAATTATATTTAGGGTTTCATGACCCTTCTTGTTTATTTTGAGGTAAATGGTATATTATAATGTCTAGTTTTTTTTAAACCTAGAATAAGACACCTATTGTGAATTCTTGATTGATAAATCTCAATCAAAAAGTAGGCAAAGGACATGAACAGACATTTTTCAAAACTGGACCTACATGCGGTCAATGAGCATCTAAAAAAAGGTAAATATTACTGATCATTAGAAAAATGCAAATCAAAACCACAGCGAGATACCATCTCACACCAGTCAGAAGAGCTAATATTAAAATGTAAAAAAATTGCAGGTGCTGGAGAGGTTACCAAGAAAAAGGAATGCTGATACAGTGTTGATTGGGGTGTAAATTAGTTCATCCATTGTGGAAGATCATGTGGTGATTCCTCAAAGACCCAGCAACCCCATTACTGGTTATATATCCAAAAGTATAAATCATTCATACATAAAGATACATGTATGTACATTCTCGTTGCCGCACTATTCACAATTGGAAAGACATGGAATCAACATAATGGCTCACCATTTGTAGATTGGATAAAGAAAATGTGGTACATATACAGCATGGAATACTATTCAGCCATTAAAAAGAGTGAGATTGAGTCATTTGTAACCACATGGATGAGACCAGAAGTCATTATGTTATGTAAAATAAGCCAGACAAAGGAAGACAAACATCACATGTTCTAACTTATTTGTGGGATCTAAAATTTAAAACAATTGAACTTGTGGACATGGAGTAGAGAAGGATGGTTACTAGAACCTGAGAGGGTAGCAATGAAGTGAGAGGGTGGGAAATGAGGATGGTTAATGGGTACAAAAATAATCAGAAAGTATGTATAAAGCTTACTACTTGATAGCACAAAAGGGTGACTATGGTAAATAATATGTTAATTCTATATAAAAAAATAACTAAAAGAGTATAACTGGATTATTTGTAGGGCAAAGGTTAAAGGCTCAAGGGGATGGATACCCCATTTTTCATGATGTAATTACTGTGCTTTGCACTACTGTATACAAACATGTAATGTACCACATCAATATATATATCTGCTATGTACCCACAAAAATTAAAAATTAAAATTGATAAAAGGAATGTATATTTTGCAGCTTTTGGGTTCGTTGTCTCTTATGTAAATTGGTCAAATTTGTTAATGATGTTGATTAAGTCTTTTCTCTCCTCCCCTCCACTTCTCCCTTCCTCTTCCATCTCCCCTCCCCTCCCCATCTCCCTCTCCTTTTCCCTCTCCTCCCCTCTCTTCCCCTTCCCTCTCTGATCTTCCTGTGTTGCTCAAGCTAAAGTCAAACTCTTAGACTGAAATAATACTCTCACCTCAGTCTTCCAAGTAGCTGGGGCAGAGAAACATACCTCATACCCAGCTAACTGTCTGGCATTTCTTCAAAACATTGTTCCTACAGATTCTTTGTTCCTTGTTACTTTTTTAAAATGCTTTGAAGTACGTTTTTTCTAGCTCTTTTAGTTATTTGAAGATTTGGTGTAAAACAAGCCATCTTTGCTCTTTTACAAGACAAATATATATATGTTATATTTAACTTCCCAGTTTGGTAATAGCTGTGAATTGTAGAGAATTACTCCAGAATATTAGTTCTTCATCTTGGAGTCATAAGTTAATCCACAATATGTTTGATGTTTGATCATATCAGGTAGTTCTTCAGAATTAAACACATGTTTATGCACCTTTTGTCACTTACCTTTGAGACAGCACAGCACTTAGATGTGTTCTTTAAATCTTAGAAGTGATACATATTATATTTTGGGTAGATGAGTTTAATCATTTATTAGGTAAGTTGAAAACTATCAACTTTTAGTGGAGGCTGTTACATGGTTTGGATAGGTTTTTAGGACCTCTTTACCTAAGGCTCGTATGACAAAGGACCTCCAATATTTAATGAAACATGCAATGAGATAAAGATGCACAATGGAGCCAATATCAGCCAAGTTACAAAAATAACAATAGAAGAACTTAATCACAGTTCCATTATTGGAAAATTAAAAATTCTTTTAATAGAAGGAGTTAATTAAGTTGATATTAGATTAAAATTAAGTTATATGGTTAGGTTTTATGTCTCCACTCAAATCTCATCTTGAATTGTAATTACCCTAATTCCCATGTGTCAAGGGAAAGACCAAATAGAGGAAATTGAATCATGGGCATGGTTTCCTCCATGATGTTCTCATGATAGTGAGTTCTCACAAGATATGATGGTTTCATAAGGGGCTCTTCCTGCTTCATTCAGCACTTCTTCCTGTCACCCTGTGAAGAAGGTCCTTGCTTCCTCTTCACCTTACACCATGATTGTAAGTTTTTTGAGGCCTCCCCAGCCATGCAGAACTGTGAGTCAATTAAACCTCTTTCCTTTATAAATTACCCAGTCTCAGGCAGTACTTTACAGCAGTATGAAATAAACTAATACAGTAAATTGGTACCACAGAGAGTGGGGTGCTGCTGTGAAGATACCTAAAAATGTGGAATTAACATTGGAACTGGGAAACAGGCAGAGGTTGGAAAAGTTTGGAGGGCTCAGAAGAAGACAGGAAGATGCAGGAAAGTTTGGAACTTCCTAAAGACTTGTTGAATGGCTTTGACCAAAATGAACCTAGTGTTATGAACAATGGAGTCCAGGCTGAACTGGACTTAGATGGTGATGAGGAACTTGTAGAGAACTGGAATAAAGGTGACTCTTGCTATGCTTTAGCAAAGAGACTGGTGTCATTTTGTCCCTGACCTAGAGATCTGTGAAACTTTGGACTTAAGAGAGATAATTTAGAGTGTCTGGCAGAAGAAATTTTTAAGCAACAAAGAATTCAAGTTGTTAGTTGGGTGCTCCTAAAAGCATTCGGTTTTATGCATTCACAAGGAGATGGTTTGAAATTGTAACATGTTTAGAAAGGAAGCAGAGCATAAAAGTTTGGAAAGTTTGCAGCCTGATGATGCAATAGAAAAGAAAACTCCCTTTTCTGAGGAGAAATTCAAACTGGCTGCAGAAATTTTCATACGTAATGAGAAGCCGAATGTTAATCACCAAGACAGTAAGGGGCAATGTTTCCAAGGCATATCAGAGATCTTCATGGCAGTCCTTCCTATCAAGGACCTGGAGGCCTAGGAAGAAAAAGTGTTTTTGTGGGCCAGGCCCAAGGCTTTGTTTCTTTGTGCAGTCTTGGAACTCAGTGCCCTGCATTCCAGCCATGGCTAAAAGGGGCCAATGTATAGCTCAGGCCATTTTTTTCAGAGAGTGCAAGCTCCAAGCCTTGGTGACTTACACGTGGTATTGGACCTGTGAGTGTAAAGAAGTCAAGAGTTGAGGTTTGGGAATGTGTGGAAATACCTGGATGTTTAGGCAGAAGTTTATGGAGCCCTCATGGAGAACCTCTCCTAGGATACTGTCAAAGGGAAATGTGGGTTTGGAGCCCTGACACAGAGTCCCCACTGAGGCACCACCTAGTGGAGATGTGAGAAGAGGGTCATTGTCCTCTAGATCCCAGAATGGTAGATCCACTGACAGCTTGCACCACGCACCTGGAAAAGCCTGGAAAAGCCACAGGATCTCAATGCCAGTCCCTGAAAGGTGGGAGGGGGCTGTACTCTACACAGCCACAGGGGTGGAGCTGTCCAAGACCATGGGAACACATGTCTTGCATCATGACATGTGACATGGGATGAAAGGAGATCACTTCAGAGCTTTAAGATTGGACTGTTTTATTGGATTTTGGACTTGCACTTCGCCTGTAGCCCCTTTGTTTTGGCCAGGTTCTCCCATTTATAATGGGTTTATTTACCCAATGCCTGTATCCCATTGTATCTAGGAAGTAACTAATTTGCTTTTGATTTTACAGGCTCATAGGCAGAAGGGACTCGCCTTGTTTCAGATGAGATTTTTGACTTGGCTTTTGGGCTAATGCTGTAATAAATTAAGACTTTCAGGGACTGTTGGGAAGGCATAACTGGTTTTAAAATATGAAAGATGTGAGATTTGGGAGGGGCCCAGGGTGAAACAATATGATTAGACTTTGGGTCCCTACCCAAATCTCATCTTGAATTGTAATCCCCATAATCCCCACATGTCCAGGGAGAGAAAAGGTAGAGGTAATTGAATCATGGGGGCAGTTTCCGCCATGCTGTCCTTGTGATAGTGAGTTCTCACGAGATCTGATGGCTTTATAAGGGGCTCTTCTCCCTTTTTTCAGCACTTCTTCTTCCTGCTACCCTGTGAGGAAGGTGCCTTGCTTACCCTTTGCCTTCTGCCACGATGTAAATTTCCTGAGGCCTCCCGAGTCAGGTTGAACTGTGATTCAATTAAACCTCTTTCTTTTATAAATTACCCAGTCTCAGGCAGTACTTTATAGCAGTATAAAAATGGCCTGATACATTAAATTATTGAATTGATGAACTAATTATCATTATGGTTGCATATGACACAGATTGAGGCTTTGATTAAAAACTTCTACTCAAACCTAAGACTGTATAACTATGATTACATGTCTTTCTAAGTGTTAGAATCTCAACTTCAGTTCTCAGGCTCTCTGCCTCTAAGTCTCAGACTTCTTAGGCATAGAATTTTTATCAACAATGTTAGGTCCTCCTTGCTGAGGATATGATTAAGAGAATCTGGGCTGGTTTCCTCTTCATTGTGGCTTAAATATTAATTTCATAATATGAAACATAATTTATTGTTCAATTTACTTTAGAATTTCTTTTTTCACATTACAGGATTTTCACATTACTTGGCATTCAGTTACTCTTTCTTGGCAAAAGCCAAATCTTTTTTCTTGGCAAGAATCAAGTCTTTTTCCTCTAGGGATTTTTCTCCAGAAGAAAAGTGTTTATTTGAAATTGTTCCAAATATTCTAATTAACTAGTCTATAAAGGCCTTATGGACTTTTCATGAAAAATATTGATAATGTAAAAGTCATAGACTATGCCTAGACACATAAATGGAAGACTTATTTTCCTGATAAAATAACCTATGAGATAGGTTAAACATTAAAATTCTGCTCAAGCTGCAGTATGCTTCAATTGGTATCTAGTCCTCTAGACGGGTTATTTTTTGTTTTTATTTCATCCACCTTTGCTTGTAAAAATTTGTGGAAGATCTTGATTTCCAGGGATGAAATTTGGGAGTTATAGAGATAGGACTTTAATTAGAAAAGGAGTGATCTTATGGATAAGCTATTTGAATGACTGAAAGACTGAAGAGTTCTGCTTCTGCCTGTGAGAAAGCTTTGTCTTTGACTCTTTTGCAAAGTTAAATCCCAGCATTTCCTTGTTAGCTATATCGCTTAATAGCTGGGCACATGAATGTTATCATAAATCCTTGATCACAATAACATATTCAGGGTTGCATCACCATAATTGACAGAGAAGATACAAATTCAAGTAACAAATTATGGTGTTGATGAATTTTTTGTTTGCTTACTTGGGCCACCAGATAATGGGCTTGTCCAGGCTAATTTCCACTAATTAGGTCAATTTTATATAGTCATGCAAAGAAATTATCTCTGTTTTTCTATGAAGAAATTTTCCAGGGAATGTGAAATTTCAACCACCTTTGTAAAGTAGATTCTGACATTATGTTTTAGTGTCTTTATATTTTGGACACCTGCTCTGAACACCTCTATATTTTTCTAAAATATTGAGATAATAGAAAGCCTGTGTGGAAATATGAAAATTGTCACACTAGGGGATTTCTATGTCCATGGACCAGCAATACATTTTTCACATGTTTTAAGAACACAAATAGATAGAAATCTTCAGTAACCCTCAGTGAAAGAAGCATTGGTTTTCTGGACCAAGGACAAGACCCAAGATGTGAGTTTTTGAAGCAATTGACAAGGGGTACTCACTGAAACTTTCTGTAATGTTTTGAAACATAGCTAAAGTCTCAAATATCACATGTTTTCACTGGAGGAATCTTAATTGGGAAAATGAAGCAAGCAAAACACAGACACTAATCAGAGTATAGAGGTATATTTTTTCATATACAGCCTCATAGATGTTTATTTTCTAATTTGCCAAGTAACAAGAGAAACGTTCCATGTTACACATAAAATAAGTAAACCAATAGATTTATAATCTAGCATGTAGGATATTTTATTATGTGATACATTAATATAGCTATAGAATTTTTAGATATAGTTGATTAGAGAATTTAAAATTGTAGATCATATCAAGTGTGTTAGAGTGTTAAGAAACCAATGCCTAGTATGCTCTGGAAGCATGATATGGTCTTTTATGTGTGAATCTAAAATTTGTCTCGGCTTACAGGTTCAGGAAAGTATCTAGAGAGATTTACAAAACCATATTGTTTTATAAATCTTATCTATAAGGGATTGTTTTTGTTTCTATGGGATTTTATCATTTGAAAATGTTATTTTCCTAGGAAATTATTTTTTTGTCTAGAAAATGTCAACTTGGTGATTTATGTTGAGTGCCTAGTAATACTGTCTTTGAGTTTTTAAAGTATTAAATCTTTGATAACTTATGCTAAAGAGAGTAGTTTACATATCCTACTTTTTACAAGTAAACATCTAAACTGCCCAAGAGATTTATCCTGGTGATTAGAGAGAGAGTAGAAGGCTGAGTGCCATGGCTCATGCCTGTAATCCCAGCATTTTGGGAGACCAAGGCTGGTGATCACCTGAGGTTGGGTGTTTGAGACTAGCTTGAACAACATGGAGAAACCCTGTCTTTACTAAAAATGCAAAATTAGCTGAGTGTGTTGGTGGGTACCTTTAATCCTGGCTATTCAGCTGGCTGAGACAGGAGAATTGCTTGAACCCAGAAGGCAGAGGTTCCAGTGAACCGAGATTGCTCTATTGCACTCCAGCCTGGGCAATAAGAGTGAGACTCTATCTCAAAAAAAAAAAAAAAAAAAAAAAAAAAAAAAAAAAAGAGAGAAAGAGAAAAGGAATTAAATTTGGAAGCAAGTAAGATGTGAAAAAGAGATAATTGGCTATACGTTTTATTATACATTGTGTTCTTCAACAGATCTGCCTTTGTTAGTCTGTAACTTCAATAATGACAGAACTCTGGAATCAGCTGGAAGTGGTAATATGGAGGCATGTCAAACATTTATCACAACTGGCTTTTAGAAGAAGCTTAAACTCTCTTTGCACACATACTCTTCCAACGTCAGATCTATGTAAACAGAATTCATCTGGTCTACATCTGAGGTTTAGTAATTCTGTAGTTTTCCTCAGCAGTGACTATCACAAAGTTTGGGTTTGTATCTCTACTTGTTCCATTCTTCTCCCTTCAAGTTTGTCCTTAACTGTCAGATCTAGAGAAACTGAGAGATTCTTATACACTTGACATGATCTGCAATTTTAACTTTTCCAATCAACTATATCTAAAAATAATTCTATACCTATATTAATATATCACATAATAAAATAGCATGGGGAGAAATGCCAAATGTGGGTGAAGGGGCAGAAGGCAGCAAAACACACTGCCATGTGTGTACCTATGCAACTATCTTGCATGTTTTGCACAGGTACCCCAAAACCTAAAATGCAATAAAAAAATAAAAAAAATTCTACATACTAGATTACAGATCTATTAGTTTACTTATTTTCTTTTTAAATTTTATTTCTTTACTAGAATCTGGTCTGTGTCTGTTTGTAATGTCTATTCCCAAAGCCTACTGAGTCACCCCAGGGACCCACAGGAAATTGTGCTTCCAGTATTTCCTCACTAAAATAATCTTTCTGAAGCTATTTTTTTTTTTTAGCAGAAAAGTAGTCTCACTTTATTATTATTATTTTTTTTGAGACAGAATCTCACTTGGTCACCTAAGCTGAAGCACAGTAGCATGATCCTGGCTTACTGCCACCTCTGCCTCCTGGGTTCAAGTGATTGTCATTCCTCAGACTCTTGAGTTGTTGAGGTTTCAGATGTGTACCACTATGCCCAGCTAATTTGCCTTACTTAATTATAACATTAATCTTCCTATTACCTGTGAATTTTAATGCATTTACTATAATTTCTCTCTTTTTTCTGATTTGACTCTTTTTTCTTTTATGTTCTACCATTTAGCTCTCCCTCTGTTGATTGGTTCAAATTTTTTTTTTACTAGAATTTTGTTTCTCATCAAGGTATATTTCATCACAGATAAAATTACTACTCATATCTAATTAGATACATACTTCCTAAGACATACAATTTCATTGTGTGCCCCAAGAAGTTTTCCTGAATTATAAGTGTTTTATTCTTTTTTATCCTAGACTATGTCTATGAATCTTTTCAAGTTGACAAAGGTTCACAGGATTTGTTCTATCTTCAAAGCGAAGCATGCAAGAACACTGATAATAACTGTAATTTATTTGAGTCCTTACCAGGTGCCAGCCAGTGTTATAGGCACTTTACTTTATTTTAATAAAACACAATTGGTTCACTTGAGTTAAAAATTGATTGCTGAAAATTAAGCAATTAAGAGGTAAGCACTATTGAGATCCCCATTCTAAAAATGATGAAAGTAAGGATCAGAGAACTTTAGTAAATGTCCCAAAGTCTCATAAAAAATGGTGAACCTGAGGCTGTAGCTGAAACAGTGTGGCTGAAGGGTCCACATTATTTGCCACATGCTACACTTTCTCTCCAAGGATGTCTTGGATTTTAAATAGGCACATACTCAGTCAGAAACTTATAGTCACTATTTACTCACTGTAATCATAAAACTCATTGTTCCATGGACTACCATGTTTCATGTAAGACTCACGAGCTTGGAAATTTTTATTTAATAATAAATTTATAAGAAAAGAAAAAAAAGCAGAATACCATAAAGGAGAGGTGCACTAATAGTTCTGTAGATAGTTGCTTAGAAAGGATTCTGAATTTCTCAAATTTAATCCCATTGTTTTCAAGTGAGCAAACTGAGACAGACTTGTAAATGCATTCGGAAAATGACTCAAATCCATGCCACCTTATACTGAACTTGGAGTTTCTCTTAGAGTATGATGCTTTCTGGAATCTGGTAACTAAGATTCTATTTTTGAGTACTCTTGGTATCTAAATAGTGTTATAAATAAAACCATGTCCCACTGTTATGTATCTCTTTTTACAGTGTTTTCTCCTCTCTCACTCCTTAGCTCATATCAAGAATTCAGGAAAAAAATACTCATGGCATATTTGGTAGTTGGTGATAGTCATGAGTTAGTTCATTTGAGTTCAAAATTGATTCCTGAAAATTAAGATATTGTATTTAAGTGTTGTCAAAATTGGGGTATAGGGAAGGATAAAATGGAGAGAATCACAGCTCTTGTGAAGAGTCAGAACAAGTAATTGCTACACGGAACAATGTGATAAATAATATCATAGCTATTTATACACTTCAGAGTCCTGTCTTTTGATGTTTAATGAAAGACTAATGAAGACTGAACATCCTTTGAGGCATGAAGGATTGAAGGTCTCACAGTAGAAGGCCAGAGTTCTGAGTGAGATATTTCAGAAGATGTTATTCCTGGTGCTACACAGATCATATCGTAAAGATATCACAAGTACAAACACGAAGGACTAAATCTATGTCAATTTATTTGTTGAGAGTTTATTACCACTACTAGAGAGTAAGTTTCCTGAGACCAAGAAAACATTGCCTGTTTGTCATAGCTGACTTCTGTGCCAAGAAAAATGTTTAAATAAGAGGTTACAAAATGTATGAAAGCTCTTGGGACTTTAATTCTTCTTATGTTTAGAATTTGCACTAAAACTTGGAGGTAGAAGCCATAAAGGCTAAAACTAAAATCTTTGAGGTGAAATAGAATTGTAAAGGGAAGATGGGCTCTTTGGGTGAGGAACTCAATAGAGACTTAATAAATGTTTATATGTGTAAATCATTAGTGAGGATACAACAATGAAGATGTGTTCTGTGACACAATGGATGTAATCATATTCCTGTTCACTATTTCATTATAGGTCCTGTTCTCCTGAACTCTCACCTCTGTTACAAGCCTGAATACGATTAAATGAGACAGAATAACAGTATTACAGAATTTGTCCTCCTGGGCTTCTCTCAGGATCCTGATGTGCAAAAAGCATTATTTGTCATGTTTTTACTCACATACATCATGACAATGGTGGGGAACCTGCTCATTGTGGTGACTATTATTACCAGCCCTTCCTTAGGTTCCCCAATGTACTTCTTCCTTGCCTGCCTGTCATTTATAGATGCTGCATATTCCACTATCATTTCTCCCAAATTGACTGTGGATTTACTCTGTGACAAAAAGACTATTTCCTTCCCAGCTTGCATGGGCCAGCTATTTATAGACCACTTATTTGGTGGTGCTGAGATATTCCTCCTGGTGGGAATGGCCTATGATCGCTATGTGGCCATCTGTAAGCCCCTGCACTATTTGACCATCATGAATCGACAGGTTTGCATCCTTCTGTTGGTGTTGGCTGTGACTGGAGGTTTTGTTCATTCTGTGTTTCAAATTGTTGTTGTGTACAGTCTCCCTTTCTGTGGCCCCAATGTCATTGACCACTTTGTCTGTGACATGTACCCATTATTGAAACTGGCATGCACTGATACCTACTTTATAGGCCTCACTGTGGTTTTCAATGGTGGAGCAATCTGTATGATCATCTTTACCCTTCTTCTAATCTCCTACGGAGTCATCCTAAACTCCCTTAAAACTTACAGTCAGGAAGGGAGGCGTAAAGCCCTGTCTACCTGCAGCTCCCACATCACCATGGTTGTCCTGTTTTTTGTTCCCTGTATTTTCATATATGTTAGACCTGTTTCAAACTTTCCTGTTGATAAATTTATAACTGTGTTTTATACAATTATCACACCCATGTTGAATCCTTTTATATACACATTGAGAAATTCAGAGATGAGAAATGCTTTAGAAAAACTCTTGTTTAAAAGTTAACTATAGTTAGAGTAAGAGTGTTCCTTCTCATGTAAATAAGGAGGCATGTATTCCAGGTCTTTCCAGTGAGGTATTCAGATTTCTAAGGGAAAGTCAAGGATATCAAAGTGAGAAGACAGGATTTGGAGGCTTATGGCCCAATTAAGAAGTCATCTCATCATGGCATCTGATTGAAGTTCAAGATCTCAACATCTATATCTGGCCTGAGTGTGGATGGGGCTCCATGGGTGAAGTTGCTATTGTGTGTGTGTTAAATTATGTTTTCTCCTATTTACAGATCTTTGAGATAGGGTATTTCTTCCATATGCCCAGCACACAATGGGGAAAGGGGGGAATAGGTAATAAAATGGAGGCTCCTGTTCAAAATGAAATGCTATGGTGCTTCCTTTAGTGTAGTTTATTTAAAGACTTTGTAGAATATACAAGCATCATATTCACAAATATTTTTGAAACTAGCCCTTCTCAGACTTGAACTGAAACACTGTATGCTGTCAGATAAACTCTTAAGAATCTGAGAATTATGTTTGTCTAATTTAAGGTACTTATTGAGACACAGCGTTAAATTTTTCTGTAGTCTCTCCAAGTCTTACATCCACGAATTTGAAATGGCATTTATTTTGATGACCTTTCTTGCTTTTAGAGTACTTAGCTCTTTGCAGAGACTGGAAAAGGGAACCAGCTTTATCTTTGAAGCCAGCAGATTCTGGTTCTTTTATGCTTCTTGTAAATTCTGTCTGAAAAATGTAACATTTAATCTTTTTATTAATTAAAAAAATCTATGCCTTATTGTATGATACACTGGTAAAAGAAACAGCTGCAATGTTCAATTTTCTACTTGTAAATTTTCACCAAATCCTTCTATTGGCTTAAGTACATTTTTTCTTTTTTTTTTTTAATTTTCATTGCATTTTAGGTTTTGGGGTACATGTGCAGAACGTGCAAGATAGTTGCATAGGTACACACATGGCAGTGTGTTTTGCTGCCTTCCTCCCCTTCACCCACATTTGGCATTTTTCCCCAGGCTATTCCTCCCCAGCTCCCCCCCATGCTGTCCCTCCCCTATTCCCCCCAATAGACCCCAGTGTGTAGTACTCCCCCTCCCTGTGTCCATGTGTTGATTTTTTATTTTCTACCTTACTGTGAGTGACAGAATTACTAAATTTTTTCAGCACTGGACAGCGACTCACTTTTTTCATAGCCTGTGGAACAGTTACGTCTGTCTTTTTAGCCTTCACATATAATATCCTGGAGGCCCCTGTTTTGGGCACTAAAGCCAATGCTATAGACTTTAAATTGTTTTACTGGCACTAAGCCCTAAGGTGTCAATTTTTATTCTGGTCCTGTCTTCATGTATGGTGCAAGGCTCCACAGTTTTTGTGAGTTCAAATAACCATCATTTTTATTTTATCTCAAAATTTTGAGAACCAGAAATTCAGGCAGTTGTTGGCTGGGTATTTTTTCTGTATTGGGCGGCAAAAACTGAAGCCACTATCTCATTCACCTGATAACTGAGTATTATGTAAGATGCAGGATAACTTAATTCACATTTATAGTATACTAGAAGAGATGACAGTAAGAGATGCGTTGTGTCCCCTTTCCTATCCCTTTAAATGAGGGATCACAAGATCACTCCAGAGAATAGTCAGGCTTTTTACATGGTGCTCAGTGATCCTAGTGGTAGAAAGTAAATGGGTCCATCCAGGTAACGGCTATGTTCAGAACTGGAATAAGGTAGCTCGCATCATGTTCTTTTTTTTTCTTTTAATTTTTATTGCATTATAGGTTTTGGGGTACATGTGCAGAACGTGCAAGATAGTTGCATAGGTACACACATGGCAGTGTGTTTTGCTGCCTTCCTCCCCTTCACCCACACTTGGTATTCATCCCCAGGCTATGCCCCCCAGCCCCCCCCGCTGTCCCTCCCCCATTTCCCCCAACAGTCCCCAGTGTATAGTAGACCACCTCTCTGTGTCCATGTGTTCTCATTTTTCTCACCCACCTATGAGTGAGTATATGCAGTATTTCTTTTTCTGTTCTTGTGTCAGTTTGCTGAGAATGATGTTCTCCAGATTCATCCTTTGTGTCCTTACAAAGGACACAAACTCATCATTTTTGATTGCTGCATAATATTCCATGGTGTATATGTGCCACATTTTCCCAGTCCAGTCTATCATCGATGGGCATTTGGGTTGGTTCCAGGTCTTTGCTATTATAAACAGTGCTGCAAGAACATTCGTGTGCATGTGTCCTTATAGTAGAACGATTTATAGTCTTTTGGATAGATACCCAGTAATGGGATTGCTGGGTCAAATGGAATTTCTATTTCTAGGTCCCTGAGGAATCGCCACACTGTCTTCCACAATGGTTGAACTAATTTACACTCCCACCAACAGTGTAAGAGGGTTCCTATTTCTCCACATCCTCTCCAGCATCTGTTGTCTCCAGATTTTTTAATGATCACCATTCTAACTGGTGTGAGATGATATCTCAATGTGGTTTTGATTTGCATCTCTCTAATGACTAATGATGATGAGCACTTTTTCATATGTTTGTTGGCCTCATGTATGTCTTCTTTTGTAAAGTGTCTGTTCATATCCTTTGCCCATTTTTGAATGGGCTTGTTTGTTTTTTTTCTGTAAATCTGTTTGAGTTCTTTGTAAATTCTGGATATCAGCCCTTTGTCAGATGCGTAAACTGCAAAGATTTTTTTCCCATTCTGATGGTTGCCGATTCACTCTAGTGACTGTTTCTTTTGCCATGCAGAAGCTGTGGAGTTTGATTAGGTCCCATTTGTCTATTTTGGCTTTTGTTGGCAATGCTTTTGGTGTTTTGGTCATGAAGTCCTTGCCTACTCCTATGTCCTGAATGGTTTTGCCTAGATTTTCTTCTAGGGTTTTTATGGTGTCAGGTCTTACGTTTAAGTCTTTAATACATCTGGAGTTAATTTTAGTGTAAGGTGTCAGAAAGGGGTCCAGTTTCTGCTTTCTGCACATGGCTAGCCAGTTTTCCCAACACCATTTATTAAATAGGGAATCCTTTCCCCATTGCCTGTTTTTGTCTGGTTTATCAAAGATATTACGGTTGTAGATATGTTGTGTTGCCTCCGATGCTTCTGTTCTGTTCCATTGGTCTATATCTCTGTTTTGGTACCAGTACCATGCTGTTTTGATTACTGTAGCCTTGTAGTATAGTTTGAAGTCTGGTAGCGTGATGCCTCCCGCTGTGTTCTTTTTGCTTAGAATTGACTTGGCTATGCGGGCTCTTTTTTGGTTCCATATGAAATTCATGGTGTTTTTTTCCAGTTCTGTGAAGAAATTCAATGGTAGTTTGATGGGGATAGCATGGATTGTGTAAATTACTTTGGGCAGTATAGCCATTTTCACAATATTGATTCTTCCTAACCACGAACATGGCATGTTTCTCCATCTGTTTGTGTCCTCTCTTATTTCGTTGAGCAGTTGTTTGTAGTTTTCCTTAAAGAGGTCCCTTACATTCCTAGTGAGTTGTATTCCTAGGTATTTTATTTTCTTTGTAGCAATTGTGAATGGCAGTTCATTCTTAATTTGGTTCTCTTTAAGTCTGTTATTGGTGTATAGGAATGCTTGTGATTTTTGCACATTGATTTTATATCCTGAGACTTTGCTGAAGTTGCTTATCAGTTGCAGGAGCTTTTGGGCTGAGGTGATGGGGTCTTCTAGGTATACTATCATGTCGTCTGCAAATAGAGACAATTTGGCTTCCACCTTTTCTATTTGAATACACTTTATTTCTTTTTCTTGCCTGATTGCTCTGGCTAGAACTTCCAGTACTATGTTGAATAGAAGTGGTGAGAGAGGGCATCCTTGTCTAGTGCCGGATTTCAAAGGGAATGCTTCCAGTTTTGGGCCATTAAGTATGATATTGGCTGTTGGTTTGTCGTAAATAGCTTTTATTACTTTGAGATATGTTCCATCAATACCAAGTTTATCGAGGGTTTTTAGCATAAAGGGCTGTTGAATTTTGTCAAATGCCTTCTCTGCATCAATTGAGATAATCATGTGGATTTTGTTTTTGCTTCTGTTTATGTGGTGAATTACATTTATAGACTTACGTATGTTGAACCAGCCTTGCATCCCCGGGATGAATCCTACTTGATCATGATGGATAAGTTTTTTAATGTGCTGTTGCAATCAATTTGCCAGTATTTTATTGAAGATTTTTGCATCTATGTTCATCATGGATATTGGCCTGAAGTTTTCTTTTCTTGTTGAGTCTCTGCCAGGTTTTGGTATCAGGATGATGTTGGTCTGATAAAATGATTTGGGAAGGGTTCCCTCTTTTTGGATTATTTGGAATAGTTTCAGAAGGAATGGTACCAGATCCTCTTTGTGTGTCTGGTAGAATTCAGCTGTGAACCCATCTGGACCTGGGCTTTTTTTTTGTGTGGTAGGCTCTTAATTGCTGCCTCAACTTCTGACCTTGTTATTGGTCTATTCATAGTTTCGCCTTCCTCCTGGTTTAGGCTTGGGAGGACACAGGCGTCCAGGAATTTATCCATTTCTTCCTGATTTACTAGTTTGTGTGCATAGTGTTGTTTGTAGTATTCTCTGATGATGGTTTGAATTTCTGTGGAATATGTGGTGATTTCCCCTTTATCGTTTTTTATTGCATCTATTTGGTTGTTCTCTCTTTTCTTTTTTATCAGTCTGGCTAGTGGTCTGTCTATTTTGTGGGTTTTTCTTGTCTCTATCTCCTTCAGTTCTGCTCTGATCTTAGTTATTTCTTGTCTTCGGCTAGGTTTTGAGCTTTTTTGATCTTGCTTCTCTAGCTCTTTCAATGTTAATGATAGGGTGTCAATTTTGGATCTCTCCACTCTTCTCATGTGGGCACTTATTGCTATATATTTTCCTCTACAGACTGTTTTAAATGTGTCCCAGAGATTCTGGTACGTTGTGTCTTCATTCTCGTTGGTTTCAAAGAACTTCTTTATTTCTGCCTTCATTTCATTGTTTATCCAATCAACATTCAAGAGCCAGTTGTTCAGTTTCCATGAAGCTGTGGGGTTCTGAGTTATTTTCTGAATTCTGAGTTCCAGCTTGTTTGCACTGTGGTCTGAGAGACTGTTATGATTTCCGTTGTTTTGCATTTGCTGAGGAGTGCTTTACTTCCAATTATGTGGTCAATTTTGGAGTAGGTGTGATGTGGTGCTGAGAAGAATGTATATTCTGTGGATTTGGGGTGGAGAGTTCTGTAAATGTCTATCAGGTTTTCTTGTTCCAGGTCTGAGTTCAAGTCCTGGATATCCTTGTTAATTTTCAGTCTGGTTGATCTGTCTGCTATTGACAGTGGAGTGTTAAAGTCTCCCACTATTATTGTGTGGGAGTCTAAGTCTCTTTGTAAGTCATTAAGAACTTGCTTTATATATCTGGGTGCTCCTACATTGGGTCCATATATATTTAGAATCGTTATCTCTTCTTGTTGTATCGATCCTTTTGCCATTATGTAATGACCTTCTTTGTCCCTTTTGATCTTTGTTGCTTTAAAGTCTATTTAATCAGAGATGAGAATTGCAACTCCTGCTTTTTTTTGCTCTCCATTTGCTTGGTAAATCTTCCTCCATCCTTTTACTTTGAGCCTTTGTGTATCTTTGCATGTGAGGTGGGTTTCCTGGATACAGCACACCGATGGGTTTTGGTTTTTTATCGAATTTGCCAGTCTATGTCTTTTGATTGGTGCATTTAGCCCATTTACATTTAGGGTTAATATTGTTATGTGTGAATTTGATACTGTCATTTTGATGCTAGCTGGCTGTTTTGCCTTTTGGTTCATGTACATTCTTCATTTTGTTGATGGTCTTTAGCATTTGGTATGCTTTTAGGATGGCTGGAACTGGTTGTTTCTTTCTATGTGTAGTGCCTCTTTCAGGAGTTCTTGTAAAGCAGGCCTAGTGGTGACAAAATCTCTGAGTACTTGCTTGTTCATGAAGAATTTTATTTTTCCTTCACTTATGAAGCTCAGTTTGGCTGGCTATGAAATTCTGGGTTGAAAGCTCTTTTCTTTAAGGATGTTGAATATTGGCCCCCACTTTCTTCTGGCTTGTAGAGTCTCTGCCGAGAGATCTGCTGTGAGTCTGATGGGCTTCCCTTTGTGGGTGACCCGACCTTTCTCTCTGGCTGCCCTTAGTATTTTCTCCTTCATTTCAACCCTGGTGAATCTGACGATTATGTGCCTTGGGGTTGCTCTTCTTGCGGAATATCTTTGTGGTGTTCTCTGTATTTCCTGGAGTTGAGTATTGACCTGTCTTGCTAGGTTGGGGAAATTTTCCTTGATAATATCCTGAAGAGTGTTTTCCAGCTTGGATTCATTCTCTTCGTCACATTCTGGTACACCTATCAAACATAGGTTGGGTCTCTTCACATAGTCCCACATTTCTTGGAGATTTTGTTCATTCCTTTTTGTACTTTTTTCTTTAATCTTGGTTTCTCGTTTTATTTCATTGAGTTGATCTTTGACTTCTGATATTCTTTCTTCTGCTTGTTCAATTCGGCTGTTGAAACTTGTGCATGCTTCACGAAGTTCTCGTGTTGTGTTTTTCAGCTCCTTCAATTCATTCATATTCCTCTCTAAGTTGTCCATTCTTGTTATCAATTCCTCGAATCTTATTTCAAATCTGTTTTCAAGGTTCTTAGTTTCTTTGCACTGGTTTAGTACATGTTCCTTTAGCTCACTGAAGTTTCTCATTATCCACTTTCTGAAGTCTGATTCCGTCATTTTGTCACATTCATTCTCCGTCCAGCTTTGTTCCCTTGCTGGTGAGGAGTTTTGGTCCTTTTTTGGAGGTGAGGTGTTTTGATTTTGGGTGCTTTCCTCCTTTTTATGCTGGTTTCTTTCCATCTTTATGGATTTATCCACCTGTCGTCTTAGTAGTTGCTGATTTTTCAATTGGGTCTCTGTGTGGACGCTGAGATTGTTGATGATGAAGTATTTCTGTTACTTAGTTTTCCCTCTAATGGTCTATCCCCTCTGCTGTATGAGTGCTGAGGTCCACTCCAGGCCCCGCTTGTCTGGGGTATACCTGCAGCAGCTGCGGAACAGTGAGGGATGATACCAGTTTCTTCTTCTGCTGTCCTTGTTCCAGAATAATGCCAGCCAAATGTCAGTCTGATTAGTCCTTTTCTGGGGTGACTCCTTGGATATACAGGGGTGAGGGAGCTGCTTGAGGAGACAGTCTGTGCTTTATAGGAGCTCCAGTGCTGAGCTGTGAGCTCCATTGTTCATTCAGCGTTGTTGGGAGGTTGTTTATGTCTGCTGCTATAGAACTCATAAAACACCACCCTTTCCCCCGCCCTTAGATGCTCTGTCTCAGGGAGTTGGGGCTTTGATTATGAGTATCTGTTGCACTGTCCTGCCCCACTAGGTGGCAGTCTATTCACTATTTGCCTGCCGGGGCTCTGACCTGCTAGCGTGGGTCCGCCCTGTTGCTGCTGGGCTCCCTTCTGCTGTGGAGCATGGAGTCTCTCTGTTATGGCAGGTTGCCTCGGCAACGGCGGGCTCTGTCAGTCCTGGGTGGTGCTTCAGTGGGGGTGGACTGCGTCAGCAATGGTGGATGCCCCTCCCTCACTGGGCTGCACCGTCCTAGATGCCGGCAGCAAAACTCTCAGCTCCAAGCATCTCCAGTCGCTGCCCTGCTTGTCCCCGTGAGTGTGGGACCCGCCAAGCCCGATCACCCAGCTCCCTGCCTCAGAGTTTGTCCTCTCTCTCTCTCTTCCTCTCCCCAAGCTGAAAGGTCGACTCTCTCACTGGCGCCCCAGTAGCCTGCTGATAGGGCACTGGGATCCGTGCGATCTCCTGTGCCGCTGCCCACTACCCCGGCTCAGATCATGCTTCCAAGGAAACTCCTGGTCTGGCTCATTGTCCAAGTCCCGTTCAATCAGATGAACATGCCAGTCTGCCCTTCCAAATCTCAGATTGCCGGTTTAACAGGGCACCCAGACCAGTGAGTTCTGCGCTGGGTCCTGCTGTGGCGCCGGCCGAAGAGGCGGCGGGAGCCAGCTGCATTAGCCAGCTGTGCTAGTGTCCCGTGTCTCTCCCACACCTGGGACTTTCAACGCTCTGTGGGCATAAAAGGAACATCTGAGAATGCGGCTAGGACTCACCCTCTGCGCCTTCACTGAGAGCTGCAATCCTGAGTCGCCTCTATGACGCCATCTTGCCTCCTCTGCGTCATGGTCTATTTGTCAGAGTGGTCACAGGACCACCCCAGATTTGAGGTTACAGAAATAGAAGATAACCCTTGCTGGGGAAGTTGCAAAGTCACTGTGCAGAGCAACATGCAGAACAATTGTCCACATCTCAAAAAGAGCATATTGGAGTTTTATTCACTTTACCTTGCATCTATAAATGATCTTATACTAATAATATCTTAACAATGTTTTGTTTTTAGATTCCTGAATACAGTACATCTGTTTGGTAGTATAAATGTTTATTTTTGAAGAGTATTTTTTTAGTTGTTCTTAGTCTAGGGATCTTCCTTATTTATTACTAAGTATTTATATTTTTAGATTTCACTACAGGTTTTTAATCAAAAAAATTCCCATTGTCATTGTTGCTAGGAATTAAGAAGAAAATTTAATTTTTTATTTGACACTTGAATTCTATAAATTTGCTAAATTTACTTCTTATTCATACAAAATTATATCTATAGATTCTTCAGGGTTGTCTGAAATACTATCATGTTATTTACAAGTAAAGATAGCTTATTACTTGGCAATATACAGGAGTGTTTTAGTTTCTCTTTGTGTCATTTTTAGAAGGTTATACTTTCCCTACATTTTACCTGTCATCTAAGCTTTCAAATTAATTGAAACAATGTGTTTCATAACAATCCTTTTCTAACCTTTTAAAGTTTAAAGGATCTGTGGGATGATCATTTGTTTTATTATTTCTGGTATTAGTAATTTGAATTTCTCTTGATCACTCTTGTAGCAGTTTATTAATTTTATCATAAAGATACCAGATTTTGGCTATTTTTTTTAAATTTAAAATTTTTATTACATTATAGGTTTTGGGGTACATGTGCAGAACATGCAAGATAGTTGCATAGGACACACATGACAGTGTGTTTGGCTGCCTTCCTCCCCTTAATTCACACTTGGCATTTCTCCCCAGGCTATCCCTCCCCAGCGCCCCCCCGCTGTCTCTCCCCCATTTCCCCCAGTAGACCCCAGTTGTAGTAGACCCCCTCCCTGTGTCCATGTGTTCTCATTTTTCTCACCCGCCTATGAGGGAGAATATGCGGTATTTGTTTTTCTGTTCTTGTGTCAGTTTGTGGAGAATAATGTTCTCCAGATTCATCCATGTCCTTACAAAGGACACAAACTCATCATTTTTGATTGCTACATAATATTCCATGGTGTATGTGTGCCACATTTTCCCAGTCCAGTCTATCATCGATGGGCATTTCGGTTGGTTCCAGGTCTTTGCTATTGTAAACAGTGCTGCAATGAACATTCATGTGCATGTGTCCTTATAGTAGAACGATTTATAGTCCTTTGGATATATACCCAGTGAAGTGATATCTGGGTCAAATGGAATTTCTATTTCTAAGTCCTTGAGGAATCGCCACACTGTCTTCCATGATGGTTGAACTAATTTACACTCCCACCAACAGTGTAAGAGTGTTCCTATTTCTCCACATCCTCTCCAGCATCTGTTGTCTCCAGATTTTTTAATGATTGCCATTCTAACTGGCGTGAGTTGGTATCTCAATGTGGTTTTGTTTTGCATCTCTCTAATGACCAGTGATGATGAGCATTTTTTCATGTGTTTGTTGGCCTCATGTATGTCTTCTTTTGTAAAGTGTCTGTTCACATCCTTTGCCCATTTTTGAATGGGCTTGTTTTTTTTTTTTCCTGTAAATCTGTTTGAGTTCTTTGTAAATTCTGGATATCAGCCCTTTGTCAGATGGGTAAACTGCAAAGATTTTTTTCCCATTCTGATGGTTGCCGATTCACTCTAGTGACTATTTCTTTTGTCGTGCAGAAGCTGTAGAGTTTGATTAGGTCCCATTTGTCTATTTTGGCTTTTGTTTCCAATGCTTTTGGTATTTTGGCCATGAAGTCCTTGCCTACTCCTATGTCCTGAATGGTTTTGCCTAGATTTTCTTCTAGGGTTTTTATGGTGCCAGGTCTTATGTTTAAGTCCTTAATCCATCTGGAGTTAATTTTAGTGTAAGGTGTCAGGAAGGGGTCCAGTTTCTGCTTTCTGCACATGGTGAACCAGTTTTCCCAACACCATTTATTAAACAGGGAATCCTTTCCCCATTGCTTGTTTTTGTCTGGTTTATCAAAGATTATATGGTTGTAGATATGTTGTGTTGCCTCTGATGCCTCTGTTTTGTTCCATTGGTCTCTATCTCTGTTTTGGTACCAGTACCATGCTGTTTTGATTACTGTAGCCTTGTAGTATAGTTTGAAGTCTGGTAGCGTGATGCCTCCCGCTGTGTTCTTTTTGCTTAGAATTGACTTGGCTATGCGGGCTCTCTTTTGGTTCCATATGAAGGTCATGGTAGTTTTTTCCAGTTCTGTGAAGAAATTCAATGGTAGTTTGATGGGGATAGCATTGATTGTGTAAATTACTTTGGGCAGTATAGCCATTTTCACGATATTGATTCTTCCTAACCACGAACATGGAATGTTTCTCCATCTGTTTGTGTCCTCTCTTATTTTGTTGAACAGTGGTTTGTAGTTTTCCTTAAAGAGGTCCCTTACATTCCTTGTGAGTTGTATTCCTAGGTATTTTATTTTTTTTTGTAGCAATTGTGAATGTCAGTTCGTTCTTGATTTGGTTCTCTTTAAGTCTGTTATTGGTGTGTAGGAATGCTTGTGATATTTGCACATTGATTTTATATCCTGAGACTGCTAAAGTTGCTTATCAATTTCAGGAGTTTTTGGACTGAGGAAATGGGGTCTTCTAGGTATACTATCATGTCATCTGCAAATAGAGACAATTTGGTTTCCACCTTTCCTGTTTGAATACCCTTTATTTCTTTTTCTTGCCTGATTGCTCTGGCTTGAACTTCCAGTACTATGTTGAATAGGAGTGGTGAGAGAGGGCATCCTTGTCTAGTGCTGGATTTCAAAGGGAATGCTTCCAGTTTTTTGCCCATTAAGTATGATATTGGCTGTTGGTTTGTCGTAAATAGCTTTTATTACTTTGAGATATGTTCCATCAATACCAAGTTTATTGAGAGTTTGTAGCATAAAGGGCTGTTGAATTTTGTCAAATGCCTTCTCTGTGTCAATTGAGCTAATCATGTGGTTTTTGTTTTTGGTTCTGTTTATGTGGTGAATTACATTTATAGACTTGTGTATGTTGAACCAGCCTTGCATCCCTGGGATGAATCCTACTTGATCATGATGGATCAGTTTTTTCATGTGCTGTTGCAATCTGTTTGCCAGTATTTTATTGAAGATTTTTGCATCTATGTTTATCATGGATATTGGCCTGAAGTTTTCTTTTCTTGTTGAGTCTCTGCCAGGTTTCGGTATCAGGATGATGTTGGTCTGATAAAATGATTTGGGAAGGGTTCCCTCTTTTTGAATTATTTGGAATAGTTTCAGAAGGAAACTCTTTGTGTGTCTGGTAGAATTCGGCTGTGAACCCATCTGGACCAGGGCTTTTTTTGTTCGGTAGGCTCTTAATTGCTGCCTCAACTTCAGAACTTGTTATTGGCCTATTCATAGTTTTGGCTTCCTCGTGGTTTAGGCTTGGGAGGACACAGGTGTCCAGGAATTTATCCATTTCTTCCTGGTTTACTAGTTTATATGCATAGAGTTGTTTGTAGTATTCTCTGATGATGGTTTGAATTTCTGTGGAATCTGTGGTGATTTCCCCTTTATCGTTTTTTATTCCATCTATTTGGTTGTTCTCTCTCTTTTTTTTTATCAGTCTGGCTAGTGGTCTGTCTATTTTGTTGATCTTTTCAAAAAACCAGCTGTTGAATTTATTGATTTTTTGAAGGGTTTTTCCTGTCTCTATCTCCTTCAGTTCCACTCTGATCTTAGTTATTTCTTGTCTTTGGCTAGGTTTTGAGCTTTTTTGATCTTGATCCTCTAGCTCTTTCAATTTTGACAATAGGGTGTCAATTTTGGATCTCTCCACTCTTCTCATGTGGGCACTTATTGCTATATATTTTCCTTTACAGACTGCTTTAAATGTGTCCCAGAGATTCTGGTACGTTGGCTCTTCATTCTCGTTGGTTTCAAAGAACTTCTTTATTTCTGCCTTCATTTCATTGTTTATCCAATCAACATTCAAGAGCCAGTTGTTCAGTTTCCATGAAGTTGTGCGGTTCTGAGTTATTTTCTGAATTCTGAGTTCCAACTTGATTGCACTATGGTCTGAGAGACTGTTTGTTATGATTTCAGTTGTTTTGCATTTGCTGAGGAGTGCTTTACTTCCAATTATGTGGTCAATTTTGGAGTAGGTGTGATGTGGTGCTGAGAAGAATGTATATTCTGTGGATTTGGGGTGGAGAGTTCTGTAAATGTCTATCAGGATTGCTTGTTCCAGGTTTGACTTCACGTCTTGGGTATTCTTGCTAATTTTCTGCCTGGTTGATCTGTCTGATATTGACAGTGGAGTGTTAACATCTCCCACTATTATAGTGTGGGAGTCTAAGTCTCTTTGTAAGTCATTAAGAACTTGTCTTATATATCTGGGTGCTCCTGCATTGGGTCCATATATATTTAAAATTGTTAGCTCTTCTTGTTGTATCGATCCTTTTACCATTATGTAATGACCTTCTTTGTCTCTCTTGATCTTTGTTGGTTTAAAGTCTATTTTATCAGAGACGAGAATTGCAACTTCTGCATGTTTTTGCTCTCCATTTCCTTGGTAAATCTTCCTCCATCCCTTTATTTTGAGCCTTTTTGTATCCTTGCATGTGAGATGGGTTTTTTGGATACAGCACACCAATAGATTTTGGTTTTTTATTCAATTTTCCAGTCTGTGTCTTTTGATTGTGCATTTAGCCCATTTACATTTAGGGTTAATATTGTTATGTGTGAATTTGATACTGCCATTTTGATGCTAGCTGGCTGTTTTGCCCATTGGTTGATGTAGATTCTTCATTTTGTTGATGCTCTTTAGCATTTGGTATGTTTTTAGGATGGCTGGTACTGGTTGATTCTTTGTATGTGTAGTGCCTGTTTCAGGATCTCTTGTAAAGCAGGCCTAGTGGTGACAAAAATCTCTGAGTGCTTGCTTGTTTGTGAAGGATTGTATTCTTCCTTCACTTATGAGGCTGAGTTTGACTGGGTGTGAAATTCTGGGTTGAAAGTTCTTTTCTTTAAGGATATTGAATATTGGCCCCCACTCTCTTCTGGCTTGTAGAGTCTCTGCTGAGAGATCTGTTGTGAGTCTGATGGGCTTCCCTTTGTGTGTGACCTGACCTTTTTCTCTGGCTTTCCTTAGTATTTTCTCCTTCATTTCAACCCTGGTGAATCTGATGATTATGTGCCTTGGGGTTGCTCTTCTTGCGGAGTATCTTTGTGGGGTTCTCTGTATTTCCTGGAGTTGAGTATTGACCTGTCTTGCTAAGTTGGTCAAATTTTTCTGGATAATATCCTGAAGAGTGTTTTCCAGCTTGGATTCATTCTCTTCATCACATTCTGGTACACGTATGAAATGTAGGTTGGGTCTCTTCACATAGTCCCACATTTCTTGGAGATTTTGTTCATTCCTTTTTGTGCTTTTTTCTCTAGTCTTGGTTTCTCATTTTATTTCATTGAGTTGATCTTCGACTTCTGATATTCTTTCTTCTGCTTGGTCAATTCACTTGTTGATACTTGTGCATGCTTCATAAAGTTTTCGTGTTGTGTTTTTCAGCTCCTTCAATTCATTCATATTCCTCTCTAAGTTGTCCATTCTTGTTATTTCCTCGAATCTTGTTTCATATCTTTTTTTCAAGGTTCTTAGTTTCTTTGCATTGATTTAGAACATGTTCTTTTAGGTCACTGAAGTTTCTCATTATCCACCTTCTGAAGTTTTATTCCATCATTTTGTCTCAGTCATTCTTTTCCAGCTTTGTTCCCTTGCTGGTGAGGCATTTTGGTCTTTTGTAGGGGGTGAGATATTTTGGTTTTGGGTATTTTCCTCCTTTTTGCACTGGTTTCTTCCCATCTTTGTGGATTTATCCACCTGTCATCTTAGTAGTTGCTGACTTTTCAATTTGGTCTCTGATTGGATGGCCAGATTGTTGATGATGAAATATTTCTGTTTCTTAGTTTTTTTTCTAACGGTGTAGCCCCTCTGCTGTATGAGTGCTGAGGTCCACTCCAGGCTGTGCTTGTCTGGGGTACACCTGTAGCAGCTGTGGAACAGTGAGGGATGCTACCAGTTTCTTCTTCTGCTTTCTTTGTCCCAGAATGATGCCCGCCAAATGTCAGTCTGATAAGTCTTTTTTTGAGGTGACTCTTTGGATATCCAGGGGTCAGGGATCTGCTTGAGGAGATGGTCTGTACTTTGTAGGAGCTCCAGTGCTGAGCTGTGAGCTCTGTTGTTCATTCAGTATTGTTGGGCACCTGCATTTAGGTCTGCTGCAGCAGAACTTATAAAACCCATTTTTTTTCCTTCAGATGCTCTGTTTCAGTGTGTTGGGGCTTTCTTTATGATTATCTGTTGCACTGTCCTTCCCAGCTAGGAGGCAGTCTATTCACTATTTGCCAGCCGAGGCTTCACCCCGCTAGCACGGTTCTGCCCTGCTGCCATGGGGCTCCATTCTACTGTGGTGCACTCCGCCCTGTTGGTAGAGTCTCTCTGTTATGGCGGGTTGCCTCGGCAATGGGATGCTGTTTCTGCAATGGGCGTGTTCCTCAGTAGGGGCAGATTGCATTTGTAGTGGTGTACGCCCCTCCCCCACCAGGCTGCACCATCCTGGATTCAGCTGAGCCCGCAGCAAAACTTTTAACCCTATGTGCCTCCAATCACTGCCCTGTTTGTCCCCGTGAGGGTGGGACCTGCTGAGCCCAATCAACTGGCTCCCTGCCTCCGAGTCCATCCTCTCACTCTCTCTTTTTCTCCCCAAGTTGAAAGGTTGACCCTCTCACTGGTGCTCCAGTAGCCTGCTGATAGGACACTGAGATCCGTGCAATCTCCCGTGCTGCTGCCCACTGCACTGGCTCAAATCACACTTCCCAGGAATCTCCTGGTCTGGCTCACTGTCCAAGTCCTGTTTAGTCAGATGGACATGTCAATCTGCCCTTCCAAATCTCAGATTGCTGGTTTAACAGGGCACCCAGACCAGTGAGTTTTGTGCCGGGTGCTGTTATGCTGCAGCACCGGCTGAACTGGTCGCACAATCCAAAACAGCAGCTGCGCTGGTGTCTCATGTCTCTCCTACACCTGGGAATTTCCCCGTTCTGTGGGCAACAAAGGTCCATCTGAGAATGCGACTAGGACTCACCCTCTTCACCTTTACTGAGAGCTGCAATCCTGAGTTGTTTCTGTGGTGCCATCTTGGAAATCCCCCCATATATATGTTTCTTTATCCACTCATTGATTGATGGGCATTTGGGTTGGTTCCATGATTTTGCAATTGTAACTTGTGCTGCT
Organism: Saguinus oedipus; assembly: GCA_031835075.1. Classification (NCBI taxonomy): domain Eukaryota; kingdom Metazoa; phylum Chordata; class Mammalia; order Primates; family Cebidae; genus Saguinus; species Saguinus oedipus. Next base: position 61,691,756 of record CM063178.1, on the reverse strand, counting down.
GTAAACATGCATGTGTAAGTATTTATTTTTTTAAAATAATGACTTCTTTTCCTCTGGGTAGATACCCAGTAGTGGGATTGCTGGATCAAATGGTCGTTCTGCTTTTAGTTCTTTAAGGCAGCTCCATGCTGTTTTTCTTTTATTATTATTATTATTATTATTTTTATTGCATTTTAGGTTTGGGGTTACATGTGCAGAACCTGCAAGATAGTTGCATAGGTACACACATGGCAGTGTGTTTTGCTGCCTTCCTCCCCTTAACCCACATTTGGCATTTCTCCCCATGCTATCCCTCCCCAGCTCCCCGCCATGCTGTCCCTCCTCTATTTCCCCCAATAGACCCCAGTGTGTAGTACTCCCTTCCCTGTGTCCATGTGTTCTCATTTTTCATCACCTGCCTATGAGTGAGAATATGCAGTGTTTCATTTTCTGTTCTTGTGTCAGTTTGCTGAGAATGATGTTCTCCAGATTCATCCATGTCCTTACAAAGGACATGAACTCATCATTTTTGATTGCTGCATAATATTCCGTGGTGTATATGTGCCACATTTTGCCAGACCAGTCTATCATCGATGGGCATTTGGGCTGGTTCCAGGTCTTTGCTATTGTAAGCAGTGCTGCAATGAACATTCCTGTGCATGTGTCCTTATAGTAGAACAATTTATAGTCCTTTGGATATATACCCAGTAATGGGATTGCTGGGTCAAATGGAATTTCTATTTCTAGATCCTTGAGGAATTGCCACACTGTCTTCCACAATGGTTGAACTAATTTAGACTCCCACCAGCAGCGTAAAACTGTTCCTATTTCTTTACGTCCTCTCCAGCATCTGTTGTCTCCAGATTTTTTAATGATCACCATTCTAACTGGTGTGAGATGGTATCTCAATGTGGTTTTGATTTGCATCTCTCTAATGACCAGTGATGATGAGCATTTTTTCATGTTTGTTGGCTTCATGTATGTCTTCTTTGTAAAGTGTCTGTTCATATCTTTTGCCTATTTTTGGATCAGCTTGTTTGTTTTTTTTCTTGTAAATCTGTTTGTGTTCTTTGTAAATTCTGGATATCAGCCCTTTGTTTGATGCGTAAACTGCAAAATTATTTTCCCATTCTGTTGGTTGCCAATTCACTCTATTGACTGTTTCTTTTGCTCTGCAAAAGCTGTGGAGTTTGATTAGGTCCCACTTTTCTATTTTGGCTTTTGTTGCCAGTGCTTTGGTGTTTTGTTCATGAAGTCCTTGCCTACTCCTATGTCCTGAATGGTTTTGCCTAGATTTTCTTCTAGGGTTTTTATGGTGCCAGGTCGTATGTTTAAGTCTTTAATCCATCTGGAGTTAACTTTAGTGTAAGGTGTCAGGAAGGTGTCCAGTTTCTGCTTTCTGCACATGGCTAGCCAGTTTTCCCAACACCATTTATTAAACAGGGAGTCCTTTCACTATTGCTTGTTTTTGTCTGGTTTATTAAAGATAATATGGTTGTAGATACATTGTGTTGCCTCCAATGCCTCTGTTCTGTTCCATTGGTCTATATCTCTGTTTTGGTACCAGTACCATGCTGTTTTGATTACTGTAGCCTTGTAGTATAGTTTGAAGTCCGGTAGTGTGATGCCTCCTGCTGTGTTCTTTTTGCTTAGAATTGACTTGGCTATGCAGGCTCTCTTTTGGTTCCATATGAAGAATCAATATTGTGAAAATGGGTATACTGCCCAAAGTAATTTACAGAATCAATGCTATCTTCATCAAGCTACCATTGACTTTCTTCATGGAACTGGAAAAATTCATACTGTTTATCATAGCAGCTCTATGAATTTACATTTTCACTGGCAGCATAGAAATGTTCCTTGTTCACTGCATCCATGCCAACATCAACTGCTTTTTGATTTTTTTTTGAGATGGTGTTTTCCTTTTGTTGTCTAGGCTGGAGTGCAATTATGTGATTTCATCTCACTACAACTTCTGCCTCCTGGTGATTCTCTGGTCTCAGTGATTCTCTTGCCTCAGTCTTCTGTGTAACTCGGATTATAGGCATGCACCACCACACCTAGCTAATTTCATATTGTTAGTAGTGTTGGGGTTTCTTTATGCTGGTCAGGCTGGTCTCGATCTCCTGACCTCAGGTGATCCTCCTGTCTTGGCTTCCCAAATTGCTGGGATTGCAGGTGTAAGCCACTGCACCTGGCCCTGTTTTTTGATTTTTTGATTATGACCATTCTTGCAGGAGTGAGGTGGTATTACATTGTAGTTTTGATTTGCATTTTTCTGATCATTATTGATATTGAGCTGATTTTGTCCAGAGTTTTTATTATAAAAGGATGCTGGATTTTGTTGAATGTTTTTCCTGCATCTACTGAAATGATCATGTGATTTTTCTTTTTTATTCTGTTTAGGTGGTATATAACATTTATTGACTTGTATATGTTAAAACATCCCTGCATCCTTGTATGACACTCACTTGATGTTGGTGTATTATCCTTTTGACATGTTGTTAGACTTTGTTAGCTAGTATTTTGTTAAGGATTTTAGCATCTATGTTCATCAAAGATATCAATCTCTAGTTTTCTTTTTTGGTTATGTCCTTTCCTGGTTTTGGTATTAGGGTGATGCTGGCTTCATAGAATGAATTAGGCAGGGTTCCTTTTCTCTCTATCTTGTGAAATGGAGTCAAAAAGTTGGTACAACTTCTTTTTTGAATGTCTTGTAAAATTGTGCTGTGAATCTGTCTGGTCCTGGATTTTTTCTTGTTGGTAATTTTTAAATTACCATTTCAATCTTGCTGCTTGTTATTGGTCTCTTCAGGGTCGCTAATTCTTCCTGATTTAAGTTAGGAGGGTTGTAGTTTTTTAGGAATTTATCCATATCTGCCCCATTTAGGTCAGTCTATTTTTTTTAAGTCTTGTGAAAGTCTTATGAAGTTCTATTTTTAGGTACATACCAATTTATAATTGTACCAACTTATAATATTCCCACTACTGAGCTTTTGTCATTAGAAACAAATTGTTTCTGGCAGTGTTTCTTGTTTTGAAGTCTATTTTTGTCTGCTATTATAGAAACAGTGTTCTTTTAGTCAGAGTTTATATAGTTCATTCCTCTATTTTATTTTCACATTTTTAATCCTGTTATATAAGATGTTTCTCTCATAACACTGTTATTATTGAGTCCTATTTTCAAAATATGGAACATTTGCTCATTTATTTTCTTAAATAAAATTAATCATGTATTTTGTTTTATATTTACGATCTTTCTATTTGTTTTGTGTTTAATAATGTTGCATATAGCTTACATTCATTTCAGTTTACTCCCATGTTACCTCTTTCTATTACTCTTTATTCTTTCTTGCATTTTGTTTTTTCCACGTCAGTGTTCTTTTCTTCCTTATGAAGATCATTATTTAGAGTTCTGAGTAGTATAGTCTTTGGCTGATCACAAAAATCTCTAAGCATATTTTATCATCTGGTCAAAAAAAATTTCTACATTTTGCCTTTATTTCTGTACGATTGCAGAATTGATGTTTAATTATATATTGACATTTATTTTTATTTAGCTCCATCAAATTTTTTAATTTTGTGGTTTTTACTGCTTCTCTTAAAAAAATAGGTTGTCAGACTTACTGTTATTTCTTTTTGTTTTATTTTGCTTTGTTGCTTCTATTTATCCTTTTAAAACAAATTATTTATTCTCATAAAAGTTTTTTTATGAGCTTTTAAACTCCATTAATTTATAGCTTAATGTATTTTAACAGTTATAGAAAAATTTCAGCCATCTGTTTGAACTTAGCTGAAGGACGCAGTGTCCTGGTATACTGGGAAACATCTGGACAGCAAAGTGTGTGACCCCACCCAACTCTGCCCTTGGTAGCCAGGCAGGCAACACCTGCTAGAGCTTATGGTCCATAAAACCTACATCTATGTGATCTCAGCTGGAGGGCACAGCCTCCTATTGTCCTCAGAAATATGCAGATGGCAAGGTGCATGACACTGCAGCAATCCTGCCACTGGTAGCCAGGTGGGCAACCATGCTATAGCTTCCAGCCTGGTGGTCCTGCTTCTGTGTGAAATCAGCCTTTTCTGACCCTTTCCTGACACTTTACACTAAATTAACTAAAATTAACTCCAGATGGATTAAAGACTTAAACATACAGACCTAACACTGTAAAAACCCTAGAAGAAAACCTAGGCAAAATCATTCAGGACATAGGCATAGGCAAGGACTTCATGACTAGAACACCAAAAGCATCAGCAACAAAAGCCAAAATAGACAAATAGGATCAAATTAAACTTCAGAGCTTCTGTACAGCAAATGAAAAAATCATTAAAGTGAACTGGCAACAAAGAGAATGGGAAAAATTTTTTGCAATCTACCCATCTGACAAAGGGCTAATAAATAAAAAAAGTAAAAAAAAGGAAAAAATGCTTATTTAAGGAAATATTAGAAAAATGCAAATCAAAAGCACAATTAGTTACCATTCCACAACAGTCAAAATAGTTAATATCAAATGGTAATAAAATAACAGATGATGGTAATGTTGCAAATAAAAGGGAATACTTATACACTGCTGGTGGGAGTGTAAATTTCTTCATTATGGAAAGCAGTGTGGCAATCAATGATCTAGAAACAGAATTAACATTTCACCCAACAATCTCATTATTAAGTATATACTCAAAGGAACATAAGTTGTTTTATTATAAAAATTCAGCAAAGCATAGTGTGTTAGTCTGTTTTCACAGTGCTGATTAGAGCACTGTGCCATGCCTGAGTCTGGCAATTTACAGAAGAAAGAATTTTAATGGACTTACTGTTCTAAGAGGCTGGAGAGACCATATAATTATGGCAGAAGGCAAGGAGGAGCAAGTTATGTCTTACATGGATAGTAGCAGGCAAAAAGAGAGCTTGTGCAGGCAAACTCCTTATTATAAAACAATCAGATCTCCTGAGACTTATTCACTATCATGAGAACAGCATGGTTCTCCCCCATGATTTGATTACTTCCTATCAGGTCTCTCCACAACATGTGGGAATTAAAGATGAGATTTGGGTACAGACAGAGACAAACCATATCAATCTGCACCCATCCACTCCCAAATCTCATGTCCTCACATTTCAAAATGAATCATGCTTCCCAATAGTTCCCCAAAGTTTTAACTCATTTCAGCATTAACTCAAAAGTTCACAGTCCAAAGTCTCATCTGAGACAAGGCAAGTCCCTTCTGCCTATGAGCCTGTAAAATCAAAAGCAAGTTAATTACTTTCTAGATACAATGGAGGTACAGGCATTGGGTAAATACGATCATTAAAAATGGGAGAAATTGGCCAAACAAACGGGCTACAGGTCCCATGCAAGTCTGAAATCCAGTGGAGGAGTCAAATCTTAAAGCTCCAAAATTATCTCCTTTGACTCCATGTCTCACATCCAGGTCATGCTGATATAAAAGCTGGATTCCCATGTTCTTGTATGGCTCTGTTTATGTGGCTTTGCAGGGTATAACCTTCCTTCTGGCTGGTTACATAAGCTGGTGTGTCTGTAGCTTTTCCAGGTGCATGATGCAAGTTGTCAGTGGATCTACCATTCTGGAGTCTGGAGCATGGTGTTTTCTTTTCACAGTTCCACTAGGCAGCACCCAAGTGGTGATTCTGTGGTGAGGCTCTAACCCCACATTTCCTTTCCACACTACCCTAGGAGAGGTTCTCCATGAGTTTCCTCCCACTGCAGCAAACTTCTGCCTGGAAATCCAGGCATTTCCCTATATCCTTTGAAACCTAGGTGGAGGTTCCCCAAATGAAATTCTTGACTTCTGTGAACCTGCAGGTGCAACATCTGTGGAGGCTGCCCAGGCTTAGGGCTTGCACCCTCTGAAGCCACATCTTAAACTGTACCTTGTCCCCTTTAAGTAATAGCTGGAGCAGTTGTGATGCAGGACACCAAGGCCCTAGACTGCATACAGCAGAGGGACACTGGATCAGGCCCAAGAAACTGTTTTTCCTTCTAGGTCTCAGAGCCTGTGATCAGAGAGGCTGCTGCAAAGTTCTCTGACATGCCACAGAGACGTTTCTCACATTGTCTTGGTGATGAACATTCACTCCTTATTACTTATTCAAATATCTGCAGCCTGCTTTAATTGTTTCTCAGAAAATGAGATTCACTTTTCTATTGCATTGTGACAATGCAAATTTTCCAAACTTCAATGCTTTGCTTTCCTTATAAAACAGAATGTATTTAACAGTACCCATGTCACCTCTTGAATGCTCTGCTGATTAGAAATTTCTGACAGATACCCTAAATCATCTCTCTCAAGTTCAAAGTTCCAATATTCTCTAGGGCAGGGACAAAATGCTGCCAGTCTCTTTGTAAAACATCACAAGAGTCACCTTTGCTTCAGTTCCCAACAGGTTCCCCCTCTTCATCTGCAACCACCTCAGCCTTGATTTAGTTGTTTATACCATTATCAGAATTGTAGTCAAATCCATTTAACAACTCTCTAGAAAATTCCAATCTTGCCCACATTTTCCTGTCTTCTGAGTCCTTAAAGGTATTACAACCTCTGGCTGTTACCCAGTTTGAAAGTTGCTTCTTTATTTTGGGTTATGTTTTCAGTTGTGCCCCACTCTACTGGTACCAATTTACTGTTTTAGTCCATTTTCACACTGCTGATGAAGACATATCCAAGACTGAGCAATTTACAAAAGAAAGGTTTAATGGACTTACAGTTTGAAGTGGCTGGTGGGGCCTCACAATCATGGCAGTAGACAAAGAACAACAAGTTGTGTCTTACACAGATGGCAGCAGGCAAATAGAGAGTTTGTGCAGGCACACTCCCTCATATAAAACCATCAGATATTGTGAGTCTTATTCACAATCAAGAAAACAGCATGAGAAAGACATACCCCCATCATTCAATTACCTTCCACTGGGTCCCTCTCACAACACCTGTGAATTCAAGATGAGATCTGCATGGGGACATAGCCAATCAATATCACATATGTTAATTACAGCAATATTTACAATAGCAAAGATATAGAATCCAATTAAATGCTCATGAACCATAGATTGGATAAAAAATTGGTACATATACACCATGGAATACTATGCAGCAATAAAAACATTGAGATCAGATCCTTTCTAGCACCATGTAGAGACCCAGAGGCCATTATCTTAGCATACTACAACAAATACTGCATATTCTTACTTATTTCAGTCAGAGATAAGACTGGTTGTTCAAGATAAACAAGAAGAACAAACACATGGATACTAGAAGGGGAGCAACAGATGCTGAGGCCTTCTTAATAGGGAATGTTGGGAGTAGGAAGTGTATCAGAAGAAACACCTATCAAATGGTATGCTTATTATCTAGGTGATGAAATTATCTGTCCACCAAACCCGCATGACATCCAGTTTATCTATATAACAAGCCTGCACATGTATTCCTGAACCTAAAAAAGTGTAGCCATACATCTTCAAATATTTTACCTATCCTCTTTCTGCAATTATAATTCAATGCATGTTAGAGTTTTGCACTGTGAACTTTATACTTCTTTTATACCATTTTCTGCATTTACTTTATTGCTCTCTGCTTTGTTCTGCATATTTTCTTCTGATCTTTTTCTAATTTCCTATTTCTCTCTTTAACTGTTTCTAATCTTCTGTTACACCCAACCTTTGAGTTCCTAATTTTGTGTATTGTGTATTTTAGTTTTCAAATTTAGTTTGTTCAATATATTAAGCATCTTGTGTTTTAATTATTTGTATACACTAGGCACATTTAAAAACGCTTTTCATTATTTGAATCATTCATAACTTTTATTTTGCTTTCTTCTTTTGATCAGGCCTTGTCTTCTCCTACACTTTGTTATTTTTGAGTGCTGCATTTTGCATATAAAAATGGTACAATATATTAAGATTTTTATTATGTTCATTTTCTTTTCTTTTCTTTCTTTCTTTCTTTCTTTTTTTTTTTGAGATGTAGTTTCACTCTTGTTGCCCAGGCTGGAGTGCAATGGTGCAATCTTGACTCACTGCAACCTCCACCTCCTGGGTTCCAGCAATTCTCCTGCCTTAGCCTCCCAAGTAGCTGGGACTACAGGCACTCATTACCATGCCCAGCTAATTTTTTTTTAAGTAGAGACAGGATTTGACCATGTTGACCAGGATGGTCTTGATTTCTTGACCTTGTGATCTGTCCACCTCGGCTGCCCAAAGTGCTGGGATTACAGGCGTGAGCCACCTATGTTGATTTTCTTTAAAAGAGGATTAACTATTTTTCTAGCTGGCAGCTAAGATTGAAGATCTAAAAATTCCAGACAACATTAATCCAATGAAGAAATGAGATGACCTAAACTGGGCTTGAGTTCCTTTGCATACTACTCCATTGTCTACTTATTTCTACTCCAAGAATAAATTCCTCTGTGGTCTCAAATGAAAGCCCAGTTGTTTACAAAGGACTCCTTTCCTTGGTAAATTTTGAGGTTCACTTATTCTTCAGGCAATAACGTCAATATAAAGCTCCACCCAATTTTTAAGGCTTTCACTTACGGCTTTAGACTTAATCCATACTCTTAGGGAAAAGAACCCAAAAGCAAAGTTCAGCTCTCTGGCTTTTCTTTGAAATGTCATTCCCACAAATTCTTTACTTATTAAAGTTTTTAAATGCTTTGAAGTGCATGTATTTCACATTTTTCTAGCTCTTCTGTTTTTTCTTATTTTCAACTTGGTGTAAAACAAGTGATTTCTGCTTTTTTAGAAGATAAATTATGTATTATATCTATATTTTACTGTCTATTTTGGCAATTAATGTGAGTTATAGAGAATTGCTGCAGACTATGGCATATTTTGAGGCAATATGTATATCAGTTGATATTTTCAATGTATTTTTAGTTGGAGCAAATAAATTCAGATTCTGGGTTGGCATAGGCATCAACTGAGCTAGCAAACACTTTTGCCTCATTTAGATAAATGGAAAGCATTGGCAGCTCTTTGACTTCACCTGGAAGGGACATAGAGAATTTTGTCTTATTCTTATATTAATTCTCCATCGTGGAGTCATAATTTAACACATAGTACCTTTGCTCACATCAAATCATTTTTCAGAATTAAAGATAGGTCTGTGCATCTTTTACCACTTATGAATAAGAGAATATAGCATCTAGATGTGCTCTTTAAATCTTAGAAGTGATCTAAATTACATTTGGGTTGGCTAGATTTAAACCATTTATTAGGTAAGTTGAAAACTGCCAGCTTTTAGTGGATGCTACTATATGATAAATCATGTTTAGTGGTGCCTATTCCATAATAAATAGCTGGTTCAGATAAGTATTTATGGGACTCTATACCTAAGGCTCCTATGACACAGAAGTTTCAGTATTTAACTAGACATACAATGAGGTAAAGATGCTCAGTGGAGCCAAGGACAAGCCAGTTTATGGAAAGAACAATGTAAATCCTTAGGGAATGATTCCCTTGTTGGAAAATTACAATGTATTCCTTGTAAAAATAGTTACTGAATTAATATTCAATAAAATTAAGGGAATGAATTAATGGACTATATATCATTATGGTTGCATCTGACACAAATTCAGGCCTTGATCAAAATCCTGTAGACTGACTTAAAATTGTAGGAACCATCACTATCTATCTTTCAATAAATAGAACATCAACTTCAGTTCAAAGCTCTCTGCCTTTGAGCGTCAGGGCTTCTTGGCCACCAACTTCTAACAGCAAGGGTAAGGTACCTCTTTGCTGGTTTTATAATTCAGTAAGAAAATATGGGGATGATTCATTATGGCTGAAATATTACTTGCTTTCCCTAAGTATTTCATAATATAAAACTCATATTTTATTGTTTAATTTATTTTAGAATTTTCTTATTTACATCACAGGCTTTACATATTACTTGGCATTCAGATCCTCTTCCTTGGCAAGAGCCAAGTTTTTTCCTTAGGGATTGTTCTAGGGAAAAATGTTTCTAGAGATAACTTCATTTGAATTTGTACTGAATATTCTAATTAACTAACCCACATTGACCTTACTGTCTCTTTCATTTAAAACAGTGATGATGTAAAAGTCATATACCATGTCTGCACACATAAATGGAAGAAATATTTTCCTAATAAGAAAACCCAAGTGATATCTCAAGACTTAAACTCCCACCAAAGGTAGAGTATGCCTTCAGTTTGCATCTAATTCTCTTGGTGTGATGTTTTATTGTCATTTCCACCATTGCTTGTAATAATTTGTGAAAGGTCTCAATTTCCTGGAATGAGATTGGGAAGATATGGAGATCTGCATTTAATTAGGAAAGAAGTGTTTTAGGAATATGTTATTTGAATAACCGAAAGATTTAATTTAAGCAGAACTCTTCAACCTTTTAGTCATTCAAATAGCTTATTTCTAAGACCAGTTATTCCCTAATTAAAAGCAAGAGAAATCTCTACCATTGAAATAGCTTATTAAAAAAAATACCATTCAAATAGCTTATTTCTAAGACAAGTTCTTTCCTAATTAAAAGCAAGAGAAATCTCTACTATCTCACAGAGATGCAAAAAGGGCCAAGTCAGGCAAAGCAGAGGTTTTCTAGAATCAGGGAAGGGAATGGGACCAACCAGGATGAGGCACTATGCCTTTTCTGTACCGTGGCAGAAGCTTTGATTCCAAACCAAGAAAAAGGCCACGCTCCCGAAAGTACCCCATGGCAGGTTGTGACTGAAGTTATTTTGGCAGAGGGGCAAAAAAAAAAAAAAAAAAAAAGGTCTGGCCCAAAATAACTGACCTGAAATAACAGACATTCCCTTCCCTAACCTTCTTTAGTTCAATTTAATATTCTAATGGACAGGTGTTTTTTTGTCTGTTTGTTTTTTACAGAGTAAGTGGTAACATTTATTAGGAAAGAGAGATTTCACAGGACATTTCCAATGAATATCCCTGTCAGTGGTTTCAGGAGTTAGACCCCCATGTCTCACACAGAAATAGATGGTAACTGCCATTTCTTTTCTTTTCTTTTTGTTTTTTGAGATGGAGTTTCACTCTTGTTGCCCAGACTGGAGTGCAATGGTACAAGCTCAGCTCACTGCAACATCCACCTCCCGGGTTCATGTGGTTCTCCTGCCTCAGCCTCCTGAGTAGCTGGGACTGCAGGCATGAGCTACCATGCCTGGCTAACTTTTTTTGCAAAGTTAATTCCTTGCATTTTCCTTGTTAGTTACAGAGCTCAATAGCTAGGCACATGAGTGTTATCATAATTTCTCAATCACAGTAAAGTACTTATGGTTGCTTCACCATAATTGACCGAGAAAGGAAGCATTTAAATAATGAATTTTAGTGTTGCTAAATTTTTTGTTTGTTTATTTGTGCCACTGAATAATGAACTTGTCCAGGTTAACTTCCACTAATGAGGTCAATTTCTATATAATCATGCAAATGCAGAATCTTTGTTTTTCTATGAAGAAATTTGTTCAGCAGGTGAGAATATTCAACCACCTTTTTACAGTAAATATTGACATTATGTTTAAGCACCTTTATATTTTTGGCACTTGCTTTGAATACTTTTATTATTTTCTGAAAGAGTGAAATAATGAGTAGCCTGTGTGAAAAAATGAAAACTGTAGCTACTAAAAACTATTTATAGATGCATGGGTAAGTCATTCATTTTCCCATTTTTTATGAGCACATATAGATGCATGAAATATCTACAGCAATTCTCAATAAAAGAAGCATTGATTTTTTTTTGGAACAAAGACAAAGCTCAAGATGTGAATTCCTGAAGCCACTGACAGGGAAATTCCTGTGATATGTTTAAAAATGGCTAATGTCTTATTTATCATATATTTTCATTGGAGGAATTCTAATTGAGAAAATTAAGCTGGTAAAACACAGACATTAATCAGAGTATACAAAGTATATCTGGTTTTAGATTATAGTCTGATAGGCATTTATTTTTCTTTTTGCCATTAAGTAGAGAAACATGTTCCATGTTGCATCTATAATAAATAAACCAATAGATTTATCATCTTTATTTCTAGGATATAATATTTTACATGTAGAATTACTTTTAGAATATGTAGAATTACTTTTAGATATATTTGACTAAAGAATTGCATATCATGTCAAGTGTGTTAGAGTGTAAAGGAATCAATGACTCATATGTTCTGCAAGCATGATACAGATATATGTATGTAAATCTAAAAATTATCTCAGCAAACATAATAATAGTATGTGCATGAAAAGAAACCCATGATCTAGTAAGTAACTTGTGTACTATCATTAAAAAACATTTATAACTCTGTATTCGTTAAGTACTTCGGAGGCTTGTTTTTGTGTTATGGAAATTTATCTTTTAAAAAGGCCACATTGTAAAGAAATAGAGTTAAATCTCTTTTCATTAGAAAAGTGTTAATTTAGTGGTTTAATAGTCCTTATGCTATCTTTCAGTTTTGTAAGATATTAAATCTTTTATCACTTAAACTATAGGGGATAGTTTACATATCCTATTTTTTTTTCAAGTAAACTGTGAAACTGCCCAATAGAAGATTTAGCTTGATGAAATTTATCACTGATGATTACAAGAGAAAAAGAACTAATACTTGCAGCAAGTAAGGTGTGAAGAAAAAGAGAACGGGATATAGACTACATTATACTCTTGTGTTCTTCAGCAGGTGTGTCTTATTAGTCTACAGCTTCCAACAATGACAGAACTCGGAAATCAGCTGGAAGAGATAGTGTGAATGACACCTAGGTTGTTCATCACAGTGGGCTTCTAGAGATGGCACTCTGCCTGCATGCGTGCTCCTTCACTGCCAGATGTATGTAAACAGCATCATCTTGTCTACATTTAAGGCTTAGTCATTCTGTAGGTTTCTTCAGCAGTGAATAATCAGAAAGTTGGGTTTGTATCTCTGCTTGTCCTATTGTTCTTTTTTCTTTAAGTTTGTCTTTCAACATCAGATCTACAGACAAAGAGAAACTAATAATTTTTTCTTTTTGAAATTTCTTTTATTTAATTATTTTTACTAGGATTTGGTCTGTATCAATTTTTTTGGCTACCCCAAAAAGCCTCCTGAGTCACCCCAGGGAACCAAAGGAGGTTGTGCTTCCAGTGTTTCCTCATTAAAAGAAATCTTTTGAAGAAGAATTTTAAAAGGATACTAGCCTCACTTAATTATCACACTAATCTTCTTATTACTTGTAGATACTCATTTATTAACTATAATTTGTTATCTTACTTGATTCTTCTTTTCTTTCATCTTCAATATGTAGCCATATCCATGCTGATAGATCCAATTTTTCCTATAATCCTGCTTACTTCTCAAGATACATCACACCACAGTTAAATTATTACTTCTATATAATTGAATCAATGATTCCTAAGATATATAATTTTATTGTATGTATGTATGCCTCTCAAGGAGTTCATGAGGTGCAGTTGTCTTACTCATTTCATCTTGGACTGTGTCTATAAATCTTATCAAGTTGACAAATATCTGAATTATTTGTTCTGAACCAGTGTTTACAGTGAAACATTCAAGATCACTAGTAATAGCTATCAGATATTGAGACTTTATCAGGTGCCAGCCACCGTTCTAGACACTTTACTTTGTTGCAATAAAATAACAGCTATAAGAGGTAAGAACTCTTGGTATCTCCATTCTAAAAATGATGAAAGTGAAGCAAAAAGAGCTTCAGTAAGTAGCCCAAAGTCACATAGTAATTGGCATATCTGGGATTGCAGCAGAGGCAGTGTGGCTGGAGGGTCTGCATTATTTACCACAGTGCTCTGTTTTCTCTCCAAAGGAGTCTTGAATCTTAAATAGGTACACAGTACATGAGGAGCATATAATCATTATTTGCTCACTGTATTTGTCAAATATCACATATACAGGCTGGCATTTTTCATGCAACTGTCATAAGCTTGAAAATTGTTATTTAATAATAAAAATGTAAAAAATGAAAAAATATCAGCAGAATAAAATAATGTAGGGTGGCATGAATAGTTTCTTAGGTAATTTGACTGGGAAGAATTCTGAGTCTGTCTAGTTCAATCCCATTGTTTTCCAGTTAGCAAACTGAGACAGATTTATAATTACATTTAGAAAGTGACTTGAACTCATGCCTTCTTACATTAAGATTGGAATTTTACCTTGAGTATGCTTCCTTTTGGAATATGGATGCTGAGGTTCTATTTTTGAGTGCTCTTAGTACCTAGATAGCATTATGAGCGAAACCATGTCTGTCCTACAGTTATCTACCTCTCTTTTAAATTTCTCTTTTCTCCTCCCTCACTACCTGGTTCGCCTCAAAAGTTTTGAAAAAAAAATATCAGCTGTGCATGTGGTAGTTGGTGACACTTGAGTTAGTTGAGTTCAGTTCAATATTAATTGCTGAAAATCAGGATAGTGTATGTAGATGTGGTAAGAATTGTGGTATTGTGTGTACCTATGCAACTGTCTTGCACATTCTGCACATGTACCCCAAAACCTATAATGCAATAAAAATTTAAAAAATTAAAAAAAAAGAATTGTGGTATAGGCAAGAATAAAGTGGAGAGATACACAGCTCCTTAGAAAACAGACAATCAGAGATTAAGACTAAGTAATTGCTCTAGGGTACGGTTTACTAACTAATTTGTAGTTACGTGATACATTTCAAAGTCTAGTCTCTTGATATTTAATGAGAGATTCATGAAGACTACACATCTTTGACACATGAAGGACTGAGGTTTTAACAATGGAATGCCATAGGACTGAGTGAGACATATCAGAAGATGTTATTTCTGGTGTTACACAGGTCATATTATAAGAATATGACAACTACTACAAACTCACAGGGCTGAATTAATGCCAATTTACTTATGTCAGTTTTAGCACTACCACTAGAGAGCAAGTTTTTTGAGAGCAGGAACCTGTTTATCATAGCTGATTTCTGTGCCAAGAAGTAACATTTTATGTAAGGGGTTATTAAACATGTGAATAATTATAACTTTACCCTTTTCTACAGAATACCTACTAAGATTTAGAGATGGATTTTTGTTTTACCTGTTGGCCCAAAACCAAATCTGAGGAGAAATAGAATTGTCAAGGGAGGATCTATTGGGTCCATTGGAAGAGGACCTCAATAGAGACTTACTAAATGTTCATTGAATATAAACCACTGTTGAAGATATAATCATGATGTGCTGAGTAACATAATGGATGTATTGATATTCCTGTTCACAGTGTCTTTACAGGTCCTCTTCTGAGCTCTCAACTTTGAAACAAGCCTGAAAGAAGAGTCAATGGGCCAGATTAGCAACGTTACAGAATTTGTTCTCTTGGGTTTTGCTCAAGACATTGATGGGCAAAAAGCATTATTTGTAATGTTTTCATTTATATATATTGTGACCATGGTGGGGAACCTGCTTATCCTGGCAACTATCATTGGCAGCCCCTCTTTGGGCTCCCCAATGTATTTCTTCCTTGCCCACTTGTCATTTATGGATGCTGCATATTCTACTGCCATTTCACCCAAATTGATGATAGACTTACTCTGTGATAAAAACACTATTTCCTTCCCAGCTTGCATGGGCCAGCTCTTTATGGAACACCTATTTGGTGGTTCTGAGGTTTTCCTTCTGGTGGGGATGGCCTATGATCGCTATGTGGCCATCTGTAAGCCGCTGCACTATTTGACCATCATGAATAGAAAGGTTTGCATCCTTCTGTTGGTGGTGGCGTGGTTCGGAGGTTTAGTTCATTCTGTGTTTCAAATTGCTGTTGTTTATAGTCTCCCTTTCTGTGGCCCCAATGTCATTGATCATTTCATCTGTGACATGTACCCATTACTGAAACTGGCATGCACTGACACCTACTTTGTAGGCCTCACTGTGGTTTTCAATGGTGGAGCAATCTGTATGGTCGTCTTTACCTTTCTGCTAATCTCCTATGGAGTCATCCTAAACTCCCTTAAAACTTACAGTCAGGAAGGGAGGTGTAAAGCCCTGTCTACCTGCAGCTCCCACATCACTGTGGTTATCCTCTTTTTTGTTCCCTGTATTTTCATGTATGTTAGACCAGTTTTAAGCTTTCCTATTGATAAATTTATGACTGTGTTTTATACAGTTATCACACCCATGTTGAATCCTTTAATATACACATTGAGAAATTCAGAGATGAAAAATGCTATAGAAAATCTCTGGTGTAACAAATTAACTATAGAAAGAATAAGAATGTCTCTCTTCATGTAGCTACAGGGATATGTAAACAATATCTTTCCAGTGAGATTGTCAGACTTGTAATGGCAATTCAGGGATCCTAGATTGGGAAAGCAGGATTTAGGAGCTCCCAGTCCAGTAAACACCTTGTCCCATCATAACTTAAATTTGATATCCAGGATCTCAAATTGTATATGCAGAGTGAGTGTAGATGAAGCTCTCTGGTGCAATTTCCAATATACAACTCTTTTATTCTGGTTCTTATCTATTTTCAGATCTATAAATTAGAGACAGGGTTTTTCTTTCACATTCTCAGCATACAGTGGAAGAAGAGAGGAGTAGATAACCAAAAATAGACACTCTTGTTCACAAGAAAAGGCTAAGGTGTTACCTTCAGTGCAATTTCCTTAAAAACTTTGTAATATTTATGTGTTTTTACTGGCATTTACAACATTATTAATGAGTCATATTCAGAAATACCTTTGCAACTAACTCTTGGGTTTGAGCTGAAAGTCTGTGTATGCAGTAGGATAATTCCCATAAGAGTCTTAGGATTATTATTGTTTAATTGGTGGGGATTATGAGACACACTTTAAAATCTTTCTGAAGTCTTCTCAAAGAATCTTCTGACACTAAAGCCAATGCCACATGCTTTTTTTTTTTTGCCACATGCTTTAAATGTGAGAATAAACATCATCTCAAAATTGACAATCGAAGATTCTTTGAGAAGACTTCAGAAAGATTTTAAAGTGTGAGCTCACTTACACTGAGAGTCTTTAGATCTTTGGACAGACTGGAAAGGGAAATCAGTTTAATTTTTAAAACCAGCAAGCTTGGGTTATTATTTTTCTTGTACATTCAGCTAGAAAATTAAAGATACTCTTTCAACTCATACTTTTACCTATGCCTTATGATATCACACACTTTTATAAGAAACAGGTTGAACTTTCAATATTGTACTTGAAAATTTTAGCTGGATCCACCTATTCACTTAAGTACACTTTCTGTTTTCTACATTATTATATTTGGCAGTATCACCAGACCTTTCTGGCACTAGATAAGGAGTCACTTCTTTTTCCTAGTTACTTCCATCTTTTCAGTCATCACTTACACTGTCCAGGTGACCCTTCCAAGTGTCATCTAGCATCTGATATTAAAGCCTTTGCCACATGCTTTAAATTGTTGTTATGGAAGCACCACACTTACAGGTGCCACTCTTTATTCTGGTCTTTCTTCCCATGCTGTACAAGGCTCCACAGTTTTTGCGACTTAAAACAACCACCATCTTATTTTATCTTCAAATTGTATGGGCCAGGAATTCAGGCAGTGGTTGGCTATTTCTTCTGCTTCATGTGGCATGGACTAGTCACTCAGTGTTATTCAGTTGATAGCTGGGGCATCTGTAGAGTCCAGGAAAGCTTACTTCACATTTATAGCATCTTGGAGGTGATGACTGGAAGAGATCCACTGAGTCCTTCCTCCTATCCATTTAGATGAAGGACCATAAGGTCTCCAACAGGATAGTCAGGCTTTTTACATGGCACTAAGAGATCCCCATGGTAGAAAGTAGAAGATGGCAGGCCAATGAAGGGCTATGTCCAGAACTGGCGCAATGTCACTTGCACCAACTTTTATTGCTCAGAGTGTTCACATGACCATCCCAGATTTGAAATGTTACAGAAACACACGATAACCGTTGAGGGGGAAGTGGGAAAGTCAATTTGCAGAGCAGTGTCAGAACAATTGTCTACATCTGAAAGGCACATATTGGGAGTTTTATTCAGATTGAGTTGAATCTATAAATCATCTTGAACTGAATTAATATCTTAACAATAGTGGGTTTTCTAATTCTTGAATACAGTATATCTACTAGGTGTTTTAAATGTTTATGTTTGAAACGTTTTGTAGTTATTAGCATATGAGTCTTACTCATCTGCTCCTAAGTATTTATGATGTCTTTAGATGCTTTCACAGGTTTTTAATTAAAAAAATTTCAATTATAATTGCTGTTAGTATATATAAATGCAATTGAATTTTTAATTTGTCATTTTAGACCTATAAACATGCTAACCTTGCCACTTATTTCTTGTCATTTCTGGAGAGTCTTTGGCATTTTTTGGAAACTATCATGTTCTCTACAAACAAGAATGGTTCATTACTTGGATGGATATAGGTGTGTTTAGCTTTTCAGTTTGTTTTGGGATCATTTTCAGAAGGTTGTGTTTTCCCTACATTTTACCCTTTTATCTAAGCTGTCAAATTAATTAAAATGATGCTTTTTAAACAATTCTTTGCTATTCCTTTAAAGTCTAAAGGATCAGGAGGTTCCAAGATGGTGCCCTAGAAACAACTCAGGATTGCAGCTCTCAATGAAGGCGCAGAGGGTGAGTCCTAGCTGCATTTTCAGATGGATCTTTGTTGCCCACAGAATGGGGAAATTCCCAGGTGTAGGAGAGACACAGGACAGCAGCACAGCCCTTTTGGCTTGCGTGGCCATTTCAGCTGGTGCTGCGGCACAGCTGCAGCCTTCACAAAGCTCACTGGTCTGGGTGCCCTGTTAAACCAGCAGTCTGAGTTTTGGGAGGGCAGATTGACATGTCCATTTGATTGAACGGGACTTGGACAGTGAGCCAGACCAGGAGATTCCTGGGAAGAGCGATTTGAGCCAGTGCAGTGGACCACCGCAGGTGAGATCGCACGAATCCCAGTGACCAATCAGCAGGCGACTGGGGCACCTGTGAGAGAGTCAACCATTCAATTTGGAAAGAAAAAGAGAGAGAGAGAGAGAGGAGGGACTCTGAGGCAGGGAGCCAGGTGATCGGGCTTGGCGGGTCCCACCCTCATGGGGACAAGCAGCATGGTGATTCGAGGCACTTGGGGTTGAGAGTTTTGCTGCAGGGTCAGCTGAATCCAGGATGGTGCAGCTTGGTGGGGGAGGGGCGTCTGCCACTACAGACGCAATCCGCCCCTACTGAGGTATTGCCCACTGCTGACACAGCTGGCCATTGCCGAGGCAACCAGCCATAACAGAGAGATGCCGCCAACAGGGCAGAGCACCCCACAGTAGAATGGAGCCCTGAGGCAGCAGGGCAGACCTGTGCTAGCAGGGCAGAGCCCTGGCAGGCAAATAGTGAATAGACTGCCTCCTAGCTGGGCAGGACAGTGCAACAGATACTCATAAAGAAAGCCCCAACTCCCTGAGACAGAGAATCTGAGGGAAAAAAACAACAACAACAGGGTTTTATAAGTTCTGCTGCAGCAGACCTAAACATATCCGCCCAGCAACCCTGAATGAACAATGGAGCTCACAGCTCAGCACTGGAGCTCCTATAAAGTATAGACCATCTCCTCAAGCAGCTCCCTGACCCCTGTATATCCAAAGAGCCACCTCAAGAAAGGACTAATCAAACTGACATTGGGCAGGCATCATTCTGGGACAAAGATAGCAGAAGAAGAAACTGGTAGCATCCCTCACTGTTCCGCAGCTGCTACAGCTGTACCCCAGACAAGCAGGGCCTGGAGTGGACCTCAGCACTCATACAGCAGAGGGGCTAAACCATTAGAAGGAAAACTAAGTAACAGAAATACTTCATCATCAACAATCTGGGCATCCACTCAGAGACCCAATCAAAAAGTCATCAACTACTAAGACGACAGGTGAATAAATCCACAAAGATGGGAAGAAACCACTGCAAAAAGGAGGAAGACACTCAAAACCAAAATACCTCACCTCCTACAAAGGAACAAAACTCCTCACCAGCAAGGAAACAAAGCTGGATGGAGAATGAGAGTGACGAAATGATGGAATCAGACTTCAGAAGGCGGATAATGAGAAACTTCAGTGAGCTAAAAGAACATGTTCTAAATCAATGCAAAGAAACTAAGAACCTTGAAAAAAGATTTGAAAAAAGCTTCGAGGAATTGATAACAAGAATGGACAACTTAGGAATATGAATGAATTGAAGGAGCTGAAAAACACAACACGAGAACTTCGCAAAGCATGCACAAGTTTCAACAGCCGAATTGACCAAGCAGAAGAAAGAATATCAGAAGTTGAAGATCAACTCAATGAAATAAGAAACCAAGATTAGAGAAAAAAGCACAAAGAGGAATGAAAAAAATCTCCAAGAAATGTGGGACTATGTGAACAGACCTAACCTAGGTTTGATAGGTGTACCAGAATGTGATGAAGAGAATGAATCCAAGCTGCAAAACACTCTTCAGGATGTTATTCACAAAAATTTTCCCAACCTAGCAAGGCAGGCCAATACTCAACTCCAGGAAATACAGAGAATACCATAAAGATATTCTGCAAGAAGAGCAACCCCAAGGCACATAATCATCAGATTTGCAAGGGTTGAAATGAAGGAGAAAATACTAAGGGCAGCCAGAGAGAAGGGTCGGGTCACCCACAAAGGGAAGCCCATCAGACTCACAGCAGATCTCTTGGCAGAAACTCTACCAGCCAGAAGAGAGTAGGAGCCAATATTCAACATCCTTAAAGAAAAGAACTTTCAACCCAGAATTTCATATCCAGCCAAACTGAGCTTCATCAGTGAAGGAAGAATAAAATCTTTTGCCAACAAGCAAGAACTCAGAGATTTTGTCCCCACCAGGCCTGCTTTACAAGAGCTCCTGAAAGAGGCACTACACATAGAAAGGAACAACCATTCTAAAAACATACCAAATGCTAAAGAGCATCAACAAAATGAAGAATCTGCATCAACCAAGGGACAAAACAGCCAGCTAGCATCAAAATGGCAGTATCAAACTCATGCATAACAATATTAACCCTAAATATAAATGGGCTAAATGCACCAATCAAAAGACACAGACTGGCAAATTGGATAAAAAATCAAAACCCATCAGTGTGCTGTATCCAGGAAACCCATCTCACATGCAAGGATACACAAAGTCTCAAAATAAAGGGATGGAGGAAGATTTACCAAGCAAATGGAGAGCAAAAAAAAAGCAGGAGTTGCAATTCTCATGTCTGATAAAATAGACTTTAAAGCAACAAAGATCAAGAGAGGCAAAGAAGGTCATTACATAATGGTAAAAGGATCGATACAACAAGAAGAGCTAACGATCCTAAATATATATGGACCCAATACAGGAGCACCCAGATATATAAGGCAAGTTCTTAATGACTTACAAAGAGACTTAGACTCCCACACAATAATGGTTGATCTGTCCGATATTGACAGTGGAGTGTTAAAGTCTCCCACAATAATAGTGGGAAACGTTAAAACTCCACTGTCAATATCAGACAGATCAACCAGACAGAAAATTAACAAAAATATCCAGGGCTTGAACTCAGACCTGGAACAAGCAAACCTGATAGACATTTACAGAACTCTCCACCCCACATCCACAGAATATACATTCTTCTCAGCACCACATCACACCTACTCCAAAATTGACCACATAATTGGAAGTAAAGCACTCCTCAGCAAATGCAAAACAACGGAAATCATAACAAACAGTCTCTCAGACCATAGTGCAATCAAGTTGGAACTCAGAATTCAGAAAATAACTCAGAACCGCACAGCTTCATGGAAACTGAACAACTGGCTCTTGAATGTTGATTGGATAAACAATAAAATAAAGGCAGAAATAAAGAAGTTCTTTGAAACCAATGAGAATGAAGACACAACGTACCAGAATCTCTGGGACACATTTAAAGCAGTCTGTAGAGGAAAAAATATCGCAATAAGTGCTCACATGAGAAGAGTGGAGGGATCCAAAATTGACACCCTATCGTCAAAACTGAAAGAGCTAGAGGAGCAAGATCAAAAAAGCTCAAAACCTAGCCAGAGACAAGAAATAACTAAGATCAGAGCAGAACTGAAGGAGATAGAGACATAAAAAACCCTTCAAAAAATCAATAAATCCAAGAGCTGGTTTTTCGAAAAGACCAATGAAATAGACAGACCACTAGCCAGACTGATAAAAAAGAAAAGAGAGAACAACCAAATAGATGCAATAAAAAACAATAAAGGGGAAATCACCACAGATTCCACAGAAATTCAAACCATCATCAGAGAATGCTACAAACAACTCTAAGCACATAAACTAGTAAACCAGGAAGAAATGGATAAATTCCTGGACACCTGTGTCCTCCCAAGCCTAAACCATGAGGAAGCCAAAACTATGAATAGACCAATAACAAGGTCTGAAGTTGAGGCAGCAATTAAGAGCCTACCAAACAAAAAAAGCCCAGGTCCAGATGGGTTCACAGCCGAATTCTATCAGACACACAAAGAGGAGCTGGTACCATTTCTTCTGAAACTATTCCAAATAATCCAAAAAGAGGGAACCCTTCCCAAATTATTTTATGAGACGAACATCATCCTGATACCAAAACCAAGCAGAGACTCAACAAGAAAAGAAAACTTCAGGCCAATATCCATGATGAACATAGATGCAAAAATCTTCAATAAAATACTGGCAAACAGATTGCAACAGCACATGAAAAAACTGATCCATCATGATCAAGTGGGATTCATCCCGGGGATGCAAGGCTGGTTCAACATATGGAAATCTATAAACATCATTCACCACATTAACAGAACCCAAAACAAAAACCACATGATTATCTCAATTGACGCAGGGAAGGCATTTGACAAAATTCAACAGCCCTTTATGCTACAAACTCTCAATAAACTCAGTATTGATGGAACATATCTCAAAGTAATAAAAGCTATTTGTGACAAACCAACAGCCAATATCATACTGAATGGGCAAAACCTGGAAGCATTCCCTTTGAAATCCGGCACGAGACAAGGATGCCCTCTCTCACCACTCCTATTCAACATAGGACTGGAAGTTCTAGCCAGAGCAATCAGGCAAGAAAAAGAAATAAAGGGTATTCGAATAGGAAAGATGGAAGCCAAATTGTCTCTATTTGCAGATGACATGATAGTATACCTAGAGGACCCCATCACCTCAGCCCAAAAACTCCTGCAACTGATAAGCAACTTCAGCAAAGTCTCAGGATATAAAATCAATGTGCAAAAATCACAAGCATTCCTATACACCAATAACAGACTTAAAGAGAACCAAATCAAGAACGAACTGCCATTCACAATTGCTACAAAGAGAATAAAATACCTAGGAATACAACTTACAAGGAACATAAGGGACCTCTTTAAGGAAAACTACAAACAACTGCTCAATAAAATAAGAGAGGACACAAACAGATGGAGAAACATTCCATGTTCGTGGTTAGGAAGAATCAATATCATGAAAATGGCTGTACTACCCAAAGTAATTTACAGAATCAATGCTATCTCCATCAAGCTACCATTGAATTTCCTCACAGAACTGGAAAAAACCACCATGAACTTCATATGGAACCAAAAGAGCCCACATAGCCAAGTCAATTCTAAGCAAAAAGAACACAGCGGGAGGCATCACACTACCAGACTTCAAACTATATTACAAGGCTACAGTAATCAAAACAGCATGGTACTGGTACCAAAGCAGAGATATAGACCAATGGAACAGAACAGAGGCATTGGAGGCAAATCAACATATCTACAACCATATAATCTTTGATAAATCAGACAAAAACAAGCAATGGGGAAAGGATTCCCTGTTTAACAAATGGTGTTGGGAAAACTGGTTAGCCATGTGCAGAAAGCAAAAACTGGACCCCTTCCTGACACCTTACACTAAAATTAACTCCAGATGGATTAAAGACTTAAACATAAGACCTGGAACCATAAAAACCCTAGAAGAAAATCTAGGCAAAACCATTCCGGACATAGGAGTAGGCAAGGACTTCATGACCAAAACACCAAAAGCATTGGCAACAAAAGCCAAAATAGACAAATGGGACCTAATCAAACTCCACAGCTTTTGCATGGCAAAAGAAACAGTCACTAGAGTGAATCGGCAACCAACAGAATGGGAAAAAATCTTTGCAGTTTACCCAACTGACAAAGGGCTGATATCCAGAAGTTTCAAAGAACTCAAACAGATTTACAGGAAAAAAACAAACAAGCCCATTCAAAAATGGGCAAAGGATATGAACAGACACTTTACAAAAGAAGACATACATGAGGCCAACAAACACATGAAAAAATGGTCATCATCACTGGTCATTAGAGAGATGCAAAACAAAACCACATTGAGATACCAACTCATGCCAGTTAGAATGGCAATCATTAAAAAATCTGGAGAAAACAGATGCTGGAGAGGATGTTGAGAAATAGGAACACTCTTACACTGTTGATGGGAGTGTAAATTAGTTCAACCATCGTGGAAGACAGTGTGGCGATTCCTCAAGGACCTAGAAATAGAAATTCCATTTGACCCAGATATCACTTTACTGGGTATATATCCAAAGGACTATAAATCATTCTAGTATAAGGACACATGCACATGAATGTTCATTGTAGCACTGTTTACAATAGCAAAGACCTGGAACCAACCGAAATGCCCATCGATGATAGACTGGACTGGGAAAATGTGGCACATATACACCATGGAATATTATGGAGCAAATCAAAAATGACGAGTTTATGTCCTTTGTAAGGACATGGATGAATCTGGAGAACATCATTCTCAGCAACCTGACACAAGAACAGAAAAGGAAATACCACATATTCTCACTCATAGGCGGGTGAGAAAAATGAGAACCCATGGACACAGGGAGGGGAGTACTACACACTGGGATCTATTTGGGGGAATAGGGGAGGGACAGCGGGGGTGGGAGCTGGGGGGGATAGCCTGGGGAGAAATGCCAAGTGTTGGTTAAGGGGAGGAAGGCAGCAAAACACACTGCCATGTGTGTACCTATGCAACTATCTTGCACGTTCTGCACATGTACCCCAAATCCTAAAATGCAATAAAAATTAAAAAAAATGAACTGGAAAAAAATAAAGTCTAAAGGATCTATTTTAAGATAAAAAAATCTGATACTGGTAATTTGAATTTCTAATTCTTTTTCTTTCTTGATAATTCTTGTTAGAAGTATGTCAATTTTATTATAAAAATACCAACTTCAGACTATTTTGATTTTCTTTAATTAATGTTTTCCATTTTACTGATTTTTATTATGTTCTTTTACTTACCTTGGATTTAATTTATTCTTCTTAAGGTGAAAGCTCAGATGGAAGCTTAAACATTTGAGTTATTTATTTATTTATTTATTTATTTTTAAAAAATTTTTTATTGCATTACAGGTTTGGGGGTACATGTGCAGAACGAGCAAGATAGTTGCATAGGTACACACATGGCAGTGTGCTCTGCTGCTTTCCTCCCCTTCACCCACACTTGGCATTCATCCCCAGGCTATCCCCCCCAGCCCCCTCCACTGTCCCTTCCCCATTCCCCCCAACAGTCCCCAGTGTATAGTAGACCGCCTCTCTGTGTCCACGTGTTCTCATTTTTCTTTCTTTTTTTTTTTAATTTTTATTGCATTATAGGTTTAGGGGTACATGTGTAGAACGAGCAAGATAGTTTTGCATAGGTACACACATGGCAGTGTGCTTTGCTGCTTTCCTCCCCTTCACCCACACTTGGTATTCATCCCCAGGCTATCCCCCCCAGCCCCCCCTTGCTGTCCCTCCCCCATTCCCCCCAACAGTCCCCAGTGTATAGTAGACCGCCTCTCTGTGTCCACGTGTTCTCATTTTTCTCACCCACCTATGAGTGAGTATATGCGGTATTTCTTTTTCTGTTCTTGTGTCAGTTTGCTGAGAATGATGTTCTCCAGATTCATCCATGTCCTTACAAAGGACACAAACTCATCATTTTTGATTGCTGCATAATATTCCATGGTGTATATGTGCCACATTTTCCCAGTCCAGTCTATCATCGTTGGGCATTTGGGTTGGTTCCAGGTCTTTGCTATTGTAAACAGTGCTGCAATGAACATTCGTGTGCATGTGTCCTTATAGTAGAACGATTTATAGTCCTTTGGATAGATACCCAGTAATGGGATTGCTGGGTCAAAGGGAATTTCTATTTCTAGGTCCCTGAGGAATCGCCACACTGTCTTCCACAATGGTTGAACTAATTTACACTCCCACCAACAGTGTAAGAGTGTTCCTATTTCTCCACATCCTCTCCAGCATCTGCTGTCTCCAGATTTTTTAATGATCGCCATTCTAACTGGTGTGAGATGGTATCTCAATGTGGTTTTGATTTGCATCTCTCTAATGACCAATGATGATGAGCACTTTTTCATATGTTTGCTGGCCTCATGTATGTCTGCTTTCGTAAAGTTTCTGTTCATATCCTTTGCCCATTTTTGAATGGGCTTGTTTGTTGTTTTCCTGTAAATCTGTTTGAGTTCTTTGTAAATTCTGGATATCAGCCCTTTGTCAGATGCGTAAACTGCAAAGATTTTTTCCCATTCTGATGGTTGCTGATTCACTCTGGCTAGCCATGTGCAGAAAGCAGAAACTGGACCCCTTCCTGACACCTTACACTAAAATTAACTCCAGATGGATTAAAGACTTAAACGTAAGACCTGACACCATAAAAACCCTAGAAGAAAATCTAGGCAAAACCATTCAGGACATAGGAGTAGGCAAGGACTTCATGACCAAAACACCAAAAGCATTGGCAACAAAAGCCAAAATAGACAAATGGGACCTAATCAAACTCCACAGCTTCTGCACAGCAAAAGAAACAGTCACTAGAGTGAATCGGCAATATTTGAGTTTTAATATAGCACTTATGGCTATAAATTTCCCTCTCAGAACTATTTGAATTACAGCTTTTACATTTTGATATGTTTTAGTTAGTGTTGAGTTCTAAATATTTGCTTGTTTATATTGTAACTTCTACTTTGATTCATAGCTTATCAAAAATTTATTGCCAATTTCCAAATATTTGAAGACTTTCCTACATATGTGACCTACTTATTCTCATATAAAAGTTACTCTAAAACTTAGGCTCGAAACACTATGTACTTTTTATGTCTCAGTTTCTGTAGGTCAGGAAACTAAAGATGGCTTAGCAGGTTTCAGTGCCTCAGGGTCTCTTACGAATCTGTGATCATCATCTAGCTGGGGCTACAGTCCCACATGAAGGCTCAGCTCAGGAAGGATCCACTTCCAAGCTGGCTGTTGGCAGGACTCTGTTTCTTGATAGAAATGATAAAAATCTTTTGACGGTGTCATTCTACTTAACATCCCACAGCACTTTGAAATTGTTTTCTGTATTTTACTTCTGCATGTTGTTAACTTCTGAATATACTGATATTAATTTTGTTTGAACAATTTTTATAAAAGAAGAAAAGAAAGAAAAAGAATCTATGTATTATGTCTACTTTCTGAATTCTTTTCTGTAAAATATAAGTTTTATATAATACTGTTTTTTTTCAGGCTGAGGAACTTTTTTCATGCATTTCTTATAATAGAGATCTGTTAGTTTTGATCTTTCTCATCCCTCAAGTACTGAACTCATTAATGAATTGCATAAGGCAGGTTGAGACTACATTTAGCTCTCTCCTCAACACAAAATAGGTAAAAGATTGAAAGAGTGAGAAAAAATTCCAGAAATTTGCTAGTGCAGGGACTGTTGGAAAAGAGTTTGAGGTTCAGTTTCTGCCATAGTAGAGTGATGTGGTAAATGTTTCAACTTTCTGTTGAAACTCAAGAAGGTCCATGTCTCAGCATTAATGTCTACATCCCAGAATTAAAGATTGTACAATAGCACTGTTAGATATCCTTTACAATTGGGATACTCTTTTTCTTTCTTTATATTTTATCATCTTTACCTTTTTATAGTTCTAATTTTTTTCTTTTTTTTTTTTTTTTTTTTTTTTTTGAATGAATAAAACTTTTATGAATTTTAGTGAAACTTAATTTTCATTGAGGTTTATTACTTTTTTTTTTTTTTTTTTTGTTTTGTTTCTTTTTTTTTTTTTTTTTTATTGCATTATAGGTTTGGGGGTACATGTGCAGAACGAGCAAGATAGTTGCATAGGTACACACATGGCAGTGTGCTTTGCTGCTTTCCTCCCCTTCACCCACACTTGGTATTCATCCCCAGGCTATCCCCCCCAGCCCCCCCCTGCTGTCCCTCCCCCATTCCCCCCAACAGTCCCCAGTGTATAGTAGACCGCCTCTCTGTGTCCACATGTTCTCATTTTTCTCACCCACCTATGAGCGAGTATATGCGGTATTTCTTTTTCTGTTCTTGTGTCAGTTTGCTGAGAATGATGTTCTCCAGATTCATCCATGTCCCTACAAAGGACACAAACTCATCATTTTTGATTGCTGCATAATATTCCATGGTGTATATGTGCCACATTTTCCCAGTCCAGTCTATCATCGTTGGGCATTTGGGTTGGTTCCAGGTCTTTGCTATTGTAAACAGTGCTGCAATGAACATTCGTGTGCATGTGTCCTTATAGTAGAACGATTTATAATCCTTTGGATAGATACCCAGTAATGGGATTGCTGGGTCAAATGGAATTTCTATTTCTAGGTCCCTGAGGAATCGCCACACTGTCTTCCACAATGGTTGAACTAATTTACACTCCCACCAACAGTGTAAGAGTGTTCCTATTTCTCCACATCCTCTCCAGCATCTGCTGTCTCCAGATTTTTTAATGATCGCCATTCTAACTGGTGTGAGATGGTATCTCAATGTGGTTTTGATTTGCATCTCTCTAATGACCAATGACGATGAGCACTTTTTCATATGTTTGCTGGCCTCATGTATGTCTGCTTTCGTAAAGTTTCTGTTCATATCCTTTGCCCATTTTTGAATGGGCTTGTTTGTTTTTTTCCTGTAAATCTGTTTGAGTTCTTTGTAAATTCTGGATATCAGCCCTTTGTCGGATGCGTAAACTGCAAAGATTTTTTCCCATTCTGATGGTTGCCGATTCACTCTAGTGACTGTTTGTTTTGCTGTGCAGAAGCTGTGGAGTTTGATTAGGTCCCATTTGTCTATTTTGGCTTTTGTTGCCAATGCTTTGGGAGTTTTGTTCATGAAGTCCTTGCCTACTCCTATGTCCTGAATGGTTTTGCCTAGATTTTCTTCTAGGGTTTTTATGGTGTCGGGTCTTACGTTTAAGTCTTTAATCCATCTGGAGTTAATTTTAGTGTAAGGTGTCAGGAAGGGGTCCAATTTCTGCTTTCTGCACATGGCTAGCCAGTTTTCCCAACACCATTTATTAAATAGGGAATCCTTTCCCCATTGCCTGTTTTTGTCTGGTTTATCAAAGATAATATGGTTGTAGATGTGTTGTGTTGCCTCCGATGCCTCTGTTCTGTTCCATTGGTCTATATCTCTGTTTTGGTACCAGTACCATGCTGTTTTGATTACTGTAGCCTTGTAGTATAGTTTGAAGTCTGGTAGCGTGATGCCTCCCGCTGTGTTCTTTTTGCTTAGAATTGACTTGGCTATGCGGGCTCTTTTTTGGTTCCATATGAAATTCATGGTGGTTTTTTCCAGTTCTGTGAAGAAATTCAATGGTAGTTTGATGGGGATAGCATTGATTGTGTAAATTACTTTGGGCAGTATAGCCATTTTCACGATATTGATTCTTCCTAACCACGAACATGGAATGTTTCTCCATCTGTTTGTGTCCTCTCTTATTTCATTGAGCAGTTGTTTGTAGTTTTCCTTAAAGAGGTCCCTTACATTCCTAGTGAGTTGTATTCCTAGGTATTTTATTTTCTTTGTAGCAATTGTGAATGGCAGTTCATTCTTGATTTGGTTCTCTTTAAGTCTGTTATTGGTGTATAGGAATGCTTGTGATTTTTGCACATTGATTTTATATCCTGAGACTTTGCTGAAGTTGCTTATCAGTTCTAATTTTTTTCTTATGCAATTGTATTAACAGAAGCATCTACTGCATTGTATCTTTCCTAAAGAAACATACAATTCCTAGACATAGCATTAAATAACTTCAGTTTAGTTCTCCTATTCAAGTGAGAAGGGGTTCATTGTCTTTTCCTAGCATTAGCTGACTTCATGTCACCTATGAGAGAAACAGGAGTTTTATTCTCTGGAGACAAGATAATGTCATGTGTAAAGAATAATAGTGTGCATTCTAGGTGTTATCACATCTCTGTGCCCCTTTCCCATCTGACATGATTTTTCCTTTTAGCTATTACATATATAAATTCATCTTTTGATTAAGCCAGTATTACATGGGTTGTAATGGGTATAATATGTCCATGTGATATACTTCTTTTTTTTTCAAGACAGATTCTTGCACAGGCTGGAGTGTAGTGGCACAATCTTGGCTCACTGCAACCTCTGCCTCCTGAGTTCAAGTGATTCTCTTGCCTCAGCCTCCCAAGAAGTTGGGATTACAGGCATGTGCCACAACATTTTTCTAATTTTTGAATTTTTAGTAGAGATGGGGTTATGCCATGTTGGTCAGGCTGATCTCGAACCTCTTACCTCAGGTAATCTGCCCCCCTCAGCTCTCAAAGTGCTGGGATTATAGGCATGAGCCACCATGCCCACCTGTGTGATGTACTTCGTAGCTCATTTATGCCCACTGGCCATGAGAAAATTTGTGCTTTGATTCAGAGATTTGGGGAATCAAACTGGTAGACCATGTATGGTTTCAATAACATGATGGTGTTTTCATTTGTGGTTTGGGTCACAGGTTAAGTTAAACTTAAAGTGTAATTAAAAGTATAATCAAGAAAAATCCATTTGACATCACTAGGAGCTATGGCTATTCATCTTTTGTAATAATCCTGCAAGCTCTGTTGTGGTTTTTTGACCCTGGCAAATACTCTTTAAGGCATTTAAAGCAGTGTTTCTGTTCTTGTTCTAGCACCTTAGTCTTTATCACATTACTGGTTTTGGTTGACTTGGATATGTTATTATTCTTCCCATCATTATACGTCATTCATCCCATATATCCAAGTTGTCACTTGAAAATTCTGAGACAAAGGCTTTATATTACTTTTTAAAAAAGAGTGAACACAGGGAGGGGAACATCACACACTGGGGTCTGTTGGGTGTGGGGGGCTAGGGGAGGGAGAGCAGGGGGTAGGGTGGGGAGATTGGGAAAGGATATCATTAGGAGAAATACCTAATGTAGGTGACAGGGAGATGGAGGCAGCAAAACAAACATGGCATGTGTATACCTGTGTAACAATCCTGCAACATCTGCACATGCACCCCAGAACTTAAAATATAATTAAAAAGAGTGAAAACCTAAGTTCTTTGGGGGACCTATAGCACCCACTTTAATCTTACCTTAGAATCCTAATAAAACTGCCATAATAGCATTCTCTGATGCTGGATTTCTTGTTCATCCATTGATCAGAGGCTTGTCTGCCTGACCAAATGGTGAGGTTACAACACAGGCATCAGGAGATTATTCAGACACTGGTCTGAGACTGAGAACCAATGCTCCATGAACTAAAGGTTATGCTTTTTTTTAATGACCATATTGTACCTATGGTCATTCAGAGGACTTAATTTTACCTTCTTGGAACAAGGTTCTCCTATGAGAATTTCTGCAGATTTTCATATGAATCATACCCTTCAAGTGGAGAATCTCCATTAGGAAATTAAATATCTTGTTTTTCTTTAGCCAGGAATGAATATTTGCATTCACATTAGTGATCAGCAGGAGTGGAAGCCTCTGACAGAGGTTCTGTTGGTTCTGAAAGTTATGCTTAAATATGATAAGAGTTCTCGGAGCCACCTCCTTGAACATTTCTCCATATGCCATTTCAATTTTATTAGGAAACTTTGCCACGTCATGCTATCTTTTGGTAACTGGCCCTCTAATAGCCCATGTCATCGAGGGCACTCATGCTGAATTAATTTGTGTCTCTGTGAAAGTCCAACCACTTCTCACTAGTTGTCTTTCAAATGGGCTTCCTTAGGCCACTGTATTAGGTATATTGAATCCCAAATCCCAGTGTCCATCCTAGAGTGGCAGAATTAGGCTTCTGTTGGAGTCTCCAGTGTGCAAAACTACGCATAGCAGACACTTCTGAAAACAATTGGGCATTAAGGTTAATGGGTTCCAATGACATTGTGTGAGTAACTTCCCATAATAAATCTAGAACCATAGTCATTTCT
Organism: Saguinus oedipus; assembly: GCA_031835075.1. NCBI lineage: Eukaryota > Metazoa > Chordata > Mammalia > Primates > Cebidae > Saguinus > Saguinus oedipus. The sequence continues at coordinate 61,659,560 of CM063178.1, read as the reverse complement.
TTTCTGATACTAGGATATGAACCAGGTGTATTTGGTAAGGTTTGTAAAATGTCTGATGGTCATGTGTCACAGTGTGGATTAAATCTGGCTCTCCTACCATGAGAAGGGTTGCTATCTGTAGACATTGAGAGACCAATATTTTCACAACTGTGGCAGAGGTAATTGACCTGATTATGACATGTAATGGAGGTGTTATAACACAATGGTGGCAGGGAATGATATTTTTGTCTTCCATGTGACTTATAGGAGCACATCTTGTCACACCCTTGTCCACTTGTGATAAGTGACAAAGTACAAGAATCTGCTTCTGAATGTATACAGTGAACAGGGATGAGACATTTTGGGAATAAAGGTCTAAGCCACACCTTTAAATAAAGTCAGTCATGAGATCAGTAGTGGTGCTAGTAGAAGGTGAAGTGGAAGAAATAGAATTGACAATGAAGGAATAAGATGGTAAATAGCAGTTGCAACTCTATGATGAGCCACGGTGGCAAAAAACAGTTTTCCCCTTAATGTTTCTCTTTCTATTTTCCCCCAGGAAGAGAATCCTAAAGAACCTGTTCCCATGTGTATATGAAAGAATAGATTCAAGTGACATAGAGCTAGGCTGTGATAGATCTGAGAATGTACTTCCTCGCCCTCCCTTTATGAAAGAAGGATATATTTTTTCAGTTGCTGGGCCTGCTGTTAGTAGACAACCTTCAGATGTTAGCCCTTTCAATATCTCTAGAAGCTGCAGAAAGCCAGTCACCAAGGTCTCATGACCCTTCCCAGGGTCCCTTTTTGCATCTAGCTCAATATTTAGGTCCAGGTGTCACTAGACTGTAAGTGAGAATTATAGCCTTGTTCTTGAAGGAAATGTTTTATTTGATTAACAAATTGCAGAGTCTAAGTAATATGCACTGGCAAGAATTGGAGGAACGTGTGGAAAGGGATTTTGTGGATACTGGAATGAAGAAGGGTAAAATAGATGGCTGGAGGGAGGGGAATGCTTATTAGCATTGGAATAATTGTGAGAATATATGTCATGGGTATATGATGAGTGAAACTTACTGAACATATACTGTGTGTCAAACATGTGGAAGAGAGAGTTTCAAGTTCTCAGGTTAGGGTTGTCCCACTGGCATCATGAGTCACCCTTTAGGAGGTCATTCCAATGCCCTATTTGGTCAACTTCTGGGTAATGAGAAATATGATTGTACCAGTAATTTTACTGTGGTGACTGATATGTTTTACTTTATATTAGAAATGTTTCTTCTGGATAGAGAATAAATGAGATATGGCAATCGATTATGGGTTCTACTCCATGGAAAATACATAAGGCAAGTGCTAGGACAAACATATAAGCAGAATATATGATGACAAGATGCTGTGTTCTCCAGATTGAGGAGTTGCAATGAAGTAAGCTGTCACAGGGTTGTTGACTGGTTTCTGTAACTATTTGTACCACGTTAAGAAGTCAATGGTGGACACTGCTGATGGCATTTTGGACCTTGAGTATGGACAGTAGCCAAAGCAGACATGGTGAAAGGTAGATGATGTTCATTGAGGCTTTGTAGAGTATTCTTCTCTGTGACAGTGATTTCAAAGGTAACTGGGGGAAACAGCTCACTGACATCCTAAGTGCAGTTTATGTTTATGAGATTTCTGAAAGCTTCCTCTGCAGTAGATTCTTTTTGTTAGGCACTTATGTTGGAAAGTAACATTGTAATATTTTGTATTTATTTTGAGAGATTAATGTTATATGTGATTAATATTCATTTTATTTATCCCTATCTTTCTTCTTTCAATTAGTCTTCCTTCTTTTCTGTATTTCCTTTTGTGCATTTCAGAGCTTTTTCCTTCTTCCTGAAAATAACTTTTTAGTGTACTTATTCTATAGTTTGTGGTTGGTTCTGAATCTCTAAGTTTAACTCTGCATTTTACATTCACTTCTGTGAGATTTTGAATGGATTCTATATTGACATTAATGTTCATTTAGCACTGTGAAGATGTATTTCCTTTGTCTTCTGATTTTCACTGCTTCTTTTAAGAAATAGTCTGTCAGTCATATTATTTTCTTTTCATTTCGGTTTTTCATTTTTTTTTGAGATGGAGTTTTGCTCTTGTTGTGAAGTGCAATGATGCGATCTCAGCTCACTGCAACCTCCACCTCCTGGGTTCAAGTGATTCTCCTGCCTCAGTCTCCCTAAGGGCTGGGATTACAGGCATGTGTCACCACGCACAACAAAATTTGTATTTTCAGTAGAGGTGGGGTTTCTCCATGTTGGTCAGGTTGTTCTCAAATTCCTGACCTCAGGTGATCCGCCCACCTCAGCCTCCCAAAGTGCTGGGATTATAGGCATGAGCCCCTGTGCCCGGCCTTTTTCTTTTTTTATTTTGAGATAGGATCTTGCTCTGTCCCCCAGGGTGGAATACAGTGGTGCCATCTCGGCTCAATGCACCTTTCACCTCCAGGTTCCAACAATTCTCATGCATCAGCCTCCCAAGTAGCTAGGATTACACATGCCAGCCACCACACTTGGCTAATTTCTGTATTTTTAGTAAAGATGGGATTTTTCCATGTTGGCCATGCTGGTCTCAAACTCCATTCCTCAAGTGACCTACCTGCCTTGGCCTCCCAATATGCTGGGTTTACAGGCAGTAGGTAGCATGCCTGGCTTTCCTATTATTTTTTTAAATGCAGTATATTCTTAAAATTTTTGTATTTTGCTTTTATTTGGCTGTTTCCTTTTTGTTCTTCCTTTCTAAACAAATTTTGTTTTAAAAATTCATTTTTCATGAAACATGTAACATCTTATAAATTCATAGTCTAATATCTTTCAGTAGTTTTAGATAATTTTCCACTATATCTCTTCAAATATTTTGCCTACCTGATTCTTTTTCTCTTATTTTTCTAAAATTGTAATTGAATTAAATGTATGTCAGAGTTTTGCACTGTTTACAACTATTTTCTTCATTTTTTTTTTTTTTTTTGCTCTCTGCTTTGGTCTGCATATTTTCTTCTAATATTTATTGCAGTTTACTAATTCTCTAATTTTTCATCTTGAATTTGCTGTTAAATTCAACCATTGAGTTTTTAATTTATTATGTATTTTAGTTTTTCAATTTATTTGGTTCATTTTATTATCTCATGTTTTAATATTTGTACATATTAAGCTCATTTAAAAATACCTATTTTTTCATTGCTTGAATCATCTGCTGTTTTTTTTTTTAAATTTTTATTGCATTATAGGTTTTGGGGTACATGTGAAGAACATGCAAGATAGTTGCATAGGTAAACACATGGCAGTGTGCTTTGCTGCCTTCCTCCCCTTCACCCACACTTGGCATTCATCCCCAGGCTATCCCTCCCCAGCCCCCCTGCTGTCCCTCCCCCATTCCCCCCAATAGACCCCAGTGTGTAGTAGACCGCCTCTCTGTGTCCATGTGTTCTCATTTTTCTCACCCACCTATGAGTGAGTATATGCGGTATTTCTTTTTCTGTTCTTGTGTCAGTTTGCTGAGAATGATGTTCTCCAGATTCATCCATGTCCTTACAAAGGACACAAACTCATCATTTTTGATTGCTGCATAATATTCCATGGTGTATATGTGCCACATTTTCCCAGTCCAGTCTATCATCGATGGGCATTTGGGTTGGTTCCAGTTCTTTGCTATTGTAAACAGTGCTGCAATGAACATTCGTGTGCATGTGTCCTTACAGTAGAACAATTTATAGTCCTTTGGATATATACCCAGTAATGGGATTGCTGGGTCAAATGGAATTTCTATTTCTAGGTCCCTGAGGAATTGCCACACTGTCTTCCACAATGGTTGAACTAATTTACACTCCCACCAACAGTGTAAGAGTGTTCCTATTTCTCCACATCCTCTCCAGCATCTGCTGTCTCCAGATTTCTTAATGATCGCCATTCTAACTGGCATGAGATGGTATCTCAATGTGGTTTTAATTTGCATCTCTCTAATGACCAGTGATGATGAGCATTTTTTCATGTGTTTGTTGGCCTCATGTATGTCTTCTTTTGTAAAGTGTCTGTTCATATCCTTTGCCCATTTTTGAGTGGGCTTGTTTGTTTTTTTTTCCTGTAAATCTGTTTGAGTTCTTTGTAAATTCTGGATATCAGCCCTTTGTCAGATGTGTAAACTGCAAAGATTTTTTTCCCATTCTGATGGTTGCCAATTCACTCTAGTGACTGTTTCTTTTGCCGTGCAGAAGCTGTGGAGTTTGATTAGGTCCCATTTGTCTATTTTGGCTTTTGTTGCCAATGCTTTTTGTGTTTTATTCATGAAGTCCTTGCCTACTCCTATGTCCTGAATGGTTTTGCCTAGATTTTCTTCTAGGGTTTTTATGGTAGCATTCCTATACACCAATAACAGACTTAAAGAGAACCAAATCAAGAACGAACTGCCATTCACAATTGCTACAAAGAAAATAAAATACCTAGGAATACAACTCACAAGGAATGTAAGGGACCTCTTTAAGGAAAACTACAAACCACTGCTCAACGAAATAAGAGAGGACACAAACAGATGGAGAAACATTCCATGTTCATGGTTAGGAAAAATCAATATCGTGAAAATGGCTATACTGCCCAAAGTAATTTACACAATCAATGCTATCCCCATCAAACTACCATTGAATTTCTTCACAGAACTGGAAAAAACCACCATGAATTTCATATGGAATCAAAAAAGAGCCCGCATAGCCAAGTCAATTCTAAGCAAAAAGAACACAGCGGGAGGCATCACGCTACCAGACTTCAAACTATACTACAAGGCTACAGTAATCAAAACAGCATGGTACTGGTACCAAAACAGAGATATAGACCAATGGAACAGAACAGAAGCATCGGAGGCAACACAACATATCTACAACCATATTATCTTTGATAAACCAGACAAAAACAAGCAATGGGGAAAGGATTCCCTATTTAATAAATGGTGTTGGGAAAATTGGCTAGCCATGTGCAGAAAGCAGAAACTGGACCCCTTCCTGATGCCTTACACTAAAATTAACTCCAGATGGATTAAAGACTTAAACATAAGACCTGCTTTTTTTTTTAAATAGGAAGAATTTATTTTTCTTTTTCAGGTCATGAAGCTAGTTAATGAGTAGTGAAACCCACATGGGTGTTTCCTGACAGGCTGGGTTACGTGATCTCTTTGGCTTTAGGGATTTACTCCATACCAGCTCTAAGATCTCCAGCTCAGCGATGCCCTGCTTTTGGGTCAGGGGCCTCCTTTTGTGGCTTAGCATCTGTTTGTATTTATAGCACTTCCTCTCAATCAGGCCATGTGTTCTGTATTTTGTTACATTTTTGAGTACCCAGTTTTGCATATGAAACATTAAAGAGGCAATTCAAGAATTTTTTTTGAATTTATGTCTTTTTTTAAATTATATTTTAAGTTCTGGGATACATGTGCAGAATGTGCAGGTTTGTCAGATAGGTATACATATGCCATGATGGTTTGCTGCACCCATCAACACATCATCTACATTATTTATCCTAGGCTATCCTCCCCCCAGATCCTCACTCCCCAACAGACCCCAGTGTGTGATTTTCCCTCTCTGTGTCCATGTGCTCTCATTTTTAAACTCCCACTTATGAGTGAGAATATGTGGTATCTGGATTTCTGTTCTTGTGTTAGTTTGCTGAGAATGATTATTTCCAGCTTTATCCATGTCCCTGCAAAGGTCATAAGCTCATACTTCTTTCTTTTTTTAATTGTACTTTAGGTTCTGGGGTACATGTTCAGATTATGCAGGATTGTTGCATAGGTACACACATGGCAATGTGGTTTGCTGCCTCCATCCCCCTGTCGCCTACATCTGGCATTTATCCCTATGTTATCCCTCCCCACCCTCCCCACCCCCTCCTTGTCCCTCCCTTCCCCCTCCAACAGACCCTAGTATGTGATGCTCCCCTCCTTGTTTCCCTTTGTTCTCATTGTTCAACACCTACCTATGAGTGAGAACATGCAGTGTTTGATTTTCTGTTCTTGTGTCGGTTTGTTGAGAATGATGGTTTCCAGATTCATCCATGTCCCTACAAAGGACATGAACTCATCGTTTTTATGGCTGCATAGTATTCCATGGTGTATACGTTCCACATTTTCCTTCTCCAGTCTATCGTTGTTGGGCATCTGGGTTGGTTCTAGGTCTTTGCTCTTGTAAACAGTGCCTCTATGAACATTCATGTGCATGTGTCTTTATAGTAGAATGATTTATAATCCTTTGGGTATATACCCAGTAATGGGATTGCTGGGTCAAATGGAATTTCTATTTCTTGGTCATTGAGGAAGCACCACACTGTCTTCCACAATGGTTGAACTAGTTAACACTCCCACCAACAGTGTAAAAGTGTTCCTATTTCTCCAAATCTTCTCCAGCATCAGTTGTCTCCAGATTTTTTAATTATTGCCATTCTAACTGGCATGAGATGGTATCTCAATGTGGTTTTGATTTGCATTTATTTAATGACCAGTGATGATGAGCATTTTTTCATATGTTTGTTGGCCTCATATATGTCTTCTTTTGAAAAGTGTCTCTTCATATCCTTCTCCCACTTTTGGATTTTTTTTTTTTAAGTCTGTTTTAGTTCTTTGTAGATTCTGGATATTAGCCCTTTGTCAGATGGGTAGATTGCAACAATTTTTTCCCATTCTCTTGGTTGCCAGTTCACTTTAATGATTGTTTCTTTTGCTGTACAGAAGCTCTGTAGTTTAGTTCGGTCCCATTTGTCTATTTTAGCTTTGGTTGCCAATGCTTTTGGTGTTTTAGTCATGAAGTCCTTGCCTATGTCTATGTCCTGAATGGTTTTGCCTAGGTTTTCTTCTAGAGTTTTTATGGTGTTAGGTCTTATGTTTAAGTCTTTAATTCATTTTGAGTAAATTTTAGTGTAAGGTGTCAGGAAGGGGTCCAGTTTCTGCTTTCTGCACATGGCTAGCCAGTTTTCCCAACACCATTTATTAAACAGGGAATCTTTTCCCCATTGCTTGTTTTTGTCATGTTTGTCAGAGATCAGATGGTCGTAGATGTGTGGTGTTGCTTCTGAGGCCTCTGTTCTGTTCCATTGGTCTATATCTCTGTTTTGGTACCAGTACCATGCTGTTTTGATTACTGTAGCCTTGTAGTATAGTTTGAAATTAGGTAGTATGATGCCTCCAGCTTTGTTCTTTTTGTCTAGCATTGTCTTGGTTATGCGGGCTCTCTTTTGATTCCATATAAATTTTAAGGTGTTTTTTTCCAGTTCTTTGAAGAAGGTCCTTGGTACCTTGATGGGCATGGCATTGAATCTATAAGTTACTTTGGGCAATATGGCCATTTTCACCATATTGATTCTTCCTAACCATGAGAATGGAATGTTTCTCCATCTGTTTGTGTCCTCTCTTATTTCATTGAGCAGTGGTTTGTAGTTCTCCTTGAAGAGGTCTTTTATATCCTTTGTTAGTTGTATTCCTAGGTATGTTATTCTCTTTGTAGCAATTGTGAATGGTAGGTTCGCTAATGATTTGGGTCTCTGTTAGTCTGTTAGTGGTGTATAGAAATAATTGTGATTTCTGTATATTGATTTTGTTTCCTGAGACTTTGCTGAAGTTGCTTATCAGTTTAAGGACATTTTGGGCTGAGATGATAGGGTCTTCTAAATATACAATCATGTCATCTGCAAATAAAGACAATTTGACTTCCTCCTTTCCTAATTGAATACCCTTTATTTTTTTTCTTGCCTAATTGCTCTGGTTAGGACTTCCAATACTATGTTGAATAGGAGTGGTGAGAGAGGGCATCCTTGTCTAGTGCCGGATTTCAAAGGGAATGTTTCCATTTTTTGCCCATTCAGTATGATATTGGCTGTTGGTTTGTCATAAATAGCTTTTATTATTTTGAGATATGTTCCTCTGATATCTATTTTATTGAGAGTTTTTAGCACTGTTGAATTTTGGGGCTGTTGAATTTTGTCAAAGGCCTTCTCTGCATCTATTGACATAATCATGTGGTTTTTGTCTTTGGTTCTGTTTATGTGGTGGATTACGTTCCTAGGCTTCTGTATGTTGAACCAGACTTGCATCCCCAGTATGAGGCCTACTTGATCATGATGGATAAGCTTTTTGATGTGCTGTTGCAATTGGTTTGTCAGTATTTTATTGAAGATTTTTGCATTGATATTCATCAGGGATATTGGCCTGAAGCTTTCTTTTTTTAAATTTTTTAGTTTTTATTGCATTTTAGATTTTGGGGTACATGTACAGAACATGGAAGATAGTTGCATAGGTACACACATGGCAGTGTGTTTTGCTGCCTTCCGCCCCTTCATCAACATTTGGCATTTGAAGCTTTCTTTTTTTGTTGAGTCTCTGCCGGGTTTGGTATCAGGATAACATTGGTTTCACAAAATGAGTTGGGAAAGATTCCCTCTTTTTGGATTGTTTGGAATAGTTTCAGAAGGAATGGTGCCAGTTCCTCTTTGTATGTCTGATAGAATTCGGCTGTGAACCCAACTGGACCTCGGTATTTTTTGGTTGGTGGCCTCTTAATTACTGCCTCAACTTCAGCCCTTGTTATTTGTCTATTCAAGGTTTCAACTTCATCCTGGTTTAGGCTTGGGAGGGTGCAAGTGTCCAGGAATTTATCCATTTCTTCCAGGTTTACTGGTTTATGTGCATAGAGTTGTTTGTAGTAATCTCTGATGGTAGTTTGTATTTCTATGGAATCTATGGTGATACCCCTTTTATCATTTTTTATTGCATCTATTTGATTCTTCTCTCTTTTCTTTTTTAATAATCTGGCTAGTGGTCTATTTGGTCAATCTTTTCAAAAAACCAGCTCCTGGATTTATTAATTTTTTGAAGGATTTTTTGTGTCTCTATAACCTTCAGTTCTGCTCTGATCTTAGTTATTTTTTGTCTTCTGCTAGCTTTTGAGTTTTTTTGATCTTGCTCCTCTAGCTCTTTCAATTTTGATGATAGGGTGTTGATTGTAGATCTTTCCTGACTTCTTATGTGGTCATTTATTGCTATAGATTTCCCTCTAGACACTGCTTTAAATGTATCCCAGAGATTCTGGCACATTATGTCTTTGTTCTTGTTGGTTTCAAAGAACATCTTTATTTCTGCCTTCATTTCATTGTTTATCCAGTGGACTTTCAGGAGCAGGTTTTTCAGTTTCCATGAAATTGTGCAGTTCTGAGTTAGTTTCTTAATTCTGAATTCTAATTTGATTGCCCTGTGGTCTGAGAGACCGTTTGTTATGATTTCCATTCTTTTGCATTGTTGAGGAGTGATGTACTTCCAATTATGTGGTCAATTTTAGGGTAGGTGCAATGCGGTGCTGAGGAGAATGTATATTCTGTGGATTTGGGATGGAGAGTTTTGTGGATATCTATTAGGTCTAATTGGTCCAGTTCTGAGTTCAAGTCCTGGACATCCTTGTTAATTTTCTGTCTCATTGATCTAATATTGACAGTGGAGTGTTAAAGTTTCTCACTATTATTGTGTGGGAGTCTAAGTCTGTTTGTAGGTCATTAAGAACTTGCTTGTGTACCTAGGTGCTCCTGTATTGGGTGCATATATATTTAGGATGTTAGCTCTTCGTGATACATTAATCCATTTAGCATTATGTAATGCCCTTCTTTGTCTCTTTTGATCTTTGTTGGTTTAAAGTCCTTTCTATCAGAGACTAGGATTGCAACTCCTGCTTATTTTTGCTTTCCATTTTCTTGATAAATCTTCCTCTATCCCTTTATTTTTAGCCTATGTGTGTCCTTGCACATGAGATGGATTTCCTAAATACAACTCACTGATAGGTCTTGACTTTTTGTTCAATTTACCAGTCTGTATATTTTGATTGGTGTCTTTAGCCTATTTACATTTAAGGTTAATATTGTTATGTTTGAATTTCATCCTGCCATTTTGATGCTAGCTGGATGTTTTGCCCATTAGTTGACACATTTTCTTAATTATATCAATGGTCTTTACCATTTGGTACATTTCTGGGGTGGATGATGATCAGCAGAGGCAGGCAGGACTTCAGACTTTCTGAGTCCAGGCTTGCATAGGGAGACCTGATAGGTTTGTCATAAATAGGTCTTCTTATTTTGAGATACATTCCATCAATACCTAATGTATTGACAGTTTTTATTATGAAGTGTTGTTGAATTGTGTGAAAGGCCTTTTCTGCATCGATTGAGATAATCATGTGGTTTATATGATTGGTTCTGTTTATGTGATGGCTTTCATTTATTGATTTGCATATATTGAACCAGCCTTGTATCCCAGGGTGGATTATCCACAAACTTATCCTTGATTGTGGTGGATAAGCTTTCTAATATGCTGCTGGATTTTGTTTGCAAGTATTTTATTGAGGATTTTCACATCCATGCTCATAACGGATATTAGCCTAAAATTTTCTTTTTTTCTTTGGTTTCTGCCTGTTTTGGTATCAGGACGATGCTGGACTCATAAATGAGTGAGGGAGGATTCCATCTTATTCTGTTTGGAATAATGTCCGAAGGAATGGTACCAGCTCTCTTCATGCTTCTGGTAGAATTTGACTGTGAATCTGTCTGGTCCTAGACTTTTTTTGGTTGGTAGGCTGTTAATTGCTACCTCAATTTCAGAACTTGTTATTTGGTCTATTCAGGGATTTGACTTCTTCCTGGTTCAGTCTTGGGATGGTGTTATGTGTCCAGGAATTTATCTATTTCTTCTAGATTTTCTAGCTTATTTGCATAGTGGTGTTTATAGTATTCTCTGATGGTAGTTTGTATTTCTGTGGGATTGGTGGTGATGTCCTCTTTATCATTTTTTGTTGGATCTATTTGATTATTCTCTCTTTTCTTATTTATTGGTCTGTTGGTCTAGATATTTTGTTGATCTTTTCAAAAAATCAGCTCCTGGATTCATTGATTTTTTTGAAGGGCTTTTTGTGTCTCTGTCTCTTACTGTTCTGCTCTGATCTTAGTTATTTCTTGTCTTCTGCTAGCTTTTGAATTTGTTTTCTGTTGCTTCTCTAATTCTTTTAGTTGTGATGTTAGAGTGTCGATTTTAGATCTTTTTTGCTTTCCCTTGCGGGCATTTAGTGTATAATTTTCCCTCTAGATACTGCTTTAAATATGTCTCAGAGATTCTGGTACATTGTATCTTTGTTCTCATTGGATTCAAAGAACATCTTTATTTCTGCCTTTATTTCATTGTTTACCCAGTAGTCATTCAGGAGTGGGTTGTGCAGTTTCTGTGTAGTTGTGCAGTTTTGAGTGAGTTTCTTAATTCTGAGTTCTAACTTGATTTCACTGTGGTCTGAGATGGTTTGTTACAATTTCCATTATTTTGCATTTGCTGAGGAGTGTTTTACTTATAATTATGTGGTCATTTTTAGAATAGGTGCAATGTGCTGCTGAGAAGGATATATATTTTGTTGATTTGGAGTGGAGAATTCTGTAGATGTCTATTAGGTTTGCTTGGCCCAGAGCTGTGTTCAAGTCCTGAATATCCTTGTTAATTTTATGTCTCTTTGATCTGTCTAATATTGACAGTGGGGTGTTCAAGTCTCCCACTAATATTGCGTGGGAGTGTAAGTCTCTTTGTAGATCTCTAAGAACTTGCTTTATGTGTATGGGTGCTCCTGTATTGGATGCATATTTATTTAGGATAGTTAGCTCTTTTTGTTGCATTGATCTTTACCGTTATGTAATGCCTTTTCTGGTCTCTTTTGATCTTTGCTGATTTGAAGTCTGTTTTATCAGAGACCAGGATTGCAAACTCTGCCATTTTTTGCTTTTCATTTGCTTGATAGTATTACTCCATCCTTCTATTTTGAGCCTATGTGTGTCTTTCCATGTGAGATGGGTCTGCTGAACACAGCACACCAATGGGTCTTGACTCTATCCAATTTTTCAGTCTGTGCCTTTTAATTGGGTCATTTAGCTCATTAACTTTTAAGGTTAATATTGTTATATATGAATTTGATCCCGTCATTATGATGCTAGCCGGTTATTTTGCCTGTTAGTTGATACAGTTTCTTCATAGTGTTGATGGCCTTTACAATTTGGTATGTTTTTACAATGGCTGGTACTGGTTGTTTCTGTCCATGTTTAGTGCCTCCTTCAGGAGTTCTTGTAAGGCAGGCCTGGTGGTGACAAAATCTCTCAGCATTTTCTTGTCTGTAAAGATTTTATTTCTCCTTTGCTTATAAAGCTTAGCTTGGCTGAATATTTAATTCTGGGTTGAAAATTCTCTTCTTTAAGAATGTTGAATATTGGCCCTCACTCTCTTCTGGCTTGTAGGGTTTCTGCTGAGATATCCACTATTAGTCTGATGGGCTTCCTTTTGTTGGTTACCCGAACTTTATGGCTAATTTTTATATTAGTTCTCCATCTTGGAGTCATAATTTAATCCACAGTATCTTTGATCATATCTGATAGTTCATCAGAATTAAAAATGTGTTTGTGCATCTTTTACCACTTACCAGTAAGGGAGCACAGTGCTTATAGATACGCATTTCAAATTTTTAAAATAATACATATTGTATTTATGATAGATAAATTTAATCCATTTATTAGGTAAGTTGAAAATAATTAACTTTTAGTGGAGCACATTAAGTAATAAAGACCTTAGCTGGTTCCAACTGGTATTTATGGGACTCTATCTAAGGCTCTTATGACACAGTAGATCCAATATTTAACTAAACATATGATGAGATGAAAGTTTTCAGTGAAGCCAGTGGTAATGAAAGCAATGAAAATAACAATGGAAACCCTTAAGCACTGCTCCCTTGTTGGCAAAATAAAAATTATTTATTGCATAAAAAGTTACTGAATTGATATTGAAATAAAATTAAAGGATTGAATTATAGACTACTGATCAATATGGTTATAACTGATATAGATTCGAGCCTTGATCAAAAGCCTGTATTTTAACCTAAGATTGCAGACCTTTGATTACCTATCATTCCAAGAATCAGAATTCAACTTATTTTCTTAGTCTCTGTGCCTGTGAGCCTCAGGGCTTCTTGGGTTGTTGGATTTCTAGCAGGAAGGGTCAGGCCCTCCTCCTGGGAATATGCTCAGAGATGAGAACTTGGGGTTGGTTCCCTTTCATTCTGGCTTAAATATTACTTGCTTTACCTCAGTATTTCATAATGTGACACTCATAATATTTTGTTCAATTTACTTCAGAATTTTTCTTTTCACATTATAGGCTTTTCACATTACTTGGCATTTAGCTACTCTTTCTTGGTGAGACACAAGTCTTTTTCCTCTAGGGATTTTAAGGGGAAAAAAAGTGTTCCGAGAGATTACCTCATTTGAGTTTATTCCAAATAGATAGAGGGACATATTTTTAATAAGGAAAGAAGTGGTGTATGCTTTCTTATGATAATTGAATGACTGAAAGATTGAAGAGTTTGGCTTCTGACTGTGAGTAAGCTCTGTCATTGGTTTTTCCATGAAGTTAAGTTTCAGCATTGTTTTTATTAGGTACCAAATGTAATAGCTGGGCACATGAAAGTTATCATAAATCCTCATCACACTAAAGTACTTATGGTTGCTCTGCTGTAATTGAGGAAACTTTCATGTAACAAATTTCAATGTTGGTAAGTTTTTGTTTACTTGTATCACAAACAAGTGACTTGTCCAGGTTAATTTCCACTAATCAGATCAGTTTGTACAGTCATGCAAAAGTAGTGTCTTTGTTTTCCTATGAAGAAATCTTCCAGCAGGTAAGAACATTTATTTCTACATTATGGTTAAGCATCTTTATATTTTGGTCATCTGCTTTGGAGAGTGCCATACTTCTCTAATGATTGAGATAATGAGAAGGCTGTGTGGAACTGAGGAAAGTGTAGCCTCTAGGAACTATTTCTATATCCATGGATCAGCCACCCATTTCCATGTGTTTTATGATCATGTACACATGCCTAAGGTATCTACATGAACATTTATTGAAAGAAACATAGCTTTTCTGGACCATGATGTGAGTATTTAAAACCACTGACAAGCAACGTTCATTGAAAATTCCTGTGACATGTTGAAATGTAGTGAATGTCTTAAATACTGTGATTTTGTTGAGTGAATTCTAATTGCGAAAGTTGAGCTAGCAAACATGAAAATCTTTCAGTATACACAACGTATATTTGGTTTTAATATATAGTCTAATGTTTTTTCCTTTTCTATTTGCCAAACAAGAAGAAAAACATGTTCATATTACACATATAATAAACCAATTGATTTATAATCATATTTGTTTAAGGGATGTTATATTTTATTTGATTTATTAATAAAGATATATGATCACTTTGAGATATATTTGATTATAGAGTTTAAAACTGTAGATCATGTCAAGTGTATTAGAATGTGAAGGAACCAATGCCTGTTATGTTCTGGAAGCATAATATGGGTTTTTGCTTATAAATCTAAAAACAATCCCAGCAAACATACTAGAAATATTTATGTGCTAAGGAAAGTACCTAGTCTACTGTCATTTAAATAGATTTATAAAATTGTAACTGTGAAATATAATGTTGTAGAGCTTTTTATGGGATTTTATCTTTAGAAAATATCATGTTCTTAGAAATTATTTTAAATTAGTTTTTTCTAGAAATATGTTAACTTAGCATTTTATATTGAAAGCTTAGTAATGCTATTTTTCAGTTTTGAAAGTATTTTATATTTAATTACTTAAATTATAGAAGATAGTTTACATACCAAATTTAAAAAAACTGAACATTTAAATTGCCAAAAGAATTATTCTGTTGAAATCTAGTTTTGATGATGGAAGAGGGAAAAGGCAGTAAATCTTGTAGTAAGTAAGGTGTGAAAAAATAACAGAATTGACTATAGACTACACTGTTCCCTTGTGTTCTTTGGCAGGTGTGTCTCTATCAATCCATAGCTTCAACATTGACAGAATTCTGAAATCAGCTGGAAGTGGTAATGTGAATGGGACATGTGGAAGTTTTATCACAGCTGGCTTTTAGAGACAGCTCAAACTCTCTCTGCACATGTCCTATTCCACTGCCAGATTTATGTAAATGAAATCATCCTGTCTACATTTAAGGTTTAGTATTTCTGCAGTTTTCTTAAGCAGTGAGTAATCAGAAAGTTCGGGTTTATATCTCTACTTGTCTTATTGTTCTCTGTAATTTAAGTTTTTCCTTAACTGCCAGATCTAGAGACTTTAAGAAACAATGTGTTTATTTTTCTTTTATTATTATTTTTTTAACAAGATCCTGCCTGTGTTTTTTATGGCCATCCTAAAAAGCCTCCTAAGTCACCCCAGGAACTCATAGGAGGTTGCACTTTCAGATTTCTTCGCTAAAAGGAATCTCTCTGAAGATTTTAAAAGAATACTGGCCTCACTTAATTATCTCATTAATCTCCTTATAGCTTGTGAATACTCAGTTATTAACTACAATTTGTCTGTTTTTGCTTTTAGCCTTATTTTCATTTCTTGAGCTATCCACGATGGTAGGTCCAACTTTTTCACCATAATTCTGTTTGCTTCTCATCAAGATACATTTCATCACAGGTAAAATTACTACCCATATAATTAGATCATTATTTTCTAAGGCAGACAATTTTATTTTGTTCCCCCAAAAGGCTTTCCTGAATTGTAGGTATCTTACCCTTTTTTTTTTTCCTGGAGTATGTCTATAAATATTTTCAAATTGACAAAGCTCTGCATGATTTGTTCTGATTCTATGTTCACAGTGACAATCAAGAATACTAATAATGACCATCATATATTGAGCCCTTCCCAGGTGCCAGCCAGTATTCTAAGTACTTAACTTAGTTTTAATAAAATAACAACTCTGAGGGGTAAGGACTATTGGGATACCTATCTAAAAATGATGATAGTAAGGGAAAGAGAGGTTTAGTAGGTGACCCCAAATCTCATAAAAAGTAGAGAAGCTGAAGTTGTAGCTGAAACAGTGTGGATCCAGTGTCCACCTTATTCATCACATGCTACACTTTCTTTCTAAGGATGTCTTGGATCTTAAATAGGTACATACTGGGTGAGAACCTTATAGTCACTATTTACTCACTGTAATCATGAAAACCCCATGTCCCACTGACTACCATTTTTCATGTAAAAGTCATGAGCTTGGACATGTTTATTTAATTCTAAATTTATAAAAAAATGAAAAAAATAGTCAGCAGAATATCATAAAGGAGAGGTACACTGATAATTCTGTAGATAGTTGCTGAGAAAGGATTCTGAATTTCTCAAATTTAATCCCATTATTTTCTAGTGAGCAAACTGCGGCAGATTTGTAAATGCATTCAGAAAATGACTCAAATCCATGCATTCTTACACTAAACTTGGAATTTCTCTTAGAATTTAATTCTTTTTGGAATCTGGTAACTAATATTCTATTTTTGAGTACTCTTGGTATCTAAATAGTGTTACAAACAAAATCATGTCCACTGTTCTGTACCTCTTTCTACAGTGTTTATTTTCTCCTCTCTCACCCTCTAGCTTATCCCAAGAATTCAGAAAAAAATACTCATGGCACATTTGGTAGTTGGTGATAGTCATGAGTTAGTTCACTTTAGTTCAAATTAATTGCTGAAAATTAGAATTTTGTATGTAATTGTTGTAAAAATTGGAATATAGAGAAGGATAAAATGGAGAGAATCACAGCTCTTAAGGTGGACAGAGAATCAGACCAAGTACTTGCTACAGGGAACAATGTAATAAATAATATCATAGCTATTTATATAGTTCAGAGTCTTGTATTTTGTCATTTAATGAAAGACTAATGAAGACTAAATATCCTTCCAGGCATGAAAGAATGAAGGTCTCCCAGTAGAAGGCCAGAGTACTGAGTGAAATATTTTAGAAGATGTTATTCTTGGTGCTACACAGATCATATCATAAAGGTACCACAAATACAAATACAAAGGACTAAATCTATGTCAATTTATTTATTTAGAGTTTATGTCCACCACCAGAGAGTAAGTTTCTTGAGACTAAGAACCCATTGCCTATTCATCATAGCTGACTTCTCTGCCATATTTTAAATAAGAAGTTATGAAATGTATAAAGGGGTGTTGGGACTTTAACACTTCTTCTGTATAGAATACTTACTAAACTTAGAGGTAGAAGCCTTTACCTGTGGCTAAAACTAAAATCTATGAGGAGAAACAGAATCATCAAGGGAAGATGGTCTCTTTGGATGAGAAACTCAATAGAGACTTACTTACTTAATGTTTATTGTGTGTAAATGTCTATTCAGAATACAGTGAAGATGAGCTCTGTCACACAATGGATGTAATCATATTCCTGCTCACTGTTTCATTACAGTTCCTGTTCTCCTGAGCTCTCATTTCTGATACAAGCCTGAAAGAAGAGTAAATGAGACAGAAGAACAATATTACAGAATTTGTCCTCCTGGGCTTTTCTGAGGATCCTAATGTGCAACATGCTTTATTTGCCATATTTTTACTCGCATACATTGTAACAATGGTGGGCAACCTGCTCATTGTGGTGACTATTATTGCCAGCCCTTCCTTGGGCTCCCCAATGTACTTCTTCCTTGCCTGTCTCTCATTTGTAGATGCCGTATATTCCACCACAATTTCTCCCATGTTGATCGTGGACTTACTCCGTGATAAAAAGACTATTTCCTTCCCAGCTTGCATGGGCCAGGTATTTATAGACCACTTATTTGGTGGTACCGAGATCAGCCTCCTGGTGGGGATGGCCTGTGATCGCTATGTGGCCATCTGTAAGCCCCTGCACTATTTGACCATCATGAATCGACAGGTTTGCATCCTTATGTTGGTGCTGGCCATGATTGGAGGTTTTGTTCATTCTGTGTTTCAAGTTGGTGTTGTGTACAGTCTCCCTTTCTGTGGCCCCAATGTCATTGACCACTTTTACTGTGACATGTACCCATTATTGGAACTGACGTGCACTGACACCTACTTTATAGGCCTCACTGTGGTTTTCAATGGTGGAGCAATCTGTATGATCATCTTCACCCTTCTTCTAATCTCCTACGGAGTCATCCTAAACTCCCTTAAAACTTACAGTCAGGAAGGGAGGCGTAAAGCCCTGTCTACCTGCAGCTCCCACATTGCCGTAGTTGTCTTGTTTTTTGTTCCCTGTATTTTCATATATGTTAGACCTGTTTCAAACTTTCCTGTTGATAAATTCATAACTGTCTTTTATACAGTTATCTCACCCATGTTGAATCCTTTTATATACACTTTGAGAAATTCAGAGATGAGAAATGCTATAGAAAAACTGTTGTGTAAAAGTTAACTATAGTTAGAATAAGAGTGTTCCTCCTCATGTACATAACAAGTGTGTAGACAAGGTCTTCTCAGTGAATTTTTTAGTCTTCTAAGGGTAATTCAAGGATCCCAAAATAGGATGACAGGATTGATATGCTCCAAGCTCAATTAAGAAGTCATTCCATCATGGCATCTCTTGGAAATTCAAGATCTCAACCTCTATATTCACTGAGAATGGATGGGGCTGCCTGAATGGACCTTTTATTGTGCACATTTTAAATTATGTTTTTTCTCTATTATGCATATATTGAGACAGTGTATTTCTTCCATATGCCCAGCATAGAATGGGGAAAGGGAGGAATAGTAATTAAAATAGATGCTCCTGTTCAGATGGGAAGGCTATGCTGCTTCCTTCTGTGTAATTAAAGTCTTTGTGGAATATACAAGCACCATATTCACAAATATTTTTGAACCTAGCCCACCTCAGAGTTGAGGTGAAACTCTATGTGCATTCAGATAATCCTCTTAAGAATCTTAGAATTATGTTTGTCTAGTTTAAAGTACTTATGAGACACACCGTTAAATTTTTCTGAAGTCTTTTCATAGTGTCTTAACATCCACAAGTTTGAAATGATGTTTATTTTGATGACTTCTTACTTTTAGCATTCTTAGCTCTTTGCAGAGTCTGGAAAGGGAAATTATTTTTATCTTTGCAACTAGCAAGTTCTGACTCTTTCATGTTTCTTGTAAATTCTGTCTGAAAATGTAACAATCTTTAAAGTATCTTTTAAAATCTGTCTTATAAGATACACTGCTATAAGCTGTAATAAATCAATGAATCTAGGAGCTGATTTTTCGAAAAGATCAACAAAAATAGATAGGCTACTAGGCTAATAAAGAAGAAAAGAGAGAAGAGTAAAATAGATGCAATAAAAAATGATAAAAAGGGTATCACCACAGAGCCCACAGAAATATAAATTACTGTCAGAGAATTCTATAAAGATCTCTGTGGAAGTAAACCAGAAAATCTAGACAAAATGGATAGATTCCTGGACACATACACCCTCCCAAGACTGAACGAGGAAGAAGTCAAATCTGTGAATTTACCAATAACAAGTTCTGAAATTGAGGCAGTAATTAATAGCCCACAAACCAAAAAAAGTCCAGGACAAGACAGATTCACAGCCAAATTCTACCAGAAGCACAAAGAGAGCTCATACCATTCCTTCTGAAACTATTCAAACAATAGAAAAAGAGGGAGTCCTCCCTAACTCATTTTATGAGGACAGCATCATCCTGATACCCAAAACTGGAAGAAACACAACAAAAAAAGAAAATTTTAGGCCAATATCTCCGATGAACATTGATGTGAAAATCCTCAATAAAATACTCGCAAACCAAATCCAGCAGCCTTTCCAAAAGCTTATCCACCACAATCAAGTCAGCTTCATCCCTGGATTCAAGGCTAGTTCAATATATGCAAATCAATAAATATATCAATCACATAAACAGAACCAATGATAAAAACCACATGATTGTCTCAATAGATGCAGAGAAGACCTTTGACACAATTCAACAGCACTTCATTTATTGAAAACTCTCAATAAATTAGGTATTGATAGAATGTATCTCATATGAAAACCTGCTGAGATTCTCCCTTGGAATAGTAGAACCTTGGTCCAAGAAGGTAAAATTAAATTCTCTGAATGACCATACCTACAAGCAGCATAACCTTGAGATTGAATTTGGTTCTCAATCTCAGCGCAATGTCTGAATATTTCCTGACTCCTGTGCTGTAACTTCACCATTTGGTCAGACAGACAAGCTTCTGATGAATGAATGACCAAGAAATTCAGCAACAGAGAATGCTATTATGGAAGCCTTATTAGGATATAACGCAAGATTAAAGTAGGTGCTATAGTTCCCCCAAAAAACCTAGGTTTTTACTCTTTTAAAAAAGTAGCAGAAAGCCTTTGTCTCAGGATTTTAAAGTGACAACTTGGATATATGGGATGAATGACGTATAATGATGGGAAGAATAATAACATATCCAAGTCAACCAAAACCAGTAATGTGATAAAGACTAAGGTGTTAGAACAAGAGCAGAAACACTGCTTTAAATAGTCTGAAAGAGTACTTGCCAGGGTCAAATAACCACAACAGAGCTTATAGGGTTATTACAAAGGACCAATAGCCATAGCTCCTAGTGATGTCAAATGGGTTTTTCTTGATTATACTTTTAATTACCCTTTAAGTTTAACTTAGCCTGTGATCCAAACCAGAAATGAAAACACCATCATGCTATGGAAACCATACATGGTCTACCAATTTGATTCTCTATATATCACTGAATCAAAACACAAGTTTTCTCATGGCCAGCGGGCATAAATGAGCTAAGAAGTACATCATATAGACAGGGCATGGTGGCTCACGCCTGTAATCCCAGCACTTTGAGAGGTGAGGGGGTCAGATCTCCTGAGGTAAGAGTTTTGAGACCAGCCTGACCAACATGGCATAACCCCATCTCTACTAAAAATTCAAAAGTTAGCCAAGTGTGGTGGTGCATGCCTGTAGTCCCAGCTTCTTGGGAGGCTGAGGCAGGAGAATTGCTTGAATTTGGGAGGCAGAGGTTGCAGTGAGCCAAGATTGTGCCACTACACTCCAGCCTTGGCAAAAATCTGTCTCGGAAAAAAAAAAGAAGTATATCAAATGGATATATTATGCCCCTTACAACCCATGTAATACTGGCTTAATCTAAAGATGAATTTATATATGTAATAGCTAAAAGGAAAAATTATGTCAGATGGGAAAGGGGCACAGAGATGTGTGATAACACCTAGAATGCACACTATTATTCTTTACGCATGACATTATCTTGTCTTCAGAGAATAAAATTCCTGTTTCTCTCATAGGTGACATGAAGTCAGTTAATACTAGAAAGGAAAATGAACCCCTTCTCACTTGAATGGGAGAATTAAATTGAAGTTTTTCAATGATCTAAGAACTGTATTATTTGTAGGAAAGATACAATGCAGTAAATGCTTTTGTTGATACAATTGCATGAGAACAATTTAGAACTATAAAAAGGTGAAGATGATAAATGATAAAGGAAAGAAATAGCCCATTTGGAAAACATCTAACTGTGCTATCATATAATCCCTAATTCTGCAGTGTAGACATTAATGCTGAGACATGGACCTTCTTGAGTTTCAACAGAAAGCTGAAACGTTTACTACATCACTCTACTGTGGCAGAAATTGAACTTCAAACTCTTTTCCAACAGCCCTTGCACTGGCAAATTGCTGGAATTTCTTCTCACTCTTTCAATCTTTTTCCTATTTTATGCTGAGGGGAGAGCTAAATGTAGTCTCAGCCTGTCTTATACAATTCAGTAATGAGCTCACTACTTGAGGGATGAGAAATGTTATAACCAGCAGACCTGTTTTATAAGAAATGCAAGAAAAAAAAGTTCCTCAGGTTGAAAAAAATCAGTATTATATGAAAATCATAATTTATAGTAGAGAATTCAGAGAGTAGATATAATACATATGGATTAAATAGAGATTATTTTCCTTTCTTGTTTAAAAATTGTTCAAACAAAATTAATAATATATTCAGAAGTTAATAACATGCAGCAGTAAAATACAGAAAACAATTTCAAAGTGCTGTGGGATGTTAGGTGGAATAACACCGTCAAAAGATTTTTCAATTCTATTGAGATACAGTCCTGCCAACAGCCAGTTTGGATGTGGATCCTTCCTCAGCTGAGCCTTCATGTGAGACTGTAGCCCCAGCCAGATGATGATTAGAGATTCGTAAGAGACCCTGAAGCACTGAAACCTGCTAAGCCATCTTTAGTTTCCTGACCTTTAGAAATTGAGAAATAATAAGTACATAGTGTTTTGAGCCTAAATTTTAGAGTAAGTTTTGTATGGGAATACGTAGCTCACATATCTAGAAAAATCTTCAAACATTTGGAAATTGGAAATAATGTTTTGGTAACCTATGAATCAAAGTAAAAGTTATAATAGAAATAAGCAAATATTTAGAACTCAACACTAAATAAAACATATCAAAAATGAGATATAATTAAAATAGTACTGAGAGGGAAATTTATAGCTATAAGTGTTATTTTAAAAATAAATGTTTAAGCATCCATCTGAGCTTTCACCTTAAGATTAAATTAAATCCAAGGTAAGTAAAAGAAAGAACATAATAAATATAAGATCAAAAATCAGGAATATGGGGAACATAAAATAGAGAAAATCAAAATAGTCCGAAGTTGTTACCTTTATAATAAAATTGATAAACTTCTAGCAAGAATGATCAAAAAGAAAACAATTAGAAATTCAAATTGCCAGTATTAGACATTTCAAAAAATCATCTTAGAATAATAGATCCTTTAGACTTTAAAGGAATAGTAGAGGATTATTATTAAAAAACATTATTTTAATTAATTTGACAGCTTTGATAAAAGGGTAAAATGTAGGGAAAAAATAACCTTCTGAATATGACCCCAAAACAAATTGAAAAGCTAAACGCTCCTATATCCCTCCAAGTAATGAACTATTCTTGTTTGTATATAATGTGAGAGTGTCTCAAAAAATGCTAAAGAATCTACAGAGATGACAAGAAATACATGGCAAATTTAGCACGTTTATAGAACTAAAATGCCAAATTGAAATTTCAATTGCACTTATATATACTAACAATAATAATCATTGAAATGTTTTAAATTAAAAACCTGTGAAAGCATCTGAACACATACATACTTCAGAGCAGATGAGTAAGATCCATATGCTAATTACAAAACTTTTCAAACATAAACATTTAAAACACCTAGTAGATATATTGTATTGAAGAATTAGAAAACCCACCATTGTTAAGATGATAATGCAGTCCAAGACGATTTATAGATTCAACGCAATCTGAATAAAACTCCCAATATGTGCCTTTCAGATGTAGACAATTGTTCTGCACACCGCTCTGCAAAGTGACTTTCCCACTTCCCCCTCAAGGGTTATCATGTGTTTCTGTAATATTTCAAATCTGGGATGGTCATATGAACACTCTGAGCAATAGAAGACGGTGCAAGTGACATTGTGCCAGTTCTGGACATAGCCCTTCATTGGCCTGCCATCTTCTACTTTCTACCATGGGGATTTTTTAGTGCCATGTAAAAAGCCTGACTATCCTGTTGGAGACCTTATGGTCCTTCATCTAAATGGATAGGAGGAAGGACTCAGTGGATCTCTTCCAGTCATCACCTCCAAGATGCTATAAATGTGAAGTAAGCTTTCCTGGACTCTACAGATGCCCCAGCTATCAACTGAATAACACTGAGTGACTTTAGTCCATGCCACATGAAGCAGAAGAAATAGTCAACCACTGCCTGAATTCCTGGCCCATACAATATGAAGATAAAATAAGATGGCGGTTGTTTTAAGTCACAAAATCTGTGGAGCCTTGTACAGCATGGGAAGAGAGACCAGAATAAAGAGTGGCACCTGTAAGTGTGGTGCTTCTACAACAACAATTTATAGCATGTGGCATAGGCCTTAATATCAGATGCTAGATGACACTTAGAATGGTCACCTGGACAGTGTAAGTGATGACTGAAAAGACAGAAGTAACTAGGGAAAAAGAAGTGACTCCTTATCTAGTGCCAGAAAGGTCTGGTGATACTGCCACATACAATAATGTAGAAAACAGAAAGTGTACTTAAGTGAACAGGTGGATCCAGCTAAAATTTTCAAGTACAATCTCGAATGTTCAACCTGTTTCTTATAAAAGTATGTGATATCATAAGGCCTAGGTAAAAGTATGAGTTGAAAGAGTATTTTGAATTTTCTAGCAGAATGTACAAGAAAAATAATAACCCAAGCTTGCTGGTTTCAAAAATCAAACTGCTTTTCCTTTCCAGTCTGTCCAAAGATCTAATGACTCTCAATGTAAGTAAGCTCACCTAGCTTCTGACATTAAAGCCAATGCCACATGCTTTAAATGTGAGAATAAATGTCATCTCAAAATTGACAATGGAAGATTTTTTTAGAAGACTTCAGAAAGATTTTAAAGTGTGTCTCATAAACCCTACCAATTAAACAATAATAATCCTAAGACTCTTATGGGAATTATCCTACTGCACACACAGACCCAGCTTTTCAGGATATCATTTATGGCTATTAGAATTATTTCTTAATTTTAGAGAAAGAGACTCCAAACACAAGGTTCTGCTCTCTAGTTTTCTTTTTCTTTTTTGAAACAGGGTCTTACTATTTTGACCAAGCTGGACTCAGAACTCCTGGGCTTAAGGAATTTCCCACCTCAGTCTTAAGAATAGCTGGGACTATGTAGCATGCTGATTGGTTTGGCTGTGTCCTCACCTAAATCTCGTCTTGAATTGTAATCCCCATAATCCCCATGTTTTGCCAGAGCGACCAGGTGTTCTCCCCCATGCTGTTCTCATGATTGTGAGTGAGTTCTCATGAGTGCTGATGATTTTACAAGTGTCTGGCATTTCCCCAGCTGGCACTCATTCTCTCTGCTGCCGCCACCTGAAAAGGCATGATTGTTAATTTCTTGAGGCCTCTCCAGCCATGTGGAACTGTGAGTCAATTAAATCTTTTTTCTTTGTAAATTACCCAGTCTTGAGTATTTCCTTAGAGCAATGTGAGAATGAACTAATGTATATGCATGTCTCTTTTAAAAAAATAAATATATATTGTATCTATATTTAACTTTCTTATTTGGTAA
Organism: Saguinus oedipus; assembly: GCA_031835075.1. Classification (NCBI taxonomy): domain Eukaryota; kingdom Metazoa; phylum Chordata; class Mammalia; order Primates; family Cebidae; genus Saguinus; species Saguinus oedipus. Next base: position 61,634,568 of record CM063178.1, on the reverse strand, counting down.
TAGGTATGGAGTGCAGAGAATTATTATGGACTATGGAATATTTTTGGCAGTTTCACTTTAGTTGATATTTTTGATGTATGTTTTACTATTGGAGCAAATAAATTCAGATTCTGGGCTGTTCTAGTCATCATCTGATCTAACAAACACTTTTATGTCATTCAGAAAAGTGGAAAGCATTAGTAGTATTTGACTTTAGCTAGAAGAAGCATAGAGTATTATGGCTTATTTTTATATTTGTTCCCCATCTTGAAATCATAATTTAATCCACAGTAACATCAATCATATCTGATAGTTCTTCAGAATTAAAGATATGTTTGTGCAACTTTTACCACTTACCAGTAAGAGAGCACAGTGCTTATAGACATGCTCTTCAAATTTTTCAAATGATACACATTACATTTGGGGTGGATGAGTTTAATCCATTTATTAGGTAAGTTGAAAATGGAGCCCATTTTAGTGGGGCCTGTTAATTGATAAAGACCTTAGCTGGTTCAGATAGGTGTTTATGGGACTCTTTATTTAAGGCTCTTATGACACAGAAGATACAGTATTTAACTAATGAAGGTGTTCAATGAAGCCAATGATAAACCAAGCAGTGAAAATAACAATGGAAACCTTTAAGCACTGCTCCCTTGTTGGCAATAATAATAATAATTTATTGTAGAAATAATTACTGAATTGATATTGGAATATAATTCAAGAATTGACTTAATGTACTACAGATCATTATGGTTATATTTCACATGGATTTAAGCCTTGATCAAAAGCCTGTATTCTAACCTAAAACTGCAGATGACGATTACCTACCATTCCAAGAATCAGAATTCAGCTTCTGTTCTTAGTCTCTATGCCGCTGAGACTGAGGGCTTGTTGGGTTGGACTTTCTAACAGGAAGCGTCAGGCCCTCCTTGCTGGGAATATGCTTAGGGAAGAGAACTTGGGGCTGACTCCCTCTTCATTCTGGCTTAAATATACTTGCCGTACGTCAGTATTTCCTAATGTGAAACTCATAATTTATTGTTCAGTTTAATTTAGAATTTTTCTTTTCACATTACTTGGCATTTAACTACTCTTCCTTGGTGACACAAGTCTTTTTCCTCTAGGGATTTTCTAAGGGGAAAAGAAGTGTTCAGAGAGATTACTTCATTTGAATTTATTCCAAATATTCGCATTAACTAATCTATAATGACCTCACTGTCTCTTTCATTTAAAAGAGCTATGATGCAAAAGTCATAGATTGTGTCTAGAGATAAATGAGATAATTATTTTTCTGACAGAGTAACCCAAGAGATATCTGAAGAATTAAATTTCTGCTCAAGGTAGAGTATGTCTTCAGTTGGTGTTGAGTCCTCTAGGTGTGATGCTTCTTGTCATATCTTCCATTTCTTGTAAAAATTAGTGAAGGTTCTCAGTTTACTGGGATGAGGTGGGAGACATATAGGGACATGTTTTTATCAGGAAAAAAGTGGACTTGGGGGTATGCTATTTAAATGACATTTGAATGACCAAAAGACTGAAGAGTTTGGCTTCTGCCTGTAAGTAAGCTCTGACACTGGTTTTTCCATGAAGTTAAATTTCAGCATTGTCCTTGTTAGGTACAAAGATTAATAGCTGGGCATATGAAAGTTATCACAGATCCTCAATCACAGTAAAGTACTTATGGTTACTTTGGCATAATTGAGGAAATTTTCACCTAACAAATTTTAGTGTTGGCACATTTTTGTCTACTTGTGTCACAAATAAGAGGCTTGTCCAGGTAATTTTCGCTAATCGGGTCAATTTTTACACAATCATGCAAAGATGGAATCTTTGTTTTTCTATGAAGAAATTTTCCAATAGATAAGAATATTTAGTTATCTTTCTACATTGTGTTTAAGCATCTTTACATTTTGGTCATCTGCTTTGGATACGTGATACTTCTCTGATGACTGAGATAATGAGAAGGCTGTGTGGAACTGTAGAAACTGTAGCCTCTAGGAACTATTTCTATATCCATGGATCAACTCCCATTTCCATGTGTTTTATGATCACACATACATGCCTGAGGTATCTACATTCATGTTTAGTGAAAGAAGCATTGCTTTTCTGGGCCATGATGTCAGTATTTGAAAGCACTGACAAGAGATATTCATGTGATATGTTGAAATGTAGCTGGGGTCTTAAATACCATATGCTTTTGCTGAAGGAATTCTAATTGGGAAAGTAGAGCTAGCAAACATAAAATTTTTCAGAATATGTAATACATATTTGGTTTTAATATATAACCTTATTTGTTTTCCATAACCTAATTTGTTTTCTCTTTCTATTTGCCAAATCAGATAAAAAAACATGTTCCATATTACATGTATAATAAACCAACTGATTTAATCATAACAGTCATTTATGGGATATTATATTTTATATGATTTGTTATTAAAGATATATAATCACTTTCAGATATTTTGATTATAGAGTTTAAAATTGCAGATCATGTCAAGTGTCTTAGAGTGTGAAGGAACCAATACCTGTTATGTTCTGGAAGCATAATACGGGTTTTTACTTATGAATCTAAAAATAATCCCAGCAAACCTACTAGTAGGCATATATGCTCAGGAAGTTATCTGGTCTACTGCCATTTAAATGGATTCATAAAACTTTGACTGTGAAATATAATATTATAGAGGATTTTTTTTTGTTTTTATGGCATTTTATGTTTTGAAAATGCCATGTTCTTAGGAAACTATGTTAAATCATTTTGTTTCTAGAAAAAAGTTAACAGCAATTTTTGAAAACCTTGTAATGCTATCTTTCAGTTTTGAAAGTATTATACTTTTAATTGTTTAAATTCTAGAGGATAGTTTACATACCCTATTTTTTTACAAGTAAACATTTAAATTGCCAAAAGAATTATCCTGTTGAAATCTAGTTTTGACGGTGGAGAGAGCAAAGGTAGTAAACTCTGCAGCAAGTAAGGTGTGAAAAAATAACAGAATTGCATGCAGACTACATTATTCCCTTGTGTCCTTCAGCAGGTGTGTCTCTATCAATCCATAGCCTCAACAATGGCAGAACTCGAATCAGCTGGAAGTGGTAACGTGAATGAGACATGTGGAATGTTCATCATAGGCGGCTTCTAGAGACAGCTCAAACTCTCTCTGCACACGTCCCATTCCACTGCCAGATTTATGTAAGGAATAATCCTGTCTATACTTGAGGTTTAGTGTTCTGCAGTTTTCCTCAGCAGTGAATAATCAGAGAGTTTGGTTTTGTATCTCTACTTGTCCCATTGTTCTCCGTAATTTGTTTGTTCTTAACTGTCAGATGTAGAGACTTTGAGGAATAATGTATTTTTTTCTTTTGAATTTTTTTATCTAGGATCTTGTCTACGTTTGTTATGGCCATCCCAAAAAGCCTCCCGAGTCACCCCAGGAACCCACAGGAGGTTGTACTTCCAGTATTTCTTCACTAAAAGGAATCTTTCTGAAGAAGACTTTAAAAGAATACTAGCCTCACTTAATTATCTCATTAATCTTATAGCCTGTGAATACTCATTTATTAACTACAATTTCTGTTTCTGATTTTAGCCTTATTTTCATTTCCTGAGCTCTCCCCAATTGTGGGTTCAACTTTTTCGCTATATTCCTGCTGGATGTATCTCATCAAGATACATTCCATCACAGGTAAAATTACTACTCATATAATTAAATTATTGTTTTCTAAGGCATATGATTTTATTGTGTGCTCCCAAAAGGCTTTCCTGAATTATAGGTATCTTATCCTTTTTTTCCCCTGGAGTATGTTTATAAAACTTTTAAATTGACAAAGATCTGCATGATTTGTTCTGAGTCTATGTTCATTAGTCATAGCTATTGTTTATTCAGCCCTTACCAGGTGCCAGCCGGTATTCCAGGCACTTTACAACTCTAAGATGTAAGGACTATTAAGATTCCTATTCTAAAAATGGTGAAAGTGAGAGACAGAGAGCTTTAGTAAATGGCCCCAAAATCTCATAGAAAGTAGAGAAGCTGAGGCCGTAGCTGAAGCAGTGTGACTTCAGTGTCCACATTATTCACCACATGCTGCACTTGCTCCACGGATGTCTTAGATCTTAAATAGGAACATATTGGGTGAGAACCTTATAGTCACTGTAATCATGAAACCCCATGTCCCACTGACTACCATTTTCCTTTTAAGAGTCATAATCTTCGAAATTTTTATTTAATGATCAATTCATAAAAAATGAAGAAAATTATCAGCAGAATACCATAAAGGAGAGATGCGCTAATAGTTCTGTAGATCGTTGACTAGAAAGGATTCTGAATTTCTCAAATTTAGTCTCATTGTTTTTGAATGAGCAAACTAAGACAGACTTGTAAATGCATTTGGAAAATGACTCAAAGTCATACCTTCTTACACTGAACTTGGAATTTCTCTTAGAGTATGCTTCTTTTTGGAATCTGGTAACTAAGATTCTATTTTTGAGTACTCTTGGTATCTAAATAGTGTTATGAATAAAACCATGTCCACTGTTCTGTACCTCCTTCTACAGTGTCTATTTTCTCCTCCCTCACTCCCTAGCTCATCCCAGGAATTCAGAAAAAAAGACACACAACATATTTGATAGTTGGTGATAGTCATGAGTTAGTTCACTTGAGTTAAAATTGATTGCTGAAAATTAGAGTTCAAATCAAACTTTAGTTCAAATTGATTGCTGAAAATTAGAATATTTTGTGTAAGTGTTATCAAAATTGGGGTATAGGCAAGGATAAAATGCAGAGAATCACAGCTTCTTATAAAGTGGACAGAGAGACGAAGTAATTGCTACAGTGAACAATGTAATAAATAATATCATAGCTATTTATACAGTTCAGAGTCCTGTTTTTGGTGTTTGATGAAAGACCAATGACGACTGAACATTTTTGTAGGCATGAAGGAATGAAGGTCTAAAAGTAGACGCAAGTGTACTGAATGAGATATTTCAGAAGATGTTATTCTTGGTGCTACACAGATCATATTATAAAGATACTACAGATACAAACACAAAGGACTAAATCTATATCCATTTATTTATTTAAAGTTTATTACCAGCACCAGAAAGTAAGTTTCCTGAAATCAAGAACCATTGCCTATTTATCATGGCTGAATTCTATGCCAAGAAAAATATTTTAAATAATAAGTTATGGGGCTGGGCGCGGTGGCTCAAGCCTGTAATCCCAGCACTTTGGGAGGCTGAGGCGGGTGGATCACGAGGTCAGGAGATCGAGACCATCCTGGTCACCATGGTAAAACCCCGTCTCTACTAAAAATACAAAAAATTAGCTGGGCACAGTGGCGCGTGCCTGTAATCCCAGCTACTCAGGAGGCTGAGGCAGGAGAATTGCCTGAACCCAGGAGGCGGAGGTTGCGGTGAGCCGAGATCGCGTCATTGCACTCCAGCCTGGGTAAAAAGAGAGAAACTCCGTCTCAAAAAAAAAAAAAAAAAAAAAAAAAAGAAGTTATGAAATGTATGAATGGCTGTTGGGACTTTAACTCTCCTTCTGTATAGAATGTTCACTAAAACTTAGAAGCCTTTACCTGTGGCTGAAACTATAATCTTTGAGGAGAAATAGAATTTTCAAGGAAACATGGGCTCTTTGGATTAGGAACTTAAGAGACTTACTAAATGTTTTTTATTTCTTTATTATTATTATATTTTAAGTTCTGGGATACATGTGCAGATCGTGCAGGACTGTTGCATAGGAGACTTACTAAGTGTTTATTGTGTATAAATCACCATTTAGGATACAATGAAGATGAGCTCTAATGACACAGTGGATGTAATCATATTCCTGTTCACTATTTTATCACAGGTCCTGTTCTCCTGAGCTCTCATCTCTGATACAAGCCTAAAAGAAGAGTAAATGAGACAGAAGAACAATATTACAGAATTTGTCCTCCTGGGCTTGTCTCAAGATCCTGGTGTGCAAAATGCATTATTTGTCATGTTTTTAATGACATATATTGTGACAATGGTGGGGAACCTGCTCATTGTGGTGACTATTATTGCCAGCCCTTCCTTAGGCTCCCCAGTGTACTTCTTCCTTGCTTGCTTGTCATTTATAGATGCTGTGTATTCCACTACCATTTCTCCCATATTGCTTGTAGACTTACTCTGTGATAAAAAGACTATTTCCATCCCAGCTTGCATGGGCCAGCTATTTATAGACCACTTGTTTGGTGGTACTGAGATTTTCCTTCTGGTGGGGATGGCCTATGATCGCTATGTGGCCATCTGTAAGCCCCTGCACTATTTGACCATCATGAATCGACAGGTTTGCATCCTTCTGTTGGTGTTGGCTGTGACTGGAGGTTTTGTTCATTCTGTATTTCAAATTGTTGTTGTGTACAGTCTCCCTTTCTGTGGCCCCAATGTCATTGACCACTTTTTCTGTGACATGTACCCATTATTGGAACTGGCATGCACTGACACCTACTTTATAGGCCTCACTGTGGTTTTCAATGGTGGAGCAGTCTGTATGATCATCTTTACCCTTCTTCTAATCTCCTATGGAGTCATCTTAAACTCACTTAAAACTTACAGTCAGGAAGGGAGGCGTAAAGCCCTGTCTACCTGCAGCTCCCACATTGCCGTAGTTGTCTTGTTTTTTGTTCCCTGTATTTTCATATATGTTAGACCTGTTTCAAACTTTCCTGTTGATAAATTCATAACTGTCTTTTATACAGTTATCTCACCCATGTTGAATCCTTTTATATACACTTTGAGAAATTTAGAGATGAGAAATGCTATAGAAAAACTGTTGTGTAAAAGTTAACTATAGTTAGAATAAGAGTGTTCCTCCTCATGTACATAACAAGTGTGTAGACAATGTCTTCTCAGTGAATTTTTTAGTCTTCTAAGGGTAATTCAAGGATCCTAAAGTGGTAAGTCAGGATTGAGATGCTCGAAGCTCGCTTAAGGGTCATCCCATCATGGCATCTGTTTGAATTTCAAGATCTCAACCTCTATATCCAGAATGAGAGTGGATGGGGCTGCTTGGGTTCAGGTCCTAAGGTGCACATTTTAAATTATGGTTTTTCTCTATTACACATGTATTGAGACGGTATTTCTTTGATATGCCCAGTGCAGAATAGAGAAGGGGAGGAACAGTTAATTAAAATAGATGCTCCTGTTGAAAAGGGAAGACAGTGGTGCTTCCTCATGTGTATTTTCTTTAAAGACTTTAAGGAATATGCAAGCACCATATTCACAAATATCTTTGAAATTGGCCCTTCTCAGACTTGAGCTGAAATTGTGTGTGCAGTCTGATAATACTCTTAATAATCTTAGAATTACATTTGTCTAGTTTGAAGTACTTATGAGACATACCATTACATTTCTCTGAAGTCTTTTCAAAGTGTCTTAACATCCACAACTTTGAATTTATTTTTATTTTCATAACATTTCTTACTTTTAAGAAAGTAAGAATACTTAGCTCTTTGCCGACTAGAAAGAAGAATCAGTTTTATCTTTGAAACCAGCAAATTTTGTCTCTTTTTTGTTTCTTATAAATTCTGTCTGAAAATAGAATAATCTTATTATTTTTTAAAATCTATGACTTATTATAAGAACAATGCTATAAGAAACAGCTATAACTTTCAATATTCTATTTTGAAATTTTGCACAAATCTACCTACTCACTTAAGTACATTTTAAAATTTTTAAATTTCTATGTTACTCTAGGTGACAGAATTACTGAATTTTTTCAGCACTACACAGTGACTCACTCTTTTTACAGCCTCTGGAATTGTTATGTTTGTATTTTTAGCCTTTAATTACAATATTTTGGAGACCCCTATTTTTGGGTATGGAAGCCATTTCCGTACAGTTTAAATTGTTGTTACAGAAACACCATAAATCTAGAGGTGCCACTTTTTATCTGGTCCTGTCTTCATGTATTGTGCACAGATCCACAGTTTCTGTGGCTTCCAGCAACCATCATTTTATTTTATCTCAGAATTTTGTGAGTCAGGAATTGAGGCAGTTGTTGGCTAGGTATTTATTCTGTTTAGTGTGGCAAGTCGAGAAGTCACTGATACATGAGTTTTACGTAAGACACAGGATATCTTAATTCATGTTTATAGCATAGTGGAAGGGGTAACAGCAAGAGATGTACTGGGTCCCTCTTCCTATCCCTTTAGATGAAGGACTACAAGATCACTCCATGGAATAGTCAGGCTTTTCACATGGTGCTTAGAGATCCCAGTGGTAGAAAGATCGGTGTAGCCAGTTAAGGGCTGTCCAGAACTGGCACAATGTCACTTGCATCATATTCTATTCATCAGGAGTGGTCACATGACCACCCAGCATTGAGGTTTTACAAAAGTAGAAAATAAACCTTGCTAGGGAAGTGGCAAAGTCCCTTTGCAGAGCAGCATACAGAACAATTCTCCACATCTCAGAAAGAGCATATTGGAGGTTTATTCATTTCAAGTTGAATCTATAAATCATCTTGTACTAGCAACGTCTTCATAATATTGGGTTTTCTAATTCCTGAATACAATATGTCTGTTAGGTATTTTACATATTTATTTTTGAAGAGTTTTGTAGTTTTGATTAGTTTAGGGATCTTTCTCCTCTATTCTGATGTATTTATGTTTTCAGATTTCATCATAGGTTTTCAATTGTTAAAAATTTCCAGTTGTCATTGTTGCTAGTACAGATAAAGAAAATTGAATTTTTATTGGACACTTAGGTCCTGTAAACTTGCTAAATTTAATTCTTATTCCTACATAGTTATGTCTGTAGATTATTTAGGGTTTTCTCAAACACTATAATGTTATCTACAAGTAAGGATAGCTCATTACTTCGAAAGATGTAGGACTGTTTCAGTTTCTCTCTGTATCATTTTAGGAAGGTTGTGCTTTCCCTACATTTTCCCTAATTCATCTAAGCTGTCAAATTAATTGAAATAATATATTTCTTAACAATATTTTTCTAACCTTTTAAAATCTAAAGGATCTATGGGATGATGATTTGTTTTTATTATTTCTGATATTGGTAATTTGAATTTCTCTTTGTTTTCTTTTGATCACTCTTGCTAACAGTTTATCAATTTCATTATAAAAGTACCCATTTTTGGCTATTTTTTTCTCTATTATATGTTTTCCATTTTATTGGGTTTTGACCTTATTTTTATGTTGTTTTGTTTACTTACCTTGACTTTTAGTTACTCTTGTTGGTCTGGCTTTATAAGGTAAAGGCTCAGATGGCTGCTTTTAAATGCTTATTTTAAATGTAAGCATTTATGGCTATGCATGTTTCTTTAAGTACTGTTTTGATCACACCTCACACATTTTGATATGTTTTTGTTATTGCTTAGTTGTAAATATTTGCTTATTTCCATTATATCTTTTTCCTGGATTCATAGTTTCACCAAATACTTACTGGCATGTGTCCTAATATTTGAAGCACATTCTAAATCTATTTCGGAATTATTTATTCATAGCAAATTATTTCAAAACTTAGTGATTCACACGCTATGTACTCATTCTCAATTTCAGTAGGTCAGGAAACTAAGAATGGTTTAGTAGGTTCCCATATTTTAAAGCCTCTCACAAAGCTGTAATCAAGATGCTGGTTGGGGCTACTGTCTCATATGAAAGCTTGGCTGAGGAAGGATCCACTTCCACACTGGATGTTGGTATTAGTAGTTATTTGAATTCAGCTAGAAGGAACATAGAGAATTAGGTCCTATTTTTATATAGAAGGAACATAGAGAATTAGGTCCTATTTTTATATTAGTTCTTCATCTTGGAGTCATAATTTAATCCACAGTACCTTTCATCATATCTGATAGTTCTTCAGAATTAAAGATAGGTTTGTGCATCTTTTAGCACTTAACAGTAAGACAGCACAGTGCTTACAGACATGCTCTTCAAATTTTTGCAGTAATACATATAACCTTTGGGGTAGATGAATTTAATCCATTTATTAGGTAAGTTGAAAATGACCAACTTTTAATGGAGCTCATTTGTTGATAAAGACCTTAGATGGTTCAGATATGTATTTATGGAACTGTATATCTAAGTCTCATATGACACAAAGACCCAACATTTAACTAAATATATGATGAGATGAAGGTGTTCAGTGGAGCCGATGGTAGGACCAGTCACAGAAATAATAATGGAAGCCTTTAAATACTGCGCCCTTGTAGAAAATAAAAATTTCTTTATTGTAGAAACAGTGATTGAATTGATATTGGAATAAAATTAAAATATTGAGTTAATGGATGTTTTAGTCAGTTTTCATGTTGCTGATAAAGACATACCCAAAACTGGGTAGAAAAAAAGGTTTAGTTGGACTTGCAGTCCAATTCCACATTGCATTCCAAATTCCACCTGGCTGGGGAGGCCTCAGAATCACGGCAGGAGGTGAAAGGCACTTCTTACATGGTGGTGGCAAGAGAAAATGAGAAAGATATAATTCAGGTTGAAATTTGGGTGGGGGACACAGCCAAACCATATCAATGGACTATAGATCATTATGGTTATATCTGTCATAGTTAGAGGTCTTGATCAAAAGCCTGTGCATGAACCAAAAACTGCAATGCATGATTATCTATTTTTCTAAGAATCAGAATATTAACTTTGGTTCTTAGGCTCTCTGCCTCTGAACCTCAGGGCTTCCTGGGCACAGACTTTCTAACAGAAATATTTTTAGAGAAGAGAATCTGGAGCTGGTTCTCTTTTCATTCTGGCTGAGATATTACTTGCCTTACCTAAACATTTCATAACATGAAACTCAAAATTTATTATTAAATTTGCTTTAGAATTTTTATTTTCATATTTCAGGCATTTCACATTACTTGTCATTTAGCTACTCTTAGCAAGAGCCAAGTCTTTTTCCTCTAGAGATTTTCTAAGAAAAAAGTTTAAAAGGAGGTTACTTCATTTGAATTTGTTCCAAATATTCTAATTAACTAGTCTATAACGACCTTATTGTCTCTTTCTAAAAATTGTTGATGTAAAAGTCATAGACTGTGTCTACATATATAAATGGAAGAATTATTTTCCTGATAGAACAACCCAGGAGATATCAAAAAAGTGAAATTTATGTCCAAGGTAGAGTATGTTTTCAGTTGATATCCAGTCCTCTAGGTGTAATGTTTTCTTCTCATACCTACCACTGTTTGCAAAAATGTGTGAAAGGTCTCAATGTCCTGGGATGAGATTGGGGAAATATAGAGACATGCTTTTACTTAGAAAAGACATGGTCTTAGGGATATGTTAGTTGAATAACTGAAAGCATGAAGAGTTTGGCTTCTAGCTGTGAGAAAGCTCTGTCATTGTTTTCTTCATGAAGTTAAATCTCAGTATTGTCCTTGTTAGGTACAAAGCTTAATAGCTGGGCCCATGAATGTTATCATAAATCTTCAATCACAATAAAGCACTTCTGGTTGCTTCACCATAATTGAGAAAACTTTCAAGTAAGAAATTTTAGTGTTCATACTTGTGAAACATAATAGGCGTTTTCTCCAGGTTAATTCCTACTAATTATCAACTTTTACATAGTCATGCAGAGATAGCCTCTTTGTTTTGTATGAAGAAATTTTCTAGTTTGATTACCTTTGCACAGTAAATATTGACATTATGTTAAAGCATCTTTATATTTTGGTCATCTGCTTGGTGCTGTACTTCTCCAAAGATTGAGCTAATGAGAAACCTTTGTGGAACTGTGGAAACTCTAGCCACAAGGAATTAATTCTATATCAATTGATCATCCATGTATATTCATGTGTTTTATGATCACACATAGATGCATGAGGTATCTACAGCAATCCTCAGTGTAAGAAGCATTGCTTTTCTGGACCAAGATGTGAGTATTTGAAACAATTGACAAGAGATATTCATTGTAAATTCCTGTGATATGTTGAAACATAGCTAGTGTCTTAAAAACCAGTGGTTTTACTGGATAAATTCTAGTTGGAAAAACTAAGCTAGCAAGCATGAAAATTTATCAGAATATACAATGCATATTTTGTTTTAATTATGTAGCCTAATTGGTTGTCTTTTTTCATTTGCCAAATAAGAAAAGAAACATGTTCCATATTACATGTATAATAAATAAGCCAAATAGATGTATAATCTTAGTTTATGAGTTGTTATATTTTATATGATATACTAATAAAGGTGTACGATTACTTTTAAATATATTTGATTGGGGAATTAAAATTTTGGATCATGGCAAGTATATTAGAGTACAAAGGAACAAATGCCTGTTATGATTTAGAAGCATAATATGGGATTTTATTTATGAATCTACAAATTATCCCAGGAAACATACTAGTAGATATATATGCTCAGGAAGGTACCTAGACTACTGTCATTTAAATGGATTTATAAAACTGTGACTGTGGGTGAAGGGGAGGAAGGCAGCAAAACACACTGCCATGTGTGTACCTATGCAACTATCTTGCATGTTCTGCACATGTATCCCAAAACCTAAAATGCAATAAAAAAACCAACCAAACAGAAAAACTGTGACTGTGAAATATATTACCGAGTTTTTGTTATTATAGAATTTTATCTTTTGAAAATGTCATGTTCTCAGGAAAGTATATTAAATCATTTTTTTTCTAGAAAAATGTTAACTTAGAAGTTTACATTGAAAGCCTTGTAATGCTATGTTTCAGCATTTAAAGTATTATACTTTAAATTATTTAAACTAGAATGAATAGTTTACATGCCCTATTTTTTACAAGTAAACATTTAACTTGCCAAATAGAATCATCCTTTTAAATCTAATTTGACAATGAAAGGGGGAAAAGGCACTAAACCTTAGAGCAAGTAAGGAGTGAAAAAGTAATAGAATTGACTATAGACTACTTTATTCCCTTAAGTTCTTCAGCAGATGTGTCTCTATCAGTCTATAGCTTCAACAGTGACAGAACTTGAATCAGCTGAAAGCGGCATGTGAAGGAGACATGTGGAATGTTCATCACAGTTGATGTTTAGAGGAAGCCGAACTCTCCCTGCACACATCCTCTTCCACTGCCAGATCTCTGTTAATGCAATCATCTTGTCTACATTTGAGTGTAGTAATTCTGCAGTTTTCCTACCAGTGAATTATCATAAAGTTTGGGTTTGTTTCTCTACTGGGTCCCATCATCATTCTCTGTAATTTAAGTTTGTCTTCAACCATCAGATCTAGATTTTGAGAAATCAATGTGTTTTGTTTTTCTTCTTTTCTCTTTGTTTTTGCTTATTAGGATCTGGGCTGTGTTTGTTTGGTTACCACAAGAAGCCTCTTGACTCCCCACAGAGACCCATTGGAGGTTGTGTTTTCATTATTTCCTTATGAAAAAAATTTTCTTGAAGAAAAGTATTAGAAGAATACTTGCCTCACTTATCACATTAACCTTAATCTTCTTATTTACTGTGGGTAACTTAATCTTCTTATTGACTGTCTTATTATAATTACTCTGTTTTCTGATTTGACCTATTTTTATTTCATTTTCTACTATTTAGCTCTCCCTCTGATGAGGAGTCCAAGTTTCTACTATAATTCTGCCTAATCTTGTCAAGATACAGTCAATCGGGCAGGGCGCGGTGGCTCAAGTCTGTAATCCTAGCACTTTGGGAGGCCGAGGCAGGTGGATCACGAGGTCCAGAGATCGAGACCATCCTGGTCAACATGGTGAAACCCCGTCTCTACTAAAAATACAAAAAATTAGCTGGGCATGGTGGCGCGTGCCTGTAATCCCAGCTACTCAGGAGGCTGAGGCAGGAGAATTGCCTGAACCCAGGAGGCGGAGGTTGCAGTGAGCCGAGGTCGCGCCATTGCACTCCAGCCTGGGTAACAAGAGCGAAAATCCATCTCAAAAAAAAAAAAAAAAAAAAAGATACAGTCAATCACAGATAAAATCAATACTCTTACATAATTAAATAGATAATTCCTAAGATAGACAATTATATTGTGTTCCTAAAAAGCTTTTCCTGAATTATAAGAGCCTTCTTGTATATTCTCAGGACTATGTCTATAAATCTTTTCAAACTGACAAAGATATAGATGTGAGTTCTGATCCAATGTTCACAGTGATGCATTCAAGAACACGAGTAGTAGCTACCATTTACTGAGCCTTTGCCAGGTGCCAGCTAGTGTTCTAGACACTTTACTTTGTTGTAATAAAACAGCCATAAGAGGTCTTAAATCCAAATGAGGCATAGAGAGATTTAGTAAGTGGGCCAAAGTCACATAGGAAGAGGCGAAGCTGGGGTTGTAGCTAAGGCAATATGGCTCCAGTGCCCACATCATTCACCACATGCTATGCTTTCTCTCCAAGGATGTCTTGAACCTTAAATAGGCACATACTGAGTGAGAAATTTGTGGTTATTATTTACTCACTGTAACCATGAAACATCTCCCACTGGCTATCATTATTCATGTAACAGTCATGAGCTTGGAAATTGCTATTTAATGATAAATATATAAAAAATGAAAAAAAAAGTCAGCAGAATTAAATAAGAAAGAGGTGCACTAACAGTTTTGTAGATGGTTGACTAGAAATGATTATCAGTTCATCTAATTTAATCACACTGTTTTCTAGTAAGAAAATTGCGACAGATTTGTAAGTGCATCTAGAAAATGACTCAAATTCATGCTGCCTTACATTGAACTTGGAAATTCTCTTCTAGAATGCATTGTTTTGGAATCTGGACACTAAGCTTCTATTTTTGAGTACTCTCATATCTATACAGTGTTACAAATAAAACCGTGCCCCACTGTTCTGTACCTCTTTGTACAATGTCTATTTTCTCCTCTCTCACTAGTTCACCCCAAGAATTCAGAAAAAACTATTCACTAATTATGTGGCAGTTGGTGATGGTCATGAGTTAGTTCACTTGAGTTCAAAATTAGTTGCTGAAAATCAGGATATTGTGGTAAGTGTGATACAAATTATGAAATAGGCAAGGATATAAACTAGAGACTTATAGTTCCTTATTAGGTGAACAAACAGTAGGAGCAAGCAATTGTTACAGAGAATAATGTGATAAATAATATTGTACTACTTGCACAGGTCAATGTCCAGTCTCTTGACATTTAATGAGATATTCATAAAGACTCAGCAGCCTTTGAGGCATGAAGGACAAAATGTCTAATAATAGAATTCCATAGTACTGAGTGAGATATTTCAGAGCATGTTATTTTTGATGCTATACCAATCATAAAGACACCACAACTCTAACCTCAAAGGTCTGAATCTATGACAATTTATTTATTTAGAGTTTATTATCACCACCAGAAAATAAGTTTCTTGAGGCCAAGAATCTGTTGTCTATTCAACATAGGTAACTGTCATGCCAAGAAATACATTTTAAATAAGAAGTTATGAAATACCTGAATGACTGTGTGTCCTTTAACTCTTCTTCTGTACAGAATATTCACTTAAACCTAGTGGCAGAAGCTGTTACCTATAGTCTCAAACTAGAATCTTTGAGGAGATAAGAAACTCAATAGAGACTTACTAAATGTTTATATGTGTAAATCACTATTGAGGATACAACAATGAAGATGAGCTCTGTCACACAATGGATGTAATCATATTCCTGCTCACAGTTTCATTACAGGTCCTGTTCTCCTGAGCTCTCCACTCTGATACAAACCTGAAAGAAGAGTAAATGAGACAGAAGAACAATATTACAGAATTTGTCCTTCTGGGCTTTTCTCAGGATCCTGGTGTGCAGAAAGCATTATTTGTCATGTTTTTACTCACATACTTGGTGACAATGTTGGGGAACCTGCTCATTGTGGTGACTATTATTGCCAGCCCTTCCTTGGGCTCCCCAATGTACTTCCTACTTGCCTGCCTGTCATTTATAGATGCTGTGTATTCCACCGTTATTTCTCCTGTATTGATTGTAGACTTACTCTGTAATAAAAAGACTATTTCCTTCCCAGCTTGCATGGGCCAACTCTTTATAGACCACTTGTTTGGTGGTACTGAGGTCTTCCTTCTGGTGGGGATGGCCTGTGATCGCTATGTGGCCATCTGTAAGCCCCTGCACTATTTGACCATCATGAATCGACAGGTTTGCATCCTTCTGTTGGTGTTGGCTGTGACTGGAGGTTTTGTTCATTCTGTATTTCAAATTATTGTTGTGTACAGTCTCCCTTTCTGTGGCCCCAATGTCATTGACCACTTTTACTGTGACATGTACCCATTATTGGAACTGGCGTGCACTGACACCTACTTTATAGGCCTCGCTGTGATTTTCAATGGTGGAGCAAGCTGTGTGGTCATCTTCACCCTTCTTCTAATCTCCTATGTAGTCATCTTAAACTCACTTAAAACTTACAGTCAGGAAGGGAGGCATAAAGCCCTGTCTACCTGCAGCTCCCACATTGCCGTAGTTGTCTTGTTTTTGTTCCCTGTATTTTCATATATGTTAGACCTGTTTCAAACTTTCCTGTTGATAAATTCATAACTGTCTTTTATACAGTTATCTCACCCATGATGAATCCTTTTATATACACTTTGAGAAATTCAGAGATGAGAAATGCTATAGAAAAACTGTTGTGTAAAAGTTAACTATAGTTAGAATAAGAGTGTTCCTCCTCATGTACATAACAAGTGTGTAGACAATGTCTTCTCAGTGAATTTTTTAGAATTCTAAGGGATATTGAAGGATTGCAAAGTGGAAGACAGGATTTAGATGCTCCCAGCTGAATTAGGAAGTCATCCCATCATGGCATCTCTTTGAAGTTCAAAATCTCATCCTGTATATCCAGACTGAAAGTGGATGGGGCTGCTTGGGTGCCAGTCCTATTGTGCACATTTTACATGATGGTGTTTTTCCATTACATATCAATTGAGATAAGATATTTTTTTCTATATGCCCAGTGCAGAATGGAGAAAGGGAGGAATAGGTAATTAAGATAGATGCTCCTGTTCAATAGGGAAGGCTATGGTGCTTCCTTCTGTGTAATGTATTTAAAGACTTTGTGGAATATGCAAGCACCATATTTGCAAATATCTTTGAAACAGGCTTTTCTCATATTTGAGCTGAAACTCTGTGTGTAGTCAGATAATACTCTTAAGAATCTTAGAATTATGTTTGTCTTGTTTAAAGTACTTATGAGACACACTATTAAATGTTTCTGAAGTCTTTTTATAGTGTCTTAGCATCAACAAGTTTGAAATGACTTTTAGTTTGATGACCTTTCTTACTTTCAGAGTATTTAGCTCTTGCAGATTCTGGAAAATGAAACCATTTTTATCTTTGATACCAGCAAGTTCTGGCTGTTTTATGTTTCTTGTAAAGTATCTGAAAATGTAACAGTTAACATTTTAAGTAATTAAAAAAAATCTATGACTTTTTATAAGATACAATGCTATAAGAAACAGCTGTAAGTCTCAATATTGTATTTAAATTTTAACCCAATCCACCTATTCACTTATGAATATTTTTCATTTTCTACCTTACTATAGGTGACAGAATTACTAAAATTTTCAGCACTGGATAGTGACCCACTTTTTTCACAACCTCCAGAAGAGTTACGTCTGTGTATTCAGCCTTTCTTTACAATATCCTGGAGGCCATTATTTTTGGGTACTAAAGCCAGTTCCATACACTTTTAAATTGTTGTAGAAACATCACAGCTTGGGGTGCCGCTTTTTATTCTGGTCCTGCCATCATGTATGGTGCACGGATCCATAGTTTTTGTGATGTTAAACCACAATCATTTTATGTTGCCTCAAAATTTTGTGAGTCAGGAATTCAGGCAGTTGTTGGCTGAGTGTTTCTTCCGTTTTGTGTGGCAAGGACTGAAGTCACTGTTTTATTAAGCTGATAACTGAGTTTTATGTAAGATACAGGACACTTTATAAATTCATAGCTTAATATCTTTCAGAAGTTTTAGAATAGTTTGAACTGTATCTCTTCAAGTATTTTGCCTACCTGATTCTTTTTCTCTTCTTTTTCTGGAATTGCAATTAATTAAAAGTATGTCAGAATTTTGCATTGTGTCCTTTATATCTTATACTAGTTTCTGCATTTGCATTTTTTACTCTCTACTTTGGTCTGCATATTTTCTTCTAATATTTCTTGCAATGTACTGATTCTCTAACTTTTTGTCTCTAATTTGCTGTTAAAGCCAACCATTGAGTTTTTAATTTGTTATTATATATGTTAGTTTTTCAATATACTTGGTTTATTTTATAATCTAGCTTGTGTTTTAATATTTGTACATACTGAGGTTATTTAAAAATGCTTATTTTTAATTATCTGGATCAGCTACATTTGTTTTTATTGCACTTGCCTTTCAATCAGGCCATGTCTTCCACACTTCGTTACTTTTTTTTTGAGTACCTGATTTTGCATATGAAAAGTTAAGAAAGCACCATGGAATATTATGCAGCAATCAAAAATGATGAGTTTTTGTCCTTTGTAAGGACATGGATGAATCTGGAGAACATCATTCTCAGCAAACTGACACAAGAACAGAAAGGGAAATACCGCATATTCTCACTCATAGGCGGGTGAGAAAAATGAGAACACATGGACACAGTGAGGGGGTCTACTACACACTGGGGTCTATTGGGGGGAATGGGGGAGGGACAGCGGCAGGGGAGCTGGGGAGGGATAGCCTGGGGAGAAATGCCAAGTGTGGGTGAAGGGGAGGAAGGCAGCAAAACACACTGCCATGTGTGTACCTATGCAACTATCTTGCATATTCTGCACATGTACCCCAAAACCTAAAATGCAATAAAAATTAAAAAAAAAAGAAAGCAATTCAAGATTTTTTTTTCCCTAAGAGAGAATTTCTTATATTTCTACTCAAGAGTTGAGATTGGAGAAATAATAATAATAAAAAAAATCCCAGATAGTCCTAATGCAATCAAGAAATTAGATAATGCAAGCTGGACTTCAGTTCCTTTGAGGACTGCCGCATTCTCTGTGCATTTCTACTCTAAGAGTGGATCCCCCTGTGGTCTCAAATGAAAGCCTTGCTGTTTATAAAGGACTCTTTTCCTTGGTAGACCTTCGATGTTACATGCTGTCCTTTAGGGTAAAACATCTACAGAAAATTTCACTCAGCTTTTCAGGCTTTCATTTATGGCTTTTAGAATTATTTAATACTTTTAGAGAAAAGACACTCCAAATTCAGGTTTCTGCTCTCTAGCTTTCTTTTTCTTTATTGAGACAGGGTCTTTCTATGTTGCCCAAACTGGACTCCGACTTCTGGGCTCAAGGGATTCTCCCATCTCAGTCTTAAAAATAGCAGGGACTACACAATATGCTGATATGGTTTGGCTGTGTTCCTGCCCAACTCTGATCTTGAATTGTAATCCCCATAATTCCCATGTGTTGTGGGAGGAACCAGGTGGGAGGTAATTGAATCATGAGGACAGTTTCCCCCATGCTGTTCTCATAATTGTGAGTGAGTTCTCATGAGTTCTGATGGTTTTTAAGTGTCTGGCATTTCCTCTGCTGGCACTCATTCTCTCTCTGGCTGCTATGTGAAGAGCCATGATTGTAAATTTCTTGAGGTCTCCCCAGCTATGCAGACTGTGAGTCAATTAAGCCTCTTTTCTCTGTAAATTGCCCAGTCTCAGGTATTTCCTTATACCAATGTGAGAATGGACTAATACACATGCATTTATCCTTTTAAACAAATAAATGTATATTATATCCATATTTAACTTTCTACTTTGGTAATAGGTATGGAATACAGAGAATTACTGTGGACTATGGCATATTTTTTGTAATTTCTACATTAGGTGATATTTTGATATATTTTTTATTATTGGAGCAAATAAATTCTGACTCTGGGCTCTTGTAGCCATTATCTGATCTGACACTTTTTCATCACTCAGACAAGTGGAAAGCATTAGTAGTTATTTGAATTCAGCTAGAAGGATATAGAGAGTTATGGCTTATTTTTATATTAGTTCTCCATCTTGGAGTCATAATTTAATCCACAGTATCTTTAATCATATCTGATAGTTTTTCGGAAGTAAAGATATGTTTGTGCATCCTTTAGCACTTATCAGTAAGAGAGCACAGTGCTTATAGACATGCTATTCAAATTTTAGAAGTGGTACATGTTACATTTGGGGTGTATGAATTTAATCTATTTATTAGGTAAGTTGAAAATGACCAACATTTAGTGGAGGCCATTACATGATAATGACCTTAGCTGGCTCAGAAAGGAATTTATGTGACTCTTTATCTAAGTAAGGCTCTTATGACACTGAAGAGCCAATATTTAACTAAACGTATGATGGGATGAAGGTGTTCAATGAAGCCAATGATAAGCCAAGTCATGCAAATAGCAATGGAAGCCCTTAAGCACTGCTCCTGTGTTGTCAAATACAGGCTTCTTTATTGTAGAAACAGTTATTGAATTGATATTGGAATAAAATTAAAGGATTAAATGAATCCTATAGATTATTATGGTTATATCTGACAGATTCAGGATTTGATCTAAAGCTTGTATTCTAAGAACAGAAAATGAAATACCGCATGTTCTCATTCATAGGTGGGTGTTGAACAATGAGAACACATGGACACAGGGAGGGGAGCACTACATACGGCAGAGAATAGGGGAGGGACAGCGCTGGGTGGGGAGTTGGGGAGAGATAGCATGGGGAGAAAGCCAGATATAGGTGATGGGGAGGAAGGCAGCAAATCACACTGCCATGTGTGTACCTATGCAACTATCTTGCATGTTCTTCACATGTACCCCAAAACCTAAAATGCAATTAAAAAAAAACTGCAGAGCTATGATTACCTATTTTTCCAAGAATCAGAGTGTCAACTTCCATTGTTAGGCTCTCTGCCTCTGAGCTTCAGGGATTCTTGGACATGGACTTTCTAACAGGAAGGGTAAAACCCTTCCTGCTTGGAATATGGTTAAGGAAGAGAACTTGAGGCTGGTTACCCCTTCATTCTGCCTTAAATATTACTTGCTATAGCTCAGTATTTCACAATGTGAAATTCATAATTTATTTTTCAACTATTTTAGAATTTTTCTTTTCACATTATAGGCTTTTCACATTACCTGGCATTTAATGACTCTTTCTTGGTGAGACACAAGTCTTTTTCCTCCAGAGATTTTCTAAGGTGGTGGTGGTGGGGGGGGGAAGTGTTCAGAGAGATTGCTCTGTTTTGATTTATTCCAAATATTTGATTAGCCTATAATGACTTTGCTGTCTCTTTTATTTAAAATACTGATGATAAAAGTCATAGATTTTCTCTACACATAAATGAGATAATTATTTTCCTGATAGAATAACTCAAGAGATATCTGAACAGTTAAATTTCTGTCCAAGGTAGAGTATGTCTTCAGTTGGTATTGAGTCCTCTAGGTGTGATGTTTTCTTGTCATATCCCCCTTTTCTTGTAAAAATTTGTGAAAGTTACTGGGACGAGGTTGGAGAGATATAGGGAGATTGGATTTAGGGGTATGCTATTTGAATGATATTTGAATGACTGAAAGACTGAAGAGTTTGACTTCTGCCTGTGAGTAAGCTCTGTCATTGGTTTTTCTATGAAGTTAGGTTTCATCATTGTCCTTGTTAGGTACAAAGCATAATAGCTGGGCACATGAAAGTTATCATAAATCCTCAGATCACAGTAAAGTACTTATGGTTGCTTTTCTATAATTGAGGAAACTTTCACACAACAAATTTTAATGTTGGTACATTTTTGTTTACTTGTGTCACAAAATAAGGGGCTTGTGCAGGTTCTTTTCCTCTAATTAGGTCAAGTTTTACAGTCATGCAAAGACGGTCTCTTTGTTTTTCTATGAAGAAATTTTCCAGCAGGTGAGAGTATTCAACTATGTTTGTACATTATGTTTAAGCATCTTTATAGTTTGGTCATCTGCTTTGGAGACTGCCATACTTCTCTACTGACTGAGATAATGAGAAGCCTGTGTGGAACTGAGGAAATTGTAGCCACTAGGAACTTTTCTATATCCATGGATCAGCCATCCATATCCATGTGTTCCATGATCACACATAGATGCAGGAAGTATCTACAATAACATTCAGTGAAAGAAGTGTTTTTTTGAAAATTTATTTTATTTTATTATTATTTTTTATTGTACTTTAGGTTTTGGGGTTCATGTGCAGATCATGCAGGGTTGTTGCATAGGTACACACATGGCAATGTGATTTGCTACCTCCATCCCCCTGTCACCTACATCTGGCATTTCTCCCCATGTTATCCCTCCCCAACCTCCCCACCCCCCGCTGTCCCTCCCTTGCCCCCCACAACAGACCCCAGTGTGTGATGCTCCCCTGTGTCCATGTGATCTCATTGTTCAACACCCACCTGTGAGTGAGAATTTGTGGTGTTTGATTTTCTGTTCTTGTGTCAGTTTGCTGAGAATGATGGTTTCCAAATTCATCCACGTCTCTACAGAGGACACAAACTCATAGTTTCTTATGGCTGCATACAAGGAGAAGCATTGGTTTCTTGAACCAAAATGTGAGTATTTGAAATCACTGACAAGAGATATTCTTTGAAATTCCAGGGATAAATGTATCACAGGAAATGTAGCTAGTGTCTTAAATACCATATGGTTTTGTTGAAGGAATTCTAATTGGGAAAATAAAGCTAGCAAACATAAAAATCTTTCAGAATATGCAATGTATATTTGGTTTTAGTATATAGCCTAATTTGTTTTCCTTTTCTATTTCCCAAATAAGAAGAAAAACATGTTTCATATTACACGCATAATAAACCAATAGATTTATAATCATAATCTTAGTTTATGACATGTTATATTTTACATGATTTATTAATGAAGGTATACAATCATTTTCAGATACATTTGATTGGAGAGTTTAAAATTGCAGATCATGTCAGGTGTGTTAGAGTGTGAAGGAACCAATGTCTGTTATGTTCTGGAAGCATAATATGGGTTTTTACTTATAAATCTAAAAACAGTCCCAGCAAACATACTAGTAGATAAATATCCTCAAGAAAGTACCTCATCTACTGCCATTTAAATGGATTTATAAAACTGTGACTGTGAAATATAATATTATAGAGATTTTTCATTATGGAACTTTATCTTTTGGAAATATCATATTCTTAGAAATCTATCTTAAATCATTGTTTTTCTGGAAAAATATTAACTTCACAGTTTACATTCAAGGCCTAGTAATGGTATCTTTCAGTTTCTAAAGTATTCTATTTTTAATTACTTACAGAGGATAGTTTACATACTCTATTATTTTACAAGTAAATATTTAAATTGTCAAAAGAATTATCCTGTTGAAATCTAGTTTTGACGATGGAAGAAGGAAAAGTCACTAAACCTTGCAGCAAGTAAGGGGTGAAAAAATAACAGAATTGGCTACAGACTACACTATTCCCTTGAGGTTCTTTAGCAGGTGTGTCTCTATCAGTCTATAGCTTCAACAATGACAGAACTCTGGAATCAGCTGGAAGTGGTAATGTGAATGAGACCTGTGGAATGTTCATCACAGCTGGCTTCTAGAGACAGCTCAAACTCTCTGCAAATGTCCTCTTCTACTGCCAGTTTATGTAAATGGAATCATCCTGTCTACACTTGAGTTTTAGTAATTCTGCAGTTTTCCTCAGCAGTGAATAATCAGAAAGTCTGGGTTTGTATCTCTACTTCTCTACTTATCCCATTGTTTTTTGTGATTGGCTGGTCCTTAACCATCAAGATCTAGAGACTTTGGGAAACAATGTGTTTTTCTTTCTTTTGAATTTTCTTTTCTTTCTTCTTCTTCTTCTTCTTCTTTTTTTTAACTAGGATCTGGTCTGTTTTTGTTGTGTCTATTCCAAAAAGCCTCCTAAGGCACCCCAGGGACCCACAGGAGGTTGAACTTTTAGTATTTCCTCACCAAAAAGAATCTTTCTGAAGGAGATTAACAAAAAATACTAGCCCCACCTAATTATCTCATTAATCCTTTTTTTTTTGAGACAGAGTTTTGCTCTTGTTGTCCAGGCTGCTCAATGCAACCTTGGCCTCCCAGGTTCAAGTGATTCTCCTGCCTAGCCACCCGCATAGCTGGGATCACAGGAATGCGTTACCAGGCCTGGCTAATTTTGTATTCTTAAAGACGGGGCGGGGATTGTGGGGGTAAGGGTGGGGGTGGTTTCTATGTTGGTCAGGCTGGTCTCAAACTCCTGACCTCAGATGATCCACCCGCCTTGGCCTCCCAAAGTGTTGGGATTACAGGTGTGAGCCACCACACCCAGCCCCCATTAATCTTTTTATTGTTTGTGGATACTTGTTTGTTAAATACAATTTCTCTGTTTTCTGATTTTAGCCTTCTCTTCATTTCCTGAGTACTCTCCAATTGTTGTTCCAACTTTTTACTATAATTATGCTTGCTTCTCTTCAAGATGCATTCCATCACAGGTAAAATTACTACTCATATAATTATTATATTATAAGACATACAGTTTTATTGTGTGGCCCCTAAAGGCTTTCCTGAATTATAAGTATCTTATCCTTTTTTTCCTGGACTATATCTATAAATCTTATCAAGTTGACAAAGATCTGCATGATTGTTCTGAGTCTATGTTCACAGTGAGGCATTCAGGAACACTAACAATAGCTATCATTTATTGAGCCCTTACCAGGTACTTAGTAAATAAACATTTACTAAGTCTCTATTGATTTCCTCGTCCAAACAGTTCAACAAACCTTCCCTTAAAAATTCTATATTTTCTTGGCCCTTTGCTTTGTTGTAATAAAATAACAACTCTAAGAGGTAAGCACTATTGTTATCCCCATTCTAAAAATGATGAAACTGAGAGGTTTAGTAAGTGCCCCAAAGTCACACGGTCAGTGACAGTGGTGAAGCGGGGATTGCAGCAGAGGCAGTGTGGCTCCAGGGTCCACATTATTGACCACAGTGCACTCTCTCTCCGAAGAAGCCCTGGTTCTTAAATAGGGACACACTGAGTAGAAAACTCAGTCATTATTTGCTCATTCTATTTATAAAATCCCATGTACCACAGGCTAACATTTTTCAAGTAAGTGTAATATGCTTGGAAATTATTTAATTGTAAAAATATGGAAAAATAAAATTGTCAGCAGAATACTATAAGGTAGGGCTACACTAATAGTATTATAGATAATTTGACTGGAAAGGACTCTGAGTTTATCTAGTTCAATCCCATTGTTTTCCACTGAGCAAATTGAGACAGATGTGTAATTACATTTAGAAAATGACTCCAACCCATGCCTTCTTACTCTGAGCTTGGAATTTCTCCTTCAGTATTTCTTTTTTAATCTGGATACTAAGGTTGTATTTTTACAACCTTGGTACCCGAACAGCATTATAAATAAAACTATGTTTTACCACAAACAAACCAAAAACCTACTAGCTGCTGATGTAGTAGTGGTGGCAGGGATGAGTAGTTTAGTTAAGTTTAAAACTATGCTGAAAATTAGAATAGTAAATGTGTTAGGAATTTTAGGACAGGCGAGGATGTAATGGAGAGAATTACAGCTCCCTAGAAATCAAACAGTCAGAGATTTTATGGTTATTTATACTGGTGAAAGTCGAGTCTCTTGAAATTTAATGGGAGATTAAGGAAGACTGATTATTCTTTGAGACACGGAGGTCTGAATGTTTAACAGGGGAATGTCATAGTACTGTGAGATATTTAAGAAGATGATAATTTTGTTGCTACACAGGCCATATTGTAAAGATACCACAACTACTACAAATGTGAAGGAATGAATCTATGTTAATTTAGTTATTTCAAGTTTATAACTTATAACAAGTTTATAAGTGTAAGTTTCTTGAGAGAGGAAAACTGTTCCCTGTCCATTAAAGCTGATTGCTGTGCAAAAAAGTAACATATTTTAAATATGAAGTTATTAAGGTATGAATGATAGTTGCACCTTTAATTATTTTTCTGTATAGAATACCCTCTAATACTTGGAGACAGATCATTTACCTTTTGGCTGAAAACAAATTCTTCTGAGCAATATAGATATTTCAAGGGAAGGTATATTGGACTTTTTGGACGAGGAACACAATGGAGACTTAGTAAATGCTTATTGAGTATAAATGACTGTTGGAGATATAACAGTCGATGTGCTCTGTTACATAATAGATGTATTTACATTCCTGTTCATTATTTCATTACAGGTCCTGCTCTCCTGAGCTCTCAGTTCTGATATAAGCTTGGAAGAAGAGTAAATGAGACAGAGTAACAATGTTACAGAATTTGTCCTCCTGGGGCTCACTCAGGATCCTGATGTGCAAAAAGCATTATTTACCACACTTTTACTCATATACATTGTGACAATGGTGGGAAATCTCCTCATTGTGGTGACTACTCTTGGCAGCCCCTCCTTGGGCTCCCCAATGTACTTCTTCCTTGCCTACTTGTCACTTCTGGATGCCATATATTCCACTGCCATGTCACCCAAATTGATGATGGACTTACTCTGTGATAAAAACAGCATTTCCTTCTCAGCTTGCATGGGTCAGCTCTTCATAGAACACTTACTTGGTGGTGCAGAGGTCTTCCTTCTGGTGATGATGGCCTTTGATCGCTATGTGGCCATCACTAAGCCACTGCACTATTCGAATATCATGAATCGACAGGTTTGCATCTTTCTCTTGGTGGTGGCTGTGGTTGGAGGTTTTGTGCACTCTGTGCTTCAAATTGTTATTGTGTACAGTCTACCATTCTGTGGCCCCAATGTCATTGATCATTTTGTCTGTGACATGTACCCGTTATTGGAACTGGCGTGCACTGACACCTACTTTGTAGGCCTCACTGTGGTTGCCAATGGTGGAACAATCTGTATGGTCGTCTTTACCTTTCTGCTAATCTCCTACGGAGTCATCCTAAACTCCCTTAAAACTTACAGTCAGGAAGGGAGACGTAAAGCCCTGTCTACCTGCAGCTCCCACATCACTGTGGTGGTCCTGTTTTTTGTTCCCTGTATTTTCATGTATGTTAGACCAGTTTCCAACTTTCCCTTTGATAAATTCATGACTGTGTTTTATACAATTATCACACCCATGTTGAATCCTTTAATGTACACGTTGAGAAATTCAGAGATAAAAAATGCTATGAAAAACCTCTGGTGTAAAAAGTTAAATATAGTTAGAATGAGTTTCTCCCACACTGAACATGTTTGTTACTAGTTCTAAGGCAACAAATAGCCAGTAAATTCTATCTGGATAATGTAGTCATTCAACAGATTTGTAGGGATGCTTCTCTCTATCTACATAAAGCCATCAGAAAAATAGAATAAATTATCCACTGAGACTAGAATCAATCTAATAGAGAAATTCTGGAGAATGAATAAAAGTCACAGATAGTGGCCTTGGTATGAGTAAAAATAAAACCAAGCTCACCTTGTAACTTTATTTTTCTCAGTTTATATTGAAATAGGACTTAAAAAATGGTTTATTCTTTTCAAAAGAGAAAACACAAGCCACTTCCTTCTGTAGATGTAATTTACCCAAATTCATGAGAAAACAATTTAGCTAATACTTAGTACAAATTTCTGGGGCCAAGAGAGTGGTTTTTAAATCTTATTGTTTATTGTTCTATCAGTAAAGCAGCTTTCTGTATTATTAATTTTGTTTTAAGATTGCTTTCATTCCTCAAGACATGTCTGCATTTCCAGTTCAGGATATTTGGATGACAGATGATATTGTCTTTAATTAAAATCATTATTAGTAAACAATTTTGTTAGATGGAATGTAGATGATGATGAAAACAGAATCTAGTTCTTTACTGCAGGAAAAAAATACTTTTCTTTAGTTTTGAGAACTGTACTAGTCCAAGTTGTAAACATATTTTTATGATTTTCCTCACTATTTCTCATGTGAATTTTTGCCATTCTTTGAAGAAAAGGCAAAGCTTCTTATTTTGTATTCATGATGCTGAAAATATGAATAAGGAAATGTGTTATTTGTGTAAGCAACATGTTTTCTAAATGTTGTATTTAATTTAAATTGCTTATAGACTTAAACATGATTTGTTGTGGCAACATTTTTGCACATTTTGGTTTTCAGTTTCATGTTAAAAAACAAGTTTTTCTCAGTGTGCAGCCACCTTAGGACATCAGAAACAAGAAGATTGAATTGCTTTAATTACAATGTAGAACATTATGCTTTGTATGATTTAATTTTTAAAAATAAATTTCATTATGTATGTTGAAAATATACAACATGATGTTATGGGATACACATAGAGAGTAAAAAGGTTACGATTGTGAGGCAAATTAAT
This sequence comes from Saguinus oedipus, assembly GCA_031835075.1. Lineage (NCBI taxonomy): Eukaryota > Metazoa > Chordata > Mammalia > Primates > Cebidae > Saguinus > Saguinus oedipus. The sequence goes on along the minus strand of CM063178.1, from coordinate 61,606,350 downwards.
ATATGTATCATCTAAAACACTTACTTTTTGTGGAAAAGCAGCTAACGTCTACTCATTTAGCATAAACACCAAATAGAGTACAATTTTGTTACCTATAGTCTTCACGTTGTACCTTAGCCAGAGGATATAAAATAACAGAAGCAGAAAGGAAGAATGAACACGTCCAGAGATCTAATGTACAAAAGTTTACTTTTCTAAATAAAAAATGTTATAACTTTTATTACTTAAAAATTGTATAATTTGTATGAATACCAAATGATATGTGAAATTGATAATATTATCAATATAATTGAAACCACCTGTGTGTACCACCCTGATGCCATTCCTCTGCTTCTTGCCAGAGATAAACCCAATGCTAAACATTTTGTCAATCATAGTTAAAATAGTTTAGCTACATATGTACTTTTTCTTAAAAGATATTGTTTAGATTTTTATATTCCTTGCTTTTATTAAAATTATATTGCCCATAGTTTTCTAATTTTACTTTCTTCCACAGTGTAAATGTTCTAAGATTTGATTATATTATGGTATGGTGCTTTAGTCTCTTAATTTTGCCTGATGTATATTATTCCATGTATCAATACACCACAATGTATGCATCAATTCAATCAGAGGCCATTTACACTGTTTTCAGTTTTTTTTTTTAATGTTGCACAATACGCTGCTATGGACATCCTGAAAAAATATTTTTTGTTAAGTATATGCTTATATACCTTTACAAATTATTGCATTTTTTTTAAATTTTTAAAATTTTTATTGCATTATAGGTTTTGGGGTACATGTGCAGAACGTGCAAGATAGTTGCATAGGTACACACATGGCAGTGTGTTTTGCTGCCTTCCTCCCCTTCACCCACACTTGGCATTCATCCCCACTGCTATCCCTCCCCAGCCCCCCCGCTGTCCCTCCCCCATTCCCCCCAATAGACCCCAGTGTGTAGTAGACCCCCTCCCTGTGTCCATGTGTTCTCATTTTTCTCACCCGCCTATGAGTGAGAATATGTGGTATTTCTTTTTCTGTTCTTGTGTCAGTTTGCTGAGAATGATGTTCTCCAGATTCATCCATGTCCTTACAAAGGACAAAAACTCATCATTTTTGATTGCTGCATAATATTCCATGGTGTGTATGTGCAATGTTATTTTACTAATCACCTCGTCAACCAGTTAAGTTACTCCTACCAATAGTGCATAAAAGTTTCATTGCTCTCCATCCTTACCAACACCTCAGTATAGTGAGATGTTTGATATTTTCGCTAATTTAGTAGCTTTAAGACTGTGGATACATTGTGATTTTCATTTGCAATCTTTATTGCTATTGAAGTTGAGTATATTCTTAATGTGTTTATTGGATCTCTGTTTTTTTTTCTAATTTTCCTTAGATCATTAAAAAGTCAAGAAAAAAACATGCTATAGAGGATGGGAGAAATAGGAACACTTTTATACTGTTGGTGGGAGTGTAAATTAGTTCAACCATTGTGGAAAACAGTGTGGTGATTCCTCAAGGATCTAGAACTAGAAATACCATTTGACCTGGCAATCCCATTACTAGGCATATACCCAGAGGATTATAAATCATTCTACTGTAAGGACACATGCACATGTATGTTTATTGTAGCACTGTTCACAATAACAAAGCCTTAGAAACAACCCAAATGCTCACCAATGATAGACTGGATAAAGAAAATGTGGCACATTTACACCATGGAATAATATGCAGCCGTAAAGAAGGATGAGTTCATGTCCTTTGCAGGGACATGGATGAAGCTGGAAACCATCATTCTCAGCAAACTAACACAAGAACAGAAAACCAAACACCACATGTTCTCACTCATAAGTGGGAGTTGAATGATGAGAACACATGGACACAGGGAGGGGAACATCACACATTGGGACCTGTCAGGGGATGGGGTTGGGGGGCTAGAGGAGGGATAGTATTAGGAGAAATACCTAATGTAAATGATAGATTGATGGGTGCAGCAAACCACCATGGCATATGTAAACCTAAGTAACAAACCTGCATGTACTGCATGTATCCCAGGATTTAAAGTATAATAAAAAAAAATATATATATATATATATATACACCTAGTAATAGGATCGCTGGATCATATGATAATTTTAATTTCTGAGAACTCTTCATGCTGTTTTCTGTAATAGCTGTACTAATCTACATTACTAGCAGCAGTAGCAAGTGTTCCCTGTTCTCCACATCCTCACCAACACTTGTTAACTTTTGACTTTTTGATATAGCCAGTCTAACAGGTTTGAGGTAACATTTAATTGTGGTTTTAATTTGCATTCCTCTGATGATTAGTGATTTTGAAAATTTCTTTATATATATCTTAGGCCTTGTTTTGAGAAATGCTTATTCAGATCTGATATGGTTTGGCTGTGTCCCTACTCAAATCTCATCTTGAATTCTCACATGTTGTGGGAGGGACCTAGTGGGAGCTAATTGAATCAGAGGGATAAGTCTTTCTCCTGCTGTTTTATGATAGTGAATAAGTCTCCTGATATCTGATGGTATTATAAAGAGGAGTTTCCCTGCACAATCTCTCAGAGAGCTTGTCTGCTGCCTTTCATATAATACCTGACTTTTTCCTTCTTGCCTTCTGCCATGATTGTGAGGCCTCCACAGCCATGTGGGACTATAAGTCCATTAAATTTCTTTCCTTTGTAAATTGTCCAGTCTTTGGTATTTCTTTATCAGCAGTGTGAAAACAGACTAATACGGTAAATTGGTACTGGGAATGGGGCCTGCTGAAAAGATACCTGAAAATGTGGAAGTGACTTTGGGACTGGGTAACAGGTGGAATTTGGAACAGTTTGTAGGGCTCAAAAGAAGACAGAAAAAGATGGGAAAGTTTGAAACTCCCTGGAGATTTGTGGAATGGCTTTGACCAAAATGCTGATAATGGCATAGTCAATGAAATCCAGGCTGAGGTGGTCTCAGACGGAGATGAGAAATTTGTTAAGAACTGGAGCAAAGGTGACTCTTGTTATGTTTTAGCAAAGAGATTTGTGGTATTTTTCCCATGCTCTAGAGATCTGTGGAACTTTGAACTTGAGAGAGATGATTTAGGGTATCTGGCAGAAGAAATTTTTAAGCAGCAGAGCATTCAAGATGTGAGTTGGGTGCTGTTAACAACGTAAGTTTTATAAGGGAAGCAGAGCATAAAAGTTTGGAAAATTTTCAGCATTACATTGTGATAGAAAAGAAAACCTCATTTCTGAGGAGATATTTAAGCCAGCTGCAGAAATTTGCACAAGTAATGAGAAGCCAAATGTTAATCACCAAGACAAAGTGGAAAATGTCTCCTGGGCATGTCAGAGACCTTTGAAGCAGCCTTTCCCAACATAGGCCTGGAGGCCTAGAAGAAAAAAATAGGTTTCATGGGCCTGGCCCAGGGTTCCTGTGCTGTGTGCAGTCTAGGGACTTGGTTAACTGCCTCACAGCTGCTCCATCTATGACTAAAAGGGGCCAAGGTACAGCTCAGGCCACAGTTTCAGATGGTGCAAGCCCAAGCCTTGGCAGCTTCCACATGGTGTTGAAACTGCAGGTGCACAGAAGTCAAGAATTGGGGTTTGTGAACCTCTGCCTAGATTTCAGAGAATGTATGGAAATTCCTGGGTGTCCAGGCAGAAGTTTGCTACAGGGTTGGAGCACTCATGGAGTACCTCTGCTAGGGCAGGGTAGAAGAAAAATATGGGGTTGGTGCTCTGACACAGAATCCCTACTTGGGGGAGCTGTGTAACTGTAAGAAGAGGGCCACTGTCCTCTAGACCCCAGAATGGTAGATCCACTGAAGGCTTGCACCATGTGCTGGAAAACCTGCTGACACTCAACACCAGCTAGTGAAGGCATCCAGGAAAGAGACTGTACCTTGCAAAACTGCCCAAGACCATGGGAACGGGGTGGAGCTGCCCAAGACTATGGGATCCCACCTCTTGCATGAGCATGACCTAGATGTGAGACATGGAGTCAAAAGAGATAATTTTGGAGCTTTAAGATTTGACTGCCCTGCTGGATTTTGGACTTTCATGGGGCTTGTAATCTCTTTGTTTTGGCCAATTTCTCCCTTTTGGAATGACTGTATTTACCCAAAGCCAAACAGGCGAAGCTGAGAAAATAATCTTAGAACTCAAAGACTGGCTCTTTGAAATAACTTAATCAGACAAAAATGAAGAAAAAAGAATTTAAAAATATAGACAAAACTGAGAAATTGAGATTATGTAATGAGACCAAGTCTATCACTCACTGGCATCCCTGAAAGAGATGGGGATAAAACAAGCACCTTGGAAAACATATTTCAGGATATACTTTATGAAAACTTTGCCAACATTGTTAAAGGGAAACATTCAAACTCAGGAAATGCAGAGAACGCCTGTGAGTTAATACACATGAAAAACATTCCCAAGGCACATAATAATCAGATTCTCCAAAGATGAAATGAAAAAAAAAATGTTAAAGTCAATTATAGAGAAGAGGCAGGTCACATACAAAGGGAAATCCGTTGTGCTAATAGTGAAACTTCCAGCAGGAAATCATAAGAGCCAGAAGAGAGGCCTCTATTTAGCATTCCTGAAGAAAAGAATTTCCAAACAAGAATGTCAGATCTGGCCAAATTAAGCTGGATAAGTGAAAAATATAAACAAATTTTTCTCAGACAAGCAAATGCTGAGGGAATTTGTTACCACCAGACATGCCTTACAAGAGGTTCTGAAATGAGCACTAAATGTAGAGAGACTATTATAGCCACTACAAAAACACACTTGAGTACACCAACCAGTGACACTATGAAGGAACCACACAAACGGAGCTGCTTAATAACCAACTAACAACACAATGACAGAATCAAATACACACATGTCAATGCTAACCTGGAATGTAAATGGGCTAAATTCCCCAATTAAAAGGCACAGAGTGGAATGCTGGATTTAAAAAAAAAACACACACAACAGCAAAGAAAACAAAAAAACAAGATCCAATGTTATGCTGTCTTCAAGAGACCCATCTCATATGCAGTGATACCCAGAGACTCAAAGATATGGAGTAAAATATGCAAAGCAAACAAAACAAAAAAAAAGCAGGGGTTCTAATCCTAATTTAAGAAAAAGACTTTAAACCAGCAAATATCAAAAAAGACAAAGAAGGACATTTCATAATGGTAAAGGGTTCAATTCAACAAGATCTAACTATCCTAAATATATGTGCAGGGAACAATGATGCATCCAGATAAATAAAGTAAGTTTTTAGAGACATGCAAAGAGACTTGGTTCCCACACAATGATAGTGGGAAACTTCAACAACCCTCTGGCAGTATTATATTATCAAAACAGAACACTAACAAAGATATTCAGGACCTGAACTCAACACTTGACCAACTTGATCTAATAAATATCTATAATATTCTCCAACACAAAACAATAGAACATACCTTCTTGTCATCATATGGCACAAAATCTAAAATCAAACCAACTGAGCATACAACAATACTCAGCAATTCAATAAAACTGAAATCATATCAACACACTTTCGGATTTTCTCAACAATAAGAAAATTACACAAACCTTACAATTAATGAAAATTAAACAATCTGCTTCTGAATGACTTTTGAGTAAATAAAGAAATTGAGGCAGAAATCAAGAGGATCTTTGAAATTAATTAGAAAAAATACAACTTACAAAAATCTCTGGTACACAGCTAAGGCAGTGGCAAAAAGAGAAGTTTATTGCAATAAATGCTCACATCAAAAAGTTAGAAAGATTCAAATTAACAAACTCACAGCTAAAAAACATCTCTATGCACAGAAACTAGAAAACCTAGAAGAAATGAATAAATTTCTGGATACATAAAACCTCCCAAGATTGAACCAGGAAGAAACTAAATTCCTGAACAGATCAATAATGAGTTCCAAAATTGAATAAGTAATAAAAAATCTACTAACCCAAAACAGTTCAGGACCAGATGGATTTACAGCTGAATTCTACCAGATGTATAAAGAAAAGATAATACCATTCCTATGGGAAGTATTCCAAAAGTAAGAAACTTACTGGCCTTCGATGCAGTTATGTTTATGTTAATATCTCTCTGTGTTCATTGCTTTGTTACAGGTGTTATTCCCTAGAGAACACACCAACAAATCCTGCATACAAATCTAGCAGAAACGATTTTTTTTTGGAAATACAACCCACACATTTTTGTAAATGTTCTTTGCTCTTGGTTCTCTCAGAGGGGGTCATAAATTGAATTGTTATGGTTCTCCTTTTCTGGTTTCTTCTTACCAGAGCTTTGTATGGAGTTACACTGTTTTTGTCTTCTGTTCATTTTGAAGTCCTGAAGTAAGACTTCTATATAGATAGAGTAATAGTTGAAATTTTTGGGTGTCCTCTAAGATTTCTAGTTCATAGATGCCCTCTTTATAATTTTTTTTAGCATAGTACAAAATTTAAGTGAGGAAAGAAGAATTAGAATACCTTTAGATTTTGTCATACTTCTTTGTTTCCTCAGAACTTTAATTTCCTCTTTTTACTTCCTTACTTTCCTTTACCATGAAGTCACCCAGGAGTACCTTTCCTTGCTACTAGTCCTCATCTCCCTCAGAAGTGATGCCCTTTGGAGAATACCATCATAGGTCCTGCATATTTTCATTCTTTCTCTCTGCTCAACATCCTGCCTTATCAGACATCGGACCTCTCATGAATGATTTTGAAATTAATGTGACTTACACTTTTGTGGGTGATTCTGGCCATGCTCCATTTCCCTTGGGCTTCCTACCTCCATCTCCTGTTCTCTACAGTCTCTTCAGGGTTCCCCCACCTTCCTCTCTGTTTGTAGTTGCAGGGATCTCTTTGCTGGGATTTTATGTTTATTTCTCTATTTAGAGGTAATTTGTAATTCATAGTATTCTCGGTGTCAGTTATGCTAAATGTCCTAGTTATGTGTGATATTATATACTTGCTGTGTTGTATGTTTTGAATGTTTTTTTGGAGGATATGTAGAGAGATTCTGACTTCAGGAGGAGCTGCCATTGTTATATGAAAGACATCTGAATATTGAGTGTCAAATATTTCTGTATTTAATTTTATTTTTCTTCATAATAATACTTTTTAAATTATAGGTTCTAATTATTTGTTTCTGTATTACTTTTTAAGAAAGATTTTCCCCCCTCTGGACAAAATTTTTGTGTTGGGTTTGAAATGTGGATGTTATCTCATCTGAGTTCCATTGAAACCTTTAGTAAGTTGATTAGCAATGGTCTTGTGCTGTTCTCATTAGGTATGTTTGCCATACACAAAGACTTAAGCTTTCCATTTCACTCTAGTGCCTTCTTAGAGCTGAGAATTTAAAATATATACTGATTAATCAGAAGCAAAGGAATCTTGTTCATGCAACTTTATGTCTTTGTTTTTTAATAAGGGATTTGCTCTTTAATGTTACAGTGCTATTTTTTTTTGGCACTTAATTATCCTAAAGTATTTGTCCAGGAGAAACTTCTGAAAATATAGAATGCCCTGGAAAGATCATGTGGAAGGGCTCTGTTCTCTGGGGCATGATTCCTCAGTGAATTAATTTGGAATAAGCAACCTTGGGGACAAACTGAACAACTCAGTGAAATATTTTGTTGTTCATTGTTGATAAGGTCATAGCTTCTCTTACCTGGGAGAAGATTTCTTGTCAGCTGTTAATGTTACTGTCAAAATAGGAAATAAAAGCCAATACTGGATATAGGTGATGGGGGGATGAAGGCAGCAAACCACCTTGCCATGTATGTACCTATGCAACAATCCTGCATGATCTGCACACTTAGTGCAGAACCTAAAGTACAATTTAAAAAAAACTTAAAAGCCATTACCTTACTAGACATGAACCATACTAAAGCAGTAATATAAACATGAGTCCTTTTAAAATATTCAAAACAAAGCCAGTTTTTAGATTATTTTTGTGCACTATTGACTAAGAATGTTATAAAAAGTTCATTCGATTAATGAGGTCAGTAAACATAATAATGGGGTTTTAAATTTCTTTAATTTTAATATATATATTCTCAATGACAACTTTCCAATTAGGTGATTCCTCAGTCATATCAACTGTTTATTCCTGAAACCAACTCTTGATAATCCCATAATCCAAATGAAAATGTTTATGAAAGTTGAAGAAGATGATCACGCTTTGTTCAGGCAAAAGGCAATATATCACTGTGTGGCAAAGCATTTGCAGCTTCATTGACCATGTGCCTTCTTTTCTTTGCAGTCATGCCTGTATTTATAGGGTGTCAATCTTGACTTATCTTCATTGAACTAGGCAGTAATTTTCTAGGAACAAAGAAAAACACTGCAGAAGCCTGGATTTGGAGCAAGTGACCAAGGAGGAAATAGAAAACCCAGGTAACAAATTTAAAAAGTTTTTCCCTGCTGTTATAATAGGGGCAAAATAGACTTTATTTGAAAGAGTTATGTATCTTTCTTAAAAAGTAGGTTTTATTATTTAATCTCAAGTGTCTTATGCCAGAACCTTCAAAAATAAAACAGCATACACATTTTTTTTTCATTTTATAGAATATTATTAGTATACGTACAATGGTAATAATTTTCTCCAAATTTTAAATTAGAATATTTTAATTGTATATTGAAATAAAATGCATAGCACAACATAACAACATGACTACATTTAGTATTTACAGTAACTTCATTTAGATTGCTTTATATAATTTAGAGAATACAACAATTATTTATTTTATATCTTAATACATTGATAATAACAGTAAGGATTACTATATTTCCTTTTTTTTTTCTACCTTGTATATAGTCTTTTTAAATGTCCTGGTTCTGTGCTGATGTTGTATTTGTGTTGATATTTTTTCATTGTGATAAAATACACGTAACACATTGTTATGCAATTACCATCTCTGCCCATCTCCAAATTTCATTGTTCTAAATTGAAATTCCATATTCATCAAACAATAATTTTTCCTTGCCCCCTCCTCTTCATCCCTGGTAACCACTGTTGTACTTTCTATGTCTATGAATATGACTGTTCTAGGTGCCTTACAATAGTGACAACCATATTTGTCATTTTGTGTTTGGCTTAGCATGTCTTCAGGGTTCATCCATGTAGCATTGTCACTTCATTGCTTTTTAAGGTTGAATAATATCCTCTTGTCTGTATATACTATAATTTTTTTATTCATTCATTAATTGATGAGCATTTAAGTTGTTTCCATCTTTTGGCTATTGTGAATAATTCTGCCATGAACATCAGTGTACAAATATTTGTTTCAGTCTGTGATTTCTGTTTTCTCGTGCATAGCCCTCAAATAACATTCACATTACCACGTAAACATTCCCCACCTGTCTTTCTCCATGGCTCATTCCCCTCTTTGACATTTATTATTAAAACTAATTTAATCTGAGACACCTCTTTGTAGATTAGGGGATCAACTGGGTTCATAGCAGGGTGTGTCCAGTTTTACTCACTACATTTTTAAAACCCTAAAAATTAGGACATATTTATGTAGTTAACTCACAGGTAGGAATTGATGTTGGCATTTTCCCTAAGTTTCTGTAGATCTTGTACCTAATGACATTTATGACTTCTGTTTCCATGGACACTAAATTACCCTTTCTAACATGGTATATGTGTAGATTCATAAATCTACCCAGAAACTAGACTTTTCAGAACACGAATTTTCATATTTTGTAAAGATTGCTATTGTGGGATACCTCTCATAGATTCACATTTTTTGAGTATTTCTTTTTTCTTTTTATTATTATTATTATTATTTATTGCATTTTAGGTTTTGGGGTACATGTGAAGAACATGCAAGATTGTTGCAATGGTACACACGTGGCAGTGTGATTTGCTGCCTTCCTCCCCATCACCTATATCTGACATTTCTCCCCATGCTATCTCTCCCCAGCTCCCCACCCGCCTCTGTCTCTCCCTTATTTCCCCCCAACAGACCCCAGATTTACTTGGTCTCATTTGAATATATTAAGAAATTTGAAGAATCTTACTAATGTTTGAATCAAATATATATATTTTTCATAAAATACAATATTAATAAAATACAGAATTTGGAATCATTCAGTGATAATTTTCAATAGTTTAGAATAATAGTAATGCCTCTAAGAACATTTTAATAAGTGAAATATTTATTGAGTAATTGAAATACTATAAACAAATACATATTATAAGTACAAAAAAGGTCAACAAGAGAGACTGTCCTACTGGCAGTTATCTCTTGAAAGCTCAGACAGCTCCTATGAATTGTGAATACTCATTTTCTCTTATAAATGCAGAATAGTTTCATAATTGCCAGTAAAGATATTTAATCATGTATATATGCAACAAAATGTCAGAAACCCCAAAGGTGGAACTTCATGGAAGCTGATCTTATCTACTGATCTATCCCAAAGTTTAAAATAGGATATTTTCATTTTTCTTTGACCCAAATGTGCAAAGATTTTCTCGAATCAAGTGCTGCTACTGATGCTGAGCCACCTTCCAGGACACCTCCTGACTGATAGCTCTGGGAATCTGATATTCTTCTGTTCTCAACTCATTCAGTTCCCTCAACCAAAATGCTTACCAATATTTCATTCAGCTTATAGCCTTTACTTATTTTCATCTGCCTTTGCTAAGTTATCTCTTATTTTATTTTTGTCTATGCTTTTACTCTCCTTCTGACACTTGAGTATGTCTATGCTTGCCTTGATACATAAAGGATAGAATAATCTCCTTACCTTCACAAATGACAATTACTAATATAGAGCATATTTAAAGTAATCCTGCTAATACAAACTTGCACACATTACACATAAAATTGGGCCTGGATCACATCTGAAGACCCAACAGATGATTTATTTTACTCAAGTGAGAATGAATATCTTATACTTGACATAAATTCAAATAACCAAGAACTAATATGAAAAAACTCTCATGTCTTGATTAATAATCAAATAAGCTTTAGGACACACTAAGCCCCATCAACATAAATTGGTCTACCAGAAAAAATGTCATCATGTTGTTTAGGATAAATCTGTCAATGATAAGAATTCAGAAACTCGTTTACCTGGAAAGACCATTACATTTCCAATAAGGAATTATATGGTGGGATGTGATTTTTCCAAGATGCCTAAACTAAAAATCAATTATATTTTCAGATTTCTCATATATAATTATTTCTACTACACCAAGATTTTGCTGGAGATTTTATTTTTGACATTCCAAATTCATCCATAATTAGCCATTATCAGTCTTAAACAAATGTAAAAAATGGGGAAAATGTCTATGCAGTGCTCCTGCACTTTGATTTTTATTACCTATTTTTTTCCCCCTAATGACCTAGGTTACAACAGATGAAAATTCCGTATGTGTGTGTGTGTGTGTGTGTGTGTGTGTGTGTGTGTGTGTGTGTATGTGTGTGTGTGGTGTTTTCAAATAAAACATTGCTTTCATTGGACCTTCATGGTTGGGAAGATTTCTTTCTTTTTTTTTTTTTGAGACAGAGTTTCACTCTTGTTACCCAGGCAGGAGTGCAATGGCACGATCTCGGCTCACTGCAACCTCCGCCTCCTGGGTTCAGGCAATTTTCCTGCCTCAGCCTCCTGAGTAGCTATGGCTGGGAAGATTTGAATGCATTTATTTCCACCCACTTGCTCTCTGAGCTTTGAAATTCAGTTTAATTAAATAAAAATAATACACATTTAGTGAGCACTCACATTGTGTCCGGTTCTTTGAGTGAGTTATTCCTGGATCCCAGGAGCTCACAGGAGAGTGTTTCAGAATGGTAAATATCTGAACATTAGCCTGTAATTTTATGCTCCATATACTGGATACTACTTTACATAAATATATAAGTCAAGTCAACACCTATGAGACTGTTTTCTTGATAGATCATGGAAGAACAAAATCCGTTCAAGGAAAAAAAAAGAGAAATACCCTATACATGTCAAAAATGCAGTCTTTTTAAGAGACATTCTCTAGAAAGCAGCTCTATTTTGATGTGTAACAGATTATCTCACATGTGTGTCCACTCATATATACCTTACAGTTAGAACCCTGAAGCCTCATCATTGTGGTTAAAGCAATATATTTGTAAAAATAAAAGGGATAATTGTGGGAGGAGATTCTAGACACTCCTTTTCCAATGAGCTGCTCTATGTGAGGCCCTGGTCAGGGGAAACATGGTTGAGGAAGGCATCACATTTTTGGCATGGGGCTTGTGATAAATAATCTCAAATGTATCATTGACCCTTTTGTTTGTAGGCTCTGACAGCCCGAGCCCAATATTTTCAGAAGAGCACATGGAAAATAGGAACAATGTGACTGAATTTATCCTCTTGGGGCTCACACAGAATCCTGAGGGGCAAAAAGTTTTATTTGTCACATTCTTACTCATCTACATTGTGACGATAATGGGCAACCTGCTTATCATAGTGACCATCATGACCAGCCGGTCCCTGGGTTCTCCCATGTACTTTTTTCTGGCTTCTTTATCGTTTATTGATACTGTCTATTCTACTGCCATTGCTCCCAAAATGATTGTTGATTTGCTCTCTGAGAAAAAGACCATTTCCTTTCAGGGTTGTATGACTCAACTTTTTATGGATCATTTATTTGCTGGTGCTGAAGTCATTCTCCTGGTGGTAATGGCCTATGACCGCTATGTGGCCATCTGTAGGCCTCTTCATTATTTGATCATCATGAATCGTCGAGTCTGCGTTCTCATGCTGTTGGTTGCCTGGATCGGAGGTTTTCTTCACTCATTGATTCAATTTCTCTTTATTTATCAGCTCCCTTTCTGTGGCCCCAATGTCATTGACAACTTCCTGTGTGATTTGTATCCCTTATTGAAACTTGCTTGCACCAATACCTATGTCATTGGACTTTCTATGATAGCAAATGGAGGAGCAATTTGTACTGCCACCTTCTTCACTCTCCTGCTTTCCTATGGGGTGATATTACACTCTCTTAAGACTCAGAGTTTGGAAGGGAAACACAAAGCTTTCTACACCTGTGCATCCCACATCACCGTGGTCATTTTATTCTTTGTCCCCTGTATCTTCCTGTTTGCCAGGCCCAATTCCACCTTTCCCATTGATAAATCCATGACTGTGGTTTTAACTTTTATAACTCCAATGTTGAACCCACTAATCTATACCCTGAGGAATGCAGAAATGAAAAGTGCCATGAAGAAACTTTGGAGTAAAAAAGTAAACTTAGCTGGAAGAGGGCTGTATCCCTTATGAGAACGTGACAGTTATTCTTTCACAGAAACAAGGACTAATTTCACTATCCTACATGATTACATTTTGGTTATCATTCCCATTTAGTTATTTAGCTTACTTATTCTGAAGCACTTATATAAAATAATATTTAAATGCAATGTTACACCCGTTACAGACCAAGAGAATTGCATAGGTTTAACAGTATATACTGTTTTTGTAATCATATTGTGTTAAAATTCTTTGGTAGATAACAATAGTTTTATTTCAAGCTCTTTTTTATTTTAAAAATCATTTATTAATTTTTCTTTTTTATTTATTTTAAATTGACAATAATTGGGTATATTTATAAAGTACAATGTGATGGTTTGATCTATGTATACATTACAGAAAAATTTAATCAATCTAATGAATATATCACTTCTGCAATATCTTTTTTTTTTGTGGTGACATCAAAAATCTATTCTTGTTTATGGGCTATGATACCTTCCTGGCACATATAAATGTGACCTATGAAAATTTGTTCCCTTTAGTCCAAGAGAATAATATTTTAAACTTGAAAATTCAGATTGTTAACAGAATGTTAATCTAACAGTAAAAATAAATGTCTTGGTCAAATTAATGACTTGAAAGTTTCATAGGTATATTGATAGCTGGAGCCAAATCTATGAGAAATAAACTTTGTTAATTTTGTACTGTGACAGAGTTAAGATGTCCAGATAGCATATAGTTGATTTTGTATATTTTGACCAACTTTTAAACAGAAAAATTTTTCAATCCCATTCTGTATATCTAGGTCAATTGGCCTCCTCCAATAGTCGAAATATGTGTTTAAGTCACTCATATAACAGTGGAGCCCACAGAATCTATCTACATTAAACTCTCAGAGTGCACTTAAAAAATACAATGAAGGTTAAACATTTTGGGAATGGATTGTTTTGTCTTACACAATAAGTGGCTTTCAGAATCTCTGTGGACTAAATCTTCTCATCGACTGAAGTAATAAATCACAGATGTCTTCTCTGTTTACAGTTACTCTATAATAGGTTTAGAGTACTAATAATACTGTGTTACAATGATAATTTTTAAAAGCTCTGTCATTACATACTGCCTTGTTGAAAAGTCAACCTATAGCATCTATATTAAGGTAAAAAGTTGGTATTTTTTTCATTTTCCTTTTCTCAGTGTGTAATCGATTTACTTAATGCACTTAGCAATATTAATGCATCCAGTTATTCAACACATATTGAATTAAAAATCAGCCACGGAACTGTATTTATTCTTTAGTGAAGGAAGTAAAGGAGTTTTTTTTCTTAAATTTTTATTGCATTATAGGTTTTGGGGTACCTATGCAGAACATGCAAGGTAGTTGCATAGGTACACACATGGCAGTGTGTTTTGCTGCCTTCCTCCCCTTCACCCACACTTGGCATTTCTCCCCAGGCTATCCCTCCCCAGCTCCCCCCACTGTCCATCCCCCATTCCCCCCAATAGACACCCGTGTGTAGTAGACCCCCTCCCTGTGTCCATGTGTTCTCATTTTTCTCACCCGCCTATGAGTGAGAATATGCGGTATTTCTTTTTCTGTTCTTGTGTCAGTTTGCTGAGAATGATATTCTCCAGATTCATCCATGTCCTTACAATGGACACAAACTCATCATTTTTGATTGCTGCATAATATTCCATGGTGTATATGTGCCACATTTTTCCAGTCCAGTCTATCATCGATGGGCATTTGGGCTGGTTCCAGGTCCTTGCTATTGTAAACAGTGCTGCAATGAACATTCGTGTGCATGTGTCCTTATAGTAGAACGATTTATATTCCTTTGGATATATACCCAGTAATGGGATTGCTGGGTCAAATGGAATTTCTATTTCTAGGTCCTTGAGGAATCGCCACACTGTCTTCCACAATGGTTGAACTAATTTACACTCCCACCAACAGTGTAAGAGTGTTCCTATTTCTCCACATCCTCTCCAGCATCTGCTGTCTCCAGATTTTTTAATGATCGCCATTCTAACTGGCGTGAGATGGTATCTCAATGTGGTTTTGATTTGCATCTCTCTAATGACCAGTGATGATGAGCATTTTTTCATGTGTTTGTTGGCCTCATGTATGTCTTCTTTTGTAAAGTGTCTGTTCATATCCTTTGCCCATTTTTGAATGGGCTTGTTTGTTTTTTTCCTGTAAATCTGTTTGAGTTCTTTGTAAATTCTGGATATCAGCCCTTTGTCAGATGCGTAAACTGCAAAGATTTTTTCCCATTCTGATGGTTGCTGATTCACTCTAGTGACTGTTTCTTTTGCCGTGCAGAAGCTGTGGAGTTTGATTAGGTCCCATTTGTCTATTTTGGCCTTTGTTGCCAATGCTTTTGGTGTTTTGGTCATGAAGTCCTTGCCTACTCCTATGTCCTGAATGGTTTTGCCTAGATTTTCTTCTAGGGTTTTTATGGTGTCAGGTCTTATGTTTAAGTCTTTAATCCTTCTGGAGTTAATTTTAGTGTAAGGTGTCAGGAAGGGGTCCAGTTTCTGCTTTCTGCACATGGCTAGCCAGTTTTCCCAACACCATTTATTAAACAGGGAATCCTTTCCCCATTGCTGGTTTTTTTCTGGTTTATCAAAGATTATATGGTTGTAGATATGTTGTGTTGCCTCCAATGCCTCTGTTCTGTTCCATTGGTCTATATCTCTGTTTTGGTACCAGTACCATGCTGTTTTGATTACTGTAGCCTTGTAGTATAATTTGAAGTCTGGTAGTGTGATGCCTCCCGCTGTGTTCTTTTTGCTTAGAATTGACTTGGCTATGCGGGCTCTCTTTTGGTTCCATATGAAGTTCATGGTGGTTTTTTTCAGTTCTGTGAAGAAATTCAATGGTAGTTTGATGGGGATAGCATTGATTGTGTAAATTACTTTGGGCAGTATAGCCATTTTCACAATATTGATTCTTCCTAACCACAAACATGGAATGTTTCTCCATCTGTTTGTGTCCTCTCTTATTTCGTTGAGCAGTGGTTTGTAGTTTTCCTTAAAGAGGTCCCTTACGTTCCTTGTGAATTGTATTCCTAGGTATTTTATTTTCTTTGTAGCAATTGTGAATGGCAGTTCATTCTTGATTTGGTTCTCTTTAAGTCTGTTATTGGTGTATAGGAATGCTTGTGATTTTTGCACATTGATTTTATATCCTGAGACTTTGCTGAAGTTGCTTATCAGTTTCAGGAGCTTTTGGGCTGAGGTGATGGGGTCTTCTAGGTATACTATCATGTCGTCTGCAAATAGAGACAATTTGGCTTCCACCTTTCCTATTTGAATACCCTTTATTTCTTTTTCTTGCCTGATTGCTCTGGCTAGAACTTCCAGTACTATGTTGAATAGAAGTGGTGAGAGAGGATATCCTTGTCTAGTGCCAGATTTCAAAGGGAATGCTTCCAGTTTTTGCCCGTTAAGTATGATATTGGCTGTTGGTTTGTCATAAATACCTTTTATTACTTTGAGATATGTTCTATCAATACCAAGTTTATTGAGGGTTTTTAGCATAAAGGGCTGTTGAATTTTGTCAAATGCCTTCTCTGCGTCAATTGAGATAATCATGTGGTTTTTGTTTTTGCTTCTGTTTATGTGGTGAATTATGTTTATAGACTTGCATATGTTGAACCAGCCTTGCAACCCCGGGATGAATCCTACTTGATCATGATGGACAAGTTTTTTAAAGTGCTGTTGCAATTGGTTTGCCAGTATTTTATTGAAAATTTTTGTATCAATGTTCATCATGGATATTGGCTTGAAGTTTTCTTTTCTTGTTGAGTCTCTGCCAGGTTTTGGTATCAGGATGATGTTGGTCTCATAAAATGATTTGGGAAGGGTTCCCTCTTTTTGAATTATTTGGAATAGTTTCAGAAGGAATGGTACTAGATCCTCTTTGTGTGTCTGGTAGAATTCAGCTGTGAACCCATCTGGACCTGGGCTTTTTTTGTGTGGTAGGCTCTTAATTGCTGCCTCAAGTTCAGACGTTGTTATTGGTCTATTCATAGTTTCGGCTTCCTCCTGGTTTAGGCTTGGGAGGACACAGGCATCCAGGAATTTATGCATTTCTTCCTGGTTTACTAGTTTATGTGCATAGAGTTGTTTGTAGTATTCTCTAATTATGGTTTGAATTTCTGTGGAATCTGTGGTGATTTCCCCATTATCGTTTTTTATTACATCTATTTGGTTGTTCTCTCTTTTCTTTTTTATCAGTCTGGCTAGTGGTCTGTCTATTTTGTTGATCTTTTCAAAAAACCAGCTCTTGGATTTATTTATTTTTTGAAGGGTTTTTTGTGTTTCTATCTCCTTCAGTTCTGCTCTGATCTTAGTTATTTCTTGTCTTCGGCTAGGTTTTGAGCTTTTTTGATCTTGCTCCTCTAGCTCTTTCAATTTTGACGATAGGGTGTCCATTTTGGATCTCTCCACTCTTCCCATGTGGGCACTTATTGCTATATATTTTCCTCTACAGACTGCTTTGAATGTGTCCCAGAGATTCTGGTATGTTGTGTCTTCATTCTCGTTGGTTTCCAAGAACTTCTTTATTTCTGCCTTCATTTCATTGTTTATCCAATCAACATTCAAGAGCCAGTTGTTCAGTTTCCATGAAGCTGTGAGGTTCTGAGTTATTTTCTGAATTCTGAGTTCCAACTTGATTGCACTATGGTCTGAGAGACTGTTTGTTATGATTTCCATTGTTTTGAATTTGCTGAGGAGTGCTTTACTTCCAATTATGTGGTCAATTTTGGAGTAGGTGTGATGTGGTGCTGAGAAGAATGTATATTCTGTGGATTTGGGGTGGAGAGTTCTGTAAATGTCTATCAGGTTTGCTTGTTCCAGGTCTTTGTTCAAGTACTGGATATCCTTGTTAATTTTCTGTCTGGTTGATCTGTCTGCTATTGACAGTGGAGTGTTAAAGTCTCCCACTATTATTGTGTGGGAGTCTAAGTCTCTTTGTAAGTCGTTAAGAACTTGCCTTATATATCTGGGTGCTCCTGCACTGGGTCCATATATATTTAGAATCATTAGCTCTTCTTGTTGTATTGATCCTTTTACCATTATGTAATGACCTTTTTTGTCCCTTTTGATCTTTGTTGCTTTAAAGTCTATTTTAGCAGAGATGAGTATTGCAACTCCTGCTTTTTTTTTGCTCTCCATTTGCTTGGTAATTCTTCCTCCATCCCTTTATTTTGAGCCTTTGTGTATCCTTGCATGTGAGGTGGGTTTCCTGGATACAGAACACCGATGGGTTTTGGTTTTTTATCCAATTTGCCAGTCTGTGTCTTTTGATTGGTGCATTTAGCCCATTTACATTTAGGGTTAATATTGTTATGTGTGAATTTGATACTGCCATTTTGATGCTAGCTGGCTGTTTTGCCCATTGGTTCATGTGGATTCTTCATTTTGTTGATGCTCTTTAGCATTTGGTATGCTTTTAGGATGGCTGGTACTGGTTGTTTCTTTCTATGTGTAGTGCCTCTTTCAGGAGCTCTTGTAAAGCAGGCCTAGTGGTGACAAAATCTCTGAGTACTTGCTTGTTCATGAAGGATTTTATTTTTCCTTCACTTATGAAGCTCAGTTTGGCTGGATATGAAATTCTGGGTTGAAAGTTCTTTTCTTTAAGGATGTTGAATATTGGCCCCCACTCTCTTCTGGCTTGTAGAGTCTCTGCCGAGAGATCTGCTGTGAGTCTGATGGGCTTCCCTTTGCGGGTGACCCGACCTTTGTCTCTGGCTGCCTTTAGTATTTTCTCCTTCATTTCAACCCTGGTGAATCTGACAATTATGTGCCTTGGGGTTGCTTTCTTGCGGAGTATCTTTGTGGTGTTCTCTGTATTTCCTGGAGTTGAGTATTGACCTGTCTTGCTAGGTTGGGGAAATTTTCCTGGATAATATCCTGAAGAGTGTTTTCCAGCTTGGATGCATTCTCTTCATCACATTCTGGTACACCTATCAAACGTAGGTTGGGCCTCTTCACATAGTCCCACATTTCTTGGAGATTTTGTTCATTCCTTTTTGCGCTTTTTTCTTTAATCTTGGTTTCTCATTTTTTTTCATTGAGTTGATCTTCGACTTTTGATATCCTTTCTTCTGCTTGGTCAATTCGGCTGTTGAAACTTGTGACTGCTTCACGAAGTTCTTGTGTTGTGTTTTTCAGCTCCTTCAATTCATTCATATTCCTCTCTACGTTGTGCATTCTTGTTATCAATTCCTCGAATCTTGTTTCAAATCTTTTTTCTAGGTTATTAGTTTCTTTGCACTGATTTAGAACATGTTCTTTTAGCTCCCTGAAGTTTCTCATTATCCACTTTCTGAAGTCTGATTCCGTCATTTCGTCACACTCATTCTCCGTCCAGCTTTGTTCCTTTGCTGGTGAGGAGTTTTGGTCCTTTGTAGGAGGTGAGGTGTTTTGGTTTCGGGTGTTTTCCTCCTTTTTGCACTGGTTTCTTCCCATCTTTATGGATTTATCCACCTGTCGTCTTAGTAGTTGCTGATTTTTCCATTGGGTCTCTGAGTGGATGCCCAGATTGTTGATGATGAAGTATTTCTGTTACTTAGTTTTCCTTCTAATGGTCTAGCCCCTCTGCTGTATGAGTGCTGAGGTCCACTCCAGGCCCTGCTTCTCTGGGGTACACCTGTAGCAGCTGCCAAACAGTGAGGGATGCTACCAGTTTTTTCTTCTGCTATCTTTGTTCCAGAATGATGACCACCAAATGTCAGTCTGATTAGTCCCTTTTTTTGGGTGACTCTTTGGATATACAGGGATCAGGGAGCTGCTTGTGGAGATGGTCTGTGCTTTATAGGAGCTCCAGTGCTGAGCTGTGAGCTCCATTGTTCATTCAGGGATGTTGGGAGGATATGTTTATGTCTGCTGCAACAGAACTCATAAAACCCCCCTTTTTTTCCCCTTAGATGCTCTGTTTCAGGGAGTTGGGGCTTTCTTCATGAGTATCTGTTGCACTTTCCTGCCCCACTAGGTGGCAGTCTATTCACTATTTGCCTGCTGGGGCTCCACCCTGCTAGCAGGGGTCTGCCCTGCTTCCACGGGCTCTGTTTTGCTGTGGGTTGCTCCGTCCTCTTGGTGGAGTCTCTCTGTTATGGCAGGTTGCCTCAGCAATGGCAGGCTGCATCAGCCCTGGGTGGTACTTCAGTCAGGGCGGATTGCATCCGTAGTGGCGGACGCCCCTCCCCCACCATGCTGCACCATCCTAGATGCCGGCAGCAAAATTCTCAGCCTCCAGCGGCTCCAGTCACCACCCTGCTTGTCCCCGTGAGGGTGGGACCCGCCGAGCTCAATCACTCAGCTCCCTGCCTCAGAGTGTGTCCTCTCTCTCTCTCTCTTCCTCTCCCCAAGCTGAACGGTCAACTCTCTCACTGGCGCCCCAGTACCCTGCTGATAGGGCACTGGGATCCATGCGATCTCCTGTGCCACTGCCCACTGCAGTGGCTCAGATCACATTTCCTAGGAATATCCTGGTCTGGCTCATTGTCCAAGTCCGGTTCAATCAGATGGACATGCCAATCTGCCCTTCCAAATCTCAGGTTGCTGGTTTAACAGGGCACCCAGACCAGTGAGTTTTGTGCCGTGTGCCGCTGCGCTGTGGCGCCGGCCTGGCCCAACTGGCTGCGCGAGCCGGCTGCACGAGCGTCCTGTGTCTCTCCCACACCTGGGACTTTCAACGTTCTGTGGGCAAAAAAGGACCATCTGAGAATGCGGCTAAAACTCACCCTCTGTGCCTTCATTGAGAGCTGCAATCCTGAGTCGCCTCTATGATGCCATCTTGCGAAAATCCCCCAAGGAGTTTTTAAAAAAGTTTTTTTTTTTTTTAGTAACAAAGGAATCAGAACTTCATAATCATTGGAACTGGAGAATCTGGCATCTGGATACTGGAGGAAGCACAATTGGGATCAAGGATTCACCACCCAAGTCATCATGCAGAGATGAGGATGCTAAACTCAAAAGGAAGCTCCTCTTTTTCTTTGCAGATGCTTCTCAAAGGAAAGGACTTTCCTGCATTGAGTTTTATATAAAGGTAACTTTCTCTAAAAATTTAAAGTTTTGCTTTTCACACTAACTTGTCTGGTCCCGTTAGTCCACATAAGGTTTGATTTTCAAGTTATGGTATGAGGTGGAAACATACTTTGCTTTCTTATCATGGAAATAATTTTCCCATCACTTTATTGAATAATCATTTAATTGTCTACTACCTTGAAATACCAGAACTTTTATATATAAAATGCAGATATCAAAGTTGTTCTATTTCCTAGTTTTCTATATTGTTCAATTGGTCTAATTTTCAGTTCAAGAGCCAATACTACAGTGTCTAAACTATTGAGTGTTTCAGATACTATTGCTGTGAAATGAATCACCCAACATTAAGTGTTTTAAAACACTAACTATTGTTTAATTATTTCAGATGTTTCTTTGGGTCTTGTGAGGAACTTGTTAGCAGCAGCTCAGCTGAATACTTTTAGCTCAGGGTGTCTTATGAAGTTGCAGTCAGATATTGGTTGGTGCTTAAGTCATATAAAACAGTTTCTTCAGTCACATATCTGGTATGTAGGCCTGAAAGTCTTGAACAGTGAGGGCTAAAATAGTTGGTGCTTCTTGGGCATCTTCCCCTTTTTGTATGTTATTTTCCCATATGACCTCTCAAGCATGCTGAATTCAGGGTAATGGGAATATTTCACATGGTAGTTCAGAGTTCTAAAAAGCTGGTGTCTCAAGAGAGTGAACCAGCCAGAAGCTGTGGTGTTTCTTTAACTTAAACTTAGAGGTCACTTAGAATGACTCTGCCATATTTCATTAATCAAGATACTCATAAAGTCCCTCCTAAATGGAAACAGAGAGGACAGACTCCACCTCTTGGTTGGGAAATGGCAATGCCTGGAAGAGCATATGCAACAGGACATACTGTTGTAGAAACACAGTCTGTTACAGTCTGCCCCTGCTAGAAAACACACATTCTCCCATAAGCATTGTACATTCAACTTCCTTTTTTCTGGGTCCCTTTCCCAGGTCTCATTCACATAGAGCATCAGGCTCAGGTTCAAGGTTCAGGACCTCATCATCTAAATAATGCCCAGCTGTGGTTTTAGTGGCTCCTGTGGTGTAGTTCGTCTTGTGGTGCAGTTCCTTGAGTATTATTTCCTTTGACTGAAATTCTCAATTGGAAGACTTTTGAACTAAAGACAGAGGTTATCTGCCCCTTCTCTTCTCATGCCACCAATGTACACTGGTGTGACAGATACGACATAACTCATATAGATATTTACATTCAGGAAGGAGGAAGAAAAGTAATATAGTGGCTGTTCCACAGCAGTTCTGAAACTCATCTAGGTACATGTCTTTTCAGTTCTTTGATTATTGTCCAGCCTACTTATGGCAGTGATATTACATGACTCTTATTTCTTCTCTTGGGCTTTGAATTCTGTCTTTGAGCTATCTATTCTTTTCCATAATAAACCTGTATTCCACAAAAACCTGTGTTTGTAGATTAGTAGTTTTCTCAGCCTGCTTCTTATCTGTAGAAGTTTGGTGGTCCAAAATCCTTTCATCACTTCATTTTAAATTATCCCTTTTTGTCCAAACTCATATAATTCCTAATTTTTCTATAAATATTATAGGGGTTGATTCCATCAGACAAAAACTACTTACATAATTATCATTGAGATAGGTCTTTCTTTTCTATGGGCTCCCTGTACAGATGCTGTGAAACAGAACCTTTAAAATTCTTACAAGCCTTATTAATTAGAGTGAGAATCTGTCAGCATGTCCCTAATATATATATTTTTTTAAATGAGAAACAGGGTCTCACTTTGTCCCCCAGGCTGGAACGCAGTGGTATAGTCATGGCTTACTGTCCATTGACACTACAAAGAAACTGCATCAACTAATGGGCAAAATGACCAGCTAGAATAAAAATGGCAGGGTTAAAGTCACACATAACAATATTAACCTTAAAGGTAAATGGGCTAAATGCCCCAATCAAAAGACACAGACTGGCAAATGGGATAAACAGTCAAGACCCATCAGTATGTTGGATTCAGAAGACCCAACTCACACACAACAACACACAGAAGCTCAAAACAAAGGGATGGAGGAAGATTAACCAAGCAAGTGGAGAGAGAGAGAGAGAAAAAAAAAAAGCAGGGATTGCAATCCTAGTCTCTGATAAAACGGACTTTAAACCAACAAAGATGAAAAGGACAAACGAGGGCATTACATAATGGTAAAGGGATCAATGCAAGTATTTTTATGTTTTAAATACAAGTCCTGATTCCTTAACATTTAGTAATTCCTTCTTTAGCATTTTTCTTGAATTCTACTAGATGCAGTGAGAATAAGCTAGAAACACTTTCAAACTTCTGTGTAGAACCTGTGTAAGTCATCAAGTTCATTAGGTATATTTCCTATGTTTTGTGTTTCCACAGGCAATAACATTGCAAAACTTTTCACCACCACATCTGTAGGATGATCTTTCCTCTGGTCTCCAATAGCCTTTTTCTCCCTTTCTTTTAACTCTCACTAACTTAGCCATATTGTAGCCGACTGTAACCATGAACATAAGCTTTAACCTACTGAATTTTGAGTGGTTTCTTACTTGATAACATTTTGGTAATACCTGCTATATAAAAAATAATTTGCAGGCCGGGCGCGGGGGCTCACACCTGTAATCCCAGTACTTTGGGAGGCCGAGGTGGGTGGATCACGAGGTCAAGAGATTGAGACCATCCTGGTCAACATGGTGAAACCCAACTCTACTAAAAATACAAAAAATTAGCTGGGCATGGTGGCACGTGCCTGTAATCCCAGCTACATAGGAGGCTGAGGCAGGAGAATTGCTTGAACCCAGGAGGCAGGGGTTGCAGTGAGCCGAGATCGCGCCATTGCACTCCAGCCTGGGTAACAAGAGCGAAATTCCATCTCAAAAAAAAAAAAAAATAATTTGCAAATAGGATTATTTTTATAACTTGTTCATCAAAAGTTCTGTTTTATTTCTGTTTCTTTTTTCAGATGAGGATCTTCAATACAATGGAAAATAATGATGGGGGGGCATACTCGTCTTTATCCCAACATTATCTGAAGTGATTTAAAGGGAACAGTTATAAATAACATTTACTTTAAAGACATAGATACCCTTGTCAAACAATTCCCATTCATTTTAGTTATGAGAATATGAGACTCAATATCTGTGCCAGAGTCTTTCTAGTTTTACTTCTTGCATTTTAGTGAGTTAAAGCTAAAATGATATCCCTTAGGCTCTTTATAGATGGGTTAGCAATGGGATTTAAGTTTTAACAATAAGGTTCATTTGTATGAAGTCGGGAACAGATGTGAGATGAGGCTGTAATCTGTTACTTCTTCTGTTTTCACTGTAAGTATGGATGTGAAGATGTTTGATTTTTAAAAATATTCCTCAGAGAGCTTAGCATCTGATGACTAGCTTTGTGGATATTGAGAAATACATGAAAAACATTCACTTTTTTGGTGTTATTCCATGTAGGTATTGTCTGTTTCTGGAACTGGCAAAAGTAGATGCAGCTTCCCAGTAATGTAGGTGGCTTCCTTATCACAGAATAAACATATGAGTTATTCCTGAAAGACAACTTCACCTTGCTTAGTCAGCTTACCCAAGATTCAGTAAGTCATAGAACTTTCAGTAAATCCTCTTCTTATATACCCTAGAGTGTCTTCTGCAATTCATCACTGACTAATTCCATAACTGACATCAAGTCTGGTGGCATGGACAGATTTTTGAGTTAGAAAAGTTGAAAATATGTTTACGTTGTAAGATGGAGATAATCTGGTTAAGATTTATTTTTTTAATCTATGGTAGAACTATTAACTATTAACAGGAATGAATTGTCTTTAACAAGTTGGTCATTAAAGAATGGAAGACAGCATATGTGTGGTTTACTCCAGGAAAGTGGGCAAAAAACATGAACAGATACTTCTCAAAAAAAGACACACAAGCAGTGAACAAACATATAAAAAATGTTCAACATCATCGATCAGCAAATAAATGCAAATTAAAACTACAGTGAGATACCATCACACACCAGTCAGAATAGCTATAATTAAAAAGTTACAAAACATGTTGGCAAGGTTGCAGAGAAAAGGGAATGCTTATACACTGTTGGTGAGAATGTAAATTAGTTCAGCCCCCGTGGAAGACAGTTTGGAGATTTCTCAAGGAACTAAAAATAGAACTACCATTTGATGCGGCAATCCCTTTACTGGGTGATATGGTTTGGCTGTGTCCCCACCCAAATCTCACCTTGAATTGTAGTCCCCAGAATTCCCACATGTCATGGAAGAGACCTGGTGGAATATAATTGAATCATGGGGGTGGTTATCCCCATGCTGCTGTTCTCATGTAGTGAGTGAGTCAAGTTTCGATGGTTTTATAAAGGGATTTTACCCCTTTTGCTCAGCACTTCTCTTTCCTGCCACTATGTGAAGGAGGACATGTTTTATTCTCCTTCCAACATGATTCAAAGTTTCCTGAGGACTCCGCAGCCGTGTGGAACTGTGAGTCAATTAAACCTTTTTTCTTTATAAATACCCAGTCCCAGGTATGTCTTTAGTAGCAGTGTGAGAATGGACTAATACAGTAAATTGGTAGCAAGAGTAGTGGAGTGCTGCTGTAAAGATACCAAAAAATGTGGAAGTAACTTTGGAACTGGGTTAACAGGCAGACTGGATCAGTTTGAAGGGTTCAGAAGAAACAGAAAAATGTGGGGATGTTTGAAACTGCCTAGAGACTTGGAAGGCTCAGAAGACAGGAAAATTTGGGAAACTTTAAAACTTCCTGGAGACTTGATGGATGGTTTTGACCAAAATGCTGATAGTGATATGGACGATGAAGTCAAGCTGAGGTGGTCTCAGATGGAGATAAGAAACTTTTTGGGAACTGGAGTAAAGGTCACTTTTGCTATGCAAAGAGACTGGCAGCATTTTGCCCCTGCCCTAGAGATCTGTGGAACTCTGAACTTGAGAGAGATGATTAGGCTATATGCAGAAGAAATTTCTAAGCAGTAAATCTTTCAAGAGGAAACAGATCTTAAAAAGTTGGAAAATTTTGCAGTCTGACAATGCCATAGAAGAGAAAACTCCATTTTCTGAGGGAAATTCAAGCTGGCTGCAGAAATTTGCATAAGAAACAAGGAGCCAAATGTTAATAGCCAAGACAATGGGAAAAATATCTCCAGGGCATGTCAGATACCTTCACAGAAGTCCCTCCCATCACAGGCCTGGAGACCTAAGAAGGCCTCCCCAACCATGTTGATCTGTAAGTGAATTAAACTCCTTTCCTTTCTAAATTACCCGGTTTCAGGTATGTCTTTATTATCAGTGTGAGAATGTATTAATACACCCAGTATATACCTAAAGTAGAATAAATTGTTCTTCTAATTTAAAAGACACCTGGACTTGTATGTTTCACAATAGCACTATTCACAATAACAAATACTAGAGTCAACACAGATGCCCACTAATGATGGAGTAGGTAAATAAAATGTGATACATATTCACCATGGACCACTACAGAGCCATAGAAAAGAATGATATCATGTCCTTTGAAGCAACATGGATGCAGCTGAAATCCATCATCCCAAGTGAATTAACACGGAAACTGAAAATCAAATAATGCATGTTCTCACTTATAAGTGGGAGCCAAACTTTGGGTATGCATGGACATAAAGATCAAAATAGTAGACACTGGGGACTCCAGAAGTAGGGAGGGAGAGTGGAGGCAAGGGTTCCAATTGGAGACCACGGTCATTATTTGGGTGACAGGGTCAATAGAAGCACTTGCCTCAGTCTACACAATGTATCTATGTAACTCAAAAAACACACACAAAAAATACCAACCTCAGGGTTTTAAATTTGTAGTTCAAGCTAAGGACAGAGTTTAGGGAGCTTCCTTACGTATCTTCAAAGAATGTCTTATTTATTGTATCACAGGACTGACATAGTTGGAAACCCATGG
Organism: Saguinus oedipus; assembly: GCA_031835075.1. NCBI lineage: Eukaryota > Metazoa > Chordata > Mammalia > Primates > Cebidae > Saguinus > Saguinus oedipus. The sequence goes on along the minus strand of CM063178.1, from coordinate 61,579,110 downwards.
GTTGGTGAATTAGAATATAAGTTGGTTCACAGCCTCACTACATTGCTTATTTGAAACACGGGGCATAGATTAGGGAAGAGAAAGATCCCCAGTATTGGAATGGGAGCATAGAGTGAGTTTGAATTTCCAAACTCTACTTGACTTAGTTTTACCAACAGAAGCAGTTCTTCCTCCCTTAATGATAAACCTGGTCTTGCATTGCTTGAAATAACTGTTATGTTGGAAATGATTTTGTTCACTTAGTTGCTTGGACTGAAAACTCAACAGTAGTCTATGTTAAATGAAGTTGAGATTACCGAAATGTTCAAATAAAAAAAAGTTTTTTGGATGTGGAATTTAATGTGCCCAGCCTACTCATCTATTTCCTAACTATGTCCACTCTGAAGGTCCAAAGAGAACTATCTTGACTCAGAAATTAAGAAATTCAACAGCGAACAGACTACTAGCATCACTGAAAACTAATTGGGTACCAACCTTTTGTAGGTGAGAAATGAACACATGTGACCTTCCATTGAAGTGGCCCCCTGTTTTTAATAAGAATGACAGGATTTTGGAGTGTTTATACACAAAAATGTATAATTTAACCACTGAAGATAAGGTATGCATGCCATCATGATACTGCTAGAATTTAATCAGAATTGTTAAACCTAAAGGGACCTCTGGTGTTAAAAACTGGTCATGGAATCCTTTATGTTTTACCATATCTGGATGACGATACTCATGGTTATGGGCTGAATTGTGTCTTCCCCTAAATTCATTTGCAGAAGCTTTAAATTACAATGTGAATGCTTGGGAGACAGGGTTTTAAAAAGGTAATTAATATTAAATAGGGTCATAAGGTGGGGGGTAATCCGTTAGAACTCATATCCTTATAAAAAGAGGAGATTCTGCCCTCCCGTGGACACAGATAAAAAGCCATGTGAAAACACAATAAGAAGGCGGCCACCTGCAGGACCAGAAGAGACCCCTAAAGCCCTCACCAGTAACCAGTCATGCCAGCACATTGATCTTGGGCTTCTGGATTCCAGAATTATGAGAAAATAAATTTGTTATTTAAGCCACCCAGCCTGTGGTCTTTTGTTATGATAGATCCAGTAGACGAATACAATGATGATGATAACGGGGATGATGATGATATGAAATCTAGGTTTGGTGAACAGAGGGCTGAGGTGATTCACCATGATGAAAAGTCATGGCTCCTCAACCAATCTCAGATGTGCAGTTTTCAAATCCAAAGCTTTTTGAGTGAAGGTTCGAAAAGCCTAAATAAGAACCTTATGTAAAAGAAAAAATAAATGAAATAAAAAAGAACCCTGTGATATCATCACAAAATTGTGGTATAAATCTTTATTCCAAGCTTCCTCTGAGGAATCTGAGACCATTTACAAGAGTAATTTTGCTCCTGGAAAATAAAAATATGCAAACCTTTCTAGAGATGAATGGAAAAAAGATCTGAGCTAAAATTCATTCTCAGGTGGAAAAAAACGCCACTGTGGCCCACTGGCCAGAAAGCAGACTTGAAGGTGAAAGAATATTGGCCCAAAGCTCTCATGGTGTTGAATTGTTCTTGTATTCATAGACTTCATGAATTCTGCAGGATGTGTAAGTATCTATATAGGGTATCTGATCTCAGATGTAAAGTTACTTTAGTATGAGGGACCAAGAAGAATTATTTGGAATGAACCTTTTTCCACCAAATAGTAAGCAAAAAGCAGCACCATATCCTTGGGCTACTTGCAAAAGTTAAGGCTAAAAGAAATTTGACAGATACAGATAGTGATTCTTACCACATTTCCACCTAATTTACTTGTTTATCTTAGGAATAAGATGGAGAGATAGGCTTAATCTGTGTGGAAGTGGAAGTTTAAAAATCTTATATCATTAATCCTTACTTTTTGTGATTTGTCTTTATAATGGTTCTCTGTTATAAGCAGGGGATACATTCCAAGACCCCCAGTGGATACCTGAAACTGAGGATAGTAATGAGCTCTATTACTATAAATCAGAATATGATAACGTTCATGTGTTCTACCTACAAACTTAACATCCTTTCCATAATAACTAAGCACTTAGAGATACAGAAAGGCTGGGCTCCCGACTAAACCCTTACACCTGGAACTGCAGCCCTAAGTGAAAACAGCTGGCCAGTTTTTCCACCCAACCATTGTCTTTTTGGTTGCCCCACCCCTATTCTGTGCCCATAAAAGACTTGAGCTGGCAGGGCAACGCAGGCAGTTGAGCAAGGGAAGATACAAGCAGCTGAGTGGTGAGGAGAGAAGCAACTGAGCATCGGAGACTATGGATAGACGCGGCTAACTTCAGACGGTATGGCTTCAGAAAAAGGTCACCTTCCCATGCCCTTTCCAACCTCCCTTTCCACTGAAAGCAACCCACCACCCAATAAAACCAAAAAGCAAAACCTAAACTAAAAAACTAAACCAAACCAAAGAAACCAAAACAGAAATCTCAGATAAGAGAGGAGTACTGTATATAGTAAAACCCCAGAGGAAAGAGTGAAAAGATGTATTTGGTTGTTATCTCTCAGCATCTTCATTTCTCAAAAGGCATATCTCATTTGAAAAACAATGAGGGTAATTGAAGCAATTATATAGATCAATTAAGCAAACAAAATGATGTCTTTTGTTTTGAATTACTCTAACAGATTGGAACTCAGGAAATGAATTTTTTTAAAATTATTTTTTAATTGTCAAATAATAATTGTACATATTCATGGGGTACAAAGTATGGTTTCCATACATATGATGTATTGTGATTAGATCAGGGTAATTAGCATATTAAACATATCCATCATCTCAAACATTCATCATTTCTTTGTGTTGGGAATAGTCAATATTCTCCTTCTAGCTATTTTGGACTATATAATTTACTGTTGTTAACTATGATCATCCTACAGTGGTATAGAACACCAGAATTTATTCCTATCTATCTGTAATTTTATAGCCTTCAGTGAATCTCTTGCTATCCCTCCATTCCCCCTGCCCTTCCCAGCCTCTAGTATCCTCTGTTCTACTTTTGACACCTATGAGATCAGCTCTTTTTAGATTCCACATATGAGTGAGAGTATGTGGAGTTTAACTTTCTGTTCCTGGCTTATTTCATTTGATTTCCTCCAGTTCCAGCTACGTTGTAATGAATGACAGAATTAAACTCTTTAGTTTAATTAGGTACCACTTGTTTATTTTTGTTTTTATTGCTTTTGGGGGCTTAGCCAATTTATTTTTGCCAAAGCTTATGTCAAGAAGAGTATTTCTTAGGTAGTCTTCCATGATTTTTAGGGTTTGAGTTTTTACATTTAAATCTTTAATCCACTTAGAGTTAGATTTTTGTATACAGTCAAAGGCAGGAATCCAGCTTCTGTCTTCTGCATATGGCTTGCTAGTTATTCCAGCACCATTTATTGAATGGGGAGTTCTTCCCCTGTGGCTCATTTTTGTTGTCCTTATCAAATATCAGATGGTTGTAGGTATGCAGCTTTATTTTGGAGCCTTCTGTTCTGTTCCCTTGGTCTATATGTCTGTTTTTATATCTATACCAAGTTGCTTTGGTTCCTGTGGCCTTACAGTATAGCCAGAATCAATAGGAACTTAAACAAATTGGCAAGCGAGAAACAACCCCAAATGGCCAAAGGACATAAACAGACACTTCTCAAAAGAAGACATACAGTGGCCAGAAAACAAACAAAATGCTCAGCATCACTAATCATCAGAGAAATGCAAATCACAACCACAATGAGATACCACATCGCACCACTCAGAATGACTATTATTAAAAGGTCAAAAAACAACAGATGCTGGAGAGGTTGCAGAAAAAAGGGGATGTTTGTATACTGTTGGTAGGAATGTAAATTAGTCCAGCCACTGTAGAAAGCAGTCTGGAGATATCTCAGAGAACTTAAAACAGAGCTACACTTGGACCCAACAATCCCAGCAATGCACTTGTGTGTTCATTGCTGTGCTATTCATAATAGCAAAGACATGGAATCAATCCAGGTGCCCATCAATAGTAGATTGGATAAAGAAAATGTGAAATTTATACACAATGGGATACTATGCAGCCATGAAAAAGAATAAAATCATATCCTTTGCAACAATATGGATGGAACTGGAGGCCATATTCCTAAGCAAAGTAATGCAGGAACAGAAAATCAAATACCAGATGTTCTCACATTGAGCATCCATGGACATAAATATGGGAACAAAAGACATTAATGACCGCTAGAGGGTGATGGAGGGGAATGAGTTTAAAAACTACATAAAGAGTGAGTAAAAAAATACTTTTTGCTTACTACCTAGGTGATGGAATCTGTACTCTAAAGCTCAACATCACACAATATTCCTATGTAACAAATCTGCAAGTGTATCTCCTATATCTAAAAATTGAAACTAAATAAAATCAACAAAAATTAATTGCATTTAAACCTATGCAGAATTTTTAGTGTCTTTACATGATCACGACAGCCATGTAAAATTGAAATCTAATTTTCTTATTTTACAGAAGAAATAGAGGATCAGCAAGATTAAATAACTGAATCACAGAACATGCACATTGTCTTTGAGCCCAAATATTCTTACTCTGTATCCTGTGATACTTTCATTAGGCAGAATTCCTTGGGGCTAGTATTTGATTGTGGTGCAATATATAAAACTATTTTTTGATACATATCATAAAAATAAAAATATATTAGATTAAAAATTATTAGCATCAAGAAATGAATATTTTTCAGCAGTACACAGTAAAATATAACTATAAAACAATTTCACTATTAAACAGCTGGCTTTAGGCTTAGCTCCTTGAATACAAAAACTGCTTTAGGAGATGGTTTATGAAGTATATGGAAAGAAAACAGGAGTCATTAATGGTTGACCGACAAAATTTCTCTATTTCACTATTAAAAAGCTGGCTCTAGACTTAGCTCCTTGAATATGAAATCCTTTTTGAAAACTGCTTTAGGAGATGGTTCATGAAGTATATGGAACGAAAACAGGAGTCATTCATGGTTGATGAACAAAATATTTCTCAGTTAAACAACTTACTTATAAGATTTTGTTATGAATAACTTTTGGATCATTTAGAAATGCAGTATATTACTAAAATATGAATATGTATTTCATAGATATGTTTATAGCTACCTCTACTGACAGAAAGATGCAGCCTCCTAACTCATGGTTACCATATGCTTTATTGAAAAAATCAGTAGACTTTGTGATGTGACAATATTTAGCAAGCATATTATGATTGTGGAAACATGATGGAAATACCAGCTTCAGGATCAGGAGACATGGATTTAATTCTTACTGTTCCACCGTGTTCATTCCATGACCTTAAATAGTTCTATTTCTGCAAGTAGTTTACTTAGAACATTTGGAAGGTGCTTACAAGTTCTGTGATTATGTCCATACTAAGATATTTATTATCATATGTATTGCTATATTTTCTTCTTCTACAACTAGAAGAGGGAAAATTGGAAGTGTTTAGAGTAATTGTATGTCTAGAGTCCAGCAGTGGAATACAACCCTAAACTTTTCAATTTTTAATTAACAACTTAGATGTCCTCCTGGGATGAAAGGGTTTTTAGATTGGACTAAGAAAATACATGCTCTGCCCTTGAGTGTTCTGTTACTTTGAGAATGTGTTCCTGGGTATATTGAAGTGCATTAAACTGCCCCTAAGAACACTGTCAGACACCTTCTTTTCATTTAATTAGCTCCTGACCTGGATCTGTCAAATGTTAAATTTACACCTCAACTGGTTTCTTACCAACTGTGATCTGATCCATATTGAATTTCTTTGCTTATTCTGGTTTACCTTTTCAGTTGGAAAAATCTGTGTTGCTGTCTCTTTGATGTTTTTTCCCACTCACTTTTTGGACTTGGATTCTGGAAACAGACTTTTTCTTATAGCTCCAGGAACTCCTTTTTTGAAAATTACCTTTATGTTCAACCCTCTTTGACAGGGACCTAGCTCTGTAGACTGTCCTTTCTTCACTCCATGCTACTCTGGGATCTGGGGAGCTTGACTAGAAAGGTGTAGGGATTCCAAAGAACTCTTATCTATCACCACCCTTAGCTATTTAAGTAGAGACTGGATGGCCACTTAATGGGCCATCATGAATAGAGTTTGGTATTTTATTAGGTTAGGCATGAAGACCTTGTAAATACATACAAATTCTCTGATCTGGCTCTGTGCTTTTACTCCGGACTTGAAAGACAGTTCAAGACATAGTCACAGATGACACCTTAGCAAAATCCACATTTATTACAGTTCTTTAGATAGTTTCAAGTCCTCATTCAAACTTTCTTTGTCACCTACCACCATAAATATTATCATGGCACTGCACTGTCTAGTTAAACTAGGTTTGTCATGTGGTCTCAGTTTTTATAAACTATTTTTTTTTTTTTTACCATGACCATGCTGTTCACTTTGACCACTTTCTTCCAAGCCAATCTAGAGTTATGAACAGTTAATTTTTTATCTTATTTTGGAAAGCATATTTGAACATAGGTGAGTGAATATGGTTCTCCATAGGAATATTCCTAAATTGAATTCAAATTGTTTTAAAAATATTTTCAAATATAGGTAAATGTTTCTACTAGCAGATAATTCTAATATGCTTCACAATTGGCAACAGCATAAACATTTCATGACTCATTAGTTGTGAAATAAGAATTTAAGTGGAAACAGGGAAGGGGGTACTACACACTGGGGTCTATTGGGGGGAATAGGGGAGGGACAGCGGGGGGCAGAGATGGGGAGGGATAGCCCAGGAAGAAATGCCAAATGTGGGTGAAGGGGAGGAAGGCAGCAAAACACACTGCCATGTGTATACCTATGCAACTATCTTGCACGTTCTGCACATGTACCCCAAAACCTAAAATGCAATAAAAGAATGTAACTTCAACATCCCATTTACCAGCATGATAAAAAAAAAATTTAAGACTAAGAATTCTGCCTCAGAATGTAGGAGGCTTGACTTGGCAGATGAGGGTCTGATTCCTTGATTTAGTTTTCCACGTTGTAAAGCAGGAATACTGATGCCTATATCTTTCCCATGCCATAGGGATATTGTTAGATTAAATTTAAGTTACTGAAATAAATGGATTTTACAATTCTGAATATAATTTAAGAATGTAATTATTTTCATAATTGTCATGTTAATCTAATTATGGAATTAGCATGAGAAACAACTACTTTGAAGTACTGCAAGCTACAACTGAAGTACTGCTAATATAATAGGAGTCATTGCTATCACTTAATTTTCATCTGAAAACAGATTAAATTTATGATAACCGTGAAAGACAGGTTATTAAGGAAATATTCTAATGAAAAATGTAAAAGTCAGTTCCCACCTGAATGTTTAATTTATACAACACCAAATATCTAGACTCCCTACTAAGTCTATTTGATATATTATCAAATGTCCAAATTTATAAGTGGTTGACTTTTTTTTTTTTTTTTTACACAGTGATTAATCTTCATACAGACCTAAGCAAGGAGTTAAAACTAAAGCTAAATGCTTTAAGCATTCTCCTCTAATGTTCAGTTTTAAGCAACATGAACTAATTGGGCTGTAGGCAAGGTTTGCTAATAATAGTGAAATACCCGTGAGATCTAATTAACCACAGCTAAGAAACTTCGCAGAATTTGCCTGCAAAGAGGATATGTGGTAGCACTTCTAAGACTTAAAAGAAAGGTACTATCTAAAGATGCCACTTATAAATCCACAAAGACCTACTGGAGCTGAGCTAGTTGGCATTTTTCATCTTACAACTTCACTTCTTGATGAACTAACTAACAGCTGCCTGGGGCTCTGGCCATGGAGCTATGTCAGAGAAGTTAATAGGTGAGATTTGGTTTTCAAGAAATAATATAAATATAGAATCTCAGGATTAAATGGACCTTAAAAATCACCCTTCATCCCCATCAATCTAAGGTTTAAGTTTCTTCTTCCTCATGTAAATTATCAAGAAAGACAGAATCAACTATAATCCCACCACTTTAGAAGTAAAAATATTTTAGGGTCATTTTTTTTCCTATTCATATATGTTTGAATTAATTAGAATCACATTATGTATTCAAATTTGTATCCATATTTTCCCCATTTAATATTATAACATAAGAATTTTCCTATATTACACAAATTTTAAGAACATCATTGTTAAAAACTACACATTTTTCTAAGAGGTACACTATATTTTACTTCCCTGCTTCTCTAATATGAGACATTCCTTGGAGTTTCTATTTTTCTGCAGCTCTTAATAATTTTGCTGAACATATTAGTAATGAATGATTTTTCTCTTTTAAAAATATTTTCCTTTAGGATTTATTCTTAGAAAAAAATATTGTGAAGTTCAAGGAAAAAGATAACTATTAATTTCTTGATAGTTATTTTAAGGTCACATTTATTATGTCTCTTCTTACTTTACACACACCATACTCTCAGATCTGTTTGGGAGTGGACCTCAGAATAAGAGAAAATGATGAAGCAGGTGCACTTTGTTTTCACGTATGTACACAATTTTTGTATTGGAAAATTAAAAAATAAACCCCTTTATCCACTTACTATTCAGAGGAAAAATATTTTTCAAAGAATACATTTTGTTATATTTATGTTTTTGGTTTTTGTATTTTGGGGAAATTTATGTCTCCAAACTGGGATGAGTTTTCCCAGTAACGTAGTCTTTCCTGCAGGCAATTGATAATTCTGTCCTCACCTTGCAATATATGCTAGAAACTATTAAACTGGAATGCCTCTTCCTTTCAAAAGTTTTTTTTATGCTTCTCATAAGGTAGAGAGCCTGAATAAACAGAGTAGGAGAATGAGAGTACTTGAATTCCTAGGTTTATGGACTGGGGAAACACATACGTCCTTACACATGGAGATGCAGGAAGGGAAGATGTAGGGGAATTCACAAGCACGTATTGATTGCCTGACAGGTGCCAGGCACTGAAAATACTATGTCAAGCACCACATAGGCACAGTGAGGAAAGCAGCGTGAATAACATATTTGTTACGGTGGGTGCTAGGGAGAGTGTGTCTCTGACGACTTAAATGTTTCCCAAATCTGCCTGCTTATGCTAGATATTTCTTCACCACGTCTTTCTTCCAGTTGGAGCTGTGGGTTCAAATGTAAATTCTGTGAGAAGAGGGAATAACCCTTACCTGTGAGGTAAATTTTACAGCTTACAAAATCAATCTCACAGCTACAGTTTGTAAACTCACAGATGTGGAGGTTGTCTCAGAAGCATGGGACACTGGAATAATTTAGCAAAGTCACAGGAGTTGGAACAAGAGGAATAATACAGATCTCAAGTAGAGTCAAGAATGTTCTCAGCAATCACACAGGAGCTGTTGCCATATAGATGTTTTACAGGTGATAATACTAGGTATCTAAAGAGACTGAAAGCCTCATGGAGGAAGTGAAAATGAGTAATTCAAATAATTATTGGGGTGAGGGAAGCCAAAGGCATGCCCCACAGTTAACTATCCTATCTCTGTACTGTGAAATTCAGACTATAATCCCTTTATGATGAATAGTTCATCTTTGTCTCTTATAGATAAATCAGACCCCTGGTCATCTTTCTTTATCGCTTGTAGGTTACTCCCTGAATGGATCACCTCATGCCTCCTAACAATGTGACTGAATTCATTCTCTTGGGACTCACACAGAATCCACACTTGCAGAAAATACTCTTCATTGTTTTTTTATTTATTTTCCTATTTACTGTGCTGGCCAATCTGTTCATTGTCATCACCATCTCCTCCAGCCCCACACTTTCATCACCCATGTACTTCTTTCTCACTTACTTATCCTTTATAGATGCCTCCTACACCTCTGTCACCACCCCCAAAATGGTCATCGACCTGCTTTACCAGAAACGAACCATTTCCTTGGCCAGCTGCCTGACTCAGCTCTTTGTGGAGCACTTGCTGGGAGGATCAGAGATCATCCTCCTTGTTGTCATGGCGTACGACCGCTATGTGGCCATCCTCAAGCCACTGCACTACACAGCCATTATGCGACAAGGGCTCTGCCACCTTCTGGTGGTGATAGCCTGGACTGGAGGCATCCTGCATGCCACTGTGCAGATTCTCTTCATGACCAACTTGCCCTTCTGTGGTCCCAATGTCATTGACCACTTTATGTGTGATCTCTTCCCATTGTTGAAACTTGCCTGCAGAGATACCTACAGACTTGGGATGGTGGTGGCAGCCAACAGTGGAGCCATGTGCTTGCTCATCTTTTCCATGCTCCTCCTCTCCTACATAGTCATCCTGAGCTCCCTGAAATCGCACGGCTCTGAAGGACGGCACAAAGCCCTCTCCACCTGCGCCTCCCACTTTACTGTTGTGGTACTCTTTTTTGTGCCTTGCATATTCACCTACATGCGTCCAGTAGTCACCTACTCTGTGGACAAGTTGGTGACGGTGTTCTTTGCAATCCTCACCCCCATGTTAAATCCTATAATTTACACAGTGAGAAACACAGAGGTAAAAAATGCCATGAGGAGTTTGTTGAAGAAGAGAGTAACAGTCTGTGCATAAAGGCAAGAAAGCGATGATATGTTTAAAGAGGGAGAAATATATCTGTGGTAAATTATGCAAGATAATTCAGAAATTTTACAGATCATTGACAAAAACTAAACAAGCAAACATTAAAAAAAAAAAACCCCAGAAACTAGCATTTATTGAGCACTTAATATTGGCTAGATCTTTTGCTAGGTATTTTGATAGCTTTTAACATGCTTTACCAAAGCTGTAATGTTCATGTGCATTGATTCTGGATATGCCATGAAAAGAACAACTATAAATCCCTAGCTTGATAATTCTAGAGTATGTTTTTCTCTAGAGTCTCACTGTACTTTGCTAAATTCTTCATACATATGTTACATACATGAAATTGGCTTTTACACAGAATCTTGATCTCAGAACTTCGAAAATTTCTGCTTGGCTCATGGTAAAGCAAAAAACGAGGCTAGAAATCCTTAGATATGGGTAGATGGAGGTGACGATTAAGGAGTGAAAGAACCACTGGTGATTTTCTTCCATTGTTCCTTCCTTCCTTACTCTTCTTTCTTTCTTTCTTTTTCTTTCTTCTTTCTTTTTCCCCCTCCTTCCTTCCTTTCTTCCTTCCTTTCTTTCTCTCTCTCTTTCTTTTTTTCTTTCTTCCTTCCTTCTTTCTTTTTCTTTCTTCTATTTCTTTCTTTCTCTCTCTCTTCCTTCCTTCCTCCACCTTTATTCTTTCTCTTTCTTATTCTGAGTTTACTGAAAGCAAAGAAAGATGCCTACAAAAAAGAAAGACATAATCAATATCTTATCTTGAAATTTTTTTCCTTAGTACAAAAAATATGCTAGAAATTATGAGATTACTCTTAATTTGTTCTGATTTTCTTAAATATCCTCATAGCTCACAGTTTTTCTTGAATATAAAGGATTTTGTTTTGTTTTCTTCACCAATATTTGAGAAGCTATTTGAATCTGCAAAAGTAAACTTTCTTTTATTTAATCTCAATAAAAATTCATATGCTAAGTTTTTAAAGTTATTGCTCATTATATGTGCTACATAGTATTTATATTAAATGAGTATCTTATTATTTATCAGACACATTCACTTTAGTTAGGTGACTTAAATCACACACTAAAATGCCTGTTTCAAGATTACTGTTCCCGTATTATAGAGAACCAAATGAAAGCTAAGAGAGGTACACACATTTTCTTGTCTCAGGTCATACATATGAATTTCAGCAAAAAATTTGAATCTACGTTTTTCAAATCTGTCCTACTTCAAATAAAACAGTTGTTTATGGTAAGTTTATGTCCATAGATAAGAAATTTATATGTAATCTTATGATTCACTTTGTCCTTCAAGAAAGATGATGCGATATTTGTTGTGGCCATTTCTTACATATAGTATATAGTCTATATGTAGTTCCTCTATGCACATGAATTATATATTCTTATGTGCAGTATATATTTTTACGTGTAGTTCCTATATGCACATGGAAAATACCACATCATTCTATGTTACTACATAACATTTCATGAATCAAAGTTTCTCTGACTGTAACACAGTTACTTCTCACAAATGATTTCTTTCTTAAGCTCACTGATCATCTACAGCTATTTCTTCCATAATTTGAGCATACAGTAATGCCAGAACATGGGATATCTGTTCTACCTGTTTTTTTTGGGGAGGTGGGGGCAGGGCAGGGAATGACTGTGTTTTAGCTTATGCATGAATGTTCAAATTCATAAGAAATAGAACGTTTTTCTCACAAAATCTAGGCCTGAAAGATGATATAATAAGCACTTGATCTAATAAAAATAATCAAATTTGCAATTGCTAGTGAAATTTAAATATTCCAACAGAATCTAGATGAAATAGTTTGTGATTCACTTTGTATTATAATTGTTAGATAGGGGATGAGGGTAAGCCAGGGATAGGGATAGAAAAAGTATTGAGAAAGGTTATTTCTATTCTAAGACAAAAAGAAAGATTTGAAGACAGAAACTAAGGGCAATGATTGTGTCTTAGTGGGTACAGCAAGTACGCAGTGGAGGGGTGAGAAGATTAGTTAGACCCAAATTATAAATGAGACACAAATTTTAAACAGTCAACAGCAAACTTGGAAGGTGTAGAACTGAAAGAAGACATGTGGTAAGCCTGGCATTCTCAGTGGGTGAAGCCCTGCTGGTTTGTAAACAATGTTTAAGAATGTTAAGAAATTCCTTTGCACCCATCATTAAGAGTGTCTCATGAAAACCAACTTCAATCTGATTATTTCTGGTGCTTAAAAATAAAATGACCTACCAGCACTTTGGGAGGCTGAGGCGGGTGGATCACGAGGTCAAGAGATCGATACCATCCTGGTCAACATGGTGAAACCCCGTCTCTACTAAAAATACAAAAAATTAGCTGGGCATGGTGGCGCATGCCTGTAATCCCAGCTACTCAGGAGGCTGAGGCAGGAGAATTGCTTGAACCCAGGAGGCAGAGGTTGCAGTGAGCCGAGATCACGCCATTGCACTCCAGCCTGGGTAATAAGAGCAGAACTCCATCTTAAAAAAAAATAAAAATAATAATAAAAAAATAAAATGACATAAAAGCAAGTATGTACATTACCCCTATAAATTAAACAGAAAAATAATATTTGGATCTGAGGTATAAGAATGCTTTGGTTTAATTTGAATATTCAATTCAGTAAAAATACTAAGCATTATTTAGGTAAGGGGAGTGATACTATTGTTAAGCCCAACTATGAAGCACATGTATCATTAGGTTTTTTACATATTTTGCCTTCTGCCATGTTTGGAAGCTTCCCCAGACCTCCCCAGAAGCAGAAGCTGCTATGCTTCCTGTACAGCCTACAGAACTGTGAGCCAAGTAAATCTCTTTTCTTATAAATTACCCAGTCTCAGGTATTGATTTATAGCAGTGTGAGAACAGACTGAAACAGATAAAATAAAATACATAAGTTGGTAGATAGTACGTCTGTGGTGCTAAAATTTCAGAGGCAGAGTCATTAGGAGAATAAAAAACATCTAAAAAGCCTCCTCAGAAGGAAAATAAAGAAGAAAAAAAGTTGAGGATCATTCCTGTTATCCATGTCTACATGGTTAGGTAAGAACACAGTTACTTGCTTTTAGTAACTTTAGAGAAATGGAAAAGGTAGTTCAAGTGCAGAGGTCAGACCATCACCTGTGAGCCCAAATCCGGTTTAGTTGAGAGACTCTCCTTTCGCAGGATACTTCTAGGGTATTCAGCCAAATATGTCAGTGAACCAGTTGTAATCTAGGAAATATATTGCAAATGTAGAATAAGAATCTTTCTTTTATCGAAGATAGAAAAGGAATGAAGGTTATAGGCCAGACACTGTGGCTTATGACTGTAATCCCAGAACTTTGGGAGATCGAGGTGGGTAGATCACTTGAACTCAAGAGTTCAAGACTAGCCTGGGCAACATGGCAAAACCCTGTCTCTACTAAAAACACAAAAATTAGCCGGGCATGGTGGCGCCTGTCTGTAGTCCCAGCTACTCGGGAAGCTGAGGCAGGAGGATTGCTTGAGCTTTGGGAGGTCGAGCTTGCAGTGAGCCATGATCCTGGGACTGCACTTCAGCCTGGGTGACAGAGTGGGACCCTGCTTCAAAAATGAAAAAAAAAAAAAAAAAAAAAAAAAGGATGAAGGCTGTGATTCCAAATATTTAAAAAATTAAAGCCATATCATTTGAGTTACTGGTTATGGAAGGAGAAGAAATTTAGTCTTTAATATTTTTCTGGCTGAAGTTCATTTTAAAAATTCTTAATAATGGCAGCTATCCTGCAGTTAGATGTGACACAATTTCCAGAATAGTCTGAAAATGTTAACAGAGTATCAGACTAGGTATTAAAAAATTCTGTCCTGACACTTGCTAGGTGGCCAAGAGAAATCGTATTCTGATTTCATCTCTATCTTCAGGCAGAACAAGAACGGTGTGGCCATTCTGTTACTGAAGGATAGAATGTAGCTAAGGAGCAACTCATTGAATGGGGAACACCGTGATCTAGTTTTGCGCTTGTGAAGCATCAGCTTGGCTTGGCTCCAGTGAAGCTCTGCCCCTGGGAAAAACCCAGTCACTGCAGGGGTGAATGTACTGCGATTAGCTTCTCAGTCAGTAGAAACAGCCTCAAAGGGATGCGGTTGGAAAGAGGCAAGTCTGCACATTGCGGAGTTCTGTGCTATTTCAACACTCTTCCCTCCTGTAGCCCAGACCCAGTACCCAAAGGAGGACATCTCATTAATGATGTTTCTTCTGAAATGTGGATTGGAAGCTGTTTACAAATTGAGCTCAAAGAGCAGCCAAATGACAAGCATAGTCCCATGAATGATTCTGTAGACAGCTTAGCTGGCTGTGTTTCTTGGTAACTTTTCCTATTTAGATAAAATTTAAGCTTCTCTGCCAACTACAAGTGTTGTTTTTCATTTAAGTCCTTGGAACTTAGAAATGCTTAGAAACTTAGCCCTATCAACTCTCCATTAAATGATTAATTTATTTTTTGTGTAGGTCCTGACTACTTTGACACTCTAATGTGCTGTGGTTCCTAGCTCTTCGGTAGAAGAAAGTTCATGTGAGTACTCCTGGATGGGGCCAGACTCTTAGTCCCTCTGACATGATCCTAAGAAAATTTACTTGCATGATCTCTGCCTTCCACTTAGTGTGATCATCAGGTAACTAGCTTTTGGTGATCACAGAGATGACACCAAACGCCAAATGAACTTTGGAGATAGCCTTAAATTTTTATTTAAGCATTAAACATATTCCTATTAATTTGAGCTACTATTTTGAAACTGTTAAAATAATTGAATCACCTGATTACATGCCCTCTTATATTATGCTTAAGAAGTCCATTCATTCACTTGTTTATTTGTATATGTAAATACTGCTCTCAGGATGGAGAGACTTTATGAACAACTTGTAGCTTGATTTGTTTTAATCTTTTTTGGCAAGTTATCTGAAATTGAGTGTCTACTTTCTGACCTCTATCCAGATAATTAAGATTAGAAAATAAAATAGTGTATTTACATTCTAAAGATGTATTCTTAGGAAAAGGAGGAACCAGAATAGCTGGGATGCTTCATATGGTATTCAGAGAAATCTTCTGTTTCTCTTCTTTCATTTGACTCTTTCTCTCTCTCTCTCCGTGTGTGTGTGTATATATACATATATATATATATGTATATATATATACATATATATATATGTATATATACACACACAGAGAGAGAAAGAGTATATATATATATACACACTCACATATATATACATTCTTATATATATATATACTCATATATATATACTCATAAATATATATATAATATATGCATTTCTCTTTTCCTCTTGTTCCAACTTAATTTAATCTTTATTTTTCTACTAATCAGTTTTGAGCAAGAAATTATGCGATGTCTGTCTATTTTGGTTAGTTAATGATAATTCAAATTCAGGCTTTCATTTTTAATGAAAATGTGAATTGGGTTGTAAAAATTTATCAATATAAAATCATGTAGATTTATTTGTGAGCAGCCCTGCCCACAGACATGATGTCAGTGCTGAGGATGATGCTGGTGATTTGTTTTGGAATGGGATAGTGACATCAAGAAAGCTTGTTTAGGGACTCAGTCCTCTTCCTCTGGAAGCATTCCAAGAAAACATCAACTTTTTATCTACAGTGGTATAGTAATTATCATCTTATAAAAGTGCTGTTGTAGACAATTCTCCCTTCACTTATCTCTCAAGGAAAGAAAAGTGAATTAAGAAGATTTATTAAGAGTAATTATCTTTTTAAAGCCCTTAATTCAAGGTGTATGCTATTGATGGTGCATATGCTCAGGGTAGAAACCATCCAAGGAACACAAGGTAACAGATTGCTTGTTAAAAATGATGACCCAGCGGCACTCACTGAACATACTGCTGCCACCTTCTTACCACTCAAGATTTTACTGCAGAAATTATTTAGCCCCATAAGGAATTCAGACACGAGATACACATATAAGCTGTAAAGTGTTTCCGGATTCAACTGACTCTGTCACTTCCTAACTTGTATCGCCTTGAGCAAATTAATTATCTTGTTTTTCACAGCCATAAAATGTGTCACATCATAGTCAGATATGAGGATTAAACGAGTAAACAGCTATAAAGTATTAGCAAAATGTCTGGAAGATACCAAGTGCTAACTAATGTATTAATTATCAGTAGTTCAGTCTGGATGTCTCTGTATAGACAATGTATCTCTAAATAGGGATTCCACTGATTTTAATTTAGCTTTATCTGGAGACCAAAAATACATTTATTGTTTATATAATCAATGACATTCTATGGATGAATAATTGAATGAATGCAAATTAAAACAATATATTATTTTTCATCTTATCATTTAGTGAATATAAATAAAATTTATAATATTTAGTGTTAGTAGGGCTGTGTGGAAGATAACTCTTTAATATTAATGGGGATAAAATCTAATATAGGTTTTTGAGAGGAATGTCATAGAATCTATCAATATTAAGCATATGATTTTTTTTATCTTTGTGATGACATGTCTAGGAATTTCTCCAACTGAAATATTCAAATCAATAAGTAAAGATGTCTGTAAGTATTGTTCATTGCAACATTATGTGTAAGGTGAGATATTATGACAACATAAATGACAAGCAAAAATGGATTGGGTAAAGGAATTATGATGCAACTACAAAATTAAATAATATTAAGCAATTAAAAAGAAGGAAAATTCATAAATACTGTCATCAGATAATGCCCACCCATACAAACGGTTAGATTAAAATTTCAAACATGTTAATATATTTTTATAGCGTAAAACACATAAATGACCGCACATATGCAATATCCCTACCTACAAATGCCCTTCTGAAGAACATGAACAAAACTGTTTTTTTTTTTTTTTTGAGATTGAGCCTTGCTCTGTCACCAGGCTGGAGTGCATTGGCATGATCTCGGCTCACTGCAACCTCCACCGCCAGTGTTCAAGTGATTCTCTTGCCTCAGCCTCCCGAGTAGCTGGGACTACAGGCACATGCCACCACGTCAAGTTAATTTTTGTATTTTTAGTAGAGACGAAGTTTCACCATGTTGACCAGGATGGTCTCAATCTCTTGACCTGGTGATCCACTTGCCTTGGCCTCCCAAAGTGCTGGGATTGCAAGCATGAGCCACTGTGCCTGGTCTAAATGTTTTTTTATTTAAAAAAATTTGAATAACAAAAAATAATTGTATATGTTTATGGGGTACAATATAATGTTTGGATATATGCGTACATTGTGGAATGATTAAATGCTTATATTCCTTATTAGAGGATCAAGTGATTGGAAGTATCCTTTGACTTTAAACTTTCCATTCCTTTGTATAAAATATTTTTCAAGAGCCATTCTTTGCTTTCATAATTTATGAGAATGCCAGTAAAAAACACTTGTTATTTAAATAATTTTACTTTTGGTTAGAACTGCAGGGTGTTTTAGGAAATGGTTTTTGAAGACTTATCTTTTAAAGTCAGTTCAAAAACTTACATTATGCTGAGTGTTGTGAAATCTTTTTTTTTTTTTTTAAATTTTTATTGCATTATAGGTTTTGGGGTACATGTGCAGAACGTGCAAGATAGTTGCATAGGTACACACATGGCAGTGTATTTTGCTGCCTTCCTCCCCTTCACCCACACTTGGCATTCATCCCCAGGCTATCCTTCCCCAGCCCCCCCCGCTGTCCCTCCCCCATTCCCCCCAATAAACCCCAGTGTATAGTAGACCGCCTCTCTGTGTCCATGTGTTCTCATTTTTCTCACCCACCTATGAGTGAGTATATGCGGTATTTCTTTTTCTGTTCTTGTGTCAGCCTGCTGAGAATGATGTTCTCCAGATTCATCCATGTCCTTACAAAGGACGCAAACTCATCATTTTTGATTGCTGCATAATATTCCATGGTGTATATGTGCCACATTTTCCCAGTCCAGTCTATCATCGTTGGGCATTTGGGCTGGTTCCAGTTCTTTGCTATTGTAAACAGTGCTGCAATGAACATTCGTGTGCATGTGTCCTTATAGTAGAACGATTTATAGTCCTTTGGATATATACCCAGTAATGGGATTCCTGGGTCAAATGGAATTTCGATTTCTAGGTCCTTGAGGAATCGCCACACTGTCTTTCACAATGGTTGAACTAATTTACACTCCCACCAATAGTGTAAGAGTGTTCCTATTTCTCCACATCCTCTCCAGCATCTGCTGTCTCCAGATTTTTTAATGATTGCCATTCTAACTGGCATGAGATGGTATCTCAATGTGGTTTTGATTTGCATCTCTCTAATGACCAGTGATGATGAGCATTTTTTCATATGTTTGTTGGCCTCATGTATGTCTTCTTTTGTAAAGTGTCTGTTCATATCCTTTGCCCATTTTTGAATGGGCTTGTTTGTTTTTTTCTTGTAAATCTGTTTGAGTTCTTTGTAAATTCTGGATATCAGCCCTTTGTCAGATGTGTAAACTGCAAAGATTTTTTCCCATTTTGATGGTTGCCAATTCACTCTAGTGACTGTTTCTTTTGCCATGCAGAAGCTGTGGAGTTTGATTAGGTCCCATTTGTCTATTTTGGCTTATGTTGCTAATGCTTTTGGTGTTTTGGTCATGAAGTCCTTGCCTACTCCTATGTCCTGAATGGTTTTGCCTAGATTTTCTTCTAGGGTTTTTATGGTGTCAGGTCTTACGTTTAAGTCTTTAATCCATCTGGAGTTAATTTTAGTGTAAGGTGTCAGGAAGGGGTCCAGTTTCTGCTTTCTGCACATGGCTAGCCAGTTTTCCCAACACCATTTATTAAATAGGGAATCCTTTCCCCATTGCTTGTTTTTGTCTGGTTTATCAAAGATTATATGGTTGTAGATATGGTGTGTTGCCTCCGATGCTTCTGTTCTGTTCCATTGGTCTATATCTCTGTTTTGGCACCAGTACCATGCTGTTTTGATTACTGTAGCCTTGTAGTATAGTTTGAAGTCTGGTAGCGTGATGCCTCCCGCTGTGTTCTTTTTGCTTAGAATTGACTTGGCTATGCGGGCTCTTTTTTGGTTCCATATGAAATTCATGGTGGTTTTTTTCATTTCTGTGAAGAAATTCAATGGTAGTTTGATGGGGATGGCATTGATTGTGTAAATTACTTTGGGCAGTATAGCCATTTTCACCATATTGATTCTTCCTAACCACGAACATGGAATGTTTCTCCATCTGTTTGTGTCCTCTCTTATTTCGTTGACCAGTGGTTTGTAGTTTTCCTTAAAGAGGTCCCTTACGTTCCTTGTGAGTTGTATTCCTAGGCATTTTATTTTCTTTGTAGCAATTGTGAATGGCAGTTCATTCTTAATTTGGTTCTCTTTAAGTCTGTTATTGGTGTATAGGAATGCTTGTGATTTTTGCACATTGATTTTATATCCTGAGACTTTGCTGAAGTTGCTTATCAGTTTCAGGAGCTTTTGGGCTGAGGTGATGGGGTCTTCTAGGTATACTATCATGTCATCTGCAAATAGAGACAATTTGGCTTCCATCTTTCCTATTCGAATACCCTTTATTTCTTTTTCTTGCCTGATTGCTCTGGCTAGAACTTCCAGTACTATGTTGAATAGGAGTGGTGAGAGAGGGCATCCTTGTCTAGTGCCAGATTTCAAAGGGAATGCTTCCAGTTTTTGCCCATTAAGTATGATATTGGCTGTTGGTTTGTCATAAGTAGCTTTTATTACTTTGAGATATGTTCCATCAATACCAAGTTTATTGAGGGTTTTTAGCATAAAGGGCTGTTGAATTTTGTCAAATGCCTTCTCTGCGTCAATTGAGATAATCATGTGGTTTTTGTTTTTGCTTCTGTTTATGTGGTGAATTACATTTATAGACTTGTGTATGTTGAACCAGCCTTGCATCCCCGGGATGAATCCTACTTGATCATGATGGATAAGTTTTTTAATGTGCTGTTGCAATCGGTTTGCCAGTATTTTATTGAAGATTTTTGCATCTATGTTCATCATGGATATTGGCCTGAAGTTTTCTTTTCTTGTTGAGTCTCTGTCAGGTTTTGGCATCAGGATAATGTTGGTCTAATAAAATGATTTGGGAAGGCTTCCCTCTTTTTGGATTCTTTGGAATAGTTTCAGAAGAAATGGTACCAGATCCTCTTTGTGTGTCTGGTAGAATTCAGCTGTGAACCCATCTCGACCTGGGCTTTTTTTGTGTGGTAGGCTGTTAATTGTGGCCTCAACTTCAGACGTTGTTATTGGTCTATTCATAGTTTCGGCTTCCTCCTGGTTTAGGCTTGGGAGGACACAGGCGTCCAGGAATTTATCCATTTCTTCCTGATTTACTGGTTTATGTGCATAGAGTTGTTTGTAGTATTCTCTGATGATGGTTTGAATTTCTGTGGAATCTGTGGTGATTTCCCCTTTATCGTTTTTTATTGCATCTATTTGGTTGTTCTCTCTCTTCTTTTTTATCAGTCTGGCTAGTGGTCTGTCTATTTTGTTGATCTTTTCGAAAAACCAGCTCTTAGATTTATTGATTTTTTGAAGGGTTTTTCTTGTCTCTATCTCCTTCAGTTCTGCTCTGATCTTAGTTATTTCTTGTCTTCGGCCAGGTTTTGAGCTTTTTTGATCTTGCTCCTCTAGCTCTTTCAATTTTGATGATAGGGTGTCAATTTTGGATCTCTCCACTCTTCTCATGTGGGCACTTAGTGCTATATATTTTCCTCTACAGACTGCTTTAAATGTGTCCCAGAGATTCTGTTACGTTGTGTCTTCATTTTCGTTGGTTTCAAAGGACTTCTTTATTTCTGCCTTCATTTCATTGTTTATCCAATCAACATTCAAGAGCCAGTTGTTCAGTTTCCATGAAGCTGTGCGGTTCTGAGTTATTTTCTGAATTCTGAGTTCCAACTTGATTGCACTATGGTCTGAGAGACTGTTTGTTATGATTTCCGTTGTTTTGCATTTGCTGAGGAGTGCTTTACTTCCAATTATGTGGTCAATTTTGGAGTAGGTGTGTTGTGGTGCTGAGAAGAATGTATATTCTGTGGATTTGGGGTGGAGAGTTCTGTAAATGTCTATCAGGTTTGCTTGTTCCAGGTCTGAGTTCAAGTCCTGGATATCCTTGTTAATTTTCTGTCTGGTTGATCTGTCTGCTATTGACAGTGGAGTGTTAAAGTCTCCCACTATTATTGTGTGGGAGTCTAAGTCTCTTTGTAAGTCATTAAGAACTTGCCTTATATATCTGGGTGCTCCTACATTGGGTCCATATATATTTAGAATCGTTATCTCTTCTTGTTGTATGGATCCTTTCCCCATTATGTAATGACCTTCTTTGTCCCTTTTGATCTTCGTTGCTTTAAAGTCTATTTTATCAGAGACGAGAATTGCAACTCCTGCTTTTTTTTGCTCTCCATTTGCTTGGTAAATCTTCCTCCATCCTTTTATTTTGAGCCTTTGTGTATCTTTGAGTGTGAGGTGGGTTTCCTGGATAGAGCACACTGATGGGTTTTGATTTTTTATCCAATTTGCCAGTCTGTGTCTTTTGATTGGTGCATTTAGCTCATTTACATTTAGGGTTAATATTGTTATGTGTGAATTTGATACTGCCATTTTGATGCTAGCTGGCTCTTTTGCCCGTTGGTTCATGTAGATTCTTCGTTTTGTCGATGGTCTTTAGCATTTGGTATGTTTTTAGGATGGCTGGTACTGGTTGTTTCTTTCTATGTGTAGTGCCTCTTTCAGGAGCTCTTGTAAAGTAGGCCTAGTGGTGACAAAATCTCTGAGTACTTGCTTGTTCATGAAGGATTTTATTTTTCCTTCACTTATGAAGCTCAGTTTGGCTGGATATGAAATTCTGGGTTGAAAGTTCTTTTCTTTAAGGATGTTGAATATTGGCCCCCACTCTCTTCTGGCTTGTAGAGTCTCTGCCGAGAGATCTGCTGTGAGTCTGATGGGCTTCCCTTTGTGGGTGACCCAACCTTTCTCTCTGGCTGCCCTTAGTATTTTCTCCTTCATTTCAACCCTGGTGAATCTGACGATTATGTGCCTTGGGGTTGCTCTTCTTGCGGAGTATCTTTGTGGTGTTCTCTATATTTCCTGGAGTTGTGTATTGACCTGTCTTGCTAGGTTGGGGAAATTTTCCTGGATAGTATCTTGAAGAGTGTTTTCCAGCTTGGATTCATTCTCTTCATCACATTCTGGTACACCTATCAAATGTAGGTTGGGTCTCTTCACATAGTCTCACATTTCTTGGAGATTTTGTTTATTCCTTTTTGCGCTTTTTTCTTTAATCTTGGTTTCACGTTTTATTTCATTGAGTTGATTTTCAACTTCTGATATTCTTTCTTCTGCTTGGTCAATTCAGCTGTTGAAACTTGTGCATGCTTCACGAAGTTCTCGTGTTGTGTTTTTCAGCTCCTCCAATTCATTCATATTCGTCTCTAAGTTGTCCATTCTAGTTATCAATTCCTCGAATCTTTTTTCAAATCTTTTTTCAAGGTTCTTAGTTTCTTTGCACTGATTTAGAACATGTTCTTTTAGCTCAATGAAGTTTCTCATTATCAACGTTCTGAAGTCTGATTCCGTCATTTCGTCACACTCATTCTCTGTCCAGCTTGGTTCCCTTGCTGGTGAGGAGTTTTGGTCCTTTGTAGGAGGTGAGGTGTTTTGGTTTCGGGTGTTTTTCTCCTTTTTGCACTGGTTTCTTCCCATCTTTATGGATTTATCTGCCTGTCGTCTTAGTAGTTGCTGATTTTTCAATTGGGTCTCTGTGTGGATGCTGAGATTGTTGATGATGAAGTATTTCTGTTACTTAGTTTTCCTTCTAATGGTCTAGTCCCTCTGCTGTATGAGTGCTGAGGTCCACTCCAGGCCCTGCTTGTCTGGATTATATCTGTAGCAGCTGTGGAACAGTGAGGGATGATACCAGTTTCTTCTTCTGCTGTCTTTCTTCCAGCATGATGTCCGCCAAATGTCCGTCTGATTAGTCCTTTTCTTGGGGTGACTCTTTGGATATACAGGGGTCAGGGAGCTGCTTAAGGAGACGGTCTGTGCTTTATAGGAGCTCCAGTGCTTAGCTGTGAGCTCCGTTGTTCATTCAGGGTTGTTGGGAGGTTGTTTATGTCTGCTGCAATAGAACTCATAAAACACCGCACTTTTTTTTTTCCCGTTAGATGCTCTGTCTCAGGGAGTTGGGGCTTTCTTTATGAGTGTCTGTTGCACTGTCCTGCCCCACTAGGAGGCAGTCTATTCACTATTTGCCTGCTGGGGCTCTCATCTGCTAGCACGGGTCCGCCCTGTTGCTGCTGGTCTCCCTTCTGCTGTGGAGTGCTCCCCACTCCTGGCGGAGTCTCTCTGTTATGGCAGGTTGCCTCGGCAATGGCAGGCTGCGTCAGCCCTGGGCGGTACTTCAGTAGGGGTGGATTGCGTCAGCAATGGTGGACGCCCCTCCCTCACCGGGCTGCACCGTCCTAGATGCCGGCAGCAAAACTCTCAGCCCCAAGTGCCTCCAGTTGCCACCCTGCTTGTCCCTGTGAGGGTGGGACCCGCAGAGCCCGATCACCTAGCTCCCTGCCTCAGAGTTCATCCTCTCTCTCTCTCTCTCCCTCTCCGCAAGCTGAAAGGTTGACTCTCTCACTGGCGCCCCAGTAGCCTGCTGATAGGGCACTGAAATCTGTGTGATCTCCCGTGCCACTGCCCACTACCCCGGCTCAGATCACGCTTCCAAGGAAACTCCTGGTCTGGCTCACTGTCCAAGTCCCGTTCAATCAGATGGACATGCCAATCTGCCCTTCCAAATCTCAGATTGCCAGTTTAACAGGGCACCCAGATGAGTGAGTTCCGTGCCGGGTCCCGCTGCGGCGCTGGCCGAAGCGGCCGCGTGAGCCGGCTGCATTAGCCGGCTTTACTAGCATCCCATGTTTCTCCCACACCTGGGATTTTCAACGCTCTGTGGGCAAAAAAGGTCCATCTGAGAATGTGGCTAGGACTCACCCTCTGCGCCTTCACTGAGAGCTGCAATCCTGAGTCGCTTCTATGACACCATCTTGCCTTATTCCTTCTTAATTGTCCATTTATTTCACTATTACTCTACTTTAGGTCACTGCCGTGCTATTCTTCTGGTTTTCCTTTTGTTAGATAAAATGGTTAAGATATGACTGTAGTAGATAAATCATCTTATAGGGCCTAGTGTTTTTTCTCTTTGAGTGAGTTCTCAGTCCTTCAGCTCAAAGGCAGCTTTCAAAGTTCTACCCAGAATCTTTTGTTTCATCTGGTAGCAGCCTTTCATAAGCAAAATTGGAAGTGAGAAAGTGAGTTTTGAAGGAGTAGTGACATGGATTTACATAATCCACAGAGTGATTTAGTCTCATGTGCAGGGATGGGGTTAGCTAAGTTGTAGATCTGAGTCTTCTTGGAACACAGAAAGAGGCTTAAGATGACATTTTCTTTGATAAGAATATCTGGACAATGATTAGAATACTTGAAAACTTAATCATTATACTTTGTAGTTTCAAGATTGGAACATACATATTCCAATATATATATATATATATATATATATATATATATATATATATATGATGAGAATATGCTCTTCATTATGGGATTGTCATTGGATTTTATTACAGACACGGTGAATAAAATAATCCCAGGAGTCATAAATCTATCTTACTGGATTGTTACAAAAATGAAATTATATTATGAAAACAATATTTCATCCATATTGAGCATTATTAAAATAAGCAATAAAGATTGTTGTTAGTTTGAATCTTGGAATCAGGAAAAGCTGGATTTGAATTTCACTTCAGCGTTTACTAGTTGTGAGAAATAGGTGTCACTTTTCTTCACCTCTCTAAGCCTCTGTTGAATATTTAAGAACATCTCACAGGATATTCCACTGAATGAGACATAGTAGGGACTCACTGAATATCAGAAATATGTAATAATAATGATAATAATAATTCAAATTTAGAGAAAAGACATGTAGATGAAAAGAGTACAGTCATTAACAAGTGAATAATCTTTGGGACATGAACTATGCTATGAATTTGATGACGTGGTATTAATGTCATCAAGAGCCTACAAGACTCTTCAGCCAGCTCTCAGCTAGTGTGTTGTAGGTGCTCAATAAATGTATGAAATAAATAAGTGAAAATTTATATCATATTTTCTTGGGTGTGTTAATGAAATGAAAGTCAGCATCCTAGCTTGAAGTTACCTAAAAAGCCAAGGTTAAGAGAAGGTCTTGTATATAAATAGTTCATTTCAGGAAAGAGAATGAAGGCACTGGGGAGAGTGAAACAGTGAAAGAAACAATGTTAATACAAGATGGCGATAAGTTGATTACCATTTATCAGTTGGCTCCTAGTTACTGATGGTCAAGAGTTTCTCTAAGAGTGTTATTCCCCTCATATTTTCAGGTGTGGGTATGCACCAGAATGATAAGGCAGAGTCTCCTATGTGTCACAGCAGCAAGCACCACAACAGAATGCTAGAGTTGCAGTAGTGAAAGGAGGCATCATTGTGGGGATCAGTAGAATGAAGCTGCTACAAGGTTTTAATTCCTAGCAGCTGTTTTCTGTACCAACAACTAAAGAAAAAAGGTAGGTTAAGAGGATGTGAGACAGAGTACAAAGGATGCCCAACATACCTATTGATTACTAGTTAAAAATAATGCTCGGAACAATATGCTTTCATCAGCCTCTCTTAAATGGGGACTTCAAATAATGTGACTGAATTCATTCTTTTGGGCATTCAAAAAAGTCCAGAACTAAGGAAAATATTCTCTGCTTTGTTTCTAGCCATGTATGTGACCACAGTGTTGGGGGGAAAAAATCTATTCATTGTGGTGACTCTGGATGCAAGTTGGAGTCTATGTACTTTTTCCTTACTTCCTTGTCTCTCACGGCAACACTCTTCTGTCATTGCCCCTAAGATGACTGTGGACTCCTTCTCTGAGAACAATCTCCCTTGAAGGCTGCATGACTCAGCTCTTTGCAGAGCATTTTTTTTGGTGGTATGAGGATTAGCCTTCTCACTGTAATGGCCTATGACTGTTATGTGGCCATCTGTAAGCCCCTGCACTACACAACCATCATGAGTCCACAGGTGTGCTGCTGTTGGTGGTAGGAACTTGGGTGGGGGGATCCATACATGTCACAATACAGCTTCTTTTCATGTATAAGGTACCCTTCTGTGGCCCATAAAGTATCACTGACCATTTTATTTGTGATTTGTTTCCATTGTTGAAACTTGTCTACATGGACAACCACATCCTGGTCTCTTAGTTATCCTTAACAGTGGAGTGATGTAAAAATGGGCAAAGGATATGAACAGACACTTTACAGAAGAAGACATACATGAGGCCAACAAACACATGAAAAAATGCTCATCGTCACTGGTCATTAGAGAGATGCAAATCAAAACCACATTGAGATACCATCTCATGCCAGTTAGAATGGCGATCATTAAAAAATCTGGAGACAACAGATGCTGGAGAGGATGTGGAGAAATAGGAACACTCTTACACTGTTGGTGGGAGTGTAAATTAGTTCAACCATTGTGGAAGACAGTGTGGCGATTCCTCAAGGACCTAGAAATAGTAATTCCATTTGACCCAGCAATCCCATTACTGGGTATATATCCAAAGGAATATAAATCGTTCTTCCATAAGGACACATGCACACGAATGTTCATTGCAGCACTGTTTACAATAGCAAAGACCTGGAACCAACCCAAATGCCCATCGATGATAGACTGGACTGGGCAAATGTGGCACATATACACCATGGAATATTATGCAGCAATCAAAAATGATGAGTCTGTGTCCTTTGTAAGGACATGGATGAATCTGGAGAACATCATTCTTAGCAAACTGACACAAGAACAGAAAAAGAAATACCGCATATTCTCACTCATAGGCGGGTGAGAAAAATGAGAACACATGGACACAGGGAGGGGGTCTACTACACACTGGGGTCTATTGGGGGGAATGAGGGAGGGACAGCAGGAGGCGGGGAGAAATGGGGAGGGATAGCCTGGGGATAAATGCCAAGTGTGGGTGAAGGGGAGGAAGGCAGCAAAACACACTGCCATGTGTGTACCTATGCAACTATCCTGCACGTTCTGCACATGTACCCCAAAACCTAAAATGCAATAAAAATTAAACAAAACAAAACAAAAACAGTGGAGTGATGTATATGGCTGTCTTCCTTATCCTAATTGCTTACTAGATGGTCATCTTATGCTCCCCGAAGTGTTGTAGCTCTGAAGGTTGATGCAAAGCCCTCTCCAACTGTGGCTCCCACCTCATGGTGGTTATCTTGTTCTTTGTGCCATGTATTTTCTTGTACATGAGGCCTGTGGTCACTTACCCCATAGACAAGGCAATGGCTTTACTATTGTTGCACCCATGTTAAATCCCCTGATCTACACCCTGAGGAACACCAGGGTAAAAAATGCCATAGGTCGGGAGTGGTGGCTCACGCCTATAATCCCAGCACTTTGGGAGGCCAAGGTGGGCACATCATGAGGTCAAGAGATTGAGACCATCCTGACCAACATGGTGGAACCCCATCTCTACTAAAAATACAAAAATTAGCTGGGCGTGGGGGCATGTGCCTATGGTCCCAGCTACTCGGGAGGCTGAGGCAGAAGAATCACTTGAACCCAGGAGGCAGAGGTTGAAGTGAGCCGAGATTGAGGTACTCCAGCCTGGTAACAGAGCAAGACTCCATCTCAAAAAAAAAAAAAATGCCATAAGGAAACTGGATGAAACAGGGTGGTCACTAGCTTGCATGCTAAGAATAAATTTTTAATGCAAGGAGGCCAGTAAAGTTTTACCCTCCTCATTCCCTGAAATCCATTGGGTACATGGGAGCCAGAGGTATTTTTAAAATATTTTTGTTTTAGAGACAGGGTCTCACTCTGTCCCCCAAGCTGGAGTACAGTGGCACAATCAGGTCTCACTTCAGCCTCAACATTCCAAGTTCAAGCAATCCTCTTGCATCAGCCCCTGAGTAGCTGAGACTATAGGCCATGTGCCACAACATCTAGCTAATTTTTTTGTATTTTTAGTAGAGACAGGGTTTCACCATGTTGCCCAGGCTGGTCTCAAACTCCTGAACTTGAGAAATCTGGGATTACAGGCATGAGCCACCACACCCATCCCAGAGGCATTTTTAAGCACATGCAACAGGCCAAAATAACACACTGTCCTGCATAATCACGGTATTGCCTACACGTCCAGTCTACTACACCAGCACATTTTGTATTCCATCCCCTTTCTCACAAGGCTCTAGAAACAATTTAAAACAAAACAAAACAGACCCAGTTTGAATACTCGGAGCCTTTTCCCGTTTAGGGATTTTGTTTTTCTCTCTCTACCACAGCCATCTTTCCCAGAGCCTTTGCTTGGCTGGCTCCCTGTCATTGCTTTCTATCTTCAGATGGACTGCAGCCTCCTCAGAAGAGTCTTTCCTGGTGATGTACTTTGGTAATTCCCTTCAGTTATTTTCTAATTCCACATACTAATCATATCCCTATTACTAATGATCACAAATTAAGCTTTAAAAATTTATTTAACTTTTATCTTCTGTTTTCCCTAAAAGCTTGTAATCCTTGTCAAGGCAGAGATTATGTTTATTCATTGGTGTGTAAACCCAATAATTAGAACACTCCCAGTCACCCAGTATGATCTTACTAAATAGTATTGGATGAATATAAATCTAAAAGAGACTTTGAGCTAAAAACTTTTGCAAATGAATGTAAGGAGCTCCAGAAGGAAGCACTAAACATGGAAAGGAATGACCAGTACCAGTCACTGCAAAAAAGAACCAAATGGTAAAGACCAAAGACACAATGAAGAAACTGCCAACCAAAGGGCAAAACATCCAACCAAAAACAAAATGGCAGGATCAAATTCACACATAATAATATTAATGTTAAATGTAAATGGATTAAATGCCCCAATCAAAAGACACAGACTGGCAAACTGGATAAAAAGTCAAAAACCATGGGTGTGCTGTATTCAGGAGACCCATCTCATGTGCAAAGATGCACATAGACTCAAAATAAAGGAATGGACAAAGATTGACCAAGCAAATAGAGAGAGAGAGAGAGAAAAAAAAAGCAGGGGTTACAATCCTAGTCTCTGATAAAACAGACTCTAAACCAACAAAGTTAAAAGGAGACAAAGACCAAAAACTCAAACAAATCAACAAGAAAAAAAAAATGAACCCATTGAAAAGTGGGCAAATGACATGAATAGACATTTCACAAAGGAGGATATCTATAAATGGCCAACAAGCATGAAAAAATGCTCCACAGCACTAATCATCAGGGAAATGCAAATCAGAACCATTGTGAGACACTCCCTTACTCCAGCCAGAATGGTGATAATTAAAGTCAAAAAACAGTAGATATTGGTGTGGATGTGGTGAAAAGAAAATTATTATACATTGCTGGTGGGAATGTAAATTAGTACAATCTTTATGGAAAACATTATGGAGATTAAGAACTAAGAGCAGATCTACCATTTGATCCAGCAATCCCACTACTTAATATCTATGCAAAGGAAAAAAAAGTCATTGTATCAAAAAGATACCTACACACATATGTTTGTTGCAACACAGTTCACAATTGCAAAAATATGGACTGAATCTAAGTGTCAATCAACTGATGAGTGGATAAAGAAAATGTGGTATATATACACACACATGCATACACACATTATACATATGTATATGTATACACATTATACATATGTATATATGTGATGTGTGCATGCATGTGTGTGTATATATACCACATTTTCTTTATCCACACATGCATGCACACATCATATATATGTATATATGTATATATGTGTATATGTATATATGTGATGTGTGCATGCGTGTGTACATATATGTATTTATGTGTACAGACACACACACACCATGGAAAACCACTAATTCCTAAAAAATGATATCTTTTGCAGCAACTGGAATAAAATTGGAGGAAATTATTTTAAGTGAAGTAACTCAGGAATGGAAAACCAAATACCGCATTTTCTCCCATTTAAGTTGGAGCTATAAGCTATGGCCACACAAAGGCATACACAGTGGTATAATGAACTCTGGAGATTCAGAAGTGGGGAGGGTAGATGGCAGGGTGAGGGATTAAAAATTACCGTTTGGGTACAAGGTACACTACTTAGGTGATGTGTACACTAAAATCCTAGACTCTATCCCTACACGATTCATCCATGAACCAAAAACCATCTGCACCCCTAAAGCTATTGAAATTAAAAAATGCATATATATGAATTTCATATACCTTAAGAGATTATATGTGTGTGTGCCACACACACAAATATTATAGAACTATCAGAT
The DNA here is from genome assembly GCA_031835075.1 of Saguinus oedipus. Taxonomy (NCBI): domain Eukaryota; kingdom Metazoa; phylum Chordata; class Mammalia; order Primates; family Cebidae; genus Saguinus; species Saguinus oedipus. The sequence continues at coordinate 61,548,178 of CM063178.1, read as the reverse complement.
GCTTTTATTAATGTTTGAGATAAGAAAATAAGAAAGAATTCTATTCATCAGCAATGATTGTGATATGTTAAATAAATGAAGAAAGGAAAAAAACCACACAATTTTATTTTGCTTTGTGACCCTATTCATGCTTGTTACTGAAATGATTTAGCGTCAGTTGCAGCTGTGGTTGTCATGCCTGTGTTCACTTTTGGAAAGAGGTTAGTATTATTACTATTTATATTATACAAATGTCAATCTGGTTAATGTTTGATATCCAAAAGGAAACCAAAGCAAGACAAAAATGAAGGAGATACTCTCTCCAAGTTACATCTGTAATGTTCGTCAATATTTGGAAGTGGATATTCATATATTGACAATGACCCATTTCCAAAACTAATTTATAACAGTACTATTATGCAGACTGGACAGTCTGATCTATGCAGTTGTATCCCCGAAAGACAGAGACAACAGAAATGACACTGATGTAGACATTTAGCTCTTCAGTCTTTCAAATGATGAAGTTTAAGCTGATAGATGATTTTGGCTGAATTCCAGGGCCAAAGCTGATCTTCAGAGCATCTCTATTTAAAAGTCCTTAGCCAGGTACTCAAATGTGAGAAACAATTGTCTATACCTCAGGTTCCATGTATATAAACAATGGAAACTTCCAAAGACACACAACTCTTGAGTAAGGATAGAGCTTTGCCCATGCTCTCTGTGACGGGAAGGAAAGAAGAGTGATCTCTGGGAGATGCTCCATGTAAAAGCAGAGTTGGCGCAAACTCAAGTGGAGAAAAAGAAATGGGCCGCAGTTGCAGTGATTATCAACAAGTTACCCAACGATGTCCCCAAATAGAAGAAAAATGTAGCATTGCTAGTCAAATTCTTTTTCAATTTGGCTTCATTTGTTTTATGTATTCATTCATTTACTAAACTGTTGATTATTAATTGTATACTAGAAATAGTGGTTTATAAATGCTCACTGTGGTAGCTATGGTGGAGAACAAGCTAGTCATGATCCCTACCTTCAATAAGTGCTTGTAATTTATAAAACTTGCTAAAAAAGAAATAAGGATTTTTCCGTAGTTTCTATCCTTATGTAAACTTTTTCTCTTTTAATGTTCTTTAGTCATTAATCACTTCAGTCAGGACTTGTGTGTGTGAGCTCATGGTTCTAATGCTCATGTGGTCTTATGCGAAAAACTCGTGCACTTTGTTCTGAAAGCCTACTCTTTTGGATTCCATATGGCTATTCTTTTATGAATTTATCATGATTCTTTGAACATGCATCTTGAGATCCTTCAGGGATTCTTTCATGTGTTTGGATAACCCAATATCTTGTTGTTGGCTCAATTCTGTAATCTCTCTACCTGTTTTTTTTTGGGGGTGGGGTGGGGGTGACTGCACACAAACTCATAATTCTCACTGTCATTCACAAATAATAATTTCAAAATCCAGTTCTGCAGTACTGAATTGATATTCATACTTAAAAAAATCAATTGTCTACTGAACATTTCACTTGTTAATCCCATGACTAACTGAATTTCAACCTGTCCTCATTACCTTGCTTTAATTCTAAGATTCTCAATCTGAGGTATTATTACTTAGCCATGAAATGATAATGAAATGCCATTCATGATGAAATCTCTTTCATCATTATCACTTTCTACTACTCTCTGTTCTTCAGTTTAGGCTAGTGTAAGGAAAATGTGTGGAAAGAGGGAAAAATCACAGGATAAAACAGTCATTAGTACAAACATTAATATTGAACTTACTAAATATGTAACCTGGGCAAGCTGCTTAATTTCTGTGAGTTTTGGGTTCCTCTCATGTGAAATGTCATTGTTAACACCTATATCATAGAATAATTATGTGAATTTAAAGATATAACTTATGTAAAGTGGCAAGAACAGAGCCTGATATATAAAATGTATCTGATAAATACTTGGTGAAATAATATTAATTTAATACAATTTATTTCTTAATAAATGTTTTTGCTAACATGAGTTAGTAAATCAAATGGAAATAAATTTGAAAAAATGAGAGATTTGGTGCTCATCACACATATCAATCCTCAGACCACTTGCTATAAATATGTGGTTCTTTGGTGGGGACTGTCTATAGCCCACAGAAGAGAATCTCTAGTTTCAGAGCTGCATGCTGCCTTCCCTGTGTGCACTTGCAAATATATGTTACAGGTGTGTTATAGGAGAGAGAAAAGTTTCTTTCCTAATGCAGGGAATGGTGGCTTAGGGCACTGGGTGAGAGCAGAGTTGATGTCTTGCTGATCCACTTTTTTAAAACCAGTGACTGGCCGGGCACGGTGGCTCACGCCTATAATCCCAGCACTTTGGGAGACTTGAGGTGGGTGAATCACGAGGTCAAGAGATCGAGAACATCCTGGTCAACATGGTGAAACCCTGTCTCTACTAAAAATACAAAAATTAGCTGGGTGTGGTGGTGCACGCCTGTAATCTCAGCTACTCGGGCGGTTGAGGCAGGAGAATTGCTTGAACCCAGGAGGCGGAGGTTGCGGTGAGCCGAGATTGCGCCATTGCACTCCAGCCTGGGCAATAAGAGCGAAACTCTGTCCCCCCAGAAACAAAAACAAGAACAAAACAAAAACTAGTGACATTATTTTTGATCCTTTTTGTTTTCTGTTACCCTCTCCAGCACCCATTTTATTTCTCCTCTTTTTCACCAGTACCTTTGGTGTGCTTGAGGTACCTGACACCTCCCCACCCTTGTTCATATGTGGCTACTGGATATGAGGACTAACTTACTATAGGCTAAGTAGAAAGAAACGAAAGTTACATCTGGTTAGCAAAAGAAGGGAATCTTTAGGGAATAATTCTCTCTAGGATGCTAATCTCTTATGTCATTATGCATTAAACTATTCTCTCAAGGTTGCAGAAAGAAACATTTTTAAAAAAATTACAGGAAAGCTAGTTTCAAAAAGGAATGGCTAGACAACACTAGGAGACTCTTCTACCAGGTAAGATTATTTCCATGTTTGGGAGCTCAGAGAGTTATTATTACAGATTAACTCACAATAATTTATAAATATATTTTTATATGTCTCGTAACTATGCAGTTCTCACATTCTCTGAAAAAGAGAAAAAACCCCAAATTTCTAAAATTTACTGTTAATATAGGAAATAAGTGGAATCAAATTATCTCTGGAATAAAATGATCTTTTGAACTCAACAAATATTTTATGAGCACCAGGCATGTGAAAAGCCATGATTGTGTGAGGAGTAAAGGATGCATTTCATGTCTTAAGTTTTATGACAGTTTCTTGAGATGGCAGGGTAAATAGATATTCACTGTTTTTTAAAAATGCAAGCCACTGGGGCAAGATAAGTCTTCACTAAGAATTGACAGGTCCTAGAAGCTTAGAAGAGATTATGTCTGATAAAGAATTAGAGAAAAGGTTAATAGAGAAAGTAACCTTGACAAAGTTTTTGGGGAATACCCGATTTTTCATCTCCAAATGACAGATTTGAAGACAATATTGTCTATCACAGCATTGAAGTGTTACTACTGGCTTGTTTTGAAAATAAGATAAGAATATAATTTCAAATTGGTACACATCTGAGATTTAGTATGAAAAGTTAAATAATCCTCAGAAAATGTTCGGAGTAAGAATGAAAACATGGAGGCTAAAATTTATATATCAAAGGGAAAGATAATATGATATATATGTGGTAGGGACATTGCTCAAAATACTTTGGGCAAAAAAAATTTTCCCTCCTTTGCCCAACCTCCTTCCACATGTCATCTTATCTATCCTTGCCCCACCAGAATGCTCATGCTCTCTGTGTAGTATGATTTGGAAAGACGGACATTTAAATATTAATTTCACATCATTTGGGGCAACCAGATATAGGAAGCATAGATAATGCATATTAAATATTATAATTTGATTCTATGGCCAGGTTGTTTGGAAGGGCATTCCTCGATTGGATAGCAGAAATCATGAGACTCAGTTATATATGGGAAAGAACTCAAGGAAAGTAGATTATAACACACTTGGATTTAAGAATTTGGGGGATATAGCAGCTTGGGACAACCTGTTTTATTTACTGCAGAGAATGATAAATTATGCAAAGATATTAGTGAGGATAGAGAGTCTCTTAAATATAGAAGTCAAGTAAAGATATTAGTGAGGATAGAGAGTCTCTTAAATATAGAAGTCAAGTATAACTGATTTAGGGAGAGTTGGGTGGTTTGAGAGATTTTTTTTTCTGCTTTATTTTATTTTTATTTATTTATTTATTTATTTTATTGTACTTTAGGTTCTGGGGTACATGTGCAGATCATGCAGGATTGTTGCATAGGTACATAAATGGCAAGGTGGTTTGCTGTCTTCATCCCCTTGTCACCTATATCTGGTATTTCTCCCCATGTTATCCCTCCCCACCCTCCCCAGCCCCTGCTGTCCCTCTGCTAGCACCCCCCAACTGACCACAGTTTGTGATGCTCCCCTCCCTGTGTCCATGTGTTCTAATTGTTCAACAGCCGCCTATGAGTGAGAACATGTGGTGTTTGGTTTTCTGTTCTTGTGTCAGTTTGCTGAGAATGCTGGTTTCCAGATTCATCCATGTCCCTATGAAGGACATGAACTCATCATTTTTTATGGCTGCATAGTATTCCATGATATATATGTGCCACATTTTCTTTATTCAGTTTATTGTTATGGACATTTGAGTTGGTTCCAGGTCTTTGCTATTGTAAACAGTGCTGCAATGAACATAGGTGTGCATGTGTCTTTATAATAGAACAATTTATAATTCTCTGGGTATATACCCAGTAATGGGATTACTGGGTCAAATGGTATTTCTATTTCTAGGTCCTTGAGGAATAGTCACACTGTCTTCCTCAATGGTTGCACTAATTTGCACTCTCACCAACAGTGTAAAAGTGTTCCTATTTCTCCACATCCACTTTTTAAGGAAAACAATGCTTCTCACTGTGGCCTCTGCAATACCACAAAGAAGCCTAGGAGGAGCCTCCTAACCCTGGATTCCACTCCCATCTGTCCTTCAACACTTCCTGGTTGCTTTTCTTTCAGCTATTCTCTGTTACCTCCAACATAAACACATTGTCTGTTCACTATTGCTTTGATCAATGTATCTAGCCATCTAAAGTTGGCTTATCTTGTTTGAAGAGTTGTGGAGAGTGCAGGAGTTATAAGAACATGTGCTGTATTACTGGTGATGCTTTGTCTCCAGACCATTGTAACCCGCTTTTGTGTCTGATTCCCTTGAGAATTTGATGACAGCTGTTAACATTCCTCTGCAAAGAAAATGAATGTAGAGGCATACACATAGACATACACAAAAGTGTGCAGCAGTATCAGAAGGCTATGTAAAACGTTAAGGCTCTCCTTGAATCTCTTAAGAGCCAAGGATTCATATTAAGAAAAAAACCCAACAAATTCTTGAGATGATCACTTTTATGGGAGTCAGAGTCCCCAAGTCTTTCTTAGACATGTGGTGCCTTGCAGAGTCATGAAGCTAATTCATGGAGTTATCTGAAATTGATCTCCGGCTTTCTTTTTTTTTGGCTTTTTAATTGAGGAACATATTTGCCATTCTCCCATTCATAATACATAGAAATCTCCAATAAGCAATGATGTGGATGTGTTTTGCCATCAGAATAGTACTAATTAGATACTATTAATACATCATTAAAGGAAGAGAGAATGTTCAATTAGGAAACACTAAGCACCATTAGAAATAGCACAGCAATAGCACACAAATCAAAACAAAACACTAAGCACCTACATTTTAACGGAGATTGGGTTTCATACGATGGAGAATAACATCCAGAGAACACATAGCTTTCCAGTATTCTTATTCCAGGATGGAAGCTAGGCACACAGAAATAATTTAGTTTAAGCAATTACATATAATAGCATGAGAAAAGAATGAGGGAAGGCTTTAGAAAGCTGCAGAGATTTATTACGAGGCCACTGATGAAGGCTGCTTAGATGAAGTTATTTCGCAGTTGTATTTTGAAATGTTACAATAGTTGATGTAGGTAGAAATGGAAAGGAATTCCAGGGAAAAAGACATACTCTGATTATTGACTAATCTATTGGCTAAATATTTGATGAAGACCTATAATTATTACCAAGTTAATTATATTATATATTTATAATCCTTAATTTATCTAAAAAACTTTATGTTCAAATATATAAGGTAAATAATGTAGACCATCTAGAAACAAATAGTCTAATGGGATTGCTGATATACAGACCAAAGGCTATACCCTTAAAGGAGAGCTCAAAATCATAAAGTATTAGAGATGAAAAATATTTCTATATTATCAGGCCTCCAAAGCCTACCTACCACATTTTTGAGCATAAATACTTAATGATGAATTACCCCTTTAAATGAATAAAGGAAAAAAATGAGCTTATTGTCATGATTAAAATACCAACTCAGTTCCCTTACAGTTTGAGATACTTTTCAAAGATTACAGAGTCCAAAGAGTCCAAAGATACCAAAGATATGCATATACTTGTGCATATATATAGATATATACGTGTGTGTTTTAGAGCTGCATTCTGCCTTCCCTGGACTGTACTTGCAAATAAATGTTACAGGTGTGTTACAGGATTGTGTGTGTGTATATATACTGTTTTATTCTTAGCATGCCAAAGTGAATAACTTCATCAGACACTTTCCTGGGAGTATTTTTTTTATTTGGAGGAAGATAAGGGATATTTCAAATCTGGTGAGGAGAAGAAAATTTATCAGGGGAGAGGAAGTAATATATATAAAGGGAATTTTGTGTCTATTTTGTCTATTGTATTCTGTTTGGCCAACTTGTAACTCTCATCACAGTGTTTTGAAGGTATTGATGGGAATGTGGAGAAACACAATAGGCTTCCAGACTATATTTAAATAAATTACACTTTGGTTTATATTTGCATATATGTACTGTCTAGTGTTTCCTTGACAACAAAAATCTAAAGAAATTTTTTTTTCTAAAATCTAAAGAAAAAAATTAATAAGAAGGCTTGTGGTAATATTTGTTTCTATATTATTTTTTAAAAAACAAATCTTGATTGGCAAAAGCGACATTTCAAAGTTGAAGAAGGATTGACTTTTCCAGGACAGAAAATAAATTGAATGAAGAAGGCAGTTACTATCTACTCTCTCTTCTCTAAAATCACATCACCCTCTTTCTTCCAAATTTCTGCTCTGTTCCAGGAATGTGTGGGTTTTGGATGTCTGGATAATAAAAACCCTACTGGGGATTACAAACCTGATCTGGTTCAATAATGACCCTTCAAACCACCCCAGTTATAAAATGCTTTCTTGTTTTCACGATTCGAGCTAAACACTTGAATTGTGAAAACAAACAATTGAGTAGTAATACTGTACTCAACGCTCATTTCATTTAAACGTAACCTCAGGGATTCTGAGTGTTCTGGGGTGCTTTTAATAAATTAGAGGAAGAAGATGAGAAATAGGGATATTAAAGAGATATCCAACTTTCTAAGAACATTCATTTCTGTTTGTTAGTATACGTCAGTACTACATATTATAAGGACACATCAATGTAGCAACAGATTATTTAGAGGCTGTAAGTGTTTTACTTTTTATAATCTAGAATATCTGGGAGAAATTTTGCAAAGAAGTGGAGCATACTAAGTATTCATAAATAACATATATTTATAATAAATATATACAATGAATATGCAATGTATAAACTATATATCAATATTATCTATAGGGTGGTGGTGGTGTAGGTCTTTCTATCATGAAATTTCAAGAGCAGTCAAATATATCTTAAATGTTGAATGATACGCGATGCAAAAAGTGGCCTGAAAATTGAAAATGAAAAAGATGAAGTTAATATTAAAATAGACCCATACCTCTTACATTTACATGCATTGAACTGGAAAATTAATTAGAATGATGCCAAAGCAAACCAAGGCTTGTATTTGAAGAATGCTATACTGAAGTATCATGTTCATAAGCACATTTGAGATGCATAATAACCCCATGAAGTGGTCATCAAAATTATGAAACAAAGTGTTGAAGTGACTTTTTAAGAAATCACTAACAGAATGTATCTGATAAGAAATATTTAATTTTGCATAAAACATTCCATGAAGTCACATAGCACACTACAATTTAATTCCTTTATTTTTTGCAGATAGACCATTTCACACTTGCCACTTCACCTCACTCATGAGAACCATGCAACTGAATAATAATGTGACTGAGTTCATTCTGCTTGGATTGACACAGGATCCTTTTTGGAAGAAAATAGTGTTTGTTATTTTTTTGCTTCTCTACTTGTGCACCTTGCTGGGTAATTTGCTAATTATTATTATCATCAAGACCAGCCAGGCACTTCAGAGTCCAATGTACTTCTTTCTTTTCTATTTATCATTATCTGATACCTGCCTCTCTACTTCCATAGCCCCCAGAATGATTGCGGATGCCCTTTTGAAGAAGACAACTTTCTCCTTCAGCGAGTGTGTGATCCAAGTCTTTACAGTCCATTTTTTTGGCTGCCTGGAGATCTTCATCCTTATCCTCATGGCTGTTGACCGCTATGTGGCCATCTGTAAGCCCCTGCACTACATGACCATCATGAGTTACCGGGTCTGTGGTGTGCTGGTGGCTGTGGCCTGGGTGGGTTCCTGCGTGCATTCTTTAGCTCAGATTTTTCTTGCCCTGAGTTTGCCTTTCTGTGGCCCCAATGTGATCGATCACTATTTCTGTGACTTGCAGCCCTTGTTGAAACTTGCCTGTTCAGACACCTATGTGGTCAACCTACTCCTGGTTTCCAACAGTGGGGCCATTTGTACAGTGAGTTTTGTCATGCTCATGTTCTCCTATGGCATCATCTTGCATTCTCTGAGAAACCACAGTGCTGAAGGGAGAAAGAAAGCCCTTTCCACTTGTGTTTCCCACATCATTGTGGTCATCTTGTTCTTTGGACCTTGCATATTTATATACACAAGGCCTGCAACCACCTTCCCCATGGATAAGATGATAGCTGTGTTTTACACACTTGGAACACCTTTGCTCAATCCTCTGATTTATACTCTGAGGAACGCAGAAGTGAAAAGTGCCATGAGGAATCTATGGAGCAAGAAATTGATCACAGATGACAAAAGATAAATGAAGATTTCAAATCCTTCTTCAAGTTTGGAGTGCCCTAGAGTAAATCAATAGAGAATATTATCTTCTTATTGTTGATTTAATGTAATCTTGTCTTGGTGCATGAGGGTTAGTTCCTTTGGGAGAAGAGACAGGGCAGACAAGTATCACTGGTTAATGTTGAGTTAGTTTTATGTGGCTGAAAAGGCAGCATGTCGTACAAACAGATATGTAAAGCTCATTGCCTTCACTGCTGTATCTCTGGTACTCCTGGCTGCTTGGTGTCACTTGTGGTTTAGATCTGCAGTTTGCCTGTTCTTCTCCATGTTTACTTCTGGAATTCCCTGCTAATAGTTACCTATCTATATACCAACTGTCAAACAGGATTTTCCTCTTCTTAATGGTTTTCTTAATTAGACATGTTAGATTCTTTATACCTCATGATCAACTTAGTTGTTCTTCCTGACTCAACAGACAGTACCATATTTCAATAACTATAGAAGCTTTATGTTGTAAGGAATGGTATACATGGCCTAGGTAATCTCCCTTTCAATTCTTTGAGCTGTATGCTGAAATCTTTTCATAAATTTACCTAGATACTTCCAGAACCATGACAGAACACAGAAAGAAAATTTACCCTTGATCTTAAGAAGACTCTCACTGAAAGAGTTCTTGATCTTAAGAAGTCTGTCACTGTTGGGGTTGTAGTCATATAATTATTATTTTTGTAAAATCACTTTTTGGTCCTAAGTTGATCCCTTCTAATTTGGGGAACTATCAATGTTTCTCTTGAACCGTAATAATTACAGTAATTTGTTTATATTAGAAGGACATGACTATAGGATAGATAGCTCAAATTAAGGCAGAGATACTATGTGGGCTGGAAATAAAGAGTCTAACCAGTTGATTGTAGGAAATTTGAAAGTATCAACAGATTCAATAAAGTATCTGATAACCTAGAGGCATATTTTTAGAATTAGAAAAATAAATAGTCTATCAACATATAAATTATTATAGTGAGATTTCTATATAATGGAGGAGAGAGGAGAAGGTAGAGATGTTTGGATGAGAGGTATATTTCTGCAGAAGAAATTGCTATCACCTTTTGTCTCTTTTATTAACTTGTTTGTTTTATGCTAAAAGCACATGTTTTATGATGGAAAATAATGATGTCTCAGTCACTGCTCCTTTTCCTGAGTACTTTATATTCAATTTGATTATAGAAATGTTGACACTAGGTAATTGTGTACTTCTCTCCCTTCATATAGAGAGGATAAAACAAGCTCACTTTTACATAACAAGTATAAAAGATACTGAGTGACTGACCAAGAATATTAAAAAAAACTTTTCAACCTCAACTGCAACCCATTATGAAATTGATATTGTTGAATTCAACAAGACTTAATTAAGTTCTTGAGGGTATGCCACCCAAAACTGGTAAGACCTGGGACTGAGTGTGTCAGAAGGCAAGAGTAATTCATGAACAAATGGATGATTCTGATCCTATTACACTGTAACATGCTAAATCAATGCCCCTCTCTAACTCACATGTATGGGCTCATTGGGAGTACTGTATAATCAACTGACAGAGAAGGAACTGATTTTGGTCTGGTTTTCAGACAAGTCACCTCAATTAATTGACATCAATTGTATAGAACAGCTGCTCTTCACAGAGCAATTCAAAGGAAGTCTCACAGGTAAGTAGCATAGGGAAATTGTGCTAGTGGACAAAGACCTGACAAACTATTTTTCTGCTTTATATATAGGGAGAAGTATCCAAAATTAACAATATACATTGACTCAAGGGTAGCAGCAAATGCCTGGGTTTTTTATCCAACTGGAAGATGAAAACACTGGGCTAGGTAGTCTATAAAACATTTGTGTGAACAGACATATTGGAGTGGGAACTAACTAGAAACATGTAGAAGAGAATAGGCTTTAACTAGCCAGGTGATCAGGGTGAACTGTGTTCTATCTATCCAGCCTAAGGCTATCCAAATGATAGCACATGAGCAGAGCATCTGTAGTGACAAGGATGCAGGTTCTGCCTAGTCACAGTGTTATGGACTTCCTGCCATAGATGCTGACCTGCCTTCTGCCACCTCTGAGTGTGCAACCTGCCAGTAGCAGATGCCATGCCTGAACACTCAATATGATGCTATCCTCTGGGAAAATGGTCATCACCTGGCAGCAAGTTGATGATATCAGACCTTTTTTACCCTGAACGTGACAGTAATTTGTCATCAGAAATGATAAATACTTTGATACAGGTTTACCTCCCATCTCCAAAAATACCTTCACCTACACCAGCAATTGATGGCTTCCAGCCTGATGGATACATTGACATAATATCCTTTAATCATTGCTGAGAACATGTTACCCATTTGTGGACAAAGGAGATAAGAAAGTGTTCTCATAATCTCAGAATTCACTGATTTTACCATGTAACCAATCACCCATAAGCAGCCAGACTGAGAGAAGAGAGAAAAAACCTGTTAAGAGTTCGATTAAGAAACTAGCTAGAAGCCATCTCTGTGAGGATTTGGGATGCTGTCCTCAGGATTCAGTATATGCATTGAACACTGAACTGATGCCTATATATGGTGTGAGGTCCCTATTTGCCTAACAGACTAACATACGTCATTCTTAGACCCAAGTGGTGAAAGTGAAGTGTTTACCATTGTCAACACTCCCAGGAACTCACTTTTAAAGTCTTTAGTTTCACCAGGATACAGGTCCTGGTTTCTGGAGAGGAAAACGTATTTGCCAGGAAAGCTGTAGAAGCACAGTAGGAACCACAAAATAGCTCCCCTTATGTGAGTAAATCGGCAGGTAAAAAAGAGTTACTGTTCTGGCTGAAGTACTTGGTTCTGTTTGTTGGGAGTAGCAAGAACTGTGAGTATAGATTAGGACAGAGATGACTGTATCCAGAACACAGAGAATGTAGTGGAATCTCTTTTAGCACGTGCACAACCATGGATAACTGTAACTGGAAAATTATTGCAACTATAGCCAAGTCTTCAGTGTCTTGGGAGTTTTTTGTTTTTGTTTTTAGATGGAGTCTTACTCTGTTTCCCAGACTGTAGGACAGTGGTGCGATGTCAGCCCACTGCAACCTCCACCTCCCAGGTTCAAGTGATTCTCGTGTCTCAGACTTTCAAGTAGCTGGGACTACAGGCGCGAGCCATCACACCTGGCTAATTTTTTGTATTTGTAGTAAAGACTGGGTTTTGCCATGTTAATCAAGCTGATCTCGAACTCCAGACCTCAGATGATCCACCCATCTTGGCCTCCCAAAATGCTGGGATTACAGGTGTGAGCCACCGTGCCCAGCCCATCTCGGGAATTTACAGGTGAACTAGCTTGCTAGTTTTCTCTGTTTACTCAGATGACTGGAACTTCCCCCACCCTGCTAAGTCAGTTATCTAATAACTCCCATCTCCACATTTCCAAAATGCAACAAAATCTTTCACCAGCTGGTATTTTCTATCTGATTCTTTTTATCATTGTGTATTAACCCACACTTTTTTGTTTTATGTTAGTGACCATTCAGATGGTACAGGAAATACATTTTTATGGATATCAGAAATCCCAATATTTAAAGTAGACTTTTATTAGTTTTCTTTTCATAATACAATGACATGAAAAGAAGAAAACCAAAAAGTACATAATATAACCAACCGGATGACCTGTCTGCATTAAACTATAAAGGAGCACATGCATAAGTTGATAATTCAAACATATCAATAATGCAAAAAAAAAAAAAAAAAAAAAAACAAGGCATGAGCTGCGGTGCGTGGCCACAACAACAACAACAACAAAAAGTTGTGTCTTAAATTTGAGAAAATTATTTTGAAATTTCCCCTCTAAACTTTTAAATTATTCCTCAAAATGGATGCTGTTGTACTGTGACCAATACTTTTTAAGAGACTTCATAGAGGTACCTAAGGCTTCAATGTACTTATTCCAAATTACATTATTCCTTCATTTCTAAAACACATTCTTCACCAGAAGAGCAGAAGATGTCTGCATGCAAGGCATTAACTGCTAGTTTAAAAGTGTTGCTATGCCCATATTTGCTCTATTCATAGAGAAATTCTCAAACGGTTCTGTTCAGTTCCTCTTTGGCTGGGGAGTGATCTAACCCCCAAACCAGGTGACCAAAGCAACACCTCCTTTAGGATGACTTAAACACATTTTGAGGACTATTAAACATGGATAGCGAAATTAAACATATCCTTAACATTTGGTCTTGTCAGTGTTTTGGATTTTAGCTAGTCCAGTAGGTATATGTGATAACTCATTGTCTTCGTTTGTAATTCCCCATGACATCATTTTAGATCCTTATTTCATATCTATCTATCTATCTATCTATCTATCTATCTATCTATCTATCTATCTATCTATCTATATCTATCTATATCTATATATATCTCTTCCTTGGTGAGGTGTCTTTTGAGATTTTTTGACTACTGTTATTTATTTATTTATTTATTTTTTATTGCGTTTTAGGTTTTGGGGTACATGTGCAGAACATGAAAGATAGTTGCATAGGTACGCACACGGCAGTGTGTTTTGCTGCCTTCCGCCCCTTCACCCACATTTGTCATTTCTCCCCATGGTATCCCTCCCCAGCTCCCCCCTCTGCTGTCCCTCCCCTATTCACCCCAATAGACCCCAGTGTGTAGTACTCCCTTCCCTGTGTCCATGTGTTCTCATTGTTCATCACCCACCTATGAGTGAGAATATGTGGTGTTTCATTTTCTGTTCTTGTGAAAGTTTGCTGAGAATGATGTTCTCCAGATTCATCCATGTCCCTACAAAGGACATGAACTCATCATTTTTGATTGCTGCATAATATTCCATGGTGTATATGTGCCATATTTTCCTAGACCAGCCTATCATCGATGGGCATTGGATTGGTTCCAGGTCTTTGCTATTGTAAACAGTGCTGCAATGAACATTCGTGTGCATGTGTCCTTATAGTAGAACGATTTATAGTCCTTTGGATATATACCCAGTAATGGGATTGCTGGGTCAAATGGAATTTCTATTTCTAAGTCCTTGAGGAATCACCACACTGTTTTCCACAATGGTTGAACTAATTTACACTCCCACCAGCAGTGTGAAAGTGTTCCTATTTCTCCACATCCTCTCCAGCATCTGTTGTCTCCAGATTAGACTACTGTTTTTTAAATTGGGTTGCTTGCCTTTTTAATTGTTCAGTCTTAAGGGTTCTTTGTAAATTTTGTTTAACAAAAGATACAGATGTGAGCCATGGTGCCTGGCCCTTCCATGTCTTTTTATGACTTAATAGCTCATTTCTTTTTAGCACTGAACACTATTTTATTGTGTGGATATACCATAGTTTATTTATACATTCACCTACCAAAGACATTTTGATTGCTTCCACATTTTGCATTTCTGGGTAAACTTGCTGTAAACATATGAGTACCAGTTTTTGTGTGACATAAGTTTTCAATTGCTTTTGGTAAATACAAAGAAGCATGATCACTGGATTATATGATAAGAATATGCTTCGTTTTGTAAATAAAACTTCCAAACCTGTCTTCCAAAGTGGCTATACTATTTTGCCTTGGTAGAGAATTCTCAAACCAAGAGTTTCTAATAATAATAGTTCCTAATAAGAGTCTCTGTTGTTCCATACCCACACCAGCATTTTGTCTTGTCAGTATTTTAGTTTGGCATCCTAAATAGGTGTATAGTAATCTCCTGTTGTTTTAATAGACAATCCTTTAATGATATTATGATGCTCAACATCTTTTCATGGTTATTCAATTCTTTTTTCCCCATTTTAAATTAGATTATTTATTTTTGGAAATTAAGTTGAAATTCCTTATATATTTTGAATATCAGTCTCTTATCAGATACATCCTACGTAAATATTTTCTCCTTTTCTGCTGTGTATTAGTCTGTTCTCAAGCTGCTAATAGAGACATACCTGAGACTGAGTAATTTATAAAGAAAAAGAGGTTTAATGGATTCACAGTTCTATGTGGCTGGGAAGTGCTCACAATCATGGTGGAAGGTGAAAGGCCTGTCTTACTTGGTGGCAAACAAGGGAGAATGAAAACCTAGTGAAAGGGATTTCCCCTTATAAAACCCTTAGATCTTACGAGACTTATTCACTACTAAGATAACAGTATCGGGGAAACTGCCCTCATGATTCAGTTATCTTTCACCAGGTCTCTTCCACAACACATAGGAATTACTGAAGCTACAATTCAAGTTGAGATTTGGGAGGGGACACAGCCAAATCATATCATGCTGGTTATCTTTTACTCTGTTGATTGATTCTTTTGCTGTGTAGAAGTTTTTTTGTTTGGTGTCATTCCACTTGACTTATTTGTCTTTAGTTGCCTGTGATTTTGGTATTGCATCTATGAAATCACTGCCAAGACCAATGTGATGAATCTTTTCCTGTATGTTTTCTACTAAAAGTTTTACAGTTGTACGTCTTTGTCTTTAAATCTCTAATTAATTCTGAATTGAGTTTTAAATGATACTGTACAACGAGTCTCTTTTTTATCATTTGGCTTATGGATATTCAGTTTCCCCAGTATCATTGTTTAAGAGACTATCTTTTCCTTATTGTGTATTTTCATCATTCTTGTTGAAGATCAGTTTACCATATCTGCCTGGATTTATTTGTAGGATCTCTATTCTGTTCCATTGGACTATATGTCTAGTTTTATGCTAGTGTCATACTGCTAAAATTAGTATAGTTTTGTAAAATATTATGAAGTCAAGAAATATGGTGTCTGCAGCTTTGTTCTTTCTAAAGATTCCTCTCATTCTGAGTTCTTATGGGGTCCACATGGATTTTAGAATATTTTCTTTAGTTTCTGTATAAAAAGCTGTTGGAATTTTGAAAGGGATTGGATTGAATCTATTGATCCCTCTGTTATATGAACTGTTAACAATGTCAAGCCTTTCAATCTATGAACACAGGGTACCTTTTCATTTATTTGTGTCTTTTTAAATTTTGTTCACCAGTGATTTGTAGTTTTTTGGCACAAGTCTTTCCTTTCTTTGGTTAACTTGGCTAAGCATGGTGGTGCATTCCTGGGCAACAGAGTGAGACCTTGTTTCTACAAAAAAAAAAAAAAAGCTGGGTATGGTGGTGCATGTTGTTAGTCCCAGCTATTTGGGAGGCTGAGGCTGGAGGATTGCTTGAATCCAGGAGATTGAGGCTGCAGTGAGCCACGATTGCACCACTCCACTCCAGCTTAGGAAACAGACTGGGACCCTGTCCTACAAAAATAAAAATAAAAATAAAATAAAACAATTTTATTCTTTTTGATGCTTTTCTAAATGGAATTGTTTTCTTAATATCATTTTCAGTGACTTTGTTATTAGTGTATAAAAATTCACCAAATTTTTGTATATTAATTTGTGTTGTGCAACTTTACTGTATTTTTTGATGCTATCTAACAGGTTTGTATTTGTTTTTGTTTTTTTGTTATGTCATCTTTAAACAGTGATAATAATTGTGCTCCTTCTTTCTCATTTGAATGTCTTTTATTTATTTATCTTGCCTAATTGTTCTGGCTCATACTTTCAGTACTATGTTAAATATGAAAGTAAATTGTGAAAATGGGCATCCTTGTCTTGTTTCAATGGATCTGTTCATTTTTAAACACGCAATACTGTTATTTTATTGCAGACTCCTCTCTCCCTTCAGAACATTTGATAATTGCTTTATAAAATTATTTATTTTTATTTTTATTTTTAATTTTTTCAATGTTTAATATTATCCAAATTATTTATTTTTATTTTTTGAGACAGGGCTGGAGTCTAGAGTACAGTGGTGCTATCACAGCTCACTTCAGCCTTGAACTCCTGAACTCAGTGATACTTCTGCCTCAGCCTACAGAGTAACTAGGACTACAGGTATGAGTCACTACACCTGGCTAATAATTTCTTTATGTATTTAGATGCTGTGCTGTAGAATGCATATATAGTTAATTGTTGTGTCTCTTGGTGAATTCATCCTTTTATCATTGTATTAATATAATTATCTTGTGTCTTTTTATAGTTTTTGACTAAAAGTTTATTTTGAGATATAAATATAGCTACCTCTGCTTTTTTTTTGGTTTCCATTTGCATGGAATATTTTCTTCCATCCCTTCACTTTTAGTCTATATCTGTTCTTACTAGTAAAATGAGTCTCTTATAGGCAGCATATTGTTTTATGTTGTTTTTAAATCAAATCAGTTGCTGTATATGTTTTACTGGAGAATATAACTCATTTATATTTAAGGTAATTATCTATAGGTAAGAACTTGCTACTGCCATTTATAATTTGTTTTCTGATTTTTTTTTCACAGATATTTTGATTCTTCCTCTCTTGTCTTTTTTGGTAGTTTCAAGGTTGTATATGGTGGTATGCTTTGAATCCCTTCTTTTGATGGTTACCATGGGGCTTACATAAAATATCTTATCCTTATAACAGGATACTTTGAGCTGATAACAACTTGCCTTTAATTACAAACAAAAACTACACTTTCATCCTATTCACCTTTTATGATTTTGATGTCAACATTTACATTTGTCTGTAGTAATTTTTATGCCTTAGCAATTTATTGTAGCTACAGTTGTTTTCAATAGTTTTGTCTTTTAAAACTCAAGTAGGGATGAAATTGCTTTACATATTAACCTTATAGTATTGGAGAATTCTGAGTATGAATTACTGATGCCAGTGACATTTTTTAGTTTCATGTATGTCTTGTTATTAATTATTAGTCTTTCAACAATTCCTGTGAAGACCTCCTGGTGATGAATTCCCTTAATGTTTGTTTGTCAGGGAAAGTTTTTATTCTCTCTTATTTCTGAAGTACAGCTTTGCTGGATAAAGTATTCCTAGTTGGAAATTTTTTGTTTTATGTTTTTTAAAGCGTGTTGAATATATAATCCCAATTTCTTCTTGACTAGAGAGTTTCTGCTGAAAAATCTTCTGAAAGCTGTATTTGACTTTCTTTGGATGTGAATTTTTTAAAATTCTTACTATTTTCAGTATGATTTTTCTCTGATAATTTGATTATCATTGTCTTGGTGAATTCCTCTTTCAGTTGAATTTGATTGGTGACCCCTGAGCTTCCTGCACCTGGATGATATTGGCTTTCCCCAGATTTGGGAAAGTTTTAGCTATTATTTTCTTTTCTTTTTTTTCCTCCTGCCTCAGCCTCCCAAGTAGCTGGGATTATGGGCATGTGCCACCTCACCTGCCTAGTTTTTGCATTTTTGAAAATTGTACTTTAGGTTCTGGGATACATGTGCAGATCATGTAGGGTTGTTGCACAGGTACATACATGGCAAGGTAGTTTGCTGCCTCCATCCCCCCATCATCTATACCTGTCTTTTCTCCCCACATTATCCCTCCTCACCCTCCCCACAAAAACAATTAATGGGGAAAGGATTCCCTTTTTAATAAATGGTGTTGGGAAAACTGGCTAGCAATGTGCAGAAAGCAAAAACTGGACCCCTTCCTGACACCTTACACTAAAATTAACTCCAGATGGATTGAAGATTTAAACATAAGACCTAACACCATAAAAACCCTAGAAGAAAACCTAGGCAAAACCATTCAGGACATAGGCATAGGCAAGGACTTCATGACAAAACACCAGAAGCAATGGCAAGAAAAGTTGAACTAGACAAATGAGATCTAATTAGACTTCAGAGCTTCCATACAGCAAAAGAAACCACCATTAAAGTGAACCAGCAACCAACAGAATGGGAAAAAATTTTTGCAATCTACCCATCTGACAAAGGGCTAAAATCCAGAATCTACAAAGAACTAAAACAGATTTACAAGAAAAAAAAAACCGATTCAAAAGTGGGCAAAGGATATGAACAGATACTTTTCAAAAGAAGACATATATGAGGCCAACAAACTTATGAAAAAATGCTCATCATTACTGATTGTTAGAGAAATGCCAGTCAAAACTACACTGAGATACCATCTCACACCAGTTAGAATGGCAATCATTAAAGAAATCTGGAGCTATTACTTTCTTAAGTATGTTTTCTGGGTCTTTTGCTGTCTCTTCTTCATAAACTTTTAAAAATACAAATGGTAGTTTGTCTGATGATGTCCCATGATTCCTGTAGGCCTTCTTTATTTTTTTAGTCCTTTTTAAATTTTGCTCCTCTAATTGGATAGTTTCAGATATCTTACCTTTGAGCTCACTGATTTTTTTCTGTTTTTTTTTTCAAGTCCACTTTTAAAGCTCTCTATTGAATTTTTCAGTCTATTTTATTCCTTATCTCTAAGATTTTGATTTTAAAAAAATTGTTTCTATTTCTTTGTAAAATATTTCATTTTGTTCAAAAATAGATTTCCAAATTTTATTCAATTTTTTGTTTATGTTTTCTTAAAGTTCTCTGAACTTCTTTAAAAGGAATTTTTCAAATTCTTTTGTCAGTTGTTTAATAAGTCTGCACTTCTGAGTTTATTATTGGAGGCTTATTTGTTCCTTTTGTGGCATCATATTTACCTGATTTTTAATAATCTTTGTGTCTTTAGATTGATGCCAGTGCATTTAAGAAGATGACCACCTCTTCTAGCCTTTGTGACTGTTCTTTGGTGGTGATAGACCTTTATTATTTGTCTAGTCTGGATTCTGAATAAACTGGCTGGTAGCAACTCCAGACAAGCAGACCCTAGTGCTGAGTTATTTAGTTGTGCTGGATAATGATTTGTGTTTTGAGGTCAAATGATACTGCTGGCTATGCTCCATGG
This sequence comes from Saguinus oedipus, assembly GCA_031835075.1. Taxonomy (NCBI): domain Eukaryota; kingdom Metazoa; phylum Chordata; class Mammalia; order Primates; family Cebidae; genus Saguinus; species Saguinus oedipus. Next base: position 61,528,300 of record CM063178.1, on the reverse strand, counting down.
ACTGATGAGATCGTGCTGACACCAAGTGAAGCTGCTGGTTGGATACTGCAAACATCTCTAATTAGGTAAGGTGACAGGTTATCTTTCCTAGCTGTGCCATGGTTGTCTGGAATCTGTAGTTTTGCAGAGCTGTGTGCTGGAATCTGAAACTGGGTTAGGTCTATAGGCTTGCTGCTAGGCCGTACAAGTATGGCAGGGCCTAAGACTATGCCTGATATATGTCGACTTGGGCTTGCCTCCCAGCCTATTGTAGTCTTAAGCAGGGTACTGACGCTTAGTGGAGTCATAATGCAGCAGCTGGGGTTGGATGGGGCTAGATGCTCCCTCTACAGGTAATACTGACTCTCAGTTGGCTCCTGGGTTGAGGAAGACGTGAAAATGTGGCTTTTCCTGGTTCTCTGGTCCAAAAGGGTGTCTTAGACCCACTTTTGAGTTCTGGGATACTCCTGATAGTATTTTTTGCCTGTGGCTAGTTGCTAGTTGGATTTCTGTCAGTGTCAGGGGAGTGAAGCTGGAGAACTCCTAGTCTGCCTGCTGCTAATATGACTTTCCATAATCAACCTGTTTGCCTTTTCATTCTAATATTTTATTTATAATGTGTCTTTATGGCGATATTTTTAGGTTCTACCTTTTTGGAATACTTAAAACTTCTTCAATGTCGATTTTTATTTCCCTCTCTATGCAATGTATAAGAGTTCCTGTTGTTTCACATCCTTGTCAACATTTAGTGTTGTCATTATTTTGAATTTTGGTTATTCTAATAGGAGTGTAGTTGTATCTCATTGTTTTAATTTGCAATTCCCTAATAACATGTAGTGTTGAGCATGTTTTCATGTACTTATTTACCCATATATATTCTCCACTAATTTTTTGTTTTTGAGATGGAGTTTCGCTCTTGTTACCCAGGCTGGAGTGCAATGGCACGACCTCAGCTCACCGTAACCTCTGCCTCCTGGGTTCAGGCAATTCTCCTGCCACAGCCTCCCGAGTAGCTGGGACCACAGGCATGTGCCACCATGACCAGCTAATTTTTTTTTGTATATTTAGTAGAGACGAGGTTTCACCATGTTGACCAGGATGGTCTCGATCTCTCGACCTCGTGATTCACCCGCCTCGGCCTCTCAAAGTGCTGGGATTACAGGCTTGAGCCACCACATCTGGCCTATTCTCCATTAATTTTACTTTGTTTTTTACAGCCCTGCCTCTCAATGGTGTCTTCTAAAAGTGTTTATACAAAGCATGATAGAAAATAGAGGGGAAGGCAAGAGAAAAGAAGATCAAAAGAGGAAGAAAATTTTACTAAGTATTCAGGAGTCCAATCAATTAACCAAAAATTGTTCTTGTGGGACCTCAATATAGATTTTCAATCCTCTGTGTCTTGCACCTTGTGTCAGCATTCAGATAAAATGAAGAATTGAGAAGGAAACAGAAGAGTGAAAAGTAGAATACACTATGCCAGGTTATATGCTATTAACTGTTTGGAAATGATGTTCTAGTGTTTGTTCACCTCTTATCTCTCCTATTTCAAATCTCAGTTACCTGCCAGATACCAACCTAAATTCATGTTCCTTTGCCCCACTTTATGATTACCCTCTTACACATTCATATCAAAAGGCTGCTCCTCTTTCCTTTATGTATGGACTATTTAAAGTTGAGGATGCAAATGTGCAGATACTGGAACATGTTCCATAAAGACTCCCTCTTTTTATTTTAGAGTGATATCAACAAAATTCTCTTAGGTATCGATTTAATCCTATTAAAACAAAACTTGACTGTTAATCTACGCAGTCCCAAGTCTAAGGACAAGATAGAGAGGTGACTTCCTATAGCAGTAGTGGATTCTCTCTAAACCCAGTAGAGACAAGTGTCCTGGGTGTTTTCTAAATGCCTATAATAACTTTATTTATTTCATCGGCATCACCCAACTTTAAACACAATGGGTTATATCATTTTTGGTTTTAACCATCTTCTACCCTTCTGCACTTCAAGGTCAGAAAATATATTGTGTCTCTAGTATATTAGCTTCTGACTCAAAAAATGTAGAACTTTTCAAATACAAAATAGTGATAAAATGAAAGGGCATCTCGGCATACTGAGTTAGTTCCTTTGCCCTAGAAGTGTTCAGGAGGAAGGTTGATACCTTATTGTAAATGTGTTATGGAAGGAATTTGATATTTCTTTGTGGCTGCTCACAAATTTGAGAAGTTGTGATTGTGTAAATGTTTTTATTAAACCAGAGTGTAGACAGAGTTGTGATGTGTAGTTCACAATCAGTAATGGTAGAATTGAGCTCTTAGGAAAAAAAGGAGCCAAATTGAAGATTTCAGTGACGTTATGAGTCTATGGTCAGAAGCACAGGAATGAAGTAAGAAAATACAATACATTAGCCTAGAGTGCATAGGGGATAGTCAGGCTTACACCTTAGAAAATGCATGGCTGGAAAGGAAGATAATCTGAAAAGGAAAGACCATTGGTCCATAATAACCTGAATTAATTTATACCTAGTTCTGACACAAAAGGCAATGTCTTGGTAATCATAGCTCTGTTAACTAGAAAACATAGGAACCCACAAACATATACGATGACATATTATTCCCACAATATTCAGGTACTTAGTTAAATCATGATTTGACTGGATAAGTACTCAGGTTATCTTTTGTTTTCTGAAATAATTTTGACATGCCACAACTTTCTCATGGCGTTTTTCACTTCTGTATTCCTCAGTGTGTAAATGAGTGGATTGAGAAAGGGTGTTCCAATAGTATAAAACACCGCCACCATCTTGTCCATGGGGAAAGTGGTTGGGGGGCGTGTATATATGAATATACATGGGCCAAAGAATAAGATGACTACAATTATGTGAGAAGCGCAAGTGGAGAGAGCCTTTTTCCTCCCTTCTGCACTGTGGTTTCTCAGGGAATGCAAGATGACAATGTATGAAATTATCAAAATCATGAAACTACTTGAGCAAATTGCCCCACTGTTAGACACCAACAGCAGGTTGATCGTGTAAGTGTCCATGCAGGCAAGTTTCAACAAGGGCTGCAAATCACAGCAATAATGATCAATCAAATTGGGTCCACAGAAGGGCAATCTTAAGGCCAGGATAATTTGAGCCGTAGAATGTATAAAAGACCCTATCCAGGCAAGAACAATCAGGATGATGCAGATCTGCCGGCTCATGATGGTTGGGTAACGCAAAGGCTTACAGATGGCCACATAGCGATCAACAGCCATGAGGATGAGAACAAAGATCTCCATGCAGCCAAATAAATGCAGTGCAAAGACTTGTGTCATGCACTCATTGTAGGATATAATTTTCTTTGCAGAGAGAGTATCCACAATTAATCTAGGGGCTGTGGAAGTTGAAAAGCAAGAATCAGCAATGGACAAATAAAATAGGAAGAAGTACATGGGGCTTCCCAGAGTATGGCTGGACTTGATGGTCACAATAATGAGCATATTCCCCACCACAGTTCCCACATAGAAAATTAAGAATATTATAAACACGATTTTCTGCCTGAAGGGATCCTGTGTTAATCCTAACAGTATGAATTCAGTCACACTGTCATTTTGCTGCATTGTTTCAGTTGGTGTGGAGAAACCACAAATTAGAAATAGTTAATCTGCAAGGGGAAAAAAAAAGGAAAATAAATGCTAAATTTTGAGGTCAAATACATATTCTTAGCAATGAAATTGCAACTTTACAATGGGTTATTATTTACCATTCTGTGTATTTTTTTCTGAGTAAGATGGAATTCATAGTAACTATTCAATATATTTACCAAATTACTTTTTTTTTTGACAGAGTGTTGCTCTGTCATCTGGGCTGGAGTGCAGTGCCAAGACAAAATTACACATGAAAATAATGCAATGAGAAATAGAAAAATAATTTAAAAGCAAATGATTTTTTCGAACAATGTAAACATTAATTTAGGGGTTTCGTGTGAGTAGATATCTTTCTAAGCTGAATGTGTTTCTTTAGCTTATAACCAAGAATAATAAATATTTTGTACTGTGTTGCAATAACAGAGGAAAATGTACATGACTTACTTCAATAGGCTTTCACACTATTTGAACCTGATAGTACCATTATAATATATTTACTTAGTAAATATACTGATTATTCTAATAAAGATTGTTTAAATATCTTCGTTAATAAAATCTACATATACATGCACATATACACACATGCAGAGGAGAGAAAAAGAATAAACATACAATTTTTGCAATGAGCAACAAGTCAGTCATTCCAGTCCAAGTTGAGACTTATTTTAACCTCTTGCCTTGACTATCTTTATTTCCTTTTAATTTACCTCCGAAAATTTTCTAATTTTTTTCAGTTCTAAATGCACCATTTATTATTCAACTTGGTACTGCTTTGTTATACTGTGTTGTCCAAAGTTAAATTCTTCCCTCTTTCATTATTTTTTCTGGGTTCCTCAAAAAGTTTTCTTAAGAGACAAGTAAACACTGACAATTGACATATAAATCAGGACTTTTTTTTTCAGGTTTAGGGGTAAGCATCAGAGATTGAGAAAATGATATCTATGTGCACCAAGTCAGGACTGATACTTTCAATAGAATTTTTAGTTTGTATGTTCTTATTTCATATCCTGACTGCAAGAAGGAGAAAATAAACATATAAAGGCAATGAATATTTATGTGCATATTTCAAATACTGAACAAATTGCTCTATATACCTTTTCACATATATATTCCAAATAGTAACACAGTAAAAAATCAAAAGGTAAAGTTCCAATGTGATAAAATACATTTACAACACATATGCCAGAGAAAATCATAATTTTTTCAAATGTAAATGGATTTCACAGTTAAGTTTCTGAAAAACATGACACAAATGAACATTAGGAAAAGAACCCATTTTAAAAGAGACTGTTCTTATTATAAAGCTTAAGCATATGGAAAGATGCTCAATTTCATGACGAGTTAAATACATTCAAATTAAAATTCCAGTTAGCTAATTTTCAGCAATCAGGTTAATAAAGCAATCCTTCTGATAACTATCTTAACAACCAGTGTTGACAAAAGTGTGGGAAATACTCAACCCTATGAATTTTTGGTGGGAATGTAAGTGGGTACAACCCTCTAGGAAGTGACTTGAGTATCTATAATGTGACAACTGCATATAGATATTGATCCAGTTATTCCCTTTCCTATAGACACACTCATTCATAGAAACAAAGACAATCATTGTGCCTTTTGGATGGTAGCAAGAGATAGGAAACAACTTGAGTGACCATCAGAAGGGATATCAGTGAATCAGGGATGGTATTTTTAATGCAAACATTAATTAGAATGAAGCAGATACATATATCTGTGTGTGTACACACACACACCCACACACACACAACGGTAACTGACATATGGTGTAAATTGAAATGTAAGAGATCAATACTGCATGCTTAGAATGGTAACATTTTCCTTAACACCCATACAGTATAAACTACACACACCTACATATTTACATACATGAATTATAGTAGAAGAGTATGAAAAAAAAGATAATGTCTCTGAGTGGGGAAGTTGCATTCTTGACCTTAGAGATGGGAGAAAGATCCTACTTTCAAAAATATTCGCCTTGGTAATATTTGAAAGTATGTCATAATAATGTTGCATCAAAAATTATGCTTTAAAAGCTTTACCTTGGGAGATGGGTTGTTATTCACGTTGTGATGGGACATCACTGAGCCATCACAACTGTCTTCTGTCATAGACAGGAATTCTAGTGGTATTCTTAGGGCCACATTAAGTTTCATAAATTTGAGTAAGTCAGGTATAGAGTAGTTTTGAAACTCAGTGCTCTGTAAATACAACATATGCAGACACACTGTCACTAACTGGAACTTCCCTTCCTGTATTGAAGGTTTGTCAAAGCTCTTTAGCAAACAGAAATAAAAAATTGTATTTGTCTTCTATGAATGAAGAATTATAACAAGACACACATGCACACACATCTCCAGAACAGATTTGAATAAACAGGAATAAACAGACATAAATAGAAATCATTACACATTTTTATGGTACTTATATATTAGAATGAAGCAATATAAGGAAGATAATTTTTATCTGTTCACTGCTGAATTTCAGCATTTATAAAAAAGAGGATGTTTGATAAATATCTGTTGAATAAATCAAAGAATTAAAAGAATTTCCTATACATCCAAATCATGAATGTTTTATACTATTTTATACTTAGCTGCCATTAGGGAGAAGGAAAGCATTTATAAAAAAGAGGATGTTTGATAAGTATCTGTTGAATAAATCAAAGAACTAAAAGAATTTCCTATACATCCAAATCATGAATGTTTTATACTATTTTATACTTAGCTGCCATTAAGGAGAAGGAAAGCATTTATAAAAAAGAGGATGTTTGATAAGTATCTGTTGAATAAATCAAAGAATTAAGAGAATTTCCTATACATCCAAATCATGAATGTTTTATACTATTTTATACTTAGCTGCCATTAAGGAGAAGGAAAGCATTTATAAAAAAGAGGATGTTTGATAAGTATCTGTTGAATAAATCAAAGAATTAAAAGAATTTCCTATACATCCAAATCATGAATGTTTTATACTATTTTATACTTAGCTGCCATTAGGGAGAAGGAAAGCTGGCATCCAACCATGGGTGGCATCGTCACCTTCATGGAGCCCATCCTGCAACACCCCAATGTATTTTATTCCTGTTTATTTATTTATTTAATTACTGCTCCTTGCAGAGCAGGGCTACCCATAGGCAGTGTGCCCAGAATAGTCTGTTTCTATTTCATTATCTCCTACCCACATCTACCAGCAGCTCTTACCTGGTAGTGCCCATTTCCATTAAGAAATGCTGTGCATGAGTTTTATTCCCATGCTTTCACTTTAGATTGTAAAGCATTCCTAGAAAAGTCCTTGAATTTCCCCACCTTTCACCAGTGTTTTGTATGTGTTAGTTCCTGGCTATTGAATTGATCACATCCATCTTCTCTGAACATTAAATACAACTGAGTTGTTCTCCTAGACAGACCTTATCAGCTTTAGTTAAAGAATATGCTACATTAGGATGTTCAATTGCCCTCTTCTCTTCCCAAAATAATTTGGAGGCTCATTACTCAAATTTTAAATTTCGATTACTCAAATGAGAATTTTTAACGTGCTTATCAATTAATATCTGACTATTCTGATATTAGGATCTTTTTGATCTCACAATGAAACTTACATTCCCATCCTAATGCTAGAAGGCAAACTAAATTGGTTCCAGAATCATCCAACACTTTCTGAAATCTACCCTCACATAGCATTTTGACTGGGAAAATTTTCTCTTTTGCCTTCCCAGGAGAAGAGCTTAATATAAATTATACGTAAAATTTAAGAGTCTGGGGAAGGTCATTCCCTCAAGTGTCCCTTCCCTCCCAATTATGGAACATGAGCCAGATGTGATAAATAACTTAATCTTTAGTTTGACTTTGATTATGGGGAAAAGAGGTAGCCCGTTCTTGCAATTAGAGATTTTCATCTGGGTGATAAATGACATTTTTTGACTAGAATTAAAAATGATCATCTATCAGCCAAATCTTTGTTTCTAATACTGTTCTCCAATAAAATGATCAGGGTTTCTTGAATAAATGTTTGATTCTAGATTTTGAAGTGAGGGTGTTAAAAATAAATGAGCGTTTCATAGTAGAAATATGGAAGTGCTCAAACATGCACACAAACAGTGATGAGGACATGGGAATCAGCTGAAAACCTACAATGGCCAAAGCTGTAAAAATTTTTAGCAACAAAATAAATAACAGTATTGAAATATAACCTTAATTATAAAATATATATCAAAAAGTTCACGTTTATAAATAAATAAATAAATACAATGGAATTATAGGATAACTACATTTCTTTCATTTTTTAGTTGATATGTAATAATTCTATTTATTGGATACGAAGTGATATTTTCATATGTCTTTACAATGTTAAATAATAAAATCAGGGTGATTAGTATGCCCATCACCTCAGATATTCTTTGTTTCATCATTTATGGGTTCAAGTTTTTTCATCAGTTTTCTTACTAACTCTGTGGTTAAGATGATATTATTGTAATGACTAAAATTATTCTCACTTGACATTTCACTTTTCCTTTTACCTCTGCTATCAACAGTAATGATTAATCATGTTCTCTTAAATACTGAATGACAGATTAAGAGGTAGTAGAGATTAACTGCCAGTGATGATCAAAAAAGAAGCAATGACTTCGACTTAGGAATTTACATTTTGGTAAACAGAAGGGAAATTGTTTTAATATGATTTAGAATCAGATAATTCTGAAACACATATTTGTATTAAATGTACAATATTTTTATATACATATTCAGGAAAACAGATGAGGTGTTCTGTTAACCTGTCACTTTGCATATTCTTCTCTCCAGAAATGAGCTTTCAAAGTAGTTACAAAATAGTTCAAAATAAATAAGCTTTCAAAATAGCCTCCATGCGACCCTTCCCTCCATCCCACCCTGTTCTCAAGCATGGTATGCAGCCCCAGCAGGACTGAGAAGGAACATGTGTATCTTCCGATATCCATAGCATATAACTTCAGATCGTGGGAAACTGCTTAGATCTGAGTTTCTTTTTCTTTTTTCTTTTTTTCTTTTTTTTTTTTTGAGACGGAGTTTCGCTCTTGTTACCCAGGCTGGAGTGCAATGGCACGATCTCGGCTCACCGCAACCTCCACCTCCTGGGTTTCACCATGTTGACCAGGATTGTCTCGATCTCTTGACCTCGTGATCCACCCGCCTCGGCCTCCCAAAGTGCTGGGATTACAGGCTTGAGCCACCACGCTTGGCGAGATTTGAGTTTCTTTTATTTAAAAAGCAGAGGTTTGAGGTAATCAAATGATTTCTACTTTTAAATTATTCACAACCTACTTATATAATAAATCTTTTAAAATCAAATTGTTTTATGTACATGAATGTATGTGAAACATTAACACCTCAGAAACAAAGAATCATTATCAGAGGTAATAGAAAGAAGAGTGTAAAACACCGTTCCATCCCAAATTTTCAATGCCTTTTTTTTTTTTTTTTTGAAATGGAGTTTCGCTCTTGTTACCCAGGCTGGAGTGCAATGGCACAATCTCGGCTCACCGCAACCTCCGCCTTCTGGGTTCAGGCAATTCTCCTTCCTCAGCTTCCTGAGTAGCTGGGATTACAGGCACGCGCCACCATGCCCAGCTGATTTTTTGTATTTTTAGTAGAGACGGGGTTTCACCATGTTGACCAGGATGGTCTCGATCTGCTGACCTCGTGATCCACTTGCCTCTGCCTCCCAAAGTGCTGGGATTACAGGCGTGAGCCACCGAGCCCGGCCTTTCAATACTTTTTAATTACTGGTAACTTCTGAACACTGTGCAATAATTATTTTTGTTTCATTATGTAAAAGAGACTAGAAGGCCTTACAGTGATACTGATGACAAAGTAGGAACAAACTGAAAGTTCTCTTTGCTAAAGCTGGATATCTGAATATTGAAATAGAATTGGTGTCCTATGATATAGAACAGCTTTTAAACATCATAACTGTTACTTATTTGCCATCTACAATAATCTCAAGCACTATAATGCAGATATTGATTTATGAATTATTAGATTTGATGTCTGCTAAATAATTCTGTTACATAAACATTTTATGTTTTTATAATAGACCCCCAGAGGCCCAGACAGCATTGTCATGTCAGATTCAGGGTAAAGTAAAATGTGTACTGGAGCCTTTGCATCCCCACTGGGATGAGATAATTTCTCATCAGGGGTGTATTAGTTAATTTTTATACTATTATAAATAAATCCTGGAGCCTAGGTAATTTATAAAGGAAAGAGATTTGATTTGACTCACAGTTCAGCACAGCTGGAGAGGCCTCAGGAAACTTACAATTATAGCGGAAGATGAAGGGGAAGCAATGCATCTTCCTTACAAGGCATGAAGAAGGAGAAGTGCAGAGCTGAGCCAGGAAGAGCCCCTTATAAAATCATCAGAGCTTGTGAGTACTCCTTCACTATCATGAAAACAGCATGGGGCTGCCCCATGATCTAATAACCTCCCATGTGGCCCCTCCCTCAACACGCGGGGCTTACAATTCAGATTACAAATGAAGATGAGATTTGAGTGGGGACACAGAGACAGACTATATCAGGAGGTAAAATAGCTCCTGGAGTCCATTCTCAGTATCCTGTATGCTCTTTGCAGTGACTAAATAAATGTTTTAAGATTATGCATAAGATGTAAAGGATGTGTATCCATGACATTTTCATTTATTCATCCATGCAAAAAATATCACTAAGTGCTAACTAACCACAAAATTTGCCTTAAGTTGACATTTCTATTATTTCCTTTTACTGATATTTGTTTCTTTGGTTGTATATGAAATATATGTTATTTCTAGGGAAGGCTATTACATATGCATAATTCAAACATACGTAGGGAATTCAATGTTTATATATTTCCTTTGCTTATTGTCATTTAAAACTTGAAAGACAACATAATTTCTTAATGCTAAGAAATGATAAATGATTGAGATGATGTATATGCTAATTACCCTGATATGATTACTATACATTATATGTTTTGAAACATCACTATGTCTCCATAAATAAGTACAATTTTACTTGTGAATTCAAAAAATAAAATTAAAAGATATGTCTTTAATACAGGAAATGTAAAAAGGTTAATGAAATAATTTGCTGATTATTTTTCACAACTTCAGCCATTAAATGACCTTTTTTCCTTCTTTTGCTATGTAGTTTACAAAAAGTTTTTGCTTTTTAATATAAAAGCAATTACCTTGGTTTAGGATGACCTATTGACAATGTTTGCTGACCTGGTAAAAAGGAGTGTACTCTACAAAAATGTAGAGTTCTGTAATCAAACTTTAGTGTTTAAATATATTTGGAATTCTTGAGAACTTACTCCTAGAAAATTTGGAGAATTTGACCAGATTATATTAGAAGAAGGAATGTTGACCCTATAAATAAAGCAATAAAAACAGATATAAAACCCCCTTTTTTGGTTTAAGGTTAATTAAGCCTTTATGCTTATCTAAACAATATATTTAATCAGCAATAAATTGATTTTTAATTTTAAAATAACATTTAAGTGTTTTCTAATCATTACAAATAATACTGAGTAGAAATCATAACTTTCTTATTATAATATTCCAAATATATCTGTAAAATGAGATAAAATAAAAAAGATTATACAGCTTTATTCTATAAAGCAATAATAATGGGTAATATTCTATTCATGTATTCATTTCAGTGATTTTTATATTATTGGGACCATCTTTAATTTTTTATCCACACTTATGTTTTCTTTCTTTCAGAAAATTAGTATACTTCTGCATAAAATACACCAAACAAATACATAGAAAACCGGAAAAATATCTCAGAATTCATTCTTTCAGGACTTTCGTATGCTCAGAATATATAAATATTTTGCTTTGCGCTCTTCTTATTACGTCACCCTTTTGGTAGAAAAACCTTCTGATCCTTGTCTCCAATCAGTGTAGTCCTCTTTTTCACCATCTGATGTGCTATTTACTGAATGATTTATCCTCTGTGGACATCTGTTATACCTCTAGTATTGCACCCAAATTAATTAAAGACCTGCTTGGGGGACAAAAATAATTTCCTATGGTAATTGTGCGTTGCAGGTTTTTGCCTTGCACTTCTTTGGAAGACTTGAAGTCTTTATTCTTACTGCCATGGCATTTGATCACTAGTGCTGCCACCTGGAAATTTCTCCACTACATGATTATCATTAAAAAAGACAAGGTACAATTTCCTAGTCTTAGCTGTGTGGGCTGATGGTGCTGCCCATTCTTTTTCTTAGTTATCCATAGCAATTCAGTTGCTTTTCTGTGGTCCTAACAAGATTGATCACTATTTTTGTGATATTTTTCCTTTGATAGAAGTTCCCTGTACCAATACCTACATCACCTGTGTCTTTGTGGTTGTCAATTCAGGTATATTTTCCTTAGTTATTTTGGTTGTCTTATTTGTTTCATGTCATTATCTTATTCACTTTCAGAAATCGTTCAGCTGAGGGAAGATGCACAGTTCTCTCTACCTGTGGGTCTCATATCACTGTGGTTGTCTCGTCATTATTATTTATTTGGTCCTTCCATATTTGCCTACCATAGGCACTTTCTTTGATGATAAAGTATTTGCACTTTTTTTTTTACACAATCATTGCTCCAATGTGCAATCTCTTAATCTATTCTCTGAGAATAACATTGAATTAAGATTTTAAAAAACTTAGTTCTATTTCCTTCATTCATTCCATTCTAGTTAGTGAGGTAGCATATTTGTAAGTTTTTTAGCCTTTTCATTCATATCTAGCCCTTTTAAAAATAAAGTTGCTAAGTCAATAAGATTCTGTAAAAATTGTGTGCTTCGTTTAAAAATAATGTTTGACATCAAACTTTTCTCTTGGTGTTGTTCATCTTTGTTTTTCTCAGAGTATGAATGTTTGGTAGAGTTCAGCAGTGAAGCCATTACGTCCTGGGGGTTTCTTTGATGGGAAACTTTATCATAGATTCAATCTACTTATTTGTGGATCAATATTCTTGTTCATAGATCAGACACCAGGACTTTATTATTACATCTATTATACTTCCTTTTAATTAATCTCAAAGTAATTCCCATCAAAAACAGAGCAGGCAGTTTTTTCTTGAAATATTAAAGTTTTTTCTAATATTTATATTGACATTGAAAAGATACGGATTAGCGTACACAATGTTTTAAACAAAGACAATTAATGAACTTGCACTACATAATTTAAATTTATATCATAAAGATATAGTAATTAAAGTTTTGTTATTTTCACAAATGTAGGCAAGAATCAATGAAAGAGACTGGATAGTTCAGAGATACACTTACACATTTATGGTCTAATTCTCAGCAAAGACTTGTAGGCAATTCTACAGAAAAAGATACTTTTTCAACAAATGATGATGGAACACTTGGACATCTATATAGAACAAAAGTAAACCTGTATCTGTATATTTTACATAAAAATCCACTAAAAATTGACTTGATGTATATAAAATATAAAATGATAAATCTTTAGAATTAAACAGAAGCAAAGCTTCATTATTTTGGATTAGGCAAAGGGTTCTCAGATACAATACCAGTAGTATTATCCTAAAAAGAAAAAAGAGTGAGTTGAACTTTATCAAAATTACATTTTTTTGTTGTAAAAATGAGATTGTTAATAGAATTACATAACCATACTACATGCTGGAAGAAAATATTCTAAAAGTATACAATAACTAAAGAACTACTATTCTGATTGTATAGAGATATCTCAAAACTAACTATAAGAAAATGAACAACGCGGCTGGGTGTTGTGCCTCACACCTGTAATCCTAGCACTTTAGGGGGCCAAGGAGGGCAGATCATTAATCAGGAGATTGAGACCATCCTGGCTAACATGGTAAGAACCCGTCTCTACTAAAAATACAAAACATTAGATGTGGTGGCACGTGCCTGTATTCCCAGCTATTAGGGAGGCTGAAGCAGGAGAATCACTTGAAGCTGGGAGGCAGAGGTTGCCGAGATCACGCCACTGCACCCCAGCCTGGTTGACAGAACAAAACTCCTTCTCAAAAATAAAAAAGAAAAGAAAAGAAAATGAACAACCCAATGGAAATTGAACAGACTGTTTCTCAAGAAAAAATACAGGTTGCAGAGGGGTATATGAAAAGACGCTAAAATATCATACTTATTAGTTAAATGTAAATTAGAACCACATGATACCACTTCATACTCATACCGCTTCATACTCACTACAAGGAGTAAATGTAAAGAATGACCATACTAAGTGTCTGCATTACAACCCAAGGAACTGGGGATATAAAATGGCACAACTATGCTAAAAATCTTCTTGAAAATTTCATCAAAATATTAAACATATTCTTCCTATATAACTAGAGATTCTGCTCCACATTTACTCAAGATAAGTATGGCATTTGTCCATAAAAATATGTGTACCTGAATGACTATAGCAGGTAATAAATGTTAGCCAAAATATGGACACAATAAACATCTTAAATTTGAGAAACAGATAAGAATTTGTGGAATTTTGATGTAGTTAACCTCAAAATTAAAGAGGAAGGTAGTACTGATATACACAAAGACATGGCTGAATGTCAGAATACACAAATTGAGTGAAATAAGCCAGTTGCCTTCCCCTAAAAACAATGTATACTATATTCTTCCATTTTATAAGATTCTACAAAATGAATGTTAATCTACTGTTCAAGAAATGGATCAGTATTTTGCTGGACATAAGAAAGAAGTTTGAAGACAGAATTACAAAAGGACACAGGAAAACTTTTGGGGGTAATATTTTCATTGTCTGGATAATGGTTATGGTAACATAGATATAATTGTAGGTCAAATATTTCATGTGGATTGCACACATGGCACTTCAATTATATTTCAACACAGATTTTAAAAACCTATATTCTTGGAATTGATCCTTTTACTTTTTCTCTGGCCATTCTGAGATTTCTAAATTTAGAAGAAAATTCAGCGACTAGTCTCACATTTATTTGCTGAAGAATGTATATAATACTTATAGATATCATGCAAATTTACCACCTTCAATCATTTAAAAAAGTATAAAGAAATCTCATTTTTGGAAACAAGTTCACATAATTTATAATTAAAAAATTTTTAAATTGATTCTAGAAGAGGAAAATGAAGAGGACGAAATCAACTATAAGCAGAGCAAGTTATGATGTGACAGATGAATAAATAAAGAAAATGTGGTATATATACATAATGGAATACTATTCAGCCATTAAAAAGGAACCCCGTAATTTGCAACATAGTGCATGAAACTGGAGGACATTATGTTAAGTAAAATAAGGCAGGCACAGAAAGACAAATGCCACATGATTTTACTCATATATGGATTCTCAACAAATTGATCTCATAGAAGTAGAGAGTGAAATGGTGGTTCCCAGGGGGTGGTGTGGCTGGAAGGTGGGGACCGGGGACATGGTGTTCAAAAGATACCAATTTTCTAATCCCAGCACTTTGGGAGGCTGAGGCGGGTGGATCATGAGGTCAAGAGATCGAGACCATCCTGGTCAACATGGTGAAACTCCATCTCTACTAAAAATACAAAAAATTAGCTGGGCACAATGGCATGTGCCTGTAATCCCAGCTACTCAGGAGGCTGAGGCAGGAGAATTGCCTGAACCAAGGAGGCGGAGGTTGCGGTGAGCCGAGATCTTGCCATTGCACTCCAGCCTGGGTAACAAGAACGAAACTCCGTCTTAAAAAAAAAAAGATACCAAGTTTCAGTTAGCTAGGGGAAATAGGTTCAAGAGATCCATTGTACAGCATGGTAACTATAGTTGTTAATCATATATACTTGAAACTTTCTAAGAGAGTGGATGTTGTGTTTTCACCACTAAAATGATAACTATGTGAGGTAATGCATATGTTATCAATCTAAATTTAGTAATTACACAAGTATATATACTTCAAAATATCACACTATACATGATAAATACATATAATTTTATGTCAATTAGAATAATATAAAATAAGTTTAAAAAGAGAAAATAAAAACATGGCTTGAGATGGATCCTATAATTGGAGGGTTAAATGAGCCAGTTGAACACATCTTTAAGGAGTATATTAGTGTGTGTGTATGCATGTGTGTGTGCGTGTGTGTGTGTGTGGGGGGGGGCACGTTTGTATGAGCTCATGTACTGATGTTTAGAGACATGACCAGACAGCTCCTTCTGTGAATTGACATACAAGATAGATAAGGATTATATTTTAATGGAAAACCAGTAAAACAATGGATTCTGATAGCTTTCATTCCGAAGGGGTAGAATTTTTTCCCCTAGGGTTACTTAGCTTTCAAAGCTTGAAAGGAGACAACAGATGCTGGAGAGGATGTGGAGAAATAGGAACACTCTTACACTGTTGGTGGGAGTGTAAATTAGTTCAACCATTGTGGAAGACAGTGTGGCGATTCCTCAAGGACCTAGAAATAGAAATTCCATTTGACCCAGCAATCCCATTACTGGGTATATATCCAAAGGACTATAAATCTTTCTACTATAAGGACACATGCACACAAATGTTCATTGCAGCACTGTTTACAATAGCAAAGAACTGGAACCAACCCAAATGCCCATCGATGATAGACTGGACTGGGAAAATGTGGCACATATACACCATGGAATATTATGCAGCAATCAAAAATGACGAGTTTATGTCCTTTGTAAGGACATGGATGAATCTGGAGAACATCATTCTCAGCAAACTGACACAAGAACAGAAAAGGAAATACCACATATTCTCACTCATAGGCGAGTGAGAAAAATGAGAACACATGGACACAGGGAGGGGGGTACTACACACTGGGGTCTATTGGGGGGAATAGGGGAGGGACAGCGGGGGGGGGAGCTGGGGAGGGATAGCCTGGGGATAAATGCCAAATGTGGGTTAAGGGGAGAAAGGCAGCAAAACACACTGCCATGTGTGTACCTATGCAACTATCTTGCACGTTCTGCACATGTACCCCAAAACCTAAAATGCAATAAAAATTAAAAAAAAAGAAAGTAAGCAATAAATTTAGAAATGCTAATTTCTTTTACTCACTGAAGATAGAGTTCTGAGGCCTGTTTCTGCTGTTTAGGAGCGTTTTGAGCTAGTCACAGAAATTCTAGAGGCTTGTGTTCTTATCTGTATGATAAAGCTAATAATAAGTTTATCAACATATGCACTATTGTGAGAATTAAATAATATAATGAACTTAAAGCACTCAATAATCTCTCAATACATTGTTATTTTTATTATTTTGCAATAGAGAAGATATTGTAAAGTTGATTTCCTGAACTTTCACAGGTTTGAAGGAAACTTTTCATGTATAAATATATAAGATAGAGAGTGCTACAATTTGAATGTGTCCCCTTGTCTTCCTTATCGAAAGCATGTGTTGGAAAAACAAATATTTCTGATTATATTTCTTAATTATGTTATAACATCTCAATCTTATACACGCAGAACAAGGAACTTAGGTTAGCAATTATCTCCAGTTTCACAAATGGTATGAAAGGAGAGAAAGTTAATTTTGTTTATTGAATTCCTTGTTAAGAGTTTTTGAAATATAAGAAAGTGAGAGGCTTCATAAATTGGTGATAATAATATTTGGACAGCATCTATGTTTCTACTG
Source organism: Saguinus oedipus (assembly GCA_031835075.1). Taxonomy (NCBI): domain Eukaryota; kingdom Metazoa; phylum Chordata; class Mammalia; order Primates; family Cebidae; genus Saguinus; species Saguinus oedipus. Next base: position 61,511,050 of record CM063178.1, on the reverse strand, counting down.
GGTGACTGATTTCTCTTAGAATATTGTCAAGATTTCTCTGTTTTGAATTCTGACATTAAAAATACATAACTACAATTAAAGTGAAAATAAGGTAATTTTAAGGGCAACTTTCACTTAATATAAAATTTCTGAATATTCCATTGATTGTACACCTCACAATTTTACTACTTTGTTGTCATTATTCCAGCCACTTCTAGGGTGGGTGTATAGTACCTTGTCCTTTCCTCATTTATGATTTGAACTAATAGACAAATTGAGAAAATATGTCCAACAAAGTATGTTTTTTGTTTTGTTTTCAGTTTTGTTTATTATTCTCTAAGCAAAATAATGCAATATGCTTTTTAATGACAACCATTGTCCCCACCTGACTGTGTTTACATGTCCCTTTTATCTCTGCTAACAGAAGTGACCATTTGTAACATATTCCCTCGGAATGCAGGATGGGATTTTTAAAATGTATTATGGATTAAACATCTATGATGATCTGGAAAACAAGCCAGAGTCCTGACTTAAAGAATGCACATTTTGCTAAAACAGAAGAGAAACTTTGCAAAGTGATTTGAAATCAAGGATGCTAGACGATTAGCATTAGACCAGTAGAAATGCTACACATTTCTGTTAACTATAAAAAATATCCACATAAATATCAATAAAACAACTTGGGTTGTCTGTTAACCTGTCACTTTGCATTTTCTTTTTCTTAGAAACAAGGACTCAAAATACTTCCTCTTATGGCTGTCCTACATGACACTCCATTTTGCTTTGCTCTCAAGCCTGCGATGCAAAAGAGAAAATGTAATTTGATGGAGGAAGAATAGTCTTTTTAGCAAATAATATTAGAAAAGATGAATGTTCATATACAAAAAAAAAAAAGAGCCTGGATCCATGCGTTATAGCTTATACAATAAATTAACATGCATTAAAGGCCTAAAAGTACTCTTTAAAGTTGCTTTTAAAGAACCTGGGAAGATATACTTAGATGCTTTCTGTTAAGCGGGAAGAGAATCCCTGGAGTAGGGAAGTGTTTTGAGTAACCAAGTATAGCTAGAAAAATGAGTGGGCACAAATGTCTGCAAGAAAAGACAAGAGATACGTAGAGAACTGCATGGAGAAAATGCCAAGATCTGAAAAGAGTGTGAAACACTGACTAAATCGAGGGGGGAAGACATATAACAAGAAAAGATTTAAAAAAAAGTTGAGAAGGAAAGTTTAATTGGCTTGTAAGAAATAGACTGATCATAAGTAGATCTTTCAGAATCCTTTGGTAATAGTACTTTAAGGGCAAAGCAAACTTGCAGGTTGAATTAATTTTTTTAATATCTTGGTGTATTACCTTAGGTTATTTTTATACTTTTATTATTTTAACCTTCTAATCATTAAATAAGACAGAAAAATTAATGTACAGAATATTGAATAATTATAAAGGGAGCTCTCATATCACTCCCACTCAAGGCAAGAAAGGACATTCCTTTTATTTCAGTCACATCCTCTTTCTCTCCCTATGTGTAATCTCTATTCCAGAAACATCACTTCCCTGCCTTATAACTGTTTTATGCCCTAGGTTCTTCACCTCTGAAATGCAATTGGTAATGGTATCTGTCCTGTAATTTTGTTACAAAGTTAAATAAGATAAATGTCATCAATTAATTCATATATGACATTTATTCATGACTTATTGCTTATACAATAAATTAACATGCATTAAAGGCCTAAAAGTACTCTTTAAAGTTGCTTTTAAAGAACTTGGGAAGATATACTTAGATGCTTTCTGTTAAGCGGGAAGAGAGTAATGACATAGAGTAAATGTTTACTAAAGATTTGCTCTTATTAGCGGTGTTCACAAAGTAGAAGCAAGCACTAGTTTTGAATATAGATGCAAAAAATGAGAAGCTTGTTGAAAATGATATGACTAATGCAAAATTACAGAAGGTTCAACTGTATTATTGACAAATGTTAAAATGAATATTTTGTAAACTAAAAAATGTTATACTTTTCCTGACAAGTCACCTTAAATGAAAATAAAGTTTATAAGAACACATATTTCTTCCCCAGAGAACATGATACAAACACTGCATGGGAATTGATGGAGATCATTTCTTATATAGGAAGCAGAGCTATAGTTTCCCTCTGAGATTATAGAGAATGAAAAAAGAAACTCAAATTGCATACATGGCAGATCTCAGCCATCCAGAACTTTGTAATAAATAGGATTCATGTGACATGCTCTGGTAATTTGGGTCTAAGAGGATGGTAACTGGTCAGTTAATTATGTGGGTGACATATAAATAATTAACTGTAAGTAAATAAGCAATGCCTTGGGAAGAAATAAAAATGTACCTTTAGAATATAGCCTGAGCTTGAACACCTTCAGAAATCATTTGGTTCTATTTGGACCATGATTTGAGTAGTTTTTGAAAACAAGGCAAGCACTCCTTTTGCTTTCAAACTTTTTTCTATGGGGTGGCCTTCTGTCATTTATTTGATTTGGTGATATGACAGGTAATAGTAGTTACTAATGTAATATAAATTTTGTGTTTGTTTGTGCATAAATTGGGGAAAATAGAAAATGAAATATTGGTAGCACTCAACATGCTGGAGAAGATATCAAATCAGATGTTGCAAAGAAACAATTTAAATGGTAAGTGAATGACTAATTTCAATGAAGAGAGGACAGAATTGACTGCAAAGGAAAAAGGAAGAGATTCCAAATAAATTCAGAGCCTATGTGAGTAAATTATTTTTTTCTCTCTTAGCATTACCCTCATAAATATGTGATATTTGTTGAAAATATTATTTTTACTCCTATGTTAAGAAATCATATTCAGCAGTAGCTAATTTTTAAACAGGCTGTACTGCAAATCCTATGTACTAAGAAATTTTAGGATTAAATGAACACTAAATTAAGGAGGACTTGGTTTTCTACTGTGGATGAGATGACATATTCTAGAAAAATCCAATCAATGTCAAAGGATAATACTGTCTACTCTCTTGGAGAACCACATGTGAGAAAAGGGACGTGCTGTTACAACTCTTGAGAGATGGTCTGAAACACTGACAAAAGAGAAAGTAATTCTGAAAATGACATTATTGTGAGAAGAGCTATTAGATACAATTGAGGCTAGCTTCCTCATTTTGCAGAAAGGAAACATAGGGGCCAAGAATATAAGGTCATAAATCTAAGTGGCAGTATTAGGGGATACACTCAAATCACTTTTCCCCTAGCAATTTTTCTTGCATGGACAATAGCTGAAAATGCAGTATTGCTATTCATGCTCGAGAGAACAAAAGGTATCTTGCTTCCTACAGAAGTATGAGAGCTGTACTTTTGTGACTTTCTAGAGCTGGCCTATGTAGAAATCCTGAACTAATTCAGTTTGTGTTTTTAATAGATAATTGGGCCTAATTCATAGTTTATATTTCAACTTAGACATTGTCCATTTAAATTTGACTGTCTAAAGCGAGGCAATGACTGAAAATCAAGAGGCATCCTACTTTGCATGAGAAATTCAGATACGTATGCAAACTTCAGAGCTGGGACAGTCAGGATTTATGTTCGGTTTATCCCGTGTGAATTTGCTCATTTTTTTCATGGACATACAGTGAGATGGTTGTAAACTCAGGCTCTGAAGTCAGAAAACTCAGATTTTGAGACTTAGTTTGCTATATATCATTTATGTTACTATGTACAATTTCCCAAATTACTAGAATCCTAATGTTATTTTAATGTATTTTTCTTTGTGATACATTAATATTAACACAATGATATTGTCCCTTGTCCACTATTTTATTCTTTTAAATATCCTTTCTCACCTATTACTGAGGTTGAGCTTCAGCATTAATCTCTAAGTACAAAGATGAATATCTATTTCCTTACATTTAAAATGAAGATAAAGTATTTTAAGGCAGGTTAATAAATTCGAAGGTTACATTTGAAGTTAGTGGCTAAATTAAGACAAGTAACAGGGATTGCCTCCAAATTATAAAGCATGATTAGAGTTTTACCAGCAAATTTAAAAAAAATAAACACTAACGTTGTAGTAGTTAAACGTGGTGTTTCTATGTCTATAAAGAAGTTGAACCCAGAATAAAAATTTCCAGGTAGAGAACTTAAACATCAGCTGTAGCTGATGAGACCAAGACAACAATTACAGGGATTCAAATGATGTTTTAGTAAACTTACAATAAATGGAGACAGATTGATGCACTGGCTTTGTCTGAGAACATTCTATGCCTTATTTTACTTAGAGGCTTAACTTTATGTAAGAGTCTTAATATCCTTATGGGGGTTGGGAAGTATATTTCATATTTCAGGTGGATTTTAAATAACAAATATAAATTTGTTTGAAAATGGAAATGTATAAGAAGAAATTTTAAGATTAATTCAAACTAGTAGTATATTCAATATTATTATTTTCTTCAAATAAAATGAAATTGCCTTTCTTATTTATTGGCAAAGATTAGTCTGATTATGGAGAAAATAATAACCTATTACTCAAGAGAATGACTTTGATTCTAGTTCTTAAAATTCTGCTATGAAAATGAATGTCTTTCTAAAAATGTAATGTCTATTACAATGCAATTATTCGTTGTATTGGTAACACTGTATTGGTTAATTTGGTAATGTGGAGAGATGAGGAATAAATTTAAGGAAGATTTAATTGAGAAGTCAAGAATGAGATTAGGGCTGAAAATGTATACTATAAATTGACAAGTCATTTTGAGGACATTTGGTAAGAATTAATTAAAATACTTTGATGTAAAATTATTTTTAGAAAGCAATGAAACACATTGTGAGTAATTCAGTGTCATCTTTTCAGTCACATCTAGGATTCTAACAACTTAAAATAAGTTTGGTCACCACCTACAACATTGGCTTTAGTTTATGCAATCAAATCCTATTTGTTTATATCAATATTGCTGATGCTTAGTGCTGAGTTGATTCAATAAATTGTCTCCATTATTTTAAAATAATATTTGTTTGACCTGTTTCCTTAATAAATTTTGAGTCCCAGAGAGTAAAAACAATATCCTTTGCAAGGAATTATTTTTCATTGTAATATTGTATATTACATTTGACTTCGGAAATAAACATTCCCTATGATATAATTTTAATATTGTTGATTGAACAATAGAATTCATACCTACTAGGGCAGAGATTGATCACAATTTCCTGGAAGAGGTAATGGAAATCATCTAGTCTCTATTCATCTCTATTCATGGAGAGTTTAATTAGTGAACCATTTTAACTGAATACCAGATATTTACTCTCTGAGCCACTTGAATGAGGTTGGTTGAATCTAGCTAGTTCCTCGAATAGAATATGATCATTATATTTCTCAAAAAACATTTGTAAGTGTAAGCTTGTGAATTATGTCATTTCAGGTGACTTATATGTTCTATCTTCACTGGACCATGGAAAAAAGCAATAATATCACTGTCTTTATTCTCTTGGGGCTTTCCCAAAATAAGAACATTGAATTCCTCTGCTTTGCATTATTTTTGTTTTGCTATACTGCTATTTGGATGGGAAACTTACTTGTAATGATTTCTATCACTTTCACTCAGCTCATTCACCAACCCATGTATTTCTTCCTCAATTACCTCTCACTCTCCGACCTTTGCTACACATCCACAGTGACCCCCAAATTAATAGTTGACTTACTGGCAGAAAGAAAGACCATTTCCTATAATAACTGCATGGTACAACTCTTCACCACCCATTTTTTTGGAGGCATAGATATCTTCATTCTGACAGGGATGGCCTATGACCGCTATGTGGCCATCTGCAAGCCCCTGCACTACACCATCATCATGAGCAGGCAAAGGTGTAACACAATCATCATAGTCTGTTGTACTGGGGGATTTATACATTCTGCCAGTCAGTTTCTTCTCACCACCTTTGTACCATTCTGTGGCCCAAATGAGATAGATCACTGCTTCTGTGATGTGTATCCTTTGCTGAAATTGGCCTGTTCTAATATACACGTCTTAGGTCTCTTAGTCATTGCTAATTCAGGGTTAATTGCTTTGGTGACATTTGTTGTCTTGATATTGTCTTATGTTTTTATATTATATACCATCAGAGCATACTCTGCAGAGAGCCGCAGCAAAGCTCTTTCCACTTGCCGTTCTCATGTAATGGTTGTGGTCCTGTCTTTCACACCTGCATTATTCATTTACATTAGACCGGCCACAACGTTCTCAGAAGATAAAGTGTTTGCCCTCTTTTATACTATCATTGGTCCCATGTTCAACCCTCTTATCTACACATTGAGAAACACAGAGATGAAGAATGCCATGAGGAAAGTGTGGTGTCGTCCAATAGTTCTGAAAGGAAAATAACTTTTCTGCATTGTTTCTGCTTTTCATGCCATAGTTCCCAGAGACCACAACACATGAGTGAGAGTCACTCTCATTATGCTCTTGTCATTTTTAGGAGAGAAAAGTGAGCAAACAGGAAGTGTATCTATTCTGTGGTTTTACACTTCTACAGTGACATCTCAATAACAAATTGAGCATTATTTCTAACCATACTCTCTTCACCTTTCTTAATCATTACTATTGTGCTCATGTGATATGAAATAACCAGAAAATATCATAAAAATAAAGGATTACATGGTGTTGTATTGAAAAATTAAAATAGATTAGGTGTTTTTCATGCCTTAAACTTCTAAGAAGATGAATTAAATATTACCCTCAACTTTTTACATTTTTACTGAAGTCTAAACACAAAAAGTGCATATATTGCCTGTGTACAGCTTGTGGACTTTTGCAAATTGAGCATGATTGTGTAATCAGCAACTGGATTAAGAGACAGATGTTATCAGCACATCTTAGTCCTCTTTATAATTCATACCTCCCAAAGCTAAACACAATATTTATTTCTAAAATAATTAATTTTTATCTGTTTGTGTACTTTGAAGAATAAGAAAGATAGATTTTGCTACTGAATGTGTCTTCTCAGTATTTCATTTGTGAGTCATTTCTCATGTTTGTAAGTTTTCTGATTGTTTCCACTGATGTATAAGATATTGTATTGTATGAATATATAATGACTAATTTATCCATTCCCTCATTGCCAGACATCTGGGTGGTTTCCCATTCAGGGTTATTATGTATAGTGCTGCTTTGAATATTTTGAAACATGTTTTTTGGTGAATATATGTCTTTTATTATTTCATTTTATTTTATAATGTAATTAAAAAGCAATTTTAAGAAATTTAAACAATTTTAAGAAAGTAGTACTGTATTTGTAATAATATTCATACATTACTGATATAAAATGAAAGGTAATAATTGAGAAAAATAATTATCCATAGAAAAACACTAAGTAAAATAAAAGATTTAGAAATAAATATGTAAAACTTCTAAAATCCACACAGTAGGGTATGGGAAAAGCTGATTAATGCAAACCTGTCTGTCAATCATAGGAAAAAGGAAGAAATTCTCTTAAAAAGGTAGTTTACGCCATGAAGCTTAGAAAAACTTCCACAGATGCAGCATTGTATTATGTTAGCAAGATTAACACACAGGTATCACCACTGAAATACGTTATCAAATAGAATATCCATTGTAGCATAGGAAGGCATTTGCCATATTAAATGAAACTTGGGAAATTCTGTATTTAGCTTCTAAGAAGAAAAGAAAATGTACTTTACTGAACTCCCAATAAGGGCAATGATGCCAAATGAAGAAGGCGTGCTATGAATTTATGCTAACACTGGATTGTAACACACACAGTCAAACAAATACACACATGTGTGTGCAGACACCTAATGCAGAAAATAAAGTCTTTTTAGGAATTTACATTTAAGGCATAGTTGAAATAAATCTGCTCATATAGAAAACCAAAACATATAAGAAGAAAAAATATGCTTAAAAGCAAATGATCACACAACAAAAATTACTGAATATAGGAGGAAATTAGGCTGGAAACAGCTATGTCAGAGCACAGAATACGAAGACTGGGTTTATCGTAGTTATTGGACACAAAATATAAATAAATGTTTATTGTATAAAATAGAAAATAATTTTAAAGTTAAATTGCAACATTAGTCTAAAAAATTTTCAGGGCTGTTAGAAAACAAAATAGCTTCAATTAATGAATAAAAGAATATTTTTATTAGAAACTCAATGGATAAAACATAGTAGCATATCCCAATTAATCAGTGAATTCCAGATATCAACAAATTTACTTAGAAAACCAAAGAGAGAGACAAAGATATAGAAAAAGTTAAAGGGATATTAAGAGACCTTAGAGATGGAATGAAAGGGAGCAACATATGTCTACCAGACTTCAAAAGAGTTGCGCTAAAAAGAGCCATACAAAATATTACTTCTAATTAATAATAATTTAAAACACAGAAAGAATGGAAGCTAGAAGAAAATAGAATTACATTTTAAAAGTGCCAATTTTAAGATATTGTCCTTGAATTCTGTATTTTTTCAAGAAAAGTGAAGTGGGCAGTCTTCAGTAGAATAAAACAAAATAAGCCGCAATTCGAACATGGCCAAGAGTTTACTATACAGACACAGTCACTTAAAGTAGTTGTAAATATTAATTTTTATTAAGAGGAAAGATGTTCCAAGAAGCAAGATTTTAAATCCAGGAAGGAATACTTTATCAGAAAAATACTAACCTTATGTGTAAACTGAGATATTGTGTTAAAAATATTAATCATGTCTAATATGTAAGATGAAACATAGAAGAGAGAACAAAAGCCTTAGTCCATGACATCATGTAATTTGAAAAGAAGTACTGCTTAGGAGGAGAGAAAAGACACTGATCAAATTCAGACTTGGTAATATTCAGGTACAGATATGATTATTTTTCAGTAATTACTAAAGTAGCATGAGAGGGAGAGAAAAAGAGACAGAGAAATGTATTTTTTAAAAGAATATCATTCCAAATAAAAGGCAAGAAAGTAGGAAGGAAACAGACAAATTGGGCAAAAGCAAAAAACAAAGACAAAAAAAGATTATAGAAACCAATTAAAATATATAAGTGAAACAAAATTAACACATTGTACTAAATTTTTCAGCAGAAGAGTAAAAATTACTATAATGATTTAAAATACAGCTTGTAAAATGTGCTTTCAGAAAAGATGCACCTATGGGTTACCTACAAAGGGAAGCCCATCAGACTCAAAGTGTATCTCTAAGCAGAACTCTACAAGCCAGAAGAGAGTGGGGGCCACTATTCAACATCCTTAAAAAAAGAACTTTCAACCTAGAATTTCATATCCAGCCAAACAAAGCTTCATAAACGTAGGAGAAATACAATTCTTTACCAACAAACAATAGCTGAGAGATTTTATCACCACCAGGCCTGCCCTACAGGAAAAGCTCCTAAAAGAAGCATTAAACTTAGAAAGGAACAACCAGTACCAGCCACTCCAAAACCATACCAAATGGTAAAGAGCATCTACACAATGAAGAAACAGCATCAGCTAATGGGCAAAACAACCAGCTAGCAACAAAATGGCAGGATCAAATTAACACATAACAATATTAACCTTAAATGTAAATGGGCTAAATGCCACAATGAAAAGACACAGACTGACAAATTGGATAACAAGTCAAAATCCATTGGTGTGCTGTATTCAGGAAACCCATCTCATGTGCAAAGATACACATAGGCTCAAAATAAAGGGATGGAGGAAGAGTTACCAAGCAAATGGAGAGCAAAAAGAAGCAGGAATTGCAATCCTAATCACTGATAAAATAGACTTTAAACCTACAAAAGATCAAAAGAGACAAAGAAGGGCATTACATAATGGTAAAAGGATCAGTGCAACAAGAAGAGCTAACTATCCTAAATATATATGCACCAAATACAGGAGCACCCAGATACATAAAGCAAGTTCTTAATGACCTACAAAGAGACTTAGACTCCCACACAATAATAGTGGGAGACTGTAACACTCCACTCTCAATATTAGACAGATCAACCAGACAGATAATTAGCAAGGATATCCAGGACTTGAACTCAGACCTGGACCAAACAAACCTAATAGACATCTACAGAACTCTCCACCCCAAATCCACAGAAAATACATTCTTCTCAGGACCACATTACACTACTCTAAACTTGACTACATAATTGGAAGTAAGTCACTCCTCAGCAAATGCAAAAGAACAGAAATCATAACAAACAGTCTCTCAGACCACAGGGCAATCAAATTAGAACGCAGGATTAAGAAATTAACTCAGAACTGCACAACTTCATGGAAACTGAACAACTGGCTCTTGAATGTTGACTGGATAAACAATGAAAGAAAGGCAGAAATAAAGATGTGCTTCAAAACCAAAGAGAATGAAGACACAACATACCAGAATCTCTGGGACACATTAAAAGCAGTGTCTAGAGGAAAATTTATAGTAATAAATTCCCACATGAGAAACAAGGAAAGATCTAAAATTGACACCCTATCATCAAAATGGAAAGAGCTAGAGGAGCAAGATAAAAAAAACTCAAAACCTAGGAGAAGACAAGAAATAACTAAGATCAAGCAGAATTAAAGGAGATACACAAAAATACTCTTCAAAAAATTAATAAATCCAGGAGCTGGTTTTTTGAAAAGATCAACAAAATAGACCACTAGCCAGATTAATAAAAAAGAAAAGAGAGAAGAATCAAATAGATGCAATAAAAAAGGGGATATTTTACTATACACTGGGGACTGTTGGGGGAAATGGGGGAGGGACAGCAGGGGGGCCTGGGGGGAAAGCCTGGGGATGAATACCAAGTGTGGGTGAAGGGGAGGAAGGCAGCAAAACACACTGCCATGTGTGTACCTATGCAACTATCTTGCATGTTCTGCACATGTACCCCAAAACCTATAATGCAATAAAAATTAAAAAAAAAAAGGGGATATAACCACAGATTCCACAGAAATACAAACTACCATCAGAGATTACTACAAACAACTCCATGCATATAAACCAGTAAATCTGGAAGAAATGGATAAATTCCTGGACACTTGCACCCTCCCAAGCCTAAACCAGGAAGAAGTCAAAACCCTGAATAGACCAATAACAAGGGCTGAAGTTGAGGCAGCAATTAATAGCGTACCACCCAAAAAGAAGCATAGGTCCAGTTGGGTTCACAGCTGAATTCTACCAGACATACAAAGAGGAGCTGGTACCACTCCTTCTGAAACTATTCCAAACAATCTCAAAAGAGGGAATCCTTCCCAAATCATTTTATGAGACCAACATCATCCTGATACCAAAATCTGGCAGAGATTCAACAGGAAAAAAAATTCAGGCCAATATCCTTGATGAACATTGATGCAAAAATCTTCAATAAAATATTGCAAACTGATTGCAACAGCACTTCAAAAAGCTTATTCATCACGATCAAGTAGGCTTCATCCCAGCAATGCAAGTGTGGTTCAACATACTCAAGTCTATAAATGTAATTCACCACGTAAACAGAACGAACCAAAGACAAAAAACCACATGATTATCTCAATAGATGCAGAGAAGGCCTTTGACAAAATTCAACAGCCTTTATGCTAAAAACTTTCAATAAACTAGGTATCAATGGAATGTATCTCAAAATGATAAAAAGCTATTTATGACTAACCCACAGACAATATCATACTGAATGGGCAAAATCTGGAAGCATTTCCTTTGAAATCTGACAATAGACAAGGATACCCTCTCTCAACACTTCTATTCAATATAGTATTGGAAGTTCTAGCCAGAGCAATCAGGCAAGTAAAAGAAATAAAGCATATTCAATTAGGAAAAGAGGAAGTCAAATTGTCCCTATTTGCAGATGACATGATTGTATATTTAGAAGACCCCATCATTTCAGCCCAGAATCTCCTGAAACTGATAAGCAACTTCAGCAAAGTCTCAGGAAACAAAATCAATGTACAGAAATCACAAATATTTCTATACACCACTAACAGACTAACAGAGACCCAAATCATCAGTGAACCTCCCATTCACAATTGTGACAAAGAGAATAGAACACCTAGGAATACAATTAACAAAGGATATAAATGACCTCTTCAAGGAGAGCTACAAACCACTGCTCAAGGAAATAAGAGAGGACACAGATGGAGAAACATTCCACGCACATGGTTAGGAAAAATCAATATCGTGAAAACGACCATACTGCCCAAAGTAATTTATAGATTCAATGCTATCTCCATCAAGCTAACTAAGACTCTCTTCATAGAACTGGAAAAAATCACCTTAAACTTCATATGGAACCAAAAGAGAGCCCACATAGCTAAGTTAATTCTAAGCAAAAAGAGCAAAGCTGGAGGCATCACACTACCTGACTTCAAACTGTACTACAAGGCTACAGTAATCAAAACAGCATGGTACTGGTACCAAAACAGAGATATAGACCAATGGAACAGAACAGAGGCCTTGGAAGCAATACCACACATCTGCAACCATCTGATCTTTGTCAGACCTGACAAAAACAAGCAATGGGGAAAGGATTCCCTGTTTAATAAATGGTGTTGGGAAAACTGGGTAGCAATGTGCAGAAAGCAGAAAATGGATCCCTTCCTGACACCTTCCAAATAAAATCAACTCCAGATGGATTAAAGATTTAAACATAAGACCTAACACCATAAAAACCCTAGAAGAAAACCTGAGCAAAACCATTCAGGAGAACTTCATGACTAAAACGCCAAAAGCATTGACAATGAAAGCCAAAATAGACAAATGGGATCTAATTAAACTCCAGAGCTTCTGTAAAGCAAAAGAAACAATCATTAGTGTGAACCAGCAACCAAAAGAATGGGAAAAAATTTTTGCAATCTACCCATCTGACAAAGGGCTAATAACCAGAATCTACAAAGAACTAAAGCAGATTTACAAGAAAACAAACAAACAAACCCATTCAAAAGTTGGGGGAGGCTATGGACAGACACTTTTCAAAGGACATATATGAAGCCAAAAAACATATGAAACAATTATCATTATCATTGGTCATTAGAGAAATGCAAATCAAAACTACATTGAGATACCACTTCACTCCAGTTAGAATGGTGATCGTTAAAAATCTGATCTAGGTTTTGTAAAATTAAACATTTCTTTGCTGTGACAGATAATATCAAAAGAATAAAAAGACAAGCCACAGATTTGCAGAAAAGATTGACCAAAAATATCTGATAAAGGACAATTATCTAAAATATACAAAGAACAAACTGACAAGAAGAAAACAAACAACAAGGAATAAACTAAATGCCTATCAATGATAGATTGGATAAAGAAAATTTGTTTTACATGTATACCATGGAATACTATGCAGCCATATACAAGAATGAGATTATGTCTTTTGTAGGAACATGGATGGAGCTGGAGGCCATTATCTTTAGCAAACTAATGCATGTTCTCACTAATATGTAGGAGCTAAATGATAAGAATACATGGGCACAGAGGGAAGCAACATACACATAGAGGAAAACAACACACACAACAATACCACTTTTAGGGATTGGAGGATGGGAGGAGGGAGAGGAGCACAAAAAATAACTATTGGGTACTAGGCTTAGTACATGAGTGACAAAATAATCTGTACAGCAAACTCCCATGACAAGAGTTTACATATATATATACACACACACACATATATATACACATATGTATATATATGTGTATATATGTGTGTGTGTATATATATGTATGTGTGTATATAAATATATATGTATATATACACACACACACACACACATATATATATATATATATATATATATAAAGAAAAAATAGAAAACAACCAGACTAAAGAAATAGGCTAAAGTCCTTAATGGACATCTCACCAAAGAAGACATACAGATGACATGTAAGCCTATGAAAAGATACACCATATCATGGGTCACCAGAAGAATACAAATTAAAACAACAATGATATACCACTGCCTATCTATTAAAATGACCAGATCCATAACAGCAATAATGCCAAATGCTGATGAGTGTTGTAGAGCAAAAGGAACACTCATTCATTGCTGCTGGGAATGAAAAATGGCACAGCCACCGTAGATGGCAGTTTGGCGGTTTCTCAAGTACTAAACATAATTTTACCATTACATACAGCAATTATACCACTTGATATTTACCCAAAGGAGTAAAAAGCTTATGTCCATGCAAAACCCTGCATTCAGATTTTTATGTTAGGTTTCTCTGCATCACCAAACTTGGAAACAACCAAGGTGTCCTTCAGTAGGTCTATGGATAAATAAACTGTGGTATATTCAGACAGTTGAGTATTGTTCAGCACTAAAAAGAAATAAGCCATCAACCCATGTAAAGACATGGAGGAGGCTTAAATGCATATTATTAAGTGAAAGAAGCCAATTTGAAAATACTAATAATGCAGATTACAACAAAGGCAAAATTATTGAGATAGTAAAAATGTGTTAGGAGTGTGGGAAGGATGAATAGGTAGAGGGCAGGCAGTATTAGGGCAATGAAACTATTCTATATGATATAAGAGTGCAGAGATGTTTTTATACATTGTACAAACTCACAGAATACACAATACCAAGAATGAATCCAACTGAATCTCATTATAAAACCCCGTTGTATAACAAGAATAAACCTTATGTAGTTTGAATGATAATGATGTGTCAGTGTAGATTTATCAGTTGTAAAGAATGAACCTCTCTGGTGGGACAATTTTAATAAGAAAGGAAGTTAGGCATGATTAGGGGCAGAGGCTATATCGGAAATGTTTATGCCTTCTGCTCATTTTTGCTCTGTGAGAAACTAAAGTGCCCTGAAGATAGTCTGTTTTTTTTTTCTTTTTTAAAAAGCCAAAAAAAGAGGATAGAATTTAATACTACACAAAAAATCTTGATTCGGTCAAAATAATACAGAAAATTGAGAAGAAAGTTACAGAGGAGACAAGGAAAACTGCAGTAGTAAAAACTTAAATTCCAAAGTTTTTATAAGATTAAATATAATTATGCTGCATTTAAAAGACAAAAGTTGTTACAGTAAACATTATAGGATGCTTTTCAGCAAACACTCTCCTGCAAAGGAAAATAATGAACTAATGATACACAAAACAACACGATAAATCTCAAAACAGAGTCCAGACACAAATGAATAATTACTTTGATCAATCATAATAAAGTTCTAGAATTGGAAAAACTAAAATTGAATCATAAAAATTAGAAAAGTAGTTGTATCTGGGAGAATGAACTGAAAAGGGGCATGACAAAACTTCTCAGTTGTTGAGTTTTCTACATCTTGAATTTGTTAGTGGTTACATGAATATATACACGTATCAAAACTCATCAAAGCATATACTTCAATACATTGCATTTCATTGTATGTAAATTTTATCTAGAGAAAACAATGTATGACAAAAAAAGTTCATATCTCTCCGTCTCAAGAAAAATATGACTTTCAAATCCCACTTACAAGTGAGAACATGACTTATTTAGTTTTCTGTTCCTGTGTTAGTTTGGTAAGGAAAATGGCCTTCAGCTCCATGTTCCAGCAAAGAACATGATCTCATTTATTTTTACAGCTGGATAGTATTCCATTGTGTATATGTATCATATTTTGTTTATCCAGTCTCATCATTGACGAATATTTAGGGTGATTGCACTATTCACTATTGTGAATAGTGTTGTAATAAATATATGTGTGCACATGTCTTTATAATAGAATGATTTATATTCCTTTGGGTATATACCCAATAATGGGATTGCAGGGAGGAATGGTATTCTGCCTTTAGGTCTTTGAGGAATTTCCACATTGTCTTCCATGATGGTTGAATTAATTTACATTCCCATCAATGGAATTATCTTTAAGAAACCTGTGGTGGCCGGGCACGGTGGCTCAAGCCTGTAATCCCAGCACTTTGGGAGGCCGAGGCGGGTGGATCACGAGGTCAAGAGATCGAGACCATCCTGGTCAACATGGTGAAACCCCGTCTCTACTAAAGATACAAAAAATTAGCTGGGCATGGTGGCGCGTGCCTGTAATCCCAGCTACTCAGGAGGCTGAGACAGGAGAATTGCCTGAACCCAGGAGGCGGAGGTTGCGGTGAGCCGAGATCGCGCCATTGCACTCCAGCCTGGGTAACAAAAGCGAAACTCCGTCTCAAAAAAAAAAAAAAAAAAAAAAAAAAAAGAAACCTGTGGTAAGTGAAAGAAGCAAGTTACAAAAGACTACATATTGTATGATTTTTTTTTTTGTAAAAAAGTCCGGAAATGCAATCTATAAATGCTAATATATAGAAAATAGATTAGTGTTTCCCTAGAACTGGGGGTGATTGTGGGAGAGAGGAATGTGGAATGATTGCTGATAGGAATAGGATTTTGTTCTGAGGGGATACAGATGCAGTAAACTCAGATTGTGTTGATTGCACAACTGTGTGTATGAAACACCAGTTAAATTGATGAATTACATAGTATGTGGATCACGAGGTCAAGAGATCGAGACCATCCTGGTCAACTTGGTGAAACCCCGTCTCTACTAAAAATACAAAAATTAGCTGGGCATGGTGGTGCGCGCCTGTAGTCCCAGCTACTCGAGAGGCTGAGGCAGGAGAATTGCTTGAACCCAGAAGGCAGAGGTTGCAGTGAGCCGAGATCCTGCCATTGCACTCCAGTCTGGGTAACAACAGCGAAACTCCGTCTCAAAAGAAAAAAAAAGCTATTATAATAAATGAATGTTAACTCTACTGATCATTTCTGTGTATGTACTATTCTTATATCTTTTATTAATTTGCTGTCATTCTCCTATCACATGGCATGTAGCTCTTTTTTATCTAAGAGATTATTCTCATCAGATATCTATCCTTTGCACACATTTCTGTTATAAAATATGGACATTAATATTCCATTATGTATAATATTTAGCATTTGTTCCAAAACATATTTTTAAACATCTCCTAGATCTCAAAGTACATTTTGCAAAGTAGGAATAGAAGATTGGCTGACTTTCCCAGTTCTCATCTAAATCACTAAGTAGCAGAATAGGGATCTCCAATGATGTTCACACCTGTGTCCCCAGAACTTATCAATATATTTTGTTACATGATAAGGTGATTAAGATTGTAGATCAAAATTAGTTTGGTAATCAGTTGACCTTAAACTGCATTGTCCATGTGGACTCAATGTATTCTCAAGGTTTATTTAAAGTGGAAAAGTGAAGCAGAAGAAGTTAGATTTGAAGATGCTACACTGCCTGCTTTGGAGATGATGGAAAGGGGTCATAAGGAAGCATGTCGATTCTAGAAGCTGGAAGAATTAAGGGAATGAGTTTTCCCCTACAGGCTTCCGAAGGATTTATCCATTCCAATGCTTTGATTTTCACCCAATGAGCCTCATTTTGGACTTACCACCTTCAGAACTGTGAAATACTAACTTTGTACTGATTTAAGCCACTAAGTTTGTGGTAATTTGTTATAGCGGCAATAGGAAACTAACACACCAGCTTAATCATGATGAATGTTTCCACAAACCTGGGCATAATTGCTCTTTTGCTTCCTGCTCTTTATTTTTCACTTATTTTTTCTGCTAACTCCAGATAGTGAAAATATAAGTAGGATCTCTTTGGCATTTTGGGTGTTGTTTGAAATTTTAAAAAAGGTGAGATAAGGTAGGAAGAGTAGAGTAAAAAAGTCAAGCATGGGGGAAATGAACTAATAGAAACAGGAAAAGAAAAAGCAAGATTAATATTAGTGGTCAAGCATCAAATTTAAAGATTTATAATAAAAAAGTAAATACATTAAATCCAACACCATACTTACTCCAAGCATAGGTCAGGCATGTACCTTATCCCACCTCTTTCTCCATAAATCAGCACAGAATCAATTAAGAAGAAAAGCAATGTTCCCAAACAGCAGAATCATATATACTGTTTTCTATTCAAATAGAGTTTTCAAGAAAGAACAATTATAATTTAATAAATAACATAAAACAGATATCTTAATATGTTACATTAAATATAGACTATTTAATGTAGTCTATATTAAATATAGACTATTTAATTTAACTACTAAATATAGACTATTGCATATAATGAAGCGTATTAATTCAAACAACAAGGTTTAGAATGATAAAATTATTACTTCTCTTTGTTGAGTTGCTTTGGATTAGGGTTATAGTCATTACTGTGAGAATTGACCAGTTTTTGTGTTTAACAATAATTTAAAAAATTTAATTAAAAAAATTGAGCAGATACTAGAAATTAAAGTTCATGATAGGTATACAATTTGGTTTTGACTATGGCAGAAGACTTTGGGGAAAAGTTGTCTCCAAGGTCATTTATCATTTTGCATCTTCCTCTTTAAATAGACCTATAAGAACAGAGAAAAGAGCATTTATTGTCAAAGACCTTGTGAAATGGCAGGTATCATTAGGTGAGAAAACCAGGAAGACTCATTTCCACCATCCTTTCAGTTTAGGAGGTCAGGTATTTTCTGGTACTAATTATTTACAAAGCAACTCCTCCAGCATCATGGCTACTTTACTTTGGGGAGCTGCATCCAAATTAACTCAAGAAGAGATAGAAACATAAAGTGAACTCAAGCTCTGGAAAATGCTGGTGAGTTTTTTTTCTTTTAAAACTAATTCACTTTGCAAAAACTTGTCAAACTGTACCTTCATGATTTACGCACTTTTTTGCATGTATGTCATACTTTAATAAAAAGGATAAAACACACACACACACACACACACACAAAAACTAATACAGAATACTTGTGGGAAAAGATAATTAAAAGGTTAGATTTTAAACATATGTATTAAAAATATTGTTCTTGAAATACAGAGAGAATGAAGTTATTAAACTGTTGATAATAAGGTAATAATATGTACCTAAACATGACTATGTGATAGGGTAGGATTGATACTAATAAGAAAATGTCAATAATTTCAAAGGAAAGTGAGTCATTACGCCCAAAATGCTCAGAAAAGTGGGGGATGGCATCCTTGTGATGGATATTGGGTTAAGGAGAGAAACAGCATGATGTTACCACATCAATTGGATTTAAGGGAGGCCATAATTAAGAAGGTTAACAACCACACTGCCATGTGTGTACCTATGCAACTATCTTGCTCGTTCTGCACATGTACCCCCAAACCTATAATGCAATAAAAATTAAAAAAAAAAAAAGAAGGTTAACAACCTTTACTAGGATGTAAATTCTGATAAATGCAACTTTAGATTTTAATCCTCCAATTAAGATAAATTGGTACCTGAATAAAACACCTTGATGAATAAAAAAATATTCTTCTAGAACCTTGTGATGTGGACAGTAGGGAAAAAATCCCCAGGCTTGTGTGTAACAGTCCAGTTTCTTCTAGATGAGAGCCAAACAACATAAATAATTGTTGCCCAAAATGGCTATGATGTGAGTTTCCTTAAGTTGAGGGCCTCTTTTAGTGGAAGATAGTATTTTTCTTTTTTTAAAAATTTTTATTGCATTATAGGTTTTGGGGTACATGTGCAGAACGTGCAAGATAGTTGCATAGGTACACACATGGCAGTGTGTTTTGCTGTCTTCCTCCCCTTCACCCACACTTGGCATTCATCCCCAGGCTATCCCTCCCCAGCCCCCCCGCTGTGGAGTATTTTTCTTTTAACTCAGAAGGAAAACCGAAGGGGAAAGAGGATGTAAAAGCAGGCGCTGTGCTTGAGTCTGTATCTAAATCTTATTATTACTCTTACTCTTATAATCATTATTTTGCAATGCACAAGAGATCCCACACCTGTAATGACTGCTGTGTCAACTCTAACATAAATACCTGAAGAAACACAGCCCTGTAGTTTCCCAAACGCTGGAAGTGTTAGCACGTTACTGCATAGGGATTGCTGAGAGCACAGTTCAGTAGGAGTTGTCAGAATTCAGGGATGGATCTTGAGAGGATCTTCAGGTCTCTGTTAGGTAACCTGTAATTGGAGGAATCATTTACATCTATGGTTGATTTGAGAAAGAATCCTAAAAGCTTCTTTAATAAAAACTATGTCACATAGCCTTTTCCATCCAAACATGCCAATGATCCCATTGTAGTGCCTGAAATTTCACCAGTGAACATTTATCCATTTAAATAAATGTTGCCATTTTCCTAAACCCTTTAAAATTATCATTCACTGATGATCTCTTCCAGCAATATTTAATTCAACCAAACTTGGAGAATGAATATAGCCAGAATTAAACTAGAAAGATTAGAAAGACGTATGAAGCAATGTTGACATTAAGGGACAGTCTTCTCTTTTTAACACCCATTTTCTTTTTTCAGTTAATAGATAAATGCTTAAAATACAAAACAAAGTCAGTCCTGAAAAATCCTAAAGTACTCTGAGTTTGTACATGGAGAAATTACATAAGACATCACTTCCCCTCCTTTCAAATCAATCAGGTCTTGCTTTGTTTCTAGATCTTTCTTTTATTGCTTTACTTCTTTCTGCCTTCCTATCAGAGTTTTATTAATATTTCATGGAGTGATTTAATTTCATGGTTGAAATAACTATTAATATGACGTGTAATAGTGAAATTGAAACTCTGTCATTACAAAGGGTATAAGAGAATTTCCATTAAGTTAAATAATTTACCTGTGGTTACAGCACTATCATTTTAGAATCAACTTTGTGTAATTTTGCTCCTCTTTTTATTACACCACACTACATCTCAACTATCAGGATTTGAGACCACATTGGTGGAGGTGCATACATCATGTGCAGAAAAACAGAGTTTTATGAGAACTTGCAAAGCCCATGAGTGGATAAACTTGCAGAGAAATTGCAGAGTATTCATGAGTGGATGTGATAATCAGGTATGGCAATATTCAGAAGGCGAAATATGGGCATATGTTTTCATTTATAGGTCGAAAATAAAGCAAACATTTCAAGATGTTTGCTGGTAGATAACATAAATGTAACCATATCACAAAACACAGAAGTTCTTTCAAAACTGATCGTCTTACACAAAATAAAAACTAAAGTTTAGAAGCAGCTAAATATACCTTAAAAAAGGGTGAGAGAAGTGAGGCACATGGCAATATGTATGTGAGATTGAAGGGACTTACTTTCTCTCTCTGAATTTTGCTTACTCAACTGAAGTGAATAAATGTGATCTTACCTTGAGGTAAGATGGTCAAAATAGATGCACTTCAATTTCTTTAAGTATGCATGCCAATCAGCATTTTCCCCATTTTCAGCTACTGGGATTATATATTGGTTCCATGTTAGGAATAAAAACTATAGTCCTTTTAATGTTTTCTTTTTTTCAGGTAGTTTAATTGCCTCCTGAGAACTTGACCCATTCATTCCATTGAAAAAATGAACAATGTAACTGAATTCATTTTCTGGGGTCTTTCTCAGAGCCCAGAGATTGAGGAAGTTTGTTTCATGGTGTTTTCTTTCTTCTACATAATTATTCTTCTGGGAAATCTCCTCATTGTGCTAACAGTTTGCCTGAGCAACCTGTTTAAGTCACCTATGTATTTCTTCCTCAGCTTCTTGTCCTTTGTCGACATTTGCTACTCCTCGGTCACAGCTCCCAAGATGATCGTTGACCTGTTAGCAAAGAACAAATCCATCTCCTATGCGGGGTGCATGTTGCAGCTCTTTGGAGTACATTTCTTTGGTTGCACTGAGATCTTCATCCTCACTGTAATGGCGTATGATCGTTATGTGGCTATCTGTAAACCCCTTCATTATATGACCATCATGGACCGGGAGAGATGCAATAAAATGTTATTAGGGACATGGGTAGGCGGGTTCTTACATTCCATTATCCAAGTGGCTCTGGTAGTCCAACTACCCTTTTGTGGACCCAATGAGATAGATCACTACTTTTGTGATGTTCACCCTGTGCTGAAACTTGCCTGCACAGACACATACATTGTTGGTGTTGTTGTGACAGCCAACAGTGGTACCATTGCTCTGGGGAGCTTTGTTATCTTGCTAATCTCCTACAGCATCATCCTGGTTTCCCTGAGAAAGCAGTCAGCAGAAGGTAGGCGCAAAGCTCTCTCCACCTGTGGCTCCCACATTGCTGTGGTCGTTATCTTTTTCGGCCCTTGTACCTTTATGTACATGCGCCCTGATACCACCTTTTCAGAGGACAAGATGGTGGCTGTATTTTACACCATTATCACTCCCATGTTAAATCCTCTGATTTATACACTGAGAAATGCAGAAGTAAAGAATGCAATGAAGAAACTGTGGGGCAGAAATGTTTTCTTGGAGGCTAAAGGGAAATAATTGGACTTAATAATTTAAGCTACACGACCTTAAAAATTCTCAGTCTTGGTGAACTCATCTGTGCAATGAAGATGATAATAACAACCTCATACGGTTTAGAGTGGAAAAATGAAAGAATAACACATTCAAAAGAGTAAGGTATTATTTTTTCTGTTATTGTATTTATTCTAATATCTCACAATTAGATAACTTCCTGAAATATCTATGGCAGAGAAATATTATTAAACATAGAATCACAAATGTGCAGAGGAGCAATTCTTCTTGGCTTTCCTTTGAGGACTGGCTTCTATTACCCTGTCTTGCTATTCACTATCTTGCCATCATACCTGAAAGCAGACACTCTCCATATGTTTAAAGTGGAGGAAATAAATTTTAAAAATTTAAAATTTCCAAATGTGTGGACAGTGTTTGCATATTTTGGGGCTTAATTTATGAGCTGTCAGGCACTATAGTATCAGTCAGATATTTCCTCCTAAAAAAATAATCCTCTTCCCTGCTGCTTAGTTTATGTATATAGCAGTGGGGAATTGAGAAGATTATAATGTGTGCTGGCTGCTGACATCCTGGAAACAGTGAGAGGAAAGGGCCCCACAGTTCACAGTGTAGATTTTGCTTATCCTCATATATGCTGCTGTGTGATTCATCACTGTCATTCACATTAATATCAGGAATTATTTAGCTCAGTCTTTTTTTTATTGTTATTATACTTTAAGTTCTAAGATACATGCGCAGAACCTGCAGGTTTGTTACATAGTCATACATGTGTCATGGTGGTTTGCTGCACTCATCAACCCATCATCTACATTAGGTTTTTCTCCTAATGCTATCCCTCCTCTAGTCCCCCATCTCCCAACAGGCCCAAGTGTGTGATGTTCCCCTTCCCGTGTTCATGTGTTCTCATTGTTCAACACACACTTGTGAGTGAGAACATGTGGTGTTTGATTTTCTATTCTTGTGTTAGTTTGCTGAGATGATAGTTTCCAGCTTCACCCATGTCCCTGCAAAGGACATGAACTTGTCCTTTTTATGGCTATAAAGTATTTCATGGTGTATATGTGTCATATTTTCTTTATCTAGTCTATCATTGATGGGCATTTGGGCTGGTTCCAAGTCTTTGCTATTGTAAACAGTGCTGCAATAAACATATGTGTGGATGTGTCTTTATAGTAGAATGATTTATAATCCTTTGGGTTTATACCCAGTAATGGGATTGCTGGGTCAAATGGTGTTTCTGGTTCTAGTTCTTTAAGGAATTGCCACAGTCTTTCACAATGGTTGAACTAATTTACACTCCCACCAACAGTGTAAAAGCATTCCTATTTCTCCACATCCTCTCCAGCATCTGTTGTCTGCTGACTTTTTAATGATAGCCATTCTAACTGGTATGAGATGGTATCTCATTGTTTTGATTTATATTTCTGTAATGATCCGTGATGATGAGCTTTTTTTCATGTGTTTTGGCTGCATAAATGTCTCCTTCTGAGAAGTGTCTGTTAATATCCTTCACCCACTTTTTGATGAGGTTGTTTGCTTTTTTCTTATAATTGTTTAAGTTCCTTGTAGATTCTGGATATTAGTCCTTTGTCAGATGGATAGATTGCAAAATTTTTTTCCCATTCTGTAGGTTGCCTGTTCACTCTGATATTTTCTTTTGCTGTGCAGAAGCTCTTAATTAGATCTCACTTGCCAATTTTGGCTTTTGATGCCATTGCTTTTGGTGTTTTAGTCATGAAGTCTTTGCAGAGCTTCAAAAGAATAAACCTCCAATCTTTTGTGAAATAATATAGAGGAATTCTTACCTGAATGTGTAGAAAACGACCTATGGAAATAAAATAATTTTGAAGTATACAATGTATGTTTCACTCCTACATTCTGTAGAATCATATGCTACAAGCATTTAACATCTCATGAGTTTTGCAGGTGAACTAACTTGCTAGTTCTCTCTGTCTTTGCTCAGATGGCTGTAACTTCCCCTACAATGCTAAGTCAACTACCTGGTAACACTGTTCTCAATCTTTCAAAAAATGTGTGAAAATCTTTTACCAGCTGGTATTTCCTGCCTACATTTTTGTCATTGTGGATTAACATATAATTTCTCTTATTTTAGCGACAGTTCAGATGGCAAAGGAAATATATTTTTGTAGATAGTTTATATGTGTAAAATAAATTCTATTTTAAAGTATCTATCAGTTTTTGTCCTAATACAATGACATAAAAAGAAGAAAATAAAAAATTACATAATATTGCCATACAGAAGTCTTATTTACATGAAAATATAAAGGAACACATGCATATCGAACTATCTGAAAACTCAAAGAGTTCAATAATGTAAAAAATGAAAGAAAAAACATAATCACTTTACTATGTTTTCTCAGAAACATACCATTGTTAGCAGTTTTTATGATTCATTTCATTAAAAATAATCTTATACCTATATTCACTTATAATTTCTATTTTATGTTTGTAGTCACAGAAAGGAATAGTATAAACATTGACACATAAATTTTTTCCTTTGGAGAATAATATACTCTGACTGTCTCTTCATAACAGCACTTACAAATGAAACCCCAGGGACTAGTCAGATTGGACGTGGTGCTCTCACACAGCAGGTACACTGGAGACCATGCCAGAAAACAGTCCTCTCCCAGGGAAGGTCAAAGTAGCTGGCAGTATGGGAGGGTGAGGTGAACGAAGTAACAGTGTTTGCAATTGAGCATGTGGCCAGAGTCTGGGAGGTAGTCTGAGAGTGTCCTTAGGATTGTAACCGGTCCTGTTTTCCAAACTAGACCTAAAGAAAAACACAACTGAGATACCTTCCTTAATGTTGCAGCGATTCCCAGAACCATAGCTGATAGAGAACATCTTCCTCTTTCACCACCCATTTTCTCACCCCGATTTCTTTCACCCTTGGCCAGCAGTTGGTTGGTTTGGATTGTCTGCCTTGTGGTGATTGAAAACGTTATCCATAAGAGTTTGATCCCTGGTTGCCTTGTTCTTATTTACTGTAGTTGCTGCATTTGTGCAGTTATAGTTATCCCTGGGTGTGCAAGTGCTAAGAGAGATTCCACTACATTCTCTGCATTCTGGATATAATTATCTCTGTGTCCTAAACCATAAAAACAACACTAGCTACTCATCATAACCAGAATTAAGTATCCCAGCCAAAATAGTAACATTTTTTTGCCTGCTGGTCCATTTGTATAAGGAACACAAAAACTGGTTCCTGCTACGTTCCTGGAAAATATGTTTTTCTCTCTATAAACCACGACTTCTATCCTCATGAAAATGAAGATTAAGAAAGTAGTTCTTGGGAGTTGGGAGTATAAAAAACAGAAAACACTCTACTTTCACCCCTTGGATCTCAGAATAATATATTGCAGGCAAATGGTGACTCCACACCACATAGAGACTATCTGTTCAGCATTCAGTACATACACTGAATCTGGAAAACAGTATCTTTTCTCCTCCAGAGCTGACTTCTAGCTAGTCCCTTGACTGAACTCTTAACAGGCCTTTCCCCTCTTCCATAAGCTGGATGCTTACAGGTGATGGGCTATATGGGAAGATCAGTGAATTCTGAGATCAGGAGAACATTTTATATCTCCTTTGCCCAAAAATAGGTACCAGGTCCAAGGCAATATTTAAGGGATAATATGTCCATGTATCAATTTGTCTGAAAGCTGTCAAATGTTGTTGTAGATGAAGGTACTGTGGTTGTGGAAGACAAATCTACATCTACAGTGTCTATTATTTCTGATTAGGACCAATTGCTTTCACTTTCACGGTGGAAGAGGTCTTATATAATCATCATGCTATGAGGCACATGAATATTTTCCCAGGAACAGGCATCACATTGAGTGCTCAAGCATGGAATCTGCTACTGGCATGTTGGGCACTCAGAGGTGGCAGAAGGCAGAACAGCATTTATGCTAGTGAGATCGTGTCACTGAACCCAGGCATAACTCACATCCTTGCCAGTATAGACACTCTGTTCATGTGCTTAATGTGCTATCACTGAAATAGCTTTAGGCCAGATCATGTCAGAGCACAGCCCATCCCCATCATCTGGATAGTGAAGCCTGCTGTCTTTTACATGCTTTCTAGTTAGTTCCAACTTCAATAGGTCTATTCACATAACTTTTCTGGATCACTTGGTCCAGTCCTCTGACCTTCCACACACTTGATCAATAAACCAGGCCTTTAGTCCTGCCTCAATTCAATGTATATTTATTATCTGGGACTCTTCCCCTTCTATACAAAGTTGAAAACAAGAATATTATTCAGGGTTTTGTCCACTGGCAGAAATTCTCTATACTACATACCTTTAAGGCCACCATTTAGGTCTGTGATGTCATTTTGGGTTAATGCCAACATACTGTGGTGACTTGTATGTGAACCTGACCAGAACCCTTTCCTCCTTGGTCAGATGATCACAGAGCACTTCCTGTGAGGCCATATGTGTGACTTGAGGAAGAGGCATTGATTTAACAGAGATGAATAATATGAGAGTCAGAACCATCCACTTGTTCCTGAACCACTCTTGTCTTCTGATCTGCTCAGGCCTAGCTTTTACCATTTCAGGCTTGTGTGCCCTTCAGAAATTAAGACTTGTTGAGCCATCTGATATCTAGTTCATAGTGGGTAGCTCAGGTTGCAAAATCTCCTGGCATCCCTGGTCAGTCACTCACTATCTTTTGCATTTGTTATGTAAAAGTGAAATAATTTTATCCTTCCTGTTTGTGAGGATCAAGAAGTATTAATTGATCTAGTGCTAAAATGTCTGTGACCATACTAAATGTAAAGTATTCAGATTGAGAAGCTATGATTGAGACTCTGTCATTACTGTGGTATGCATTATTCTATTCAATTTTATCACTTAGAGATGGAAAACTGGCCTTCTCCAGAAGCTTTGTGAGGGTCACTAGTCTATATTAAGCTTTTCTGTAATTTTTTTGTGGTGTAATATTTTCAAAATTTCTAGCACCTATAGCTCTCAGTGAGGGCTGAGCTTGCCCAGTTACCTTAAGGAAAGCATCTGTGGCCTAGTGGCAGTGTCTCACACCTGTAATCCCAGCACTTTGGGAGGTCAAGATGGGCAGATCACTTGAGGTCAGGAGATGGAGGCCAGCCTGACCAACATGATGAACTATCTCTGCTGAAAATACAAAAGTTATCTGGGCATGGTGGCACATCCCTGTAGTCCCAGCTACTCCAGAGGCTGAGGGAGGAGAATCACTCAAACCTGGCAGGCAGAGGCTGCAGTGAGCCAAGATAGCACCACTACACTCCAGTCTAGGTGATGAAGTGAGATTCCATCTCAAAAAAAAAAAAAAAAAGAAAAAGAAAAAGAAAATAAAAGAGAAAAGCATTTGTGAACTTTTATTCATCTGCCATTTCAACAAATTGTGACTAGCCTTGAGACATGGGAGGCATCTTCTTTTTCTCACACAATGGCGACTTCACATACCTGAAATCATAAGGTATTTGTTGAGTTCAAAAGGTTGTTTTATTCCAAATGTCATATTTTATTCTATTTATTTCATATATTAATCTTAAATCTTGAAAATACTTGATGATTTATTTTTTCCTGTTCCTTTCTTGGAGTATGTGAAAGCAGTATAGTCACTAGTCATATGGCGAGATATTATTATAAAAAAAATGTTACATTAAACTGTAATGATGCCTCTCTGAGCTTGCAAAGATGATGATAATATGTCACTTGCCTGTTAGAAGACTCTAGTATCAAGTCTATCTCTTTTTGAAAGCAGCCTTCCCATATAATATTCGAAAAAAAATTCCACTTTTCACAGGGAATATTTTAAGGTGTGATAAAAGATATTAGCATCCTAAACAATATTATTTCCTAAAGATTCCCTTATTTTGTGAATTGAAAACAATTCCCATATTGTAATAAACAAATTTGTAATTAAGGACTTTGTTCACTAGCATAATTTCCCTATGCCACTTACCTTTGAGACCACCTTTGAATTATGCTGTGTTGGGCAGCTGTTCTTTACAGGTTAATGCACATGTGTGGAGATGACTTGTCTGAAAAGGCAACCAAAATCCTTTCCTCCTCTGTCTGTTCATCACAGAGTACTCCCAATGAGGCCATATACATGAGCTTGGAAAGAGGCATTGATTTAATAGAAGTGAGTGATATGAGAATTAGAATCATTCATTTGTTCATAAATTACTCGTGCCTTCTAACCTGCTCAGGTCAACCTCTTACCAGTTTAGGCTGCATATTCGTCAGAACTTGTGTTGAATCCTATAATATCCAGTACATAACGTATAGTTGAGGTTGCAAAGTTTTTTGGTATTCCTGGTCAGTCACTTAGTATCTTTTGTATGTGCTATTTAAAAATGAGCTGATTTTGTCTTCTGTATTTATAAGAATAGAGAAGCATGCATTCACCTGCTGCCAAAATTTCTGTGATCAATCTAAAGGCAAAGTACTCAGGAAAAGGAGCTGTTATTGAGAAACCATCATTAGCCACCATAATCCATTTGGTTTTAGCACAGACAAGACAAGTTACTAAAAGAGACAGAAGGTGATAGTCATCTCCATTGCAGAAATATAGTTTTCATACAAACATCTCCATTGCTCTATCCAAGTTCCTTTCTTCTGCATTATTTAGAAATGTCACTGAAATAATTCATATCTTTGATGCAATTATTTCTGTTTCAAATCCTAAAAATATTTTTCTGGGTTATCACATTCCTTGTTTAATCTGGTAATATTATCAAAGTTTCTACCATTAACTTGTTGCCCTCTTTATTTCTAGCCTGCGTAAATATCTCTACCTTAACTTGAGCTGTCTATCTTGTAGTCATAATAGCCCTCTCCTATAAACAAATTTCTATCATTGTTATGATTCAAGAGAAACATTAATGCTTCCCCAAATTAGAAGAGATTCCATTAAAAGTAAAAAGTAGATTTTATAAAAGGAATAAATATATGACTACAACTCCAGCGGTGAGAACCTTCCTAATACCAAGAACTCTTGTAGACAGGTGAATTTTCTCTCTTGGTTCCATCACTGTTGTAGAAAAATTAGGTACACTTATGAAAACTTAGGCTAAGATTTCAGCATATCACTCAAGGAATTGAAAGGAAGATTACTTAAGTATATACTGTCCCTTACAACATGAAACTTCTACACTTATTTAAATCTAGCACTTTCTGCGGAGTCAGGTAGAACAACTAAGTTGATCATCAGACATGACAAAACCAAAGTATCTACTAAAGAAAACCATTCAGAACAGGGAAAACCTGTTGGACTGGAGGAAATTGATGGGTAACTATTAGCAGGGAACTCCAGAAGAAGTCAACATGGAGAAGAACAGACAAACGTCAGACCAAAGCCATAAATGACATTCAGCAGTCAAGAGCCAGAAACACAGCAGTGAAGGCAATGAACTTTATGTATCTCTTTGTACCTCATGCAGTCTCTTCCTTCACATAAAACGGACTCAACATTAATCAATGATATTTATCCATACTGTCTTTTTTCCTGAAGGAACTAACATTCATGCTCCAAGATGGAGTTACATTAAATCAACAGTAAAGAGACAGTATTCTTTATTGACTTCTTCCAGGCCACTCCAACCTATAATGAAGGATTTGAGATCTTCATTCATGTTTTTATATCTGAGATGAGTTTCTTGCTCCACAGCTTCCTCATGGCACTTTTCACTTCTGTGTTCCTCAGAGTATAAATCAGAGGGTTGAGCAAAGGTGTTCCAAGTGTATAAAACACAGCAATCATCTTATCCATGGGGAAGGTGGTTGCGGGCCGTGTGTATATAAATATGCAAGGTCCAAAGAACAAGATGACCACAGTGATGTGGGAAACACAAGTGGAAAGGGCTTTCTTTCTCCCTTCAGCACTGTGGTTTCTCAGAGAATGCAAGATGATGCCATAGGAGAACATGAGCATGACAAAACTCACTGTACAAATGGCCCCACTGTTGGAAACCAGGAGTAGGTTGACCACATAGGTGTCTGAACAGGCAAGTTTCAACAAGGGCTGCAAGTCACAGAAATAGTGATCGATCACATTGGGGCCACAGAAAGGCAAACTCAGGGCAAGAAAAATCTGAGCTAAAGAATGCACGCAGGAACCCACCCAGGCCACAGCCACCAGCACACCACAGACCCGATGACTCATGATGGTCATGTAGTGCAGGGGCTTACAGATGGCCACATAGCGGTCAACAGCCATGAGGATAAGGATGAAGATCTCCAGGCAGCCAAAGAAATGGAATGTAAAGACTTGGATCATACACTCGCTGAAAGAGATAGAGCTCTTCTTTGAAAGGGCATCCACAATCATTCTGGGGGCTATGGAAGTAGAGAAGCAGGTATCAGATAAGGATAAGTAGAAAAGAAAGAAGTACATTGGACTCTGAAGTGCCTGGCTGGTCTTGATGGTAGTAATAATCGACAAGTTACCCAACAATGTCCCCAAGTAGAAGAAAAATATAATAACAAACACTGTTTTCTTCCAAAAAGAATCCTGTGTCAATCCAAGCAGAATGAACTCAGTCACATTGTTATTCAGTTGCATGGCTTTTATGAATGAGGGGAAGAGGCAAATATGAAATTGTTTATCTGAAAAAAAAATAAAGGAATTAACTTATGGTATGCTACATAATGTTATTAAGTATTTTATGCAAAATTGAGTATTTCTCATCAGAGACATTCTGTTAGTGGTTTCTTAATAAGTCACTTCAATACTTTGTTCCTCAATTTTGATGATCATTTCTTAGGGTTTTTAAGAGTCTCAAAACTTTGCTGTAGCATTCTTCACATGCAAACCCTTGTTAGCTTTGGCATCATTCTGATTAATTTTGCCAATTCAGTGAATGTTAAAAGCTATGAATCTATTGTAAATTAACTTCATTTTTTCATTTTCAGTAAATATTAGTGTCTATATTTTGCATGGTTTATCACTCAGCATTTAGGATATACTAAACTGCCCTTGGAGATGCATGATATAAAGTCCCACACCACCACCACCACATACAGAACATCTTATTTATACATAGTTTATAATTACAGATTCATATAGATATATATTATTCATAAATACATAATAATCTCAACTTCTATGCAAAATTTTCCCCAGATAGTCCAGGTTTAAAAGTGGCAAAGTCAACACCTACAGCCTCTAATTAATATGCTCCTACCTTGAAGTGTCATTATGATTGTACTGACTTGAACCCATAAATACAAATAAATATTCTCTGATAGTT
Source organism: Saguinus oedipus (assembly GCA_031835075.1). Lineage (NCBI taxonomy): Eukaryota > Metazoa > Chordata > Mammalia > Primates > Cebidae > Saguinus > Saguinus oedipus. The sequence continues at coordinate 61,479,589 of CM063178.1, read as the reverse complement.
GGTAATATCCTTAATTCTCCATTTCTAATTTTCTCTTTCTAGTTCATTAAAGCACCTCTTGGAACTCTCAGAAGTCCTGAGTTGATATTTATATCAAAAGAAATGAGGATGGGGTATTATTACTCACCAGTTTATGATTTCACAATTTAAGTTTTCAGGTTGAGCATTTTGTAACTGGGGTGGTTTGGAGGAATGTCAACAGAAAGTTGATGTAGGCCCAGATCATAGTTATAATCCCCAGTAGAAGTTTTATTATCCACATATCTGAAAACCCCATGTTCCTGGAGCAGAGCAGAGATTCAGAGGAGGGAGGAAAATGGCAAAAAGAGAGATTATACTTAGTAGTCGACTTCTTCAATTTTTTTCTTTAACAGAAAAGTCAATGATTATTCAACTTTGAAATGTTACTTCTTTCAATGAAGATGTGTTTATTTTAATGTTACTACAATATTATCACAAGTCTTCACTTTCAAGAACAAAATCTTTACTCTAGATCTTTCTTGTTAGGCGATATTAGAAGGTACATATATAAACACCAAAATACAACTGGAAGTGTAATTTATTTAAATATGATCTAGAAGACATGCTTAGGATATTGTATTTCACCAATCCCATCCTTACCTACAAAACATTGTGTTGAAAGTTGTGAGTTGGCCAAAACAAACAATATGATAAAACAGACACAGAATTCCCCTAATATGTATTTCTTCCTCTCCCTGGATAAATGTTCTTCTGAACATATTTCAAACGTACCTTATTTTCCTCCAAAACAAAAAAAACCTCTTGAGAAAATGATGAAGTTATTCACTTTGGAGTGCTTAAAAAAGTGTATGTGTCTTTGGATTCCGTAACCTCTGAAAAGTGTCCAAACTATATGGGAAGTAAGTTGGTATGTTAATCATTACAATAGGCTATTTTTTCCTTATTCATTTAAAAGAGTGATCCATCATAAAGTGTTTGTACTTGAGAAAATGTGGTAGACTTTGGAGGCAATGGTCACTTTCGTCTCTAATTTTCCATGATTTTGAGCATTCCTTTGAGTGTACAGCTGTTGGTCTGCATATTAGCAATCCCATCAGGCTATTTCCAGAACAAGCTTATTTACATTACATATTTAGACATAGTCTTTGTAGGTAAATTAAAATTATATATATATATATATATATAATTTAATTAACAGTAATAATTATAAATCCTCATCAAATATTTATGCAATAGTTTAATTAATGGTCAATATCTGTCTTCCTCTCTGGAATTTCTTTCCATTTCTAGCTACTTCAACCATCTTGAAACTTCAGGACAACTGTGAAGAAACTTCCTCTAATTAGTCTTCAACAATTGTGTTGCGATAAAGAAAATTATCTCTCCTGTTCCTTAAGTTTTTCCCTTATAGTTTTTCTTATACAATTACACATAATTGCTTAAAGGCAATTATTTGTGTGTTTCTTTTAGCTTCCTTCCTGGAATAAGAATATTGGAAAGCTAGGGTTTCTCTGGATATTATTTTCCACTGTACCAATCCCAATGTCCAGTAGCTTGGTGTTTCTGGCTTGAACATTCTCTTACCTCTAAAAATGTAATAGTAGTATCTACTTATTTTAATATTATTCTGATTGCAAAACACATTCACGTCATTAATTTACTGGAGCTATTAAGAATAGTAGATTGACAAATATACTCCTCACTTAAAAGGAAGTCTGAGATCAATTTTTGTCAGTTTGTTTTAGAGGTGAAATCTCGCCCTGTCGCCCAGGCTGGAGTGCAATGGCATGATCTTGGCTCACTGCATCCTCCGCCTCCCAGGTTCAAGCGATTCTCCTGCCTCAGCCTCCCGAATAACTACAGGTGCATGCCACCACACTTGGCTAATTTCTTTTGTATTTTAGGAGAGATAGGGTTTCACCATGTTGCTCAGGCTGGTCTTGAACACCTGACCTCAGGTGATCTGCCTGCCTCAGCTTCCCAAAGTGCTAGGATTACAGGCATGAGCCACCGTGCCTGGCAAGATCGATTTTAAATAACTCAGTTAATTAGCTCCATGACCTGGAGTAGAAGATGTACTCTGCACAGTACCACACAGTCATGAAAGACTTTGGGATTCTGACTCCCATAAAAATGATCATCTCAATAATTCTTTTTCTTTATAGGAATCATTGGCCCTTAAGAGATGCAAGGAGAGCCTTTACATTTTTCATAGCATCCTGATAGTAATGAACACTTTTGCACATGTCTGTGTGTATGACTCTACATTCATTTTTTTTTTCCTAGAGAAGTATTAATAGCTTTCATCAAGTTCTCAAAGGAATCAGACACAAAAGTAAGGTTACAATGGTCTGGAGACGAAGTAGCACCAGTGATACCGCATTTGCTTCAGTTTCTCAGATAAGATCAGCTAACTTTAAGATGACTGGCTACACTGGTCAAACAACAGTAAACAGTGTTATAGGCAATGTGTTGGTGTTGGAGGGAATAGAGAAGAGCTGAAAGAAAAGCAACCAGGAAACGGTGGAGGACAGATGAGGGTAGAATCCAGGGTTAGGAGGCTCCTCCTATGCTTCTGTGTGGCATTGCAGAGCCCACAGCGAGAAGCAATGTCTTCCTTAAGTATTCTCTTAAACTACCCAGCCCTCTCTAAATCAGTTATACTAGACTTCTATATTTGAGAGAATCCCTATCCTTATTTATTCCTGTGCATAATTTACCATTCTCTGTGGTAAAGAAAACAGGTTGTCCCATGGTGCTCTATCCTTCAAAATGCCAAATTCGAGCCTGATATAATCCACCCTCCTTGGGCTCCTCACTGTATGTCAGTGAATCCCATGATTCCTGCCATTTAGCCATAGAATGCCCTGAAAACAACCCGGCCTGAGAATCAAAAGGTTGTCATATAATTCAATACTCCTTACTATGCTTCCTTCCTATATCGGGTTGTTATTCCAAATGTCATATAATTAGTATGTAATTATCTCTCTTTCCAAATCTTACTAAATAGAGAGAAGGAGAACAATGGAGTAATGAGGGTGTTTAACACGACTCGTGGACAAAGGTTGGGTGGGGACAAATATTGAACGAGAGAGAATATATTTTTAACTCAAAATATTCCCAGCAACATTCCTACCACATATATAGCATATTATCTTTCATCTTCAATATTTAACATTAGCCTCCACATTATCAGGTTTGCTCTAAACATTTTCTGAGAATTAGTTATTTAACTTTCCATATGAAGTCTCAAATGTGTATTAATTACCAATTATATTTTATGACACCTTCTAAGAAATGAGGAAGGAGCAATAATTCTATGCTGTGGTATACAATATGCTTTTCAAAATTTTCACTGTGATGAAAACTGGGCATTCTCCAGAAACTTTGTTAAGGTCACTATTCCCTAATAGCCTTTTCTCTAATTGTTGAACAGGCATAATATTTTCTAAGTCTCTAGTACGCATCAACTTTTAGTGAGTAGTTATCTTCCCCAGGTAGGTTATATATTTTTTTTTTTAGACGGAGTTTCACTCTTGTTACCCAGGCTGGAGTGCAATGGCGCGATCTCGGCTCACCGCAACCTCCGCCTCCTAGGTTCAGGCAATTCTCCTGCCTCAGCCTCCTGAGTAGCTGGGATTACAGGCATGTGCCACCATGCCCAGCTAATTTTTTGTATTTTTAGTAGAGACAGGGTTTCACCAAGTTGACCAGGATGGTCTCGATCTCTTGACCTCGTGATCCACCCGCCTCGGTCTCCCAAAGTGCCGAGATTACAGGCTTGAGCCACCGCGCCCGGCCATAGCTTACATTTTTTTAATATTGAACTTTTATTCACTCTGCCATCTCAAGAGACTGTACTCAACCTTAAGACATGGAAAGTATCCTTTTCTCCTGTCACAAAAATGGTGACTTTTCATTTGCCTGGTGCTCATAAAATGCTTTTTGAGTTCAAAAGAGCATTTTATTCCAAAGATGATATTTCATTCCACATTAACAGTACACCTTTAAACTTTGGGTTAGTTTTTTCCTGTCCTTTTTTTCTCAGAGAATGTAAGAACTGTACAGTCAGTCACAAGACATATGGAAATATATTGTAAAATTATTTTGAATTAAAATGTGATGATAACTCTCTGAGTTCCCAAAGCTGGAAATAATCTGTCACTTACATGTCAGAAGAGTCTCCAAATTAGTGTTGTCTGTACATCGTACATCCTTTTTTGAAAGCAGTCTTCCCATAGAAGAGTTTTAAAAATGTTTCTTTCTACATCTCGAGTGAATAGTGAAACACATAATGACGTAAGAGATGAGCATCCTAGAGAGAATTATTCCCCAACGTTTTCCTTGATTTTCCTAATCAGAAATTTCTCGGATGTCGTGATGAATTTAGTTTTTGCTTTGTGTATTTAGTCAAAGCAAAAATTAAGTTAATACAAGCTAACCCTTCCCATATCCAGTAACCAGGTAGGTACAAGGATGGGGAGCTGTTAGGTGCCTCAGGCACACCAAAGGTACCAGTGAAACAGAGGAGAAATACAAATGGGTGACAGAGAGGGTAAGAGAGAACAGGAAGAAGAAAAAATAGTGTTACTAGTTAAGAAGAAAAAGTGGTTCAACAAGAAATAAGTCTGCACCCACCCAATGCCCTAACTTGTCACTCCCTGCATTAGAAAACATTTTTTTTTAGCTCCTGTAACACATTTGTTATATACTTGCAAGTACAGTATAGAGAAGGCAGAGTGGTGTTCTGAAACTAGACATTCTATTCTGTGGGCTAAAGACAAAGCCCCACCAATGAATCACAGATTTATAGTAAGTTGCCTGAGGATTGATATATCTGATCAACACTGAATCTCATATTTTTTTTTCAAATTTATTTCCATTTTATTTACTAACTCATGTTAGTTAAAAAAAAATTAAGAAATAAATTTTGTAGGTTCACCCAATTTTTATTGAATGTCTTTTATATACTTGGCTCCATGCTTGTCACTTTACATAAATTGCATCTTTGAATTCACATAAGTATCCCATGAGGTAGGTGTTAATGTTGACAAAAAGAGTCAAACTTTGTAAAATATGTTTTTTTCATTGTACTTTAGGTTCTGGGGTATATGTGCAGAACATGCAGGACTGCTGCATAGGTACATACATGGCAAGGTGGTTTGCTGCCTCCATCCCCCTGTCACCTATATCTGGCATTTCTCCCCATGTTATACCTCCCCAACCTCCCTACCCCCCTCCACTGTCCCTCCCCTAGCCCCCTCAACAGACCCCAGTGTGTGATGCTCCACTCCTTGTGCTCATGTGTTCTTATCATTCAACACCTACCTATGAGTGAGAACACGGGGTGTTTGATTTTCTGTTCTTGTGTCAGTTTGCTGAGAATGATGGTTTCCAGATTCATCCATGTCCCTACAAAGGACAAGAACTCATAATTTTTTATGGCTACCTAGTATTTCATGGTTTATATGTGCTACATTTTCTTTATCCACTCTATTCTTGATGGGTGTTTGCGTTGGTTCCAAGTCTTTGCTATTGTAAACAGTGCTGTAGTGAACATACATGTGCATGTGTCTTTATAATAGAACTATTTATAATCCTTTGGGTATATACCTAGTATTGGGATTGCTGAGTCAAATGGAATTTCTATTTCTAGATCCTTGAGGAATCACCACACTGTCTTCCACAATCGTTGAGTATTTTAAGAAATTTATTCTGAGCCAATTATGAGTGACCAGGATCCATGACACAGCCCTCGGGGGATCCTGAGAATGTGCCCAAGGTGTTTGGGTTACAGCTTGGTTTTATATATTTCAGGAAGGCATAAGACGCTAATCAAATTCATTTAAGAAATACATTGGTTTGGTTCAGAAAAGCTGGACAACTTAAAGCAGGGGTTTTCAGGCTGTAGGTAAATTTAAAGATTTTCTGGTTGACGGTTGAGTTTATCTGAAAACTTGGGACCAATAGAAAGGAAATGTTCAGGTTAAGATAAAGGATCATGAAGACTAAGTTTTATTGTGCAGAGGTAGCTCTCAGCAGACTTCAGAGAGAGCAGGTTGTAAAATGTTTCTTATGGGACCTAAAAGGGTGCCTGGCTCTTTGTTGATTATTTCCTGGATCTGGAAAACAAAAGGGGAAAGGAGATTCTTTATAGAATGTGGATTTTTCCTACAAGGGATGGTTTTTCAGGGCCTTTTCAAGATTTGACAGAGAAACATGTTTTGGGGTAAAATATTTTGATTTTTTTCCTAGTTAAACTAGAGTCAGATTGGAAAGTAAGTCATGACATACAGGGTCAAATAAAACCCATATGATGAGAATTTATAGTGTGTAGTGCATGACTCCCCAGATCCCTTAGATAGAAATTTGGGCAAGATAAAAAAATCAGAGCTTAGTGCTCAGTAATAACATTTCACGTGAGAGAAAACTGAAACTCACAGAAGCTTGCCCAAGTTACATATTTAGTAAGTTTGATATTAAGATCTGTACTAATGACTGTTTTATTCTGTGTTTTTTTCCTCTTTCTACATATTTTTTTACACTAGCTTAAGACCAGAGACTACTAGAAAGTAATGATGATGAAAGATATTTAAAATATCTGAGTAGTGGATCTTAGAATTAAAGTAAGGCAATGAGGACGGGTTGAAATTCAGGGAACCACAGCATGTATGAGTAAAACTATTCAGTAGATAGTTGAATTTTTTAAAGTATAAATTTCAAGTCAGTTACAAGAACAGAAAACCATGCGGTGGCATGTTCTTCCTCATAAGTGAGTGTTGAACAATGAGGAACACATGGATACAGGGAGGGGAACATTACACACCAGGGCCTGTCAGGGGTGGGGGGCTAAGGGAGGGATAGCAGGGGGTAAGGGGACAGGGGAGGGATAGGATTAGGAGAAATACCTAATGTAGATGACAGGGTGATGGATGCAGCAAACCACCATGGCACATATGCACCTATGTAACAAACCTGCACATTCTGGACTTGTACTTGAGAACTTAAAGTATAATAATAAGAAGAAAATAAAACAAATTTCAAGTCAGTACTGCAGAATTTGATTTGAAAATCATTATTGTGAATGGCAGTTTAAATCATGAGGTTGTGTGAAGTCATCCCAAAAAACAACAGATATTGAAGAATTGAGCCAAAACCAGAATATTTCATTGCAACAACATTTAAAAGGACCCCCAAAGGAACTCAAGATACACATTCAAAGGATCATAATAAAATCATGAAAATATAAAATCAAATGAGGAGACTTTTAGCAATCAGTGTGTGAGTTTTATGCATAAGACCACATAAGCACTACGGCCTGAAATTCACACACAAACAAATCCTGACTGAGGCGATCAATGACTGGAGAAATGTATAATAGGAAAGTTTTATATCAGGCAAGAATCCAGGAAAGAATTCTTATTTCATCCTCAAGCTCTTGGCAAGTACTGTAAATTGTAAGTGTTTATTGAGGGTAGGAATCTTGTTTATGTTGTTCTCCATCATATCTACCATAATAAGCACTTATAAACTACAATTTGCAGTATGCAATGAATAATCAATAGTAATGATTTGTGAAATACTGTAATGGATTAACGAATCACCACTAAAGAACTTATTCATGTAACCAAATACCACCTGTACCCCAATAACTTAAGGGAAAATATGAAATGAATAAACAAATAAATAAAACAAAATAATAAAAATGAGAATAGAAATAAAAAATCAGTAGTAAGTGAACCAATAAATAAAACAAAACCAAACTGAAAAAAAATTGATGACAATATATAATTATATTTTCTGTAAAACTACCTCTGTTATGGTAAATGAAATAAGAATTTTTTCTAATTCTTTCTGAACTGCACTAAGACCACTAATTTAGAAGGCAACAGATAGAAGAGAGGTCTGATCCTCCAACACAACAAATACTTCTTCAGGAATCCCTTTCATAGAAGTGATTTATTGACACAATCAATAGCACTGTGAGACATCAAGCCTATTATGGGACGTTGAAAATGTTAGGTTGTCTTCATGATAGAATATAGTTTCCATGATGTGTGAATGTAGTGTCAATAAGGAGGATGCATTCAACCTTTGCAGGACATTTGCTGTTGTGGTGCACAGCATCTAAATACTTTTTAGGTACATCCAACCTACTTCATAATGATGGCTAAAGAGGAGTTGTAAAAACTGCCTCAGTGAGCCCTGATTTTCCATTCCTGACAAAGGCCTGTTTACTAATTTGGATAACAGAACCCTGATTTTCCTCTGAAAAACCACAACTTGCCCAAATTCAGTATATGAGGTTTGGGTAGTACTGTCCCTCAAAAATGGAAATACGGCTCCTGCTTGGTCAATTAGAAAACATTTACACAAAGCTGTGATGATCAGTTCAGGAATCTAGTAGCAAATGAGATGTAAATTTAGTGCTTTCATTTGAAATATTGAGAACAGGTGTTCTTTTTTTTTTTAGTTCTGAAAGGACAGACCCACAACTCCTGCCTTTTATGTTACCAGGAGCGGAGAAAATCTCATCAAAAATGAAACCAATATAGAAGGAGGCAGAACCAACAGACAAGTGGAAGGAAACAGTTCTATTAATGTCAGCTGTAGAGTTCGCCTATTTCCAAACTACTCTATTTTATTTATTTTATATTATTGCTTTTTCTACCTTTATTTAAGTAGCACAACAAATTCACTTGTAAATTTACACCCATGTCCAAAATTAAAATATTACTAATGATTAAATCTATTTTAATCCCTTTCCTATCCTGCCCCTGCCTCACCCTAAAAGTAACCAATATCCTAATTTGTTAATGTATAGCGTTCTTGTTTTTAAAAAATAAATTATCTTTATCACATGTGTATGTTCTTTTATTTTCACCTGGTTTTGAATTTTAAATAACTTATACTGTATGCAGAATTTTCACTTAATGTAGTTACTAAGTTTTGTATCCATTGTTGAATGTACTTGTAGAATTATTTTCACTGCTATGCCATGTTTTATTGTGTGATCATTTCAAAATGTGCTTAACCATTATCCAGTCAATGAATATTTGACTAATACGAATAGTCTAACTATGAGCATTTTTAACATGTCCCCTTGGAATGAAATTGAAAGGAATGAAATTGAATATTGGGTATCCCAATATTCAGTGTTATAGGACAGTATTATAATATTTATAAAAGCAGCCCAGGAAATACAATCTCACTATGTGCAATAAAAGAAGAGGGCTGGAGTATTTGCAAGCAGACCTAATAGTCTCTGCACTATAAGGAAAGAATCAAATGGAAGAATGCTCAACTTTGTTTTTGTTTTTATTAGATACATGGATACATTTGTAATCCACAAAATACATGGGCTTGGTTTTTGCATGTCAGTTTTGAAATATCAATACTTAGTCACTTGATATGTGTCATATTTAGACTAAAATAGATGTCTAAATAGATGCCTAGTAAAAGAAGTAGAATTTCTTTAAGCCATAAAGATGTCACTTTGCTTATTACATGATATTAGCTATGTGATCTGGGACGTTAGATCTGAAGCATATAATTATGCTTATATTAATAGCAACCATATTTGCAAAAATATTTCCTTCTACCCCCACATACTGGCATTAAAGATTACTTGCAGAGGTTAGCAGAGGCATTAGTAATAAAAATTTTAGAATACTATATGATACATTAGGGTTCTTAGTTTCCTGGAATATAGCCTGGGTTCAAAAGCCTGGCCAAGTAGAATATGATTTCCTGTTTGGAAAATGGTAATGAGATATTCTCTCTTACAGGTTTTTTAGACAGTTCAGTAAATAGATGAACTTCCAGAATTGTGAGTCTTAAGCAGACCTGACAGCTTCTACTGGCAGACTGTGTACAGATACTTTTGCCTCAAAGATAGATTTATCTTTATCTCATTTGATAATATAAAACTTAATATAATATATTAGATGATGTATAAATGTCGATTGCATATGCCAAGTGTTTCTCCAGGGTGTAATTTCTTGGGGCCTGGAGCTACGCTGAGGTGACGGCAATGATATATTCTTAGATCAGCCTTGCTTACAGGTTCCTTGGAACTTCGGCCCCTGACTCTGGCTCATGAGGCAGGGAAGGGAAAGTGCACTCCCTGAGGTCTATGGCAAACTGAGGTCAACATCGCCTTCCAACATGGTCTCTTGGTCTCCAATGCTGACCCAACACTTTAATTACTCAGAATGTTTGCTGCCAAAACTACTTCCATGCTAATGGGTACTGTTGTTTATCAACTCCCCTCTGATAACTTCTAGCAGCCAATAATTTCTTGGCCAGAAGCTTCAGTGCTGAATCCTACTAATGAGCTACCAAAAATGGTCCCTACTAGCAGGCCCCAACTCCCCTAACATAGTAAATATTCCCTGAAGTCATTACATCAGCCACTCTCATTGTATTTCCCTATCCAGTACCCTACTCAGTCAAGAACTCTGCTAAGTCCTCATTCCTTTCTTCCAGTCTATGAATTCACACCAATTCTCTGCCTTGGCACAGGGTATCTTCCTGTTAACATTTTCTCTCCTTCCTTTTATTCAGATCACAGGCAGAGATTTACTCTCACTCGAGAACTTCATGTCTCTTGAAAGTTTCCATTAATTATACACATGGTACCTGTTGGTACCTTTTTAAAGCGTAGACAACTGTTTCTGAGATTTGAATACCTTGTAGCAGACTTTTAAATAGGAATGCTCTGAAGTTGAACTTTAGTCTTAATATTTAGCCAAAATAACTTGTCAGCTTAGACTTCAGTATTGAAAGGGCTAAAGAGCTAAATACCTACATCCATGTCACTTCTGACATTTCTGCCCTTCAGGGATATGACTACATAGGTTACCAACAAGTACCCACAGGTACCATGTGTAAATTAGTCATGACAATCAGACTCACTGTTAAAATGTGAATGTTGACTCTCAGATAATGATATCAAATATTGATAAACATTCTAGAGTAACATGGAGAGAATATCTCTTATTTGTTTTACCTTTTACACTTTGATTTTTTTAAAATATCAAACACTAACCAGATTTACATTCTGATAATATCAGTAATTATAATACTAACCTGTTTTCAAAAATGAGAACACAGGAATGATAGCCACAGCTGCAACTGACACTAATCATTTTAGTAATATACATGAATAGGGTCACAAAGCAAAATGAAATTGAACAACTTTTTTTTAACTTTACATCTCCTATAGAATAAAATCTTATTTTTTTTTTCTTTGTGCCTCACACAAGTTAATAAAATTACCTGATAGGACTAACACAGTTCTGTAATATTTGTAAGTGGGCATGCATAGACACAGAATCCATTAAGCTATCTGCAATTTGTCTTTTAATAATGTTTTTACTTTTTGTTTGGTTGGGACATTGTAGAATATGATGGCCACTGGAAGGAATCTGAATGAATTTCTCCAGTAAGATGTTGAAGAAATGTTTCCAGGATAGGGAAGGAAAGAGGAAGGGGAGAAAGAAGAGTTAGGAAGCAGGATACTGGGTTAAGTTACAAATGCAGTCTTTGGAGAAAAGGAAAATACTTTTTTCATCCATGGGGATGGTGAATGCTCTAGGTACCAGTTCTGGTACCCACCAGGATTTCCAAAATGATGTCTCTTGCTTGATTTTCAGCAGGGAAGGCCACAGAAGAAACTGATCTGTAGTTTCCAGCTACTGAAGAACTAACAATTGTCAAGATTTCTATTCTTCCTATGTGGATCGGACAAGGGTGCTGAGTATGTGGGAGAGGCCACTATAGTATCAGAGGTATAAGTGGTGTATGGTTACGTTAATCGATTAGGGATTCTATCTGAAGTCAGCTTTGCGGGTATACCATGTGGGAGCTGAGGCCTCTGGGAACATGGGATCAGAGCTTCTTCCATAGGTCATAGATATCCATAATGAAATGTACTCAGATTGGAGTGGAGTTTATTTGAGCAAAGAGTCATTAGTTTCCTTCTGGATCATCTTGGTGTTAGCTTGGCAAACTTTACCTTCAGGATCTATAGCTTCTTAGTATGGGAGCAAATGCAACACATATACGGCCACTTCCACTGTCACTTCAGCTGCCCAAGGTGACAATCTTGGTTGCCTGGATGTAATTTTTATCAATGACATTGGTTAACTTAGCTATTCTTGACTGTTTTGAAAAATTCCTACTTTGTGTTTATTATGTGGTCTGAATTTTTCAAAACTACAATCTAGTATGTACATCATTTTGAATATTTTTTTCTTCTAATATTTTTATGATGGTAAAGTAAGCATTCTGTTTTTTTCTTTTATCACTATTTTATGTGAAGAATTTGTTTAAAAATGCTTTTTCCTGAAGAATTCCTGACCTAAATGAATTAAATATTTTAAAATAAAATAAAGTTATTAACAATTATTTTATATTTTAAATTTCAATATTATATAAAGACTAGACTTTTGACACACATTAGCTTCAATTATTCTCCTTGATTTAAAATTATTTAAATAAAGAAAATTCTTGGCTCAAAAAGTCTCTAAAATTCTTCCCCCAATTTTATGTTATAAACATGCCTTCTTGTTTCATGGAAAGGCCCTATGTGCAAAGTGACTTCCAAACAGAGAATGAGCTGAGAAACCAAAGGACGAGGCAGAAAAATTCAGTTTATTGATAAATAGGTGATTTATTGGGAAACTTACAGGCAGAAACATGCCACAAGACAGATAAATTTCTACACCAAAACCCTAAAGACCCAGGGATTATATCTCAGGGAAAAGGTATATGTGCTCTGGGAAGAATACGTAGGTGACTAAGAGAATCTACAAGCATCACAGCCTATGATGTATTCAACAATATCAAGGGTTGTCTTAGAAGAAAAGTGAAACTTACAGTGAATAGGCATTTCTACATAAATAATAATACATCAGCTAGACATCTGGGAGGCATTCTCAGACATGGGGTTAATCAGCAGTTGCATGAAGGATTAGCATCTAAAGTAGAGTCACTCTTGTTCCCACACCTTTAATATTTCATTATATATCACTCTATTTTCCTATTTAATTACTTGAAATATCTTAATTGTGTTATGTTTGTTCTTGAACTGTTATAAAGAAATACCTGAAACTGGGTAATTTATAAAGAAAAGAGGTTTAATTGGCTCATGGTTCCACATGCTGTACAGGAAGCATGGCAGCATCTGCTTGGCTTCTCAGAGGCCTCAGGAAATTTTCAATTATGGCAGAGGATGAAGGGGAAGCTAGCTGTCTCTAGTACATTTATACATATTTTCACTTTAAATTTGTATCTTTTAAAAATTTACCATGTTGTAGGTAATACTTTTCCAGATAGTTGCACATTGCCCAGCAACTTTCTGAAATAATAATTATTTTTTTCCAATAATTTGAGATACCTACCACCTTAATCTTATTCTAAAATTTGGTATCTGTTAGGGTTAGGGGTTGGTGTTCGGTTGTAGTAATTGTAGTTTTGTGCTATACTTTAATATCTCATAGGCCTTTCCTCCAATTTTTAGTCTAAAGTTATCAGACAAGATTTTACATATTTTTTAATGTAAACAAACATGGCTCATTAAAAAATATTTATTAGTTATTTTACTGGAAAATTCTTTAAGGTATAAGTTAATTTGTGGAGAGTTGAAGTCTTAGGATGTTGACACCTTTGGGGCATCAGTGAGGAGTAGTGATATTAGACAGAAAATTCCTGGAACTCACACAGGACGTGGTGCAGTTTGGCTTTCCCACTCACCAGAATAGAAAAACATAATTCTCAGTGCCCCAGGGAAAGTATTCAGAAGTGGTTGGCCTCAGTAGTGAGTTAACAAACTATCATAAACCAAACACTGCTCTAGTCCACTAAACAAAGTTCAAAAATAATTATAGGAATGCAAAATATCTGGCAAACAAGGTAAAGTTCATACTGTTTATCATCCAAAAACTTTACCAAATATATAAAGTAGCAAGACTATATAATCCACAATCAGAGGAAAAACCAATTCAAACCAACACAAAAATGACAATCATTTTTGAATTTGTAAATTGAATGCATTTAAATAATTATTATAACCATGTTTAATATTGTCAAGAAAACAAAAATAAGATTGAACATGCTATGCAGCTGTATGAAAAACCTAAAAAAACCCACATTGAAATTTTAGTAATTAAAAAATACAATAACTGAGATCAAAACACACTGGATGGAACATTAACCAAAGATTGAACACTGCCTAAGACTGACCACTGCAGCAAGAAGACAGGTTAGTGAACTTGAAGACATACCAACTATCTAAATTGAAGAAGAAAAATGATGAAATGAAAAATAAATAAACATAACTTTGATGCACTGTGAGAAAATGTCGAATAGCCTAACATGTAAGTAATTGGAATCCTCACAGAATACATTTGGAGAAAGAACAGAAAAAAATTATATGTGAAGAAATAATGACCAAAATTTTTCCAAATTTGATAAAAATTATAAACCCACAGATCCAAGAATTCAACAAACTCTAAGCAAAAATATTATAAAGAAAATTATACTAAAGGGTATTTTACAACAAATTGGTAAAAGTGATAAAACATTTTAAAAGCAGCCAAAGTGAAAAACACATTATCTACAGCCGAGTAAAGGTGAGAATTACAGATTTCTCACCAGAAACAATGTAGTCCAGAAGACTGCAGCAACATGGAATTGATAAACCGGAATCAACACTGAGCAACAACATCTTTTCATACACAAAAAATATGAATTAAAGACTTTTAGATATTTAAAATTCAAGAAATGCATCAGCACCCAACTGTGCTACACTAAATGTTAAGCTAGTCTTTCAGTCAGAAGGAAAATAATTCCAGATGGAAATCTGGATCTACTGAATGGAATGAAAGCCACGAAAATTGATCAGTGTATGAGCAAATAGAAATATGAGTTCTATGTCACCAAAGTCAACCTTGATTTATGTTTCCTTATTGAAAAATTACATTTTGTGATAAGAGAATTTGCATCTTAATATTTTTCCGTCTATTTATTAAATATTAAATACCCAAATGTAAATGCCAATTTGATGTAGCTACAACACCCCTTTTAAAGCCTCTGAAAGTTAAGTGTGCTATCCCCTATAACACAGAGCAAAACCAGGGTATAAAATCAGCTTATGGTAATTTTTAAATTTTATTTTATTTTAATTGACAAATTATAATTGTATATACTCATGAAGTACAATGTGATGTTTCAATACAAGCATACATTACAGAATGACCAAATCAGGCTAATTAACATATCAATTACTTCACATACTTATCATTTTTTTGGTAGTAAGAGCATTTAAAATGCAACCTTTTAGCAATTATTAAATACATTATAATAGATTACAGTCACCCTGCTGTGCAACACATATTGCAAAACACATTTCTCCTAAATGGAACACACCCTTTGCCAAACAGCTCCCTTTTCCTGATCCACCTCCTTTCTTAGCTTCTGGTAACCCCCATTCTACTCTCTGCTTCTATGGGTTTGACATTTTTAGATTCCACATGTAAAAGAGATCATTGTCTTTTTTTTTTTTTTTAAATTTTAAATTTTTTATTGCATTTTAGGTTTTGGGGTACATGTGCACAACGTGCAAGATAGTTGCATAGGTACACACATGGCAGTGTGTTTTGCTGCCTTCCTCCCCTTCACCCACACTTGGCATTTCTCCCCAGGCTATCCCTCCCCAGCCCCCCCCCACTGTCCCTCCCCCATTCCCCCCAATGGACCCCTGTGTGTAGTAGACCCCCTCCCTGTGTCCATGTGTTCTCATTTTTCTCACCCGCCTATGAGTGAGAATATGCGGTATTTCCTTTTCTGTTCTTGTGTCAGTTTGCTGAGAATGATGTTCTCCAGATTCATCCATGTCCTTACAAAGGACAAAAACTCATCATTTTTGATTGCTGCATAATATTCCATGGTGTATATGTGCCAACTATGAAAAATATCAAGTTACCAAAATGGCCTTAATTTACGAAGAGTCAGTTAATTTTAAAGAATGGCTCTCTACTGGATAACTCTGCTTTGCCCACATTTATCAATATAGATAAATGCCCTGTCCTCTGAGATCAGAAACAATCCTCCCAAGAGTAGAAGCCTGTGGTCCTGGAACTGCAACATGCTCTAGGTGAAAATGTAACTGTGTAAGAAGAGTGACTTTAACAGTCTGCTCCATGAAAACTGATTGGAACCACATTTGCAATGACTGGTACAATAAAGTGGAAGAATTTTGCTAATTGTAGGAAGAACTAGAAACAAATACTTGAAATAAAATAGGAACAGATGAAGCTCAAGATTGCTTCTGGGACAGCTGCAGCTTTGGTATCTGGACTGCCTCCAGATTTCAAATATCTTAAAATTTATTTGGAGGGGGTTAAAACAGACCATTTACAGAGCTAATAACTGAAGTCCAACACTTCCGATCATTCAGAGAAAAGCAGAAGGATAAAGACTTTCAATCTGCAGGGAAAAAGAAAAGCTTATTAATAAGGGAGTTGACAATATGTGTTTTTTTTTAAAACTGGGAAATTTGTCACTTATGTGGACGAATAAGCTAAGGCCATGTGTGGATATAGATAAATTATCAGAACCATTTAATAAACTGTTACAAGAACAAACCACACACCCTAATCTCTGCTCAGATTACGACAATCTGGTTAATTGTAATTTCTGCACGTAAACACCCTTTGACTAATTTCCTCCCCACAAGGTGGTTCTCAAGTGAAATAGCAAGCCAAGTCGCAGCTCCTTGAACCTCACCAAACTCAAGTTTAATTTAATCCTGGATGACTTCGTAGATTTATCATGTCTTCAGAAAATGTCAATGAATTGAGTGACTTTTTCAGCAAGTTGTGCCTCACCCTATGAGTGTTACTTTGAGACCACACTCACCAGTCTCACTTTAAATTCATGACCTAGATCTCAAGTAAGCTTGTGAAGTGGGTAGTTCATCACCCTGGAGGTCCATGGTCCATTTATTCTCTCCCTGTCCTAAAGGACGATTTCACACCCCTCCCTCTATCTTTAACAGCTCCTTCCTTCCTCAGTTTCAACCGATGACTCTACTCTCTACTTCACAGAGAAATGGTAAATAGATCAGCATACTATTTCTATAAACGCATATCATCCTGTCACTCCCACCCTCCAGCACTTGTGCCCACATAGGGCCCTGTCATTACAGAATCCTACTACCCATAACCTATCTGTGTTACTATCTAAAGGCAGTACCCTCCATAAATGCACCAGACCACATTCCTCTGTGGAATATAAGAGCAATGGTCTAGTAATTCACTGCTCTGTCTTCTTAGCAACTTTTTCTTTCTACAGGATCATTGCTGTCATCATGAAAACATCCCCTTATGTCTTCTGTCTTGCAAATTCCTTTCTCTTCGTAGAATATCCTCCAGATTTATTCATGTTGAACACAAATGATAGAATTTCCTTTTTCATGTCTGTATAATATTACATTGTATATATACCAAATATTTTTTTCTATTCATCCAGTAACAAACACTTAGGTTGTTTCATATCTTGCCTATTATAATTAATAATGTTGAAATGAACATGGGGATGCAGACATCTCTTTGACTGATTTATTCCTGCCAGGACAGCCACTCTCTGTGGGAGCTTTGATAGGTGTGTGTGTGTGTGTGTGTGTGTGTGTGTGTCAGATGAAACACAATGAAGAAGTGAAACCAAAATGCATGAAACAGAAGAAAGGTATGACTCACAGGTTTCAGAGAGGTGAAGGGTGCTCACAAGAGGCTGACCGAAATCCAGAGGAAGTAGGGGGCTAAACCAGGGGAAGCAAGAAAGAGAGGATCTGTGGGACTATGCCTTTATTAAAGTCCATGGGCTTTATCCTTTAGGTTTTCCAGCAGGGGTTGTGAATTGGCCAAAGAAAACTGGTAAGTAAAGGGAGAACTGACTTATAGAACTCTGACACTGACTGTTAGGTTTTATCACAGTCAGCAATTGTAGAGTGTGCTGGGTTGTGGGTCAACAAGATGAGGAACAAATAAGATATATCACAAACAGCCAGGCCAAAGATGGCGAAGTGTGACTGGGGTTCAGATAATTTATGTTGGCCCTAAAAAGAAATGCCAAGGCAGCAACCTTGTTAAACACATTTATCACATGAAGGAATGCAAGCTATGAGCTATTACTTCAAAATGGTAGAGTATCACTTAAAAATGTCAGTTTTGAAGAAACTGGAAATAATTTAAATAAACATTTTTGCCTAGATGTGTATTTTCTGATTGCAGTGGCAACTTCCTGGGCTCACATATGACTTCTGGGTTGGGAATGAAATCCAGAGATGAGATTTGACTGAGATTTCTGCCGGTTTGTATGTTCTAGTTACTGTAAGATTGTGGCCCTTCTACAATTCAGGTACAGATCACTGTGGAGAAACATGATTTAATGGTTAATACTATGATTTACATTTCTGCTTGTGGAGCAGCATGTGGGTCTGGCCCCAGGGATGTTCTTGCCCCTGAGAACACCCTATTATTAAAGAAAATAGTTGGAAATTCACTAGATTATGGATCAGCATCTCCATCAGTGGAGAACCAGCCTCAAGGGATACAACTAGAATGATGTGTTTGTGACCTATCACAGCAGCTCAGATGGGCAAAACACACTCATATAGCCCAGGTTACTCACTCACTCAGTGGAGATCATATATTCATGGTGTACCTACTCAGAAACTGATCCCAAACTTTTTCCACATTCATCTGAAAGTACAGTCAACTGGAATTCAAAAAGAAACATGAAATGATTTGGTAAAGGCTGTACTTAACTACCTTTTTAGCAATTGTTTTTGATGGGAGATTGTTCTTAGTTTTAAATTCCTTGGTCTCTCAGGAAAGTTATTTCTTCATTAGGCTTACAGATTCTTATTACTTCTGCTTTAAAACTCTCTTTGAAAACACGGGGAATCCCAGTTCTATTAATCTGACTAAGATTTAATAACTGAATGACTTTTCCCTGATTTATAGCTGGAAACCTTACTTTCACAGCTGGGAGCATCAACTTGAAATAAATTCACCTGGTCTTTGACTGAATTAATTTTGGGTGTGATAAGATCTTTATGACTCAGGTGACCTGAGTTAGAATCTTTTACAACTCCCAAATTTTAAGTGGCTATAAAAACTAAGCTCTAAAATTCATATTATTTGGTTAAATATTTAGCATGTAGATTTTAGTTATTGCATAGAATTATAGCACAGAAATTAGTTTAAAATTATTAGTTCAATTAATTTCATTAAGTTTATACATTTCTAAAATTATGTCTTTTATATGGTATGTCAATAATCACACTCAATACTTGTTTGCTCTAACTTTAAGCAATGTTTATTCCTAAATAAGAAAATTCAAGTTACAAACTTGGGTTTATAGTAGATTTATAATTTAAGGTAGGATACATTATTTTGTTTGATCTACTTTTCTACCCCTTTTAGCAAATTTTTAAAAAATTAAATGAATCAGACTCTAAGAAATAAAAACTGGTAAGTGAAATAATATGTATTGGTTTCCAAAGAGCGCTCATAGTAAGCAAGAAAAGGAGTACAACTTTTATATTCTCTATGTGTCGAAAGATAACTACTAAATTTAGTTATAAGTGTATCTACCTACAGGAATGGCTTTACAGATGGTGATGGTAGTGGTATTGACAATACAGGTAATTTAGGAACATTTTGAGAAGTCACTAACAACATATGATAAACTCCAATTTCAAAATTTAAATTATTTCCACTTTTACCCTGTAAAATGTAGAGTTAGCTACATTGTCACTAACTAGTCCCTAGTTTTATGAAAAGAGAAAGGAATTGGGGAGTTATGTGCAATAAGGGATTGTTTTGAAGTCCTCCAGTGATAAATCCTAATTGGCTAGTTGAACAGTCATAGAGCTTCATGGTCTATCTAGGTACTCAAGCATTCATTTGGAAAAAATTACACGTATATATAATATGTGTGTGTGTGTGTGTGTGTGTGTGTATGTGTGTGTGTGTGTGTCTGTGTATTTATCCAAATAGCAGTGAGAAAGAAAGATCAGCCACAGAAACAGGTTTTCTGGAATTCAAATTCAAGCTACATCACTCATTAACTCTATTAGTTTGAGGAAGTGACAAACCCACCATAATAAATTCTAATTATTGTTATTAATGTTGTTTTTAAAATGAGCATATTTATGAATCTACTTAGACTGAAATAATTATCACTGTATTTTATCTAGTAGTATATGTTTGCTGAAAAAATTCTGAATTATTTTATTATATACAATGCATGCCTATTAGATACTAAAAATGAAAATAATAAAATTGAAAAGTAAGAAATGTAAAAAAGGCAAATGAAATTATAGAAAGGAAAAATGTCTTTACTACATTATTGATGGGAATGAACATTTTGGAAGCAAAATTTAGCAATGACTATTCATGCTGATATTCTTTGATTCTGCAATTATATTGTTGAAAATATCTTGCAGAAATATAATTTATTCTATATATATATATATATACATGCATGTGTATGCATATATATATTGCGTATATACACACATGTATACATACATACATGTATACATATGCATATATATACAGTGTGTGTATATATATACACACATGTACACATACCATATATGCAAACTTATGAAGATTTTCAATGCAGCATAACTAAAGTAACTGAAAATAGAAATAGCACAGATCTTCATATAGTGACAAGTAGTGCTGTCAATGATATTTATTAAAATTAGAGTATAACCATTAATTGTGGTTTTCCTTCCTTCTATATTAACTTCTTCAGTCTCAAGTCAGGTGTAACTTGATTTTCAAAACTATCATTTTGTACCAGTTCTGGGTTTTTCCTGTCTTGACCACTTTTGAGACTTTCAGTTATTTTCCATTCTTAGCTTTGAATTCAGTTTCATCATTTACTTTTTCTCTATTAAGTTCCTCAAATGTATTCTGAGGAGGGAACTTAAAGAACAAAGACAAATTGTTATTAAATTGGTGCTCCTAATTCAGATTTATTGATGCAGTTGTTAGCGAGCATTAACTCAGTTACTGCTGTGCCATCCCAGATGTGAAAGAATGAGAGGCAAAGGAGTAGAGCAGATGAAAAAGGAACCAAGTGACCTATAGATTCCTAGGATGCAAAAAAAAAAAAAAAAAAATTACAGTATATGCTTGTATCCATTGGGACCTATTGCTGTATAATTACTAAGCTGCATATACAAATATACTAATTTAGTATTTCTAAGTACAAATGCACATATGAAAGAAGAAGTCATCCTTAGTAAGTTGAAAAGTATTCCGGAAGTCAAAATTAGAACCTGGTATATGTGACTCGCAGCCCCTGCCCTGTGTCTTACACTGCACAATGTCGCTTTGTCACTCCTCTGGGACTTTATACAGCTGATCCACCAGCTGGGAATAACCCCTGGTCCTCCATTATCATAGCTGTAGTCTAGCTTTAAGACTTAAATCATTTCTTTTCTTTCATTTCTTTATGAAAACAGTTCAGTTATTTCTTTTTTTTTTAGATTATTTTTATTTTTATTTTTTTAAAATTTTTATTGCATTATAGGTTTTGGGGTACATGTGCAGAACGTGCAAGATAGTTGCATAGGTACACACACGGCAGTGTGTTCTGCTGCCCTCCTCCCCTTCACCCACACTTGGCATTCATTCCCAGGCTATTCCTCCCCAGCCCCTCCCACTGTCCCTCCCCCATTCCCCCCAATAGACCCCAGTGTGTAGTAGACCCCCTCTCTGTGTCCATGTGTTCTCATTTTTCTCACCCACCTATGAGTGAGTATATGTGGTATTTCTTTTTCTGTTCTTGTGTCAGTTTGCTGAGAATGATGTTCTCCAGATTCATCCATGTCCTTACAAAGGACACAAACTCATCATTTTTGATTGCTGCATAATATTCCATGGTGTATATGTACCACATTTTCCCAGTCCAGTCTATCATCGTTGGGCATTTGGGTTGGTTCCAGTTCTTTGCTATTGTAAACAGTGCTGCAATGAACATTCGTGTGCATGTGTCCTTATAGTAGAATATTTCTATTCAACAGTTTTTTCTATTGCCATTATTTTACCTGCCATTTTTTTAAGAAAATGGTTCACCTTTGACAATTTTTTGGAATATCTGTTGTCTACTTAAATTAGTAGGGAAAGTGAAGTAGACTTGGAAACAAAAAAAGAAAGCATTAGTTATAATTTCCCCTATCTTTCCTAGAACAGCTCTTTCAAAAAAGAATTTCTTACTACCCACTGTGAAAAGATATGCCATGAAGGTTGCTGACGATGTGATTCAACATTGAACTGGAAGTTAAAGGTACAGTTTAATTCTTGATGTAGGCTGAGGTGTCTGGGAATACACAGGGTAAAGGATGACAGAAAATCATTCTCAGTAAACTGACACAAGAACAGAAAATCAAACACGGCATGTTCTCACTCATAGGCGGGTGTTGATCAATGAGAACAAGGGTCACAGGGAGGGGGGCATCACACGCTGGGGACTATTGGGGTGGATTATGGGAGATACAGCAGGGGGTGGGGAGGCTGGGGAGGAATAATATGAGGAGAAATGCCAGATATAGGTGACGGGGGGATGGAGGCAGCAAACTACATTGCCA
This sequence comes from Saguinus oedipus, assembly GCA_031835075.1. Lineage (NCBI taxonomy): Eukaryota > Metazoa > Chordata > Mammalia > Primates > Cebidae > Saguinus > Saguinus oedipus. The sequence goes on along the minus strand of CM063178.1, from coordinate 61,456,932 downwards.
TGTATGTAGCTATGCAACAATTCTGCATGCTCTGCACATGTACCCCAGAACCTAACGTACAATTAAAAAAAAAAAAAGAAAACATCATCATTGAGCTTGTTGTACAGGGACATAGCAACAAGGCTCTAGAAGAGATTTGCTTTCATACATGGAGGATAGGCTGGCCCCAGTATTATCTATGTCCCACTGCTCACTGCAGTTTCCTTCCAGTTGATAAATAAGATTGATGCCCATTGCATCCTCAGTATTCTCAGGAACTTTGAGAAATATGAAAGAAGTAGCAATTCTTAAGCATCTGCTTATGGAAATCAGAGAAACATGGAATAAACATGAAATAATGATACACACACACAAAAAACATCTTTTGAGTAGGTAGAATAAATATTCAGGCTGGTGAAAGTGGAGGTGGGCAGTGGGGAGAATTGGTTAGCTGAGGGCATAGACAGAGGCACCAGGCAAACCTGGACTTTACAGACATGCGACATAATCAGGAAAACTAACACAAATACTGCACCCCCAACCTTTATGGGTATCACCTCCATTCACTTTCACAGCAGTTCTGTGAGCCAAGAGGCAAAAATACTGCGGGGCTGTGAAGCAAAGCGGTTGACAGCCTGTGCATTGGAGTTAGTCAGAGGCCTGCAAGAAACTATATGATTTCTCTAAGCTTCAGTTGCTGCTTCGAAAAAATCCAGTCATAATACTTACTTCATATGGTTGTTCATGACAATCAAATGAGAAAAAGCCCTTTAGTCATTGCCCATAAGTAGTAAGCCATACAAACGTGGTAGCTCTGGCTTCTCTTTTACCAATTGTGCTGCTGCAGAAATCGAGGATTGGGGAAGTTGAGATTACAAAGCCGGTACGTAGCCTGCCTAGGACTCATAGGTGGGTTTGCTGTATCTGACTTCAGGAACATACCCTTTGAACAGAGAATCAAGTATGGAAGAAATAGCAGGGTGTGAGTCTGGCAGGAAGTGAGTGGGGCTGGCAGTGGAATAAATGTAGTGAATCACACGAAGGCATGTATATTCTAGAGTAGTGGCTTTCATTTTATTGAACATGAAATGAACCACCCCCTAAGGAAATCTTACACAGAGACATGAGCAATTAATACAAATAACAACTGAGTGCTTGTGTTTGAAGAGGACACTCATCTGGGGAACCATCCTTACACTGCAGATGAGAAAACCGAGGTTCAGAGAAGCCAGCAGCATCTCAAATACAGATTAAGTTAGTGATGCAAACCAGAATAAAATCTACTTGTCATTTATTGACTCCCAAGCCAGCGTTTGCTTTACTTCACCAGGATTGTTGCAAAAAAAGAACTCAGTCCTTAGGCTAAAATGGAGAGGCTGAGGTTAAGTAATATATGGCACTTCCACTGTTTCCTGTGGTTGTTCCTCACTCAGTGTAAGGAATGGGGGTGGAGTGGGTTACTGAAAAGCAACAGTTACTTCTCAGCATTCACAGAGAGGTATAATCCAAATATCAGTGTGAAGCTTTGTTTTGTGCAAAATTTCTTAGACGTGGTGTCCAGGGTCTGCTTTATGGTCCCTAGTAATATGAGGTATGCTTCACTGCAGGTTTTTCTCTTGTTTGCAGTAGTAACTCCCTGCAATACAGTCTATTCTTCTTTTATCAAGTGGTGATACATACCAGGTATGAATCTGAGCTGTGTGATCAAAATGGCAGCTCCAGCACAAACTAGTTATATAATCTGGTGTGAGATATTTAACTCCCAAGGGCTTCAGTCTCTCTTTACAATGGGAGTAGTACAGGTACCTACCTCATGCGATATTACAAGGTTTAAATAAAATAATACAGCTAACAACCTGGCATAGTGCCCAGCAGCATTGTTAGCCTAAAAGCTAATTGCTTAGCTAATTTCTCATTATGCTGAGAAATCCTTTGTTCCATTTAGGAAACTGAAAAAAATGACTTAGGCTAATTCAAGGTTCAAGTCAGTTATATTGGGGATCTGGAGTTTTGCTGAACCCCATGATGGTTTATCATCTTCATTACAGAACAATGTATTAGTCAGGGATTGTAGAGTAACTACTTTTAGGTATATGATGATCACTTAAAATTTAGAAGGAAAGCACAAAATTACGAAAGAATTAAGATTTTTTTTGGAAAAAAAGCACAAGAATAACCTACTTCATCACATTATTTTTAAGATAAAGCAGGATAATAATTGAAATATATTTAGCATAGTGATTGGCGAATGATAATCTGACAGTATAATTATTAGAGAAGCTGTAATGATATTTGAGGGTACTGATTCTGACATCAGAAAATGTGGTTCAAATTCTAGTTTCACTACTGAATAGCTATGTGACCTTGCTTAAGTTCATTAAACTCTATGAGAGTAGGTTCCTATTTCTGTAAAACAAAGCTAACCATAGAATTATTCTAGTGCCTGGAATAAGGAATTGCCCCCAAAGTAAGGTAGGTGCTAAAAAAGTTACCTATTAATAATAATTATTATAAAGGTAGGAGAAAACCTATTTCACATGAAAACACAATGTAGAAAGGGAGGAGAAAAGGCTTAGGGAAATCTTGCATAAATAAAGTGCTTATCTTTTAAATTATTTATTTAACACATTCTTAGAAGTCAAATGCCTGGATGGAGAATACATGAATAAAAACCAACAACAAATTCCCTGAGGTCCTGGAAATACAGGAAGCCAAATTAGCCACTAATTATAAATCATGTGTTGTTTATTTAGGATTTTCAACTCTCAGCTGGATTAATATCAACACCTGATAAATGGAAAATCAAAACAACGTGACCGAATTCATTCTTCTGGGTCTCACAGAGAACCAGGAGCTGCGGAGAATATTTTCTGCCGTGTTTCTCATCATGTATGCAGCCACTGTGTTGGGGAATCTACTCATTGTGGTAACTATGATCACAAGTCAGAGTCTGAGGTCACCTATGTACTTTTTTCTTACCTTCTTGTCCCTTTCGGATGTCATGTTCTCATCTGTCATTGCCCCCAAGGTGATTGTAGACTCCCTCTCCAAGAGCACTACCATCTCTCTCAAAGGCTGCCTGACCCAGCTCTTTGTGGAGCATTTCTTCGGCGGTATGGGGATCATCCTCCTCACTGTGATGGCTTATGACCGCTATGTGGCCATCTGTAGACCCCTGCACTACACGACCATCATGAGTCCACGGGTGTGCTGTCTGATGGTAGGAGGGGTTTGGGTGGGGGGATTTATGCACGCAATGGTACAACTTCTCTTCATGTATCAAATTCCCTTTTGTGGTCCTAATATCATAGATCACTTTATATGTGATTTGTTTCAGTTGTTGACACTGGCCTGCATGGACACCCACAACCTGGGGCTCTTGGTTACCCTCAACAGTGGGATGATGTGTGTGGCCATCTTCCTTATCTTAATCGCATCCTACATGGTCATCCTATGCTCCCTGAAGTCTTACAGCCCTGAGGGGAGGCACAAAGCCCTCTCTACTTGCAGCTCCCACCTCACAGTGGTTGTGTTGTTCTTTGTCCCCTGTATTTTCTTGTACGTGAGGCCTGTGGTCACTTACCCCATAGACAAGGCAATGACTGTGTCAGAGTCAATCATCACACCCATGTTAAATCCCTTGATCTACACGCTGAGGAATGCAGAGGTGAAAAATGCCATGAAGAAACTCTGGATGAAATGGGAGGCTTTGTCTGGGAAATGACTACAATGCCGAGAACATCATGTGTTTCCTACAAGGAGAAGTCATTCTTTCAGAAATGTGTAGGAGCTAAAACTGTCCATTCTTCACTGGCTGTCAAAGGAAGCCTTTTTTTGAGACGGAGGCTCTCTGTGTCACCCAGGCTGGCTTGCAGTGGCACAATCTTGGCTCTGCAGTCTCTACCTCCTGGGTAATTCTCCTGCCTCAGCCTCCCCAGTAGCTGGGACTACAGGCACGTGCCATGACACCTGGCTAATTTTTGTATTTTCAGTTGGATGGAGTTTCACCCTGTTGCCCAGGCTGGTCTCAAACTCCTGAGCTCAAGTGATTCCCCTGCCTCTGCCTCCCAAATTGCTGGGATTACAGGCATGAGCCACCGCACTGGCAGAGAGGAAGCTTTTAAAATTGTAAAATCAGGTTTATGATTCAGATTTTGTGCAATTTAGAGATTATGATATTCTTCTGCTTTATACCCTTCCCTAGCTTCCCTTGTCTTGGAAATTCTTTGCCTTGTCCTAGGATTCTCTTATTTTGCTTTTGTTTCCACCTCCAAACACATTTGAGGCCCTTGCCTCTTCCCTCATTGTGCATCAGTCATATATTTTTTTTCATCTGTCCTTAACACTATGCAAGCCTTTGCTCACCTCAGTGCTTTTGCTATTATATACTTTAAGTTCTGGGGTACATGTGCAGAATGTGCAGGTTTGTTACATAGGTTTACACATGCCATGGTGGTTTCCTGCATCCATCCCATCATCGAACTTAGGCATGTTATCCCTCCCCAAAACCCCTCCCCCTGTTACCCCTCCCCTAGTCCCCCCAATCCCCAACAGGCCCTGGTGTGTAATGTTCCCCTCCCTGTGTCAATGTGTTCTAATTGTTCAACACCTACTTATGAGTGAGAACATGTGGTGTTTGGTTTTCTGTTCTTGTGTCAGTTTGCTGAGAATGATGGTTTCCAGCTTCATCCATGTCCCTGCAAAGGATATGAACTCATCCTTTTTTATGGCTGGATAGTATTCCATGGTATTTATATGCCACATTTTCTTTATCTAGTCTATCATTGGTGAGCATTTGGGTTGGTTCCAAGGCTTTGCTATTGTAAACAGTGCCACAATAAACATATGTGTGCATGTGACTTTACAATTTTATGTTTTATAATCCTTTGGGTGTATACCCAGTAATAGGATTGCTGGGTCAAATGGTATTCCTAACTCTAGATCCTTGAGGAATCACCATACTGTCTTCCACAATGATTGAACTAATTTACACTCCCACCAACAGTGTAAAAGTGTTCCTATTTCTCCACATCCTCTCCAGCATCTGTTTTCTCCTGATTTTTTAATGATTGCCATTCGAACTGGCATGAGGTGGTATCTCAATGTGGTTCTGATTTGCATTTCTCTAATGACCAGTCATGATTAGCAGTTTTTCTTATGTTTGTTGGCTGCATAAATGTCTTCTTTTGCAAAGTGTCTGTTCATATCCTCTGCCCGCTTTTTGTTTGGGTTGTTTTCTTCTTGTAAATTTGTATGTTCTTTGTAGATTCTGGTTATTAGCTATTTGTCAGATGGGTAGATTGCAAAAATTTTTTCCCATTCTGTTGGTTGCTGGTTCACTCTAATGATATTTTCTTTTGTGTGTGGAAGCTCTTAAGTTTAATTAGATCTCATTTGTCTATGTTGGCTTTTGTTGCCATTGCTTTTAATGTTTTAGTCATGAAGTCTTTGCCCATGACTGCGTCCTGAATGGCATTGCCTAGGCTTTCTTCTAGGGTTTTAGGGTGGTAGGTCTTATGTTTAAATCTTTAATCCATCTGGAGTTAATTTTTGTATAAGGTGTAAGGAAGGGATCCAGTTTCAGCTTTCTGAATATGGCTAGCTAGTTTTCCCAACACCATTTATTAAATAGGAAATCTTCTTGCCATTGCTGGTTTTTGTCAGGTTTATCAAAGATCAGATGGTGGTAGATGTGTGACATTACTTCTGAGGCCTCTGTTCTGTTCCATTGGTCTATATCTATGATTTAATAACAGTACCATGCTGTTTTGATTTCTGTAGCTTTGTAGTATAATTTGAATTCAGGTAGCATAATGCCTCCATCTTTGTTCTTTTTGCTTAGGATTGTCTGGCCTATGTGGGCTCTCTTTTGGTTTCATATGAAGTTTAAGGTGTTTTATTTTTTCCCAGTTCTGTGAAAAATGTCAATAGTAGCTTGATGGGGACAGAATTGAATCTATAAATTACTTTGGTCAGTATGGCCATTTTCATGATGTTGATTTTCCCTAACCATTAGCATGAAATGTTTTCCCATCTGCTTGTGTCCTCTTTTATTTCCTTGAGCAGTGGTTTGTAGTTCTCCTTGAAGAGGTCTTTCACATCCTTTGTAAGTTGTATTCCTAGGTATTTTACTCTCTTTGTAGCAATTGTGAATGGGAGTTCACTCATGATTTGGCTCTCTGTTTGCCAGTTATTGGTGTATAGGAATGCCTGTGATTTTTGCACATTGATTTTAAATCCTGAGACTTTGCTGAAGTTGCTTATCATCTTAAGGAGATTTTGGACTTAGATGATGGGTTCTTCTAAATATACAATCATGTCATCTGCAAATAGAGATAATTTGACTTCTTCTTCTCCTAATTGAATACTCTTTATTTCTTTTTGTTGCCTGACTTCCCTGGCGAGTACTTCAAATACTATGTTGAGTAGGAGTGGTGAGAGAGGGTATCCTTTTCTTGTGTCAGTTTTCTAAGGGAATGCTTCCAGTTTTTGCCCATTCAGTATGACATTGACTGTGGGTTTGTCATAAATAGCTGTTATTACTTTGAGATACATTCCATTGTTACCTAGTTTATTGAGAGTTTTTAGCATAAAGAATTTTGTCAAAGGCCTTCTCTGCATCTATTGAGATAATCATGTGATTTTTGTCGTTGGATCTGTCTATGTGATGGATTATGTTTATAGATTTGTGTATGTTGAACCAGTCTTGCATCTCAGGGATGAAGCCAACTTGATCATGATGGATAAGCTTTTTGATGTGCTGTTGAATTCAGTTTGCCAGTATTTTATTAAGGATTTTTGTATCTATGTTCATCATGGATATTGGTCTGAAATTTTATTTTTTAGTTGTGTCTCTGCCAGGTTTTGGTATTAGAATGATGTTGGTTTCATAAAATGAGTTAGGGAGGATTCTCTCTTTTTGTATTATTTGGAATAATTTCAGAAGGTATGGTACCAGCTCCTCCTTGTACCTCTGGTAGAATTCTGCTGTGAACCCATCTGGACCTGGACTTTTTTTTTGGTTGGTAGGCTATTAACTGCTTCCTTAACTTTAGACCTTGTAATCCATCTATTCAAGGATTCAGCTTCTCCCTGGTTTAGTCTTGGGAAGGTGTAAGTGTCCAGGAATTCATCTATTTCTTCTTGATTTACTGGTTTTTGTGCATAGAAGTGTTTGTAGTAATCTCTGATGATAGTTTATATTTCTATGCAATCAGTGGTGATATCCTCTTTATCATTTTTTATTGAATTTATTTGATTCTTCTCACTCCTCTTTTTTATTAATCTGGCTAGCAGTCTATCTATTTTGTTGATCTTTTCAACAGTGTTATGTGGCACTGAGAAGAATATATATTCTCTGGATTTGGGTTGGAGAGTTCTGTAGATGTCTATTAGGGCCAATTTGTCTAGATCTGAGTTCAAGTCCTGGATATCCTTGTTAATTTTCTGTCTCATTGATCTGTCTAATATTGACAGTGGTGTGTTAAAGTCTCCCACTATTTTGTGTGGAAGTCTAAGTCTCTTTGCAGGTCATCAAAAACTTGCTTTATGCATTTGGGTGCTCCTGTATTGGGTGCATATATATTTTTGTTAGTTAGCTCTTCATGTTGCACTGATCCCTTTACCATTATGTAATGCCCTTCTTTGTCTCTTGTGATCTTTGTCGGTTTAAAGTCTGTTTTATCAGAGACTAGGATTGCAACTCCCGATATTTTTGCCCTCCATTTGCTTGGTAAATCTTCCTCCATCTCTGTATTTTAAGCTTATGTGTGTCTTTGCACATGAGATGGATCTCTTGAATACAGCACACTGATGGGTCTTGACTCTTGATCTAATTTGCCAGTCTGTTTCTTTTGATTGGGACATTTAGCCCATTACATTTAAGGTTAATATTGTCATGTGTGAAATTGATTGTGTCATTTTGATGCTAGCTAGTTGTTTTGCCCATTGATTGATGCAGTTTCTTCACAGTGTCAGTGGTTTTTACAATTTGATAGGCTTTTGGAGTGGCTGGTACTGGTTGTCCCTTTCCTTATTTAGTGCTTCTTTCAGGAGCTCTAGTAAGGCAGGTCTGGTGGTGACAAAATCTCTCAGCAATTGTTTTTCCGTAAAGGATTTTATTTCTCCTTCACTTATGAAGCTTAGTTTGGCTGGATGTGAAATTCTGGTTTTTAAATTTTTTTCTTTAAGGATGTTGAATATTGGCCACCACTTTCTTCTGGCCTGTAGGGTTTCTGCCAAGAGTGAGTCTGATGGGCTTTTCTTTGTGGGTAACCTGACCTTTCTCTCTGGCTGTCTTTAGCATGTTTTTCTTCATTTAAACCCTGGTGAATTTGGTGATTATGTGCCTTGGGGTTACTCTTCTTGAGGAATATCTTTGTGGTGTTCTCTGTATTTCCTGAATTTGAATGTCAGCCTGCCTTTTGAGGTTGAGGAAGTTCTCCTGGATAATATCCTGAACAGTGTTTTCCAACTTGGTTTCATTCTCTCCATCACATTCAGGTACACCAGTCAAACGTACATTTGGTCTTTTCACATAATCCTGTATTTCTTGGAGGCTTTGTTCATTTCTTTTCACTCCTTTTTCTCTAATCTTGCCTTCTCATTTTATTTCATTGAGTTGATCTTCAATCTCTGAAATCCTTTCTTCTGTTTGCTCGATTTGGCTATTGAAACTTGTAAAAACTTCATGAAGTTCTCATGTTGTGTTTTTCAGTCCCATCAAGTCATTTATGTTCTTCCCTAGGCTAGTTATTCTAGTTAACATTTCATCTAACCTTTTTTCAAGGTTCTTAGTTTCCTTGCATTGGGTTAAAACATGCTCCTTTAGCTTTGTGAAGTTTGTTATTACCCACCTTCTGAAGCCTGCTTCTGTCAGTTTGTCAAACTCATTCTCTATCCAGTTTTGTTCCAATACACAGGGAAATATTTTTAACATTAATTAAAAATTAAGGAATAAGAAATTCATTATATGAAATTATGAAATACATACAATATACAAATTTGCAAAAATACAAAGATCAAATATTATATTAAAACTTTCTAAAATGTTGGGTGTAATTATTATTGGAAAGAGGAAAAGATATATTTCTTTTTTGTTTGTATTTTTCAAGAGTAACGCTACTGTGATAACTGGAAAAGTAGCTTAGAAATGCATATAGAACATGAGCCAATTTTGTTTTATCAGTGTGTACACATACACTTCAATAATGTTTGCATTAAGCTAGAGGGTCAATATATTTTATACACATTTTTTCTTTTCTTTTCTTTTTTTTTTTTGGAAATAGCTAGGAGAGAAAGATCAATGTAGACATTTTTTTTTCTTCAAAGAAAGGAGAATTCCTTTGAGCGGATAAATGAGGAAGAAGGGCTATAAAGTCACCAATGTAAGAATCTCAAATCAGGGCTTCAAGAATATCTGTAGGGCCAGAGAAGGGAAGCTCAGAGGGGATCTCATAGAAAAACTTCTGTGTGTAAAGAAGAGAAGTGATTGTGAGAATGCTGCATAGACTGGGGGAGACATCTAGAAAAAAAGGTATAATAATGTTTGAAAAAATATTTCCTTAGAAGTGTTGAAAATAGACTAGACAAAAATAAAATGCATAGAATGACTTTCACATTAATTCTTTGGATGAAAATCAAACCTCATAACCTGCCCTGGGCAGCTTCAGTGACTTGGATATGGTTTTAGAATGGTCTAACATGTTTTTCATGTCTATAAATTATTAAATATCTCACATAAAGACTTCAGAAGAAAACAGAAGACTTTGAAACAACTTTCCTATTTTGTCCCAGGGACCAAGAAAATCAGATTACCGATGTCATCTTCGTCCTCTTGGGCTTCTCAGAATATCCAGACCTTCAGGTGCCCCTGTTCCTGGTCTTCCTGACCATCTACACAGTCACTGTGCTGGGAAACCTGGGCATGATCATGGTCGTCAGGATCAACCCCAAACTCCACACCCCATGTACTTTTTCCTCAGCCACTTGTCATTTGCTGATTTCTGTTATTCCACCACAGTTACACCCAAACTGCTGGAGAACTTGGTTGTGGAAGACAGAAGCATCTCCTTCACAGGATGCATCATGCAATTCTCCTTTGCCTGCATATTTGTGGTGACAGAAATATTCATGCTGGCAGTGATGGCCTATGACAGATTTGTGGCGGTGTGTTACCCTCTACTGTACACAGTTGCAATGTCCCAGAGGCTTTGTTCTTTGTTGGTGGCTGCATCATACTCCTGGGGGATAGTCTGTTCCTTGACAATTACTTCTTTCTCCTGGAATTATCCTTCAGAGGAAATGATACCATGAATAACTTTGTGTGTGAGCCTGCTGCCATTGTTGCTGTGTCATGCTCTGACCCCTATGTGAGCCAGAAGATCATTTTTGTTTCTGCCGTATTTAGTGAAATAAGCAGCCTGATGACCATTCTCACCTCCTATGTTTTCATTTTTATCACTGTCATGAAGATGCCTTCCACTGAGGGCACATGCTCCACATGTTCCTCCCAGCTGACCACCATTATCATTTTCCATGGGACCAGCTTTTTTCTCTACTGTGTTTCTAACTCCAAAAGTTCATGGCTCATGGTCAAGGTGGGCTCTGTCTTTTACACAGTGGTCATTCCCATGCTGAACCCCTTGATCTATAGCTTCAGGAAAAAAGATGTCAAAGAGACAGTTAGGAAGTTAGTCTTTACCATATATTTATGTCTTATGTTAAAGTCTAGAAGATTAACTTATTTCTATTCAAGAATATTGTGCAGAACTACCCAAAAGTTCTAGAATTGCTAACAATCCAAATTCCTTTTTCAAACAGCAAAGCAGTGCATGTGTTTAATATAACCCCTAGTTAATGGTTATTTGACATCTGCTTAAATTCTAGTAGATTAGCTAGCAAGTAACAGCAATATAATCTCTAATGATGTAACTTGTCATTAAATTCAAAATTTGTCATGTTAAGATTTCTGGGTTAATATACATTACCCTTTTGCTGCCCAGGTAAACCTTCCATTCTTTTTCGGTTGTTGGAGAACGGTCTTGTAGATTTGTTCTGAAAATTTATAGCTTACCATGAAGGTGGATATAGCAAATGCAATACAGTAAAGTAAGAGATGTTCAGCATTCAGGCACTGAGTTTAAAAGAAATATTTGTTGAATTCCACATAGGGTGCATTGATGTATTCGAAGTCTGTATAAGGCATAAGTCTGCCCACAAAGTCCAGAATGTTGTTTAGTAAAATTTTATTGGTTAACATAAAATTTTATTTGGCCATTGTACACAATACATAAAAAAATGAAAATAGCCACATATTTCAGAAATAGGTATTTTGAAATCTGAATTCGCCCTTCCTGACAATCTTGATTTGTATGAGTTATATATTGATCCACAACAAAATACCACAAATGTCAGTGATAAATAACATTCGGTAATTATTATTACTTTGTCAATTGATTCGGTAGTCCTGCTAATATCAGCTGGTGCATTGTGGCTAATGTCAGTGTAACGTGTTAATGGGAACTCATAGACCTGCATGATGATTGGATAGCCCTGCCGCTATGTGTCTCTGATCCTTTATAGCATCATCTGTCTTACAGTGATGAACATATGTGTGATTTATTTATTTACATTCTTTGATCTGGATGGTTTTTGGGTGGATGGATAGAAAGAGTAACTTTTAATGCTGTTAGTAGCGTCAAGCCTTTTTCTGTATCTTTTCTATGGAATGTTTTATTTATCATCATTTCATTGATATAGACATAAAATACTATAAAATTTATTTTAGTAATTGTCCTGTGTATATCTTCTATAATAATTTTGCAGTTGTGGTATGCATTATTCCAGTATTATTTTTAATGGCAAACTTTTACACTTTTAAATGAAATGTCTTATTAATCATTAACATTGTTATTAATTTATGCTTTTCTTACATCTTCATGGAGTTCTATTTGCATTTTTTTTTAATTTGTATTGACTTTATAGTTTTTAATATGTTAAATATAGTCATGTTTTATGACTGCTCATATAGATGTAAACCAACTGTATTCTTATTACTGGTATCACTCTGCCCTCTAGTGGGCATTCTATTTTTTGCCACTTGTAACAGAAAAATTTATTCTCTCAGCTACTATTTAGGTGAATTTTGTGCAATTAGACTATATGAAAACAAATTCTATGAATTACAATTGGCTTAGAATGATACAACAATTAGACAAGAGTTGACTTGGTAATATTGATGAAAAGTGGAATATTTTCTCATTAAATCAAACTAGGATAACATTTTTAAAAAACCGTTTCTTCGTGCAAGAAAGAATATTGGATCAAGATTTATTCGTCAACCTTTTATATAATTTGGTAGTTTTCCAGGAAAAATCATTACAATATTCAAGTTTTGGTTAACCATTTGTAATATTTTTGAAAACCTTATGAATACATTCAGAAACTCTTGGAGGATTAAATGGTATAAAAGTTTGATTTGTAAACATATAGTTTTGCAAATGTAAAGGAAAATGCAAAACTCAGTGTATGTGATATACAGGCGTACTTAACATATGCATATGTGGTTTATGCATAATGTATGCATATGTTTCTGTATTGCTTGATTCTTCCTTTTATGTATCTATGTCTATTAATCTATCTCCTATCTATCTTCCTATCCATCATCCATCATCTATCTGTATTGAAATTAGTGCTTCCCTTAAGCCTTCTGTTGCAAACATCAGGCATAAAGAGGATTTTGTTGTGCAGAGCCAATAACTCTGCATTTATTTATCCTTGTGTCCCTGGTAAGCAGTGCTTTTTTTTGTCTCTATAATTTGATGCGTCTAGGTACCAAATATACCTGGTATCCTTTGATGTTTGCCTTTTGTACCTGGCTTGTTTCACTTAGCTTCGTGTTCTCATGGCTCATGCACGTTGAATCATCTCATGGATGTTTGGGTTGTTTTTACCTTTGAGCTACTGTGAATAACATACTGTTAAGAACATTGGTGTACAAATATCCATTTGAATCTCTGCTTTCAATTATTTTGTATATATTGGAAGTGGCATTGCTGGGTCCTGTGTATTTTAATGTTTAATTATTTGAGGAACTACCATAGGTTTTTCCAGAGCAGCTTCACCATTTTACGTTCTCACCAGTAATGTTCAAGGGGTCCAATCCATTCCATCTCCCTAAAGTTTGTTATTTTCCACTTGTTTCCTGTTTTTCTTTTTCATACTTGCTGTCCTAATGGGAGTGAAGTGGTAGCTAACTGTTTTGTTTATTTGTTTGTTTATTTTGTGTGTTATTATTGTATAAGACCAAAAACCTCAACAGAATTTTAATTGTATACAGTATGGTAAAAATAACTAAAAGCACAATGTTGTACAGCAGAACTCTAGAATCTGTTCATTTTGAGTAAGTGAGTTGCCGTTCGTTGTGGTTTTGATTTGCAGTTCCCTCAGTATTAGTGATGGATATCTTTCCACATGCTTACTGGCATGTGTATATCTTCTTTGAAGCCATGTGTATTCAAGTTATTTACCTATTTTTGAATTGAGCTGTGTTTGTTTTGTTGATTTATAGGAATTTTTAAAATACATATTCTGTATATTAATCTCTTAGAAATATGATTTCAAAAGATTTTCTCCTACATATTGGGTTACCGCTTCACTCTGTTGGGTGTGTTCTTTGAAGTTTTTAATTTTGATGAAGCCCATTCTACCTATATATTTATAGGTAAATACCTTTGGTGTGATATAAAATAAATAATTAACAAATTCAATGTCATGAAGTTTTTATTCTAGGTCTTCTCTGAAAAGTTTTGGATTTGTGTTTTCTCAAAATCTCATGTAGTCCCTAGTGTTGGATGTGGGACCTTGTGTTGGTGATTGAATTGTGGGGGTGGTTTCTCATGAATGGTTCGGTGGGTTCTGACGAATGATTTATCACCATTCTCTTGGTGCTCTTCTTGTGACAGTGAGTGAGTGAGGTCTCATGAGATCTGTTTATCTAAAAATGTGTAGCAACCCCCACTACCATCTCTTCCTCTTGCTCCAGCCATGTAGGATATCCTGCTTCTCTTTGGTCTTCTACCAAAATTGTAAGTTTCCTGAGACCTCCTCAGAAGCCAAGAAGATGCCATCATTATGCTTCCTGTACAGCTTGAGGAACGATGAGACAATTAAACTACCTTTCTTTATAAATTACGGAGTCTCAGGTATTGCTTAGCAATGTGACAACTGACTAAATATGTCCTAAGAGTTCTATAGTTTTAACTCTAAGCTTTAGGCATTTGTTCCACTTTAAGTTAATTTTTTTGTTCATTGTGTAAGATAAGTTCTTAAATTTATTCTCTTGGAGGAGGGTAGTTTGCTCAACACCATCTGTTAAAAAGACCGCCCTCTTCTGACTGCATGATGTTGGCACTCATGTGTAATACAATTGAGCATATATACGTATGTTTACTTCTGGATTGTCTATTATATTCAATCAGTCTATTTTCTTTACTTTACCATTACTTCACTGCTTTAATTACTGTAGCTTTCTGGTAAGTATGAAATCAGAAAGTATAAAACCTCCAACTTGCTTTTCTTTTTAAAGAGTGTTTTGGCGATTTAGTGTCTCATGTAATTCTGTCTAGGTTTTAGAATGGATTTTTCTATATAAAAATATTGGGGTATTGATAGAGTTTTCACTGTATTTGTATTTGCTATGGGGAGTATTAGCATCTGAAAAATAAAGGCTTCAAATCTATGAACATGAGATGACTTTTCAATTTTTTTATATTCTTTTTAATTTCTGTCAGCAACATTTTATACTTTTCAGTGTATATTCTTTTGTCTGTTTGGCTAAGTTTATTCCTAAGTATTTCATTCTTTTTGATGCAAATGCAAATATATTGTTTTCTTAAGTTTTTAAGAGGGTTTGTTCTTTGAAAGTGTAACAAATACAACAGATTTTTGTATGTGTAATTTGTATTCTGCAGTATTGCTGGATTTGTTTATTAGTTCTAAGAGTTATGTTTGGGTAAGTGTGTTTGGAAACTTTAGGATTTTCTATATATAACATATGTTGGTTGGGCATGGTAGCTCACACCTGTAATTACAGCACTTTGGGAGACTGAGGCAGGTAGATCACCTGAGATCAGGACTTCAAGACCAACCTGGCCAACATGGTGAAACACCAACTCTACTAAAAATACAAAAAATGAGCTGGGCATGGTGGTGGGAACCTGCAATTCCATGTGTATGGACGACTGAGGCAGGAGAATCTCTTGAACCTGGGAGGCAGATGTTGCAGTGAACCGAGATGATGCTATTGCACTCCAGCCTGGGCAACAAGAGCAAAACTCCATCTTAAACAAATAAAAATAAAAATTAAAAGTCATCTGCTAAAATTCTGAGGTTTTTTTTTTTCTGTCAAATTTGGATGTTTTAAAAAGTTTTTCTTGCATAATTGCTCTGGCTAGAAACTTTAACACGATTTTCAATGAAAGTATTCTTATTCCTGAACTTTGAGGAAAATCTTTTAGTCTTTCGTGTTTGAGTTTTAATTAGCTGTAGGTTTTTAATATATGGCTGGTCTTAATATGTTGAGAATGTTTTCTTCTGTTAGTTTTTTTAGTGTTTAATTATGAAAGAGTGTGGACTTTTGTCAAATCCCTTTTCTGTATCAATTGAGAAGATCATGTATTTTTTTCATTTACACTGTTAATGTGGTGTATTACCCTAATTAATTTTGATGTGGTAAATTGTACTATACTTACATTCCAGGAATAAATTATACTTGCCATGTGTTTAATTTTAATATCTTTCTATATGCTGTTGAATACAGCTTATAATATTTTGCTGAGGATTTTTTCCATATCTGTTTCTAATGAAATTCACAATGAATTTAGAGAATCGCTGAAATACATATCTAATAAATAGAGAAATAATGCAGATCACATTTACTTAAAGGAAAGTTGAACAGGTATTTATGTAAGTTGAATAGCTACTTATTACCTACAATGAAGCTCACACTACAATGTTATATTACAAAGGATAATATACAATATAGCTGTGACATTTATTGTACAAGCTTTGTATCAGAAAGGCACTACTATATACATACCCACATAAGAATGAGAAAACGAGAAATATAAAAAAAATTGACAATAGTTATCTCTGTATTGCTGCCCAATAGCTGATTTTTTTTTTGGTACATTTTGTATTTTCCAGGTATTTTAAGTCAAAATATTTTGTCTGGGTCAACGTATTTAAAAAAAGATCATAGGATTCAAGTTTATGATGAAATTATTCACCAGTCATTACAAGAAATTACATGCAACCAGGATGTCACATGGGGCACTGTTTAATCTAATTGCTTTATTTGTGTCCTCCTAGGCAGCACTTCAATGATTTCTCTAGGATTAACACCCCTAAGGCTTTGGAGGCCTATATACGTGTAACACAGTTTGGCGTTAGGATTCAGCCTTTTGGTCACATTTTCTCTCCATTTTCACCGAGATTCTTTTGGAAAAATTATGGGAAGAAAGTCATTTTCTTGAAACATTTATCGAAATATAGTGTAGACCCCAGCCACTTTTATTATGATTGGCCTTTTTTATTTAAGTTGAATTCTCCACAGGAAGTTTTTGGGAGTCTATTAATCTTTGCAAAGAAGCTTTAGTAAATGAATAAATCAATTCCTTCTGCACTTAAGTGAGTTATTCAATTATTACTTTATATAACTTTAGAAGGAAAATAGTGTGTTCCAATAATCTTTGCAGGAGGTAAACCCATGTGTAAATCTTACTGCTGTGATAGTTCTGTTAACTGTAAATGTTTGATTCATTACCTTTCACCATATTTCTTCTTATTAATTGGCCTGTATTACTAGGAATTACTTTTATTCTTATGATAAGAATATTCTTCTACTTCTTTTTATGTTCACAAACTTTAGTTTCAATAAATAGTAAGAATTGTATGCTATATTGTGTAATTTGCAATTACATGCATTATTCCTCAAAATATTTTTTAGAAGAAAAAGTTGAGGTCAAGGCCAATATTTTCTAATTTTGTAATTTCTAAAATGCCTATTACAGTGCTAAGTACATAGTAAATACACAATTGGAAAGCCACATCGGGTGTCACTACAAAAGAGGGAAAGCCTGTGCACAGCAGCATGAGCCTTCTTTCAGCTAAACAAGGGTGACACTTCCTGGGGCTAAATGGGAGATGGTGAACTTTGGCCCCACGTCTTTTGGTAAAGAAAGAGAGTGTAAAAAGTGGGATGAAAAGTGACACACATAGAAAGAATGTGTGGGTAGCAATATGTTGAATATATATATAGAAATGCATATCTTGGATGAAAATGATTTTCTTTTCAAGCCCAGGAGGCTCAGAGTGTGTTAGAACATCCTTAGGAAAAAGTACAGATTTAGGAAAATGCTTGAAAAAGCATGTTCAGTGAGAAAATTTGCACTCCATGGGTTTTGTGTTAAACTGAATCATACGTTTATAAAATAACAATAAATGTAGAAGATCAAATCACAGATATCAAATGAAGTGAATGTAAAGAAGCAGTTAAAGAAACCACATGAATATGTAATATGTACATATATATAATTTCATATATAACCCTAACCTATACAATACTATATATATACTACAGGCACTTATGTTTTCTGCAAAATATAAGTGCATGCCATATGTCCTGGAGGCTAAACATTGTAACAACTCAGTATAAACTAAAGAGTATTTAATTTCAGCTAATGATAAAGCCTAGAAGTTTTATGGATTGCTGTGTGGAATGGTGTTCTTTTTATGCCTACTACTATTTTAGCTTTCAGTAAGCAGTCATGACATGGTTCTGGATTAAATGACACAAAATTACAGTTTAGTTACTCCTCATTTTCCCTTCTAACTGTCCTTGTTTTATTCTAATTCAAGATGCTTAGATCTCACGGGGTTTCACTATAGCTACTCGATCTTTAGGACTCAAGCTGTGTCTCAGTGCATTGTGAGTTTACAGTGTGGTCTTGATTTAATAGGCAAGTCTAACTTCTTTAGTAGTAGCATAAATTTATACCCCAATACAAGTATAATATGTGGCTAGAGTTATTCGATCATATATACATTCATTTATTCAATAAAGATTATTGAGAACCTACTATGTCTTAGCCTTCCATATTTCTCCTCATTAATATTATTTTATTGTAGAACAAAGATTTCTTGAAATGGCAAAGAAGAAAACATGAGTAAAATATATATTATATTACAGATGTTGCATAATATTGATATTTTCAGGGTTTATCATAACAGATAATGACATAGTTAAAGCTATGACCGTGGTTCTGATGAATGAGTCAAATTGAGATAAAATTGTTAGAAAAGATGAAGAAATTATAAGAATAGAGTATAGAAAACATTTTCTGTGTGTCTATCATAAGCAATTCAATGCAAACAAAACCAAACAAAAACCTTCTAACCAAATAAAAACCATTGTAAAATCTCTGGAAGTGATGTTTCTCATCCATGGAGGTTTTGAGTTAGATGGAATTTTGATGACCTGAGAATGATGTGGCAGAAAGTACTTCAGAATAACAAAAAGGATCTGGATGTATTATTATTGTTTCCAGTCCAAATTATTCAATATATCGGATATTAAAATATATCGAGAATAAATAACAGATTTTTACAATATTCAATAATTAGATAAATGTGGCTGATCAGGTGCATTATTCACATTCTACAGCAAGAATCTAAAATATGTGGAGAGAAATGTGTGATTACATGTAGGGAGGTCATTGGAAAGGGAAATTCAGAAATACCTATAGAAACAACTGTTACCAAAATGTAATGATCATTTTTATGAGTCATTAATTTTCTTTTTTGAGTTCCAAGTTCTCATCATTTAATAGAGAAAGTGAAAAAATTACTGAAACTCAAAATAAGCATTGTATTGAAATGAAATAAAATGGCAATGCTTATCTTCCTCCGTGATAAGCATTTTCACTAAACTCTGACTCATGCAGAAGTTAGACTGGTCCTTCTTATGGAGCCAGTTGCCTCTGAGGCTATTGAACCAGATCATTTGAAATACACTGGAGCCAACTGCACTTTTGTTCTTGCCTTCTCAATTCCCATATTTCATTATTACATTGACACACAATTTTTATGCACTGTATAATTGTGATATTAGTATATTCTAGTGTTTGAAACAATGTAATGGTTAAAACTAATCTTTTCCATGACACTCTTTATGGATAAGCTCTAAACCTCATTTTACTCAGGACTTGTTCTCATTTTACTCAGCCTTGTCCAAATACTTCTTCTTGCATCTCTGAATCAACTTTCCTATTTTGTCCCAGGGACCAGGAAAATCAGACTTCTGATGTCACCTTCATCCTCTTGGGTTTCTCAGAATATCCAGACCTTCAGGTGCCCCTGTTCCTGGTCTTCCTGACCATCTACACAGTCACTGTGCTGGGAAACCTGGGCATGATCATGGTCGTCAGGATCAACCCCAAACTCCACACCCCATGTACTTTTTCCTCAGCCACTTGTCCTTTGTTGATTTCTGTTATTCCACCACAGTTACACCCAAACTGCTGGAGAACTTGGTTGTGGAAGACAGAAGCATCTCCTTCACAGGATGCATCATGCAATTCTCCTTTGCCTGCATATTTGTGGTGACAGAAATATTCATGCTGGCAGTGATGGCCTATGACAGATTTGTGGCAGTGTGTTACCCTCTACTGTACACAGTTGCAATGTCCCAGAGGCTTTGCTCTTCGTTGGTGGCTGCATCATACTCCTGGGGGATAGTCTGTTCCTTGACAATTACCTTCTTTCTCCTGGAATTATCCTTCAGAGGAAACAATATCATTAATAACTTTGTGTGTGAGCCTGCTGCCATTGTTTCCGTGTCATGCTCTGACTCCTATGTGAGCCAGAAAATAATTTTAGTTTCTGCCGCATTCAATGAAATAAGCAGCCTGATGATCATTCTCACCTCCTATGCTTTCATTTTTATCACTGTCATGAAGATGCCTTCCACTGGGGGGCGCCGGAAGGCGTTCTCCACGTGTGCCTCCCACCTGACCGCCATTACCATTTTCCATGGGACCATCTTTTTTCTCTACTGTGTTCCTAACTCCAAAAGTTCGTGGCTCATGGTCAAGGTGGGCTCTGTCTTCTACACAGTGGTCATCCCTATGCTGAATCCCTTAATCTATAGCCTCAGGAACAAAGATGTGAAAGAGACAGTTAGGAAGTTAGTCTTTACCAAATTACTATGTCTCATAAAGTCTAGAAGATGAACTTATTCCTCTTCAAGAATATTGTGCAGAACTGCCCAAAAGTCTAGAATTGCTAACAATCCAAATTCCTTTTCAAACAGGAAAGCAGTGCATGTGTTTAATTTAACCCCTAGTTACGTGGTTTTTTGTCATCTGTTTAAATTCTAGTAGATTAGCTAACAAGTAACACAGCAATATAATCTCTAATGATTTAACTTGTCATTAAATCAGAATTTGTTATGTAAAGATTTCTGAGTTAATGTACATTTTCCTTTTGCTGCCCAGGTAAACTTTGTATTCTTTTTCGGTTGTTGGAGAATGGTCTTGTAGATTTGTTCTGAAAATTTATAGCTTACCATGAAGGTGGATATAGCAAATGCAATACAGTAAAGTAAGAGATGTTCAGTATTCAGACACTAAATTTAAAAGAAATAGTTATTAAATTCCACATAGTGTGCATTAGTGTATTCTAAGAGTGTATAAGGCATATGTCTGCCCACAAAGTCCAGAATGTTGTTTGGTAGAATTGTATTGGTTTACATAAAATTTTATTTGTTCATTATATACAATATATTAAAAAAAAAGCCACATATTTTCGAAACAGCTATTTTGAAATCTGAATTTGTCATTCTCGACAATCTATTTCTATTTAAGTTATATATTGATCCATATCAAAATACCATAAAGGTCAGTGATACATAACATTAGGTAATTATTATTATTTTATCTATTGATTTGGCAGTTATGCTAATATCAGCAGGTGCATTGTGGGTGTATTATCTAGTCTAACTTGTCTAATGGGAACTCATAGACCTGTGTAATAATTGAGTAGCTCTGCCTCTATGTGGCTGTGATCCTGTGAACGATTGAGCTAGCTGAAGTATTTTCTTCCACCCTTGACGGGAAAGTCACAAGTGGCAATGTACAACAACAAATGCTTCCATTCATGTCATGTCTTTTAACATTCTTTTAGGCAAAGGGAATCACATGGCTGGGTCCCAAGTTAATGACTGAGGAAGGGTGTCTACCTCTTATCGTAGAATTAAAAAGTTACAAGGCTAAGAACATAGATATAGAGAGGCATGAAGCATTCTGCCTAATATTTCTGTATATCTAAATTGTTGGGGAACTTTAGTTAATGGGAAATTATCCTTCTTATTCCAGATAACTTTGGTCCTAGTTTGACACAAGTCTTCTATAAATTGATGAGGCATTTAATTGGCTTAACTAAGTGACCGTTTTTGTTGATTGTTACTTGCTGTTCGTTGTTCATGTTTAAGAGGAAAGACAAGGTCTTAGTAAGTTTCCATATGTCATGGTTCCAATATTCCTGCCCTTCATGTTCAAATAAAAATGACAATTTTCTGTACTATATAGCTTTATTATAAAACGGTTTAACCCAAGCCACTTATCTTATTACTTAGTAATACATAAAAATATTTTATAACAAACTATATTATGTAACTATAGTATTGCATAATTTATATAACTTCTAATTGTTCTTCAAAAGGGGCTCATATAAACTCAAGTAAATGTTCCTATAAAGTACATTAATAGGTTGTGTGTATGTTAATAAAAACATTTTAAGAAAAAAATATATTTAGAGAAGCTGAACACAGTATAAAATCAACTATATTTGCCACATTCTGCAGGTCCTTGGATTTAAAATCTTATTTGAAAAAAATTATATGATAGATATTAGGTAAATTATAATTTGTAAACTATAATTAGCTGAGCAAAGCAACATTTTAAAGTTGTTGTTTAGTTATTTTTGCTATATGTTTTTGTTTCTATTTGTCTATGACTGAAATTCTAGTATTGCCTTAATAAATAATTATACCCTTTCTCTCATATAAATAACATTGTTAAAGAATAATATCAATCTTATGTAAACTCCCCTAGATAATAGAATAAGAGGGGATGCTTTCCAATGCATTTTATGAGGGCAGATTTGCCACAATAGAAAATTACAAACAAATTACTCTCATAGATGTATCTGCAAAATACTACAAATATCAAAGTCAAATTCATTCATTTAAAAGGTTACTATTTTGTATGCAAGAGAGATTTAATTCTAGAAAGCGGGATTGAAATACCACTTGTATTCTACCATTGTAAACTACTACATTAACAAAAGACAGAAAAATATATAATTATTTCAATAGATGTAGAAAATTATTTACTAAAACTCAATAACTTTGCAATGAACAGCATCGACAAATATAAATAGAAGGCATATCATGATAAGTGGGAGAGCTCATTCACTTTCTACTCCTTGGCTAATAAAATATCAACAGCACAAAAGACAGTGTCACTGGAGTTTTACTTAAGGGAGGACACACTTTTTATTCCCAGAGGAATTTGAATCAATAACTACAGAGTCAGAGACAGAGGTAGAAATAAAATTGGGAATGACCTAATTTCCTTTTGTTAGCTGGTTTCTTGTTATGTTCTGCTGGTTGATACATTAGAAAGCCATTTGGAGCAGGTGGTGTCAGATGGTACCTGGTTCTCGTTATATACTAGCTATACATGTGGAGGAAGTACCACTGATGCCCTTCATTTTGGAACAGTGTTTAAAATTGACTTTTTTTGGGGAACAAACTGTAGTGATCTCCCTCAGAGCCCCAGCAGTGTCCCCTCCACTGAAGGGAGAATCCTGCATCTACAGGGCCTTTCCTCCACTGGTGAGGGTCTGTTAATATCAGCACCCCCTAAACCTAGGGATAGCAGCTGCCACCTGCAGTTATTCCCATGTTACTTCTGGGCTCATTTTTCTCCCCTTCCCTCATGTCCTCTCAGGTCCCCTCTGGTCCCCTCCCCAACCTTCGTTTCCTTCCTTCCTTCCTTCCTTCCTTCCTTCCTTCCTTCCTTCCTTCCTTCCTTCCTTCCTTCCTTCCTTCCTTCCTCCTTCCCTTCCTCCCTCCCTTCCTCCCTCCCTTCCTCCCTCTCTTCCTTTCTGCCCACTCCCTCCCTTCCATGTTAAATCAGCAAGTGTTGAATAATTTCCTCTAATGTTTTATCTTTAAAAATGACTAGCATGATTTCTGTGTCCTTGAATGGAGCCCAAACGATAGCCAGAGTGTTTATAGGCAACAGAATTTCAAACAGAGGTTGATTTTGAATACAACTTTTAAAACTTTGTCCAAATATGAGACCGAATTTCAAGACTAGTGGCTTGAGTATGATACTCTTTTGCAAAGATAAATAAATAGAAAAGAAGAACGTCATTGAGAATTTCTAGCAGATTCATTTATTTTTGGTGTCACACTGCAGATCAGCAACACAAGGAGGAACTTCTCAGTGAATGGCAGTGGGTTGACTAGGTATCCCTGCCACACCAAGACAATCAAACAAATAAATACCATGATTTCTAGCTGCATTATAGATTTAATGTTAAGGGAATCTCCACTCTCAGGAAACCAGTTTTCAGCTTTTGCTAACAATACATTGGAACAAACTGTAGTGATCTCCCTGAGAGCCCCAACAGTATCCCCTCCACAGAAGGGATACAGTTTGTATTTTCTAGTGTTTTCTTCATATGAAATAATACAGCATGAAATAAATTTTGTCTGCTTTTTCTCAGTAACAT
Organism: Saguinus oedipus; assembly: GCA_031835075.1. Lineage (NCBI taxonomy): Eukaryota > Metazoa > Chordata > Mammalia > Primates > Cebidae > Saguinus > Saguinus oedipus. Next base: position 61,433,091 of record CM063178.1, on the reverse strand, counting down.
TCTTTTGAAATTAATGTACATGTCTTTTTATTATTGTGTAGTATTTTATTGTATGAATATACTACAATATATTCATTTACCTATTGATTGATACCTGAGTGATTTCCAGTTTTTGACTATTACAGTAAGATGGCTATGAACATTTCTGTCAGCATCTTTGTAAAGGCACATACAGCACTTTCATATCCTTTTACAAGTACTTAGGAAAGATGGCCGAATCCTATGGTAGGTGTATGTTTACCTTTTTAAGAAACTTCCAAATGATCTTGAAGTGGCTGCATGATTTAAAACCCTACCAGCTGGATATGATAATTCTGTATGTTCCCTATCTTGGGAAAATAATGGTATGGGCATCATTTTCAATCTTAGAAATTCTAATAAGTATGTAATGCTATCTCACTATGATTTGTGTTTGCATTCTAATAAGTAATGAAGTTGAATATATTTTAATGTGATTATTGGCTATCTGTATTTGTTTGGTAAAGTCTATGTTCAAATACTCTGTCTATTTTTAATTGCATGTCTTTTCTTTTTATTGGGATTTGATTATTATTTATATATTTTAAATAGAACTCTTTTTTCCCCTCAAATTTGTGATTTGAAATATACCTATGAATATGTGACTTATCTTTCATTCTCTTTACAGTGTGTTTTGAAAAACAGATACTCTGGATTTGGGTAAAAATGTATACAGAAATGCAAAGTATGTGAAAGATCCAAAAACATTTTTAAAAAAATGATTGGAAGAATTGAAGATTTGTTAGAAAACAAAAGGAAACAAACCATTGTGGTTTAGGAATAAAGACAGACAAACTGAGACTATAATAGAATAAATAAAATAGAATCCAGATATAATCCAAGAAACATATAGTCAGTTGATCCTTGGAAATGTATCTGAAAAAAACTGGGTGATTAAATGCGGGAAAATAACCTCTACCTCACGCCATACAAAATTAATTGGTTATTTATTATCAAATTAATTAAGCATAACAACTGAAACACTGAGGCATGTGGAATAAAGAACAGGTGATTATCCATACGAAAATCAACAAATGAGACTGTCAATAATTAGAAGTTGCTTATCATCAAAACAGATCATTAAAAAATGAAGAGACCACCCATAGATTAGAAGTAATTATCTATAGACTGAGAGTGTTTATTAATATATAGAGTTATCGATTACTATATATATATACAAATACACACATATATACGTTAGAAATCATTAATAAAGAAATTAAATCAGACTAATATGCAATTACTCTATAAAATATATGAATGGATAATAATCTCACGAAATATTCCAACATTATATCTGTTCAAGGAAATGTAAATTAAATCTCAGTTTACACACTATGATTGCTTAAAGTTTTAAAAATGATGAATTCTCTAAAAAGGCAAAAATACTGTTTTTCAAAACTTACCATTCCCTGTTGTCACGTCATCTACTAATGCATTGCTTTCCAGAACTTTCAGATGTCTATTTAGAAGTGTTCCCTCTAGCTTTGTTTGTGTTCTCTATACTCTGTCTTTGCTACAAGTTGTATCAGTTCCTCATAGATGTCACAAGATTTATTAAGTTTCTGTAATAGCTTTTTGACTTTGGAAACACCTTTCAGGGTCTGGTGAAGCATATGACATCTTCTTTAGAAAAACATTTTAAAATAAAATACATAGGAATATGGAATATGAATCCAATGTATTACATTTATGTAAAATTACCAAATATTAAAATTTTTACCTTGTGTAGACTTGTATATTTTTGCTTTATTATTCATACTAGATAATATATATATATACATGTATATTACTTAATATAATTTAAAATAAAGATGATCATGGTACTATTTTTAGATAATTGTATATAATAATAAAAATACATCTATGATTTCTTTGGTTAGAGTATTGCTAATAGTACTGTACTTTGTGGTCTACCTTTCTAATTAAAAACATATTAAATTTCATTTAAACACAAATAACTATGTATTTTCTCCATTTTATTTCATAATAAACTAGCAGATTATCAATTTTTCTTTTACTGTTTCTGATAATTGTATTTTTAATTTCCAAAATAGTCACGTAAATATTTTCCAAATGATATGCTTTGCTCACATTGTCTTGCCTTATGAAATCCATATCCATAAATATTAATTTTAACCTTTGAAAATCCTGCTTCTGAAAAGTCTTACTGTGGTAAAAATACTTAACATGGGCAAAACCCTCTTAAAATTTTTTTTATTATATGTTAAGTTCTGGGGTACACGTGCAGATCATGCAGGATTGTTACATAGGTATATTCATGCCATGGTTGTTTGCTGCATCCATCCCTGATCATTTACATTAGGTATTTCTCCTAATGCTATCATTCCCCAATGTCCCATCCTCTGCTACCCCTCCCCTATCTCTCTCACCTCCCAACAGGCTCCATTGTGTGATGTTCCCCTCCCTGTGTTCATGTGTTCTTATTGTTCAATAACCACTTATGGGTGAGAATGTGCAGCGTTTGGATTTCTGTTCTTGTGTCAGTGTGCTGAGAATGAAAAATTTTTAAGTACATAATAAATTATTTTAAAATACATTGTACATTACATAGTGCAACAGATCTGTAGAACTGATTCATCTTGCATAACTGAAAATGTGGACCCCTTGAACAGCAGCTTCCAATTTCCTCCTCCCCCTAGGCCCTGGCAAACACCTTTCTACTCTCTGCTTCTATGAGTTTGCCTATTTTAGATATTTCATATAAGTAGAATCATAATAATGTAGGACATTTTCTTGACCCCTTCATAGGTCTCATGACAAGGGTGTCTTGTTTACTCAGCCTGCCCTACTCAATTCCTTGCTGAAGGGGGCATGAGAATGAACGAGTGCAGGAACTGGAGCAAGTGAGTGCAGAACCAGCTGCTTTGGTGCTGGCAGAAGCAAACTCAATGTGGGCCCCACAGTAGTATCAAGGTGGTGTGCCCAGGCCCCAGAGGGTGTGCTAAAGGCTCTCTTGGCTCTGTTGTTTGCAGACAGCAGTGTGTTACCAGCTCAACAGGCCCCTTGCCTGGTGACATGAGGAAACTGCCTTCCACCAGTGAGGGCAAAGGACCAGTGTGACAAACCCTTTAGGTGACCACGCCTGGTGCATCCAGAATTTTTGCCTGATGCCCAAGACAAATGAGGTCATGAGGATGAATTGAAGGATGGTGAATGTGAAGAATTTTACTGAGTGATGAAAGCAGCTCTCATTGGAAAGGGAGGAGCTGGAAAGGGGATGGGAAGGGAAGGTTGCTCTCCCCTGAAGTCAATCCGCCTCTCTACCTCTCTTTTTTATTGAGCCACTTTCTCTGAAGTCAGTCACCTCTCTCTAATGTCCAACCACTTCTTCCTGAGTTTCAGTCACTTTTCCCCTCTGCCAGCTGAGTCTGGGATCTTAAAGCTACAGGATGGGGGGTGGTGAGCCATAGGTAGTTTTGGAAAAGATAATATTCAGTTGGTAAAAAGACATTATTCAGAAAGAACCAACTGGGAGAGAGCAGACAAATAGGGATGGAAGTTTTCAGTTTGGGCCACAGGTTTCAGGCTTTTCGGCTTGAAGGTGGGGTTTTCCCAAGGACCTGCCCTGTCTGGTGAGAATTTCTCTTCCTCCTGTCGCTATCAGGAACATATTTGGACTTCTGTTGCTAACTTATTTAATTTAGTGTAAGGCCCTCCAGGTTTATTTTTGTTGTCACATATAGCAGAATTCTCTTATTTTTAGGACTGAATAGTTTTTCATTGTATGGATATACCAGATTTTCTGTATCCATTTATCTTTCAATGGCTACCCACAGTGGCTGTACCACTTTATATTTCCATCAACAATGTACAAGGGTCTTATAGCTCCAGAGTCTCACAACACTAATTATTATTATTAATTTTTATAATAGCAACACTAATAGGTATGAGGTGATGTCTCGGTGTGTTTTTCATCTTGTAATTCCCAGATGATTAGTGATTTTATTGTCTTTTCATGTACATATTGGCCATCTGTATGTTCACTATGGAGAAATGTCTATTTAAGTCCTAGGCCTGTTTTAATTGGGCATTTCTCTTGTGCTATTGAATGTAGAAGTTCCTTAGGTATTTTAGATATTAACTTTTATCAAACATATGATTTTCAAATATTTTCTTCCATTTCACAGGTTGCCTTTCACTCTGTTGATTGTTTCTCTTGCTATGCAACTTTTTAGTATGATATAATCCCACTGATTTATTTTCACTGTTATTCTTTTCTTTTTGTTGGCTTATTTAAGAAATAATTGAGAAAAACAGTGTCTGAAAGATTTTTCCCCATGTTTTTTTTGGTAGGCATTTTAGAGTTAATGGCCCTAAATTTAAATTTTTAATCTATTGATTTTTGTGTATCATGTCAGAAGAGGTTCTGATTTCATTATTTTCCATGTGGATATCCAGTTTTCCTGACACCATTTGTTGAAGAGACTATTGTTTTTTCTGATTATGATTCTTGGTGCATTCGTTGAAGGTTAGTTGTCTGTATGTGTGTGGGTTCTGTCTAGGCTTTCTATTCTGCCCAATGGTCTATCTGTGCATTTATATGGCAGTGCAACACTATTTTATTTATTGCAACTTTGTAATATATTTTGAAATCAGGAAGAGTGTTGCCTCCAGCACGTTTCTCTTTTTTTCTTATTTCCTTTGGCTATATTGATCTTCCATGTATTTACAAAAAATTTAGTTTTCTATTGTATTTTGTAAAAACAGGAATCTAAATGTAGGTATTTTAATTGACATTTCATTAAATCCTTATATATATATGAGTAGAATGAACCTTTTAACAATATTAAATTTTCTAATCCATGAACATGGGATGTGAAGCACAAAGTTAACAGAAAGACAGAAATAATAAATGTTAGAACAGAAATAAATGAGATAAGTAATATAAAAAGTAGAATAAACCAATAAAACTCAGGTTAAAAAATATAAATATAAATGACAAATAATAGGTGGATCAAGAAAAAAAGGAGCAGACTCAAATATAATCAGAAACAAGCGAGGAAACATTGCATCTAACCAACTGATGCCATAGAAATTAAGAAGAATCCAAATTGACTACTATGAACCATTGTATGACAATGAATTGGAGGACTTATAATAAATAAATAAATTATTAGAAATATACAACCTATGATGACTGAATCATGAATAAATAGAAACTCTAAATAGACCAAAAACTATTATAAGACTGAATCAGTAATCAAAAACCCCCAACAAAGGAAATGCAGAACAAGATGGTTTCATTTGCGAATTTACCAAACATACAAAAAGTACAAACATGAATCTTTCTAAAAACATGCCAAAAATTAAAGAAATGAGAACACTTCGAGACTCATTTTATGGAACTGGCATCATGTTGATAACAAAGACAATGAAGATACTATGAGAAAAGGAAACCACAGGCGAATATCCTCAAGAACAGATTCCTGTTGCTTTTCGACTTGTAGTTCCTTAGTTGTATTGTGTCTGAGGTTGGTGATCAGCTCTTTTGCCCTTGATTTCCCCATGTGCTATAGGAGATCCTCTGCAATGAAATGAGCTTTTTTCTGAAGACACATTAAAGGGGTGTTGCATGATTCCCTCTTCCTCACATGCAAAATACAACCGTAACCTCAGATACACCATGATAATGGTGAAACACAAGAGTAAAGGAACATGTGCCCTGCATTACTACATGCAGCAGAGATGCCCAATGTGTAGAAATACATTTTGGACCTTGTGTTAGAGAAAAATAAGCTTTATTTTTTAAAAGCATGCTACATAGAGTACCAAAATTAATGAATGCATCATCCTTCCCCAAAAGTGGCATTTTTCATAAACTGGTTTACTTTTAGAAACATAACTCAGTTTTTTTCAGATTCAATAGTCAACATAAACATCTGAATATAGCCATATTTTAAAAAGGTGAACACAAATTGTTTTCTATTAAGAAAGAAACAATGGTGTGACTACCAAATGAAGTTTATTTTGCCACAAAGAATAAATAAATGATGTAGCATTATTTAGGCAGCTTTGTATTTGGACATATAATAACATAAATATACCTTCATAAAAAAGAAAATAAATTTAACATGAGATAATAATAGCTATCTCTGGACTATTGTTTTATAGCTGATTTTTTCTGTTCACATTCCTGTATTTTACACCTATGTAAAGTCAAGGTATATTCAGTATTAAGATTAATTAAGTGAAGTTGATAAGACAAATGTCAAGGGCATTAGAAAGGCTCTAATACAAACAA